>OX327689.1:5017500-7517500 GCA_946807835.1 Ailanthus altissimus
TTACAGCTAACAAGTCTAAGTGTGTAAAGAGAATTCTGAGTTCAGGTAATTAAATGCTTAAAATTTAAGGATAAGCACATATGAGAATTAAACAAGTTACTGCTTATTTGGTGAATTCCTCGATCAGACATTCTTGCACACCCTTTTCGAATGAATTTAGAAAAATTAAAGTATTAGAGTTATAACTTTCGTGTCAAGTGGCTAATAATGAGTTAGTTTTGACCTAAGTTGTGTTCAAATCTCTCATGATTGTATTCGTCAATGTATTTGCATTTCTCGTCGAGTGGTTAATTAGCACGGTAGTAGAGTTAATCGTGACCAAAATTGTGTTCAAATCTCTTAGGGGTTTTGCATTTGTATTTGTATTTGCATTCATCGTTGTTTCTGTCTTTGTTTCACATCACAAAGTCTGTTGATAAAATTCTCTGTTGCACATTAAAAGGCTTCTTGGAACTTCAGTTTTTGAATCAAACATTAAACTAACAGTCAGCATGACAGATACAAACAACATGAACTGGCCTTCCTTTTTTGAATTCTGAAAAAACACATGTTTCCTAAGAATACAAGCCAAACAACAAGAGAGAGGACAACAGATGTAAAAATGCCCTGACTAAAGTCATCAATGTCTAGCTAAGTTTTCACATTTTTGCTAGCACGAACAGGTAGGCGATACCCGGCGAAAATCCATAATGAATAATGTGGCAGCACTGTGAGCAAGCGCTCCTAAAACAACAAAGACATGAAAAATCTGATGACTGTGCCCTGCAATATCAAATGTTCCAGGTTTCCATCTTTCTGGCACTCTGCTGACATAGAAAACAGCTCCTATAGTGTACAGAACCGCCATGGCGAGCTCGTATCCGAGGGAAATATATATGTGCGGATGACCCCAGTGGAGGATCAGCGCATGCGTTGCCGGAACCACGCCTGAGAATCCCATGGTGAGGAATAGAGAGGCCCTAAAGGACCGAAAACGAGGGGATGACAGAGCGGGTGCAAGGAGGGTGACGATGGCGAGGATCCCGAGCAGGGTTATGGAAGTAAGGTAAAGGAACCGCGTCTGCGGGTGGCAGTAGAAGGCGTAGTAGATGGGGGCGAAGAAGGAGGAGACGATCATGAGGGAGATTCCGGCGTAGTCTAGGCGCCAGAAGAAGAGGTTGAAGCGCCTTGAGTGGCAAGCGAGAAGGTGAGAAAGCGAGCTGCAAACCAGGCACCCCATTGCCCCGGACAAGAAAACAAACCACGGCCACTTTGGAATCATAGCTTCTTCTTGAGTAATTCCTTGATCATGGGCATGGAAACTTGCTGGGTCTGTAATGTTATTCATATGTGAACCCTGCAAATGAATATCTATCAATATCATCTCCATTACAGCAACTTCTAACAATTATTATGCTCCTCTTTGAATCACACAAGTTCCATAAATATGATTATACCAATTTCTTAGATATGTCTCTCCTTTTGTTTGTTTTTTTTTTTAAATACTTTAACTAAGATTTTAGTGGTGCAGATTAAAAGTTTTGACTCATAACAGATCTAATTTACATCTACAATTTCAGCATTATTTATAATATGTTATCAATTTACACTGGTGTTCACTGATTATACGTTATATATTAAAATAAAACTCTTTCTATATATTTAAAAAGAATTATGCTTCATTTTTAAAAAAATATTATTTTAAATTTTTTATTTTAAATAATATTTCAAATAATTATTAAATAATAAATAATGTCATCAATAATTTTAAAAATTATATTATTTTATTATTTAATAATAACACATTAATTTAAAATAAAATTTTTAGAATAACATATTCAAAAATTATAGCACGACTCATTTAAAAATTATTAAATTTGTTTTAGTAGATAATTTCTGTTAACAATTATAGAAACTTTCTTATCATTTTGGTGCTCGACCAATCGAAAACTTCCAAAGATGCTGGCTTGGGTAACGTGCTGTGCTTTCTTTTCCAATAAAAATTGAATGCCCATGTGAATATCCAACCCTACTTTGCATATTAATTTATCAAAATGAGATAAATAATTTTCTTTTAAAAAAAAGCAGGATCTACAAATGACAACCCTACACCTATTTGACAAATACCCCCCTTAAATGCAAAGAAGGTTAAAATTGTTTTTGTTAAGGAACCATTCTAATATTTGTTCCATATTGTTACTTATTTGCCTCTATTTTTCTTCATCATAGACATGACAAAATTTTTAAAAAAATTAAAAAAGTAATGCTTAAAAAGCACTCAAAATTTATTCATAATTTTTGTTTATAAAACACTAATAATATATTTGAATTCTATTTTTTAGCTCAGGAAAACAAAAGATTTTTTTAAAAATTCTCTCAAATAAAAATAGAAAATTAAGTATTGAGGAGATTGATATTATTATAATCCCAATTGCCTTAGGGATCATCTAGAATGAGAATTGTTTTGAATGCACCTTGATCAAATAAATTAAGTTGACATAGAAGTTGTGGGTGGAATTTGGGTGTTGAGATTTAAACTTTTGAAGGATTTTTGTCATTAAATAAAATATTGAAGAAATGTGTGACCGTCCAATAAAATAATAGAAGAAAAAAGGGGGTACCTTCACCAATTTTCTTAATTAAAAAAACTGCTTTACCTTATTATTATTTTTTTATAATAAAGAATTAATTAATTAAAAAACAACCCAAAAAGTAATTTTTGAAAATTGTCAAAAGAATCGAAAAGGTCACATGGTATGGTGGGTGACCACACTTATCAGCTAACTATTTTGGCTTTGGAATCTCTTAGCTTTTTGGACTCTACGATGCTCTTTCATTTCAGTGCTGTCATCCCGTCCCTTTCCCATTTTATTTCTGGGGAAATAGATATGTGACCCCGGCCTACTGATTTAAGGAAGGAAGCAACATGTAAATTTTAAATAATTTTAAAATTTTATTAAATAATACATTTTATTTATTTTAATAAAAAAATATTTAAACTCTTAAAATTATTTTTTAAAAAAAAAGAGGCGTATACAAAGAAATCGTCACCCCATAAAAATACTGATAAAATTTTTAAAATTATTCTTTTTTTAAAAATGGTTAGAATTCAAATGTCCTTTACCTTTATTTTTATCTCAATTATAATTAATTTAAAAAAAATTCTAAAAAAATAAAAGAATGCAAAAAAGTAAATAAATAAAGAAACTCACCGGAAACACCATTTGCTTATTATCCGAGACGTTCATCATGTCCTTCTTCATCATCAACAGCGTCATCAACGGCCTTGAACCCTCCGCCGACCTGGGCCCCACAACATAAAACAAAATCCAACAATTCATGTTCTAGTTTGGACAAAGTTTCTGAATGGACTAAAATGAACAAAACAAAAAGTTTTATGACAACCAAGTCCTCCTCGACATCATCATCTTCTTCTTCTTCATCATCTCCTCCTTTTTTTTTTAATACCTGGAGAAGAAATTCTTCATGATGAAATCTTGAAGCTCCATCTTGTTCTCCATTGAACTCATCACCATTAATGCTGCAAATATCACAAACCCCACCAAATGTCTGCCCCAAAAAATGTCCCAAAAAAAAGAAAAATAAAAAGAAAAACATCAATGAAAAAGCATATTTTTATAATACGAATAAATGAAATAAATATTTGCACTTACGTCCAAATGTTTAGGGTTTCATTGTGCCACGAAAATATGCTGAACAAAGCATCTTTCAGAGGCCATTCGCATCTGTAATAATCCAATATGTATTCATTATCCTGCAAATAACCAGGCAAGTCTTGGAACTTCACCAATCTTCTCTCAAAGCCCTTCTCCTCCTTCATATTCTTGTTGTTGTTGTTCTTCATCTTCTTCCTATCAACTGAATCATCCAGCTTCTCGTTGCCACTCTTTTTCCTCAGCTCCAGCTGCTGATGCTGGTGGTGATTGTTATTGTTATTATTGTGCATGGTTGCAGGGGTTTGGCTTGTTTGTTTCTTTTTTGATGGGTTTTTTGTAAGAACAATTAATTTATCTGGCGCCTCGCCGGAATATTCCCAGATGGGATTCCTTTCTCCGGCGAGAAATGCGAGAGATGCCTGCAGATCTAATGATGATCTGGGTTTGATCAATGTTGTGCTTATTCATATCTGGTCCTATATATATATATATATAGATAGATAGATATTTATACAGAACCAAAATCCCAATGGCTGTGTTTGAACCAATTAGTTTTAAAAAGTTAAAACTGCTACACATGGAAACCTTCTGAAAGCAAATTATTTCTTTTCCCTTTTTTTTTTTACTAATTTTCTGTAAAACGTGGCGCCAAACTATTGCGAGCAAATGTTTGGTCCCTGACAACTTTTTATTTATTTGTAGGCTTGTAAGGATTTGATAAAAATAATTAAAATATAAGATGATGAATGACAATTAATTTATGTCAAGTTGGAGTATTAGAAATATGTGTGCGTGCATAAAATTTTTTATTGTGCATTAATAAAATTAAATTAGTAGATTTAATTATAATACAAATAAATAATTATAATTTAAAATATATTAATTTTTGAAATAATTTATTCTATTAATAATTTTTTTTTTGTCAAAAAGATTTATGTTAAGGATTTTCCAAATTCGATTAGAGGGTTTTCTAATTTTCAATGAAAAAAAAAAAAAATCTAAACGCAACACTCAAATTAATCTAATTCCTAATTTTAAACAAAAAGAAAAACATATGTTTTCCAAAGTTCATAAATAGGAAAAAAAACAGTTAATCCTTGAATGTTGATATTCAATCACCATTAATTATTTTGGCTGAACACAATTTTTGAATTAACTAAACATATTCTCAAACATATCTTTGTTTTAAGACCTCATTTTTAGTAGAAATATATTAATTTAGAGTAATGTTAGATGTTCTAAAAATTATATCTTAAAATTCTAACAAAAAAATTTAAGTTATTATTTTTATATAATTTAATACTTGAAATTTAAATTAGAAGATACTATTTAATATTACCAACTTATTAAATCTTTATTCTCGGTGGCTAAAAACTTGTATCAAAATTTTAAGAGACTTTATAAAAAGTGTATTTTGGGATTCAATTTTAGGTCTATAATATGTGTACAAAAATAATTTTGTTAATTCATTAGCCTTGCATCCTTAAATATATATTTTTTGGATTATTATTAATTCTAATTTTCTTATCTTCTCTTAGAGTTCGAAAATGCAAATTAATCTAGTGGAAGGTGAGAAATGTAATTCTAGTGATAAGTAAATCAAAGGAAAAGTTTCAAGTTTCTTCATCATTAATAAAATGTGGAAATATACACGAAATCTTTGTGTATTTATTTGGCTTCATGTGTTTTATAATGCAATCTCACCTACACACTTCATTTCATTCAAAAGTTTTTGAGAATAATTTTAAGTTGAATCGTGTTTCACATGATCTTAAAATTAATTTTTTTATAAAATTTTTGAGATATGTTAAAATATTATCTCCATTCTCACAAAGCCTCAAGATTTCTTATGATAAATTATTATTATATGAAAAGATACTATGTATTAATATTTTCAAGGCAAATTATTATTTTAGCCCCTGTGTTTCTATTAAATTAATTATTAATATTTTAAAAATTACTAATTATATATATTACAGACAAAAATTGTTATATTTTAAAAATGAAAATAGTAGAAAAAAATAGCAAATTAGACATAATTAAGTATTTTAAAAATTAAGAATTAAGTGGGTAATTTAACAAAAAGTTAGGAATTAAATTGTCAATTTTCCTATATTGAACGACAGAATTTTGGACGTGTTTGATAAAGTTTTGTTTTATGAAGGCAAAAAAAATTTTGAACGAACAAAAAGGAAGACAAAGAAAGAAAGTTGAAACTTGGCGGTTTCAGGATTTAAAAATAAAATATAAATATTCATCAATAATCATTTCATACCAACTAAGCATAAACTTCAATATAATTATAATTTATAAAACAAATCATTCAAATTTTGAAGTCAAAAAAGCTCGATTAATCAAGAAGTAAAGGCAACAATCATCCAGCTTAAACTTCGAGGTTGATCATGGCAAGCATTATCGTTGGTGGCTTTTTTTTTATTGCTATTGAAATCATTGTAAGACAAATTGATTTTTTTTAGATATGATAGTGTTTAAGTTGATTCGAATCATTACATATATACAACTTTTTGCATCAAAAAGGACTTAAATACTTTTAATGAAATATTTATAAATAAAAGGAAAACACATAGTGTTATATAATAATTTATGAGGTTATATTTAAATTTTAATTAATGTATCTTAGTTACGAAGTATTAGATAATTATTGAATTTTTTTTTATCTTTATTAATATAATAGTTATATAACATCGATACATGTTAAATGTCATATCAGTAAAGATATAAAATTTATATATATTTTAATTATATAAGTATAGTATTATTATTATTAGAATTAGGTAAGGAGTAATGTTATACATATAAAATTAAGATACAAAATTTATATTTTAATTAATATAATTTTTTATAAGCCATTTAATAATAAAGAGTTATAATAATATCACATTAATAATGTGATTAAAAAAGTTAACCGTTAGCCAATATATGACAAACAATAATTAATGATAAGTCATTTGAAATACAATTTTGTATCCCAAATTTAGAAGGTTAACATTATTATTAGGTAAATAAATTATTAGATGGATTTTGTTGATTTAAAAATTTGGATAATTTTTAAATTAGCGAGTTAAATTTATTTTTTATTGTAAATTATTTAATTGAGATTGGTAAAGTAAAAATAATAAGACAAACAAATTTGAGGTATATAATGGTTTAATTTAATTCGGGCTTACGTCTACTTACCAAATTTGATAAGTTCACTCATATATATTATTGAATAATAATTTTACATAATAGCAGTATAAGATACTATAACTATTATAAAAAAAAAACAATGGTAGGAGAAGAGAAAAATCACATAGAACTGTAATAAATTGGATTTCTTTACCAACTGTTGAGCCTCTTTTCTATAAGTGTTACAAAGTTTAGTAATAAAACTCTTTTAAAAATATAATTAATTCTCATGATTTAAGGGATATTAATTTTTTGATTTAATTCTATAATTTTAAGGATTTTTTTTATTAATTGAGTTTTTAAAAAAGATTAAGGACTCTTATTTTTAAAATTAAGGTTGATCTCAAAATTCGAAAAAGAACATATTTGTTTTGAGATTTCTCAAGCACACATGATAAAACATATGGTTAATAAGATATTGGACAATGTTATAAAAAGCTGTTTTTATAACATTGAACGGTAATTAGAAAGGTAAAGGGTGGTCACCTAAAATAGTTTTACGTAAATAGTAGATGGTAGTTGGCCAAATTTTTGCCAAAGAGAAAATCCTGACAAGCATGCAGAAATTGAAGCTTTGAGTAGATGAAGTGAGTGAAAGTTCGGCTACTTGCCGGCAAATTATACACAATTTTGAATAATCAAGGTTGGGTTGTTCAGCTGTTTGAGTTTAAAAAAGATGTTGGCCTAAAACAAAAAGAAAAAAAAGCTATCTTGGATATTGGATTAGACATAACAAGAATTGTTTGCAATTTGTGTCTGAAATGGATTACAATTAGTTCAACAAAATATTTGTCATAGAAAAATTATAGACATTTAAAGGAAAATTATTGGGTACTAATTTATATTAGTTAAAAATGGAGGATTTAATTGGTTTAATCTAGCCCATTTATTTTTCATTATTTTAGTTAAAAAAGAAATTGTGAGCATAATAACATCCTTATAGCTCTCAACAACTATATTAATTCAGAAAAATAACTCTCTCTCTCACCACACTTTCTAATCAATGAAGAATCAATTCTAAATTGAAATTTGATTGAAACCCAAACCACAAAATATAACAACAATCTTACGTTACATGAATTTAAAAGTTGGCGGATTTGAGAGTTGAAGGTGGCAAAATAGTGTTTGAGATTAGACCAAAATATTTAAAAATTATTTTGTAATTATTATTTTGACTTAATATAAAGTTATAGTATATAATATCTATTGTTGGGATTGTTTTATGTTGTATTTGAGAGATAAAAAATACAATATGTGAAAATATCTGTCAAAATAAGAAGAAGAGGTTAGAAAAATATTAAGCCCGAACATGCCATGAAAGTGCACTAAGCGGGCTCCACAATTTTCTTTGCATTCTTTAAATATAGATTACAATAAAAATTTATTTGTACTGCTTTGAGTAAGTAATTTATCATAAATTTGTTATTGAATTTGAAAAAAGGATATTTAAATTTTTTTTATAAAAAAAGACATGTATACTTAATTATTTTAAAAAATTCTATTTATATTTTTATCAAGTAATAGTTTTCATATATTTTAATAACAAGACAGGTAAAATTGATAAAAGTATAATTATATTCTCATTTTAATTGAAAAAGGTTTAAATTTAATTAAATACTAAAACGATGACTTAACCCTTTGAGTTTATGGTTAAAGGTCATGCATTTTAATGAACGAAGTAATTTTAATTTTATCTTTACATACGTGTCAGCAAATTTTTTAATATATTATTTTTAAGATTACATGTTAGTAATTATTATCGACAGGGATTGAATTCTAATTGTCAACATAACAAGGAAGGGTACTTATTATTATGCTATAACAAATTTTATTTAAATAATGTCAAAATATAAAATAAAAAAATATGAAACGATAAAATCCTAACCACCTTCATGTCCTCATCTGTTGTCGTCAGCCACCGCCCCCCATCGGCTACCGTTCGTCGCCACCAATCACTTATCAATATTTTGATCAACTTAGAAATAACTGACCAACTGATGGCTAGCAGTGCCATGAAAGTGGCTAGGATTTTATCGTTTTATATTTTTGTATTTTATGTTTTGGTATATTATTTTAATAAAATATATTATTGCACAATGATAAGTATTTTTACTTTTTATATGCGTGATTAAAGTTCAATTTTTATTAATGTCAATTTATTTTTCTATTTCAAATATAAATTTCAACTAAATTTTTATTTTTATCATTTTTTTAATTAAAATTAATGAAAATTGTTATATGATAAAAGTGTTAATAAAAATTTTAAAAATACTGAAATCGATATATCTCTTTTCTAAAAAAGTGTTAATAAAAATTTTAAAAATATTAAAATCGATATATCTCTTTTCTAAAATTTTAGAATCTAAATATTATTTTTCTTTGAATTTTATAATTAAAACCGTATTTGCAAAAGTAAAAGGTACTTTTTTTTATAAAAAAAAACCTCACAATTTTATTGTTTTACTTAATGTGAAATTATTGTACTCACACGTACAAATCAGATTAAGGTAAAATATAATCTCTTACACCTAAAATTTTGGTTAATTTGCATATACAGTTCTAATCTTAGAAATTTATGATGAGATTTCATGTAGTTTTGCATTTATCATTATCATCATCATCATCATATATACCTTATGCCATCTTTATTAGTTACAATAATTCCAATAACTTTTTATTTGGTAAAAGAATAATCTAAATCATGTGCCTTTTTTTTTCTTGATTGTATATTTGCTGCTAAAGAAGTAAAGCCAATATTAAAATAAGAAAAATTAACAGTTTAGTTCATATATTTTTGTTAAATTATTCATTTAGTTTTAAATATTTAAAAAATTATCAATTACATTATTTGAAGACTTTTTTGTTATTATTTTTATCTTTAAAATATACTTTTTAATTATCATTTTTATTCCTAAAACATGATTATTTGCAATCGATAATTTTTTAAGATGTTAAAAATTTAGTAAGTAATTCAATAAAAATAAAAATACTAAATTTGCAATTTTCTTTAAAAGAATAATATTATATAATTATTATCGTAATAATATTGGTATTTGGCCTATTGGCTTTAAAAGGAACATGATTCTTTTCTTTTTCTACAAATTAATGATCCATGTGAGAATGTTCCCCATCTAAGCTCATTGTCAAATTCCTACCCACATTGATTGTCTCTATCTTCAAGGCAATTTTTGGCTCCTCCAACATCTAAGTTTTGACGTTCGGGGTTTTGAATGAAATTTGAGGGGAAAAAAATAAATAAAACGAGGGTTTGCAATGTTTAACTTATTTCATTTGAGTTAAATAGTTTGTTATAAGGGAATTTAACAATTTACTTAATAGTAAAATCAACAATTGCCACTTTTTCTTCTACTAAATTCATAATAGCAAGTGAAAGTTTCTAGATTGGAACTTCTAAAAATATTACCTTCAAGCTCTTATCCCGTTCTTCTTAAATGGTAGGAATGTCATTGTTCACCTAAAAAAAAGGTATTTTGATGCTCAAATTAAGGAAATTAAAATGATTGTAAAAAATGAATAAAAAAAATAGTGTTCAATTTTCAAAAAACAAAAATGTAGATGTGTGAATAGTTTGTTCAATAAAAAAGATTTATTTTAAAGATATTTTTAAGAATAGATCTAGTGGAGACGAGGTGGAGCTTGTAGCTCAAAGGATTAGATCGTAAGCTAGTGATGCTTTGGACTATTGGACTCTCGCCTAATAAACAAATAATATTTAAAAATTTAAACAATAAGAGCCATATGTATCTTTGAGTGAGAGAGAACTCCTTTGTATATGAGAGATTAGAGGTAAAAATGAGAACCTTTTCTCTGTATCTCCTCAACTGTTGAATGGGCGCGTTCTTCTTTTATTGATGCCGACCTAAAAAATGTGTTTTAATAGGCCTTTTTACAAAGCTTCAAGCCCAATTTTATATTATAGTTTATATAGGAATATGAGCATAATAAGAAGTTATGTTATAGTAAAGTTCTTTTCTTTATAGAAATAGTTTTAATATAAGATTTACAATCTATAATTAGGGTTGGTTTCTCATTGTAGAGAATCAACTATTCAATACATATAATACACAAACTTTTTAACTTTTTGTCTTTTTTCTTTTGTTTTTATCATTCAACCTAGGACTCTGTATCTTTACTTATTGAAAAATCCTGTAGCCCTGTTGTTTATAGCTTCATTGGTTCTTTTTTGAGAAGACCCAAGTTTTGTAACACGCTTGTTATACCACAGCCCAGGTCCAGTGATAAACCTTACTTGTTAAAATTATAGCCTTGTTTAGCTGGATATAGAGCATACACGGACTTAAACTTATTTCACACGAATATCTTTTTGGCATGCCTAGTGGGACCGTTCTTGTATGTCAGTGGCAACTAGACAGATGGCAAGAAACAAAATAGGTGTTAGTGGTATTGACGGATCTACAACACCAACAGGTGTCAGTGCAACTGACGGATCTTCTACACCCTTCCCACAAGATGGAAATCCCATCGATTTTGACCAAATTCGATCGAGTCTCCCTCATATTAGAGAGAATTCATTAGTTCAATTAAAGGAAATTCACAGGAATACTCTACCTATTCCCAGCCCTTTTCTACAGTCGACGTTCAAAGGCTAGTAGCCCAGATTGCCTAAGAAAATCAACAGCTCGACCTATGCTTACTAAGTAAATAGTGGCAGTGTTCTAACCATTGATTAAAAATAGTCAAAATCTAAACCGTAGCATATTGAGGAATTTAGAGGCCTTACGACAGAATCAAGTTGACTCAACTGCTTTATTACAAGGTTGTCCTAATCCAAAATTGCAAGAAACTCGTTGTAGGCATCACCCGAACTTTGATTTACAATATGGATCAGTAAATTTACTGCGACGACCAAAAGAGACTGCTTCATCCCATTCCCAAATTAAGTAGAATCAATGCGATCAAGTTTTCAACTATGATCAAGCTGGAAATATGATTAACTTTGGAAACCAATCATTCTTAACTCAAGAGACAGTCAGCCAAACTCATTCAAGGATGATTCAATTTGGGACCGTAGAGCCTACAAGGCCAAGTAGCTTAAGGAAACCACAACTAGATAGAAATATGTGTTAGGGTCGGTGCTTACATGCCATCCCTGAATGTGCATATAATTGTGTATTTATACAAGTATACATTTATATTAAATTGCTAATACCCATTTATATGGTATTATGCATGTAACGTTGCAGACATTGCAGATCTGAAGGCGTTCGGATCAGATCTAAAGGAGTTTAGATAAAGGCTCATGGTTAGCCACGATGAGACATATAATTGCTAAGTGTTAGCACAGTTAAGTGTTAGCTGGTTATAATACTCAGCACATCCAAGAGTTAGAGTTTTGTCTGTAATGAGATATAGACCTGGAAATATACTAGTAACTGCATAGTTGCAAGAGTTGAATCGGGTGTCAAGAAATACTAGTTGCGCAAGTATGTTCTCAAATAATTGTCCTTGATCTATTTCTATTGATGCGGGTCTGTCGGTGGATACCTTCTTATATGTAGATCAGCATGTGTCGTACCTATAGGGTATAGATGGTCGTTCTTAGCCGACTGTGAGCTTGGAGCTCGTATTGATATATGGGTATCCAGTTAGGACTGGGTATGGGACAGACTCACAAGGGCCCTGATAGACATCCTATATAAGCCGTCAACAGAGGGTCCTCTTGAGTTGAGTACTATACGTGGTCCTTTGACTTGAGTGCCACGATGGGCTTGTAAGTGATCTACCATACTTTGATTCTACGCATGTCACAAACCTTTCATGGTGCGACCGTTGGGTGTCGTTGGATATGATCCGATACTTATGAAGTTCGGTGTGTACAGATATGGGATCCGTCAGCTCGTATAGGGAGATCGATATCCAGATACTTCGAGACTGTATCTCAGAAAAACTTGTGGCCACAAGTATCAATCCCGAGAAAGAGTTTCGTCAGGGCCGAACAATATGGAAAACGAGTTTGCGCATATTATTCAGTGAGATACGAGTCTAGAGATAAGATATGGATGAGCGAAAGGAAATTTGACGGTGATAATCTCTATCCCTGCACAACAGGATATCATGACGGAAGGACTATATGTATGCGTTGTAACCTCAACTTGTATGGTTTAATGCGCTGATTTGTAATATCTGTGATGTGTGCGTGGGGCATAGCTCATGGACTCATGGAATAGTTACATTTGACGAATCAGGTGTAGGACCTAGGGAGTTCTACGATATGAAGTGTAATCCAGCAATATTCAGCACTACCACAGAAATACGTACGTGTCTGTATTTAAGTGTTAAATACAATAATTAGTTAATAATTGTTATTTACTAATTGTATTATGACACATGGCATATTATAGACCCTCTGTTGAGTTTACCAAAGTGTGAAATTTAGTGGGACCCATTAAGGGTAAATTTGGTAACTATTCATGATGGGCAAAATGATCATTTTTTACTTTGATTATTTAAGGGTTAAATAATTAAAATATCTCTTTTATTATATTATATAATTTATTTTTATATTATATTATAATATTATATTATATTATATTATATATATCTTAATATTTTATTTGTGTTCCAAATAGTTGGCACCCATTATGTATATTATATTATTTTGATTATTATATAATATATATTATATTATTATTATATTATTTATTAGATTATTATTTTATATATATATATATATATATATAAAGAGAAAGAGAGAAAGAGAATCAGAAGTGTGTTTTGGCCAAAATTTGGAGAAAAGAGAAGAAGAAATGGAGAAGGAAGAAGAAAGAAGAAAAAAATAGGGAAAAATAAAATTGTTTCATTTTTCTCTATGCTTTCAATTGGAGCAATTATGAATTGCTTTAAAATTTTCATTTCTTATCCTTCTGGAGAAAATGATAAAAAATGCACATCGACCATTTTGGGGATTAAGAGTTAATCTCGGGCTGAATATTGGGCTGTTGTTCTAGCTCACCAAGCCCACCGTGTTGGTGACTAAAACTGCACACGAGTTGATCTCTATGCGGACTCTAGAAAAATACGTGTATAACGTTACATATTGAGGTGAGTTCTCTAACCTTTATAATATATTAATGTGATTAATATATTTATTTATTGTGTTTATTGCAAATTTCACGCTTCCGTTGGATTTAAATTCGTATATGATGCGTATTTAGGCAATAGACGCAATTACACATACATATACACCCACGTGCCTTAAATCCTCCGCCAACAAATGGTATTAGAGCCATTTATGGTATATTTGGGTGTTGTTTGAGTGAAATGATACAAAAGACCCAGTGCAAATGGCACAATTCAAGTGTTGAAACGGGTATGCCAAAGGGGAATCATTTGGCGCTGCAGCACTAGCGGTGACATTTGGCGCCGTGGGGTACTGTTCACTTGAATAGTAGCACATGAACAGTAATTTTTACTGTTCACTAATACAATAATATGCTATTCATATCTACAGCAATATATAGATTTTACTGTACATAACTACAGTTTTTTTGAACAGTGTTTCAAAATTAATTTTGCACGTGTGAATTTATGAGATGTAGTAATAAAAGTTATCAGTCTACATTATAAATCAGAGTTTATGAGATGCAGTGATAAAGAGATATTAGTGTGCATTATAAACAGAATTAATTTTTATGTGCTGGTAACCTTAATAGGAGCCCTACTGGTGGGAGTTAGTTGTGCTTGCATAGAAAAATTAATTAATTAAGAATCACCTTTCCTACGAGAATGGAGACCATAGATAGAAAAATCTCTCTTAATCTGATTGAAGAATATTACATTATGAGATAATATTTTATTCTGATTCGTTTTGTCAATACAGTGTTAGACAAGTTACGTCGGTATTTTTTCAATATTGCTACAGCGTAAGGGACTTAGTCGGTTGGGCTTAAACTATACCGGTTAAACATATAATGAGGCAAATATATGCGAAAGTATTGCTCAATATTGCTACAGCGTGAGGGTAGTATCGGTAACATATATTTGATTATTGACAAGTTAATCTGGAATACACTTATCCAATATTACTACAGCATGAGGAAAATGTGTATTTAGGATCAAGTGGTAAGAGTTGCATGAGATGCAATTGACAAGTGTTGTCTACATATTGGGTTTGTAAAGGCCAATATTGCTACAACGTGAGGCCCAAGTAAATTTCAATAGGATCTACTTCCTGTTGTATAGTTTAAAATAGTTTAAACTATTGTCTTCCCATTCGAGAGATTACCAGGATTATGTAAAGCAGTCGGAGGGTGTTTTAAATTAAAAATGTATAATTAGTATACCCATGATTTAAAACGTTCCATTAGCGATTTAATGACCATTCTGCTTACATCTCCCATTAGTTTGGCTTGTTAAGAATAATGGCCACTACGAACCAATTGGTGAGCATAGTTAATGCAGTCCAACTTTAGGGTACTAGGAATTACTCTGACCGGTGAATGAATCACAGAAGTGTTCTGGATTTAGAAAATTTTGGATTTATTATTGATCAGAGTTTGTCGTAAGGTATGTCTGATAATACCTCTCTAGAGGATTGAATAGAGAGGGTATGTCCTTATTTGTAAAGAGTGCTTCACCTTTTATTCCAAATATATCTAGTGAGACCAAATATGTGAGGACAAGAAGATGTGACAGATACCCAGTATCAATCCTCTGAGGCAACATTTATCCAAAGATCAACAAGAGGGCGTGTAGATAGAAAATATTTCCACTACAGTAAGGTTGGGTATTGGAAATTCCTCTACCCTAGAAGCCTTATAATTGTTAGGGACTCCCACAAGTTTGTGTTTGACACATATAGATATTTCTAAGACATATGATGCCAACTTAAGCTGGGTATGAGATACTGCATGTCCCTTTCATGTCTGCAATATATTGTAGGAATTGAGAGAGACTTAAATGTAACAGCTTGAAGAAGTAATGTTAAGAGTAAGAAATTGTGATTTCTTTCACGTCCAAGTTGTTGGGTAGCTTGACTTACTTCTTGTATGCAATACAATAGTTTTACTGCATAATAAATATATGATGTTTTATTAACTGAATGTCAGTTAATAAATAGACATTATATATAATTCGAAATGTCTGAAGATTGGAATCCTTAAATGATACAGATCTGTGGTATATAAGTTTAGGTCATATAGGCATGAGATGTTTATCTGTCTTGTTAAAGATGGTTGAATTCCTGATCTGACCATAAAGACTTAACCAGTGTATAAATAATGTATTCACGAAGATGATCAAACATACCAGAATGTACATTACATTCCTTTGATTAGATTGAGGAAATGAATACATTAACAGCAAGTTTCGTTTGTTTATGAAAGAACGAGATTCTTACTCATTATAGTCCTCTGGGTACTCCATAACATATGATATTTTGGTGAAGAGGAATTGGACTTTATTAGATATAGTCCTATTGATAATGAGTGTTACCGATCTATATCTATGAAAATATGCTCTAAATACAGTTGCTTATTAAGTAGAGTTTCATCACAAGCTGTTCCTTTCATTCTGTATGAGATACAAATAAGAAGGAAGTCATATTCTTAAGTAAGTTAAGACTTAAGGTTGTCCTACTTATGTAAGAGTTACGTGGCAGGGTATCTTGTTTTGTAAGAATTACTCAGCAGGATAAACAACACCCAAGAGGTATTAGAATAGGTTTATTATATATCATGTAAATCCAATGGGATACTAGTTCTATGATTTAGAGAAGCGAAGTGTGTTCGTTTCTCGATATACCACTATCCTTGAAGAATAATTTCTCATGAATCGTGGAAATCATAGAAAGATTGAGCTTGGTAAAGTCAATCTAGAAATCAATGAACCAAGGATGCAAACTCTGGCTCAATTAAGCAGTGACCTTTTAGCACACTTCAAGATGGGTCAGAAAGGATGTCTAGGTCACCTTTTAGGTATGGTTGATGTCTGAAGGTAAACTTAGAGTTTTCTTGATAAAAGAAAATCAGCATTGACCTATAGAAGGAGTCGATGTTAGATATCGATTCGGGAAGTGGCAAGAAGCCATAAAAATAAAATTGGCTCTATGCATCGAATCAAGTCCTGGACTTGGTTAAGCTATCCGTGGAAATTGTTCTCATTAGTTGTAAAGGGTTTACAAAGGGGTAGTGGGAGCCATATAGAAGGCAGAGACCTTTTGAGCCATTTTTTTGGTTTTAGAAAGGTAATCCTTAATGATTTAGGATCAAATAAAAGAAAACCTTTGGACCAATATTGATACAAAGTCAATTAGAATTTTATTAGCTCTTACAGCATATTATGACTTTGAAGTTTGGCAGATGGGTGTAAGGAAGGTGTTCCAGAATGAATACCTCGAGTAAGAGATATTCATAGAACAGCCTGAAGGTTTTATGTCCAGTCAAACTTTTTAGCTAGTGTGCATGAAAAGTGAGTGGGAGTATGATAGTCTTCTTAATGCTCTTTATTGAAGACATACTAGTCATTGAGAATGAAGTTAGTATGTTAGAATCGGTCAGAAGTAACTCGTAAGAATTTCTCCATAAAGGATTTAGGAGAGGCTTCCTTTATACTAGGTATAAAGCTTTATAAAGATAGAGCTAGGAAGCTGATAGGACTCTCCCAAATCATTTTACATCTATAGCGTCTGAAAAATATAATTTGTTAACTATGAGATAGTCAACGTATCTTTTAGACTTGGTGTTCATATTTGGAAGATAGTGTCTCTTCAGATGGAAGATTACAAAGTTAGAGTGTCTGAAGCATTAGATACATTATCTCTTCAAAGCTTGATGTATGCTATGATGTGTTTGAGACTTGAGATCAGTCTGGCTATAAGAGTTACGAGCCGATTTCAGTCTGACTCAGGTGACTTCCATTTGATGGTAGTCAAACATATCCTGAGGTAACTAGAGGGTACAAAAGATAAGTTTTTTAAATATGGAGAAAGTAACTTACAAATGAGAAGATGCACCGAGTCAGACTTTTAGTTTGACCTAGATGATAGAGAGTCTATATTTGGAAATGTACTCATTCTCTATAGTACTAAGAGAGTTGAAATTGCACCAAACTGTGTTCACTGCTTATTAACAAGTACGCAGCGGAAGTAGCAGTGAGGATTTATAGGTTTATTGCTGGGCTTGAAAGAGTTCCAAGATAGATGGATCATATCCCATAGTTTGCGATAAAACTAGGCAATAGAACAAGCTGAGGTGCCAAGAGGACACCAATACTCAAATCATGTTGAAAAGAGTGTCACATGGCTAAAGGGATCTTGACTAGAAGAAGATGTGATTATTTATAGAAGTGCTCTATAAATAATTTAGCGAATCCACATTCTAATGCCATGACTCTAAAAGTATTTATGAAACACGGAGAGTTGATGTGTATGAGATGCCATCAGGAATAACACTAGAGTAAGTGGGAGATTATTAGGGTTAGTGTTTACGTGCCATCCATGAATATGCATATACTTGTGTATTTATACAAGTATGCATTCCTATTAAATCGCTAATACTCATTTATATGGTATTATGCATATAACGTTGTAAACATTGTAGATCTGAAAGAGTTCGAATCAGATCTAAAGGAGTTTAGACAATGGCTCATGGTTAGCCACGTTGAGACATATAATTGCTAAATGTTAGTACAGTTAAGTGTTAGTTGGTTATAATACTTAGCAGATCTAAGAGTTAGAGCCTTATTTGTAATTGGACATAGACTTGGGAATTTATTAGTAACTGCATAGTTACAAGAGTTGCAATCAGGTGCCAAAAAATACTAGTTGCGCATATATGTTCTCAAATAATTATCCCTGATCTATTTTTGTCGATGCGGCTCTGTCGGTGGATACCTTTTTATATATAGATCAGCATATGTCGTACTTATAGGGTATAGATGGTCGAACCTAGCCGCTGTGAGCTTGGAGCTTGTATTGACATATGGGTATCCAATTAGGATTGGGTATAGGACAGACTCACGAGGGCCTCTGATAGACATCCTATATAAGCTGTCAACGGAGGGTCCTCTTGAGTTGAGTAGTATACGTGATCTTTTGACCTGAGTGCCACGATGGGCTTGTAAGTGATCCACCATACTTTGGTTCCACGCATATCACAGACCTTTCATGGTGTGACCGCTGGGTGTCGCTGGGTATGGTTCGATGCTTATGGAGTCCGGTGTGTATAGATATGAGATTCGTCAGCTCGTATAGGGAGTTCGATATCCAGATGCTTCGAGACTGGAGATAAGATATGGATGAGCAAAAGGAGATTTGACGGTGATAATTTATATTCCCGCACATCCAAGATATCATGACGAAAGGACTATATGTATGCGTTGTAACCTCAACTTGTATGGTTCAACGCACTGATTTGTAATATCTGTGATGTGTGCATGGAGCATAGCTCATGGAATAGTTCCATTTGACGAATCGGGCGTAGGACCTACGGAGTTCCGCGATATAGAGTGTACTAGTTGTGCAATGGGGCAGCGTGCCGGGTTAAATTGTTTACTCCAGCAATATTCAGCACTACCACAGGAATGCGTGCGTGTCTGTATTTAAGTGTTAAATACAACAATTAGTTAATAATTATTTTTTATTAATTATATTATGACACATGGCGTATTGTGGACCCTCAGTTGAGTTTACCCAAGTGTGAGATTTGGTGAGACCCACTAGGGGGTAAACTTGGTAACTATTTATGAGGGGCAAAATGGCCATTTCTCACTTTGATTATTTAAAGGTTAAATAATTAAAATATCTCTGTTATTATATTATATAATGTATTTTTATATTATATTATAAAATATATTTTTATATTATATTAAATTATTATATTATATAATATTATATATAAAAAATATTTTATTTGGGTGCCAAATAGTTGGCACCCATTATGTATATTATATTAATTTTATTATTATATATTATATTAATTTATATACATATATATATATATATATATATATATATATATATATATAAAGAGAAAGAGAGAAAGAGAATCAGAAGTGTGCTTTGGCCATAATTTGGCCGAGAGAAAAGAGAAAAAGAAATGGAGAAGGAAGAAGAAAGAAGAAAAAAAAAATAGTGAAAAATGAAATTGTTTTATTTTTTATTATGCTTCCAATTGGAGTAATTATGAATTACTTTAAATTCTTCATTTCTTATCCTTTTGGAGAAAAGGATGAAAAACACACACCGGCCATTTTGGGGATTAAGAGTTAATCTCGGGTTGAATATCGGGCTGCTGTTCTTGCTCACCAAGCCTACCATATTGGTGACTAAAACTGCACACGAGTTGGTCTCTATACGGACTCTAGAAAAATACGTGTATAACGTTACACATTGAGGTGAGTTCTCTAACCTTTCTAATATATTAATGTGATTAATATATTTATTTATTGTATTTATTGCAAATTTCACGCTTCTGTTAGATTTAAATTTGTATATAATGCGTATTTAGGCAATAGACACAATTGCACATGCATACATCCAAGTGCCTTAGATCCTCCGCCAACAATATGTTAGTCGAGGCCTTGAAAGATATAAGGCGTACTTGAAACCAATGGCACATCCTTTGTACCAAAAACAGTACCTTCATAATATCGATTTATTATTCCATTTTCCCAAAGAGTTATAAAATTTCAAAACTCTCACTATTTTCAGGAGAAGAAAATATTATAACATTTAAGTATATTTCCAGGTTCATTGTGGAGTGTGACAAAGCTAGATCTTCCCCTTGTTGGAAATTACGGTTATTCAATAATTCCCTAACTAAAAAACCTTCACTTGGTGTAACAATTTGGCACCTGAGTCGATAGCTAGCTGGGTGCAGTTAGAGCATAAGTTTCATGCCGAGTTTTACAGACCGACTTCTGACGTGACATTAGCTAACATAACTAGTTTGTCACAAATTCCAGGTGAGTCCATTTCAAAATATATACACCGCTTCAGAAAGTTACGGGCGAGATGTCAAACTCAAATATCGAAAACTGATTCAGTTTCTATGGTTATCTGTGGTATGACTTTTGCGATGAAGAACATTTCGAAGGACATCGCTTTTGAGATTTCTATGAGCTAACAACCAAGACCGCCAGTTATGAGCGGCTATTGCTAGAAAATGATCAAAAAACAGCATCCTTAAAGGGGACATATTACAAAAATCAAATTGATGTGACTGCTGTATAAATTGAGTCAAAAAATGACTCTGAGGACTCAGATGCAGAAGACATATGCTTGGTCAAAATTGTTAGAAGTGGGCCATATGAATGCTCAGCTTTAAAGCATGCAACACCAAACAAAGAAAAGAAAAAGATTGGCAGAAATACTTAAATCGCAAAAGAATACTCCTTTGATTTGAAGAAGGACGATCAAATTTTTGACTATTTGTTGAAAGACAAGTAAATTAAACTATTTGAAGGCCATATTGTACCACTGGTTGAGCAAAGAGCTGGAAAAGACTACTACAAATGGCACAATTCTTGGCGATATAGTACAAATAATTCGTTCATCTTCAGAAACGAAATTCAAAGGCTAATCGATGAGGGCGATTACTCTTTTCTTCGAAAAGCAAAGCTTATTTGGTTGAAACATATCCTTTTCCATCGGCTCACATAAATGTTATCATTCCAACAAAGAGAGAGAGATAGGGGTGTTAATGTGTTTTAGGGTGTATGCATGTAATTGTGTATATGTTAAAAAAAAAAATACATATATCATATACACGAATTTTGCAACGGAATTAAGCATGTAATCAACATATACAAATGTAACTTAAATCATTAACAACTTAAAATTATAGAAACATACCTTTGAAGACCTTCGGTGAAGATTTTAATTCTGGATTTTTCCTAGCTCCAACTTTGAGATCACCTTGAAGTACACTTTTGTTCAATTCTAAATCACAATAATCTGGAGGGATTGTGAAGCTAGAATAACAGTAATTGAATTTCCAACAACAAGGTTTTATTTTTTGAAAGAAAAATAAGAGGAATTTATTATTCTTTCTCTTTAGTTTTTTTCACAACTCTTTGTTCGAAGAAAAACTCTCAAAAACCAAACTCTTTAAAATGCTCTCTCTATATGCACGATTTGTTTTCTTCACCATTTGTTAATCAATTATTCAAAAAAAAATTTTAGATGTGTTAAGCACTTCACAAGTGCTCCCAAAATTGATTAAGTGGCCAAAAAACTAAAAAATAATATTTGGTGGCAATTATACCTAATTAGTTGGCAAGAGTTATTAACTAATTAAATGATGTACTTAACATTTAAATCTAGACAAAAGTATAACCTGAGAAACTTTAAAATGTATTTTTGGTTTGCTGGAATTTCTAGGATGAAACTATTCAATCTATAATGTTGCCCCAGTGCACAATAAGTACACTTCATATTATAAGACTCTCTAGGTCTACGCCCAAATTGTTATATGAAACTCCTCCATACATCCGTAAAAGATGCCCCACACCCACATTACAGATATTGCAAAGTGGCACGTTAGACTATAAAAGTTAAGGTTATAACATATTTATATAATTCCTTCGTCATTTATATCCAGGTAGAGCGGAGATATAGATCAACACCATCAAATCTCCATATGTCCGACTGAAAGCTTATCTCTTGAATTGTATTTCAATAAATAATATTCTCAAACTCTTTTGTGATATTATTTATTTTTAAGGTTAAGCTATTTTTCCAAAAATTATTATTTATGACTATAAGACTTTTTGAGATACAATTTTAGAGCATTAGGATATATTACTCACCCAAATAAGTAGATGGATTTCGCACTAGACTCCATGAGCATCAAACCATACCCAGCGACACCCAACGGTCAGACTATGAAAGGTTTCTAGCATGTGTAGAATCGAAGTATGGTGAATCACTCACAAGCCCGTTGTGGCACTCAGGTCAAAGGACCACGAATATTATTTAACTCGAAAAACCCTCAATTGACGGCTTTATGGGATGTCTATTAGAGGTCTTTGTGAGTTTTTTTAATATTCAGTCCTTACTGAATACTTGTATCTCCATATGAGCTTCCACTAAACTCATGGTCTGCTAAGACTAACCATCTGGACTATCCAAATATAGACATACACTGATCTATATATTTATTAAGGTATTCATTAACAGACTAGTATTAATGAAGAAAGATCAGGAACATAATATTTGAGAACATATTTGCTTAATGATATTTCTTATCACTATTTGCAACTCTTTGCAACTATGTCATTACTAATATATTCTCAAGTCTTTGTCTCATTTTAGACAAGGCTCTAACTCTTTAGATATTGCTGACTATTATAACCTGATAACTCTTATCAGTGCCAACTTTTAGCATTTATAACTCTCAGCGTTGCTAATTCTTAGTGCTGATCTAAACTCATTTATACTAGATTTGAACTCTTTAAGATCATATAATGTCTAAAACGTTACAAGGATCTTACCATATATAAAATATAATTAGCGATTTAATGAAATAATAATACTAGTATAAATATTAAATAAATATTCATACATAAAGGGATGACATGTAAGTACAAATTCTAACAAGAAGTTAGAGAAAGGAGCCCGAATACAAGGCCGACTGATGGACTATGGATAAAAATTCATATCACTGACACAATATTGGAGGCCACAAGAAATAATAAAAGGGTTATTATAGAATCGCCCCCAAAAAACCAACTGTTAGAGTTGGTGCTTACCTGTCATTCCAATATTGTATGAATATTAATTATTAATATTTATACAATATATATTTCAAATATAATCGTTAATATTATAATAGATGGTATCATGCTTGTTACGCTTTAGATATTGTATGATCTGAATGAGTTTAGATCTGGCCCGAAAGAGTTTATACTAGGGCTAAAAGTTAGCAACCCTGAGAGTTATAAATGCTAAGAGTTAGCAGATTATAGTAACCAGTGAAATCTAAGGAGTTAGATTTGTTTGTAACGGGCCAAAGACCTGAGAGCATACCAGTAATGACATAGTTGCGATAGGTGCTAGGAAATGTCATTATGCAAGTATAT
Source organism: Ailanthus altissimus (assembly GCA_946807835.1). NCBI lineage: Eukaryota > Viridiplantae > Streptophyta > Magnoliopsida > Sapindales > Simaroubaceae > Ailanthus > Ailanthus altissimus. The sequence goes on from OX327689.1 coordinate 5,041,407, forward strand.
TCTCAAACACAATATTCTTAATCTATTTTCATAAGTATAGGTCTATCGATAAATCCTTTTTATATAGATCAGTGTATGCTATATCTATATGGTACATATGGTTATTATTAGCTGACCATGAGCTTATCAGAAGCTCATATAATCATACAAGTATTCAGTAAGAACTAAGTACTAAATAGACTCACGAGGACCCCAATAGACATTCTATGAAGCCGTCAATGGTGAGTACTCTCGAGTTGAGTAGTATTTGTAATCCTTTGACATGAGTGTCACGGTGGGCTTGTGAATGGTCCATCATGCTTTAGTTCCATGTATGTCAGAAACTTTTTATTTCTATAGTACAATATTGTTTCCCATTTGTTTATTCAATTAACAACAAATAATATGTTTCTTTTATTTCTTTATTATTGTTTGACTTTACAATATTAAATTAAAAAATAATTCTTTGTTTATTTAATAGAACTTGCTTGTTTAACAAGCAAGGTATTATGGTAATTACAAGTCAAATAATGAATTGCCTAGATTATGCCACTTGTCATCATCTTATTAGTTAACAACTATTGTTAACTAGTTGTTGTACTTAACACTTAAGTCTTGACAAGCGCATATCTCGAGGGATTCTGAAATAAATATCTGGTTTGCTAACATTTTTCTGGATCGAACTATTCAATCCAGTCTGCTGTCTCTATGCACAACGAGTACAGTTTATATTGCAAGACTCCATAGGTCCACGCCCGATTGTCAAATGAAACTCTTCTATGAGTCTATAAACGATACACCATACATACGTCACAAATATTACAAATCAACGCGTTAAATCGTACAAGCTAAGGTCATAATGTACACGTATAATCCTTCTGTCACTACATCACTGAGGGACCTCCAAGCCCTGGCGTTGCAGCGACAGACACAGGGCGTTGTAGCGCTTGAGGTGTGACCCCCAGCGATGTAATGCCAAAAGTTGGGCACCGCGGAGCAGGGGTCAATGCCCCCTTAGTGCTGCCATACAGTGAACCTAGCACCATGGCTCCGACGATACTCACTTTAATTATGTTTTAAATTATTTAAAATATTATTTTAATCATGTGGGGGTTTATGAGATACAATAATAATAGTTATTAGATTATATTATAAACCAGAATCATTGTTTTTGTGTTGGTAAGCACAATGGGAGCCTTACTGGTAGGGGTTAGTTATGTTTACACAAATTAATGTTTGATTGAGAATTACCTCCTTATGAGGTAGGGATTAAGTCCTTGTGATACTAAAAAAAAAAAATCTCTCATAATCAAATTGAAAAATAATACATTATAAGATAATGTTTTAATATTGATCCGTCTTGTCAATACGTAAAAACAGCGTTCTTAAATAGATATTTGAAGAAGAAATCTATATAGAACAACCTGAAGGTTTTACATCTAGCCAAACTTCTGGTTTAGTATACAAGCTAAAGATGTCTATTTATGGACTTAAGCAGGCTTTCTGAAGTTGGAATCTTCATTTTGATGAAGTAATCAAAGGGTCTGGTTTCATCAAGAACGAAGAAGAATCTTGTGTGTATAAAAAGAGTAGTGAGAGCATGGTAGTCCTTTGGTTCTTTATGTGGTTGACATACTCATTATCAAAAATGATATTGGTATGTTACAATCAGTTAAAAGCTACCTTAGTAAGAATTTCTCCATGAAGGATTTGGCAGAGGCTTTCTATATACTAGGTATAAAGCTTTATAGAGATAGAGCTAGGAGGCTTATAGGACTCTCTCAATCATCGTACATAGATAATGTCTTAGAAAGGTATAATTTCAGTAACTGTAAGACAGTTAATATACCTTTTAAACATGGCGTTCATCTTTCGAGGAAGATGTATTCTCAAAGTAAAGATGAAAAGGTTAGAATGTTTAACATACCATATGCATTAGTTGTAGGAAGCTTGATGTATGCCATGATATGTACGAGACCTGACATTAGTATGAATGTAAGTGTTACAAGCCGATATTAGTCTGATCCAGGCGAAGGCTATTAGATGGCTGTGAAACATGCCCTTAAATAAATTTATAATATATGGAGAAAGTGACTTACAAGTGAGAGGATACATAAATTCAAACTTTCAGTCTGATCTAGATGATAGAAAGTCTACATCTGGATATGTGTTCATTCTCAACGGTACTGTAGTTAGTTAGAAAAGTAACAAACAGTCGTCCACAACTGATTCTACAACAAAAGTAGAATATATTGCAGCCTTAGAAGCAGCGAAATAAGCAGTATAGATACGCAAATTTATCACTGAACTTGGAATAGTTTCAAGTGCAATAGATCCTATACCATTGTTTTGCGACAACAATAGAGCCATTGCACAAACTAAAAAGCTGAGAGCACACCAAAAGTCTAAGCATGTGGAAAGGAAATACCATATCATTAGAGAAATCTTAGCTAGAAGAGATGTAATAGTTTATAGAGTAGATTCTATAAATAATGTAGTGGACCCACTTACCAAAGCCTTAACTCTAAAAGTATTTGAAAAATATGTGGAGTCAATAGGTATTAGATACCATCGTGAACGGCACTAAAGCAAGTGAGAGTTATTGGGATTTGTGCTTACGTGTAATCCCTTTATGTATGAATATTTGTTTAATATTTATACTAGTATTATTATTTCATGAAATTGCTAATTATATTTATATATGGTAAGATACTTGTAACGTTTCAGATATTGTATGATCTAAAAGAGTTTCGATCTGGTTTAAATGAGTTTAAATCAGTGCTAAGAATTAGCAACGCTGAGAGTTATAAATGCTAAGAGTTAGCACTGATAAGAGTTATCAGGTTATAAGAGTCAACGATATCTAAAGAGTTAGAGCTTTGTCTGAAATGGGACAAAGACCTAAGAATATATTAGTAATGACGTAGTTACAAAGAGTTGTAAATAGTGCTAAAAAATGTCATTATTCAAAGATATTCTCAAATATTATGTTCCTGATCTAACTTCATTGATGTGGGTCTGTCAGTGAATACCTTAATATATATATATATAGATTGGTGTATGTCTATATCTGGATGGTCTAAATGGTTGGTCTTAGCAAACCATGATTTTAGTGGAAGCTCGTATAGAGATATAGGTATTCAGTAAGGATTGAATATTGAACAGACTCACAAATATCTCCAATAGACATCCTATGAAGATGTCAATGGAGGGTCTTTCGAGTTGAGTAGTATTCGTGGTCCTTTGACCTGAGTGCCACGGTGGGCTTGTGAGTGATCCACCATACTTTGGTTCCACACATGTCAGAAATCTTTCATGGTCTGCTGCTGGGTATGGTTCGATGCTCATAGAGTCCGATGTGTATAGATATGAGATCCATCAGTTTATTTAGGTGAGTATTATATCCTAATGCTCTAAAGATTGTATCTCAGAAAGTCTTATGGCCATAAGCAGTAATTCTCAAAAAAAGAGTTTAACTCTAGGGATAAATAATATTACAAAAGTATTTAAAAATATTATTTATTGAAATACAATTCTAGAGATAAGCTTTCGGTCGGGCATATGGAGATTTAACGGTGTTGATCTATATCTCTGCTCTACTCGGATATAAATCATGGAGGAATTATATAAATATGTTATAACCTTAACTTGTATAGTCTAACGCGTTACTTTGTAATATCCATAATGTGTGTGTGGGGCATCATTCACGGACGTGTGGAGGAGTTCCATATGACAATTCGGGCGTAGACTTAGAGAGTTTCACAATATGAAGTGTACTCATTGTACACTGGGGCAGCATAATGGAATGAACAGTTCCATCCTAGAAATTTTAGCAAACCAAAAATATGTTTCGGGGTTTCTCGGGTTGTGCACTTATTTACACTTAAATGTTAAGTATATCATTTAATTAGTTGACAAGAGTTATTAACTAATTAGATGTTAACAAGTGGCACAATTTTATTCAATGAATTATTTTACTATGAATTCACCCTTTAATCATGTTAATAAAATCAAATAAGGTAAATATTAATTATTCAAATAGTTTTTGAATAATTAAATAAATATTATTCCTAAATGGAAGACATACCTAATTTGAGAAACATAAATTAAATTAAGTGGAGCACCATTTTGTGATTAATGGTTAATTTCATTAGACAATTAAAATGGCCAATAAAAATTTATTTTGGTTGTTGGCCACTTAATCTAATTTTGGTGGAGCACTTGTGAAGTGTTGAGAGCACTAAAAATGGTTGGGTTTCAATTGTGTTAACAAGTGTGTGAATCAATTTTTGTGTAAGGGTTGAGAGGAAAAAGAAGAGTTGGTTTTGAGAGAGTTTTTCATTGAAAAGACTTGTGAGAAAAACCAAAGGAGAAAGAAAAATTAATTCTTCTTATTTTTCTTTCAAGTAATACAAACCTTGTTGCTGGAGATTATACCGCTGCTATTCTAGCTTCACAATCCCATCGGATTGTTGTGAACTAGAATTGAACAAAAGTGCACTTCAAGGTGAGCTGAAAGTTGGAGCAAAGAAATCCAGATTTAAAATCTTCATCGGAGGTCTTCAAAAGTATGTTTTCTGTATTCTTAAGTTGTTAAGAATTTAAGTACATATGTATATGTTGATTACACGTTTAATTCCGCTGTGAAATTCGTGTATATGATACATGCATTTAGTTTTTCAATATATACACAATCACATGCATACACCCTAAAATATGTCACCAGTAAATTGTTGGTTGTGAATAGTATTTTTAAATTGATGGGAAAGTGTTTGATATTATTTCTACTTGATTTATATTGTGTTATGGTTGTTTGAGGGATATTAGTATTACTATCATTATGGAAATTACAAAATTCAGAGATTTGAACTTAGTGGAAGGGTTACTGTTCCATTGAAATATAAATACAATGAGATTAAGAACCATCTATGCTACATCATCAAACTCTGACAACAGTTGATGACAACAATTTTGGGGATGATGCAGATGTTATGGAGGATGCAAGTGAGGCCTCAACACATCATTCAGAGAAGTGTTTCAATTTTTTAATTTTATTGATGCCATAAGGACATGTCATGAACTAAGTTTTGGGGCAGGGAAACACTTTCAAATTTGCAAAATGGCTTTACTTATCTATCTATACTTTTTTTTTTCAGGTTTACTTATTTATCTACAATATTTTTAAGTTTGCATTTTCTTTTGTGTGTTTTTCTTTTATTTGTGTTTTGTTTTTGATTAAAGATGATTATCAGTCCATGATCCAACTGAGTGTAGAAAACATAATTTTTAGGAATCAATATATGTTATGTTTGTTCATATAGTTAATCTAATTTGCAAGTTTTATCCTATGTGTGGTTACTTGAAAAACATTGGGCACATAGTTTGATTATTTAAATTAGTTGATGGCTTAGAAAAATTTTTGCACAACAGTAAAACAAAAGGTCTCAAAAACACTCTAGAACTTGTTTGATTATCACTTAAGGAGAAATTATGGGCATACATGATTAAGGAGATGATTTTAGGCCTTCTTTAGATGGTTGGAGCCTTTCGAGCCTAGCTATATTTACATTTATCCCTAGTCACCCCTTTTGAGCCAAATGACTACCTTTCTTTGTTAACCATAATAATACCTTAAGCCTTTAAATAATATTCCATCATTATCACCCCTCACGCCATAAGCCTTTAAATAATTTTATCTTACCTTCACTTGAACCATACATTACAAGCTTATTAAAGTCCTAGTTGATCCGTAATCATTTTTATTCCTATATTAGTAGAGAGTGATATAAAAAACAAGCCAATGGAATGTAAGTTAAAAATAAATTCATAGAGATCAATTGCATCTTATATACATAGCCCATTCTATGTGCATTTTGTAAGTGTGCTATGCGTAGGGTAAAAGTGTGCATTTAATTTTAATTTTACACGTCATACATGCAAAATATACGTAGCGGAATATAAAATATAAATATTCTATTATATTAATGAGATAAAGGGTGTTCACCTTTAAAGCGTGCTTTAAATAACTTTACTAGAGTAACTTGGTGGGATTCCTCAAGCTAGAATAATAGCTTTCTATCTCGGCAGGAATTTTTTAAAGTAACTTCTTGCTTCCCTTGATTCTCGACCAATTCACTAATAATTAGTGTATTTAGTAACTCTTACTAACTTATTTGCTAAAAATTGCATATATTAATTAAAGATGCTACCATTATATAGCCATATTTACTACCTATTACCACCAATTGAATCAATTAGAGTGTTTTAATTCTTTAAGCATGACAAGACAATTAAATTTTCCATCACATGCTTACTTAAAATGCCTGGTGGCATGTCTTTGAGTTGGTCGAATAGTGTTAAGATTGGTGGCTAAAATGCTTCTCAAACTAACATTTACCGAGCCACCTCATGCTTAAACTCAAGCATGACAAAACTTTGCTTTGAATTGGCCAAATCATGCAATATGATGAGTGGCTTCTTTAGATTTTCAAATGTAGGGATCCAACCATGGGTAATTCTTCAAACAAAGTGCTTTATTTTGGTTGGAATCTTCAACCTCCACATGTACTGCCACCAGGTTCGGGACTCAGCATTATTAGTACTAGATGAAGCTTGGTCAGAAGCATGAGATAGTTGATACCCACTCTTAATAGTATACTACTCGAGCTTGTCACAATTCCATGTAACTAAGTCAGGCTGTTGTTCCCAAGATCGAGAGCGAGGGATACTGAGGATTAAGTCACTTTCTTTAGGAGGAAAATAGTCACGGACCAATTCAAAATTTCATGAACTTGATGGCGTGAGTAGATCAGCAACCAGTGAATGTTCTGGCAGTTTGTGGGGGAAAGAGGGCTTAAAAGAGAGGGGTCGAGGGAGTCATTGGTCATAATAGATTGATACAGCTGTTCTAACACCAATATGCCAGCGTAGCCCCTTTTTTAGCAGGTCTCTGCCCTAAAGAATACTTTTCCAGACCTATGAATAGGATTATCTAGACTGTACCTGCAAGAGAGAAGAGTTAGAAAAATAGAGGCTTCGAAGAGTTTTGGCCACTAAGGAGTTTGGAAAGGCGATCCTTCTTGTGAAGGCAATCCTTGTTTAGTGAGAGTGGCTTGGTTAAGGGAAGCTAGGTCTCTAAAACCCATGCCCACATCCTTTTTATGGTGGTACAATACATCCTATGAACACTAGTGGATCTTCCTGGAACTTTCATCTCCACATGTTTACGCTCAAAATATAATGCGGCTATCTCAGTATAGATTGAGGTGTCGATCCCACGAGGAAGCTCTTGGAAAAATAGGTTGGTGAAGTAAAATATTAAAGAGGTAGCACAGGATAAAATTAATTGATGAGATAGAATTGTCTATGAATTGAGAAAAATATCTTATGATAATTTAAGCAAGGCTTTAAGAATCACAATTATGCTTTATAAATCTACTCTATACTTTGATTCGATGTTTATAACTCAATTGACAGTTTTACATCTAAACAATCAATCGGAAGATATGTAACATATAGCACATTTGATAGCATATGCATTTGATATGACTAAACTCTTTTGCAAATATTAACACAAATCATGTTTATTTATACAAGTTATCTAAGATCGACAATATATCATTTTGACAATATTGCAGTAAAAGATTAACTTGAATATCAAACATTTATTGCCCTTACATGTTATCCAAGATCGACAATATATCAAATTGACAATACTGCAGTAAAAGATTAACATATAAAACAATGTAACCAGTAACAATTATAAATCAACATGAATCACATAAGAAAAGCATGACTGAACATATATGAGATATGAGAATTATAACCTCTGGATTATAGAAAATAAAATAGATAAGAGTTTAATCAAAACCAAAGTTACAACATTTGTAGCTCTTGACACCGAATCAAAGCATGGAAGTAGATTTATTACACATAAAAGTTCATTTCTTAGCCTTGCCAAGAACTCTAGCCTAAATTACAATACATGTTAATGAGAAGAAAATAAGAGAGAATTATCTCATATTAAAAACGTCCTAAGAGTCTCCTTATATAGGCAATGAATGGACATATGTCATGGATGACATCAATCTTCAATAATTTTAAGCCAATAACTCATTTATCCACTTGCAGTATATTTTTGATAATGTAAATGACTGATTTAGCTTCTATAGCCAACATAAAAGTTGTGTAATGTTGACTCTTCTTTCCATAGGCACTAATTTCATGCAATTTGGATGAGTATCCAACGAGATATGAGCAAAATTCCAAGGATACATCAGAATTCGGCCAACAACCATTTTACCCATTTACAATGCGATTTGGTCCATGATAACGGCTGATTTGGACTTTACCATCAACATACGAGTTGTTGATAGTTAAGTCAGCATTTCACAGCTTCAAGAATTATATCAATTGCGTATGTATTTTGTGAGATATGGTCTAAATACGTGAGTTGGGTCAAGCTGGGTAGGAGTTGTAGCCCGATTCTGTTGTATCTCTATTTTTGGCCCATAACATGTTGGATTTGTCTTTTCTACTATTCTTCAAATTTGTGTAAGATTGAGTCATGTTGCACCAGGTTCAAGAATTTCTTCATTTTGATTTCTACATTGAGAGTTATGTCCATTTTACCTAAACCTGTCCAAATAACATTCATTAATCACAATTTAAGGAGAATACTTTATTTCAAGCTAAAATAGAAGAAAATGCTAAAATTAATGACATTAAATGGTGACTGAATCTCTTAATAAATATACATTTTCATGTGTTCATCACCACCCTAAAAAACCTAGCACAAAGCTTACGGATCTTATTAACAAGGCTTTTTGGAAGCCTAAACAAGTTCATAATATAGGTCGGTATGGCTTGGATAACTGCTTTAAGAAGAATCTCTTGACCCCCAGCTGAAAAAAGATACCTCTTCCAACCCTTTAGTTTGTTTCACACTTTATCTTTTATGGCAGCAAAAAGGTTCTGTTTGTTTTTGCTAGTGACACAAGGAAGTCCCAAGTATTTACTGTGATGGGAGACTGGGTCACCCCCAAGCAAAGGGTAAGCTGAGTAGCGACCTCTCTTGACATAGACTTACCAAAGCAAACAACAGACTTCTGGTTATGGATTAGTTATCTAGAAGCATACTTATAGGAACTCAAAATGTCTTTAACCGAGATGCAATTGCTCAAAGAGGCCCTAGTAAGTAAGAAGCTTTCATCGGCAAAAAGTAAATGGGAGATTGTAGACCCCTGGTTCCCAAATTTCAGCCCCTGTATATTGTCACGTTGTTCAGCAAACTTGAGACAAAAAGAAAGACCCTCTGAACAAATAAGGAATAGAAATGGGGATAGGGGATCACCCTGGCGAAGACCTCTCGAGGGATAGATAGGGCCGTGTGGGGCACCATTAATAACAATAGAGTATGATACTAACGAGATTCACCGATAAATCTTCTGGCACCAGTTGTCAGAGAAACTCAATCTCCCCATCATTGTAAGCAAGAAAGCCCATTCCATCCGATCGTAGGCCTTTGACATATCTAGTTTCAAGGCCAAGTAATTCTCTGTCAAAAATTTATTACGTTTGAGGGCATGAAGGCACTCAAACCAAATTATAGCATTGTCAGTGATTAGGCGTCCTGGGATGAAAGCACTTTGAGACTCAGAAAATCAAACTCTCCATGACACCACGCAGTCTGTTGGTCAAAACCTTGGCAATAATTTTGTATAAGACATTACAAAGGCTTATCGGGTAGAAGTCCATGCAGGTTTTAGGTTCGCTGACCTTTGGGATAAGGGTAATGAGGGTATTATTTACCTTTTCGAGATCATCCCCATTATTAAGGAACCCCAAGTACACTCGGCATATGTCAGGTCCAACAATGTCCCAAAATATTTGGAAGAATAAAGCTGGCATACCATCTTTGCCAGGGGCTTTAGTAGGATGCATCTGAAACACTGCCTTATGGATCTCATCCTCCTGAAATAGAAAGTCCAACCATTAAAGTTGCTGTACAGATAATCTCGGCTCCACACAAGAGAGAACAGAGTCAATGTTAGTCCCAGAGGGATTAGAAGAGGAGAAGATATCAGAAAAGTACTCCAGAAAAAGCTTCGCGATCTGTTCCATGTCTGTGCACCAGACTCCGTTTCTATTGGTGATCCCAGAGATAGAGTTCCTCTTTCTCTATCTCGGTGCTTTAAAATGAAAGAAGCGCAAGTTTTTATCCTCTACTTGTAGCCATTAAACCCTCGAACGTTGCCTTCAATAAGTCTGAGCATTCACCTGCTGGTTTAAAGCCCCCAGAATTGTTTTGTTGTCTTTTATCTCAGTTTTGAGCCTGCGAAAGTGTGCTAGGTTCCACTTTTTTAGCTAGGACCCAATGTACAGAAGATTCCTATAAATTGAATCGAGGGAACTTAAGTTTTGGAGCCACCTTACTGATATGATTTCCCTGCAATCCGGTTCGTAGGCCCAGGCTTCCTTAAAGTGGAATTTAGAGCTAGGGCGATAAAAGGAGCCGCTTTTAGCTGGTATGTTAGCATCATCAAAAGATAGTAGGAGCGGTCGGTGGTCGGAGCCCCAAAAGACCAAATGTTACACTAAGGCATTAAGAAAGAGGCAGTGCCAGGGAAAGGAGCAGAGCATTTTCTCAAGTCTTTCCTGAATAAACAAACTGCGGTCACATTCATTGCACCAAGTGAAAAGAAGCCCTTTGAATTGGATCCCTGAGAGGCTGCAGTCATCAATAGCATTTCTGAAGTTTTGCATAATGTAGGTGGGGAGGGGCAAGCCACCAAGTTTTTCAAAGCTTTGAAGGATCTAATTAAAGTCTCCTCCACATACCCATGAGAGAGAAGACAAAGAACATAGGCGTCGCAAAGGTGTTCAGGAGTAGACACATTGAGATGATTCAGGGTGGCCATAAAAGCCTGTGAATCACCAATTTTCCCCAATCCTACAATAGCGACATCAATATGAAAATAGAAGTAAGATAGAAGGGAGATATCTACCTTATCCGTCCATAAAAGTGCTAAGCCACCACTGCGACTGACTATCACCACCACAAGTTTTCCTATGCAACCAAGTTTCACCTGAAGATCTTCTAGTCTTTGTTTGTATGCTCGTGTTTCTGTAAGGAAGATCACCTCTGGGCAGTGGTCCTGCACCAAGGTATGCAGGATGTGGAATATGTAAGGGTTGCCCAGCCCTCGCACATTCCAGCTTAAGAGTTTCATTGGGATTGACAGTCTTGTATAACCGCAGGAGCCGTCACTGGAGACTTTGAGGAGGTATCATGGTTATTAGATTCCCCTTCCAAAGCTAGTAGACTTGGTGGTGCATATTGATGCGATATTTCTATATCATAAATTAAGTGCAAGTATACACTATCGTATGCAAGTAATAAAGAGACTAAATAAGTCGGATGTCGAACCCACAGGGATAATTCTTTCTTTTTAACCAATTACTAAAATTATATCTTCCTAATAATTATTCAGAAAAATAAAAATCTAAGAATGAATGTAAGAAATATAAAAGCAAAAACACAATGCAATGAGATTTAAAGATATAGCAACGTAGAGAGAACCTAGGATTAATATTATCCCTCAATATGTTTCTAATAATTAATCCTCTAATATTTAACTCACTTAGTCTTTATTATTGATCAAGACACTAATGTATTCACAAGCCTCTTCCAAGGTCATGCAAGTATACCTTAATTTACCAAATACCTATATTCCTATGGTACTTGTAATAAATTAAGATTCATTAAGATTAGGTCTTATTGATCATACATGCCAATTAGGTATATTCCTATCCTAAATTGAAACTTGCATATGCAACATTGAATGTTACTCTACAATCATGCATCAAATTACCTAGGTCTAAATATTATGATTCCTCTTCCGAGTTTATCAAAATATTACCAATTCATTCACCATATATTGGCCAGATATATTGAAGCATTAAACACAAGTAATTTAAATAATAAATGACTAAGTTTATTAAATACCAAAAGATATGGCAATTAAGCACACATATTGAGTTCAAATATTAACCCTAGAAAATAAGTTAGCTCATGGCTACAAGAGAACAGCAGTAAAAATAATTATAAATCATGATACAATTATTAGCAAACCGATATAGACGTTGAATTGCTCTTAATTGCGCTGCCTAGGAACTCTTGATGCCAAAGAACGTCTTGTATCTCTCTCTAAAGATGCTTCAATTAAGCTCTTATTGCTCTCCAAGACTTGTGCTCTGTATTCTTGGTGCTCTTGGGTCGTCTTGGATTCCTCTCTAAAGGCTGGGAACGAGTGGCTTTATATAGGGATTGATATGAGCTTGAAAATCTTAATTCTCGTCGGACTAGGACTCGCACTACCGCTGGCGCGCTATGCATCTGTCGCTGGGGCGACGCGTGAAAAAGTCTTCACCGCTGAAGCGGTGGGATCTTGGCGCTGGGGCGCTACATGAAAACGGCTTCACCGCTGGCGCGGTGAATTTCTGGCGCGGTGAATTTCTGGCGCTGGGGCGCTATACGCGACTTAAGCAAGTCGTTTTTCTTATTTCGATCACTATTTCAGCGCTGGGGCGAAAATCCTTGTGGCGCTGGGGCGATGGACACATACTTTGAAAAGTTTGCATTTTAGTCCCTGTTTTCGCTCCTTTTGCATTCTTTCTTTAAATTTCGTTCAAGTCCCTACAATTAACAATAAAGCACATAAATAGCCATCTATTCTCATAAAATCATAAAATATTAATAATAAAAACATGAGAAAATATATGACAATTTTGCCCTTATCAAATTCCCCCAAACTTAAATACTTGCTTGTCCTCAAGCAATAAAATAAAACTAAGAGAGAAACAAAGGGTTATACTTGACTCATTTAACAAATAAAGAAAATATACTAATACTAGTAAGATGATCAAAATCATTGTCTCAAAGGCTGATGAAATGGTACAAATCTTTAAGGTAGACAAATAGCTATTAACAATTCTAATTATCTTCATTTAGTCCCTCATTCTTCCTCATGAACAATCACCATGTGTGTGTGTGCAAGCGGCAAGCAAATAGCGAAAACCATACTTTGATTTACTTTATACTTTAGTTTGTACAGAAAAGATGATGTCTCGGCATTTAATTTGTATAATGACACTTCCATAAGCTTGTCTTTATTACCACTCTCCACTAATGTAGAAAATCACATGTCTAGAGATCTATTTAGGACTTTACTTAGCTTGTAATGTAAGGCTAAGGTCAAGGTGGGATAAAAGGATAAATATATGAAGTTCAATTCACACCAGAAACACTTAGATTTTACCTAGAAACCTCTTGATCTTCTTTTCCTTGTATTATCTCTTCCCCCAAACTTATTGTGTTTCCCATCCTTCTTTTCAACTTTTTTTTTTCTTAAGTTGGGGGTATTTTATTTTCTCTCTTTTTTTTTTTATTACCCCCAAACTTAGATTGACAAATACCACCCAAACTTATTTTTCTCATATCACCACAACCTTTTTTCTTTTCAAGAGTATTTCTAAGTAAATGCAAGATTTATGGTGTTATGGGTAAATTTCTAGATAAGTAAACTTTAAGTCTTGGGCTTGTAATGTGGTTAAACCAAAGAATGGGTAATTAGGCTCAAAATAGGGTACTAGGGATAAATATACAATAAAAGGTAGGCTAGAAAGGCTCAATCGGTCCAAAGATGGCCTAATGTCATTTCCCTATTCATATGTTTTCTAGAATTTCGCCTCAAGTAGTAATTAAAGACAAGTTCTAGAGTATCGGTCTTCGAGACTGTGGTGTACTCTCTAAAGCATAAGTATCTCTAAGTAATAGTTATAACCATTCATGCTTATAAAGTGCTCAAAAACAAATTGGTGATTATGAATAAGGTCAAATTTGTTCCTAAACTTAAATAATCAAAATTGTCTCAAGTATCTATCATTTCCTATGGATGTGTAAAAATAAATTCAACCATGTATTCTTTTTCTTATCATAGACTAATGATCATCTTATCAAAACCTAATAAAAATTAATTAACTAAGAAAAAACTAAGTAACTAAAAAAAACTTTTAATCCACAAGAATGACCACTCAAATCATGCAGCAAAATGAACACAAGAAAGTGTTTCCCACCCCCAAACTTAATTTAGACATTGTCCCCAATGTCAAAAAATAAATAAGTGAAAGTAAGAGACTTCCCTGGTCAATTTTCGCTGCCGCGCTGACTCTCCATCGCTGGGGCGATGTTCTGGCGCTGCCGCGGTAATCGTCTATCGCTGCAGCGCTGAAGGCTGATTTCTACACAGTTACTGGAATTTGCGCTGGCGCGATGTTGCGTGTACCGCGGGGGCGGTGGTGCTCGATTTTTCTGTCGCTACCGCGCCATGTTATGCCGCTGGAGCGCTGAAATTCTTGTTTTTTTTTTTTTTTTTTTTTTAAATGCTGAAAAAAAAAATAAAAAAATGATAATAATAATAATAATACTTTCCTTGGGTTGCCTCCCAAGTAGCGCTTGATTTAACGTCATCGGCTTGACGGGGCTTCCTTTTCTTTTATGGTGGGTCGAAGATGCTGATGGAAGCATTTGAGTAAGTGATCTTGCTGGCTTTCTTCTTTTTCGGCTTCCATATTTTTGCAATGAAACCTCGGGCAGTATCTTTTGCTGCATTCTCCTTATGTCTCTCCGGAAAGACTTTAATCTTAGACCGAGGAGATGGTTTTTCCTTTTCTTTCTCTTTGCTTGCTTCATCGTGATGCTGCTTTTTCTTCTTCTCTCTTGCCTTCCTATGCTTTAATGCTCTTTTTCGGATGTGAGGATCCAATGTCTCCATATCTTTAATTTGGTTAACGCTTGGATGCACCACATTAATGCAGAAACAGTCTTCATTTTCAGCTGGTAATTTGATCTCCTTGAAGACCTTAAAAGTGACTGTGTCCTCTTGTACTCTCATGGTCAACTCCCCTTTTTGCACATCAATAATTGTTCTTCCAGTGGCTAGGAAGGGTCTTCCAAGGATGATTGGGATCTCCTTGTCTTCTTCCATATCCAAAACAATGAAATCGGCAGGGAAGATGAATTTATCGACCTTAACCAACACATCTTCAATTAATCCCTTAGGATAGGTGAGAGAACGATCTGCTAACTGAAGTGTGATATTTGTTGGTTTGGCTTCTTTCAGTCCCAACTTTTTATACACAGACAATGGCATAAGATTGATGCTAGCTCCCAGATCACAAAGTGCCTTCCCAAAATCATAATTTCCAATTGAGCATGGTATGGTAAAGCTCCCAGGATCTTTGAGCTTTGGAGGTAGCTTCTTTAGAAGGATGGCGCTACACTCTTCTGTTAGGGCCACAGTCTCGAAGTCATCTATTTTTCTCTTCTTTGATAGGATTTCCTTCATAAATTTCACATAGCTCGGCATTTGCTCCAGTGCATCTGCAAAAGGAAGATTAATATGTAATTTCTTAAAAATATCAAGAAATTTAGAAAATTGCTTATCTAGTTTCTTCTTTTGCAGTCTCTGAGGAAATGGAGGTGGTGGAGTGAATGACTGCGTAGATTGCTTCTGTGGGTTGCTATTGGTATCTTCTGCTGCATTTTCTCTTTTCTGTTCTTGCACTTGAATACCAGATTCTATGCTTTTCTGTGTTTTAGCACTTTTCTCTTGACTTCTTAGCTGCTGTAATCTCTGAGGAAATGGTATAGGTGGTCTATATGGTTGCACGTCATCTTGCTGGACCACTGGTTCTTTTTCCTTCTCTATCATTTCCGAAAGCTTTGGTTGAGGAGTGTTATCATGTAAGACTTTACCACTTCTTAGGGAGATGGCTTGGCACTGTTCTACGCTTCCTTTTGAATTGACTTCAGTGTTGCTTGGTAGAGTTCCTTGAGGTCGATTGTTTATTGCTGTTACGAGTTGTCCTACTTGATTCTCCAAGGCTCTAAGTGAAGCTGCTTGACTTTGGAAGAGTGCATCTGTTTTCTTCATGTATTGCAGGAGCATGTCTTCAATGTCTGGTTTCTTCTCTTGCTGAATTTGCGTTTGGAAGCCAGGAGGAGCTTTGGAATACTGTCCTTGATTATTGTTGCTCCATGAGAAGTTTGGGTGATTTCTCCATCCAGGATTGTAAAAATTAGAGTTAGGATTGTTGCGGTTGAAGTCCCCTACATATTGAGCAGTCTCCATGCATTGTCCATTAGCATGATTTCCTCCACAGAAATCGCAAGTGATGGGTTGACTCTTTATAGCATTAACTCCCAAGTTGCTTAATTGTTTGGTCAAGAGGTTGACTTGGGCAGATAATGTAGTCAAAGTGTCTACTTCATGTAATCCAGCGATCTTTCTTGTGGTTGACCTTTCGGTGGGCCATTGATAGGCATTGGACGCCATCTCATCTAGTAGATCATAAGCTTCATCGGTGGATTTGTTCATGAGTGCTCCTCCAGCTGCAGCATCTACTATCATTCTGAATTGACCGGCTAATCCATTGTAGAATGTTTGTACAAGTAACCACTTCGGAATTCCATGATGAGGGCATTTTCTTTGCATATCTTTGTATCTCTCCCATGCCTCATAAAGAGATTCTCCATCTAGTTGTAGGAATGATGTGATGTCGTTCCTCATATTGGCAGTTTTAGCAGGTGGAAAGAATTTGGCGAGGAACTTTTGTGCAAGATCATCCCATGTCGCTATGGATCCAGATGGAAGTGATAGCAGCCAGCTTTTTGCTTTGTCTCTCAAGGAAAAGGGAAACAATCTTAGACGGATTGCATCATCGGACACCCCATTGTACTTGAATGTATCACATATCTCTAAGAAGTTGATGATGTGCATGTTTGGATCGTCATTAGGTAGTCCACTAAATTGTACCAAATCCTTGAGCATTTGAATCGTGCTTGGCTTGATCTCAAAGTTGTTAGCTTGAACAGTTGGTCTTTGGATGCTTGAATGGATTCCATTGACTAAGGGAACAGCATACTCCCTTAGTGGTCTTCTTTCATTATTGGGTGCAATTGGTACTTGATCTTCCATGGTGTTGACTTGATTTTGCTCTCTTCTAATTCTTCTTAAAGTTCTTTCAATTTCTGAATCAAAAGCAATCAAGTCCTCACTCTTCGATCTTCGCATGTACCTCGTAACAAAGAAAGTAAAACTAAATTAAGAAAAATAAAAAATTCTGAAGTAAAAACGAGAAAGATTGGTATTAATATTGGTGAAAAAGTAGATAATTATCCCCGGCAACGGCGCCAAAAACTTGATGCGATATTTCTATATCATAAATTAAGTGCAAGTATACACTATCGTATGCAAGTAATAAAGAGACTAAATAAGTCGGATGTCGAACCCACAGGGATAATTCTTTCTTTTTAACCAATTACTAAAATTATATCTTCCTAATAATTATTCAGAAAAATAAAAATCTAAGAATGAATGTAAGAAATATAAAAGCAAAAACACAATGCAATGAGATTTAAAGATATAGCAACGTAGAGAGAACCTAGGATTAATATTATCCCTCAATATGTTTCTAATAATTAATCCTCTAATATTTAACTCACTTAGTCTTTATTATTGATCAAGACACTAATGTATTCACAAGCCTCTTCCAAGGTCATGCAAGTATACCTTAATTTACCAAATACCTATATTCCTATGGTACTTGTAATAAATTAAGATTCATTAAGATTAGGTCTTATTGATCATACATGCCAATTAGGTATATTCCTATCCTAAATTGAAACTTGCATATGCAACATTGAATGTTACTCTACAATCATGCATCAAATTACCTAGGTCTAAATATTATGATTCCTCTTCCGAGTTTATCAAAATATTACCAATTCATTCACCATATATTGGCCAGATATATTGAAGCATTAAACACAAGTAATTTAAATAATAAATGACTAAGTTTATTAAATACCAAAAGATATGGCAATTAAGCACACATATTGAGTTCAAATATTAACCCTAGAAAATAAGTTAGCTCATGGCTACAAGAGAACAGCAGTAAAAATAATTATAAATCATGATACAATTATTAGCAAACCGATATAGACGTTGAATTGCTCTTAATTGCGCTGCCTAGGAACTCTTGATGCCAAAGAACGTCTTGTATCTCTCTCTAAAGATGCTTCAATTAAGCTCCTATTGCTCTCCAAGACTTGTGCTCTGTATTCTTGGTGCTCTTGGGTCGTCTTGGATTCCTCTCTAAAGGCTGGGAACGAGTGGCTTTATATAGGGATTGATATGAGCTTGAAAATCTTAATTCTCGTCGGACTAGGACTCGCACTACCGCTGGCGCGCTATGCATCTGTCGCTGGGGCGACGCGTGAAAAAGTCTTCACCGCTGAAGCGGTGGGATCTTGGCGCTGGGGCGCTACATGAAAACGGCTTCACCGCTGGCGCGGTGAATTTCTGGCGCTGGGGCGCTATACGCGACTTAAGCAAGTCGTTTTTCTTATTTCGATCACTATTTCAGCGCTGGGGCGAAAATCCTTGTGGCGCTGGGGCGATGGACACATACTTTGAAAAGTTTGCATTTTAGTCCCTGTTTTCGCTCCTTTTGCATTCTTTCTTTAAATTTCGTTCAAGTCCCTACAATTAACAATAAAGCACATAAATAGCCATCTATTCTCATAAAATCATAAAATATTAATAATAAAAACATGAGAAAATATATGACAATTTTGCCCTTATCACATATTGAACCTTCTTGTCTTTGTCTTCCAAGTGATGGTGGTTGCAAACCACTGATCACTCATAAGCCCCTGTTGTATCGAGTCGGATCCTCTTGGGTGGAGTAGGGTATGCAGTGTCGTGGTTACGTTCTTTCCTTTCAACTGTCTGTTGGTAGCATTGTGTGACTTATTGCTATTAGGGCTATGATTTCTTTGAGCATTCTTACTCTCAAAAGTGTATATCGGTCTGTGTTGTTTCTGTCTAGTGGATCTACGTAGAGAGCCTGTGGTAGTATTGCCTCTTCTGTGAAGGATGGGATGGCCAGAGGGACTCCCAATGTCAGTTTGGGGAATATTCCTCCAGCAAGGCAATAGTACCGTGCCTTGTCTGGGCACTGGTTCCCTATTATCTTAGAGCCCATAAAGATCCACGTGTTTTTTTGAAAGCTTTGCGATAGTTTTGATAGGGTAGGCCAGTAACTTGACACTTGGGGCAGAGCACAGTTGGTTATTCGTCACGGGCTCAAGAGGGCTTGGTACTGCATGGGAGGCATCATCCTTGGTAGTAGTGGTGTCAGATGATTGGATGCCCTTTTGTGTTTCCACTTGGATTGACAGCGTGGAGGGCCTGCACTGCGTGCCTTCATTATCATTATAATAGTTCGGATATTTATGTGTTTCCACTTGGAATGACTGCGTGGAGGGCCTGTACTGCGTGCCTTCATTATCTTTACAATAATCCGAATGTTGGAGAGCATGGTTGATTGATTCTTCATCACCGACCGACAACATCAAGACACGATGAAGTGGGATCTCGCCAGCGCATAGTGCGACCAGGTTTGATGATTCCATTATTGAGCTTCATCCAGCACTTCGTAACAGCTCACTTGGTTTCTACAATGAGTGGTTTTCACATGGCTAGAGATCTTTTATTTTGAAGCTGTTCTAGTTTTGGAGATCAACGGCAGTATGTGCTTCAGTTTTGGGCTCTGGACCAATGTCTTGCACATGCTGCCATGAAGCCAAAAATATTTCTTCACCTGTCCCTGTATCCATCCTGTATGTAATGCCGTCACGTGCACCCAAATTATTGGTGCTTTCAATGGTCAGCTATACTCGGTGGTCTTCACGTGGCTCGGGTACACTCGTTATGAACCTGTTTCGTTGTTGGAGATCATCGGCCGACAACATCAAGACATGATAAAGTGGGATCCCACCAGTACATGGTTTGACCAGTTTGATGGTTCCATCATCGAGCTTCACCCAGTACTTCGCAGCAGCACAGTTGGTTTCTATAATGAGTGGTCTTCACGTAGTTGGAGCTCTTTTATTTTGAAGCTGTTCCAGTTTTGGAGATCAATAATAGCATGTGCTTTGGTTTTGGGATCTAGACTAGTGTCTTGCAATGCTGCCATGGGGCCAAAAACATTTCTTCATCTGTCCCTATATCCATCCTGTAAGTAGTGTCGTCACATGCACCCAATTTGTTGGTGCTTTCGATGGTCAGCTGTACTCGGTGGTCTTCACATAGCTCGGGCACACTCGTTATGACCTTGTTCCGTTGTTGGGGATCACCGACTGACAACATCAAGACACTATGAAGTAGGATCCCGCCAGCGCATGGTTCGACCAGGTTTGATGGTTCCATCATTGAGCTTCGCCAAGCATTTCGCAGCATCACACTTGGGGTTTATCGGTAGCGTGCACTTCGATTATAGGCTCTGAATTAGTGTCTTGCACATGTTGCCGTGAAACCACAAGAATATTTTCATCTACCTCATTACCCCACATGCGATTAGTGCTGTTACATGCTTCCGTAGTGTTGGATCCAAGAGTTCCCAGGTGCGTAGTGGGTGTCTGGGCTGAATTCTTAACAGAGGTGGTGACCAGCTCATATGCATTCAGGGGACCATTCCTGTAAGGTTGTATGCTCCTATTTGCTGTCATGTACACCTTAGTAGTGGGGCACATGTTTACTGTCAACCATAGTTGCCGGGGTCCCTCACAGCCCCCCTACGGACCCTTTTTGTTCTGCACTCACCGTCGGGGTTTTAGCGGCTACAGCCACCCAATGAACGTTATTATTACCTACTGCAAGTTGGTTTATGAGGGGTTTTAATTCATTAGGTCGATCTTCATCATCTCTATAGGGATCTTATTTAGGTCCTCCATGGCTATTGTTATGAGTATTATTATTAAGCGTGCCCCTTAATGTGGATGCTTTGTAGTCCTTGTAATTTTCGGCCGCTTGGATATTCTCTGAGTAGCAGTGGTTACCAGGATTTTTAAGGACAATTGGGTATGATTGTAAACACTCTCTGTAGCCATGATCAAGAAAGCCATAGAGAGTGCAGAATTCAGGAAGTTTTTCATATTTGAAGTCTAGCCAAATTAGGTACTCAATTGAGCCGAGTTTAAGAAATATCCCTTTCTGTAGTGGCTGGTTGAGATGTATTTTAACTCGAATGTGCATAAACCTCCCTATGCATGATCCAGAATTGTCGGCATCTACATCTAAGAATTTTTCAATCCTATTCCCAATTAATTCGGCTGTCTCGACATTCATATGGATTATTGGAACATTGTGAACTTGGATCCAAAATGAGACACAACAGAATGTGGGGTTGACAATAGAACCTTCATCCGCGGTTGGTTCCATAGCAATTAAAAATTTGTTGAAATTCCAAGGTTCAGTTCTTAACACCGTTTTTTGGTCATCTTCTAGGGAGAACTCACACATGAAGATGTCACCGCCTAGCCATTGGAATCTCAATTCTCTGGTAGGTTGCTACAGACTTCGCATTATGCTTTGGAAAGCATCTCGTTGATAGTTTTTCCTCGTCATGATCTTGATAAAAAGGCCAAATTTGGCTGCTGAACGATGTCTCTTAACCACAGCTTCTGAGATCTCGAAGACCTCTTCGTTGTGAGAATTATCAATTGAGAAGGAGTTCTATAGAGCTTCGATGTCATCCATAATTTGATAATAGATAATAGAGTTTGATGAGCGAACGAAGATCAAATCCCTTGGTTAGGGAGAATATGTGATCCCATTAGGGAGATATTAAGGCACCAACTTAAGAGTAACTTGTACCCCAATGACTTGAATCCATGAGAGGGTAACAGTGTTAATACTCTTTAAAAAGGGAAGGTTCTTCTCAAGTTAACTTTCAAAAAATCTTTTACTTTGAATAATGTATTACATGTTCAAAATATTAGATATAATTTTATTTTTGTATTTATACTTGGTAAGGCAAATGTAAAAGTCTAATTTGAAGGAGACAAAGTTACAATGACTAAGAATGGGACATTCGTTGGAAAAGGATATTATTCCAAGATATTTTCAAACTCAATATACTTGATATAATATTATTAATGAAAGTACTTCTTCAATTTACATTGTTGAGTCTTTTAATATATGGCATGATGACTTGGACACTTACAATATCTTTATTTATAAAAAAATTGAAAAGAGTTGGTTCATTTTTTAATATGAACTTAGAGAATGTTAATAAATGTGATTTATGTGTAGAAGAAAAATTCACAAAGAAATTTTTAAACCAATAATTTTTAGAGAAACTGAATTACTCAGTTTAATATATAGTGACTTTAGTAATCTTACATATGTCATTACCAGAGGAGAAAAAAGGTTTTACATAGCCTTTATAGATGATTTATCAAGATGTACCAAAATATTTATTGAGAAATAAAGATGAGTCATATGTAAGTTCTTAATTTATAAAAAAGAAGTTGAGAATCAACTTTGAAAAAAAAAAAGGAAAAATAAGGACAATGGAATTGTACATAAAGTTATACCTACATCTCCTAAATAAAATGGGGTGGCTAAAAGGAAAAATGGAACCATAAAGAATATGATGAATTGTGTGTTAATAAATTCGAGGGCACTTATAAACTTGTAGAGAAAATCAATACTTACTGCTTGTCATATACAAAATAAAATACCAAACAAGAAAAATGGTAGACACCTTATGAGTTATGGAGAGGCCATGAGCCTAATATATCATATCTCAAAAGGTGGAGGTATCTTACTAAGGTCTTAATTCCTAATCTTAAAAGAAAAATAATGGGACCTAAGATAATTGATTATATGTTTATAAATTATAACTAAAATAGTGTTACATATAGATTCTTGGGGTAAAATAATACCATTGATTTGTTTGATGCAAATAATATAATAGAATCTAAAAATGTAGAATTCTTTGAGATTATTTTCCTAAGAAAACCAAACCGGAAAAAATATTGACTCATTTAGAAGTACATGATGATCCTCCGAGAAGTTCTAATAATAAACTTAGAAGAAGTAAAATAATAAAGAAAGCCACAAACTTTGATAATGATTTCTACGTCTTTCTTATAGAAGAGGACTCTTAAATATTTAGAAAGGCCATTCCTCTTATGATGCTCATTTATAGAAAGAAACTATTAATGATGAAATCAACTCCATCATGAGTAATTATGTATAGCAAATGGTTGATTTGCCTCATAGAACAAAATTCATTGGTTGTAAATAATTTTTTAAAAAGAATATAAGGGTGGACGGTTTAATTGAGAAATGTAAGGAAAGTTTGGTTGCCAAGGGTTCACACAAAAGAAAGATTTAGATTACTTTGTACTTATGTTCCCTTAACTTAAATTACATCTAAAAGAATATTGATTATGTTAGCTGCAAATCATGATTTACACATATATCAAATGGATGTTGAAATTGTATTTCTAAATAGAGATTTAGAAGAGAAACTTTATATAAAACAATCGGAAGGTTTTATGAGTGCTAGCATAAAGCATAAAGTATGAAAACTTGTAAAATCATTATATGGCTTGAAACAAGCACCAAATAGTGGCATGAGAAGTTTGATAATGCTCTAGTATCAAATAGCTTTATAGTTAATGATTCAGACAAATGTGTCTACTTCAAAACCTTTAATACTAAATATTATATCATCATATGTCTCAATGCAAATAATATGCTTATTTTAAGTCCTATTATAGAAGTGATAAATAAGACTAAGAGATTTTTGTCAACTAAATTTGATATGAAAGATATGAGAAAAGCTGATGTAATTCTCTGGATTAAGATAATTTGAACATCTATTGGTTTCACCTTATCCTAAAAACACTATATAGATAAATTCTTGAAAAGGTTTAGGTATGTTGTATGTAAATTGGTAGGAACACCTAATGATGCTCGTACTAAACTGTTAGGGTACATGCTTACATGCTATCCTTGTTTCTCACATTATGGATACTGTATGATCTGAAAGGGTTTAGATTCAGTCTAAAGGAGTTCAGACCGGTGCTAGGGTTAGTAAAGATGAAGGTTATAAATGCTAACAGTTAGCATTGTTAAGAGTTAGCAGGTTATAGGAGTTAGTAAGATCTAAGGAGTTAGAACCTTATCTATAATGGGACAAAAATCTAAAGGTATACTAGTAATTACATAGTTGCAATAGGTGCTAGGAAATGTCATTTTACAAGTATGTTCTCAAGCACTGTATTCCTGATCTATTTTCACCAATGCAGGTCTATCTGTGAATCCCTTTTATATAGATCAGTATATGTCTATATTTGTAAGGTACAGATGATTGTTTTTAACCGACCATGAGCTTATAGCTCGTATAGGCATATAGGTATTAACTTATGACTGAATACTGATGCGATATTTCTATATCATAAATTAAGTGCAAGTATACACTATCGTATGCAAGTAATAAAGAGACTAAATAAGTCGGATGTCGAACCCACAGGGATAATTTCTTCTTATTAACCAATTACTAAAATTATGTCTTTCTAATAATTATTCAAAAAAATAAAAATCTAAGAATGAATGTAAGAAATATAAAATTAAAAACACAATGCAATGAGATTTAAAGATAGCAATGTAGAAAAAACCTAGGATTAATATTATCCCTCAATATGCTTTTTAATAATTAATCCTCTAATATTTAACTCACTTAGTCTTTATTATTGATCAAGACACTAATGTATTCACAAGCCTCTTCCAAGGTCATGCAAGTATACCTTAATTTACCAAATACCTATATTCCTATGGTACTTGTAATAAATTAAGATTCATTAAGATTAGGTCTTATTGATCATACATGCCAATTAGGTATATTCCTATCCTAAGTTGAAACTTGCATATACAACATTGAATGTTACTCTACAATCATGCATCAAATTACCTAGGTCTAAATATATTGATTCCTCTTCCGAGTTTATCAAAATATTACCAATTCATTCACCATATATTGGCCAGATATATTGAAGCATTAAACACAAGTAATTTAAATAATAAATGACTAAGTTTATTAAATACTAAAAGATATGGCAATTTAAGCGCACATATTGAGTTCAAATATTAACCCTAGAAAATAAGTTAGCTCATGGCTACAAGAGAACAGCAGTAAAAATAATTATAAATCATGATACAATTATTAGCAAACCGATATAGACGTCGAATTGCTCTTAATTGCGCTGCCTAGGAACTCTTGATGCCGAAGAACGTCTTGTATCTCTCTCTAAAGTTGCTTCAATTAAGCTCCTATTGCTCTCCAAGACTTGTGCTCTGTATTCTTAGTGCTCTTGGGTCGTCTTGGATTCATTCCTGAAGGTTGGGAACGAGTGGCTTTTTATAGAGATTGATATGAGCTTGAAAATCTCAATTCTCGTCGGACTAGGACTCGCACTACCGTTGGCGCGCTATGCATCTGTCGCTGGGGCGACGAGTGAAAAAGCCTTCACCGCTGGAGCGGTGGGATCTTGGCGCTGGGGCGCTGCATGAAAACGGCTTTACCGCTGGCGCGGTATGTTGATAGCGCTGGGGCTCTGAAACGTCGCTGGCGCGGTGACTCTTCGGCGCTGGGGCGCTAGACGCGACTTAAGCAGGTCGTTTTTCTTATTTCGATCACTATTTCAGCACTGGGGCGAAAATACTTTTGGCGCGGGGGCGCTGGACTCATAATTTTGGAAACTTTGCATTTTAGTCCCTGTTTTAGCTCCTTTTGCATTCTTTCTTTAAATTTCGTTCAAGTCCCTATAAATAACAATAATGCACATAAATAGCCATCTACTCTCATAAAATCATAAAATATCAATAATAAAAACATGAGAAAATATATGACAAATTTGCCCTTATCAAATACTAAACAAACTCATGAGGACCCCAATAAATATCCTATAAAATTATCAATGGTAGATCCTCTTGAGTTGAGCAGTATATGTAGTCCTTTGACCTAAGCTCTATAATAGATTTGTGAGTGATCCACTATACTTTTGTTTCACGGATGTTAGAGAGACTTTTCATGGTCTGACTACTATGTCATTGAGAGTGGTTTGATACTCATGAAGTTTGGTATGCATAAATACTGGATCCGTCAGCTTAGGTAGGTTATATATACGATACTTCGAGATTGTATCTAACAAATTTTTACAACTGAGAGCAATAAACCCGAGAAAAGAGTTTCCCATAGGGTTAGACAATATAACAAAAAGTGTTTGTTTCTATTGTTTATAAAGATAGAAATCTAAAGACAAGATTGGATAGGAACATGGGAATTTGACGATGTTGATCTATATCCTTACTCATATAGGGTATATATGACGAAAGGATCATACATATGTGTTCTGACCTCAGCTTATATGGTCTAACATACTGAGTTGTAATATTTATGACTTATGCATGGGACATCGATCATAGACTCATGGAATAATTTCATTTGACGAATCGGGTGTGGACTTAGGGAAGCCTACAATATGAAGTGTACTCGTTGTGCATTGGGGCAACGTACCGGACTGAATTGTTTAATCTAGTAAAATTCAACAAAATTGAATATTTTTTTTGAGAACCCTCGGGATCTGTGCGTGTCAATACTCAAGTGTTAAGTACAATTAATTAGATAACAATTGTTGTTGATCAATTACATGGTGACACGTGGTGCATAGTGAGTCCTCGGTTAAGTTAACTCGAGTGTGGGTTTGGTGGGACTCACATTAGGTTAAATGAAGGCATTTTGGTAATTTCTTATATATGATTATTTAAGAGTTAAATAATCAAGATGTTTTAATATTATAATATATTAAATAATATGAATAACTCAACCATGGTTAAAAGTTAATCAAAGTTGAGTTAATAATTAATTAATTATTATATTATATTAAAACATAAATATATTAGATATTTATCTCAACTTGGTGGCAAGTGTGGTTAATCCAACCTTAGTTAAATGTTAACTATGGTTAGGTTAATGAATACATTATTTTATTGAGATATTATAGTGGAAAATATCTAACCTTACCATGGTTAAATGTTAATCATGATTAGGTTAAGTAAATAGTGTTAGTATATATATATATATATATATATATATATATGAATTAAAACAAAAAAAAAGATGATTAAGTGTGTTAATACATTTGTGGCGGTTGGCAAAGCTCAAGCAGAAAAAGAGAAGCTTTGTTTTTGTTTTTCCTTCTAAGTGTTAGAATCAAAAGGAAAAAAAAACCATTTTCATCTTCTCCATTTCTTTCAAAAGGGCTAAGGTCATTAAAACAAAATAAGCTCTTGTTTTTTTATATTTTTTATCAAGAGTTGATAAGGAGAGAACAATAGCTTTTGGTTTAAGGGTTAAGCTAAGTTGGATTAGGCTGCTGTCTAGTTGATTAAAGTCACCCCATTAATCATTAGAATTGTCAACGGGTTACATTTCAAACGGATTCCTAGTATTTTAGTCCAAAGGCTTCAAAGATAAACATTTCTCAAATTAGTTTTAATTTGATTAAAAGCATAAAATATGTTTTATAATTGTTTAAATGCTTCTGCTGCATATAATGATACGTATATATATGTATTTGATGCGTATGTATATTTGTATAAACATAAATTTATATGTATACACCTTAGTATAATCGTCACTTTTATAAGCTTTGTAAGAATATTGAGTATAGTGATATTAAGATCCATTATGCTCAAATAATTGGTAGTGTCATTTAGTTGATGACAAATATTAAGCCTGATATTGCGTATGCTATAAGGAGACTGAAGAGATATACTCAGAATCTAAGTAAAGAGCATTTAGGTTCCTTAGATAGGCTTGCAAAATATTTGATAGGCATTTCAAATTATGGATTCATTTATAGTAGATCATAATTTGTGCTAGAAGGTTATTGTGACGCAAATTGGATTTATAAATCCAATGAAATTATGTCTAATAATGAATTTGTGTTCCTTAGGTGAAGGTGTTGTATTTTGGAAATTCACTAAATAGACATGTATATCTCAATCTATAATGGAGTCTGAGTTTACAGCTTTAGAAAATGCATATTCCAAAGCTAAGTAGTTAAGAACACTTATAACTGATCTTCTCGTTAACTCTTACCCTCCTACATTAATTTCAATCAAGTGTGATTGTCTAACTACAATAGTTAGAGCAAAAAGTATTTATAATGAAAAAAGTAGGCATATATATCTAAGACATAGTATAATTAAGCAGCTGCTAGAATTTGAGATCATTTCCCTTTATATATTATTAGACAGAAGATAGAGGTACAGATCAGACTAAAAAAGAACTTGAAATCTATATTCTTCCCTTGACAAAATGCTTGCAAATCGTTTACCAGCACTTTCTATTAGGTTCAGCTATCTCTAACCCCAACTTGGCATTTTTAGCAAATTCTTTATACAATTATCGAACGTCATAAACCATTACATAAATAAAATATTTATGAACAAAAATTAGAAAATGATCTGAGAAATAAAATGTATAAGATTTGCTTAATAACTAACATCTATAGAGTTGTTATTTAGCAGGCGATCAATAAAGTTGTAAAGAATGTCTTTCGAGTACTCAAAATAGCCTTGAATGCCAAGAATATGAGCTCTAATGGTGAACATCTCTATTCTTGTTTTATCTAAAAATGCAATCATTTTAGCACCTAAAGGTACTTCCTAACCTCATCTTGATGACACTTAATTATAAAAAAAAGATGGTGGAATTTTACCCAAATCTTCTATGAAGCTGCATGGTGTCAAATCTTTCATAATTCTCACCATCCCATCCTAACTTTTCTGCCCATACCCCGCACAAAACCTGTGAACAAACACAATGGAATTAAAAAAAGCAATCATAACGCTCAATTCCTTTTTCTACTTGAAATTCTATCCTTAAGTGAAATTTTAATATGGATATTGCCTTAAAAGCATGTACTTATTTATACAAGTTACAACTTTATACTTAAAAAGTGTTCATAATTTTATGATGTAGAAAATTTCGTGTTTATTTATGTGACCATAACCTTAGTATATAATTATTATATACAAGAGGATTAAGATTATGGATATAAACAAAACAAAGTTCGTAATAAATTAATTAAAATTTGAGATCTTTAATTAAATATTACTAATGTGGTTCAAAGACATTGAGAATGTGGTGATTTTATCCGAATCACTAATATAATAACATTATGGTAGATCCAATTTATATATTATGATTATATAAAACTAGACCAGATGTAGTTTGAATTTTTATGTAAATATAGTTGTTAATTAAGAATTCAAGTAACGTCAATTGATGATCATATATAGATCAACTTTAATCCCGAGTGATCATAAACTCATGTTTATGTCATTTGTCGTTTGAAATACACGTTACAGTTTGTCTAACAAATAGGCTAAAACCTTGTGTTTTGGTGGCATTGTGAGATAAGTGGCTAGGAATGTAATTTATGGATATGGAATCTATTCTTTCTTAACAGAAGTTAGAAAGAAGGTTCTTTTAAGGGTTAATTCTAGAATAGAATAGTTAAAAAGCTCAATTTGTAACAATGTTACAAAATAACTATTCATTGGTTAATTAATGGTACTTAAGGATAAAAAACTAATTAGAGGGATAAAATAGTAATTGACCTAACTCTAATTAGAAACCATCTATAGAGAGATGAATTGCATGTAGTGATTAAATCAATGGACTGCTTAAGTTTTGAGTAAATTATATCTACAACTTCAATAGTGTAATTATAGATTTTTAGTGGAAAAACACTGGAATTAATAAATTGAATTAATTAATTAAAGAACTTAATTAATTATCTAAAATTTATGGAGCTTAAAATTGCAAGTCCATGAGTCTCCAATACCACATCTTAAGTTATTACAATGAACAATAAAATAAGTGAATTATGTAATTACATAATAATTGTGTCCTAATTATAAAATTAATTAATTTTAAAAATCAAATAACTTTGAAAGTTGTGTAACACCAAAATTGGGTGTTACACGTGAGCCAAAGAGAGAGTGTCTCTCTTGG
Source organism: Ailanthus altissimus (assembly GCA_946807835.1). Taxonomy (NCBI): domain Eukaryota; kingdom Viridiplantae; phylum Streptophyta; class Magnoliopsida; order Sapindales; family Simaroubaceae; genus Ailanthus; species Ailanthus altissimus. Next base: position 5,071,392 of record OX327689.1, read on the forward strand.
TTCATGTTTCATTCTTCCTAAAATTAGAGAGATATTTGTTTGATTTTAATTAATAAATGTTATTAATTAAAATTACTCACTTAAAAATAAAAAGATTTATTTTAATTGGAGTATTATTGAAGGAAGAGAAAGGAAAAGAGAGGACACACACTAACGCAAAAGAAAAACATAGAATACATATTATTTCTTCAAAAAAAAAAGAATTTGAAGCCCACTCTTTCTCTCACTATAGCATAATAGGGTTGGTTTGGAATCCTTTGATAAAAGAAAAGTTAGTGTGGATTCAAGGTATATTCTTGATTCTTTTTTATTTTAAACATCAAGTTCAAATATTCATAAGATCCCAAGGTAAAATGTCTTTTTATCTTATGAAAACAACTATTAATGAATTTTTGTTTCTTATTCCATTGCATAATGAATGTCATAACACTTATAGATTTAGACCTCAAATATCTTGTTCCATCATAACTCAACTAATCTTGTATTGAAATTCTATTCCTTGTTATCAAATAATAATTTGAAGGTTTCGTAGAAGGAGAAAAGGTAATTACCCGATGACCAAAGCAAATTCTGAGAATGTTTTCTCTATGGCATTTAAAGTCTACAACAAGAAGCAAAGCTTGAGAATCTAATAGTCATTACCATAGGCACATAAGGGTTGCCACTCACTATAAATCCGTCATATTTGTGAAGCTCATTCATGTTAGGGAACTCTCATTTGACAACTCTAAATAGATCCCATCTTACTCATTCTTCTGCAAAGGCTGAAACAAAAACATTGAAGTATCCTCCATAAAATTTCTTCACATAATCTGAGTCTCTTGCTGCTAGCAAAAGAGCATATCTTTTCTCTTTAACAATATTCATGTTATCCATCAAGAAATCAAAGTTCGAGAAAGATTGAAAGAGACTACAGGAATGAGAAACAAGTGGTTTCTTCTTTAAGAGAACACAAAATAAGTGAACATTTTGGATTTGAAAAGATGAAAAATACATGGGCGCCTATATATATAGAGAGCCTACCATTTGGGTTGCCCACTTAAGGTGACATATTAATAGGAATTCCTATGTGCTGAGTTATTTGGGTTGCCCATTGTTGCAGATATTAAGTCATGCACTTCAGTTTGTCACGTGAACAGTACCCACATAATAGTATCTATATGAACAGTTCCCGTATAAATAGTATCCGCTGCGTGAATAGTTCCTTGCTTATGGCTTTTCGTTTTGATTCTTCATAGAATGACCTTCACGTACTAAATTTCTTGCTGACTATTTATTGGTCTCTTTAATTTTGAATGATCAATTTCTAACAAACCATTCCTTAATTCAAAATCATCCTCGAAGCTTCCATGATCTTTCATCTTTATATCTTCGGTCACCCTCATATAATAGTGACTCATGTTAAGTTCTTGCATAGGACGAACTTAACCGAGGGTAGTGGTTTAGTCTATATATTAACAAGGTTTTCAGACAACGTAATCTTCATTAGACTAATCTCATAACTTTGAACAATTTCTCTGATGAAATAATGCCACACATCAATGTGTTTAGAGCTATCATGAAACACTTATTGCTTACTTAGTTGTATGTCATTCTAGTAATCATAATATACACCGATGTTAACATCTTCAGTAGCCATTACTTCTGCACATATCCCTTTTAATTACACGGCCTCTTCAATGGCTTTACCTATAGCTATATACTATGCCTTCGTGGTTAATAGTGCTACCACGTTCTGTAAAATTGACCTCCAGCATATACTACATCCAAAAGTTGTGAATACGTACCCAGTTAATGATCTTCTCTTGTCGAGATCACCCGTATAATCTAAGTCGATGTATCCTCTAACATTTGACCCACATTCTCATCCATTTTATACAACAAAGCAAGTTTCGATGTTTCCTTTAGATATCTCAATATCTTAACAAACCAAGATTCAATACAACTTAGTTGTATGGCACTCTAGTTATCATAATACCCACCGGTGTTGACATTGTTAGTCGCTATTACTTCTACGCATATCCGTTTTAACTATACAACCTCTTCAATGGCTTTACCTAGAGCTATATACTATGCCTTCGTGGTTAATAGTGTTACCACATTCTTTAAAATCGACCTCCAACATATACTACATCCAAAAACTGTGAATACATACTCAGTTAATGACCTTCTTTTGTCGAGATCACCCGCATAATATAAGTCGATGTATCCTCTAACATTTGACCTTTATTCTTAGCCTTTTCATACAACAAACCAAGATCTGATGTTCCATTTAGATATCTCAATATCTCAACAAACCAAGATTCGATACAACTTAGTGGCATGAGATGTTGATATCTTTAGTAGCCATTACTTATACGCATATCCCTTTTAACTACACGGCCTCTTCAATGGATTGACCTAGAGCTATATACTATGCCCTTGTGGTTAATAGTGCTACCATGTTCTGTAAAATCGACCTCGAGCATATACTACATCACAAAATCGTGAATACGTAATCGGTTAATAACCTTCTCTTGTCAAGATCACCCGTATAATCTAAGTGGATGTATCCTCTAACATTTGACCCTAATTCTCAGCCATTTTATCAAAAAAACCAAGATCTGATGTTCCATTTAGATATCTCAATATCTCAACAAACAAAGATCCAATAAAACTTAGTTGTATGGCACTGTAGCTATCATAATACACACCGGTGTTGATATTTTAAATAGCCATTACTTCTGCGTGTATCCCTTTTAACTACACGGCCTCTTCAATGGTTTTATCTACAACTATATACTATGCCTTCGTGGTTAATAATGCTACCACATTTTGTAAAATCAACCTCCAGTACATACTACACCCAAAAATCATGAATACGTACCCAGTTAATGACCTTATCTGATCGAGATCACCCGTATAATCTAAGTCGATGTATCATTTAACATTTAACCCTCATTCTCAGCCCTTTCATACAACAAACCATGATCCAATGTTCCCTTTAAATATCTCAATATCCATTTCACTGTAAGCTAGTGATATTTTCCTATATTCACCAAGCATCTACTCATGACACTTATAGCTTGTGCTATGTTAGATCTTGTAAAAATCATCGCATATATGACACTCCAAACACCATTAGCATACAGTACTTTATTCATCTGCAATTTATCCTTTTTAGATTTCAACAATGTTGCTAAAAGTTTGAAATGCATGGCCAAGGGTATGGAGATAGCCTTTGCATTGAACATACCAAACTTTTTTAGGATCTAGAGTATATATATCTGCTTTCCCTCACAACATCCATACCCAAAATACTTTTTTTACTCCCAAATCCTTTATCTCAAAATCGACACTCAATTGTTCTTCAATTTATGTATCTCTTCCAAATCTCTACATACGAACAGTATATCATCCATATATGAAAGAAAACACTTTATTATTCTACTACTTAAACTCTTAAAGTACACACAATTGTCATACTTGCTTTTATTAAACCCACAAGTCATCATAAAATTATCAAATCTCTTAAACTATTGCTTCTGAGATTTTTGTTAATGTGTTTTAGGGTGTATACATGTGATTGTATACATACTGAAAAAAGCTAAATAGATGTATCATATACATGATTTTGCAATGGAATTAAGCGTATAATCAACATATACACATGTAACTTATATCATCAACAATATAAGATTACAGAAAACATACCCTTGAAGAACTTCGATGAAAATTTTAATTCTGGATTCTTCATAGCTCTAACCTTAAGCTCACCTTGAAATGCACTACTGTATGATTCTAGTTCACAATAAGCTGGTGGGATTGTGAAGCTAGAATAGCAACAATTGTATTTTCAACAACAAGTTTTTATTTCTTGAAAGAAAAATAAGAAAAATTCATTTTTCTTTCTCTCTAGTTTTTCTCACAACCCTTTGTTCAAAGAAAAACTCTCAAAACTAAACTCTCTCTAATCTTTTCTGCCTCCCACATTTTTTTGCTTCCAATTGTTAATATTATTATATGTCTCCCACCTAAACCAAAATAATAAACAACTAAATAAATATTATTATTTATTTAAATAATATTTATTCAATTATTCAAAAACTATTTGAAGAATTAATTTTTTATCTTATTTAATTTTACTAACATGGTTAATGGGTGAATTCATGGTGAAATAATTCATGGAAAAACATTGTGCCACTTGCTAACATTTAATTAGTTAACAACTCTTGTCAATTAATTAAGTAAAGTACTTAACATTTAAGTGTAGACAAATGCACAACCTAAGGAACCCTGAAATAAATTTTCAGTTTGTTGTAATTTTTAGGATGAAACTATTCATTCCATAATGCTGCCCCAGTACATAATGAGTACATTTCATATTGTGAGACTCTATAGGTCCATGCTTGAATTATCATATGGAACTCCTCCATACATCCATGAACGATGCCTTGCACACACGTTACGGATAATACAAAGTGGTGCACTAGACCATACAAGTTGAGGTTATAAAATATTCGTATAATTCTTCTATCATTCATATTCGAGTAGAGCAGAGATGTAGATCAATATCGTCAAATCCCTATATGCCCGACCTTAAGTTTATCTCTAGAATTGTATTTCAATAAATAATAATTCTAAACACTTTTGTGATTTTATTTATCCCTAGGGTTAAAATCCTTTCTCAGGAATTACTGCTTATGGCCATAAGACTTTTTGAAATACAATCTTAGAGCATTAAGATATATTACTCACCCAAATGAGCTGATAGATCCCATATCTATGCACACTGAACTCTATAAGTATCGAACTATACCCAGCAACACCCAACGGTAAGACTATGAAAGGTTTCTGACACGTGTAGAACCAAAGTATGGTGAATCACTCACAAGCCCACCATGGCACTTGGGTCAAAAGACCATGAATACTACTCAACTCAAAAGACCCTTAATTGATGGCTTTATGGGATATCTATTGGAGGTATTTGTGAGTCTGTTCAGTATTCAGTCCTTACTAAATACTTGTATTTCTATACGAGCTTCCACTAAACTCATGGTCTACTAAGACTAACCATCTGAACCATCTAAATATAGACATACACTGATCTATATATTTATTAAGGTATTCACTGACAGACCAGTAGTAGTGAAGATAGATCAGGAATATAATATTTGAGAACATATTTGCATAATGACATTTTCTAGTATGATTTGCAACTCTTTGCAACTACGTTATTACTAATATATTCTCAGATTTTTATCCTATTTTAGAAAAGACTCTAGCTTGTTAGATATCATTGACTCTGATAACCTAATAACTCTTATCAGTGCTAACTTTTAGCATTTATAACTCTAAGCATTGCTAATTCTTAACACTAATATAAACTTCTTTAGTCAAATCTGAACTCTTTCAGATCATACAATGTCTAAAACTTTACAAGTATTTTACCATATATAAAGTATAATTAGTAATTTAATGAAATGATAATACTAGTATAAATATTAAACAAATATTCATACATAAAGGGATGGTATGTAAGTACAAGCCCCAATAATTGCTTCAACCCGTATAATGACTTCTTCAATAAGCAAGCATGTTCCTTTATGTCAGGTTCTATAAATCCTTATGGCTGTTATGGGTGGGCAACAGTTCATTTAATCGAAAACCAAACTAAAACAAACTAAATTTTTAATTTGGTTTGGTTTGATTTAAAGTTCAGCTTAGGGTTCAGTTTAGTTCTTTCAAAATCAGTAGGTTCAGTTTCAATTCGATTTCGATTTGGTTCAGTTCGGTTTACTTCAAATTGAAAAAAAAAAACACTAAAAATTGGAAACAGAATTGAATTGAACTAAATCGGTTTGGTTTCTAAGAAGTAGAACAGATCGGTTTCAATTTGTTAGAACTGAAACCGAAAATGCATACTTCTAGTGGCTGTAACATGTATATCTTTTCTCTTAACTCTCCATATAGAAAAGTCGTCTTTACATATATCTACTCTAGATGTAAGTTAAGGTTTGCTCACATAGCTAACAAATCCTAATACATGTGTGCTTGATGACTAGAGAGAAAATCTAATGAAATTCGATCCCCTCTCTTTGAGTAAAACCTTATGCTACAAGCCTAGTTTTAGACCTCTTAAGCTCTACTCCCGATATCCTCTCCTTAACCTTATACACTTACTTATACTCAACTAGTTTTTTTGAGTTCTATCCACTAACACCCAGGTATTATTATTTATAAAAGAACTAATCTTTTATTCTATGGCCTATTACTATTTATCATTATTCTTACTCTTCATAGTCTTGTTGTACTTCTTAAGCTCATCATACTCAAGAGTGTAAACATAATTAAAAGCAGGAGCAACTAAATCTACTTGTGCATACCTAATGAGTGGATATATCATTCTCCTTATTCTATCTCTGACTTGTTGGTACTCTTTAAGTTCCATTTCAAGAGTCATAGTCTTAATTTAGGTGGACTTAGAGAAACTCACCAGTGTCTTTTCCTCTAATTCAAGGATTACCTTACTGAAGTGTTGATTTGAGGGCATATTAGATTTACTCTTTGGGTTCACTTCAACTTCAACTATTTCGAGTACTGAAACTTCCTTGGATACATGTTCTTCTTTCTCATCTTCTTAGAGTTCTTTCAGCATTGTCGTCTTATCAAACGTCACATCTTTACTAATGATAGTTCTTGATAGCGTAAACTATTTACACTGCACATTATATCCTTTTACACCTTTGAGATACCCTATAAATATCCCTCAGCCATAGCATTAACACCACTTGTTGAAGTTTTTACGCACTCTAATACCTCCATGGTTGGTACAAGAATATACGTGGTTAGGCAACAAATGCCTACATCTACAATAGATCACAAGATTCTAGATTCTTTTATTCATTCACAAAGAACTCAAGATCTCTAAGATCTTACACAAGAGACTCTCAAGAAATACATCAATCTACAAGCTCTTACAAAGGATCTATCAGTTCTATCTTGTGTACTTAGCACTTAAGACTCTTCTGCACATTCAACGCCCTAGAGCTGCCTAAGCACTCTATTTTTGCTCTTATTAATACATTAATTTTCTAATGGGTTTACACGGGTTTATATAAGCTGTCTACCCTCCTTACAAATCTGATTTTTTGTTGAAATAAAATTTTACGTTTTTAGGAAGTATAAAACTGACTTAAACTAATCAAGATTGCTTAAAACAAAAAACTGTCACTGGGTGCCGCGATGCCATGGGCTAGCACTGTGGCACTGGGTAGCCAACACCACGACACTCACACCTGAAGATTGTTTCCTCGTGATTTCACGCCTCCTTCACTTTTGGCTTTCCATTTTTATTTTTTTCTCGTTCGTCTAACGCATACTTTATCACATGTCGATTCCTCCATTAGTCTTTAACTCAAAATCATACTCAAACACAATTTTAAATCACCAATTCTAACAAATAATTAATTACTATCTTAAAAATAAATAATGATACCTATTAAAAAATTAAGAGAAAAAATAGAAAAAAAAACTAAATCACAGAAAAGTAACTAATATTTTTTTATTTTAATATGCACCGATTTGGCAGATAAAGAAGAATTAATAGGTTTATATATTTGATCAAATGCGATTCTGTTCACGAAGAACATAACCTTTCTTAGTAATTCTCTCACCTAAGATATCTTTTTTTTTTCAATCAGTATTATAAAAGTGATAAAAGCACTTTTAGATATTCCAGGCCACAAATTGATCAAAGAAAAGTGTTTTTCAGTTGTGGTTGCTTTGGAGATCAAGAATTTAACATTAGTTTTTACCATGACGAAAACCATTTTAACTAATACTCAAAAAGAACCAAAAAAACAAAATAATGTTTATTTTGTAATATTCGATTAAAATAGTTTTTTATTATTAAAAAAATGCATAAATAAAAAAAACTCTCAGAATGTTCTCCGCTGAAGCAACAAAGAAGTGTTCTTCCATATACAATTTTTAAACATTTTCGTACTTTTTTTTAATATAGAATTTTGCATTAGAGTAATTTGTTGTAGCTTAATGATGTGCATTTCAATATATGTAATGCATATAAATAACTCATTTTTTTAAATTTTTATACCCTGTAAATAAATTAATTCGATGATGTTTTGGTTTTTTTTTCGATTTATCTAATTTCTTCCCCGATTAATCCTATTTCTTTTAGATTCACTCTATTTCTTATTTACTTCATACATTATACTTCATCTAAAAATAAACATAAAAAAACTTCAAAACTTTAAAATTCTTAAAAGAGATGGTTCAAATATTTAATGGAGAGAAAATAAGATAAATTATAATTTGGAGGCATAATTATTTAATTGTCTATTTCTTAACTAATAAAGATTAATTTATTTATTTATGGTTAAAAATTAATATTGTCTAAAATATGGGCCATTGATTAAAAAAATTCTTTTTTTTAAAAGATAAAGTATACAATTCAACATAATTAAACTTTTTATCCCATTTCCAATTTCACATAAGTTCCAATGTTATTAATTCTTTGCTGCTGGTATCTTACAAATAGCAACGTGAAATCACTTTATTTCAGCACCAAATGATACGAAAGACAATCAGTACTGCATTTGACATGTTTATTATAATACTAACCATGTTAGATTAGCATCAATAGAAATTACAATTAACATGCTTGTAAGTGGGGAAACAAAGGAGTGAAATCGTGGCAAATTATCAGACTGAAAAGAGACCGAAACCTATATTCTTCCCTTGAGAAAATTCCTGCAAATCTTCTCCAAGTACTTTCTTTCAGGTTCAGCCGTCTCCAATCCCAACTTGGCAAATTCGGCAAATTCTTTCTGTAAATCACCAAGCATAAGAAAACAATACATGAATACAGCGTTCAAGGAAAAAAAAAAGAAAATGATGCAAGAAATAAGATGTAGAAGCTCTGATTATCGGGTTAATAAATCACCTCTATAGAATTGTTATTTAGCTATAGAGAATATCTTTCGTGGACTCAGGATGCTCCTGAATGCCAAGAATATGATCTCCGATGGTGAACATCTCAACACTTGTTTTGTCTGAAAATGCAATCACTTTCGCACCTAAAGGAACTTCCCAATCTTCATCTTGATCACACTCAGTTATCAAAAGAGATGATGGGATTTCACCCAAGTCATTCAGGAAGCTGCATGGTGCCAAATCCTTCACAATGCAAACTCTCCTTAACCCAATATCCCACCCTGTATAAGATATCCCAACTTTTCCGCCCACTGCCCTGCAAAAGACCAGTGGAAAAAACAAAAACCGTGTAATTAAACAAAAGAAGCGTAACTTTCTTTCTTTTCAATTTTTTTTTATCTTCTTGAAATTCTACCATAAGTGGGATTTAAACCCCGAATGCCTTTTCTCATCTTAAAAAAATTTGCCAATTGAATCTATTAATATCCATATTGAAATTACAATTTGAAGATTATTTATTTAAATTTTTTCATTTGAAAAGAATTATGGTTTGAAGCTTAAAGAGAAGGAAAAATGGAAATTACCTGGTGACCCAAGCAAATTCCGAGAATTTTTTTCCCCATGGCATCTAAAGTTTGCAGCAAGAAGCAAAGCTCGAGAATCCAATGGTCATTACCATAGGCAACATGAGGGATGCAACTCACTACAAATCCATCATATTTGTGAAGCTCATTCATGTCAGGGAATTCTCCATCAACTCCTCTGTACAGATCCCAGCTTTCTCCTTCTTCCCCAAAAGCTGAAACATATACATTGAAGTGTCCTCCGTAAACTTTCTTCACATAATCAGATTCTTTTGCGGCTAGCAAAAAAGCGTATCTTTTCTCTTCCATAACATTCATGTTGTCCTGATAAACATTCTTGTTGTCCATATCAGGAACTGGAATTTGATTTCTTCAGAAATAATAACTTCTCTGAGTGTTTCGGAGGGATTTTGAAAGAGTAAGAGAATAAGAAACAAGTGGTTTCTTCTCTCGGAGAGCAAGAAACAAGGGAACGTTTTCGATATGGAAAGCTGAAGAACTTATGGCCTCCAATATATAGAGCCCACTTAGGTTCCCTAGGTACTTGAGATGACAAATTAATGGAAATTTCCACGTGCAGAGCTGTTAAGCTTAAATAACAAAGCTCTCATATATGAAAATTTTGTAAACTTAGTGTTGGTGAAAAGTGAGTGTGATAGAATATTGAGATATTATTGGTAATATTTTTTTTAAAGAAGAATGTATGTTATTATTCTGGAAAATTATTATGGATACAATAGCCAAAAATAGTGCCCTAAAGTAGTTTCCCTGGAAATTAGAAACAATATTGTTGAAACTACTTAAAGTCCTAAATCGAGCTTGCAAAAGGGCAAGTGAATAACGGATGATGCACAGTTTCTTCTTCAACCTTGCACTGCTCACACAACTTGGAGATGTCGATACCATGACTAACTAAGTTAACATTAGTTGGTAGTAAATTCAATACTGCTTGCCAAATAAAATCCTTAATCTTCGGTGGGATATTTAACCTCTACCGGGTCCGCCACCAAGATCGAAAAGGTCACTCACGACTACCACAATTATTATCCTCACTAGCCACACACAAACAATAAGCAAATTTAACCGAAAACATCCCTGAAGTTGTATAATTCCAAAAACATTTGTCACAATCACCAAAATCTCGAGTAAGAATTGTTTTTATCAAATGTACATCCACATCCCAAAACAAAGAATGAAGAAGACCAAAATTCCAGCACCCACTCGAAAGAATGACATCCAAAACTCTATAATAATCTCGACGCCAACTAGGCATAATGGATTTAAAAGAAGGAGGATGAGGAATCCAAGGGTATGAAAACAGAGCAATAGATCGACCATTCCCCACACGCAGTCTTACTCCCAATTGAGTTAATTTCCTACTCCGAATAGATTGTACCATAAGAAAGACCCCTCATGGTTTCATAGGGCTTTTATAAAAATAATTACGCAAATACTTACATTTTAATATATGGGGAGCCAAACTTTTTTGATTGGAAAGAATACGCCAACATTGCTTTGCTAGCATAACATTGTTAACAATACACAAACCCTTTAACCCAAGCCTCCATCCAAATTTAGTAAACACACAAATTCCCATCATAGCTAGACAATTTTAGAGATGCCCCCATTTTGCCACACGAAAACCTTCAGATCAAGGAAGTAAGTCTCTAAAGAATAAAATATGATAATAAAAAATGGACATAGCATATGTGGGATTAGCCTACACAACCACCTGAATAAGCACCGTCTTACCACTATTGGAGACAATTTTGTCTTTCGTAATTGCAAATGGTGCCAAACTAAGTCAATGATATACTAGAAGATTAATCTCTTAATAGTATCAATAATAGATGGGAGCCCAAGACAATGACCATGTACAAGACAACCCAAAAAAATTTAGTGTAAAAAGCTGAACATCTGCCTAAGTGTTAGGACTAAAAGTAACATATGATTTATAATTTTTGAAACTTAATTAGCTAATCTGACACCTCCCATATGATAAAATTATTTTTTTTTAAAGTAGGACAATCAGATAAAATGAATTGACGGAAAATCAAGCTATCATCTACCAAAAAAAAAAAAAAGGATGACTAACCCGTGAACCATTACGTACATAGGCAAATCAACTAACTCCCTATTAGCCTCTACTTTTTGAAAAAATACAGAAAGCCCCGGAACAAATAAAAAAAATAAATAGTGTAACAATGGACATTCTTGCCTCAACCCCTGAGATGGAAGGATCAAGCTTTTAACAACAGCATTTATGAAAAAAGAAAACCAAACAATAAAAAGGCAGTTAAAAATAAGACTCATCTACTAAGAAGGAAAACCCAAACGAAATGGAGAAAATTTTGCCCCACTTTATTATAGGCCTTATTCATATATAATTTTAAGGACATAAAACCATGGTTTTCAGAATGTCTCCGATTAAGTGAGTTCATAATCTCAAAAGCAAAAATAATATTATTCGAAATCAATCTTCCCATAATAAAAACACTTTGAGTCCTAGAGATTACCTCAGATGAAACAAGCTTGAAACGGTTAGCAAGGACCTTAACCACAATCTTGCAATAGACATTACATAGGCTAATTGGCTTAAAAATCTTTTACAAATATTAGGGATGGGGTCTTACAAATAAGCATGACATTGATGTTATTAACCGCTTCTAGCAATTAACTTCCATTTAAAATCCCCAAGCAAATATCCACTACATCTAGACTAATAATATCCTAAAACTGTAGAAAGAAAAAAGCATGAAAACCATCTAGTCCTAGTGTTTTGTGAGCCCTTATAGAAAACACTGCCTTTTATATTTTCAATACTATGAAATGAACCTCAAGTAAAGAAATTAAAGACTCAGAAAGTCAGGGGGAAAGTCTATGAAATAAAACCTCCATCTAATCAAAACTAGGGTTTATCAATTGAAATAACTCTCGGAAGTGACCACAAATAATCTCAACAATGCCTTTAAAGAAATCACACCACCTGTCCAAAGAAGAAAATAAACCTCATATCTCATTTTTTACCCTTCGTTTGGTGGCTTTGACATGAAAAAAATTAGAACTCTAGTCCTCCCAAGTCAGAAAATTCACTCAAGCATGTTAGTACTAATAAAGCTCCTCCTTCAAGAACAAACCTTACAGCTGGCGCTCCAACAATTTAAGACTGATTGTGTTAACCCAAAAAAAAGCCCCCTTTATTCCATTACTAATATTAAAATATTTTGCTTTAATTTAGACTTTTTAGTTTGAATTGTTTTTTATTTGCGCTTTTGACAATTCATTCAAATGACGAGGAGTGAAGATTTGACTTCTTTTGATCCTGATATTGAAAAACATATTTCAAAGATTTCAACATGAACAACACCAACCCATAAACCTAGAAGAACACATCATAATCTTGTTTATGAGTATATGGCAGAACAATAATGATTTTTAAAGGATTATGTTGTCCCTACAATATAAAGGATTCAATCTAGTATTCGGTGATCGACAATCAATGTAAATAACTTTGAAGTCAAGCCGAGTACTATCTAGATGCTGAACGATTTTGTACAATTCAATGGCGCCTCAAATGATGATCCCAATATGCATATTGTAAATTTTCTAGAAATTTGTGAGACATGCAAGTATAATGGAGTTTCAGATAATGCCATCAGACTAAGGCTATTTCCTTTCTTTATGAGCAATAAAGCCAAAACTTGGTTGAAATCATTGTCTTATGGGTCCATATCGACATAAGAGGACTCAGCGCATAAACATTTGGAAAAATTCTTCCTACCAGTAAAGATAGTAAAGATGAGAAATGACACCATCTTATTTATTCAACTAAATGGTGAATTTTTGTATAAAGCATGGGAACGATTTAAGAACATGTTAAGAAAATGTCCCTATAATAGAATTCCTAAATAGCTATTAGTCCAAATGTTCTCCAATGATTTACTGGGTTATTCATGGACCATTGTAGATATAACTAGTGCAGAAACTTTAATGAAAAAAATCTACAAATGATGCATATGATCTGCTAATGGAAATGGTGTCATATAGCTACCAATGGCCAGCTGAAAGGGTTACATTTAAAAAAATTGTAAGAGTTCATGACAATGATACATTCAATGCATGGGCTACTTAAATCAATAAGTTATCCAAAAAGTTCGACACTATGAGTGCCGTCAACACTTAGAATGTAACTTTTGAGTTATGCAATGATAATCACATGAAAAAACAGTGCTTGGAGGCATCAAGTTATGTGGGAAATTATAACAAACAATTAAACAATCTTCATTCAAACTTCTACAATTTAGGGTAGAGAAATTATCCAAACGTCTCTTGGAATAACAACCAAAGGTAGTTATCTAGACTAATAAACACCTCAAGTTTTCAGCCACTACAAGAAAAGAAGCCAGCATTGGAAGAAATATTTATGCATTATATAATGTCAAATGATGTTACCCTATAAAATCATTCTACTTCTTTAAAAAAATCTAGAAACTTAAATGGGACAATTGATTGTACCTCTTAATAGGCGACCTCAAGGAGCTCTACCAAGTAATACTGAAGTTAATCCAAAATGAAGTGTAGAGCAATGCCAAGAAGTAACATTAAGAAGTGGTTATTTATTAGACATCACCACATCTCAACCATAAACACCAAGCATTCAAAACACTTATAAAAAGAAAAAAGTAATACAGAAAAATGATGTGTAGCCTTATATAACTATAGTACCTTTTCGTCAAAGACTATAGAGTAAGAAATGAGTGCAATAACAGAAACGAGCAGTACAATAGTTTAAAATCGTAGAAACTTAGTGTAGTCTTTTACTCAGTAGCAAAATAGTGCAGAAACAAGTGCAAAAGTAAGAACTCAGCAGCAAAAAAGCATAGAAACTAGTGTAAAAGTGAAGAAAAATACAGAAGTGTAAAAAAATATTAACAGAGCAGAAAACATTAGTAGCAACATGTAGAATCATCCAGTGTAGTCTTTTACTCTAGCTCTGCCATTTCCTTGGAGACTACAAAAAAGGAGATTAGATAAAAAATTCTCAAATATTTTTAAAATTGTTAAGAAATTACACATCAATCTGCCTTTTCTAGATGCACTTGAACTAATGCCTAACTATATGACATTTATAAAAGACATTCTCTCAAGGAAGAAAAGACTAAATTAGTTCGAGAATATAGCATTAACAGCAGAGTATAGATCCAAGAGAAGCTACCACCTAAGCTCAAAGATCCTGGTAGCTTTACCATACTATACATAATAGGAAACTATAACTTTGGAAAAACTGTATATCCTAGGAACAAGTATAAAGCTCATGCCGCTCTCTAACTATAATAAATTAGGTATGAGAGAAGCAAAGCCTATCAATATCACACATCAACTTGCCAATCAATCCTTCACCTACCATAAGAAAGTTATAGAAGATGTGCTAGTAAAGATAGACAAGTTTATCTTCCCTATTGATTTCATCGTTCTGGATGTATAAAAAGACAAAGAGATTCTAATCATCCTTAGAAGACTCTTCTTAGCCTCTAGGCAGACAATAATTGATGTACAAAAAAGGGAACTGACATTAAGGGTACAAGACAAAATAATAACATTCAAGGTCTTCAAAAAAATCAAGTTGCTTTCAGAAAATGAAGACTATTTCCTCAATGATGTAATGCATCCAAAAAACAAACAACAACCTCTTCAATAAAAAAAGATGGAAGAAATGAATCTCCAGATAAAAAATAAAGCATTGAGGCATAGAAGGAAAAGAAAAGGGAAGCATGAGCAAAACTTGCATAAAAGACGTAAAGACACGAGCAAGAAAATGGAATTTAGACTCTTTTCGGAGAAGTGCAATAAAAATAGAGCAAAAACTATTTTCAAAAACTTAATCTCGAGGCTATGAAAGTCCACAAATAAGAGTACCAGCAAGTGTATATTCCAGCATAAATCTACCATCCACTTTGATCCATCATAATAATAGAGAAGCCTCATCAAGTCGACGACGTTAAATCAAGTGCTTCTTGAGAGGAAACCTAAGTAAATTTTATTTTTATGTTTGCTTATTTTTATTTTTATTTTCACTTACTTTATTTTATTTTATTTTAATGTTAAAATAGTAAGAAATGCAATCAAAGAATAGCATAAGCAGTTGCAAGTATTAAAAGATAAGAAAACTCAATAAAGCCGCATCGAGATACAAATGTTGCAATGCTAAACCATCATTTACCAAGAAAGTTTCTTACTCATTTTTATTTTTGTCATTATGGACAATGTCAAATTTAAGTTTTGGAGAGGGAAACACATATCTTGTATTTACTTTAATTCTATAATTTTTTTATTATCTTGCATGTTAATATTTTTTAGTTAGTTTTTTTTTTCTTGAGATGATAATGATTAGTCTTTGATAAGAAGTAGAATATTGGCTGAATTTATTTTTTATAAGCCCTTAGGAATGATAAACGCTTGAGATATTTCTTATATCAAAAATCTTAAATTGATTTCAACATTATTTTTTATCACTTATTTTTTAGAATATTAAAATAAAGCTTGTATTAGTTGAATTGTTGCTTAAAGATACTCATACCTAAGTAGTACACTACAATCTCGAAGATCAACACTCTAGAACTTGCTTGATTATTGTTTGAGGTGAAATCCTAGAAAACACATAGCTAGGAAAATGACATTAGGCCATTTTAGACCGATTGAGCATTTTCTAATCTACATTGAATAGATGATTAGTCACCATTTTTTAGCCTAAATACTCATTTTTTCCTTCTATTTAACCACATTACAAGCCTCAAGACTTTAAGCTTATTTATCCAAAAATGACCTTTAACACCATAAACTTTAAGTTTACTAAGAAATACTCTTAAAATGAAAGAGGTTATGATTATATGAGCAAATGGTACTAAAGTAAAAAGTAATTAAGTCTGATGGTATTTACTAATCTAATTATAGGGGTATTAAAAAAATTCTTTAAAGTCTTTATACCCCCGGCTTAGGAAAAAAAAAAGAAATTCCTTGGAAAATAATGATTAAAAGAAAATTAAAAACACAATAAGTTTTGAGGAAGAGATGAATCAAGAAAAATGAGATCAAGAGGTTTCTAGGTAAAGATTAAGTGTTCATGGTGTGACTTGAACCTCATATATTTATCCTCATATCCCATCTTGACCCTAGCCTTTCATTGCAAGCTAAATAAAGTCCTAAATAGATCTTTAAACATAAGGTTTTCTATATTAGTTGGGATGTTAATATTGCATGTTAATATTAAATTCAGCCAATATTCTACTTCTTATCAAAGACTAATCATTATCATCTCAAGAAAAAAAAAACTAACTAAAAAATATTAACATGCAAGATAATAAAAAATCTTAAATTGATTTCAACATTATTTTTTATCACTTATTTTTTAGAATATTAAAATAAAGCTTGTATTAGTTGAATTGTTGCTTAAAGATACTCATACCTAAGTAGTACACTACAATCTCGAAGATCAACACTCTAGAACTTGCTTGATTATTGTTTGAGGTGAAATCCTAGAAAACACATAGCTAGGAAAATGACATTAGGCCATTTTAGACCGATTGAGCATTTTCTAATCTACATTGAATAGATGATTAGTCACCATTTTTTAGCCTAAATACTCATTTTTTCCTTCTATTTAACCACATTACAAGCCTCAAGACTTTAAGCTTATTTATCCAAAAATGACCTTTAACACCATAAACTTTAAGTTTACTAAGAAATACTCTTAAAATGAAAGAGGTTATGATTATATGAGTAAATGGTACTAAAGTAAAAAGTAATTAAGTCTGATGGTATTTACTAATCTAATTATAGGGGTATTAAAAAAATTCTTTAAAGTCTTTATACCCCCGGCTTAGGAAAAAAAAAAGAAATTCCTTGGAAAATAATGATTAAAAGAAAATTAAAAACACAATAAGTTTTGAGGAAGAGATGAATCAAGAAAAATGAGATCAAGAGGTTTCTAGGTAAAGATTAAGTGTTCATGGTGTGACTTGAACCTCATATATTTATCCTCATATCCCATCTTGACCCTAGCCTTTCATTGCAAGCTAAATAAAGTCCTAAATAGATCTTTAAACATAAGGTTTTCTATATTAGTTGGGAGTGGTATGAAAATCAAGCCTTTGGTAGTGTTATTATAAGTTGAAATATGTCAAGAAATCATCTTTCTGTACTATTTTAAGTAATCGAGTAAATCTAGGTATCATTTGATTATTTACTTGCTTATTGCACACATATAAAGTGGTCAATTATAAGGAAGAAAGACAAACTCGATTAATAATATTGTGAATTATCAAAGAGTTGTTTATAAAATTTTGAAAGACTTATACCATTTCAACAGCCTTTGGGACAATGATTATGATCATCTAATCAACCTAGAATGTTTAATTTTTTTTAATTTTCATTCTATTTTAAGTTAAGAATAAATTGTTTATGTTCTCTTTACATTGCTTGAGGATGAGCAAAGATCTTGAATTTAGGAGTATTTGATAAAGGTTTTCAATACCACAGCATAAAGATTTTGGAAAATTGGACAAAAATAAAAAAATCTAGAAAAATGGTCCATCGCTACGCCGTCTAGCACCACCATATGACGTCTAAGATAGAGAGCCCATCATCGCACACTAAAAACTCACTGCCATAATGCTCAAGAAAAAAATCTTAGGCCAAGTCCTAGTGTCGCGGCGCTTAAGTAGAAAATCAGAAAGGCAAATCCCAAGTCTTAGTATCGCAGCACTCTAGCACCAGTACTACGATGCCTGAAGTAAAGAGCTGAGCACCGTGTTGCCCATATGATTAAAATGGAAACTTTATTTGTTCCTTAATAGGACTTAGACACTAAACCATAACGTTAAGGGTTATGAAGGACTTAATAAAAAAACTCTTTTACAGCAAAAAATAATAAGCAAAAGAGAAGCCAAGGGAAAATATAAAAAGCAATTTTTAAGAATGAGTAAAGCAAGATTAAATATTGACAAACATGGCTTAGGCAGAAAGTAAGAGAGAGAAAGAAGAGATTCAAAGTATCACTTTGTTTAATTTCTTTTCTTCTTTTATATTATGGTTTTATTAATCATATCTTTCAATACTTGCATTAAAACTCTTAGATTCATTGTGAACTAAATTTCTTGATCTAGGATTCAACTCTTGAACTAATAAGTAGTTGAATTCTATTATTTCTCTTATTTCTCTTATTTTATGAAGTCAATAGAGGAGATTATTCATTCTATCTTATATGTAATGCTTTCTTTATATATGGTCAATATATTGATTATTTGAGGAACCATAATAATCTTGACAAAGGAATTTATATGTTCACCCTAGGATAATTTGGTACGTGGTCATAGGATGAAAACTATAAGATTCATGTAAGATATAAATATACCTATATAACATGTATGGCATTGATAGACTTGTTCTTAATGAATTTTATTCTATTATGATTACCATAGACATATAGGTAATTATTATGATAAATTGTAATTATTTGACCATCGATTCGAGTTCTAGCCAACAATTCATTATTGAGGGATTGGATAGGAGAATAATATGTTTAAAGAAGTATTATGGGATAGGTTGAAACCTTAGATTCCCTTCATATTGGTGAATTCAATTCTCAATTTGGTTATTTATTAACTTAGATTAATTTTAGTATAATTAGATAAATTAAAACATTTATCCTTAAGTTTTGTTTGAATAAAAGTTAAGTAGGATTAATTTTAGTGATTAATAAATGATTATGTTTAGAAGGCTCTGCGGGACGATATTTAATTTAGATCATTATACTACTTGGTAAGATACGTACACTTGCATAAGTTATGCTAGTATTTGCACCGCAGCCATGCACCAATAATTTTGAACATGATCCATGACCAACACTTCAATATGAAACCAAGATTGCCTTGTGACAGGACACTAACTTCCCACAATTCATTCCAAAACAAAAATAAACCATTACTACTCATTAGTGTCTCTACATGAAAAGAAAATTGATACCCCAAACTCTTTTTAATTCTTTCTACTCTTTAACTACATAAATTGTTCTAAAAAAGAAGATCAAATTGGGGGAGCAATCCATAAGAAGTCCTCACATATTATTTTCAGCATAAGCTTTCCCTAGCCCTTATTTATTCAAACTAGGAATACTCATTAAGATGGGCAAAGATGGTAGGGTTTGTGCTTACATGTCATTCCTATTTGAATAAATATTTATTTTGTAATATTTATACAATGTATATTTTATAAAAATGCTAATAACCTTTCTTAAATGATACTAATACTTGTCACGTTAGAGGCATTGTATGATCTAAAGGATTTCAAATCTGGTTAGCAACACTTTTTTAGACTAGGGCAAAAAGTTAGCAACACTGAGAGTTATAAATGCTAACAGTTAGCATTGCTAAAGTTCGTAGGTTATAAGAGTCAACAAAATCTAAAGAGTTAGAGTATTATTTGTAATGGGACAAAGACCTGAAAGTATACTAGTAATGACATAGTTACAAAGAGTTCTAATAAGTGATAAAAAATATCATTGAGCAAGTATGTTCTCAAAAACTATGTTCCTGATCTATTTTTACTAAAGCAAATCTATCAGTGAATTCTTTTATACAGACCAATGTATGCCTATATCTATAAGGTATAGATATTTTTTCTTAGCTGACCATGAGGTTATTATAAGCTCGTATATGTACGCGGGTATTCAGTCAGGACTAAATATTGAGCAGACTCACGAGGACCCTAATAGACATCTTACAAAACTGTCAATAGAAGTCCTCTTAAGTTGAGTAGTATTCGTAATCCTTTGACCTGAGCATCATGGTAGGCTTGTAGGTGATCCACTAGACTTTGGTTCTACAGATGTCAGAGACCTTTCATAGTATGACCACTACGTATCACCGAGTATGGTTCGATGCTCATAGAGTCTGATGTGTAGATACCTAGGAAAAGTGTTTCTCATAGGGTGAACAATATAGCAAAGGTCTTTGTATATGTTGTTCATTGCGATACGAATCTAGAGATAGGTTCATAAATGTGCTTATGAGGATTTAACGGTGCTGATCTATATCTCCATACATTGAAGGTATAACTGACGGAATGATTATACGTATTCTTTTTTACCTCAACTTGTATGGTCTAATGTTTTGATTTACAATATCCGTGACATGTATATGGGGCATCAATCATGGACTCATAAAATAATTTCATTTAACTAATTAGGCATAGACCTAAAGAGTTCTGCAATATGAAGTGTACTCGTTGTGCACTAAGGTAGTATACCGGAGTGAATAGATCAATCCAATAAAATCCAACAAATTATTATGGTTAAGTTAACTAAAGTATATGATTAAAGTGGGTCCTACTTTGGGTTAACTTAGTAACCTAGTAGGGCTTAAGAGTAATTTCACATAATTAATTATTTAATTGTTAAATAATCAAGATATTTACTTACTTATGAGTTGAGTAAAAATTTAAATTAATGAAGGTTAATTGTTAACTAAAGGGTTAGATTAAAAGATATTTTATACTTAACTCAAATCAGGTTAATTGTTAACTCTAGGGTTAGGTTAAAATCAAGATATTTTATTTTAATTAATTGGTAATTAAAATTAATTTAACCTAGGTTAATTATTAACCTTGTGGTTAGGTTAAAGTGAAATTAAACCTAAATGAACTACAAATGTAATTGAAATTAAATGCATTTATATGTATATTTGTTAAATTAAACAAAAATTCAAGTTTTACAATTAGAAGTGGTTGGCCAATTTTTGGAAGAAAGAGAGAAAATAAATTGTTTCTTAGTTTATATTTCAAGTGTTGAAATTGATATCTCTTATTTTACTTCCAATTTAGGCTACTTATTGTAAAAACAAATTGATTTGTTTTAACAGTTCAAGTATTGGTCAAGGTTAAAACAAATTATATTTATTAGATTAAGAGTTAATTTAAAGGGTTTAAGTATTAAACCAGTGTTAGATTATAGACTGTCATTCTAGTTCATCAAACCTACCTTCGTTGATTGCTTAAATTGACAATGGTTGCATTTTAGACAGACTCCAAACAAACATGATCCAAAGACTTCAAGGGTTATATTCTCAATTTATAATTAATTTGATTGATATCTATTAATTGTGTTCATTATTTAATTTTTGACTTTTGACGTGTATATATATGTTTGAGATGCATATATATTGATGATAAACACACACACCACATGAATGCACCCATGATTTAATCATCACTTTGTTGGAGCTAGTGCTTACATGTCATTTCAATATTGTATGAATATTAATTGTTTAATATTTATGCAATAAATATTTTGAATTAAATCATTAATATTGAACATATGTGGTATAATGCTTATAACATTTCAAACATTGTATGGTCTGAAGGAGTTTAGATCTTGTCTATAGGAACACTTTTATAAGGTATATGTTTTCATATCATTGACATTTCTTCAACATTTGATACTAGTTCTAGTTAGGTATTAGATGTTGTTTGTCCTTCTCACATCTGCAATATGTTGTAGTGTCTGAGGGAACTTAGATTTCTGCAGCCTAGAGAAATATTGCTTCATGTTGGAAATGAGGATTTCCTGCAGGTCGAAGCTGTTGGACACTTTGATTTGCTTCTCCCATGTAGAATAATTATATTAAATAATTGTTATCTTGTGCCTACTATCATCAGATAGATTATTTCCTTTCCTGTACTTGACAGTGAAGGGTATTATATGTATATTTGGAACAGTTTCTTATGTTTATATTATATTATATATATATAATGTATTATTAGCTGAGTATTAGTTAGTGAATTGGCATTATATATTAAATACAATTAGAAATGTCATGAATGTGCAAGTTAGTACTAGTAGTAGCTCAAAACCTTTAAGTGAGACGAAATTATGGCATATGAGAATATGTCATAGAGGTGTGAGATGCTTAACCCATTTGGCTAAGGATGGTCGGATATCTGATATGACCATAAAGCTTTATCCAGTTTGTGAATCCTATATTCAAGGGAAGATGACCAAATCTCTAGTTACAGGTGTTGGACACTATGCCTCTGATTTATTGGAACTTGTACATAGTGATGTATAAGGTCTAATGAATTACGCTGCAATAGGTATATTTCGATACTTTATAGTCTTTATTGATGATTTATCACGATATAGGTACGTGTCTTTTATGAGATATATGTAAAAAAATTTAAAAAGTTCAAAGAGTTTCAAGTTAAAGTAGAGTTATAAACTAAAATGTACATCCAGTGCCTTCGATCAGATCAATGCAGTGAATATATGAGTAGTGAATTTTTGGATTATTTAAAGGAGAATGGAATTATCACTTAATATAGTCCTCCAAGTACTATGTAACATAACGATGTCTCAGAGAGAAGAAATTAGACCTTATTAGATATAGTCCGATCGATGAAGAGCTTTACCAATCTCCTTGAATATTTGTAAGGTTTGCCCTAGAAACTGTTGCTTATACATTAAACAGAGTTCCATCCAAAACTATTCCCACCACTCTACATAAGATGTAGAAAGGAAGGAAACCAAGTCTTAAGTATTTTAAGATTTTGGGTTATTCCGCTTACGTAAAAGTTATGCAACAGGATAAACTTTCACCTAAAGGTACAAATATCGATTCATTGGGTATCCCAAAAATCCTATGGGATACCAGTTCTATAATTTGGACATACAAAACGTGTTTGTTTTTTATTATGTGACTTTTCTAGAGAAAGAGTTTCTTATAGGTTATGGGAATTGTAAAAAGATTGAGCTTAATGAAGTCAATCAAAATCAAAATGAACTAGGGATGAAACATCAGTCTCAATTAAGCAGAACACCTTTAACACACCCTCCGTGTAGATAAAAAATGACATCAAGGCCATCTATTAGGTATGGTCAGATACTTAAAGGTGCCTTTAGAGTTTTCTTAATTAAAGAAAACGATCCTTTGACCTATAGAGAGGCGATGTTGGATATCGTCTCGGGAAAATTGCAAGATGCCATGAAATATGAAATTGACTTAATATATTACAATTAAGTTTGGGACTTAGTTAAGCATCCCAAAGAAATAGTTTTTATCGGTTATAAATGGATTTACCAACAAAAGCGTGGGCCTAATAGGAAGGTAGAAATCTTTAAAACCTAAGTAGTTGCCAAAGGTTATACTTAGCGATTTGGGATATATTGTGAGGAAACCTTTGCATCGGTAATGATGTTAAAGTTAATTCAAATTTTATTGGCAATTGCTATATATTATGACTGAAATTTAACAGATGGATGTAAAGACGACGCTCTTAAATAGATATCTTGAGGAAGAGATATATATTAAATAGCTTGAATGTTTTGTATCCAGCTTAACCGTTGGTCTAGTATGTAGACTGAAGAAGTCCATTTATGAACTTAAGCAGGCCTCTCGAAGCTAAAATCTTTATTTTGATGAGGTAATCAAAGAGTTTAGTTTCATAAAAAAAATGAAGAAGAATTGGGAATAATATTGGTATATTATAATTAGTGAGAGCATGATAGTCTTTTTAGTTCTCTTTGTTGATAACATAACTATCATTGGGAATGATATTGGTATGTTACAATCAGTCAAGATATATCTGAGTAAGAATTTTCCCATGAAGGATCTGGGAAAGGCATCTTATATACTGGGTATAAAGTTTTATAGAGATAGAGCTAGGAAGCTAATAGGACTTTTCCAATCACCGTACATTAATAGTGTATTAGAAAGGTACAGTTTACTAATTGTAAGACAACTAGTGGACCTTTTTGACATGGCGTTCATCTTTTGAGGAGAATGTCTCTTAAGATGAAAGATGAAAGAATGTTTAACATGCCATATGCACTAGTTGTTGGAAGTTTGATGTATGCTATAATATATATGAGACCTAACATCAGTATGGTTGTATATGTTACTAGCCGATACTAATCTGATCTAGGTGACAACCATTAGATGACAGTCAAACATGTCCTTAAATAACTTAAGGGTACAAAGGACAAGTTTCTCATTTATAGAGTAGTGATTTGCAAGTGAAAAGATACACAAATTCAAACTTCCTATCTAACCTAGATGATAGAAAGTCTACATATAGGTAAGTGTTTATTCTCAACAGTACCATAGTAAGTTGGAAGAGCACTAAGTAGGCATCCACTATTGATTCTGCCACTGAGGCAGAATACATCATTACTTTAAAAGTAGTAAAAGAGGCATTGTGGATATGTAAGTTTGTTACCGAGCTCAAAATAGTTCTAAGCTCGAAAGATTCTATCCTATTATTTTACGATAATAATAGAGCCATTACATAAGCAAAAGAGCCAGAAGCACACCAGAGATCTAAACATGTGGAGAGAAAATACCACATAATTAGAGAGATCTTAGATAAGGGAGATGGAATAATTTGTAGAGTAGATTCTACAAATAATGTAGCAGACCCACTTACTAAGACCTTAACTCCAAAGGTGTTTGAGAAACACGTGGAGTCTATAGGTATAAGAAATCAATATGAATGGCACTAGAGTAAGAAAAAGTTTATAAGTGTTTGTGCTTATGTGCCATCACTGTTTGTATGACTATTTATTTTGTAATATTTATACAATGTATATTTTATTAAATCGCTAATAACTTTTATTAAATGGTACTAATGCTTGTAATGCTATAAACATTGTATGATTTAAAGGAGTTCATATCTAGATTTAAAAGAGTTTAAACCAAGGCTAAGAGTTAGCAACGTTGAGAGTTATAAATGCTATGAGTTAGCACTGTTAAAAGTTAGCTAGTTATAAAAGTCGGTAAAATCTAAAAGGTTATAGCCTTATTTGTAATGGGACAAAGACCTGAGATTATACTAGTAATGACATAGATGCAAAGAGTTGCAATAGGTGCTAGAAAATGTCATTATACAAGTATGTTCTCAAACACTATATTCCTAATCTATTTTTACTAATGTAGGTCTATCGGTAAATCACTATTATATAGATCAATATATGTCTATATCTATAGAGTACATATGATTGTTCTTAGCTGAATGTGAGCTTACTGGAAGCTTGTATAGGAATACGGATATTCAGTCAAGTCTAGATACTGAGCAGACTCACGAGGACCCTAATAAACATCCTATGAAATCATCAATGGTAAGTCCTCTCTAGTTGAGTAGTATTCGTGGTCCTTTGACTTGAGTGCTGTGGTGGACTTATAGGTGATCCATCATACTTTGGTTCCACGGATGTCAGAGACATAGTCTGACTGCTACGTATCACTAGGAATAGTCTGATGCTTATGGAGTCTGGTATATGTAGATACAGGATCCATCAGCTCACATATATAGGTTGTATATCCGATGCTTCAAGATTGTATCTTAAAAAGTCTTATAGTTATAAGTAATATAGCCAGGAAAGAGTTTCCCACAAGGTTGAGCAATATAACTAAGGTGTTTATGTATATTGTGCATCGAGATACGAATCTAGAGATAAGTTCATGGATGGATTATAGGGATTTGACAGTGCTAATCTATATCCCCGCACATCCTGAGTATAATTTAAGGAAGGATTATACGTATGCGTTTTGATCTCAATTTGTATAATCTAATGTGCTAATTTGTAATGTCCATGACGTGTACATGGGGCATCTATCACAAACTTATGGAATAGTTTCATTTGACAAATTGGGTGTGGACTTGGGGAGTCCCATAATATGAAGTGCACTAATTATGTATTGGGGCAGTATACCGGAGTGAATAGTTTAATTCAATAAAATCCAAAAAATTATTATGGTTAAGTTGATTAAAGTATAGGTTAATATGAGAGCCACTTTGAATTAACTTGGTAACCTAGTAAAGGCTTAAGCGTAATTTTATATAAATGATTATTTAATTGTTAAATAATCAAGATATTTATTTACTTAAGAGTTAAGTAAAAATTTAACTTAACCAAGGTTAATTGTTAACTAAAGGGTTATATTAAAAGATATTTTGTACTAAACGTAGGTTAATTGTTAACTCTAGGGTTAGGTTAAAATCAAGATGTTTTATTTTAATTAATTGTTAATTGAAATTAACTTAACCTAGATTAATTGTTAACCTTATGGTTAGGTTAAAATGAAATTAAACCTAAATGTAGTGTAAATGTAATTGAAATTAAATGCATTTGTATACATATTTGTTAAATTAAACAAAAATTCATGTTTTACAATTAAAACTGGCGGGCCAATTTTGGAGAAAAAGAGAAAAGAAATTGTTTCTTAGTTTATATTTCAAGTGTTGAAATTAATATCTCTTATTCTACTTTCAATTTAGGCTACTTATTGTAATAATAAATTAATTTATTTTAATTGTTCAAGTGTTGATCAAGGTTAAAACAAATTATATTTGATAGATTAAGAGTTAATTTAAAGGGTTCAAGTGTTAAACGAGTGCTTGATTATAGACTGTCATTCTAGCCAATCAAACCCACCTCTGTTGATTGCTAGAATTGACAATGGTTGCATTTCAGACGGACTTCAAACAAAGATAATCTAAAGGCTTTAAGAATTATATTCTCAATTTGTAATTAATTTGATTGATATGTATTAATTGTGTTTATTTTTTAATTTTTGACTTCCGTTGTGTATATATATGTATGAGATGCATATATTTGGATGACGAACACATACACCATATGCATGCACCCATGATTTAATCATCACTTAATAAAGGATGTCCTACAACCACCACTTAAGAAGTTGATGAAACCCTAGCCAAGTTTTTTCGCTTGCTATAAGAACTGTCTAGTTCATTAACTTTTCGTTTTCCTATAACACTCGAGTTCCCTTCCTTATTCGCAGAGTCCAAATTCTCCCAAAAACAAAATTCTTGCAAAGTACCTCAAAGCCTGAGATAGTCCACGACGTTTAGTGCATTTATGCAAACCTAAAAAGCCTTAACAAATTGAACAATTAACGTGAGTTAGAGACACAAATAAATTAGAAGTCTTTGTGTTGTCTAAAAGTAGCAAGGATTCAAACACAGTTGAATGAGAATGAATTTTCTCCTTAGAAGTCCTATTTAGCAACTTCCTCATAAGAGACACAACCATACTAATGCCAACACAAAATCAAGTTTGTTTTAAAATTGATTTTTAAGAGATAGTGTCAAACTAGAATCCATAGAAAGACACGGAATAGTGGATCTAGCTATCAAGAGTCAATTTATCCTCCTCTACCCATTTTAAGTTGCCATTATCCCTCAAAACCACATCACTTTCAATTTGAAACTGTGATGCTTGTGAATTTGCAAAAGTTGACCCATATCCACCATGATAACCACCCATAGGAACTATAACACCACCCGAATCGCTTAGGCCATTTGAAACATATCCAGCTCCTATAAAAAAACATGTCTTTTTCATATCTAACTTCATAACCAAAAACATTTTGAGTTTTTTCTTTCTTTCTTTTCAAAGTAGTAAGACATTCAAAACTAATTATGGCATTATCGATAATCAAATGGCCTACGATAAAAGAACTTTGGTTCTTACTGACAGCAAACTTTAAGAACAACTTCAACCTATTTGATAGTTTATTTGTAATAATATTATATACAAAGGCTAATGTGATAATATTGATTAAAAATCATCGGGATATGATTTGGAGACCAAGCTAAGTACGTAGGGTGCACAAGGATTAAAGACGAACGCAAAAGGAGTTGAAAGACGAAGGGGGCGGTGCCCAGAATAGCACCTGAGCGCTGCGGTGCCCAGACGGGTGCACCAGCACCGCTGCAGTAAGCGCTAAGCGCCGCGGCGCTGGGTGTGGAAAGTGTTTTTCGAATTGAAGACTTCCTTATTTGTCTCCTACTTGCTTCAGGATTCCCTAATATAACTCCCACATGTTTAATGTAAACCTAAGATGTCCTAAAGCCTATATAAAGACTGTCAATTGGCTTGTAAAAACATCTAAGTGAAAGGAAGATATATTTGTGATAACCCAATAGATCTAAGTGATCAAGCAAGAAATCTTTGTGGTTCTTAGTGAGAGAAAATCCCCTAGAATGCATGAGAGAGTTTTCTTTGTGATCTTTCTTATAAAAGGCATACTTTATGAGTGCCTTATGATTAAATAAGAAAAAAGTGTGATCTTGATCCACTGTGGACGTAAGCAAGTTATTGAGCCACGTAAATTTTTTATGTGTTCTTCTTTTAACCTTTCTCTCTTTATTCCTTTAATTGCTTGTTCTACATTAGTTTTCTGGGTGATATTGCTTGTTTGTGTACTTCTGCTTCAACAAACTGGTATCAAAGTTTGGTTCTAAGCAGATATAGCCACACCCAAGTATGAGGTAGAGAAATTCAATGGTACAAATGACTTCAATATGTGGAGAATGAAGGTAAAGGCATTGTTGGTGAGCCAAAGGCTAGGCTCGATATTAGAGGAGACTGCAGCTTCATCTAGTAATAAAGAGAAGACGCTAGAGTCAATTAAAGCTGAAGCAAAAATAAGGGACATTCAAGAAAGAGCTCATAATACAATCGTTCTATCATTGAGCGATGGAGTACTAAGGGAAGTAGCAGGTAAGACGACGATGATAGGTCCTTGGAAGAACCTTAACTCTCTTTATATGTGAAAATCGTTGGCCAACAGATTGCATATAAAGAAGAAGCTGTATTAGCTGTCTATGTCAGAGGGGACCCCAATGAAAGATCACATAGACGCCTTCAATAAGATCATCGTTGATCTTAAGTCTATCAACATCAAGATAGAATATGAAGATAGAGCAATTATCCTGCTAAGTTCACTCCACAAGAGTTATGAGAGCTTTGCTGATACGCTACTCTACGGCAGAGAGAGTTTAATGATTAGTGATATGAAATCATCATTAAACTCAAAGTTATTAGGGAAGCAGATTGAGGGTAATGCAGAAAATTTATCTATAAGAGAAAGGCCCTCATATAGAGATGGAAAGTAAAATGGCTCAAGATCGAAGTCTGAGACTCCTGTGAAGTGCTATTGCTGCAAGAAAAAAAGGCACTTCATAAAGGACTGTCCAGAGAAAAGAACATAAAACAAGAAGAAAGCAAATGCTACATTTGCCTATGATGATAGCTATGACAGTGCAGAGACACTCGTCGTTACTGATGGTAAGAACATTGAATAATGGGTTCTTGATTATGGTTATACTTTTCACATGTGCCCGCACAAGTCTTGGTTTGCAAATTTCTAGCCCTTCAGTAGTGGTAAGGTCTTAATGGGTAATGACATTGCATGTCAGATGATGGGAATTGGTAGTGTTAAGCTTAGGCTGTATGATGGGTGAGTAAGAGAGTTGACAGATATTAGGTATGTTCCTAACTTGAAGAGAAACTTAATCTCACTAGGGACTTTAGACCAAAATGGGTGTTCCATCAAGATCGACGGAGGAGTTTTGAGTGTGTTAAAGGGTTCCATGGTAGTGATAAGAGGAGAGAAGCACAAAGGCATTTATGTGCTTAAAGGTGAAGTCATGAGTGATTTTGCATTATTCTCCGTAGATGATGAGAGTATGCAAACCAAGTTATGGCATCTTAGACTGGCACACCTAGACAAAAGAAACTTGAAGGAGTTATTAGTCAAAAGTCGTTTAGTGAGGATAAGTTTTAGGCCTTGGAGTTTTGTGAGCATTGTGTGCTTGGGAAAGCACATGGGGGTTAGTACCGGCGAGGGGACTCTTGACTATATACACTCAGATCTTTGGGGACCAACTCAGACAGCTACTTGTGGTGGTGCTAGGTATTTTTTCAGTTTAATTAATGACTATTCAAAGAAGCTGTAGGTCTATATATTGAATAGTAAGGATCAAGCATTTGATGTATTCAAGACTTGGAAGGCTCTTGTTGAGAATCAGACTGGCAAAAGGGTGAAGAAGTTGAGAACTGACAATGGCCTCAAATTTTGCAATAGAGAGTTTAATGGGTTTTGTGCCAAGCATAAGATTACGAGGTATAGAACGGTAAGATGAACACAACAGTAGAATAGCATAGCTGAAAGGATGAATAGAACCCTACTTGAAAGGGTTTATGTGCCTGCTTACCAATACAAAGATGTCCAAGGCGTTTTGGAGAGAAGCTATAGTGACAGCAGCTTATTTGATTAATAAAAGTCCCTCATCAGCAATTGACTTCAAGACACCAGAAGAGAAATAGTCTGGCAATCCTCCGAAGTATGACCACCTCAGAATATTTGGTTGCACTGTCTTTGTAAATGTTAAGGAAGGGAAGTTAGAACCTAGAGCTATCAAAGGGGTATTCATAGGATATTTCGAAGGAATGAAAGAATACAAGGTGTGGTATAAAGACTTGACACCACAAAGGAGTATCATAAGCCGTGACGTGACGTTCGATGAGACGACAATGCTGAAAACCTTCCAAAAAGATGAGAAAGAAGTACTTGTGCCAAAAAAAAACTCAGCACCAGAGTCAATAGAAGTTCAAGTGGAACCTGAGAATAGATCTGATATGCCCTCAGATCAGTACTTCAACGAAGAGATCCTTGAAGAAGAACCAAGAACACTGACAAGTTCCTCCAAGTCCACCCAAAAAAAAGGCTAGGACTATTGAGATGAAACTTGAAGAGTACCAGCTAGCTAGAGACAGGCTAAGGAGAATGATTAACCCACCAGTCAGAGCCTACAAGATTTAAGGCTAGGCTAGTTGAATAAGGTTTTACTCAGAGAGAGGGAGTTAATTTTCATGAGATATTCTCTCCAGTCATCAAGTACACATCTATTAGGATTTTGTTAGCCATGTGTGCATACCTTGATTTCAATATAGAGCAAATGGATGTAAAGATAGCTTTTCTGCATAGAGAGCTTGAAGAGACGATATATATGGCACAACCGTAAGGGTTCGAGGAGCCCGGGAAAGAAGATCATGCTTGTTTACTAAATAAGTTATTATATGGGTTAAAGCAATCACCTAGAAAGTGGTATAAGAGATTTGATGAGTTTATGATGGCTTATGGCTTTAGTAGGAGCAAGTATGATGGATGCGTGTACTTCAAGAACATAAGTTATAGGATAATATATTTGCTTTTATACGTCGATGATATATTGATGGCATGTAAGAACATGGAAGAAATATAGAATCTCAAGAAGCAGTTAAGTGGCGAGTTTGAGATGAAGGATTTGGGAGCAACAAAGAGAATTTTAGGTATGGATATTGTGAGGGAAAGAAGAGATGTTATCTTCTTATCCCAACAACGATATATACTTAAAATTCTAGAGAAGTTTGGTATGTCCAATGCAAATGTTGTCTTTATTCCTTTGGCTATGCATTTCAGACTTTCAGCAGCACAGTCACCGACATCCAAAGAGGAGAAACTGTAGATAAGTAAAGTACCGTATGCAAGCGCTATGGGGAGCATCATGTATGCAATGGTTTGCATAATACCAGACATAGCACAGGCTGTGAATATGGTGAGTAGATACATAAAAAATTCGGGTAAGGATCACTTGCTTATAGTGAAGTGAATTTTGAGATATCTCAAAGGGACGTCAAATTACGAGTTGATATATAAAAGGGATGAGGACAACAGTGAAATGGTAAAAGGATACGTAGACTCAGATTATGCAAGTGATCTAGACAAGAGAAGATCAATGATAGGCTATGTATTCACAGTGTTTGGGTGTAGTGTATATTGAAGATCAGTTCTACAATATGTGGTTGCACTATCTATCACAGAGGAGGAGTATATAGCTATTGGTAAAGTTATCAAGGAGGTCGTGTGGTTAAAAGGCATATGCGCAGAGGTATTGGCTAGTGAAGATGTGAACACCGGTGTATATTGTGATAGCCAGAGTACCGTACACCTAAGTAAGCATCAAGTGTTCTACGAGAGGTCGAAACACATTAATGTGAGGCACCATTACATTCGAGAGATTGTCCAAAGTGGTAAAGTTAGTCTAACAAAGATAGCGTCGTCTAAAAATCCTACTGATATGTTAACTAAGCCACTGTCCTCGGTTAAGTTCATCCTATGCAAGGACTTAACCAGAGTCACTATTTTGTGAGGGTGACCGAAGATGCGGAAATGAGAGATTGAGTTACTTTGTGGATGATTTTGAATCAAAGAGGGGATTTGTGAGAATATTAATTGAAAATCATCGGGAAATGATTTGGAGACCAAGCCAAGTGCGTAGGGTGCGTAAAGATTAAAGACGGACGTAAAAAGAGGCGAAAGACGAATGAGGCGGTGCCCAGAATAGCATTTGAGCACCATGGTGCTGGGTGGTCAGCGCCATGGCGTCCAGACAGGCGCACTAGTGCCGCAGTAGTGAGCGCTGAGCCCCGCGGCACTAGGCGCAAGAAGTGTTTCATGAATTAAAGACTTCCTTATTTGTCTCTCATTTACTTTAGGACTCCCTAATACGACTTTCACACGTTTAGGGTAAACCTAAGACGTCTTAAAACCTATATAAAAGTTGTTAATTGACTTATAAACACATCTAAGTGAAAGGAAGATATCTTTGTGATAACCCAATAGATATAAGTGATCAAGTAAGAAATCTTTGTGGTTCTTAGTAAGAGAAAATTCTTAGAGTGCAAGAGATAGTTTTTTTTGTGATCTTCTTTGTAAAAGGCGTGCTTTGTGAGTAACTTATGATTCAATAAAAAAAGATTGTGATCTTGATCCACTGTGGACGTAGGCAAGTTGCCAAACCACATCAATTTTCTATGTGTCTTCTTCTACCCTTTCTCTCTTTATTCTTTTAATAGCTTGTTCTGCATTAGTTGTTTAGATGATATTACTTATTTGTGTGTTTCCGCTTCGTGAATAATCACTCACTCTCTATAAGTTTTTTATTTTTGGTATTTGGGTGACAAGTGTCTTATTCAACAAAGTAGGGGAAGCCTCGTCATTTAAGACGTGTAAATAAGCTTGTGAAATATGATCCCCAGCCAAATTCCAAAATTTCTAAAAGAACAAACTTGGCATACCAGCTTCCCATCGAGCTTTTATGGAGAACATCTGAAAGGTAGCAAGGTTAATATCTTCAACACTAAAAGAAAAATTAAGAAGGTCATTATCAAAACTAGATACCTTTGTGACCATCTTGTTGCGTACAACATTTAGAGCTGAGTCAGGTGGTCGAGTTAAACTAAAGATGTTGGAAAAAAATACTCGTCAATCACATTATAAACACTATCTGTGTCCGACCACATACCATTACCTTCTACCAGACCTCGAATTTCATTTTGTGCCAATCTATCAGATGCTTGATGATGAAAGAATTGTGTATTTCCATCCCCATGTTGTAGCCCGTTCACTCAAGACCACTGGTTCCAGTAAACTACATTTTTGGTCAATACAGAGTCCAGAGAATATTTTTAGTTCTCCTATACTACTGCCATGAATTGGCCACTCAAAAGAGTTCAGAAGTGCATCTAATTCTCTTTTTTCCTCCCTTATCCTTTGTACATTTTGATAACAATTCAAATACCAATCGCTTAAAACTGTAACACACTTGAAAATCTTATCCTCCAGGTTCTCAACATTATCACGAGCAATGGGTGTTTCCCACCAAGTACTAATAATATCCCTACACTCCGGTTCATCAACCCAAGCTTATTCAAAATGTGAAGTTATGAGAACATAGAAACCTAACAGCAATGGGTATAATCTGCAACTTAAAGGTCAATGATCACACCTCCAACGTCAGATATGCCTGATTGTCGAGTTTGGAAACAAATGGTACCAATTAGAATCCCTTACCATTCAATCCACTTGTTCCTAAATAAAACCCTTACCAGAACTACCGTTCCCCCAAGTAAAAGTTGGGCCATGAAAGCCTAATTCCACCAAGTTACCGTCATCAAGAGCTTGTCAGAAGCGCTCCACAGGAGCTACATTTCTGTCAACAACGCCTCATTTGCGAAGAGAATAGGCTTTTAATTTCACTTTATTTAATGACAAATTATCTATGATTTAGTTTATTTTATTGGTAGATATTAACAATGTGGATGTGTAATAATTACTTTATTCTAACATTGAGCTATATAATTGTAAGTATTATTTTTTACTGTTATGTTTGTTTCTCTTTCTTTGTACGTAGCCAAAATTTAATTCTCAAGTTTGTGTTAAGGTTTTAGCATATTTAAACATGTGTTTGTATCAATAGATAATAGAAACCGTGAGCATGAGGTGGAAAGGTTAGATTTAAGAAAGGCAACGAGATTCATAAATCTACTAAAACCTACTTCTGTTGAAAAGGAATTTAGTAAAATTCGAAGTGGATTTACGATAAATTTAATATGCAAAGTTAAAACTCAAAACAAATTTAGAGTGGATATGAATTTAATAAAATATTCTTCGAATACTCATTAAGGTATCAATGTCTATATAAATATATATATATTTTAAAAAAACTAAATAATTTTACTTTGGTTGCAGCCTTAAATAAAAAATTAAAAAATTAATTTTATTTTTTATTCAATTCATCAATTATTTTAATTCTCACTTGTCATACAAATATTATCTTACATCTTTATTATTTTTAATTTTTTATTGTCACAAAGTATTAATTCATACTCTTTAAATATTTTTTTAATTTTCTAACAATATATTTCGATCTCTATTAATTTTTATTTTATTAATATTACATTACTAAAATAAATAATATGAATTACATTACAAAAATTTAATTTGTCATTTTTGTATTAAAGCTTTAGCACGTTCTAAAAAATGGTCAATGGAAACAAAGACAAAAATACAGTGATAGTCACTATAAAAAATCATGGACAATAACTGATTCCTTAACAGTTTCTCAAAAGATCATCACAGATAATGTTGCATAAAAATATCTCAAAATTAGCAATTTGCTTTTGATGGGACTTGCAACTGATTCTAGAACTTTAAGGAGTTAAAATTTTCTTAAATATTTTAGTGACGGTTTTTAAGCAATCATCGACATTTTGAAGATATTGGTAACAATTTCACCTACAATCATCACTGTTATATACCCAATTTGATGACGACTTTTAACAACCATCGCCAAATGGTGTTCTCTAAAATTTTGAAAATTTAAAGCTCATTCCTGTTGGAAATTGAAATTGGTTATATAAGTTGAAACGAATTTAAAATTTTTAAGAGTTTAACAGTTTTGAAAAAAAAAACATCACTATTCAAGTTGCAATTAGGAGTTGGATTGTACAATATTTAGAGATTTAGTTTTTAATAGCGATTGGATGAAAAATATTATTATTATTATAATAGATGAGCTTTAAGCGTTTTTAGTTGACCTTCAACAAACTCAACATAAAATAATGGGTAAAAGATAACTGGATCTCTAAAATATTTTGAAAGTAATAGTTTAT
Organism: Ailanthus altissimus; assembly: GCA_946807835.1. Classification (NCBI taxonomy): domain Eukaryota; kingdom Viridiplantae; phylum Streptophyta; class Magnoliopsida; order Sapindales; family Simaroubaceae; genus Ailanthus; species Ailanthus altissimus. The sequence goes on from OX327689.1 coordinate 5,107,260, forward strand.
CCAAATTGATTTTGAAAATAAATAAATATATTTTCTTTTATTAACATTTTTTTATTAGTTTAAACAGTAATAAAGATAATATAGTCTTTTATTCATAAAAGATACATGGCACAATTTGGCGAGGGTTGATCGATGTTGATTAGCATTGAGCGATTAGTGATCGACATTGACCGACAATGATCAGTGTTGATTGGCATTGAATAGCGTTGATCGTGTTGACCAACCGTTAATTAGTGTTGATTGATTATTGATCGGTACTAGACCGATTTACCGTGAATATTATTGGACTTAAAATTTCATGATCTACACAACTATAAGATTATTTTCATCAATAAAGCATTAGAAGAGTATCAAAATTAGTAAAAAAATTGTGTGGTCATTATTTTTTTAAAAACTAATTTCAAGCTCCTATAAGGTTTAATTAGTGAAAATAACATCTTCATTACATAGATCACAAAATTTAGAGTCAAACAATTTTCACGGTGAATTGGTCCAGTGCTAGTCAATGGCTGGTCCACGCTAGTCAACTTCAATCATGCCAGTTAATGCTAATCAATGGCCAGTCAACAACCGATCAATGTCGGTCAATGCTAATCAACTGTTGGTCAAGGGTATTATAATAACGGTAGTAATTACCATCCAACTTAACAAAAAAGTTAGCGGATTTGGTGTATTTGTGTATTTTCAAAACCATGGTGAGTAAACTGTTACTTTCAAGAAACTTTGAGATCCAGTTGTCCTTTACCTTAAAATAATTCATACATTTTAGATTTTGAAGCAACAAAAAAAAAAAAGCACCTCAATTGGGAAAGATAACCTACTTTCACTTCTAAATATTAAATTTTATGCTAATTATTCTTTAACTTTATTTGTTAATAAGGAGATCTGATGGCGAATATTATACATTCATAAGCTAGCAAATTATAAATAGTCAATTATTGGATAAACTTCTTGTCAGAATTGGTAATTCCAAATTACATTTGTGCATGATTTTGAGTTGAAGATCGATGAGGAATCAACACGAGATAGAGTATGCATTGGACATATGAGAAAGGGCAGAAATAAAGAACTGGAAGCAATGAGGGACGAGAAGGCACAACACACAACTAAGTTGCATCAGAGCCTCGGCGAGAGCTTTGTCTCACAGCAGCGCCACATTTCGGTAACACTAGTACCGTGGCAAGAGCCTTGTTGCTCTATGGCACTCAGTTTCAAAAGAATCTATTTTTTTCCATGAACAACTTTTTAAGTGGCATTTTGTCCCACATGCATAAGCTCTTATTCTAATTAGTTTTATGGTTTCTAAGGTCCGTATTAACACTTTATAAACTCTTGTAATACCATTAGATTATTCAAGCATTAAGAAGCATTAGAGAGAAACTCTAAGAGAGAGAATAGAGAGTTAAAGAGTCTTGAGTATTGAGTACACAATAGAGTGCTCATCTATTGATTGTATTCCTTGATTATCTCTTATGAGAGATCTTTGTGATATGTATTCTCTATGAACTGAATAAAAGAGGTTAGGATCCCGTGATCCACTACATAAATGTCTTGTCTAATTATGTGATTGTATCTCTTTATTGTGATTTTTCTTATTCTTGCTTTACTTATGGGTAAAGTCTTCCCTACATACTTAGAAGTTTTTTTAGTATGTACGCTAAAAAACCTTAACAAGTGGTATCAAAGCCAAGTTTAAGGATATTACCTTTATGGTATATAAAGAATATAATTTGTTCGTTAATGGTAATTAACAAGTATGATGTTGAAAAGTTCAACGGGCAGAATGATTTCAATCTGTGAAAGATGAAGGTTATGGTTCAACTGATAAGTCAAGAGTTAAATTCAACCCTTGAAGAGCCTTAAGCAATAACCAGCAAAGAAAAAAGACCTGTGACATCTAGAGTTATGAGTTAAGTCAAGAGTTATGAGAGATCTTTGTGATCTATATTCTCTATGAACCGAATAAAAGAGGTTAGGATTCTGTGATCCACCACATAAATTTCTTATTTGATTATGTAATTGTATCTCTTTATTGTGATTTTTCTTATTCTTACTTTACTTGTGGGTAAAGTCTTCCTTACGTACTTAGAAGTTTTTTTAGTGTGTACACTAAAAAATCTTAACAAGTGGTATCAAAGTCAAGTTTAAAGATATTACTTTTATGGTATATCAAGAATATAATTTGTTCGTTAATGGTAACTAACAAGTATGATGTTGAAAAGTTCAATGGGCAGAATAATCTCAATCTGTGAAAGATGAAAGTTATGGCTCAACTGATAAGTCAAGAGTTAAATTTAACCCTTGAAGAGCCTTAAACAGCAACCAGCAAAGAGAAGAGACTTGCGACATCTAGATCCAAGGCAGATAAAGAAACCATTAAGAAGAAGGCCCAAAATACAATAATTTTTTTCATTTAGTGATAAAGTTCTGAGGGAAGTGGCTAAAGAGAAAACACCAATTAGTCTATGGAAGAAACTTGACGCCCCTTACATGACGAAGTCCTTGGCAAATCATTTATATGTAAAAAACATTTGCACTAGTTGTCTATGGTTGTTACTATATTGACGCCTTCAACAAGATAATCATATATCTTTAGACAATAAACATCAAGATTGAAGATGAAAATAAGACAATTATCTTGTTGTGTTCTTTGCCTTTAAGTTATAAGCACTTTGTAGACACATTAATGTACGGCAAATAGAGTTTAACGATGAGTGATGTTAAAGCCTTGTTTAACTCAAAATAATTGAGGAAAATGTTTGAGTCTGGTAATGCAACAGTAATAGTTACAAAATAAAGAGATAGAAAAAATAATCAATCGAGATAGAGATCCAAGAAGTGATATCTTTTCAAGAAATAATGGCACTTTATAAGGATTGTCAAGAAAGAAATAGGGATGAATATGTTGCAATAGTCTGTAATAAAGACTATGAGTTTACAGAGTCCTTGGTAGCCTCAAATGGAAAGTATACTAAAGAATAGATACTAAATCCTGACTATAGTTTTCATATGTGTCTTGATAGGCCTTTGTTTATCAATTACAAATCCATTAAGGGTAAAGTACTAATAGGTAATAATATGGCTAGTAAATTCATTGGAATTGATGACATAAAGATAAGGATACATGATAGAAAGATTAATGATTTACTTAGTGTAAAATACGTTCTTGGAATTAAGAGGAATTTGATATTCCTGTGAGTGCTAGATAAAGAAATGTATTCATGCAAAGCGAAAGAGGAATGCTAAAAGTATTGAAAGGATTTATGATGATAATGAAGAATGAGAAACACAAAGGGCTATATGTACTTGATGAAAATATTGCGGATGACTCAACATAGGCTATTGAGAGAATGCAGACCACAAAGTAACATAGGAGAATTACTTACCATGACAATATAGGTCAAAAGAGAATGTGTGCAAATAATGGAGTTAGGGATGGGCATTATTTTCAAATTTGACCCGTCCTGACCCAAAATTTCAAGTCGAGATAGGAACGAGAGTGGGTACATGACTCATTCGGGACAAACATTCTGTCCCAAACGGGTCGGGTCTAGTTTGAAAATTTTCCAAACCCGAACGAAAATTTTTCGACGTGACTCGAACTTTTTTGTTAAATATTGAATTTTCTTAAAATTTCAATTAAGATGGATATAAGATGATAATATTAAACATGACTAAATTTTAATTTGAATTTAGAATAATAATATTTAAGATAATTAAAATAAAAAAAGATTTAAAATTATAATATTTAACGTAATTGGACTTAAAATCTATAATATTTAACATATTTCAACTTGAAATTATACTTATAATTATAACATTTAACGTAAATGGTTTTAGAATGAATCAATTTTAAAATTAATCAAATTATAACGTTTAACGTAATTGAATTTCAAATAATAGTATTTAACGTAATTCAATCTATAATATTTAACGAAATTAAAATCAAAATAATATTTAAAATCAAAATATTTAACGTATTTCAACTCAAAATTGGATTTATAATTACAACATTTTATGTAATTGAATTTCGAATGAATCGATTTCAAAATTAATCAAATTATAATATTGCACATAATTTAATTTTATATAATAATATTTAACGTAATTCAAATCTTTAATATTTAACATAATTTCGGGTCGAAACAATATTTCAAATTATATTATTTAACATATTTTAACTCAAAATTAGATTTATAATTACAACATTTAACGTAATTGGATTTAAAACAAATCTATTTCAAAATTAATCAAATTATAATATTTTACATAATTAAATTCAAATTGAATTTGGAATAATAACATTCACATAATTGAATTTGAAATAATAACATTTAACATAAATGAAATCCAAATTAAATTTAAATTGTTTTATATTTTTTTTACTTTTTTAAGATTAAATTTGGAAATTCTCGACCCGTCGCGACCCGACACTTTTCAGCATCTCGATCGGGTACAGGTCGGGAATTCTCAAACCCGACTCAAACTAGAAAATGCCCACCCCTAGATGGAGCTAGCAAGAATAAATGGTCAATGTGTCAAAACAGACATGGGAGATTACAATACAAAGGCTACCTTAGGTGAGAAGCATTCGTAGGTTTGGAGACCAAAGTCACGAGCCTAAGAAGATTTAAGTCTAGACAAATACTTAACTAGATTTAGAGCTAAGTGATAGAGCGCCAGTGTGGGTGGATTCTAGAAGGCTTCTTAAAAATAGATTTTAAATTAAGAAAAATTTTGTTAGAATTGGTGATTCAAAATTATATTTGTGCATGATTTTGAGTTAAAGACCAATGAGAAGTTAACACGAGGTCAAGTACATGTTAGATATACAAGAAAAAGGTAGAGACCAAAAACTAAAAGAAAGGAGGGACGAGAAGGCACAACGCACAAATAAGACGCATTAGCGCTGCGGCAAGAGCCTTATTATGCCGCGGAGTCTAGTTTCAAGAAAATCTGTTTCTAGCCAAGAACAACTTCTTTAAGTGGGATTTGGATTCCTGTAAGTATAAACTTTTATACCAACTATGTGTTTTTCTCAATGGCACAGTAATAAGTTAAAAAAGTGTCAAACAGAGATCCACAACTAATTCTACAACGGAGGTAGAATACATTGCCGACTCAGAAGTAGCGAAAGAAGTAGTGTGGATATGTAAATTTATCGTTGAGCTTGAAATAGTCTCAAGTTTGATGGATATTATCCCATTATTTTCATTTTTCAACCAAAGATAAAGAAAAAGAAAAAGTTTCCACAATAATGGGATCATTACAAAACTAAAAGAGCCAAGAGCACATTAGAGATCTAAGTATGTGGATAGGAAATACTACGTAGTTAGTAAGATCTTAACTAGAGAAAATGTAATATTTTATAAAGTAGACTTTATAGATAATATAACGGACCCCTTGGTTAAAGCCTTAACTTCTAAAGTGTTTGAGAAATATGTGGAGTCATTAATGTAAAATAACACTATGAATAGCATTAAAGCAAGTGGAGTTACTGGGATTTGTTTACATGCCATCCCATTTTTGTATGAATATTTTATTTTCATATTTATGCAATAAATATTTCGTTCAATCACAAATTACATTTATTATATGGTAAGTTATTTGCAACATTTCATACACTATATGATTTGGATAAGTTCAGATCTGGCCTAAAGGAGTTTAGACTAGGGCTGAGAGTTAGTAATACTGAGAGTTATAAATGCTAAGAGTTGGTAGGTTATAAGAGTCATTAAAATCTTAAACGTTAGAGTCTTGTCTGAATGGGACAAAGACCTGTAGGTCTATTAACAATGATATAGTTGCAAATAGTTAAAAATGGTATTATAAAATGTCATTGTGTAAATATGTTCTTGAACTTTATGTTCCTAATCTATCTTCACTGACTAGATGGTCGAGATGGTTAGTCTCAGTAGACTATGAACTTAATGGAAGCTCGTACAGATATGTGAGTATTCAGTAAGGACTGCGATTTAACAAACTCAATGAGGACCTCTAATAGATATCTCATAAATTTGTCAGTAGAGGATTTTCGCGAGTTGAGTAGTATTCGTGGTGCATTGACCAGAGCACCATAATAGACTTGTGAGTAATCCATCATACTTAGGTTCCATACATGTCAGAAACCTTTTATAGTCTGACTGCTAGATGTCGCAGGGTATGGTCTGATACTCATGGAATTCGATGTGTGTAGATATGGGATTCGTCAACTCATATGGGTGCGTTGTATATCTTGATAGTCCAAGATTATATTTGAAAAAATCTTATGGCCACAAGTAATAAACCCGAAAAATATTTTTCCATAGGATAAACAATATCACAAAAGAGTTTGTAGATATTTTTTTTTATAGAAATAAAAATCTGTAGATATGTTTACGGTTAAGCATATGAAGACTTTATAGTAATGATCTATATCTTCGCTCTTCCAGGATATAAATGATGGAGGGATTATAAGAATATGTATTAACCTCAACTTGTATGGTTCAACATGTCATTCTGTAATTTTTATAACATATATGTAAGGCATCATTTATGAACTTATAGAAGAGTTCCGTAAGATAAATGAGTGTGAACCTAAGAAGTCTCACAATATAAAGTGTACACATTGAGCACTGGGGTAGCATCGGATCAAATGGTTTGATCTGGGAAGATCTTAGAAAGCAGAATTTATTTTATGGTCTTTCATGAAGCTGACAAGGCTTACGTGTTAGGCCTAGGGTGTTGACAAGTGGCAAGTGAGACCCTCATTTCCTAATTACTTTCTATATGTCATGCCAATGCCTTGTGTCACTCCCTAAATATTCTCAAGCAATTCATCGAACATTTGGTGCGCGCCAAGACCCTTCAAGGCTACTTGGGCCATTGAAATATTTCATGGATCACACCTTTTAGAAGGCTCATTTGAGTTTATGGTATTTATAGGCTAAGCTTACTTGTAAGTAGTAGTTGGTAGAGTATTCTAGAATAAAAATATTCCTTTGGAATATTTCCCACTTAAGTAGTTGGTAGAGAATTCTAGAATAAGAATATTCCTTTGGAATAATACTTATGGTAGGTGGCTTTTATTTTAGACCGTTAGATGCTTTTAATCTTAGCTGTCCATTATACATAGCTTTTGCTATAAATAGGTGAGCTCTCATTTAGAGCAACACACCTCTGAGCTTGTAATTCTTTTTGTTATCAATACAAGAAGCATTCTCTCAAACACCTTGTGTTCTTCTTCTTCATCTCTTTCTTAGTTTGTTGATTTTTAGGCTGCTTAGCACTAACAAGTGTCTAAGGCCACACAGGTTGAAGAATTAAACTCGTGACAAGTGGTATCAGAGCGAGTTCGAGAAAAATGGTGAAAGAGAAGGATGTTGCTAGATCATTCGATCTTTCGACTGAGAGGGGTAGAGACCCTAAAGCTAGGAGGCATGCTAGCCTTCCTCGAGACAAGTCCATCAAACCAAGCCGCGATTTCGGGGACGTGGTCATTGTCAACGCAAGATCTTAGGCATGTAGGTGTATGCATGTGCAATTGTGTCTATTGCCTAACGCAGCGAAAATATAAATTTTGCAATAAATACAATAAATAAATATATTAATCACATTAATATATTTATAAAGTTAGAGAACTCACCAAACGTGTAACGTTATACACGTATTTTTCTGGAGTCCGCATGGAGACCAACTCGTATGCAGTTCTGGTCACTAACACGATGGGCTTGGTGAGCTAGAACAGCAGCTTGATATTCAACTTGGAATTAACTCTTAATTCCCAAAATGGTCGGGAGTGAATTTACTTCCTTTTCTCCAAAAGGATAAGAAATAGAGAGTTTGAAGCAATTAATAATTGCTCCAAATTGAAGCATAGAGGAAAATGAAACAATTTCATTTTTTTTTTTTCATTCTTCCTCCTCTTCCTTTCTCCTCCATTTCTTCTTCTCTTCTCTCCCTCGGCCGTTTGGCCAAATCTTCCTTCTTTCTCTTTTTCTTTCTTTATATATATATATATATAATATAATATATTATATAATATAAATAATAATAATATATATAATATAAAAAGAAAGATATTTTGATTATTTAACTATTAAATAATCAAACTGAGAAATGATTATTTTGCCCCTCATAAATAGTTACCACGCGGCTTGGTTTGATGGACTTGTCTCGAGGAAGGCTAGCATGCCTCCTAGCTTTAGGGTCTCTACCCCTCTCAGTCGAAAGGGTTGTGGTCATTGTCAACGCAGGATCTTAGGCATGTAGGTGTATGCATGTGCAATTGTGTCTATTGCCTAACGCAGCGGAAATATAAATTTTGCAATAAATACAATATATAAATATATTAATCACATTAATATATTTATAAAGTTAGAGAACTCACCAAACGTGTAACGTTATACACGTATTTTTCTGGAGTCTGCATGGAGACCAACTCGTATGCAGTTCTGGTCACCAACACGATGGGCTTGGTGAGCTAGAACAGCAGCTTGATATTCAACTCGGGATTAACTCTTAATTCCCAAAATGGTCGGGAGTGAATTTACTTCCTTTTCTCCAAAAGGATAAGAAATAGAGAGTTTGAAGCAATTAATAATTGCTCCAAATTGAAGCATAGAGGAAAATGAAACAATTTCATTTTTTTTTTCATTCTTCCTCCTCTTCCTTTCTCCTCCATTTCTTCTTCTCTTCTCTCACTCGGCCGTTTGGCCAAATCTTCCTTCTTTCTCTTTTTCTTTCTTTATATATATATATAATATAATATATTATATAATATAAATAATAATAATATATATAATATAAAAAGAAAGATATTTTGATTATTTAACTATTAAATAATCAAACTGAGAAATGATTATTTTGCCCCTCATAAATAGTTACCAAGTTCACCCTCTAGTGAGTCCCACTAAATCTCACACTTGGATAAACTCAACTGAAGGTCCACAATACGCTATGTGTCATAATACAATTAGTAAATAATATTTATTAACCAATTGTTGTATTTAACACTTAAATACAGACACGCACGTATTCTCGTGGAAGTGCTGAATATTACTGGATTAAACAATTTAATCCTGCACGCTGCCCCAGTGCATAACTAGTACACTCTATATCGCGGGACTCCCTAGATCCTACGCCTAATTCGTCAAATGGAACTATTCCATGAGTCCGTGAGCAATGCCCCACGCACACATCACGGATGCACAAATCAACGTGTTGATCCATGCAAGCTGAGGTTACAACGCATACGTATAATCCTTCCGTCATGATATCCTGGATGTGCGGGGATATAGATTATCACCGTTAAATTCCCATGTGCTCATCTATGTCCTATCTCCAGACTTGTATCTCAATGAACAATATGTGCAAACTCCTTTGCCATATTGTTCCACCCTGTCGGAACTCTTTTTTAGGATGATTTCTTATGGCCACAAGACTTTCTGAGATACAGTCTCAAAGCATCTCGATATCAAACTCCATATGAGAGCTGACGGATCTCATATCTGTATGCACCGGACCCCATAAGCATCAGACCATACCTAGCGACACCCAGCGGTCACACCATGAAAGGTTTGTGATATGTGTGGAACCAAAATATGGTGGATCACTTACAGGCCCACTGTGGCACTCACGTCAAAAGACCACGTATACTACTCAACTCGAGAGGATCGTACATTGACGGCTTACATTGAATGTCTATCAGAGGCCCTCGTGAGTCTATCCCATATCCAGTCCTAACTGGATACCCATATGTCAATACAAGCTCCAAGCTCACAGTCAGTCAGGAACGACCATCTATACTTGATAGGTATGATATATGCTGATCTATATATAAAGGTATCCACCGACAGACCTGCATCAACAGAAATAGATCAGGGACAATTATTCGAGAACATACTTGAGCAACTTGCATTTCTTGGCTCCCGATTGCAACTCTTACAACTATATAGTTACTAGTATATTCCCAAGTCTATATCCTATTATAGACAAGGCTCCAACTCTTATATCTGCTGAGTATTATAACCAGCTAACAACTAGTTATGCTAACATTTAGCAATTATATGTCTCAGCGTGGCTAACTATGAGCCCCTTATCTAAACCCTTTAGATATAATCTGAACTTCTTCAGATCTACAATATCTGTAACGTTACATGCATAATACCATATAAATAGGTACTAGCGATTTAATGAAAATGTACACTTGTATAAATACACAAGTATATGTACATTTAGGGATGGTATGTAAGTATCGACCCTAATAGTCATGACACTTGGTGTTGTCATAACCAAGGCGACGGACCACCTTGGAGAGTTTGAGGAGCAAATCGAGAAACTGGAAGTGGGTCTCGACCGTCAAGGGGATGAAATACGCTCCCTCATCGACAACACCATAGACACGTATACGGAGAAACAACAAGATTAGGTCAAGACTTTCCAAGAGAATGTGTTTTCTACTATGACAAAGCTGCAAGCCCAAGTCGAAGAGTTGTAGAAAGGGTTCGAAATTATCAAAGAGGATGTGGTGTTATGCAAGCGGGCAGTCGCAAGTGGGGCTGCCGCCACTCATGTTACGGTGGCTGCACCAAGAGTGAAAGCTCCTAAGCCGAAAGAGTTCAGCGGGATGCCAAGGAGCTTGACAACTACTTTTAGAAAATGGAAAGGTACTTCGAGGCCTTGGGCGTGTGGGAGGAATAACTTATAAGTACCCCAATCTTGTACCTTTTCGATCATATAATTCTGTTGTGGCGTAGGAAAAGCGAGAAAATTCACAAGGGTACCTATACCATCAATACATAGGAAGAGTTGCAACGAGAGTTGAAGCGCCAATTTTACCCAAAAAATGTGGCACATAATGCTCGTAAATAATCGAACGAGTTGAGGCAAACTAAGTCCATCAGTAAGTACGTGGAGGCGTACTCGATGTTGATGCTGTAAATTTCCAACATGAGCGAGGAAGACTTGATATTCAACTTCTTAGATGGGTTGCAAACTTGGGGCTTCAATGAGTTAAAGCGGCGCAAAGTGCAGAATATATCTGACGCCCTTACAATGGCGGAGACACTTATGGATTACCTTAAGAGAGAAACTGGTAAGTCCAAACACCCTAAACCCATTTACAGCAAATGTGGGGGAGCCAAAGAGTCCCACCCTCCTTGGAACAAGGATGGGAAAGGAAAATCACCAATGGGAAAAGAGCAAAAACGAGATGGCAAGAGCAAGCCAAAGCCGAACTGCTTCCTCTGCGATGGGGACCATTGGGTAAGGGACTATCCAAAGAAGAAGGCCTTCAATGCCATGTTTGAGACACAAGAGGCAGGTAAGCATAGCCAAATGGGATGTGTTGCAGCTACTTAATTCCCTCACTGCCAAAAGGGCTCCCAGTGCGCCAACAGGACGATGCTCATGTATGTGGAAGCCCACATAAATGGGAAGAAAACTCAATTACTTGTTGATACCGGAGCTATGCATAACTTCATCAAGCGTGCGAAAGTGAAGTGTTTGGGTCTTAAGGTGGAGAAAGGAGTTAGTTATCTCATGACTGTAAACACCGAGGCCAAACCACTGGATGGGGTCATTCGAGGAGTCGAAATGCACTTAGAAACTTAGCGCGGTAAGGTAAATTTTTCGATTGCTCCTTTGGATGATTTTGATGCTGTTCTTGGTATGGACTTCTTGTGATAGTTTAATGTGGTGCCTCCCCCTTGACACAATTATGTGTGCATCTTGGAAGGAGGGCCATGCATGGTGCCAACAATAGACAAACCCAAGAGTAGGCAATCCGCACTGAACGCCAACAGCACTCTCCTCTCCGTAATGCAGTTGAAGAAAGGAGACAAGTGGGGAGAAGAGACATATCTTGCCACAATTTGGGAAGCGGATGAAGAAGATCTACCGAATGAGGTCACAAGAGTGCTCGAGGAGCACAAAGATGTAATGCCAGTAGAAATTCTGAAGAAATAACCTCCAAGGCGGGCGATTGATCATCAGATTGAGTTGAAGCCGGGAACTAAGCCTCTAGCCAAAGCGCCCTACCAAATGTCTCCACTGGAGCTAGCAGAGTTGCGGAGGTAGCTCAAGGAATTGTTAGATACGGGATTCATCAAACCACCCAAGGCGTCTTATGGTGCGCTAATGCTTTTTTAGCGCAAACATAACGGTTTGCAGCGGTTATGCATAGATTACCGGGCATTGAACAAGGTCATCATCAAAAATAGGTATCCTATCCCTTTAATTGTTGACTTGTTTGATCAATTGAGGCAAGCCAAATACTTCTGAAAGCTGGACTTGAGGTCAAGATATCATCAAGTGCGGATAGCTGAAGACTACATGTGTAATGTGCTACGGTGCATTCAAATTTCTTGTCATGCCATTCGGTCTCACCAATGCACCAGCTACTTTCTGTACTTTTATGAACAATGTACTTTAGCCTTTCCTTGATAAATTTGATGTCGTGTACTTTGACGATATTGTAATCTACAACAAAACTCTCGAAGAACTTATGAGGCATTTGCGAACTGTTTTAAGGGTGCTCCAAGAGAACGAGCTGTATGTGAAGAGGAAGAAGTGCTATTTTGCAAAATCGGAGGTGGACTTTCTATGCCACAAGATCAAACAAGGCAAGTTGCTGATGGATAGAGCAAAGATTCGGGCAATAGTTGATTGAGAAGTGCCCATGAAAGCTACCGAGCTGCAGTCCTTTCTCGAGTTAGCCAATTATTATCAAAGGTTCATCAAAAGCTACTCCACCATTGCTGCACCCCTTACTGACTTGCTAAAGAAAACCAAAGCATGGGAGTGGACTGAGGAGTGTCAACGGGCTTTTGATCAATTGAAGAAAGCGGTGATTGAAAAGCCAGTTCTTGCGCTGCCAAACTACTTGCTACTGTATAAGGTACACATCGATGCTTTCAATTTTTCTATTGGGGTTATTCTAATGCAACAAGGCCATCCAATTGCATTCGAGAGCTGAAAGCTCAATGAAATGGAGATGTGGTATTTGGTGAAAGAAAAAAAAATGACGGCAGTCATCCATTGTCTGCACATTTGGCGACATTACTTGCTTGGGGCAAAGTTCATTGTAATGACGAAAAATATGGCAACGAGCTATTTTCAGAATCAAAAGAAAAAAAGCCCGAAGCAAGCCAGGTGGCAAGATTTCTTGGCGGAGTTCAACTACGAGCTCGAATATAAATCGGGTAAGGTGAATATGGTAGCGGATGCCTTTAGCCGGAAGGCTGAGTTAGCATCTATAAGCAAGCTAGAAGGGGAGCTACTCAGCCTATTTTGAGAAGGTACAAAGCATGATCCCTTTCCTAAGCAACTTTCTGCATAGGCGCATAATGGGAAAACATAATGGTTTTAGGTAGAAGATGGGCTTCTTTACACCAAAGGCCGTCGAGTGTACGTGCCAAAGTGGGTAAACTTTCGACGGAACCTTATTAAAGAGTGTCATGACACCAAATAGGCAGAACACTTAGGACAAAGGCGTATACGTGCTCTACTAGAGATGGTGTACTATTTGTGACATATACGGGAGGAGATAGAGCAGTTCGTAAACACTTGTCCTGTATGCCAACAAGATAAGGTGGAGCAACAGAGCCCTGTGGGTTTACTTAATCCTTAGCCTATACTGGAGAGACCTTGGGAGAGCATCTCTATGGACTTCATTGTGAGTTTGCCAAAATTGGAGGGATGTGGGACTATCATTGTGGTGGTAGGCTGATTCTCCAAGTATGCTACTTTCATTCAGGCGCCTAAGGAGTGTAGTGTAAAAGAGACTGCAAGGCTTTTCTTTAAGTATGTGGTCAAGTATTGGGGATTGTCGAGGGTGATAATAAGTAATCGTGACACCAGATTCACCGGTAGGTTTTGGACGGGATTATTTAACCTCATGGGTCAAAATTTCACGTTTCCACCAGCTTTCACCCACAAACGAATGGGCAAATTGAAGAGTGAATACACTTTTGGAGCTGTACTTATGGCACTTTGTGAGTGCCAATCAACAAGATTGGGCCAAGCTACTCAACATTGCTCAATTCTCATACAATTTATAGCAGAGCAAGTCGACAAACCGAAGTCCATTTGAACTAGCAACTGGCCAGCAGCCTCTTACATCGCATGCACTCATATTTAGCGATACAGAGAGGAGTCTCGCAATATATAAAGCTACAAAGTCCTGGCATGAGCAGTTAGACTTGGCACGGGTGTATCTCAATAAGGCATCTAAACGAATGAAGAAATAGGCTGATGACAAGCGGAGACATGTTGAGTTCAATGTATGAGACTTGGTGATGGTAAAAATACACCCGATATAGCAAATTCTACCTACCCACTTCACAAAGGCCTGGTTCAAAAATATGAGGGGCCATTTTCAATTACCAAGAGAGTTGGCAAAGTCTCGTACAAGGTGGACTTACCTTCGAGACTAAGGCTACATCCGGTGTTTTACGCAAGTTGCTTGAAGCCATATCATGGAGATATGAAAAACACAAAGCGTGGACCACAATCCTAAGCACCTTTGAGAGTTTTCACATCTTACGATAAGGAGGCAGAACTTATCCTTGATGTAAGTACAATACGAAAGAAGAACTATCCTCTGAGTCGCAAATTTTTCGTCAAGTGGAAGGGGTTTCCCGATAGTGAAGCAAGCTGGGAACCCGAAAATGCACTATAGCAGTTTGAAGACAAGGTGCGCAAGTTCCAATGAAGACACGATGAGGGCGTCACGTGAATTTAGTGAGAGAGAATGTCAGGCCACAAATTTTCTCAAGCAATTCATCGAACATTTGGTGCGTGCCAAGACCTTTCAAGGCCACCATTTGAGTTTGTAGTATTTATGGGCCAAGCCTACTTATAAGTAGTAGTTAGTAGAGTATTCTAGAATAAGAATATTCCTTTGGAATATTACCCACTTGTAAGTAGTAGTTAGTAGAGAATTCTAGAATAAGAATATTCCTTTAGAATATTACTTATGGTAGGTGACTTTTATTTTAGACCGTTAGATGCTTTTAGCCTTAGCCATCCATTATATATAGCTTTTGCTATAAATAGGTGAGCTCTCATTTAGAGCAACACACCTCTTAGCTTGTAATTCTTCTTGTTATCAATACAATAAGCATTCTCTCAAACACCTTGTGTTCTTCTTCTTTATCTCTTCCTTAGTTTGTTGGCTTTTAGGCTGCTAAGCACTAACAAGTGTCTAAGGCCGCACGGATTGAAGAATAAATTCCATGACACTTGTAATAGTATGGCATATGACAAGCAAGTGGCAAACAAATGCCACAATTTGAAACAAAGAAAAAAACATAAAACGTTGTCATGTTTTGTTCCTTGAAATTTAGCAAGCATATGGTGGCATAATAAATGGCATACCATTCGACAACCATTACAAATTGAGAATTGTCATGCTTGATTAGGCAAGCATGAGGTGGCTTATATATATAAGCCATTTGATAAGCTCTTTACCACTAATTTCCCTTTAATTGGGCCAACTCATTCGCCATGCCACTAAGCAAATTTTGAAGCATGAAGTAGGAAATTGTTAACACTTCATGCTTAATAAATTAAGGCCACTTATATCAATTTGATTAGCCAAAAAAGGGCGGCATCTTTGGCTATATAAAGAGGGCATTTTTCTATAACGAACGACAAATGAATTAGAAGCAAGTTATATAGCAAGTGAAATAGACTAAAAGTTAGTCATTTGGTCAAGAGACATAGGAAGCAAAAGTTGTTTCAACTTTAATTCCTGCTCAAAAAGAATCTATTATTCTAGCTCTAGAAACCCCACCATGTCCTAAACTAAAGTTGTTCAAGGCAACTTTAAGGGTGACCTTCCTTTTATCTCATTAGTGTAATGAGATGTATTTATTTTATTCCACTGCATATATTTTGCATGTGAAACGTGTAAAATTAAAATTAAAATGGACACATACATCCTATACATAGCACACTTACAATTTTATCTCAAACCCTAATGTGTTGGTATATGCCATGTCTTGGATAGGTTAAAATTAATGTTGATACAACTATTGATCAATAAAGGCAATTAGTTGGTTTCATGATGGTGGTTCATGACTCCCATGTAGTAGTGGTGATAGCTTTCTCAAAGACATTGGTCGGTGCTTTTTCTCCTTTTATGGCTAAAAGCTTGGCTCTCTATTATGGGGGTGGCTAATGCTATTTATTTTGAGATTTCTTTCATTTTTTATATAATTGGAATGCCCAATTGCCTTACATGCATTGAATAAAAAATTCTTTTTGGGAGTTGAAGGATATATTCTCACTCCTAATTTTTGCTTGCTAGAAGATATGGAGAATGTATCTTTGTCTTTTGTTCATCGTAATGGTAATACGATAACTAATTTTCTTTCTTTTTTGCTAAAAATGTATAGTTTGTAATAATATACATAATCTATATATAAGAGGCCATACATTCTTTAACTTTCGATATAAAAAACATTCACTTATTTCTTGTTCTTTGAGAGAAGAAACCACTTTTTTCTAATTCTGGCACTCTCTCAAAATCTCTCTAAAACACTCAGAGAAGTTATTATTGTTAGTGAAAAAGTTTTGAAAACTTTTTAAATTGTTAATAAGTTATAAACTATTAATACAATTTTAATTTCATAGGTTACATATTATACATTAATATTATTATATTATTATTATATAGTGATTACAAATTTTAAATAAGCCATTAAACCTAATTTTAATGTTTGAGAGCTACAAAATTTATATTTATAATATTGTGATTATTATGGGAGTTATAATTTATTAAATATTAGAATTAATTATAAGAGTCACAAAATATTTAAAATTATAATTAATATTTATTGACTTTCTAGTCATACATATTGATTTTTGATAATAACAAATCTCATGTTTAAGTATTGAAAGAATTAAATGCATAAGTGAGGTAAATTATGAGCAAATGAAATAGAATGGCGCATTCAAAATTACACTGGCACTATATGAGACAAAAAAAATGTGCACAAACTTGATGAAAATGGGAAGATAATTGTGTCAGCTTTCCAAAGAATTTTACAAAAGTAAATTTAAAGTTGTCTATATAAAGTTATGATTAGATCATTCAAGTATGGTGAAGTTGGACCAAACTGAAAGGTTTTGAAAGTTTTAAAAAATAGACTAAAATGCAAAATATCAAAACTTTGAGAAGATAACTGCAGCGGCACTGTGGCAAAAATGGTAATGATACTATAGCAACAGTTATGTTACTGTATAACAGTCAAGTATTGTAGCAACGGTTAAATATTGTAGCAGGCACTATTGCAACAGGAAAAAGTTACTATAACAACGGGCTATTTTTCACTTCTTATAAATACCTCACTCATTTGAAGCTCAACAAGAAGAAAAGAATAGAGAAACGTCACATATGGGAATTGAGAGCTTCATTGTTCTACGCTTTCATATTTACTCATTTGGGAGTTTAAATTCATTTGTATTTATTATAATTCTTTTATTGAGTTTATTTAAGTATTTGTAGGAAACACTTTGAGAAGAAAAGAGAAAAGTATTTGTGAGAAATTCTTTAAGAGTATAGTGATTACTCTTTTATTGTAAAGTTTTAATTTGTTTCTTGGAAACCGATTTATCGTAAAGGTTTCTTGACACATTAGAAGTTAAGTGTATTGATTCTTGACCTTGGTTTAAGGCAAGATAGTGGAATCCTCAAAGCGAGTTGCTTAAGGCGTTGACATATGCCGTGTGGAGTACTAAACCACATAAACATCTAGTTGTCATTCTCTCTATCCTTCCCTCTATTAGTTATTGCAATTATTTGTTATTAAAATTGTTTACATTTTAATAATTTCATAAATTATTCATATTGATAGATTAATTTTTAAAAACCTAACTCATCCTCTGTTCACGATTTTATACACACGCGAATTGTGTATGGGTCAAGATCAAGTAATAAAAGATGAGTGAGTATCGATCCCACAAGGATTATGTCCTAAATTGATGCTAAGTACTATGGTATTGATAACCTTAGTTTTATCTAGGAAGGTTGATTTAATTGAACTAACTAAGGAAGATTAAACTAACCGAAATTAAGGGATTAACAAAGCAACAAAATGATAATCTTGCAAAATGTTGAATTCTATAAAAATAGGATCCAAGAGTATTGGTTTCATTATACTCTTTCTAAATTCTTCATATTTACCAATTTCATTCAATTCATTAATCAATGCATTAAGACTAATCTCATTACCTCTCTCGAACGTCAAATGAGATACTATGCTTACATATTCAATTTGATAACCCTACCTAACTTGTTTATCTGTAATGTATTACACAACAGTTAAATTGTTTACCCAAGGATTAATCTCATTACCTCTCCCGAGGGTCAAATGAGATCCTAAGCATAATGTCACGCCTCAAGTGTTCTCACACATTTTTTCGAACACTTAGTGTGCACCACATACAATCATTGAACAAACCATAGTGATTACCTAAGTGCTATTAGCCTCTTGACTCAATAACAACCTAAGGCTATGTTTCCTAAATCTGATAAATTGGTCAATCTCTCCCAAGCATCAATCCATAAAATCAACAACAACTAATTCATTTTCCAATTAATTGGAAGCATTAAACATAAAGAAATATAAAAGAATTAAATGAAAATATACTAAATCATCTAAACATAAAATAAATAAAACTACATCAAGCCTTTGAATTCAAGCTTAGTCAAACACAAATCCAACCATGACTAGAATTTTCTCGTAGATACAAAAATGTTTAAATAATATTCATAACTACAAATTTTAACAAATGAGAAAATATATTAAAAAAAAAGATAAAACCAAATTTGAGGATGTCTCCAAGGTTTCATTCCTTCAAGTGTCTTCAATGATCCTTAAAAGACCCTGGAGACATTCTTTCTTCTCTTCAAATTTGAGCTCAAGCCTTGGTCTCCTATGTATTTATCGTGGCTCTTTTGCTAAAATGAGAAGTGGCTCAATGGTTACTATTTATAGGCTTTAAATTAGGGCAAGAGTAGGGCACAAAAAAAAACATTCTCCCAGGTAGTGGTGCCGCAGCACTGGAAAGTTGGCACCATGGTGCCATATGATTTTACGACTTGAGGCCGCAGCCTCATAAAGTTGAGGCTATGGCCTAATGTTTCTACCAAATTAATGCTGCGATGTCAAATTTTGGTGGGTGGCATGGGTACTGGTCATAAGAACAGTACCTACGAACAGTGACATTATAGCACATTTGATATTTTTACGCGTTTTCCTTGCTTTTCACCCCAAATAGCTTCGTTAATAAAATGGTCTCTATGAGTTTTTTTTATATTAATTAACACTCCATATGCTTATTTTTGCGCATCACTCTCCACTAATGTAGGCACATACATGATCAAATATCAAATAGAACTTTAGTTAGCATGTAATGCATGGCTAAGGTGAGGGTAGGATAAAATAGATCTATTTTGGCTCAACTTGCACCATAGATACACATTCTTTTGGAGCTTACTCAAACTGAACCAATTGTTTTTCACCCAATTTCTCCCAAACTTATTTCTTTTGATTCCCTTGCAATTTTGTTATTGTTCTTTTTCTTTTCTTTTACACTAGGGGTATAGCAAATTCAATATACTTTTTTTTTTAAAATTTTGTTTAAGAGTTGTTTTTTAATTTTTTTACATATATAAGTCACTATACCCCTATACTTAAGCTTTTCATATTAGAACAACTAAAATTCACAACTAAACCCATAACCCTTCTTTAATTCACTTGTTCATTTTTAAAAGTTCACATAACTCTCTAAAAGGAGTGTTATACTCATGGCATGATGGGTACTATGAAGGATTATAAAAGTAAAAGCTAAGCTAATGATATGGTTAGTAAGAAAAAGTGGTAATTAGGCTCAATGGGGGTGACTAGGGGTAAAACTATACAAAAGTTGGCTTGAAATGCTCAATTGGTTCAAAGATGGCCTAAAATCATATCCTCAATTACGTATGCCTTAGGATTTAGCCTTGACTGATGCTCAAACAAGTTCTGGCATATTTTTGAGACCCTAATTATTCTTGTTGTGCATAAAAGTCTTCTAAGTAAGCATAAAAACTAAATGATTCTAACTACGTGCTTAAAATATCAAGTGGTCACAAAGTGAATCTAAACTTGTCCTAAATTACCAAGCAAATAATCACAAACATTCATTGTTTCCAAAAGAAAGTAGCATTTGAAATGATGTTTCTATTTCATATCATTGACTACTAATCATTTAACAAACCCGCAACTAAAAGTAAAAATGAAAAAAAAAATTGCATGCAAAACAAAAAATAAAACTAAAAATCGTAATGAGTAAGTATGATCAATATGGAAAATGAATGTTTCCCTCCCCTAAACTTAAAGTTGACATTGTTCACAATGGCAAAAATAAAATTGAGTAAAAAAACTCCCTTTATAGATAATAACTTGATGCTTAAATCGTAAAGAGGAAGTTGTTGCTTGAGTTGGTGCCTAAATCCATTGAGTGGTGCTTTCCAAGATATGAATTTTGAGGAGCCTTGTTGTTTGATGGTGTTTGAGGTGGAATTTGGTGATAATTTAGAGTACGAAAGGTGTAAGGATGATTGAGGGAAGTGATAAAGTGTTTATAGTAGCTTGCAGGGTAGTTTGAAGGTGATTTGAGGGGTGGAACAAGTGCTGTTGCGGCACTACAACCTGGTATTTGAAATGTGAATTTTCAGGTGTTGAGGCTGTAGCCTCAACTTGCTGTCACACTTGTTTTTGTCCCCGATTGTGAGCACTCTATGGCCGCATCTTGTTGGCTTTATTTTTTATTCTTTTTTCATGCTTTTATGAGGCTCTAAATTGTTGTTTTAACACACTATAAGAAAGAAAAATAAACATTAAAAAAATTAAAATTAAAAATTGAAATATACTTGGGTTGCCTTCCAATAAGCATTTGATTTAATGTCCCTAGTTAGACTTCTTCCGGGATTATAAGGAGTAAAATTGCATGTCAGAGGCATTTTGCCCAAGGAACGCTTCTCCTATATCGCGCTTTAATGTTCATTCAATGGTCTTGCTAGTTCCTTTCTTTAATTTTCTCGTCTTGAGCTTGTTTGGTAAGAACCAAAATTTTGTTTGAAAGGGTAAACCTTTTTGATATTTAACATCATAACTTTTTTTTATGCACCTTTGAACTAATCACACTAACCCAAACATAACAAAATTTAAAAGAAACTAAATGCTTAAATTAAGTTCAAGTCATTTAACCATAATATTAGCACAAATTCAAAATCTAGAATCCCTAGCAACAGCGCTAAGTGTAGGGGTCATGATCAAGTAATAAAGTGACGAGTGAGTATCAATCCCATAAAGATTGTGTCCTAAATTGATTTTAAGTATTATGGTGTTGATAACCTCAATTTTATCCAAGCAAGTTGATTTAATTGCAATGACTGAAAAAAATTAAACTAACCTAAGTTAAGGAATTAACAAAACAACAAAATGATAATCTTGCGAAATGGTGAATTCTATAAAAATGGGATCCTAAAGTAGTGGTTTCATTCTATTCTTCCTACGTTCTTTTAATTTAGCAATTTTATTTAATTCATTAATCAAGGGATTAAGACTAATCTCATTACCTTTTCAGAGTGTCGAATGAGATACTATGCATACATATTCAGGTTGATATCCCTCTCTAACCTGTTTACCTATATATGCATTATGCAAACCTTAAATTGATTACCCAATGATTAATTTCATTACCACTCCTGAGGGTCAAATGAGATCTTAGGCATAATGTCAAACCCTAAATGTTCTCACACATTTTTTCAAACACTTAGTGTGCACCACATGCAATTATTAAGCAAACCATGGTGATTACTTAAGTGTTATTAGCCTCCAAACTCAATAAAAACCTAAGGCTATATTTTTCAAATTCGATAAATGGATTAATCTCTCCCAATTATTAGTTCATAAATCAACAACAACCAATTCATTTTTCAATCAATTAGAAGCATTAAGGATAGAGAAATATAAATGAATTAAACAAAAATATATTAAATCATCCAAACATAATATAAATGAAACTACATCAAATCTTAGAATTCAAGTTTAGTCACACACAAATCCAACTATAACTAGAATTTTCAATAAATTCGTACATACAAACATGTTTAAACAATATTCATAACTACAAATTTTAATAAAAGAGAAAATTTATATAAAAAAAAAAAGATAAAACTGAAATTGGGGAGGTTTCCAAAGTTTCATTACTTTAAGTGTCTTCAATGATCCTAAAAAAACTTTAGAGATATTCTTTCTCCTCTTTAAATTTAGGCTTGAGTCTTGATCTCCTTTGTATTTTTCGTGGCTCTTTTGATATTATGAGAAGTGGCCAAAGAAATAAAGTACAATAATGAATCGAAAATATAAAAGAAACTAAAATAAGATTCCAAGACAAACTCCAAATTAAAAAGATTTAAAATCTAAGGTGTTTATATTATCAATTGAAGATTTGCAACACTAATTATCTTTTGCATAACTAATGAGAATCCAACAAAACTATTGAAAATAACCAGGAGAGTATTTTAATAGGTTTACTCGAAACATGAATTTATAGTGCAAGTTATATTGAAAATTTAGGTAAGTTTTTGAAGGAAAATTTAACACTACTAAAAAGAATTTTTAGTGATAAAGTTTTGTTGTCACAAATTATGTTTACTGGTAGAAAATTTCTATAGCCAAAAGACATTTCAATAATCAATGATAAAAATATTCTATCACAAATTTTAATAATAAGTGACAGAAAATTTTAATTACAAATTTGTGATAAAAGTATTTTGTAATAGAATTTTTCTATCACTAGCATTTAATATCATTTTGTGATAGAAAATATCTATCATTAAACTGTGATATTTGTCCTACGTATACAATAACGTGAATATTGATTTGGCATCAAGTACGGTAGATGATATAAGTGTGATGTCATCACATAATATATCACGAATTTTTGATAAATGCCTATTATTATATGGTGATACTTTATAAATATATTATATATAAAGAATTTGTGATAGATAAAAACTAAAATTTACTTTTTACATTTATAATCAATTTTATATGTTTCATCAATTTAAACTATATTCATATATTTATATAAATAATATAATTTTTTTAAATATAAATAACTAAAAGGGCAACAAATTTTAAATGTATTACAAAATTAAAATATTCATTAATTATTAATATCTAAAAAAAAAATTCTATTTAATCAATAACATTAGCTAAAATTCAGCAGCATAAATCAAATCCTGTAGCAATAAATAACACCATAAGTTCGACATCAATTCATTAACTAAAATACATCATCATTTATTATAAACTGTAGCAATATACAACACCGTAATTACAACATGAATGAAAATTCTAATAATTAGAATTATAAATATGTTTCCTCCAATATAAAACAACATAAAGTAATACATCATAAAATATTAGAAAGATAATCGTTCCATCCTGCCTCTCGGAACTATTCATGAATATAACATTCAATCAAAATGTAGAGACTAGGATAAAGGGGATATTAACTTCCAAGATACGAAACAATAGGTTGCAAAAATAAGTATTTCAGAATCAGGAAATTACTGGTGGAATTTGTAACAATAATCACTGAAGTATCAGAATCGTGAAATTTTGGTTCCTCCAAATTGGCTTTTCACAATGCAATCAACGTTCGTGGTTAGCATATAAGTAACAGAGAACCGTAATTCCTTTTATGGCCAAATGGGCCCATTACTTAAGGAGAAGAATGCAAAATATTAAATTTACAGAAGCATCTATTAGAACAAGAATGGTCAATTATATGATGGTAAATGCAGATAAATATATTAGATAGCAAACCTCTCTATAAGATAGTAAAAGCACAAGTCTCACATTGGGAATGAGGCAGACATTCTCTCAAATTTCAAGCATAGATGTACTCAATTGTTCTATTAAAAGTTTTGAAATGCATGGTTAAAAAAATAGAGATAGTGTTTGAATTGGACATATTAAATTTTTTTAGGGTCTTAAGTGTATATCGTTGTTGAGATAAGAAGATAACATTTTTTCTTTTTTTCACAATATTCATATTCAATATCCTCTTTACTACTCCTGAATCTTTTATCTCAAACTCGCCACTCAACTGCTTTTTGAATTTCTGTATTTCTTCCATGTTCTTGCACACGATCAACATATCAATGACGTATAGAAGCAAATAAATTATCCCACAACTCAAGCTCTTAAAGTACATGCATCCGTCATACTTATTCCTACTAAAGCCACAAGCCATCATAAACTCCTTAAATCTTCTATACCACTATATAAGTGATTGTTTTAACCCATATAATAATTTCTTCAGCAAACAAGTATGATCCCCTTTTTCGGGCCCTAAAAACCGTTGTGGTTATGCCATGTAAATCGTCTCTTTAAGCTCTCTATGCAGAAAAGTTATTTTCACATCCATCTGCTATAAATGTAAATCAAGGTTTGCACACATGGCTAACAAAATCCTAATAGATGTGTGCTTGATTACTAGAGAGAAAATCTCATGAAAGTCAACTCCCCCTCTCTAAGTAAACCTTTGTGCAACTAACCTAACATTGAATTTAATAGGCTCTATCCCTGGTATTCTCTCATTCACCTTATAAACTCACTTGCACCCAACTAGTTTCTCTTAAGGTCTCTCTACCAACTTCTAAGTATTACTCTTCCTAAGAGAACCAACCTCTTCTTTCATGGCTTGTTGTCATTCCCTTTTGCTTTCACTCTTTATAACTTCACCTTATGTTCTAGGCTCATTAAATTCAAGAGTGTAAGCAGAATTAAAAGCGTGAGTAACTAAGTCCGCTTGTACATACCTAATTGGTGGGTTAATAGTTCTCTTTAGCATGTCTTTGGCTAACTGATATTATTTAAGTTCCATCACAAGAGTCCTAGTCTTTCCTTGGGTGGACTTGGAGAAACTCGCCGGTGTTCTTGGTTCATCTTCAAGGATTTTCTTATTGAAATATTGATTTGGGACATATCAGATCAACACTCAGGCTCCACATCAACTTTTATTAACTCGGGCACTGAGTCTTCTTTGGATACAGGTTCTTCTTTCTCATCTTCTTGGGAGGCTCTAAACATTGTTGTCTCAACGAACGTCACGTCATGGCTTATGACACTCTTTGGTGTTGTCAACTCTTTATACCACACCTTGTATCCTTTTACTTTTTTGGGATATCCTATAAATACCCCTTTGATAGGTCTAGGTTCCAACTTCCTCTCCTTAACATGTACAAAGGCAGGGAAATTAAAAATTATAAGGTGGTCATATTTATGAGAGTTGTAAAACCATTTCTCTTATAGCGTTTTAAAGTCAATTGCTGACGAGAGACTTCTATTGATCGAATAGGCTGCGGTCACTACAGTTTCTCTCCAAAATGTTTTGAACATCTTTGCATTAGTAATTTTTTCAAGTAGGGTTCTCTTCATCCTCTCAGCTACACCATTCTGTTGTCCATTAAATTATATATTCCGATTCTATTCTATTAAATTTTATAATTTCAATTCTATTTCTAATTCCATTAAATATTATAATTCTAATTTTTTAAATTTTATTTTCTTAATCCCAATTCTAATACCATTAAATTTTATAATTTCAATCTCAATTCCAATTTCAATTTTAATTACAATAAATTTGATAATTCAAATTTCACTTCAATTTACGTTAAAGTTTATAATTCTAATTCCAATTTTAATTTTATTAAATTTCATAATCACAATTCCAATTCAAATCCCAATTAAATTATTATTATAATTTCAATTTCAATTCCAATTTCATTAAATTATATAATTCTAATTCTAATTCTATTTAATTTTATAATTCTAATTTAATTTCAATTTTAATTCTAATTCTAATTTTAATTCTATTAAATGTTATAATTTAAATTTCAATTCTAACAAGCATTTTGTTACAAGTGTCATAATTCCCTAAACATTTAAGTCTTTGACATAATGAAAATCTATACTCACAAACACTCCAATTCTATTAAATGTTATAATTCAAATTTCAATTCTATTTAATTTTATAATTTCAATTCCAAAATTTTTAAATGTTATAATTTAAATTCTAATTCCATTAAATTACAAAATTTTAATTCTAATTCTATTAAATATTATAATTTCAATTATAATTCTATTAAATGGTATAATTCCAAATTCTAATTCCACTAAAAAATTTATAATCCCAATTCTAATTTCAATTATAATAAATTTGATAACTCAAATTCTAATTCAATTTATAATTCCAATTCCAATTCAATTTACATTAAATTTTATCATTTCAATCCCAATTCTAACTCTATTAAATTTCATAATCCCAATCCAATTCCATTTCAATTTACATTAAATTTGATAATTCCAACAATTCTAATTATATTAAATTTTATATTTATATTATAATTCAATTTACATTAAATTTTATAATCCCAATCCCAATCCCAATCCCAATTCTATTTAATTTTATAATCCAATTGAAATTTCAAATTCAATTCCAATTATAATTCCAATTCTATTAGATGTTATAATTCTTATTCAAGATCAAACTAGTACTAGTCCTGGCAAATTAAATTCTGAATGAATAAAAGTAACATAAATTTATTATTGCATTTCAAACTCTTAAAAAGGAAATATGTAACGATATATATTTCCTTTTCAAGAATTCAAAAGATATATGCAATACAAAACATGTTGTAGTTCTTATATAAATCAACCCAACTTAAGATATAGATTATATATATCCCAAGACCAAAATTTTATATTGGAGTGAATTTTTCTTATAAAAAAAAAAGAGTTTGAGCATATTAAAGATAATAAATCTTATCGGCTGATAAATCTTTGCAATGTAGCCTATAAGATCATTGCCAAAGTATCCTGGGAGTTTGAGCATACTAAGTTGCCCTTGTTAGTATGAAATTAAAATATTCCAATTGCAATTCTAATTGTATTAAATTTTGTAATTCTAATTTTCTTAAATATTTTAATTTCAATTTCAATTCTATTAAATTTTATAATTTCAATTTCAATTTTGTTAAATGTTATAATTTCAATTTCAATTCTATTAAATTTTATAATTCCAATTCCAATTCTATTAAATGTTATAATTCAAATTTCAAATTTAATTCTATTGAATTATATAATTCTAATTCTAATTATATTAAATGTTGTAATTCCTATTCAAATTCTATTCAAATTTCAATTCCATTAACTCTTATAATCCCAATTCACAATTAAAAATATTTATTGTAACTGAAATAAGAAATGAATTTTGAATTATAACATTTAATATAATCAAAATTTGGAATTGAAATTATAATATTTAACGTAATTAAAATTAGAATTAGAATTAGAATTATTACTTTTAATGTAACTGAAATTGAAAATAAAATTGAATTTGAATTATAACATTTAAAGGAATTAAAATTGAAGTTGAATTTAAAATTATAACATTTAATGTAATTAAGATCAAAATTTGAATTAGAATTAGAATTGAAACATTTAACGTAACTAAAATTAGAATAGGGATTATAAAATTTAACATAATTAAAATTGAATTTGAAATTGGAATTGAAATCATGGTAATTGAATTTAAAATTAGATTTGAAATTATAACGTTTAACGTAATTGAAATTAAAATTGGAATTGGAATAATAACATTTGATGTAATTAAAATTGAAATTAAAATTATAACATTTAAAGTAATTGAAATTGAAATTAAAAGAATAAGTAATTGAAATCAAAATTGAAATTGTATCTGGAATTATAACACATAGCATAATTAAAATTGAAACTGAAATTATAATATTTAATATAATTGAAATAGTAATTTGAATTGAAATTATAACATTTATCATATTCGAAATTGAAAGTACAATTGGAGTTTAAATTATAATTAAAATTAGAAACATTTAATATAATTGAAATTAAAATTATAAAATTTAACTTAATTAAAATTAGAATTATAATATTTAACGTAATTAAAACTAAATTTAAAATTAGAATTATAACATTTGACTTGAATTGTAATTAAAATTGAATTTGAAATTATAACATTTAATATACTTGAGATTAAAATTAGATTTAGAATATAACATTTAACGTAATTTAAATAAAATTAGATTCAAATTATAACCCTTAACGTAATTAAAATTAAATGTTGAATTTGGAATTGAAATAGGTTGTTGTATTTTTCCTAAGGTCCAAAATAATTTTTATATAGCATTTAATGTAGTTGAAAATAAAATTAATTTGGATTATAACATTTAATGTAACTAAAATTAGAATTGAAATCGAATTATAAAATTTAGCGTAATTGAAATAAAACTAGATTTGGAACAATAACATTTAACGTAATTAAAATTAGAATTAGAACTGGAATTATGATATTTAAAATATAGAAATTGAAATTGACTTTTGTGATTTGTGATTTTGAATTATAACATTTATCATAATTAAAATTAAAATTAGAATTAGAATTAGAATTATAAAATTTAACGTAATTAAAATTAGAATTAAAATCAAAATTATGCCATTTAACATAATTGAAATTAAAATGGGATTTGGATTATAACATTTAACAAAATTAAAAATAGAATTGAAATCGAAATTATAACAGTTAACGTAATTAAAAATAGAATTGGATTTGGAATTATAACATTTAACGTAATCTAAATTATAGTTGAAATTGAAATTATAATATTTAACGTAATTGTAATTGAAATTGAAATTTGAATTAGAATAATAATATTTAACGTATTTGAAATTAGAATTTGAGCTAAAATTATAATATTTAACGTAATTAAAATTAGAATTAGATTTGAAATTATAACATTTAATATAATTGAAATTAGAATTAAAATTAAAATTATAACATTGAACATAATTGAAATTAAAATTAGATCATTTAAAATAATCGAAATTAGAATTGGAATCAAAATGTTATCATTTATCAATATAAAATAAGTTAAAATAATTACTCCTAAATATAAGATTCAAATTAATTTGTTCATAATGAAATAAAAAATTAATAATAAAAATTATTAAATAGTCTAAAAAATTTTAAAACAAAAAGTTTTAACCAAAAATATAAATTTAGAGTAAATAGGTATATAAGAGACAAATGGACCCATGATTTTTGGGCCAAAAATATAATTTTGAACTCATTAAGTTATTGTTTTGGTCCATGTCTTGAAAATATCTTGTGTCTTGACCCATCCTATCTTAGATGAACTCGAGAGAAGTTTCGTCCCACCATGTGTCCTGTTCTAGACATGTGACTAGTCAGGTCTATTTCGAATTTGGCCCAATCCCATTTTACCCACCTTAATTATTATAATAACTTTTAATGTTGATTAAAAATTAACAAAAAATAATAATTACGAATTTTAAATTAATTAGTTATTAAACACGATAATATTAATATTACAACTTGATATTAATATTATAAATTTTACATTAACAAGACATTAAATTTCAAAATTTATTTTAACTATCCACCTTGCTACTTTTCCCTTCTAAATTTTAATTTACTTTCCATCTTTCCACCCCATTTCCCTAAAATTAATTTTTAATTTAGTAATAAAAAAATGTAGTAATTCATATTAAATTAATATTATAAAATTTACATTTTCATTTCTCTCACTCCACCTCGCAACTTTTTCCTTCTAAATTTTAATTCAAATTTCCCCCCTTCCCGCCACCCCCACACCACACCCCCCCAAAAAAAGAAAATTTAATTTAATAACCAAATAAGTAAATTTAGTGAAAAAAAATTTTTCTCCCTAACTAAGGGATCACAAACTCTCCCTATCTAAGGGATCGGATTTTCGTTCGTTCAGCGAACTCTAGTATCTAGTATCAAATTATGGATGACATCGAAGCACTATGGAACTCCTTCTCAATTGATAATTCTCATAACGAAGAGGTCTTTGAGATCCCAGAAACGGTGGTTAAAAGACACCGTTTAGCAGCCAAATTTGGCCTGTTTATCAAGATCATGACGAGAAAAAACTACCAACGAGATGCCTTCCAAAGCATAATGCGAAGTCTTTGGCGACCTACTGGAGAACTGAGATTTCGATGGTTAGGCGATGATATCTTCCTGTGTGAGTTCTCCCTAGAAGACGACCGGAAAAAAGTGTTAAGAACTGAACCTTGGAATTTCAACAAATTCCTAATTGCCATGGAACCAATTGCTGATGAAGGTCCTGCTGTCAACCCCACATTCCGTTGTGTCTCATTTTGGATCCAAGTACACAATGTTCCAATAGTTCATATGAATGTCGAGACAGCTGAACTAATTGGGAATAGGATTGGAAAATTCTTAGATGTAGATGCCGATGATTCTGGATCATGCATAGGAAGATTTATGCGCATTCGAGTTAAAATACACCTCGACCAACCACTACGGAAAGGAATATTTCTTAAACTCGGCTCAATTGATCACCTGATTTGGCTAGACTTCAAGTATGAAAAACTTTCGGAATTCTGCACTCTCTGCGGCTTCCTAGACCATGGCTACAGAGAGTGTCTACAATCATACCCAACTGTCCTTAAAAAACCTGGTAACCACCGCTACTCAGAGAATATTCGAGCGGCCGGGAATTACAGGGAATTCAAAGCATCCACATCAAGGGACACACTCAAGAATAACACTCATAAAGGCCCGAAAAGAGACCCCCGTAGAGATGAAGAGGTTAATAACAGCTCTCAGGAGGGGACTACCGCTGCTGAACTCTCGGCGGCGAGTGCAGAAAAGAATGGGGGTTTGCAAGGGGCTGTAAGGGATATCGGAAACATTGGTTTGACAGTAAACGTGCTCTCCACCACTAAGGGGTGCATGATAGCAAACGGAAGCATGCATCCTTACAGGAATGGTCCCCTAAATGCTTACGAACCGGTCACCACTTCCGCCAAGAACTCTGTCGAGACATCCACCACGCTTCCGGGAATTCTGGGATCCAATACTACGGAAGCATGTGATAGGCTTATGGTGCCACGGCAGCAGGTGAATGACACTGATCCAGAACCCACAATCGAAGTGCATGCTGTCGATGAACCCCAATATTGGAACAGGATAAAAAAATTCGAGCTCAAGCCACATGAAGACCCTGGTCAGGAGCACAAAACAGCTGCACATCCTGCCGTTGAGCTCAAACACCGCAACAAATTCAAAGAAAAAATGCTCCAGCCACGTGAAGACCACTCACCCCAGAAACCATGTGTGCTGCTGCGAATAATTGGGGGAAGCTCAAGGATGGAACCATCAAACTTGGTCGGACCATGCGTTGGTGGAATCCCACCTCATCATGCCTCGATGCTGTCGGCCAGTGAGCTCCCACAATAGAACAGATCCACAACACGCATGGCTGAGTCATGTGCAGATCACCAAGTGCAGCTAACCATGGACAGCACCAATAATTTGGGTGCACGTGACAGCTCTTCTTGTCGGATGGACTCAGGGAATGGTGAAGATCTGCTCTTGGCTTCATGGCAGCATGTAAAAGATACTGGTTCAGAGGCCAAAACTGGAGCACATGCTGTACACAATGACGTTAGTAGCCAAATCCAGAACGGTGTCAAAATAAACACACTTCAGCCACGTGAAGACCACTCATTGCAGAAAACAAGGGAGCTGCTGCGAGGTGATAGACAAAGAGTGATGAGGGAGCCATCATACCTGGTCGCACAATACGCTGGCGGGTTCCCACCTCCTCGTGTCTTGACGCTGTCGGCCGATGATAAAGAATCAACCAACCATGCTTTCCAACATCCGAATTCTTGTATGAATAACAAAGGCACGCGGTGCAGGCCCTCCATGCAGCCATCCCAAGTGGAAACACACCAACACCTGGACTTTAGCGATGTTAATGAACACCTGGATTTTTGCATTGTTAACGAGAGCACGCGATGCAGGCCACCCATGCTTTCAATCCAAGTGGAAACAGAAAAGGACATCCAGTCACCCGATACTGCCACTACCAAGGAAATTGCCCCCCATGCAGTACCAGGCCCTCTTAAGCACGTGACTAACATCCAGCCGCACTCTGCCCCAAATGTCACACTAATGGCCAACCCTATTAAAAATATTACAGAAAAATGCGTGAATCTTTATGGGCTCCAAGACAATGGGGAACCAGAGCCCAGACAAAGCGTGGGAATAGTGCCTTGCTGGAGGAATGGTCCTCAAACAGACTTCGAAAGGCCCTTTGATCACCCCATCCTTCATAAAAGTGGCAGTACTACCACAGAGTCTCCACGAAGATCAACGAGACAAAAAAAATGCAGACAGATATACACCTCTGAGAGTAAAAATGCTCAAAGAATTCCTAACCCAAATAGTAACAAGTCACACTATGCTACCAACAGACAGCTGAATGCCAAAAGGAAAGTACGTAACAATGACAATGATACTGCATACCCTACTCCATCTAAGAAGGTCCGACCTCAAGCAACGGGGGTTTATGAACAATCAGTGGTTTGCAACCACCAGCACCTGGAAGATAAAGACAAGAAGGTTCCTGCTGTTAACCATGATACCTCCTCAAAGTCCCCAGCGGCGGCTCCTGCTGTTATGCAGGACCGCCGATCCCAATGAAGCTTCTGAGCTGGAATGTGCGAGGGCTGGGCAACCCTTGCATATTCCACATCCTACATACCTTGGTGCAGGACCACTGCCCAGAGGTGATCTTTCTTACAGAAACACGAGTATACAGACAAAGAATGGAAGATCTTCGGGTGAAACTTGGCTGCGTCGGGAAATTGGTGGTAGAAAGAGTCGGTCGCAGTGGTGGCTTAGCACTACTATGGACGGATAAGGTTGATATCTCCCTCCTATCATACTCCCATTTTCATATTGATGTGGCTATTGCAGGTTTGGGGAAAAATTGGCGATTCACAGGCTTTTATGGCCACCCTGAATCATCTCAGCGTATCCACTCCTGGACACTCTTGCGACGCCTATGTTCGTTATCTTCTCTCCCATGGCTATGTGGAGGAGACTTCAATGAGATCCTTCAAAGCTCTGAAAAACTAGGCGGCTTACCCCACCCCACCTACCTTATGCAGAACTTCAGGAATGCTATTGATGACTGTGGCCTCTCGGGGATCCAATTCAAGGGGCCTCCTTTTACTTGGTGCAATGGACGGGACCGTAGTTTGTTTATTCAGGAAAGACTTGACCGAATGCTCTGCTCCTTCCCCTGGCACTGCCTCTTCCCTAATGCCTTGGTGCAGCATCTAGACTTTTGGGGCTCCGACCACCGACCGCTCCTATTATCATTTGATGAAGCTGGCAGACCAACTAGAAGACAATCTTCTTATCGCCCCATCTTCAGATTCCACTTTGAGGAAGCTTGGGCCAACGAACCGGACTGCAGGGAAATCATCTCAGAAAGATGGCCCCAAAACCTAAGCTCCCTCGACTCAATTTACAGGAACCTCTTACACATTGGTCTCATCTAAAAAAGTGAAATCTAGCACACTTCCGCAGACTCAAGACTGAGATAAAAAATAAAAAGAAACTGTTAGGGGCTTTGAACCAGCAGGTGAATGCTCAGACATGGCCTGGGATAACGAAGATTCAGAAATCCCTGGATGCACTAATGTACAAAGAAGAGACATATTGGAAGCAACGTTCGAGGGTTCAATGGCTACAAGCAAGGGATAAAATTTCACGCTTCTTTCATTTTAAAGCATCAGGGAGGAGAAAGAGGAACTCTATCTCGGGGATCACAAACAGAGATGGAATCTGGTGCGCAGACCTGGAACAGACTGCGAAGGTTTTTCTGGAGTACTTTTCTGATATTTTCTCTTCTTCTAATCCTTCTGGGACTGTGATTGACTCGGTAGTCTCTTGTGTGGAGCCGAGATTATCTGTGCAGCAACTCCAATGGTTAGACTCCCCATTCCGGGAGGAAGAAGTCCACAAGGCAGTGTTTCAGATGCACCCTACTAAAGCCCCTGGTATTGATGGTATGCCAGCCTTATTCTTCCAAAAATTCTGGGACATTGTTGGATCTGACATTTGTCGTGTGTGCCTGGGTTTTCTTAACAATGGGGACGACCTCAGAATGGTAAATGACACCCTCATTACCCTTATCCCGAAAGTTGGTGATCCCAAAGTTTGCTCGGATTTTCGCCCGATAAGCTTGTGTAATGTCCTATACAAAATTGTTGCTAAGATTTTAGCCAACAGACTACGAGGAGTTATGGAGAGTTTGATTTCTGAGTCCCAAAGTGCTTTCATACCAGGGCGTCTAATCACCGACAATGCTATAATCGGATTTGAGTGCCTCCATGCCCTCAAACGTAATAAATTTTCGGCGGGGAATTTTTCGGCCTTGAAATTAGACATGTCAAAGGCTTATGATCGGGTAGAATGGGATTTCTTGCTTGCAATGATGGGGAGATTGGGTTTCTCTGACAATTGGTGTCGGATGATTTATCAGTGTATCTCATCAGTATCATACTCTATCATTATTAATGGCACTACTCATGGCTCTATATACCCCTCAAGAGGCCTTCGCCAAGGTGATCCTCTATCTCCATTTCTGTTCCTTATTTGTGCTGAAGGTCTTTCCTCCCGCCTAAAGTTCGCAGAACAATGAGGTGATATACAGGGGCTGAAATTGGGGAATTAAGGGCCCACAATCTCCCACCTACTTTTTGCTGACGATAGCCTCTTATTTACTAGGGCCTCCTTGGACAATTGCATCTCGATAAAAGACATTTTGAGTTCTTATGAGCATGCTTCTGGACAACTGATCAATAACCAGAAGTCTGCAGTTTGCTTTGGTAAGTCTATATCAGGGGCGGTTGCTGCCCAGCTCACCCTTTGCTTGGGGGTGACCCAAGTCCCCCACCACAGTAAATACCTAGGGCTCCCTTGTATTACTAGCAAAAATAAACAGAACCTATTTGCTGCTATTAAAGACAAAGTGTGGAGTAAACTGAAAGGTTGGAAGAGACATCTTTTTTCAGCTGGGGGTCGGGAGATCCTTATCAAAGCAGTTATCCAAGCCATCCCGACCTATATCATGAACCTGTTTAGACTTCCAAAAAGCCTAGTTAATGAGATTCGTAGGCTCTGTGCAAGGTTTTTTTGGGGCGGTGATGCGTGCTCAAAGAAAATTCATTGGTGTTCGTGGGATGTGTTGTGCCACCACAAGAGGGATGGAGGCATGGGTTTTAGAGACCTAGCTTCCTTTAACCAAGCAATCCTCGCTAAGCAAGGATGGAGAGTGATCGCCTTCCCAAACTCTTTAGTGGCCAAAACTCTTCGAAGCCTTTATTTTCCTAACTCTTCGCTCTTGCAGGTACAATCTAGACAATCTGATTCACAGGTCTGGAAAAGTATTCTTTGGGGCAGAGACTTGCTAAAGAAGGGACTACGCTGGCGTATTGGTGTTGGAACAGCTGTATCAATCTATTATGACCAATGGCTCCCTCGACCATTATCCTTTAAACCCTCTTTCCCCCACAAACTGCCAGAGCATTCACTAGTTGCTGAGTTACTTACACCTGCTGGGTCATGGAACTCTGAACTGGTCCGGGACTACTTTCCTCCTGAAGAAAGTGACTTAATCCTCAGTATCCCCCGCTCTCGATGTTGGGAATAACCAGACTCATTTACGTGGCATTTTGACAGGCTAGGGCAGTATACTATTAAAAGTGGGTACCATCTATCTCATACTGTTGACCAAGCTTCGTCCAGTAACAATAATGTTGATTCTAGAACCTGGTGGCAATACATGTGGAGGTTGAAGATTCCAACCAAAATAAAGCATTTTGTTTGGAGAATTACCCATGGTTGGATCCCTACCTTTGCAAATCTTAAGAGGCACCATGTGCCTATTGATGAGTCTTGTAACCGCTGTGCTAAAGGTGCTGAAAACTCTATTCATGCAGTATGGTTATGTGATGCACTAAGAAAGGTACGCCAAGCTTGCCCATTTTTGCATGGTATAAATATATACCACAATACTACTTTTTTGGATCTCCTAATGAAATGCAAAATGAGCTTAGCAGTAATGGATCTTGAGATACTATTAATTATGTTTTGGAGATTATGGTATATCAGAAACAAATTAGTCACAGAGAAGAAAGTGATATTGGTGGATGATGTTCTTAATTGGGCTAAATGCTATTGGTATGAGTTCGTATCTTGTTGCACAGACAAAGTTGATGCCACTAGTAATTCGAGTTGTAGTTAGCTAGCCCCAAGACTGGGTTTTATAAAACTCAACACTGATGCCAGTCTATCTCCTAAGCACCTCAAGGCTGGGTTAGGAGCGGTCCTACGTGATAACTATGGAGCGGTACTTGCCTCTTCATCCTCTCTACTTAAGGCAAAGCCCTCAGTGGACATTTTAGAAGCATTGGCAATTCTTCGAGGTCTTAACCTAGCTAGAACACTGGGCTTATCAGCTATTGAGATTGAATCTGATGCAGCAGGCATTATTTCTGACATCAACAATCACACTCACTCTTTCTCAGAACTTGGTTTGGTACTTCATGACATCAGAACGATCTCGTCATGCTTTAACTTTTGCTCTTTCAGGTATTCACATCGGTCCACTAATAAAGTGGCGCATGAACTAGCACACCTTACTCTAAACATAGTTTCTGATACTATTTGGTTGGGTAAAGTCCCAACACAATGTAATCGTTTTGTACTTGAGGATTTTTCCTCCACTTGAGTTAAATTTCACAACTTTATTATTATCAAAAAAAAAAAAAGTAAATTTAGTGAAAAAGCTATTTCTTAAAAAAAACCATAATCCAATTATTTTAGGACGAGGGTTATTAGTTGAGGGAGGCTGTGGCAGCAGCAACGGCTGAGCATGGTGGGAGAATGGAGCGGCAGGCGACAGCAATGACTGCAGAGAATGGTGGGATGAGGAGGGCGTGTGGATTGCTGAATATGGGTGGGGTGGGGGCTGGGGCAACGAGGGGACGATGTCGACTCAGCATGGTGGGAGGAAAAGGTGGCTAAGCATGGGGGTGGCTACTAAGCATGAAAGCTGCTTGGTGTGTGTGTAAGTGGGAGATAGGGATTGGCTGAGCATTTATTTATTTATTTTTTTCAAATATTGAGCCATGACTCACATCAAGATATACCCTATTTAGTTTTTTTATTTAATATAGTTTATCGATTTGACATATGACCAGCCTTGTTTTATTTCATTTCAGAAGTACAAAGATTTAGCCTAATTATTTTTATATATAGAAGGGTAAAGGATAAATAAATTCTAAAGCTTTTTTTTTAAATGATTATTTAGTTATTTTATTTTTGAAAATATACAAATATATGTTTTTTTTATTAAGTTGGATGATAATAACGAGCATTTATTAGTGTTACTTGACCATTGATCGACATTAAAATAATTCACCAAAAATATTATTGGGCTCCAAAATTTATAATTTACGTAATAATAATATTATTTTCACCAATAAATTATTGGAGAGTACCAAAATTAGTAAGTGAAAAAGTAAATATTAATATTTTGTTAATTTTAAGCTTTTATAATAGTCCATTATAAAATAACTTTATCATTTTATAGATCGTGAAATTTAGAATTTGATAGTTTTTACAATAAATCATTTAAGTATTAGTCAACTGTTGATCACACCAATTAATATTGGTCAATGTTTGAACATCACCGATCAACATCGACAAGGAAATTTATTTAAGTAATGCAGAGTCTCATCCTTAATGCTAATTAATTGTTGATCAATAGCAGTCAAGAATATTATAGTAATTACAATAATTATTATCTAACTTAATTTTTAAAAAAAAGTTAATGGAAGAAGTGTATCTATATGTTTTTTAAAATTAGATAATTAAATTGTCACTTTAAAAAAAATTATAGTTCATTTGTCGTTTATTCTATTTAGAATATTTATCCGATATGACCCCATTTTTTTTCTAGTAAAAACGATAAAATTACAAGTCAAGAGACTTGAAAACTTAGGTGGCCCAAGAGTTAATTCAACAATTAAACCGTCTAAATAATAATATTTTCTTGGCATATCTTGTAATGTTTAATATGTGATTATAAAATATTAGATGACATAAATGACTAAATTTTTGGTGCTTTAAAATACTAAATAATAATAAGCTCTTTTCAACTTCAAATTCAAATAAATTTATAAACAAAAAGATTACAAGTTTAACTATTTTTCAAAATTTATTTTGACATAATATTTTGTAATAATTACAAAATGATTTGATAAACAGTAAAAAATTTATAATTACGCCCATAATATAAATTATTTTATTAGGAAACTAACTTAAGAATTTATATTATACACAAGATTATGACATATAATATTTAAAATTATATGAGATAATAAATATCATAAATATTATTTTAATTTATTTTAAACATAAAAACAAGTTTTTGTTATAAATATAATTTAAAATGTTATATTAAACATAAAATTATTATAATTATGAACATTCAAAATTAAAAATTTATATTGGATATATTATATTCTTTTGGTATCAACATTTAGGAAATTTAAATTTAATCACTTATCTAAATTTTCAGGGTTAAAAATCTTGTTGGTTCTCTTGGCTTAGTGGTGAAATTATGACTTTGTGCCACTTGGATTTAATCCTTTTTAGTTGCA
Organism: Ailanthus altissimus; assembly: GCA_946807835.1. Taxonomy (NCBI): domain Eukaryota; kingdom Viridiplantae; phylum Streptophyta; class Magnoliopsida; order Sapindales; family Simaroubaceae; genus Ailanthus; species Ailanthus altissimus. The sequence continues at coordinate 5,145,947 of OX327689.1, forward strand.
ATATTTATTTATTTACACTTGAGATAAGTCATGTGGGTTATGGGTCAAATTAAGTCATATTTAAAAATAAAATTGTTCAACTTTACATATTTTAACAAAAAAATTTAGAAAAGATAATAGCAGCAAGATAGCTGGCTGTTTTATATACCATTGGGGATAATGGGTTATTAGCTGATCAAAGTGTGAGAAATGGAAATATTCTCTTAATTAATTTATCTATATTTCGCAAGTACCAGTGACGTTTTTGGTGTGAGTGAGACAATTAATTCGTATTCTCTCATCTTTATTTTTTGGTGAATTTTACATAGAGATTGCTTATGATACTCACAAGCTCAGATGATCATCATACGCACATTGTCTAAAAGTTAGACTTTTTCGCAGTATAAAACCAGTTTGATATGATTAAATATGCGGCTGTGTTTGCTATTGAAGTTCCCGGTATCTCGTAACCACAAGATTTTACTTTTGCGCTCATGGATCCTCGAAGTACTTCTAAGAATGATTTTTGAGTTTAATCAATTCTGAAAGTATTTTTTTTAATAAGGTCATCAACTTATAAGAAAAAAAATATTTTAACGTTTAAATTAATAATAACAAAAAAAAATTGAGTATTTTATATGAGAGTATTTATTAAAAAAGTAGGAGAATGTTATTTGTTTTCGTGTATAGGTGTTTTAAAAAATTACTTAAAAAGCTCAATAATGTTTATTGGGATTTTTCATTGTGCTTTTTAATGATATGTATTGTAAATTGAGTATGCTTTATATAATGTGTAGAGTTCAATTCATTTTAGAATTGAAGTCACATTATTAATTTTTCAATGAATCATGTTCTCTTTAAAGAAGTTTATTCAGGACTATTTTTTTTTAAAAAAAAAACTCATTAATCATGAAATAAGAGATAATCAAAATTTATCAGAGTCATAATCAATTATTTGATAAAGTTAATTCAAAGAGAAATAATCATAATCATAGTTAGATAATATTTAATCAACAAGAGATATTTATGAGGAAAATAGAATTCAAACCTCTAGTTCCTTGTCCATTTCCTACTAGGAAATGTTAGAAAATTTAAGTTTGAACGAAATTTCTCTTCTGTACTTGGGTTTGAACTCTTATTCGATTACAGTTGATTATGGATATTTATGTTTTCATAATCAACTTGGTTTATTTTTGTTAATTGCGATTTTAGCTAGCTCTCAATTTGGTTTAACAATTTACAGGCCTAGTGTCAACTCCCTTATCAGTTCTGGGCTTTTGGTTAAGCCTTTTTCTCTTTTTTAAGTAACCCTTTTAATTAGACTTAAGTCATGTTGGGCCGTATACGGTTATGACCCAACAGATATCTCACCATAAGTGAAGGAGATCATATTGTTTTTAGGAAAAAGAACCATTCAAATGCATTTCTTCAATTAAAACGATTCTTAAGCAAATATGCTGCTAGAAATAAATCAAAGCTATTATTATAGCTTCACAATCCTACTAGATGGTTGTGGACTAGAATTTTTCAAGAATGGACTTTAAGGTGATCTCCAAAATTGAAATCTTTATCGAAGTTCATCAAAAATATGTTTGTAATCATAAGTTGTTAATGATTCAGTTTAAATGTGTATATATTGATTATATATTTAATTCCATTGCAAATCATATAGGTGAGACATGTATTTAGTATTTTCAACATGTACATAATCACATGCATGTATCTTAAAACACGTTAACAATAATGTCTATTGGGGTCCTCGTGAGTCTGTTTGATATCTAGTCCTAATTGGATACCCTATGCCTATATAAGCTCCAAGCTATAGGTTAGCAATGAACAACCAACTATACCTTACAAATATATATATACGCTAATTTATGTAAAAAAGGATACACCGATAGACTTGCATATGTGAAAATAGATTAGGAACGTAATGTTTGAGAACATACTTACGTAATAACATTTTCTAATATCTTATTACAACTCTTACAACTATGTCACTATTAGTATATCATCAGGTCATTGTCCCGTTACAGATAAGACTCTAACTCCTTGGATCTTTGCTGACTCTTATAACCTGCTAACTCTTACCAATTATAACTCTTGACATTGCTAGCTCTTAGCCCTAATCTAAACTCTTTTAGACCAGATATGAACTCATTCATATTATACAATGTATGTAGTGTAAAAAATATTGTACCATATAATTAATGTAATTAGCGATTTAACAAAATGTACATCGTATAAAAATCAAATATTCATTCAAACAGAAATGACATGTAAGCACTAACACTAACATATATAACCAAAACTCATAATATTGAATACAAGTATTTTATTAATTTCAAACAAGTAATACTTGCTTTTTTCTATTTTATGTTTTGTGAATATTTTCCCAAAAGGAATTATTTCATCCAATTTGCTTTGTATTTACGGAAGTTGAAACCTCTCTTTTCGTTTTCAAGTAGAGGTTCTATATGTCGGTAGCCTTGGGAAAAGGCATTTTGTTCTTTGTATAAATCCTTTCTTGAGGAGTGATATGTCTTTATTTAAGTTTTGTATCTCTATTAAGAAGCGTTCTTACCTTTGTAGATGAATTTTTTACTTCAGGAACGTTTTACTTAGTTCTTAGATAGATTGCTCCATGAAGTTTTTGCGATAACGTGAATATATATGTATTCCACCGGAACCTACTTTCTTGGTGATTCTCGATATTGATTCCCATCTATTTGAAAAGATACTTGATTCCTTGAGGGGGCATTTTGATGTGGAAAGATGTGTTACCTTCCTAGTAGGTTGACTTTTGCTAGAAATAGTATGGACTTTTCTAAAGGTGTATAGTTGCTTTCACTTTTGTTGGAAAGATAGAGAATCCTTCCTTTTGGTTATTACCAAGAGTAGGGCGATAGGCTAATTTAAAGATGTTGTAGACCCTTTTGAGGGAAAGGCATTTGGGTCCGTGTAAAGAAGTCAAATTACTTCTGTATTAAGGATGTTGGAACACGTGAAAATAAGTCTTAGGAGCTTCCATATTGGGGCTTTTAAGGGCCCAAGTAAAGAAGGCTTTCATGTTGGGGGATTTGCTTTTAGTTGTTCCCCTTAACAACAATGGAGGATTGCTTTTGCCCATCTCCTCTTCTAGTAATGGCACCAAACCTTATAAGATGGTAGTAGGACCTTAAATACAAACTTAGAGGGATCAATTTTTCGCCATTACCTCAAAATAATAGTGAAGGATTGCTTTTGGCTATCTTCCCTCTTAATAAAACACCATACCATGTAAGGGAGCAGTAGGACCTTACATACAGACTTAGGGGATTGTTTTTTGGCCATCTCCTCAAAATAGTAGTGAAGGATTGCTTTTGAATGTCTATTCTCCTGGTAACGACACCAAACCGCGTAAGGGAGCAGTAGGACCTTATTTATGGACCAAGAGAAATGGCTATCTGTTGCTGCTGAATCTAATACATGTGAGTGTATGCATGTGCTATTGCGTCTATTACCTAAGTATATATCAAATATATATTTAAGTCTGACAGAAGCGTGAAACTTGTAATAAACACAATAAATAAAATATATTAATCGCATTAATATATTTATAGGATAGAGAACTCACTTTAACGTGTAACATTATACACATATTTCCTTAGAGTTCGCATAGAGACCAACTCGTGGGCAGTTCTAGTCACTAACACAGTGGGCTTTGTGAGCTAGAACAGTAGCCCTATACGCAGCACTGGGTTTAACTATTAAACCCTAAAATGGTTAGTGTAGTTTTATTATTTTCTCCAAAAGGATAAAAAGTGGAGAATTTGAAGCAATTCATCATTGCCTCAATTGGAAACATAGAGAAAAATAAAATAATTTTATTTTTCCTTTTTTTCTTTTCTTTTCTTTCTTCTTTTCTTCTTCTCCATTTCTTCTCCTCTTTCTCGGCCAAAATGGCCACCAAATTCACACACTTAACTTACAAATTTCAAACCCCTCTCTTTATATATATATATATAATATAATAATATAATATAAAATATAATAATAATAAAATAATACTAATTGGTGCCAATTATTTGGCACCCAAAATATAATATTATTATATATATAATATCTTATAATAAAATATAATATAATAATATAATATAATAATATAAGAGAGATATTTTAATTATTTAACCATTAAAAAATTAAAGTGTGAAATGACTATTTTGCTCCTCATAAATAGTTACCAAATTTATCCCCTAGTTGGTCCCACCAAATTCGCACTTGGGTAAACTCAACCGAGAGTCCACAATGTGCCATGTGTCATTATACAATTAATAAATAACAATTATTTACTAATTATTGTATTTAACACTTAAATACACACACACACACACGTATTTCTGTGGTAGTGCTGAATATTGCTGAATTAAACACCTTAATCTGGCACGCTGCCCCAGTACACAACGAGTACACTCTATATCACGGGACTCCCTAGGTCCTATGCCCAATTTGTCAAATGGAACTATTCCATGAGTCAATGAGCAATGCCCCATGCACATGTTATGGATATACAAATCAGTGCGTTGAACCATACAAGCTAAGGTTACAACGCATATGTATAGTCCTTCCGTCACGATATCCTAGATGTGCGGGGATATAGATTATCACCGTCAAGTCCCCTAGTGCTCATCCATGTCTTATCTCCAGACTTGTATCTCATTGAACAATATATGCAAACTCTTTTGCTATATTTTTCCACTTTGGCGAAACTCTTTCCTGGGATGATTGCTTGTGGCCACAAGACTTTTCGAGATATAGTCTCGAAGCATCTGGATATCAAATTTCCTATGTGAGATAACAAATCCTATATCTGTACACACCGGACTCCATAAGTATCGGACCATACCCAGCGACGCCTAGCGATCACACCATGAAAGGTCTGTGATATGCGTGAAACCAAAATATGGTGGATCACTTACAAGCCCACCATGGCATTTAGGTTAAAGGACCACGTATACTACTTAACTCGAGAGGACCCTCCGTTGACGACTTACATAGGGTGTCTATCGGAGGCCCTTGTGAGTCTGTCCCATATCTAGTCCTAACTGGATACTCATATGTCAATACGAGCTCCAAACTCACAGTTGACTAGGAATGACCATCTATACCCTATAGGTATAATATATGCTGATCTATATTAAAAGTTTCCATTGACAAATCTGCATTAGCAGAAATAGATCAGAGATAATTATTTGAGAACATACTTGCACAACTAGCATTTTCTAGCACCCGATTTTAACTCTTATAACTACGCAGTTACTAGTATATTCCCAGGTTTATGTCCCATTACAAACAAGACTCCAACTCTTGGATCTGTTGAGTATTATAACCAACTAACACTTAGTTGTGCTAACATTTAGCAATTATATCTCTCAGTGTGGCTAACCATAAGCCCTTATCTAAACTTCTTTAGATTTAATCCGAACTCCTTCAGATCTACAATGTTTGTAACGTTACATGCATAATACCATATATATGGGTATTAGCAATTTAATAGGAATGTACACTTGTATACATACACAAGTATATGTACATTCAGGATGACACATATGCATCGACTCTAACAATCTTCCACTTGCTCTAATGCCATTCTTGATGGCATCTCATACACATTGACTCTACGTGTTTTATAAACACTTTAAGAGTCATGGCCTTTAGATAGTGGGTTCGCTAAATTATTTATAGAGAACGATTATAAATAATCACATCTTCTTAAGCCAAGATCTCTCTAGTCATATGAGACTCCTCTCAACATGATTAAAATACTAGTGTTCTCTTGGCACATTGGCTTGTACAATGGCTTAATTTTATCGCAAACTTATGGTATAGGATTCATCTGTGTTGGAACTCTTCCAAGGCCAGCGATAAATCTACGAATCGTTACTGCCGCTTCCATTGCGTACTTATTAAAAAGTAGTGAATCCTAGTTTGGTGCAATTCCAAGTCACATGTACTATTGAGAATAAGCACATACCCAGATATAGACTCTCTATCATGTAGGTCAAACTAGAAGTTTGACTTCGTGCATCATCTCATTTGTAAGTCACTTTCTCTATATTTGAGAAATTTATCGTTTGTACCCTCAAGGTACTTTAGGATATATTTGACTACTATCAAATAGTGGTCACCTGAATCAGACTGAACTCGACTCGTAACTCTTATAGCTAAACTGATCTCAGGTCTCAATCACATCATAGCATATATTAGTCTCTAAAGATTTGATGTATCTGGTGCGTTAGACACTCTAACTTTGTCATCTTCCATCTAAAGAGTTATTGCCTTCGAAAGATAAACATCAGGTCTATTAATGTGAAATGATTTGAGAGAATCCTATTAGCTTCCTAGCTCTATCTCTATAAACCTTTATACCTAGTATAAAGGAAGCCTCTTCTAAATCCTTCATGGAGAAATATTTACGAGTTACTTCTGACCAATTATAACATACTGACATCATTCCCAATGACTAGTATGTCATCAACAAAGAGCATCAAGAAGATTATCATGCTCTCACTTAACTTTCATGCACACTGAACCAGAAGTCTGGCTGGACATAAAACCTTCAGGCTATTACATGAATATCTCTTATTCTAGGTATTCATTCCAAAGCACCTTCCTTACATTCATCTGCCAAACTTCAAAGTCATAATATACTATAAGAGCCAATAAAATTCTAATTGACTTTAACATCAATATTGGCCCAAAGGTTTTCTCTAAGTTGATCCCAGATCACTGAGGATTACCTTTCCAGAACTAATATTAGGCCTAGAAGGTCTCTACCTTCCATCTGGCTCCCACTACCCCTTTGTAAACTCTTTACAACCAATGAGAACAATTCCTACGGGTAGCATCACTAAGTCCGGGACTTGATTCTGATGCATAGAGTCAATTATGTTTACTTGGCTTTTTGTTACTTCCCGAATCGATGTCTAACATCGACTCTTTATAGGTCAAAGGATTATTTTTCTTTTACCAAGAAAACTCCAAGTTCATCTTCAGGCATCAACCATACCTAAAAGTGACCTAGAAATCCTTTTCGACCCATTTGAAGAGTGTGCTAAAAGGTCACTGCTTAATTGAGCCTGAGTTCCCATGCTTGGTTCATTGATTTTTAGATTGACTTCACCATGCTTAATCTTTCTACGATTCCCATAATCCATAAGAAACTCTTTCTCTAGAATAATGGAATACCGAGAAACGATTTTCCTTCTCTGAATCATAGAACTAGTATCCTATAGAATTCACAAGATACTTAATGGACTTATTCTTGTGCCTCTTGGGTGTTATTTATCATATTGAGTATCTCTTACAAAATAAGTTACCCTGCTACGTAACTCTTATGTAAGTAGGACAACCTTAAGTCTTAACATATTTAAGACACGACTTTCTTCCTTTCTGTATCACATACGGAATTGAAAGAAATAGGTTCTGATGGAACTCTGCTTGATAAGCAGTTGTATTTGGAGCATATTTTCACAGATATAGATCAGTAACACTCATTATCAATCGAACCATATCTAATAAAGTCTGATTCCTCATTTTCTAGACATCATTATGTAATAGAGTACCTAGAGGACTATAGTGAGTGAGAATCTCATTCTTCCTTAAACAAACAGAAATTTGCTATTAATATACTCATTACCTCGATCTAATTGAAGGAATGTGATGTACATACTGATATGTTTGGTCATCTCTGTGAATACATTATTCATAAACTGGTTAAGTCTTCATGGTCAGATTACAAATCCAACCATCCTTAACTATATGGATAAGCGTCTTACACCTATATGACCTAAACTTACATGCTACAACTCCATATCATTTAAGGATTTCGATCTACAGACATTTCTAATTATATATAATATCCATTTATTAACTGACATTCAGCTAATAAAACATCATACTTATTATGCAATGCAACTATTGTATTGCATACAAGAAGTAAGTTAAGTTGCCCAACAACTGGGACCTGCAAGAAATCATAATTTCTTACTCTCAACTTTACTTTTTCAAACTGTTACATTCTGGTCTATTTCAACCCCTGCAACATATTGTAGATGTGAAAGGGACATGCAGCATCTTATACCCAGCTTGAGCTAACATCATATGCCTTAGAAATGTCTATGTTTGTCAAGTACAAACCTGTGAGAGTCTTCCTGAGATTTATAAGGCTTGAAAGGTAGAGGGATTTTTAATATCCAACTTTACTGTAGTGGAAACACTTTCTATCTACACGCTCTCTTGTTGATCTTTGGATAAATGTTGTCTCTGAGGATTAATGCTGGTTATCTGCCTCATCTTCTTCTCCTTACATATCTGGTCTCACTAGATATACTTGGAGTAGAAGATGAAGCACCGCGAACAAAGAGGGTCACACTCTTTCTATTCAATCATTTAACAAAGTGTTATTAGAATTACCTTACGGCAAACTCTGATCAACAATAAATCTAGAATATTTTGAACCCAGAACACTTCTAAGATTCATCCACCGATTAGAGTAATTCTTAGCATTCTAGAGTTGGACTGCATCAACTATACATATCAATTGGTTCATAGTAGCCATTAGACTTGACAGGACAAAATTAATGGGAGATGTGAGCGGAATGGTAATTAAATTACTAATAGAACGTTTTAAATCATGGGTATACTAAATATACATTTTCGATTTAAAACTCCCTCCTACTGCTTTACATAATCCTGATAAACTCTCGAACGAGAAGACAATAGTTTAAACTCTTTTAAACTATATAGTAGAAAGTAGATCTTGTTGAAATTTACTCAGGCCTTTGTAAACCCAACAGGTAGACAAAATTTATCAATTGCATTTTATGCAACTCTTACCACTTGATCCTGAATACACCTTATCCTCATGCTGTAGCAATATTGAGTAAGTGTATTCAAGATTAACCCGTCAATGATCATATATATGCTACTGATACTACCCTCACGTTGTAGCACTATTGGGTAATACTTTCGCATATATTTGTCTCATCTCATGTTTAACCGGTATAGTCCAAGCCCAACCTCCCAAGTCCCTCATACTGTAGCAATATTGGAAAAAGGCCGACGTGACTCGTCTAACACCCTATTGACAAGACGGATCAAAATAAACATTATCTTATAATTAATATTTTTCAATCTGATTAAGAGAGATTTTGTTATATCCTATAGTCTCCATTCTTCTAGGAAGGGTGATTCTCAATTAATTAATTTTTCTATATAAGCAAAACTAACCCTCACTAGTAGGGCTCCCATTGTGGTTACCAACATAGAAAAAATTAATCATAGTTTATAATGCAGACCGATAACTCTTTATCATTGCATCTCATAAACCCTGATTTATAATGTAGACTGATAACTTTTATTATTACATCTCATAAATCTACACATACAAAATTAATTTTGAAACACTGTTCAAAATTACTGTAGTTGTAAAAAGTAGAAATACTGTTCATATGCTATTGTTCAAGTGAAGAGTACGCCAACGCGGCACCGAATTGCATCGCTGCAACGCTGGGAGGTCGAAGCCCCAGCGTTGCGGCTCTAGCCCCTTGGTGCTGCAGTGCCCAGTATACACCTATAGGCATTCCCGTTTCAACACTTGAAATACGCCATTTTCACTGGGTCTTTTGCATCCATTCACTCAAACTACACCCAAATATGTCCTAAATGGCTCTGATACCATTGTTACTGCCGGAATGATACATATAGGTGTATGCATGTGCTATTGTGTCTATTACCTAAATACGTATCAAATACATATTTAAGTCTGACGAAAGCGTGAAACTTGTAATAAATAAAATATATTAATCACATTAATATATTTATAGGATAGAAAACTCACCTTAACGTGTAATGTTATACACGTATTTCCTTGGAGTCCACATAAAGACTAACTCATGGGCAGTTCTAGTCACCAACACGGTGGGCTTGGTGAGCTAGAACAACAACCCTATACGCAGCACTGGTTTTAACTCTTAAAACCCAAAATGGTCAGTGTGTATTTTTATCATTTTCTCCAAAAGGATAAAAAATAGAGAATTTGAAACAATCTACCATTACTTCAATTAGAACAATAGAGAAAAATAAAATAATTTTAATTTCTCTTTTTTGTTTCTTTTCTTTTCTTTCTTTCTTCTTTTTCTTCTTTTCTTCCTCTCCATTTCTTCTCTTCTTTCTTGGCCAAAATGCCCACCAAATTCATACACTCAACTTACAAAGTTCAAACCTCTCTCTCTTTATATATATATATATATAATAATAATATAATATATAATATAATAATAATAAAATAATACTAATAGGTGCCAACTATTGGCACCTAAAATATAATATTCTTATATATATAATATCTTATAATAAAATATAATATAATAATATATTATATAATAAAATAAGAGAGATATTTTGATTATTTAATCATTAAATAATCAAAGTGTGAAATGACCATTTTGCCCCTCATAAATAGTTACAAAGTTTACCCCTAGTGGGTCCCACCAAACTCATACTTGGATAAACTTAACCAATGATCTACAATGCGCTATGTGTCATTATATAATTAGTAAATAACAATTATTGACTAATTTTTGTATTTAACATTTAAATACACACACGCACGCATTCCCATGGTAGTGCTGAATATTGCTAGATTAAACACCTTAATCCGGCATGCTATTCCAGTGCACAACGAGTACTCTCCATATCACGGGACTCCTTAGGTCCTATGCCCGATTTGTCAAATGGAACTATTCCATGAGTTTATGAGCAATGCCTTACGCACACGTCACGAATATACAAATCAATGCGTTGAACTTTACAAGCTGAGGTTATAACGCATACGTATAGTCCTTCCGTCATGATATCCAGGATGTACGGGGATATAGATTATCACCGTCAAATTTCCTAGTGCTCATCCATGTCTTATCTCCAGACTTGTTTCTTATTGAACAATATATGCAAAGTCTTTTGCCATATTGTTCCACCCTGGCAAAAATCTTTCCTGAGATGATTGCTTGTGGCCACAAAACTTTCTAGGATATAGTTTCAAAGCATCTGGATATAAAACTCCTTATGCGAGCTGATGAATCCCATATCTGTACACACTGAACTTCATAAGCATCGGACTATACCCAATGACTCCCAATGGTCACACTATGAAAGGTCTGTAACATGCGTGGAACCAAAGTATGGTGGATCACTTACAAGCCCACTGTGGTACTCAAGTTAAAGGACCACGTATACTACTGAACTCAAGAGGACCCTCCATTAATGGCTTACAGAGAGTGTCTATCGGAGGCCCACGTGAGTCTGTCCCATATCCAGTCCTAACTGGATACCCATATGTCAATACAAGCTCCAAGCTCACAGTCGGCTAGGAACGATCATTTATACCCTATAGGTATGACATATGCATATCTATATTAAAAGTATGCGCCGACAGACTCGCATCAGCAGAAATAGATCAGAGACAATTATTTGAGAACATACTTGCACAACTAGCATTTCCTAGCACCCGATTGCAACTCTTGCAACTACACATTTACTAGTATATTCCCAAGTCTATATCCCATTACAGATAAGGCTCCAACTTTTGGATTTGTTGAGTCTTATAACCAGCTAACACTTAGCTGTGCTAATATTTAGCAATTATATCTCTCAACGTGGCTAACCATGAGCCCTTATCTAAACTCCTTTAAATTTGATCCGAACTCCTTCAGATCTACAATGTCTGTAACATTACATGCATAATACCATATATATGAGTATTAATGATTTAATGAGAATGTACACTTGTATAAATACACAGGTATATGTACATTCAGGGATGACACATAAGCATCGACCCTAACACTATCTCCAAAAAATGGCAGTAGAGAATTGCTTTTGGTCGTCTCCTCTTCTGGTAATGCACCAGACCACGTAAGGGAGTAGTAAGACCTTATACATGGACTTGGGGGATCATGTTTTGGTAATCTCCCTGAAAACAACAATGGGGGATTGTTTTGGCCATCTTCTCTCCTGGTAATGGTACTAGATCGCATAAAAGAGCTGTAGGACCTTACGTACGGACCTGTAGGATCTTTTTTTTTGTCATCTTCCTAAAACAGTAGTGGACCATGCTTTTCATATTTGTAACCTTATTGCTTTGTACATGGGAAGATTGATCTTGGGATTGCTATCAATGATGATACAATTTTTAATATAATGTCATATAAATAATCTGAGTAAGAACATTATTTGAGATACGAGAAAAAAAAGAAAAAACAAGTTATACATAGAACTTCTTTAAATTTGATATGTTCCAAGGAGTTAGAATCGAGTTTTCATCCATGTATTGTTGTAAAAAGGCTTATTTGTCTAGCTTCTGCACGACTTTGTAATGTATTTCCTATGTTTCAATAATCTTTACAACATTGCATTCTTTGCTAATATCGAGTGCCTCCCGTAAGACGAGGTAACCTTTATTAATCACATGCTTCGTGATCTTACTATCATAGTGTCTTTTCATATTTGCTTGACAAATCATTGCATGGATTGCCATAATTTTCTAGCCTTATCTATCAGATATTTTATCGTGGCTAAGGCTTTATCATTGAGTTCCAGTTTTATGGTCCTCATTTTTAGGGATAGGATGAAGGCTTCCATAGGAAGCACTGCTTCTGTCTCATACATTAGGGACTGTGGCAAGGTTCCCATTGATCTATTCTCATTCGTTCTATAGGCCTATAGTACTCTTGGAAGCTCTTCAAGCTATCTGTTATTTTTTCGCTCTAGTCTCTTGTGTAACATGGTAAAGATTGTTCGATTGGAAATTTCAGCTTGATCATTACCTGATAACTATAAGAAGAGAATTCCTGTTATTATAGAAGGAAGTAACAGTAATGGTTACGAATTATTTCCCATTATTGACCACGACACTTTGTGGCATGCCGAATTTGGTGATAAGATCCTTCCAAATAAAGTTTTTCACCTCGATTCTAGTAAAATTGATGTAAGCCTCTGCTTCGACCCACTTACTGAAGTAATCAGTAGCTAATAGAATAAACCATTTCCCTCTTACAGCAGTTGGGAGTGGTCCTACTATATTCATCCTCAATTGAATGAATGGCTAAAGGATGGAATCTATGTTGAGGTAATAAGCAGGATGGTGGTTACATGTGGTGTACATCTAACACCTTTCACACTTTTTGACATACTCTATTGTATCTTTTTTTTTTTATTGATGGTGATAAATATCCTTGTCGTATAACTTTATGGACCAGGATTCCTATACTTGACTGGTTGCCATATGATTTTCCATGTATCTCCGCCATGATCTAGTGCCCTTCTTCAATTAGCACACATTACATGAAAATACCTGAAAAAAATCTTCTGGACTAATGATCGTCAATGATGGTGAATCTCCCCGCTCTAGTTTAGAGACATCTTGCTTCTAATCTATCTTGAAGAAGCTTTCTTCTTTAAGATATTCAGTGTAAGGTTTCATCTAGTCTATTATAGTCGTGATTTCAAATGTGGTTTCTGTTAATGGATCCCTTCCATCTTCATTTTAGTTTCAGCCTTTTTCATTTTTATTATGGGAATCGTTCTTGAATATTATGTCATCAACTTGAATATTATATAACTATTATTGTGATAGATATGTATCAGTAATTAATGATAGATTTTTAATAGAAAATTGATTTTTTTATATGCCTATATATATTGTATAAATTAAGTTTATTGATTATATACAAAATCATATTATAAATATTTTAATTTAATTAGAGTTCAAAATAACAAAATAAAATTTAATTTAAAATATTTAAAAAAATTTATATTCAATAAAATCATTAACATAACATCTAAATCATTGTGCTAATATAACAAATATGCCGATAAGCAAATTATGGTTCACAAATACATTGTAACATAGAAACCAAACTTTTCACATTGCCTTTCTTCAAGTACTTCGGTACTTGTATGAAACAATCACCCAAAGCCAATCTCTCACATTATATTTCTTTAAGTGCTTCTTTGTCAAATACTTGAGATACTTGAAAATTAATAAAATTCTAAAGCAAGCATTACATAAATCCTGAAAAGCCAAAAAATACCAGAAGAAAAAATCTGCTCATAGGAGGGAAATGGATGAAGCAGCACTTGGGATCAATTCACTTCTTCAGGATACTGCAAATAAAGAAGATTCCATCAAAATAAAATTTGAAAAGAAAATCAAAATATAATAATACTAATGCAAGCATGCATTGACTGATCCATCACAGAAAGTACCAACCCAACCAAGTACAAGAAAAGGATCTCAAGATAGCAACTCTACTAACAACTTCGAATCATAGTAAGTATGGCCAAGTGTGTGTCTCAATTAGGGCATCTACCCCAATTCTCCAAGTAAATTTTCCATTTTTTTAAATAGAAAATTTCTCCAAGTAAATTCACTATTTTATGAGTCATTCATAAATCTGATCAAAGGCCACATACAAATAACAAGAAGTGCTGAAAGGGAAAACCTATTTCTATAAAATCAGTTTATGTTCACATTTCATGTCAATCTATTGAGGACAGGGCTAATATACTTCCCATCTGTTTATATACAACAAAAAAAAAAGCAAAAGCCAAAGTCTTGGTGGCCAACTCCTTCATTTCTAATATTACAAGGCTCATATGGTGTTGGTGGTCAAAGATCTACACCTACTAAGATACACAACGGATACACAATAAATATGTAATAAAAGAAAACTAGCACAAGCATTGTCAACATGCGCACATAGACACAAAACAAATAGATAAGAAAACAAATTTGCAGAGACAGCTTGCAAGGAATTTGTAGATAAAAATACCCAATTTTAATTAGTCTAGGCATTGAATAATTCCAAAAAACATTTAATACTGTGAAACAGTATAACTGTTATAATCAAGATAAGAATGCCTTTAAATGCTATTTGCTAGATCAACACCTTGAAATTATTATCCCTACTATCAAAACAAAATAAACCAGTAACTTCCTCAATTTATGGAATTATTATAAGGAAATTTCAAATTTTAGCTTGACATTTAAGGAAAACCTCAAAAAAGACGATGTCAATAAGCATAATATATTAGTTTGATTATCAAATCTAACAGACTGTGGGGGCGACGAAAATAAGTATTAAAATTACTTCTATAAAAGGAAAACTGTAGGTGACCATTCCCACATGTCAGTATTCCTAAAAGCATTGATATTTTTCACCTTTTTATCAATTTCAAAAGATTAATATCTCAAATATTAATAAAAACAATCAAACTAAAAGGAAAAGAACTTATTCCTTACTGAGATAGGATGTCAGTCAAAAAAGACAAAACAATATAATGCTCCTTTCCAATGCTCAATATAGAATATGAAACTATTTTCTTATACAATGATGACAACTTGAAATAAACCAAAGAACATATACCAGGCTATACAAAACTTTCAAGAGTTTAATCTGACTCTTGGTTCCACCATATTACTAGCAGCAAATTTACAACATTAACAACTATTATATTACCAACATAATTAATTACCTCAAATTTGCAAATAGGGACATGATATCAGAGTAAAGAAAACCTTTGTATTGCTTTAAACATCGAGGATTATCGTCAATGACCTGCATTTTCTAACTAAGTTCTTTGAGCAAAGTTTGGAAGCTTGATAGGAAAAATTCCTGTCAAAACGATTATTATGTTGTGAGCTTTTTCCTAATTTTTTTTGTTTTGTTTTAATCTTAAATGATTTTGGTGTCTTTTTTTCTTAATTAAATAGAATTGCAATCCTCTCTAATACCAAGTCTATCCATTGGCTCACTAGTAATATTATCACCTTTATCTTTCATATATTAAAATTATTTGACCCATTAAATTTCTCTAAATTATACTTAAGTGTGGCCATGTACACTAAAAACCTATATCTAATAATAGTTTATTGATGCGAAAGCTAATCAAACAAGTAATATGCGTAGCAACAAGTAATATAAAGACAATAAATAGAAAATAAAGTAAGAGAAAGGACACAAGAATTTATGTGGTTAGGCAATTTGATTACGTCTACGACGGATCAAGATCTCACTTTTTTTATTAATAAATCATAAGGCAATTACAAGTATACCTTTTACAAGAAAGAACTCAAGTCTCACAAAAAATACTCTCAATTACACTCACAAAGAATACACAATTGATATCTTTTGTAATCTAAGGGTTTTCTTTTTTGGTAATTATTGTGATGTGTTGTGATCTGTTTACAAGCCAATGTAGAGGCTTTTATATAGACCTTGGATGACCTAAGGAAACTTTAAATCGAGTGGGAACAAGTTTAGGTCGTCCTAATGCAAGTATAGCACATTAAGGAAATATTTGTGGGGGGGCAGGGCAAAGGGTCCTGTTTCCTGTGCTAGTGACATGGCGTTATCAACTTAACACACTAGTGCCGTGATGCTAGATTCTTTGGATCCAGCTGTGCGGAGTTGGAACCTGTTGCCTGGGCGCTCAGGCCTAGACAACGACTTCTTCGTCTTCTCACCGCCTTTTGCATCATTTTTAGTTGCAATATTTATTTATCTACCCTTTAGATAAAGTCATGTGGGCTATGGGTTAAATTAGGTTATAGTTAGAAATAAAATTGTTCAAACCATACATATATTTTAGCTAAATTTTACATAGAAATTGCTTATGTTACTCACAAGCTAAGATGAATTTTCTTGCAGTATAGCCAATTTGAATATGATTAAAAAAACGGCCCTATTTGCAACATTTTTAATATACTATGTATTAGTATTAGATATTGTGAGAATATTGATTAAAAATCATTAGGATATAATTTGAAGATCAAGTCAAGTGTGTAGAGTGCGCAAGGATTAAAGACAGACATGAAAGGGGAAGATAAACGAAGAAGGGAGTACTAGGCGCTAGCGTCGCGGTGACCAAGAGTAGGCGCTGCGGCTCCGAAACCAGAACTTGAGCGCTACGACGCCAGGTGATTAGTGCTGTAGCGCCCAAGTGGGTGCACATCAGTGCTGCGGCGATAGGTGCTAAGCGTCGCTGCACTGGATATAGGAATAGTTTCTTGAATTGAAGACTTCTTTATTTATCTCCCACTTGCTTCAGGACTCCCTAATATGACTCCCACGCATTTAAAGTAAACCTAGGACATCCTAAAGTCTATATAAAGGCTCTCAATTAGTTTGTAAACATATCTTGGTGATAACCCAAGTAATCTTAGTGATTAAACTTTTTTTTTATAGTTTTTAGTGAGAGAAAATTCCTAAGTTGCAAGAGAGAGTTATTCTTTGTGATCTTTTTTGTAAAAGATATACTTTATAAGTGCCTTGTAATTCAATAAAAAGAGTGAGAGATCTTGATCTGTCGTGGACGTAGGCAAGTTGCTGAACCACGTAAATTTCTGCGTGTTCATCTTCTATCCTTTCTCTCTTTAATTCCTTAATTGCTTATTGCGCACTGTTTGCTTGGGTGATATTACTTATTTGTGTGCTTTTGCCTCAACAAACTGGTATAAGAGCTTGATTCTAAAAAGTCATAGCCACACTCAAGTATGAGGTAGAGAAATTCAATGGTACGAATGATTTCAATTTGTGGAAGATGAACGTAAAGGTGTTGTTGGTGAACCAAAGGCTAGGCTCGACATTAGAGGAGACTGCAGCTCCATCTAGTGATGAAAAGAAGATGCTAGAGTCATCTAAAGCTGAAGTAGAAAGAAGAAACATTCAAGAAATAACTCATAACACAATCATTTTATCATTGAGCGATGAAGTACTAAGGGAAGTAGCAGGTGAGACGATAGTGATAGGTCTTTGAAAGAAGCTTGACTCTCTTTATATGCAAAAATCATTGGCCAACAGATTGCATATAAAAAAGAAGCTGTATCAGCTGTCCATGTCAGATGGGACGCCAATAAAAGTTCATATAAACTCCTTTAATAAGATCATCATTGATCTTGAGTCTATCAACATCAAGATAGAAGATGAAGATAGAGCCATTATCCTGCTGAGTTCACTCCCTAAGAGTATGAAAGATTTATTGATATGAAAGCTTTATTGATACGCTACTCTATGGCAGAGAGAGTTTAAGGATGAGTGATATGAAATCATCATTAAACTCAAAGTTATTAGGGAAACAGATCGAGGGCAATGCAGAAATTTTATCTGTAAAAGAAAGGCCTTCATATAGAGATGGAAGGAAAAATGGCTCAAGATCGAAGTCAAGGACTCCTAGGAAGTGCTATTGCTACAAGAAAGATGGGCACTTTATAAAGGACTATCTTGAGAAAAGAGCATAAGACAAGAAAAAACCAGATACTGTACTTGCCTATGATGATAGCTATGACAGCACAAAGACACTCGTCGCTACTAATGGTAAGAACACTGGACAATGGGTTCTTGATTCTGGTTGTACTTTTCACATGTGCCCGCACAAGTCTTGGTTGTAAATTTCTAGTCCAGTAGTGGTGGTAAGATGTTACTGGGTAATGACGTTGCATGTCAAAGGATAGAAATTGGTAGTGTTAAACTTAGACTGCATGATGGGCGAGTGAGAGAGTTGACAAATGTTAAGTATGTTTCTGACCTTAAGAAAAACTTGATCTCACTAGGATCTTTAGACCAGAATAGGTGCTCCATTAAGATCGACGTAGGGGTTTTAAGAGTGTTGAAGGGTTTCATGGTGGCGATGAGATAAGAGAAGCGTAAAGGTGTTTATGTACTTAAAGGAGAAGTCATGAGTGGTTCTGCATTATTCTCTGTAGATAATGAGAGTATGCAAACTAAGTTATGGCATCTTAGACTAACACACCTAGGCGAGAGAAACCTAAAGGAGTTATTTAGTCAAAAGGTGCTTGGGAAGGATAAGTTCCAGCCTTTGGAGTTTTGTGAGCATTGTGTGTTTAGGAAAGCACATAGGGTAAGGTTTAGTACCGGTGAACACAAGACTAAGGGGACTTTTAACTACATACACTCGGATCTTTGGCGATTAGCTCAGACAGCTACTCGTAGAAGTGCTAGGTATTTTCTCAGTTTAATTGATGACTATTCAAGAAAGTTATGGGTCTATGTATTGAAGAGTAAAGATCAAACATTTGATGTGTTCAAGACTTGAAAGGCTCTTATTGAGAATCAGATTGGTAAATGGGTGAACAGGTTGAGAACTGACAACGGCCTCAAATTTTGCTATAGAGAGTTTGATGGGTTTCATACCAAGCAAAGGAATGCAAGGCATAGAACAGTGAGATCAACACCACAACAGAATGGCGTAGCTGAGAGGATAAATATAACTCTACTTGGAAGGGTTAAATGCATGCTTATCAATGAATAGATTTCCAAGGCATTTTGGGGAGAAGTTGTAGTGACTGCAGCTTATTTAATTAATAGAAGTCTCTCATCGGCAATTAACTTCAAAAAGCCAGAAGAGAAATGGTTTGGCAATCCTCCTAAGTATGATCACCTCAGAATATTTGGATGCCCTGCCTTTGTACATGTTAAGGAGGAGAAATTGAAACCTAGAGCTATCAAATGGGTATTTATAAGATATCTCGAATTAGTAAAAGGATACAAGGTGTGGTATAAATACTTGACACTACTAAAGAGTATCATAAGCCGTGACGTGACGTGACATTTGATGAGATGACAATGCTAAAAGCCTCCCAAGAAGATGAGAAAAAAGAAGCTGTGCCGAAGGAAAACTCAGTACCCGAGTTAATAGAAGTTGGAGTAGAATCTAAGAATAGATCTGATATGCCTCCAGATCAACACTTCAACAAAGAGATCATTGAATATAAACCAAGAACACTTTCTAGTTCCTCCAAGTCCACCCAAAGAAAGACTAGGACTCTTGAAATTGAACTTAAAGAGTACCAACTAGCCAGAGACAGGCTAAAAAGAATGATTAACTCATCAGTTAGGTATGCACAAGCAGATTTAGTTGCTCATACTTTTAATTCTACTTACACTCTTAAGTATAATGAGCTTAGGACATATGGTGAGGCTATAAAGAGTGAAAATAAGAAAGAATAACAGCAGGTCATGGACGAAGAGATTAGTTCTCTTAGGAAGAACAATACCTAGAAGTTGGTGGAGAGACCTCACAATAAACTAGTTTGGTGCAAGTAGGTGTATAAGGTGAAATAGGGGATACCAAGGATAGAGCCTATAAGATTCAAAGCTAGGTTAGTTGCACAAGGTTTTACTAAGAGAGAGGGAGTTGATTTTTATAAGATATTCTCTCCAATCATCAAGCACACATCCATTAAGATTTTGTTAGCCATGTGCGCAATATTTGATTTAATCTAGAGCAGGTGGATGTAAAGATAGCTTTTTTGCATGGAGAGCTTGAAGAGATGATATACATGACACAGCCACAAGGGTTTGAGGAGCTCGATAAAGAAAACCATACTTGTTTGCTAAAGAAGTCATTATATGGGTTAAAGCAATCACCTAGACAGTGGTATAGGAGATTTGGATGAGTTTATGATAGCTTGTGGCTTTAGTAAAAACAAGTATGATGGATGCGTGTACTTCAAGAGTATAAGTTGTGGGATGATGTGTCGATGATATGTTGATCGCATTTAAGATCATGGAAGAAATACAGAAGCTCAAGAAGCAATTGAGTGGTGAATATGAGATGAAGGATTTGAGAGCAACAATGAGAATATTGGGTATAGATATTGTGAAGGAAAGAAGAGATGTTATCTTCTTGTCTCAACAACGATATATACTCAAATTTCTATAGAAATTTGGTATGTCCAACACAAAGGCTGTCTCTACTCATTTGGCTATGCATTTCATACTTTCTGCAGCATAGTCGCCGATATCCGAAGAGGAAAAACTACAGATAAGTAAAATATCATGCAAGCACTGTGGGGAGCATCATGTATGTAATGGTTTACATAAGACCAGACATAGCACAGGCTGTGAGTGTGGTGAATAGATACATGAGAAAGCTGGATAAGGATCACTGGCTTGTAATGAATATCTCAAGGGGGACGTCAAATCACAGGTTGATGTATAAGAGGGATGGGGATAACAGTGAAATGGTAAAAGAATATGTAGACTTAAATTATGCAGGTGATCTAAACAAAAGAATATCGTTGACAGGCTATGTATTTATTGATGGTGTAATGTGTATTGGAGATCAGTTCTACAACATGTGGTTGCAATATCTACCATAAAAGCAGTGTACATAACTGTTGGTGAAGCTATTAAGGAGGCCGTGTGGTTAAAAGGCATATGCGCGAAGGTATTGGCTAGTGAAGATATGAACATAAGTATATATTGTGACAGCCAAAGTACCATACACCTAAGCAAGCATCAAGTGTTCTACGAGAAGTCGAAACATTTTGATGTGAGACTCCATTACATTAGAGAGATTGTCCAAAGTGGTGAAGTTAGTCTAACAAAGATAGCGTCGTCTAAAAACTCTGCTGATATGTTGACTAAGCCACTGCCCTCTGTTAAGTTCATCATATGCAAGGACTTAACTAGAGTCACTACTTTGTGAGGGTAACCAAAGATGCGAAAATAAGAGATTGAGTTGCTTTTATGGATGATTTTGAATCAATGAGGGGATTTGTGATAATATTGATTGAAAATCATCGGGATATGATTTGGAGATCAAGCTAAGTGCGTAGGGTACGCAAGGATCGAAAACGGATGTAAAAGAAGACAAAAATGAAGAAGAGAGTACTAGACGCAGTGCCGCTGACCCAGGAGTGGGCACCACGAAGCTAAAACCAGAACCTGAACGCCGTAGCGCTAGGTGATAAACGCCACGGCGCGCTGAGTGCCATGACGCTAGACGCGAGAACAGTTTCCTGAATTGAAGACTTCCTTATTTGTCTCCCACTTGTTTCAGGACTCTCTAATACAACTCCCACCCATTTATTGTAAACCTAAGACGTCCTAAAGCCTATGTAAAGGCTCTCAATTGGCTTGTAAACACATCTTTGTGATAACCCAAGTAATCTTAGTAATTAAACATTCTTTGTGGTTCTTAGTGAGAAAAAATTTCTAAGTTGCAAAAGAGAGTTGTTCTTTGTGATCTTTCTTGTAAAATACATATTTTATGAGTGCCTTGTGAATCAATAAGAAGAGTGAATGATCTTGATCTATCGTGGATGTAAGCAAGTTGCCGAACCATGTAAATTTCTACGTATTCTTCTTCTACCATTTCTCTATTTAATTCCTTAATTGCTTGTTGTGCATTGTTTACTTAAAAATATTACTTGTTTGTGTGCTTTCACTTTAACAGACTTGTATTGCTATAGCTGTTAACCTAACTCAATTACATTTTTAACTTGAAATGAGCTGCTTTCACTTTTTGGTGCAGTTGATCGAACTACTGCTCAATATAATTTTGTTACTTGAAATTAAATTAATGAGATGTAATGTTAATTTATCAATCTTGGCTAGCAACATTTAATTTACCAGTTCGATTACGATTATAAAAGCTGTTTGAAAAATGAAAATGTAGATATAATACTTAGCTTAGAGCTTCGCAAGTTCATACTCGTAAACATTTAACTCTTTGACAAGATTAAAATCGAGTCAATGAGTACAGCCATTCTCTTTCTCATTGAGGTAGCACACAACTTCATGGTTATTAACATGAAGATTGCTGATGTTTACTGTCAAGTTCTGATGATTTATAGAAGAACATTTTGTAAATTAGAATTGTATTGTAATAACCACCTTGAGTATGATTATAAATAATAGATGTTTGCCGTATACAATAATTAATAATCAACATGAACAAGTGAAAACCCTAACTTTGCTACAAAACTCTCTCAATCAAAAGATCCAATAAAGCCACCGCCTACTTTCTCCACCGGAGAAGGGGCTTCTCCGGCGGATCTAATAACTATCTCTACTCCTTCCTTTTCTTCTTTGCTGTTATGTTTTCTTTTTGTTTTGTCCATTTCCAGTGTCTAGTTTTGTTACACTGGTTCTGCATCTTGCTTAGTTGGTCGGAGTGTTTCGTTGTGCCTCTTCGGCCATCAACCCATCGTTGTGTGCTCCTCGGCCCGTGCTAAGCCGTGGGGAACTCCAACATTTTTTCGGCCCTAGATAAGAAAGGTTTGACACCTTCGGTTACTGCCAAAGCCACCATCGTCGACGACTCTCTTAACAGGCGCTAATCAACGACCCATGGCTTCCCCTCTACTAATGCTCCCTCAATGTAGGCTGACATTGATCTACTTGGCCATTTCCCCATCGGCTTACAGCAAACGCTCCTAAATTAAAAAGAAGCAAAACTCTTCTGGCTCTGTTAGGTCGCCGGTCGTTTTCTCTCCAGCCAACTTTAACACCGTTTAGACTCTGTTGCGGCTCTTCGACCCTTGCCGGCTTTAGTAACTGCACGGCATTCGCCGGAGCTTTATGCAATTTCTGGCAACTGTCACAATCTCCACCGTCAGTTTTACAAAACACCATTACATATTAGTCCAATGCTTTGATGGTCTAATGACTCTCGTTTTATCATTGTTCTTATATTGGGTAGTATGAGTTGTGAATTTAATGGGTAGTAGTCCTTATCTTGCTGCCTTGATCTTGTCTGACCGTTTCAGGCAGTGCATTTCCTGTTTTTCAACTTATTGCTGCTCGGTTCCTTGGCTGCCTCAAAATCGCTTCTTGTTCTTTCGCTAGTCTTGTTTGTGTTTCTATTTGCTGTCTTTAGTCCCTTGCCGGAAGCTGTCGTTTCAATTTTCTTGTTGCTCCCTTGGCCCCAGCCTTGTTAGCAATGATGCCCCCTGTTTATTGGGCCACTATTGTCAGTTTTCAAAGTAATAGGATGGAGCTTGTATTTATTTTAGTTTGAATAAAGTTTCCCTATTGATTGAGGTTTGGTATTCCTTTTTTTCTGAGAGATCTAGTAATCCATTTTTCTTGGAGAGATCTATTATTTCCTTTTTTCGAAAAGGTCAATATTCCCCTTTTATATAATGAGTTGATTTTCTTTTTCTAAAATTTAATTCAAGAAAGTCTTTGATATGTTATTATTATTATTTTCCGATAATCCTTTGATAATATATCAAATGTCTTTTGATTTGATTTAATATCTTGATGTTATGAATGATATGAAACCAATCTTTCTCAATAGATGCTTGCCATATGATTGATTATAAATGATAGACGTTTTTCATACCTTATTAAATTTTATTTGGAATTGTAATGCCATAACCATTAACCCGAATTCGATCAAATTTGTAACTTGCAATAAAGTGTTCCATTTCAGCCGGCCGATGCATTTGAGTTAGAATTGATGTCTTAATTCATCATGGACCTGGTATCACGTTTGCCAATTTGATTGGGATTATATATAAAAGTTGTTTGCTGTATTTTTATTAAAAATATATCTTAGAATTATATTGTAGTTTTACTCTAACAAGCACTTTTTTACAAGTGTCATATAATTCCCTAAGCATTTAAGTCTTTGACAAAAACCGAAATCTATATTCATAAACATTTTAATTTTATGATTCAAATTTTTTTCTATTAAATTTTATAATTTTAATTTTAATTTTATTAAATATTATAATTTAATTTTAAATTATATAATTTTGATTCCAATTCTACTAAATGGTATAATTTCAATTTCAATTTCATTAATTTTTATAATCCTAATCCAATTCTAATTCGAATTCTATTAAATGTTATAATTCAAATTCAATTAATTTTTTTAATCTTAATCCCAATTTCAATTCTAATTTCATTAAATTTTATAATCTTAATCCCAGTTCCAATTTCAATTCTAATTACAATAAATTTGATAATTCAAATTCTAATTCAATTTACATTAAATTTTATAATTTCAATTCTAATTCAATTTACATTAAATTTTATAATTCCAATCCCATTTTTAATTCCATTAAATTTCATAATCCCAATCCCAATGCAATTCCAATTCTAATTATGTTAAATTTAATAATTCAAATTCCAATTCAATTTACATTAAATTTTATAATTCGAATTCTAATTTCAATTACATTAAATTTGATAACTCATATCACAATTCAATTTGTATTAAATTTTATAATCCCCACCCCAACCCCAATTCTAATTCTATTAAATTTTATAATCTCAATTTCAATTTTAATTCCAATCAAATTATATAATACCAATTCCAATTCTATTAAATGTAATAATTACTATTCAAGATCTCAAACTAGTAATAGTTTTGGAAAATTTAATTTTGAATGAATAAAAATAATATAAATTTATTATTGCATGACAAATTCTTAAAAAAGATATATAGATATATATATTTCCTTTTCAAGAATTCAAAAGTATGAAATTAAAATATTCCATTAAATTTTGTATAGTTCCAATTGCAATTGCAATTGCAATTAAATTAATTTTTGTAATTCTAATTCTTTTAAATGTTATAATTTCAATTCCAATTTCATTAAATTTTAAAATTCCAATTTTATTAAATTCTATTAAATTTTATAATTTAATTCTAATTCTATTAAATGTTATAATTCAAATTTCAAATTCAATTCCCTTAAATTATATAATTCCAATTACTATTATACTAAATATTGTAATTTTTATTCCAATTCAATTAAATGGTATAATTCAAATTTCAATTCCATTAAATTTTATAATCCCTATTCGCAATTAATTTTTTTTATTGTAACTGAAATTGGAATTGAATTTGGAATGATAACATTTAACATAACTGAAATTAAAATTGGAATTGAAATTATAACATTTAACGTAATTGAAATTGAAATTAAAATTGAAATTATAACATTTAATGTAATTGAAATTTGAATTATAACATTTGAAGAAATTGAAATTAAAGTTAGATTTGAAATTATAATATTTAATATATCTAAAGTCGACATTGAAATTAAAATTGAAATTGTAACATTTAATATAATTGAAATTAGAATTAGAATTCTAACATTTAACATAATTAAATTTGAATTTAAAATTAGAATTTGAATCAAGGTAATTAAAATTAAAATTGAATTTATAATTATAATGTTTAACATAATATTAGAATTTTCACTCTCATAACATTAATATTAATAAAAAAAGCCCTTAAATTCTCATACATCTCTTAATCTTCTGTCATCCGAATTTTCACTCTCATAATACTAATATTAGAATTAATTATAAAATGGAGAGATGGAACAATAAAAGCACAAAATTAAATTCAATCAAACATAAAATTTTAAGAAATGAAATTATAAAACAAACAAACATTTATAACTTAAAGCTAGATGGACTAGCTAGAAATCTCTTATTGGCTAATTAAAATCTCTATTCTACATTAGATCAAAGGCCACATATTTTTTTGAGAAATTCTGTTTTTCATATATATATATATATATATATATATCATCATTCCTGCATCTTTAGGCATCACTGTTTTCCTCTTTTACGCGATTATAGACAACACAGAGTGCCCATGAGTTTTCCTGCATTAAAAAACAAAAGATATTCGTTATACATAACACAAGTTGTAATTAATGGTGAATAACTTCAATAAAAATAATTATACAAATATGGATTATTTAACTTAGGAAAATTGCCCTTTGTTGTTTGACATTTTTACAAGATTTCTCCTTAAATGTCCTCCTCTTTAATACTGTTTTTGTCCGGTTTCAGAGTGATTAATTACCCTCTAAAAGAAAAAATTATAGTACTTACTAAAAAATCAAGAAGAACTAGTAAAAGTACGAAACAACACGAGGGTAACTAATAAACTCCCTCTTTTTAACTTACTGAATCTGCCGCTTCGGGAAGCATGTACTTGTTCGTAAGTCACACATTTAGTATTAAAGTTTAAAGTACTCACAAAATATATTTTTTATAAAATAAATTTATAAAAAATTTATTTATTTTTATAAATTAAGAATTTTTTTTATTAAAAATTATAAAATAAGTTAAAATTATAAAAATTTATGTTTAATTACAAAGATAAATTTACAAGTTAATAAAAAAAATTTATTTAAATTTTAGGACAATTTATGTTAACTTTAAATGTGTGGGAATTATTTTAGAGAGTTCTAAAATAAGTAGGAGTCGAACAAAATTGGGAAACTCTTTTCCTCGTGTTGGGCGCCGTGGCACTAGAGCATCCCATCTGGGCACCGTGGCGCCTATGCCTAGGCACCGCCACTTACGGCTTTTACTCTTTTGGATCCGTCTTCGATCCATCTTCGATCCTCTTGTACCCAACATACTTGACTTACTCTCCAAAATATATCTTGATAATTTTTAAACAACTTTCTCACAAATCCCCTATTTAATTTAAAATCATCCACAAAATAATCTCGATATCTTATCTCCGCATCTTTGGTCACCCTGACAAAATAGTGACTCTGGTTAAGTCTTTGCATCGGATGAACTTTACCAAGAGTAATGGTTTAGTCAACATGTCAGCAGAATTTTCAGACAATACTATTTTTTTTAGACTAATTTCACCACTTTGGACAATCTCTCGAATGTAATAGAGCCGCACATCAATGTGTTTAGACCTCTTATGAAACCCTTGATGCTTGTTTAGGTGTATGACACTCTAGCTATCACAATAAACATCGGTGTTCACATCTTCAGTAACCATTACCTTTACGCATATGCCTTTCAACTATATGGCCTATTTAATAGCTTTTCCAACAGCTGTGTACTCTATCTATGTGGTAGATAGTACAACTACATATTGTAGAACTGATCTCCAATACACACTACACTCAAACATTGTGAATACGTAACCCATCAATGATCTTCTTTTGTCTAGATCATATATATAATCGGAGTCTATGTATCCTTTTACCATTATACTGTTGTCCTTATTCATTTTATACATCAATTTGTGATTCGACGTCCTCTTAAGATATCTCAAAATCCACTTCACTGCAAGTCAATAATCCTTGCCCAAATTTGCCATGTATCTATTCACTACACTTACAGCCTGTGCTATATCTGGTCTTGTGCAAACCATTACATACATGATATTCTTCACAGTATTTGGATACGGTACTTTACTTATCTACAGTTTTTTCTCTTCGGATATCGGTGACTGTGCTACTGAAAGTTTAAAATGCATGGCTAAGGGAGTAGAGACAACCTTTGAATTGGACATATGAAACTTCTCTAGAGTCTTGAGTATATATCGTTGTTGAGACAAAAAGATAACATCTTTTCTTTCCTTCAAAATATCCATGTCCAATATCCTTTTTGCTGCTCCTAAATCCTTCATCTCAAACTCACCACTCAACTAGTTCTTGAGTTTTTGTATTTCTTCCATGTTCTTGCACGCGATCAACATATCAACGACGTATAGAAGAAAATATATTATCCCACAACACAAGCTTTTAAAGTACACCCATCCATTATACTTGCTCATACTGAATCCACAAGCCAACATAAACTCATCAAATCTCCTATACTACTATTTAGGTGATTGCTTTAACCCATATAACAGCTTCTTCAATAAATAAGCATAATCTTTTTTTTTGGACTCTACAAACCCTTACAGTTGTGCCATGTAAATCTTCTCTTCAAACTTTCCATGTAGAAAAGCTGTTTTTACATCTATTTGCTCTAAATGTAAATCAAGTTTTGCACACATAATTAACAAAATTTTAATGGATGTGTGCTTGACGACTGAAGAGAAAATCTCATAAAAGTCAACTCCCTCTCTCTGAGTAAAACCTTGTGCAACTAATCTCCCATTGAATCTAGTAAAATCTATCCCCGGTATCCCATCATTCACCTTATAAACCCACTTGCACCCAGCTAGTTTCTTTTAAGGTCTCTCCATCAACTTACAAGTATTGTTTTTCATAAAAGAACTAATCTCTTCTTCTATGGCCTGCTTTCATTCTTTCCTATTTTCACTTATCATGGTCTCACCATATGTTATAGGCTTATTATACTCAAGAGTGTAAGCAGAATTAAAAGCATGAGCAACTAGATCTACTTATGCATACCTGATTGGAGGGTTTATCATTCTTCTTAGCCTATCTTTGGTTAGTTAGTACTCTTTAATTTTCATCTTAAGAGTCTTAGTCTTTCCTTGGGTGGACTTGGAGGAACTTGTCGGTGTTCTTTGTTCATCTTCAAGGATTTTCTTGTTAAAATGTTGATCTGGGGGCATATCAGATCTATACTCAGGCTCTACTTTAACTTCTATTGACTCGGGTGTTGAGTCTTTCTTGGGCACAGGTTCTTTTTTCTCATCTTCTTAGAAGGCTCTAAATATTGTCGTCTCATCGAACGTCATGTCACGGCTTATAATACTCCTTAGTGGTGTCAACTCTCAACACCACACTTCATATCCTTTCACTCATTTGAGATATCCTATAAATACCCTTTTGATAGCTCTAGGTTTCAACTTCCCCTCCTTAACATGTACAAAAGTAAGGCAACCAAAAATTCTAAGGTGGTCATACTTAGGATAGTTTTCAGACCATTTTTCTTTTGGTGTCTTGAAGTCAATTGCGTATGAGGAACTTCTATTGATCAAATAGGCTGCAGTCACTATAGTTTTTTCCCAAAATACTTTAGACATCTTTGCATTGGTAAGTATGCATCTAACTCTTTTAAGTAGGGTCATATTTATCCTCCCAACTATGCCATTCTGTTGTGGTGTTGATCTCACTGTTCTATGTCTTACAATTCCATGCTTGGCATAAAACACATCAAACTTTTTATTGTAAAACTTAAGGCCATTGTCAGTTCGTAGCCACTTTACCCTTTTGCTAGTCTGATTCTCAACGAGAGCCTTTCAAGTCTTAAATGTATCAAATATTTAATCCTTGCTCTTCAACACACATACTATAGCTTCCTTGAATAGTCATCAATCAAATTGAGAAAATACCTAACACCTCAACGAGTAGCAGTTTGAGCTAGTCCTTAAAGATCCGAGTATATGTAGTCAAGAGTCCTCTTAGTCTTTTGCTTATCGGTACTAAACCTCACTTTATGTGCTTTTCCTAGCACACAATGCTCACAAAACTCTAGTGGCTGGAACTTATCCTCACCAAATGCCTTTTGACAAAATAACTCCTTTAGGTTTCTCACACTTAGGTGTGCTAGTCTAAGATGCCACAGCTTGGTTTCATATTCTTATCATTTACAAAAAATAATGCAAAACCACTTATAACTTCACTTTTAAGCACATAAACACCTTCGTGCTTCTCTCTTCTCATTACCACCATGGAACCTTTCAATACTCTCAAAACCCTTCCGTCGATCCTGATGGAGCACTCATTCTTGTCTAGTATCCCTAGTGAGATCAAGTTCATCTTGAGGTAAGGAATATACCTAACATCTGTCAACTCTCTCACTCGCTCATCGTATAACCTAAGTTTAATACTACAAATTCCCATCGTCTGACATGTAATACTACCTATTAATATCTTACCATCACTAATGGGCTGGAAATTTGTAAACTAGGATTTGTGCGACCGCATGTGAAATGTACAACTAGAATCTAGAACCTATTGTTTAATACTCTTACCATCAGTAATGACTAGTGCCTCTGAAATGTCGTAGCTATCATCATAAGTAAACGCAACATCGGCTTTCTTTTTATCTTGTACTTTCTTCTCCGGATAGTCCTTTATGAAGTTACCATCTTTCTTGTAGTAATAGCACTTCCTAGAAGTCCTGAACTTTGATCTTGAGCCCTTTTTCCTTCCATATCTATATGAGGTCTTTCTCTTATAGATAAGCTTTTTGTATTGCCCTCGATCTGCTTTTTTAATAGCTCTGAGTTTAATGATGACTTCATATTACTCATCATTAAACTCTCTCTACCGTAGAGTAATGTATTAACAAAGCTCTCACAACTCTTTGAAAAGTGAATTCGACAAGATAATCGCCTTATCTTCATCTTCTATCTTGATGTTGATAGACTTAAGATCATGTTGAAGGCATTTATATAATCTTTCATCTGCGTCCCCTCTGACATGGACAACAGAATAGCTTCTTTTTTATATACAATCTGTTGGCCAACGATTTTTGCATATAAAGAGAGTCAAACTTCTTCCAAAGACTAATCGTCGTCGTCTCTCTTGCTACTTCTCTTAATACTTCATCGCTCAATGACAGAACGATTATGTTGCAAGCTCTTTCTTAAATGTCTCTTCTTTCTGTTTTAGCCATAGATAAGTTTAACGTCTTATCATCTTCACTAGATGGAGCTAGAATATCCTCTAATGTCGAGCCTAACCATTGGTTATCCAACAACGCCTTAACCTTCATCTTCCACAGATTGAATTCATTCATCCTGCTGAATTTCTCTACTTTATACTTAGTTATGGCCATGTCTGCTTAGAACCAAGCTCTGATATAAGTTTGTTACAACGAAAGCAATAAAAAAGTAAATATCCCAAGCAATAAAATGCAGGAACAAGCAATTAAGAATCTAGAGAGAGAAAGGTAGAAGAACAACACACAGAATGTACGTGGTTCGGCAACTTCCCTACGTCCATGGCAGATCAAGATCACACTTATTATTGAATCTTAATGCACTTACAAAGTATTCATTTTACAATAAAGACTCACAAAGACCTCACTCTCTCTTGTAGACTTGGGGTTTCTCTCACTAAGAATCACAAAACAAGATATATTCACAAAGATTTGTGTTTAATCACTAAGATATATTTACAAGCTAATAGAGAG
The DNA here is from genome assembly GCA_946807835.1 of Ailanthus altissimus. Taxonomy (NCBI): domain Eukaryota; kingdom Viridiplantae; phylum Streptophyta; class Magnoliopsida; order Sapindales; family Simaroubaceae; genus Ailanthus; species Ailanthus altissimus. The sequence continues at coordinate 5,177,620 of OX327689.1, forward strand.
TCTTTATATAGGCTTTAGGACAACATAGGTTAACCTTAAATGTGTGTGAGTCATTTTAGGGAGTTCTGAAATAAGTGGAAGTCGAGCAAAATTTAGAAACTCTTGGTCACCACGGTGCTGGAACATCCCACCTGGGCGTCGCGGCACTGGGCACCTAGCGCTGCGGTATTCATGTGTTTTCTGTGGCACTGCGACGCCCATGTCTAGGCATCACCACTTGTATTTTTGCCTCCTTTCCATTTGGCTTCGATCCTCCTGTATCCAACGCATTTGGTTTGCTCTCTAAATCATATCCCGATAATTTTTAATCAACTTTCTTTAAATATATAATGATATATATTTCTTTTTCAAGAATTCAAAAGATATATGCAATACAAAAGATATTTTAGTTTTTATCATCATGATAAATCAATCCAACTTAAGATATATAGCTTATATATATCGTAATACCAAAATTTGATATCAGAGAGAATTAAAAAAAAAAGAGTTTGAGCATATTTTAGATAATAACTATTATCAGCCAATAAGTATTTGTAACGTAGCTTATAAGATCATTGCTAAATGTCATGTCTCACACCAAATAGAAATTGGGTACATTTATGCAGGTAGGTAGTATTACCTAATATAGTCTTTTGGGTCAATGACAAGCATCTAACCCGTGACAAGTGATATCGGAGCAGACTCGAATACTCATTCATATGTGGGCTAATGTGATATTTCTATATCTTAAAATTTAATTCAAGTATACACTATCGTATGCAAGTAATAAAGGGACAAAAGAGTAGGATATCAAACCCACGTGGATCATTTTTTCTTTTTAACCAAGTACTAAAATTATGTCTTTCTAATAATTATTTTAAAAAATAAAAAATTTAAGAATAAATGTAGAAAAATATAAAACCAATGACACAATGTAAAGAGAGTTGAAAGATAGCAATATAGAGAAACTTAGGGTTAATATTATCCTTCAATATGCTTTCTAATGATTAATCCTCTAATATTTAATTCTTTTAGTCTTTGTTATTGATTAATGCACTAATGTATTCACAAGCCTTTTCCAAGGTCATGCAAGTATACCTTAATTTACCAAATACCTCTATTCATATAGTACTTGTAATAAATTAAGATTCATTAAGATTAAGTCTTATTGATCATACATGCTAATTAGGTATATGTCTATTCTAATTTAAAACTTGCATATGCAACATTGAATATTACTCTACAATCATGCATCAAATTACCTAGGTCTAAATATAATGATTCCTCTTCCGAGTTTATAAAAAATATTACCAATTTATTCTCCATATATTGGCCAGATATATTGAAGTATTAAGAACAAGTAATTTGAATAATAAATAAGTAAGTTTATTAAATATTAAAAAGATATGGCAATTAAGTGCGCATATTGAGTTCAAGTATTAACCCTAGAAAGAAAACTTAGCTCATGGTTACAAGAGAACAACGGCAAAAATAATAAGAAATCATGATACAATCAATAAGAAACTAATATAGACGTCAAATTACTTTTGATTGTGCTGCCTAAGAAACTTTTGATACCGAAGAACACCTTGAATCTCTCTTTATGGTTGCTTCAATTAAGCTCCAATTGCTTTCTAAGACTTGTGTTGTATGTTCTTGATGTGCTTGGATGATCTCTGAAGACTGGGTACGAGTGGCCTTTTATAGGGATTGATTTGAGTTTGAAAACCTCAATTCTTGTCAGATTAGGAATCGTACTACCGCTTGGCTGCTATGCTGCTGTCGCTAGGGCACTGCGTGTAAAAGGTCTCATCGTTAGAGCGGTGAGGATTTGGCGCTAGAGAACTGGGATGTCGCTGCTGTGGTGGCAAGATGGCATTAAGGCGCTAGACTGTAACTTAAACAGGTTGTGTTTTTTGATTTTTTTATTTTAATCACTGTTCCAACACTGGGGTGACAAGTACATATTTTGAAAAGTCTCTATAAATAACAATAATGTACATAAATAACTATTTATTTTCATAAAATAATAAAATATCAAAATAAAAACATAAAAAAATATATGACAAATATGCCCTTATAATGGGCTCCCAAAATCGCTCCAATGAAAATTATTACGTGAAAAGTAGGTACCTCATATGCCCTGGGGGATGGGTATTACGGCCCAAGAGGCCCTAAAATCCTGTATCCAAAGCCCTAATAGAGATTGTCACATGGGTAGTAGGTTCTCTAGCTCTGAGGGAGATGGACAATACAAGTCAGGTTGGCCATTGAGTTTGGGCCACATCGTGATGAGGGCATCACGTGATTAGGTAGAGAAGAATGTCATCTCCTACATCGAATAGAAATTAGGTAGATCTTGAGTATATATGGACTATTAGACATTACCTAATATGATAGTTTTTTTATCTACGGCAAATGCCCATGACATAAGTATCCCAGGGAGTTTGAGCATACTAAGTTTCTCTTATTAATATAAAATTAAAATATTCCATTAAATTTTTTGTAGTTTCAATTCCAATTATATTAAAGTTTATAATTCTAATTCTATTAAATATTATAATTTAAATTACAATTTCAATTCTATTAAATTTTATAATTTAAATTTAACTTAATCGTAAAATACCAAAACCTTATCTTTTTTATAACATTTAATAGAATTAGAATTTAAATTTAAATTACAATTTCAATTCTATTAAATTTTATAATTTAAATTTAAATTCTAATTCTATTAAATGTTATAAAAAAGATAAGGTTTTGGTATTTTACGATTAAGGGAAAGATAAGAAAAGTTAGAAGAACAAAAAAAAGGATAAAATAAAAATGAAAGAAAATCTTAAAAAAATGAAATGAGCCTACTCTTAAGAAGGTTAAAACTAGTCTATATAGATACAATGAGTTGAATGATTTTCCTTTTTGTTAAGAAGGTTAATAAATTATCTCTTTTGTTTCTTCTTAATAATCGGCTATGTTAGAGATGTGTAAATCTTATGTTAAATGTTTCTAAAGAAAAACAAGAGCGTATGATATGAAAGAATTGTATTACTCTTCTATGTCAAACATTAATTGAAGAAGTTATTTATACAAATAAAAAAGGGACCAAAAGAAAAGCTTTATTCATATGATTTCCAACATAAACGAGAATTGTTCGCTTATGATGGAAAGACAACTAATCATTGTGGGTTATTCACCATCAACCGCAGATAGGGTAAGAGCTGCTATATACTCAACAACGGCCAGTCTTGCTTTTAGATCGGATGTAGCTTTTTGGACCTCCCTTTAGCCACACGCGCACTAAGGCTTTGTTGGCTCAATCTTCTTCCCAGCTTTCTCCCCAAGCCAGTCGTTCTTTTGCGCAAAAGCAAGGCTTCTTCAGCCTTCGTTTCCTTTGGGGTAAGGGTTGCTTTAGAGAATGCCGAGGTGAGGAAGACAAGTGGTTAAGAAGAGCTGCAGTGGTTCTTTTCATAGAGGTTCGGGCTATCTTTCTTCCCTAGTTCCTTCTTTTTAGCAACATTAACAGACGCAAGGTGAAGCTGCTCCTAGGCTCGCAGGTAAGGGCGGATGAGAACAAAATGGTAGCCTTGATTTGGATAGTTATAAAAGAAGTCTAAAATGGTCAATTAAGCGTTCAGCACTTAAGCACTTCTTAAATTTTTTTTTTAGCATTCTCTTTGATGCCCTTTTGATGCTTGTCGATACATGACAATCATAAGGCCTAAGAAGGGCTTATATAAGCTCGAAAACATTCCTAAAAATCTTATATCAACTTGGAACAGAAGTTTATATGTTTTAGGTATCCAAAATTGACTTAAAGATGCAAATTCGAACTTAAATAGGAAACCAGGGGCTGACACCGTGGCACTACATGGTGCCCAACTATTGCCAAGCTGGCACTGCAGCCTAATTGCCTTGGGCCATGGCTTGGCTACCTTAGGGCCGCAGCCAAATTCGATCAAATTCCATCAAATTTGTAACTTGCAAATTCTAATTCTAATTACAATAACCACAACTTCATGGTCATTAGTATGAAGATTGCTGATGTTTCCAATTCTATTTCTAATTACAATAAATTTCAATTCTAATTATATTAAATATTATAATTTTAATTTTAATTATGTTAAATTTTATAATTCAATTCTAATTAATTCTATTAAATGTTATAATTCAAATTTCAAATTCAATTCCATTAAATTATATAATTCCAATTCCAATTATAAATATTGTAATTTCTATTCAAATTCAATTAAATGTTATAATTCAAATTTCAATTCCATTAAATTTTATAATTCCAATTCACAATTAAAAAAAATTATTGTAACTGAAATTGAAATTGGAACGATAACATTTAACGTAACTGAAATTAAAATTGAAATTGAAATTATAACATTGAACATAATTGAAATTGAAATCGAAATTAGAATTTAAATTATAACTTTTAACGTAATTGAAATTGAAATTAAAATTAGAATTTGAATTATAACATTTAAAAAAATTGAAACTAAAGTTAGATTTGAAATTATAATATTTAATATAACTAAAATCGACATTGAAATTGAAATTAAAATTGGAATCAAGGTAAATTTTTTTTTGAAGGATAATGATATATTATTTAACAACTTCAAGATAATACATCAGGGACCTTTAATATTAAAATTAAAGGATTGTCAAGAGCTAGTAGCAAGAGTACATATTGAGATTTTTGTAAACTAAACTATTGCAACAAGACTATCAATCATACTCGCAGTGGGTAAACACATCCAAACAAAAGGAAAATATAGATCTTTCTAAAGAAAGAGAATAACAAACCTCGTTAAAGGGAAATACAAATCCCCTAACACAAGGGATGAATTATTAAAGACTAAATAAAAAGCCCAACTATTAAAAATCGGCAACAATAATTGTTTGCCAACCGCAACTGAAGGCTTAAGAGAAAGAAAACGAAAGCAATAGTTCAAGAGGTAGCAACCGCAATAATCAAAGCTTTCAACAACCAAGTGCAGTATACTCAGAAGAAGTTACAAACCGCACACAACTTATAAACAATATATTCCAAAATCCCTAAGTCCAAATTTACAAGGTAATTGAAATCAAAATTGAATTTGTAATTACAACGTTTAACGTAATATTAGAATTTTCACTCTCATAATATTAATATTAATAAAAGAGCCCTTAAATTCTCATACATCTCTTAATCTTATGTCATCCGAATTTTCACTCTCATAATACTAATATTAGAATTAATTATAAAATGGAGAGATAGAAGAATAAAAGCACAAAATTAAATTCAATCAAACATAAAATTTTAAGAAATAAAATTATAAAACAAATAAACAAACAAACAAACAAACATTTATGACTTAAAGCTAGATGGGCTAGCTAGAAATCTCTTATTGGCTAATTAACATCTCTATTCTAAATCGGATCAAAGGCCACATATTGTTTTGGGAAATTCTGTTCTTCATATATATCATCATTCCTGCATCTTTAGGCGTCACTGCTTTCCTCTTTTACTCGCTTGTAGACAACACAGAGTGCCCATGGGTTTTCCTGCATTAAAAAACAAAAGATATTCGTTATACATAACACAAGTTGTAATTAATGGTGTGAGATATAATAACTTCAATAAAAGTAATTATACAAATATGGATTATTTAACTTAGGAAAATTGCCCTTTGTTGTTTGACGTTTTTACAAGCTTTCTCCTTAATTTTTTAATAAATACTAGAATCCTCCTCTTTAATACTATTTTTGTCCGGTTTCAGAGTGATTAATTACCCTCTAAAAGAAAAAATAATGGTATTTACCAAAAAATCAAGAAGAACTAGTAAAAGTACCAAACAACATGAGGGTAATTAATAAACTTCCCCCTTTTAACTTACTGAATCTGCCTCTTCGGGAAGCATGTACTCCTTCATAAGCCATCGAGTCTTCACTGATTTAGACTTGCCATTCTCTGTCTCTGGCTCAGTGAAATAAGCTAGTGACGTTATTATAACAACTCTCGTTTTATCTTTATTGTTATCCCCCGTTTTCTTCCAAGATCCTTTTTCATTCGAAATTCTACATTTGACTTGTCTGTTGATATTCCTTCCTTGGCCCTTCTTACGTAAATTTGTGAAGAAGTACATTTTTTTGTTCCCTGAATCAGCTGCAAATCCTGCGTGTTTGATAATAATTACAAAGATTCATCATAAAAGAGCAAAAAACAATTTTGCATGAATAAGCAATAATATATTACTGATATCTCCACAGGCATATCTTCAATACACTTATATTACTGATTAATTAGGAAGAAAAATATACAAAATAAATTTGTTTATCAAATGCGAAAATGTAGATATAATATAGTTCGACCTACTTACCTTGGAGCTCTGAAGGTTTATACTCGTAAACATTTATGTTTTTGACATAACGAAATTCGAGTCTATGAGTACAACCATTGTTTTTCTCATTGAGTAAGAACACAACTTCCTGGCCTTCTGGTTCGAATACAAAACCAGGTGGTAAACCGTTCCTAGATGATGAAGCCATAATGGAAATTAAGAGCAATTAGTCTCGAGCAGTAGAATAAAGTTTTTAATAGGAAGATTTCTGATGTTTAATGTCAAGTTCTGATGATCATTTATAGAAGAACATTTTGTAAATTAGAATTGTATTGTAATAACCACTTTGAGTAAGATTAAGTTTTAGTTAGAATTGTAATGCCATAACCATTAGCCTGAATTCTATTAAATTTGTAACTTGCAATAACGTGTTTCCATTTCAGTCGGCCGGTGCATTTTAGTTAGAATTGATGTCTTAATTCATCAATGCTTATAGTGAACTGTAGAATCTGAGACTGAGAGTGATGATCATGGACCTGGAATCACGTTTGCCAATTTGATTGGGATTATATATAAAAGTTGTTTGCTGTATTTTTATTAAAAATATATCTTAGAATTATATTGTAGTTTTACTCCAACAAGCACTTTGTTACATGTGCTATAATTCCCTAAACATTCAAGTCTTGACAAAACCAAAATTTATACTCACAAACATTCTAATTTTATTAATATTATAATTTTAATTTTAATTTCAGTTCTATTGTCCATTAAATTATATATTCTCATTCTAATTCTATTAAATTTTATAATTTCAATTTTAATTCTATTAAATTGTATAATTCCAATTCCAATTCCATTAAATTTTATAATCCCAATTCAATTATAATTTGAATTCTATTAAATGTTATAAATCTAATTTAATTAAATTTTATAATCTTAATATCAATTCCAGTACCATTAAATTTATAATTTCAATCTCAATCTCAATTTCAATTCTAATTACAATAAATTTGATAATTCAAATATCAATTCAATTTACGTTAAATTTTATAATTTCAATTCTAATTCTAATTTTATTAAATTTCATAATCATAATTCCAATCCCAATTAAATTATTTAATTTCAATTCCAATTCCATTAAATGATATAATTTCAATTCTAATTCCATTTAATTTTATAATTCCAATCTAATACCAATTCCAATTTCAATTTCAATTCCAATTCTAATTCTAATTCTATTAAATATTATAAACTGAATTCTATTAAATTTTAAAATTTCAATCTCAATTCCAATTCTAACTCTAATTACATTAAATTTTATAATTCATACATCAACGTTTATGATAAGATGGTAAGAATCACAAAGAATTTATGGCAATTGTTTATATGTAAATTACATTTTTTTGCAAAACAATTGGATAAAGTAATAATTTATATTTATATTTTGTAAATAAGCTGATTTATTATTGTTTCTTGAGGATCAGTCAACTCCTTGCAAACTTTGGCCATTCACATAGATAGGTAATAAGCAAGAAAGCTCGTTAAATTATAAAATAATTTTTGCTAAGAAGTATTGTAATTATTTATTTTTAACAATAAATAAATGAATACTATGCAAAATAAAAAATATGAAAATGAATAAGTTAGTTTAAATGACTCAAAACTTAAAATTTTCTTTTAAAAGACTTATACAAAAAGAAAATAAATTTTTATTCAGGATCTCAAACTAGTATTAGCTTAGGCAAAATAGAATTTGAATGGATAAAAATAAAATATATTTATTATTGCATTACAAACTCTGAAAAAGGAAATATATTTTGAAGCGAAAGCAATCAAACAAGCAAATATTTCAAGTAATATATTACAGAAACAAGCAATTAAGAATCTAGAGAGAGAAAGGTAGAAGAACAATACACAAAATTTACGTGGTTCGACAACTTACTTACATCCACGGCAGATAAAGATTACATTAACTTATTATTGAATCGCAAAATACTAACAAATATACCTTTTACAACGAAGACTCCCAAAGAACTGATTCTCTGCTATCTGGGGCGTCACAACGCCCACACCTTCGCACCGTAACTTGCGTTTTCACCTCTTTTTGCATTCGTCGATCCTCCTGTATCCAATGTAATTGGCTTGCTCACTAAATCATATCCTAATAATTTTTAATCAACTTTTTCACAAATCTCCTCCTTGAATCAAAATTATCCACAAAGTAATCTCGATCTCTCTTCTCCGCATCTTTGGCCACACTCACAAAGTAGTGACTCTGGTTAAGTCTTTGCATAAGATGAACTTAACTGAGCATAGTGGCTTAGTCAACATGTCAGCAGGATTTTTAGACGATGCTATCTTTGTTAGACTAACTTCACCACTTTGAACAATCTCTCGAATGTAATGAAGCTGCACATCAATGTGTTTAGACCTCTCGTAAAATACTTTATGCTTGCTTAGGTGTATGGCACTCTGGCTATCACAATACACACTAGTGTTCACATCTTCAGTAGCCATTACCTCTGTGCATATGCCTTTCAACCACATGACCTCTTTAATAGCTTCTTCAACAGTTATGTACTCTACCTCTGTGGTAGATAGTGCAACCACATGTTGTAGAACTGATATCCAACACACACTACACCTAAACACTGTGAATACGTAACCCATCAATGATATTCTCTTGTCTAAATCACCTACATAATTTGAGTCTATGTATCCTCTTACCATTACACTATTGTCCTCATCCATTTTATACATTAATCCATAATTCAACGTCTCCTAGAGATATCTCAAAATCCACTCCACTGCAAACCAATGATCCTTACCCATATTTGTCATGTATCTACTCACCACGCTCACAACCTGTGCTATGTCTCATCTTGTGCAAACTATTACATATATGATGTTTCCTACAGTGCTTGCATATGGTACTTTACTCATTTACAGTTTCTCTTCTTCAAATGTAGGCAATTATGCTGCTGAAAGTTTAAAATGCATGGGCAAATGAGCAGAGACGGCTTTTGAATTGGACATACCAAACTTCTTTAGGGTCTTAAGTATATATTGCTGTTGAGACAAAAAGGAAAACATCTTTTCTTTCCCTTACAATATCCATACCAATATCCTCTTTGTTGATACTAAATCCTTCATCTTAAACTCACCACTCAACTACTACTTGAGTTTCTGTATTTCTTTCATGTTCTTGCACGCAATCAACATATCAATGACGTATAGAAGTAAATACATTATCCCACAACTCAAGCTCTTAAAGTACACGCATCTGTCATACTTGCTCCTATTAAAGACACAAGTTATCATAAACTAATCAAATCTCCTATATCATTGTCTAGGTGATTGCTTTAACCCATATAACAACTTCTTCAGTAAACAAGCCTGATCCTCTTTTTTGGGCTCTACAAACCCTTGTGATTGTGACATGTAAATTGTCTCTTCAAGCTCTCCACCCAGAAAATCTATTTTTACATCCATCTGCTCAAGATGTAAATAAAAAGGTTTGCATACATGGCTAAAAAACTTCTAATAGATATGTGCTTGACGACTAGAGAGAAAATCTTATTAAAGTCAACTCCCATCATTGAGTAAACCCTTGTGTAACTAACCTTCCCTTAAATTTAGTATGTACTATCCCCAGTATCTCATCCTTCACCTTATAAACCCACTTGCACCCAATTAGTCTCTTTAAGTTCTCTTCACCAACTTCCAAGTATTATTCTTCCTAAGAGAACTGATCTCTTCTTTCATAACCTGTTGCCAATCCCTTTTGTTTTCACTCTTCATAGCCTCACCATATGTTCTGGGCTCATTAAATTTAAAAGTGTAAGTAGAATTAAAAGCGTGAGCAACTAAGTCTACTTGTGCATACCTGATTGGTAGGTTAATCATTCTTCTTGGCCTGTCTCTGACTAGCCGGTACTCTTTAGGTTCCATCTCAAGAGTCCTAGTCTTTCCTTGGGTGAACTTGGAGAAACTCGCCAGTATTCTTAGTTCATCTTCAAAGATTTCCTTATTGAAATATTGATCTGGGGGTATATCAGATCTATACTCAAGCTCCATTTCAACTTCTACTAACTCAAGTGCTGAGTCTTCCTTAGGCATAAGTTCTTCTTTCTCATCTTCTTAGGAAGCTCTCAATATTGTCGTCTCATCGAATGTTATGTCACGGCTTATGATAGTCCTTAGTGTTGTCAACTCTTTATACCACACTTTGTATCCTTTCACTCATTCGGGATATCCTATAAATACCCTTTTGATAGCTCTAGGTTCCAACTTCCCCTCCTTAACATGTACAAAGGCAGGGCAACCAAAGATTCTAAGGTGGTCATACTGAGGAGAGTTGCTAAACTATTTCTCTTCTGTCATCTTGAAGTCAATTGCTGAGGAGGGACTTCTATTGATCAAATAGGTTGTTGTCACTACAGCTTCTCCCCAAAATGCTTTGGACATGTTTGTATTGGTAAGTATGCATCTAACTTTTTCAAGTAGGGTTTTATTCATCCTCTCAGCTATGTCATTCTGTTGTGGTGTTGATTTGACCGCTCTATGCCTTGTAATCCTATGCTTGGCATAAAGCCCATCAAACTTTTAATCGAAAAATGCGAGGTTATTGTCAGTCTGTAGCCTATTCATCCTTTTACTAGTTTGATTCTCAATAAGAAATTTCTATTTCTTGAATGTATCAAGCACTTGATCCTTGCTTTTTCAACATATAGACCCATAGCTTTCTTGGATAGTCATCAATCAAAATCAGAAAATACCTAGCACCTCTATAAGTAGTAGTTTGAGCTTGTCCTTAAAGATCCAAGTGTATGTAGTTAAGAGTCCCTTTAGTCTTGTGCTTGCTAGTACTAAACCTCACTCTATGTGTTTTTCCTAGCACACAAAACTCTAGTAGTTGAAACTTATCCTCACCAAACGCCTTTTAACTACATAACTCCATGGTGCCTTTTGTTCAAGTCCCTATAAATAACAATAATGCACATAAATAGCAACTTATTCTCATAAAATAATAAAATATCAAAATAAAAATATGAGAAAATATATAATAAATATGCCCTTATTAGCCAAAAATTTATAAACCAGGCTTTGAGCGGGCACATGTGAAATATACAACCAGAATTTAGAACCCATTATTTAGTACTCTTACCATTAGTAGCGATTAATGTCTCTACACTATCGTAGCTATCTGATAATAGCATAATGACAATAGTATTTTAGCACTCTAACTTGGGTATTTTTGCTTTAATCCATTAATATTTGCTATTTATTTGTGTTTTTAATCTTAAATAGATACGTGAAGGAAAATGTGACACATAGGATCAAATAGGAGGCGATTCGGGCGAGAAACAAGTGAGATGAGCTCAAAAGACAAAAGTAGCACAGTAGGTGGCTGGGTGCCACGACGCCCAGATCAGCGAGTAAGCACTGCAGTGCTCAGCACCTAGCGCCGCGGCGCTCATGCAGATACTTAAATACCCCTTTTCACTCTCTTATTTTGAGGGGAAGGGAGGGATTCTAAGCTGCTCGTGCCTAGAGTTTCTCATAGCAACAAAAATACTATTTCAAGGCAAAAATATAGAGACTTACTAAGGAGAAAAACGCAAGCAACGAATACACATTCAAGTCAAGAGATCAAAGTGAATTTATTAAAGATTGAAGATTAAAGAATCAACTATTGAACAATCAAGAAAAGAGGAAGAAGAACAAATCAGGGGCATCACTTGTGTTAGTTTCTTTCTTAATTTTAAGAGATGATCTTGTTTATGATATTTTCATATTTTTGCTTTGATATTCTTGTTGTGAACATGAGCTAAATACTTTTGTTCTAGGTTTAGACATGAACTTAGCATGTAATTGACTATTTTAAACTCTTAGTTATGAACTTTTATCCCTTAATTGATTCAATCTATCTTTGCTTAATGCTTTCATTATACTTGATCACTATTTCGATTGTTTAGGAACCATGACAACTTTAACAAAAGGATGCATATGTTTAGCCTATGGTAGATTGATACATGATCATAGAGTAATATCTATGAGTTCCATCTAGAACAGACATTTTTATTATTATTGTTGTTATTTTTTCGTTCTAGTTACCATTTTTATTTTTTTATTTTGACAGTTCATGCGAAGAACCAAGAGCAAAAATTTAACATCTTTTGATCCTAAGATTGAAAGAACATTCTGAAGACTTCGTCGAGAATAACATCAAATTAGAAATATGGCAGAGAATCACAAAAATATCAACAATCCAGTGTTTGAGCCTATGAATCCACAGAGATTGTTAAAGGATTATGCTATTCTTAGTCAACAATCCAGAGATCGTTCAGTCTAGTATTCAGAGCCCCACTATTAATTTAAACAACTTTAAAATCAAGTCGTACTATTTAGATGCTTAAGGAGTCTGTGCAATTCAGTAGAGCTCCCAATAATGATCTCAACATGCATATCGTGAACTTCTTGGAGATTTGTAATACATTCAAGTTCAATAGGGTTTTAGATGATACCATTAGGTTGCGACTATTCCCTTTCTCATTGAGGGACAAGGCCAAGAGCTGGTTGATGTCATTACCATTAGGATCTATATCCATGTGGAATGACTTAACACAAATTCTTAGCAAAGTTTTTTCCACCAGCTAAGATAGCTAAGATGAGGAATGACATCACCTTATTTGTGCAGATTGAAGGTGAGTCATTATATGAGGAATGGGAGCGATTCAAAGACATGTTGAGAGAGTGTCCTCATTATGGAGTTCCTAAATGGTTATTAGTCTAGATGTTCTACAATGGGCTAGTAGGTCATTTAAAGACAATTATCGATGTCGCTGTTGAAGGAGCTCTGATGAATAAGTCCACAGAAAAAGCATATGAGTTACTGGAAGAGATGGCATCCAATAGTTATCAATGGCCTGCTGAAAGAATTACACTAAGGAAGGTTGCTGGAGTTCATGAGATTGATGCATTCAATGCATTGGCTGCGCAGATCAACTTCTTAACCAAGAGATTTGATTCTATAAAGGCTATCAAGACCCAAAATATGATTTATGACTTCTGTGATGACAATCACATGAATGGGCAATGCATGGAGTTAGCAAACTATGTGGAGAACCATAATAGGCAGCAGAATAATCCACATTTAAATTATTATAATTCAGGCTAGAGGAATCATCATAAGTTTTCTTGGGGTGGCAACTAAGGGCAGCAACACATTATTTAAAGATGCATATTCTTTTGTTGTAGGGTGTGATCGATGTCAACGAACGGGGAAAATCTCCAAAAGACATGAAATGCCACAGCAGAACATTCTAGAGGTTAAAATATTTGGCATTTGGGGAATAGACTTCATGGGACCGTTTCCACCATCTCATAACAACAAGTATATACTTGTAGCTGTGGATTATATTCCAAAATAGGTAGAGGTAGTAGCATTACCAAAAAATGAGGTGAGGATAGTGATTAAGTTCCTTTAAAAGAATATATTCACAAGATATAGAACATCGAGAGCAATTATAAGTGACGAGGGCTCACACTTCTGTATTCAATATTTTTCAGCCCTTTTGCAAAAATACAGGGTCAAGCACATGACGGCTACTGCATATCATCCTCAAACGAGCGGACAAGTTGAGGTCTTCAATTGACAAATAAAACACATCTTGGAGAAGATGGTTAAACCAAACCGAAAGGATTGGGCATTACACTTGGATGACGCTTTATGGCATATCGTACTGCTTACAAAACTCCAATTGCTATGTCCCCATTTCGTCTGATCTTTGGAAAAGCATGTCACCTACCTTTGGAGTTGGAACACAAAGCATATTGGGCCATTAAAGCCCTCAACTTTAATCTCCAAGCAACAGGTGAAAAATGCCTACTTCAACTAAATGCCATAGATGAGTTTCGCCTACAAGCATATGAGAATGCTAAGCTTTACAAGAAAAAGATGAAGCGGTGACATGATAAAAAGATACTTTATTGTTCATTTGAAAAGGGACAACAAGTGCTGCTCTACAATTCATGACTGAAGTTATTTCCTAGAAAAATCAAATCTCGATGGTCTGGCTCATTTCAAATTATAATGGTATACCCAAATGGAGCGGTCGAAATTAGAGATCCAAATAATCAAGCTTCATTTATAATAAATGGCCAGCACCTCAAGAATTATTATGGAGGATATATAGATCAGCAGAAAGCCAATGTCGATTTAATGGATTAACTGCAAGATCAACATATCAAGCCGAAGATGTTAAACCAAACGCTTCTTAGGAGGCAACCTAAGTCTAGTATCCTTTGATTTTAATTAGTTTGTTTTAGTATTAATTTTTTTCTCTCTTTATTCAATTCATTTTTCTTGTCTTTTCTTTTCTCTCATGAGTAGTATTGTTTTAGGCTGCATATATATAAATAAAAAAAAGAGGCTTACGGGCGTCGAAGAGCCCATTCATGGGCGCCATGACACCCAAAACAGATTGCTAGCGTCGCAACGTTGGCACCTGGGCATAATTATGCCTAGGTATGTGTTAGCACCGTGGTGCTCCAAATAAACCCTAAAACCCATCTTCTCCATCTCATACTTCCAATTCTTCATTTTACAATCAAAATTAACCACTCCCACACACTACATTTAGATTCAAATTCATTACCCACTCAAATTAACACCACATTAGCACAAAATTCATCTAATCATTCACATTCATCACAACTCCCGATTACTTCTCTCCATTAGCATTCAAGGTACAAATTTCTATCTTTCTTAATTTTTTTTCTTGTTATTTCTCTTTATTATATGGTTACCATGCATAATTAGTGTCTTTATTGATAGATTATAATTATTAAGCCTTGTTAATGAAAAACAAAAACAAAAAAAATTCCATGAATGCTTATGCAACATGTTTAAATGGGTGAATTGATTGAGATTTAATGGGTTATACTTGAATTTCTCTATTAGCAATCCTAACTACATATTAGGATGCTTGTTAAAACATATTCATAATGGTGTTTAATGTTCAAATTGGTGTTGATTGATATTTAATGTTCAAATTGGTGTTGATTGATGTTTAATATTTAAATTAGTGAGTTGATTGTTGTTTAAATGGGTGACTTTGAGCATAAAGCATAATACTCTTATTAGGATGTTTCTATCAATCTATATTTATATATTAGGCAAGTACTGAGATGGTGTAATATTACTACATTACTGTTGTCTATATATGGGTAGTGATGCCATATTACAGTCACAAGTGGAGAGTGATATGTTGTAATGGGTAATGATATTGTATGGTGAGAGAATAGATGTGTGTACATAGGTACGGCAACAATTTTGAGCTAAAAAAAAGAGTGATATGTGGCACACATATATGATTTGATATTGCAATGTTTGAGAGGTAGTTGTTGTCTATATTCGGAGTGCTTATTATTGTTGTTTCAGATATTCAATGGCACCCAAGAAATCAAAGAAGTCCATTGCATCATCTTCTGCAAGCTACGATACTAACAAGTTTGTTTCCAAAGAAGCTGTAGACTTATATCACTCTTTCATAATCAAACGCACAATCATTCTTGAAAAAGGCTTTCGACATCATGGGAGGGGGCTATCCAAAAATCTCTAGAATTATTGCAGACAGGGGTTGGGGACGCTTATGCCCACAACCAGATGCCGCGGTTATTCCACTCGTCCGCGAATTTTAGGCTAATGGCAAAGAGCACTCTTATGGGAAAATCCAAATCAGAGGCAGACCTATTCAAATCTACAATGAAGTCATCAATAGATATTTTGGGATACACAATATATAACAAGATGACTATATGAAGCTCCATTGGAACCCAGATTATGAAGCCGTCATTGACTACTTGGCCACCCTAGATGCTTAATAGACGATGTCTAAAAATATTCCGGTCTCCTTTCCCGCACATTATATGTGCAGAGAATTCAAAGCGCGGCACTATTTCATAGCTGCCAAGTTAATGCTAGTCAGTCACATGAGCATGATACCAGCGAAGAGAGCTCTTCTTCTATATGCCATTTTAATAGGGCGGACAATCGATATTGGCAAGGTGGTCAGAGACACAATCCTTTTCGGCCTCGATCATCCAAAGTAAAGCATCTATTACCCCTCACTAATTACAACATTGTGCGCTAAAGCTGGAGTCGAGTGGACATCATCAGAAGAAGTATTTCCCCCAGCACACGTCTTGGATAACAGGAAAATTGCTATAATAGTTGATGGTCCAGCCCAAGACCCTACTCCCCAACCACTTTCGCCACAAAGACCAACCACATAACTGACCATACCTCAAAGATTGTCAAGGTTAGAAGAGGCCTTCACCACATACCAGCATTAGACTGCATCATATGCCGCATATCAAGACTAGGTCTTGCTCATTGCCATCACACACTTCGGCATGGATACGTATAACTTGCCAAACCTTCCAACCTATCCAGTGCCTCCAGATGCAGATGACTTAGGAGATGATGCAGAAGTTGAAAATGAAGTAGGGAGTGAAGATGAAGACGGAGGGGACAACTAATGCTCCATAAAAACAGGGAAGTGTTCTAATTTTGTTATTTTATTGCTGCCATAAGGACATGTCTTATTATAAGTGTAAGGGCAGGGGAAACACTTTTTAATTCGTAATTTTCTTCATACTTTGTTAGTTTATTTTCTATTTTTATTTGTTTTCTTTAGAAGTAGTTTATTTTCTTTCAGTATTGTTTGTTTGGGTCGAAAGAGTTTATAGTCGATGATGATAAATGGAGTTGAAGAAAAGCTATAAACTCTTTAGACTTATTTATTATTGTGTTCATTTTATACTATAATTGGATTAATTATATTCAGCTTATAGTTGTTCACTTTAAACATCTGTGCACTCTAGAGCTATTTAATGTTCAGTAGTTGTAAGGTAGAATATACTTATTCATAACAAAGAAGGTAATCAAGGTCGTCAATTATCTAGAACTTGTTTGATTAGCTTTCGAGATGAAATCCTAGGACATATATAGTAAGGGATATGATTATAGGCCATGTTTGGATCGATTGGACTTTTTCTAGCCAACCTTGAATATTTTTGTCCTTAGTCACCCTTTTTAAGCCTGATTGACTATATTCTTTTCAAACCCACTTTAGAAGCCTATAACCAATTAATACTTGTATCTGTCATAAATACCCTTCGCACTATGATACATAACATCTGGTTGTAAGGGTCATAAAGTGATTCAAAGTCTTAGGTAAAAAGAAGAGACAGCTATGGAATTGTTCTCATTCAGTTAAAAGAATTAAAGAAGCTTAATTCAAAAAGAAAAAAAAAACGAGACCTCCTAGAAAGACAATAGAGAACAATAGACTTATTGAAAAGTTGGGTTCAAGAAAAATAAGTTTAGGGGAATAAATTGAAGAAAAAAAGAACAAAAGTGATCCTTCGACAAAAGAGGTTATGGTTATAATGTGATTTGAACTTAAAAATTGTCCGTATTTTCATACCCTAACCGAAGCCTCTTATTACAAGCTAATGAAAGTCCTATTTGATCCCTTATTATATATTTGTTCTACATTAGTAGAGATTGCTATGAAAAACAAGCTTATGGTCCTAATCTTTCTTTGATAAAAATAAGATGTTTGAAAATACAATTGATGTGCAATTAAACAACTCGACACACACTCACAAGTGAATGATTACAAGATAGATATAAGCATGATGATTAGAGTGTAGAATGAGCATGAATAATTTTTGAGTTTGAAGATTTCGTAAGTGTAATTCACCATTTGAGACAACTTTCAAATTTCTGATCGATCTGAGCAACTCATGGTTCAAGGGACGTTAAGAGAGTGTTTTTATATAGTTATTTTGGCTCCTTGTTAGTGTGTTCTTGTTTTTCTCGAGGACGAGCAAATGTTTCAGTTTAGGGGTATTTGATAATAGCATAATGGCAATAGTATTTTAGCACTTTAACTTGGGTATTTTTTCTTTAATCAATTAATATTTATCTACTCATTTGTGTTTTTAATCTTAAATAGGTGCGTGAAGGAAAATGTGACACATAAGATCAAACGGGAGGTGATTCAGGCAAGACACGAGCGAGATGCACTCAAAAGACGAAAGTACCGTAACAAATGGCTAGGCGCCGTAGTGTCTAAATTAGCAAGTGAGCGCCACAGCGCTCAACACCCAGCGCCACGACGTTCGTTGGCATTTTGATGACCCTTGTGCTTATGCCCAGCGCCGCAGCGCCCATGCAGATACTTAAATACCCCTCTTAACTCTCCTATTTTGGGGGGGGGGGGGGGGGGCAGGGGGATTCGACACTTCTCATGCCTAAGGTTTCTCATAGCAACAAAAATACTATTTTGAGGCAAAAATAAATAAACTTAGCAAGGAGAAAAATGCAAGCAACGAATACATATTCAAGTCAAGAGATCAAAGTGAATTTATTAAAGATTGAAGATTAAAGAATCAACTATTGGGCAATCAAGACAATAGGAAGAATAACAACTCAGGGCATCACTTGTGTTATTTTCTTCCTTAATTTTAAGAGATGGTCTTGTTTATGATATTTTCATATTTTTGCTTTGATATTCTTGTTGTAAACATAAGCTAAATACTTTTGATCTAGGGTTAGACATTCTTGAACTTAGTATATAATTGACTCTTTTAAACTTTTAGTTTTGAACTTTTATCCCTTAATTGATTCAATCTATCTTTGTTTAATGCTTTCATTATACTTGATCACTATTTTGATTCTTTAGGAACCATGACAACTTTGACAAAATGATACATGTGTTTAGCCTATGGTAGATTGATACATGATCATAGAGTAATATCTATGAGTTCTGTCTAGGATAGACATATACCTAGGTGGCATGTATGGTTTGATTAGACTTATTCTTAATGAGTTGCATCTTATTCGGATTAGCATAGACATATAGGTAATTATTAGGGTGTGATATTATCATTCGACTGTCAACAGAAGATTATGATGAAATCAATGTCTAGCCAATCAATTGATAATAAGGGAATAACTAAGGGGTTAAAGAATTCAATGAACTACTATAGGATATGTTGAAACCCTAGATTACTTATCAAACTAGTGAATTTTATCTCTAAGTGCTTGCGATATTTTAATTAGGTTTCATTCGATAACAGTAGTATAGTTAGTTAAAATCCATCTCAGAGGTTAGTTTGGATAAAGGTAAAATAGAGTAATTTTAGTAATCGATTGAAGAAATAGAAATAATAATCTTTATGGGATTGATAATGACAGGACCCGACCCGAGACCCTCTACTATAGATCCCAGCGGCCCTGTCGGGCACCCCGACGAAGTTCCTCCGAACCTAACTGGGTAAGTTGAGAAATTCCACGAGGCGAAGCTCTTTTTAATTCTTGTTACTACTAAGAAGGTCTAGTAATATACATGAAAACGACATCTTAATTTTAAAAACAAACAGACAGAGTTTCCCCTATTTTTTGAAACATCCATATAAAACCTGTAAAGAAATTTCACTTCTATTTCCAATACATCTCAATTCTACCAATTCGGACCTCCGGTCCTTTCCAAATCAAATCCAACACAACTCAATTATTCATTTGAATCACAAATAAACGTAATCATAAAAGTAAAAAGAACGATCATCATAAAATTGAAATCTCTTCTTCTCGGTTCAAAACATACATCTAAATATACATGCCTACAACTATTATGCATAAAGTAAAGGGTGCTATTTAGCACATTTACATGTACAAAAAATGATCTTCGGATTCGGCCCACTACTCGGCAATAGGAGAATCAGCAGCTTGCGTACTGAGACCTGCACTTGGGAAAGGGGTTCAGAAAACATAAAACACAAAACGGGTGAGCTAAAGGAGCTCAGTGAGTGCAAATAAATTTCAATAAAATAATATCATGTATAAATAGCAAATTCTAAAGTTCATGCAGAAATCATGCTTCTAAAACTGATGTAAAACGGTTTTTAACATCATATGCTATTGAAATCTTGCCGAGCGGGTTTTATCTACATCTTTGGAAAACCATATTCAGAATCTGTATAACATAATAACTGCTGTGTGTATATAAATGCATAAATGTTATCGGTAAATCGAAAACTAGTAAAATTCTCGCTCGGCCATTTTCTTTCTAAACTGTACCAATGGTAACCCTAAAGCTCTATACCCACGCAACGACTCAACTAGCACCGCACACGTGAGTAGGTCACGGGGCACCTCAACTAGCAGCACCCACAGTGACATCTCAAGACATCTCACTGGCTATGCAGCGAAATCTTACATCGCATGCATATAGCGAGACCATACCCCGTACATATAGAGTGACTCACCTGACTCGACATCCAGACTTTTCGGAGTTAGTGACACACCCCCAAAATCTGCCCATGTGCACGGGATATACCGACCGGGTCTAATACAATCATCACCACTATAATCTGAGGGTACCAATGGCCTTAAAAATGAATGCAGAAATTTTAAAACTGTTTCTCAAAGGCATGTCTATGAATATATATCAAGATCATAAATCATGGTTATGCATCGAAAGCTCATAAAATATGCATGTTCATTATGCGAAAACATAATAAACAAAAAGTAAAAGAAATGGCATATTTCCACTCACGACCGCTCAACGCTCAATTTCGCTCCCGATTTCTGCTCCCGTTATCGCTCTCGGTTATCTTCACCTACGTGCCATAAATGACATTTAGAACCAAATCGAATACTAGAATCTCATTTAACTATTAAATTTCCTAATGGGCATACAAAGCCCGGATGTAAACTACTTTCCGATTTTTATTTACGGAGCCATTTAATCTAACCTATCTCACCATCCGATGCCCTGAAAATTATTGAACCCCTTATAATCTTGGTTGGACATAATTGCTCTTCACCTTTCCAAAATGGACAATTGTGTCCCATTATCTTCATTTTTTATTTTTCCATCAACATATACATTCAATTTACAATATGCACCATTTACACACAACAATTCATTCAAAACACCACTCAATCCCTAACTTCCCTAAAGTGGCAGAATTCCACCCTAGGTTCCAACACATTCCTTTTCTCAATTTCTTGTTCCAATTATAACAAAATCATGCCAATTTCATTCTAAAGCCCTAATTACAACCAATTGAAATCTCTACAACAAAATCACCAAAAACCCTAATTCTTACCTTGCCAATTTCTTCAAATTGATGACTCTTTCAAGCTCCAAACTAGAATTCAACTCAATCTAAGCCAAGAATACACATAAGAACATCAATTTAAGCATTCTTGAAAGCTCACTTATCAAACTCATAAAACAATGCTTTTCTTACCTCTTTTTCTTGAATTTTCACTAATTGAGGCTTCAATTGAGCTTAGGAATTGGTATGTAACCTTATTTTGGCTTGATTAAGCATGAAAAAAAACTTGAATAGTCACTATAGCGGCACCCCCCTTTGAAGCTCGAATTTCTCTCTTTTTTGTCTAAGTGTTGGTTTTGATCTCTCTTCAAATTTCTACACACTTCTAACATATGTATAGTGCTCCCTCAATTGACCATTTTGCCCTTCAACTTACTTAAAACTTCTAATTTGCCATTAGCTCAAATAAAAATATTTAATTGGTTTCTTTATAACTATCTAGTTAGAATAGTCAAAAGAACTAACTAGAGTTTCCAACTTGACAATCCATGAGATTGTTTCTAATTGGTCCATTTCTTAATATATGGATTGTATTTCTCAACAAAGGCTTGTTCCATTCATAACCCTTAAATGGAAATTCATGTAGTAAATTAGGATTTCCTTTTTTAAGCCAATAGAGAAAAATTCCAAAAATATTCTAGGGTCGTCCGGCGCACCGATCGAGTGTGAAATTACCAAATTAGGTCTAATATCTCTCACGTACACTATAAAGGAAATATTTCTAATAGGGTTAAAATCGAGTAACCCTACGGTGTCTTATTTGCTCTATACCGAAATTTAGGCGCCAATACTACTAATAGGGATTGAATATTACAGATAATCTGGACTTAGTCATATATTACTTAATATGAAAGCGTGCACTTGTGCTAGGTTATTAAATCAGACATCAAGTTTTTGGTGATGTTGCCAGAAATTATTTTATCTATTCTTAGATCGATACTAATACCATATTATCTTACTTTTACTTCAGATTTTATTTTATTTCATTATTATTATTGTTATTTTTCCGTTCTAGTCTATCTTCATCTTCAATCTTAATGTTGATAGACTTAAGATCAAGAATGATCTTGTTGAAGGCATCTATAGGATCTTTCATCGACATCCCCTCTAACATGGATAACTAATATAGCTTCTTCTTTATATGCAATCTGTTGGCCAATAATTTCAACATATAAAGGAGTTAAGCTTCTTTCAAAGACCAATCGTCGTCGTCTCTCCTGCTACTTCCTTTAGTACTTCATCGCTGAATGACAAAACGATTGTACTGTGAGCTCTTTCTTAAATATCCATTCTTTCTACTTTAAACTTAGATGACTCTGGCATCTTCTCCTCTTCACTAGATAGAGCTATAGTCTCCTCTAATGGAGAGCCTAACTGTTGGCTCACCAACAAAGCCTTAACCTTCATCTTTCACAGATTGAAAGCATTCATCCTGTTGAATTTCTCTACCTCATACTAAGGTGTGGCCATGTTTGCTTAGAACCAAGCTCTGATACTAGTTTGTTAAAGTGAAAGCAAGCAAACAAACAAATATCCCAAGCAATATAATGTAGAAACAAGCAATTAAGAATCTAGAGAGAGAAAGGTAGAAGAACAACACATAGAATTTACATAGTTCGATAACTTACCTATGTTTATGGCGGATCAAGATCACACTAACTTATTATTGAATCTTAATGCACTCACAAAGTATGCCTTTTACAAGAAAGACTTACAAAGAACTTACTCTCTCTTGTAGCCTATGGGTTTCTCTCACTAAGAATCACAAAATAAGCTATAATCACAAAGAATTGTGTTTAATCACTAAGATATATTTACAAGCCAATAGAGAGACTTTATATAGGCTTTAAGATGAAGTAGGTTAACCCTAAATGTGTGGAAGTCATTTTAGGGAGTCCCGAAACAAGTGAGAGTCGAACAAAATTGAAAAAATATTTTCCTCGCGCTAGGTGCTTAGCTCCTTTCGCTGCGGTGCTAGAATATTCCAGCTGAGCACCGCGGTACTGTGGTACTCTAGTGCTGTCTGGGGCACCGCCACTTGTATTTTTTCCTTCTTTTGCGTCTGTCTTTGATCCTCCCGTACCCAACACACTTGGCTTGCTCTCCAAATCATATCCCGATAATTATTTATCAACTTTCTCACAATATATAATGATATATATTTCCTTCTCTAGAATTCAAAAGATATATGCAGTACAAAAGATATTGTAGTTCTTATCTTAATGATAAATCAATCCAACTTAAGATATATAGCTTATATATATTGCAATACCAAACTTTGATATCAGAGTGAATTTGTTTTTTAAAAAAAAGCTCGATCATATTAAAGAAAATAAATATTATCGACCGATAAGTAATTGCAACGTAGCTTATAAGATCATTGCTAAATGTCACGTCCCGCACTAAATAGAAATTGAGTAGGTCTTGGGTATATTTGTGTGGGTATGCAGTATTACCTAATAGGATAGTCTTTTGGGTTAATGACAAGCGCCTAACCCGTGATAAGTGGTATCGGAGTAGACTCAAATTCTCATTCACATATAGGCTCCCAAACCCCAATGAAACTTACCACGTGGAAAGTAAGTCCCTCATATGTTGTGGGGGATAGGTATTACGGTTCAAAAGGCCTTGAAAATCTTGTATCTAAAGCCTTAATAGGGATTGTCATGTGCTTAGTGAGTCCCCTAGCTCCAAGGAGGATGGACAATACAAGTCAGGTTGGCTCTTGAGTTTGGGCCAGGCCGAGATGAAGGTGTCACGTAATTAGGTGGGGAAAAATATCACCGCCTACATCAAATAGAAATTCGATAGATCTTAAGTATATATAAGCCAGTAGGCATTACTTATTATGCTACTTTTTTTTATCAACGACAAGTGCCCATGACACAGTATCCCCGGGAGTTTGAGCATACTAAGTTTCTCTTATTAATATGAAATTAAAATATTCCATTAAATGTTTTGTAGTTCCAATTCTAATTATATTAAATTTTATAATTCTAATTCTATTAAATGTTATAATTCAAATTCCAATTTCAATTCTGTTAAATTTTATAATTTAAATTTAAATTTTAATTCTATTAAAATTTATAATTCTAATTTCAATTCCACTTCTATTAAATGTTTTAACAAAGATAAGGTTTTGGTATTGTACAAATTAAAGGAAAGAGAAGAAAAGTTAGGAGAACAAAAAAGGGATAAATAAAAATGAAAGAAAATCTTAAAAATATGAAATAAGCCTACTATTAAGAAGGTTAAAATTGGTCTATACAGATATAATAAGTTGAATTATTTTTTTTTGTTAAGAAGGTTAATAAATTATCTTTTTTGGTTTCTTCTTAATAATCGGCTATGTTAGAGATGTGTAAGTCTTATGTTAAATGTTTTTAAAGAAAAACAAGAGTGTATGATATGAAAGAATTGTATTACTCTTGTATGTCAAACGTTAATTGAAGAAGTTATTTATACAAATAAAAATGTGACCAATAGAAAAAGCTTTAATCATATGATTTCCAACATAAACGAGAATTGTGTGCTTATGATGGAAAGACAACTAATCGTTGTAGCCTCGATTTGGCTGGTTATAAAAGAATTCTAAAATGGTCAATTAAGCGCTTCTTAAACTCTTTTTTCAACATTCTCTTTGATGCCCTTTAAATGCTTGTCGATGCATGACAATCCTAGGGCCTAAGAAGGGCTTATATAGGCCTTTACATTATCACAACACTTTTCCTTGCCAAAACCTCCCTACTCGAACATTCTCTTTAAACTTCTTTCACTCTAATAAGATGACCTCCAATACTGCCTTTTGCTCTCGTCCCTTCAATAATGTATGTTAAGCTGCATACAACATTTCTATTTAGCATATACCCATTGTGCTTCTTACTCTTTATTCTTACCATATACTATTTAAGTACCTTTAGTGTTCCTTTTTTTCATGAATGAACATCTTATTTGATTTACAACTCCTAGGAATCGATACTAAATTTCTCATGTGATCAACAACATGTCTCATACCTGGTAACTCCTTAACTTTTCTATTATACAGTCTCATCCTTATACTAGTAATTTCCATGAATTGACAAGCTATATTATTACCATTAGTATTTTACTACCATTAATGGATCTATAACTAGTAAATAAGATCTATTAAGATATATGGAGAACAAACCATAAAGGTGCTGACTTCATTGGTACATATCTGCGGCTCTCAAGAAATTGAGATTTTAATAATAATGAAAATGAAATGTGAAAACGAAATAGAAAATGGATGGAGGAGGCGTTATGGATTTATTTTATCTAACCCTCAATACGGTGACGTTTTTAGAGACTTAATTTTTCTTCGGGTTCCCAAAACGACACCTTTTGCTTGGGGATTTTTTTTCTAATTTTGTTTTCCCTTTTTTTCACCTTTTTTCCATTTCTAATTAATCCTTTTTAGAAAAATAAATAATAATTTATTTTAACTTTATTTTCCACTTGACTACTTCATCTTTTAAAATATTCTCAATAATTATTTTGTATTTCAAAATTATTAGTATTTTTCTCTTAATTGTAATTTAATTGTAGTATTAATTATAATTGTATTTGTAAATAATAGTTAAACTTATTGGAATCAGAATTATAAAATTTAACGAAGCTAAAATAAAATTGGATTTAAAATTATAATATTTAACGTAATTAAAATTGAATTCGAAATTATAATATTTAACATAGTTTAAATTAAAATTGGATTCGTAATTATAACATTTAACGTAATTAAAATTAAAATTATATTTAAAATTTTAACATTTAATATAATTAAAATTCGTAATTGGAATTGAAATTTTAAAATTTACATAATCGATATTGAAATCAAATGTGAAATCATAAAATTTAATGTAATTGAAATAAAAATTGAATTTAGGTTCAGAATTATAACCTTTAACATAGTTAAAATTGAAATTAGATTTGAAATTATAACATTTCACGTAAATGAAATTAAAATTGAATTCAGAATTATAACATTTAACGTAATTGAAATTAGATTCAAAAATTTAATATTTAACGCAATTGAAATTGAAATTATAAAATTTAACATAATCAAAATTGAAATCGAATGTGGAATCATAAAATTTAACATAATCAAAATTGAAATTGATTTTAGAATTAAAACTTTTAATGTAATGGAAATCAAAATTATTAAATTTTACATAATTTAAATTTGAATTGGAATCAGAATTATAATATTTAACATAATTGAAATTAAATTGGAATCGAAATTATAACATTAATGTAATTAAAATTCAATTCGGAATTATAAAATTTAACTTGAAATTGAAATCGCATTTGGAATTAAAACTTTTAACATAATTGAAATTCGAATTGGTTGTAACGTAATTAAAACATACACTAAATATTATTATTCCAAATCTAATTTTAATTTCAATTACGTTCAGTGTTATACTTTTAAATCTAATTCCAATTTCAATTACGTTGAAAATTGTAATCCCAAATCTACTTTCAATTACGTTAAATATTATAATCCCAAATTTTAATTTCAATTTCAATTACGTTAAATATTAGAATTCTAATCTAATTTCAATTATGTTAAATGCTCTAATTTCAAATCCAATTCTAATTTTAATTACGTTAAATGTCATAATTTTATATCTATTTTTGAATTCAATTAGGTTAAATGTTGTAATCCCAAATCAAATTTCTATTTCAATTACACTAAATGTTATAATTTCAAATCTAATTTTAATTTCAATTACGTTAAATGTTATAATTTCAAATCTAATTTTAATTTCAATTACGTTAAATGTTATAATCAAATTTTAATTTCAAATCTAATTTTAATTACATTAAATGTTATAATTTTAATTTCAATTATATTAAGTATTACATGTTATAATTCCATATTTAATTTCAATTTCAATTGTGTTCAATGTTATAATTCCAAATACAATTCTAAATACAATTACGTTAAATATTATAATTCTAAATATAATTCTAATTTCAATTACGTTAAATATTATAATCTTAATTTTAATTTCAATTCTTTTAAGTATTACATGTTATAATTTCAAATCTAATTTCAATTGCAATTGCATTCAATGTTATAATTTCATATTAAAAGCGTGAGCAACTAATTCTATTTGTGCATACCTGATTGGTGGGTTAATCATTCTCCTTGGTCTATCTCTGACTAGCTGGTACTCTTGAAGTTCCATCTCAAGAGTCCTAGTCTTTCCTTGAGTGGACTTGGAGAATCTCGCCGGTGTTCTTAGTTTATCTTCAAAGATTTCTTTATTGAAATGTTAATATAGGGGTATATCAGATCTACACTCAGGCTCTACTTCAACTTCTACTGACTCGAGTGCTGAGTCTTCCTTGGGCACAGGTTCTTTCTCATCTTCTTGAGAGGCTCTTAACATTGTCGTCTCATCGAACGTCACGTCACAGCTTATGATACTCCTTGGTATTGTCAACTTTTTATATCATACATTGTATCCTTTAACTCCTTCGGGATATCCTATAAATACCCATTTGATAGCTCTAGGTTCTAACTTCCCCTTCTTAACATGTACAAAGGTAGGGCAACAAAAAATTCTAAGATGATCATACTAAAGAGAGTTGCTAAACTATTTCTCTTCTACCAACTTGAAGTCAATTACCGAAGAGGGACTTCTATTGATCAAATAAGCTACTATCACTACAGATTCTCCATAAAATACTTTGGACATCTTTGCATTGGTAAGCATGCATCTAACTTTTTCAAGTAAGGTCATATTCATTCTCTCAGCTACTCCATTCTGTTGTGGTGTTGATCTCACCATTCTATGCCTTGTAATCCTATACTTGGCACAAAACCCTTCGAACTCTCTATTGAAAAACTCGAAGCTATTGTCAATCCATAGCCTATTCATCCTCTTTTACTAGTTTAATTCTCAACAAAAGCCTTCTAAGTCTTGAATGTATCAAACACTTGATCCTTGCTTTTCAACACATAGACCCACATCTTCTTTGGATAGTCATTAATCAAACTGAAAAAATACCTAGCACCTCCACAAGTAGCAGTTTGAGCTGGTCCCTAATGATCCGAGTATATGTAGTTAAGAGTCTCCCTAGTTTTGTGCTGGCTGGTAGTAAACCTCACTCTATGTGTTTTTTCTAGTACATAAAACTCTAGTGGCTAGAACTTATCCTCACCAAACGCCTTTTAACTACATAACTCTACGGTGCCTTTTGTTCAAGTCTCAATAAATAACAATAATGCACATAAATAGTAATTTATTCTCACAAAATAATAAAATATCAAAATAAAAATATAAAAAAGGTATGTTATGTTGTTAGATTCAAGTTCAAGTTATCATGATTGACAGTCTGCACCACCTTTAAAGGAAACCCCTGATCTTGGGAGGCAGCATCCCCTAAGTTATGATGGAGCATCTAAATCTCAAGTATGTGGAGCAGGGATAATAAGGTATGTTATGTTGTTAGATTCAAGTTCAAGGCTTCAAACAATAGGCTGAGTACGAGGCTCTCTTGGATAAATTGAAAGTGGATCATGCTATAGTAGCCTCAGATATCCTGGTGAAGAGTGACTCCCAATTAATGGTTAATTAGGTGAATGGCAGTTTTAAACCCTAGAAGAAAACATGTTAGCATACTTAAAGATAGTTAACATCTTGATGGGTCAGTTCAAAGAAATCAAAAGATAGTTAATCCCAAGGAGTAAAAATCACCGAGCTGATGTAATAGCAAGGTTGGCATTAAATGAAGAAACTCAGCTGCCCATGACCATCCCTATAGAGTTCATACCTACACCTAGCATATAGAAGAAAGAATAGGTAATGCAAATCGACCTTGAACCAAGCGGTCTGATCTAATTTTAGATTACATCTAGAATGGAACCCTCTCTAAGGATAAATGAGAAACTTACAAGCTCAGATATTGAGTAGCTCGATACACAGTTATTGAAGGATTGTTGTATAGGTGGAGTTTTTCCCATCCCTACATGAGATATTTAAGGCTACAAAAAACTCTGAGGGTGAAATCACTAGCTCATAAAGTTTTCATGACAAGCTATTACTCGCTAACTTCCTTTAGGATGAAAATGATTTGGTTAAACGGTGTGATATGTGCTAGAGGTTTACTGACAAGATCGAGCACCAACTGAAGAACTAACCATTATGGTGGGACCATGGTCATTTGCCCAATGAGGACTACATTTGGTAGGACCTTTACTTTAAGGAAAAGGTTTTCTAAATATTTTGTGGTGGCAGTAGACTATTTTACTAATTGGAACGAAGCTGAACCACTATAAAACATTCCCAAAAAGAGTGTGCAAGATTTCATTTGGAGGAACATAGTATGTTAGTTTGAGATCTCTTATGCAATAATTAGGAAACAGCTCAACAACAATAACTTTAGGGAATTTTGCAAACAGGTAGAAATTCAACTCTTATTTGCATCTCTAACACATCCCAAAACCAATGGCAAGATAGAATCATCCAACAAGAGCATCAAGAAATAGTTGAAAAATAAACTGATAGACAGAAAATGAGGTTGGGTAGAAAAACTTCTCGAGTTGCTCTAGGCCCTAAAAACTACAAGCAAAATAGTTACAGGAGAAACTTTATTTTCACTTGCTTTTCGTAGCAAAGCTGTAATTCCTGCTGAAGTCAGAACACCAACACATTGGGTGTTGTACTTTTTAGAAGCCATTAATAACGAGTTACTCATAGAGCACCTGGACTCAGTCAAACAACTGAAGGAGAAAGACTAAATCCAAGCTGCTGCTTATCAATAAACGGTGGCAAGGTATTGCAAAACAAAAGTGCGAGCTCGTGAATTTATGGAAGGTAACCTCGTAACCTAGGAAGGGACCTATGAAGTTATTAGGAGATAAAAAAAAATTCTATAATTGAAGGAATCGATGGAAAATAGTAAGGAAGCCATGAAAGATCAAGCTGCAGAAGAAGTATTATCATTAAAACTTGTGTACTGCTATGTCCGATCCTTTAAAAAAAATAATGTTCTATATTTGTACTTTCAAAAATTGAGAAATTGAACAAAATCCTACTAATAAAATAATTTTTCTGTATGATTACTAGATAAATGGCTACTTGTGCCATAATTTTTAACGTAAAGAGCTGTAGGGGGTGGGTTAACGATCTTTGAGGTGGTCCAAAATGGGGTATAGTACTTAAAGAGGTTACCTAAGATCAATACAGAATGGTCAATGCTCTTTCAGGTAGCCTTAAGAAGTTACGGTACTCAAAGAGGTTACCTAGGATCAGTACAGAAGGGTAAACGCTATTTGAAGTAGCCCTTGAAAGTGTACGGCACTCAAAAGAGTTACCCTATGACTAGCATAATAAGGGTCAATGCTCTTTGAGGTAGTCCTTGAGGGAGTGCGACACTTAAAAAGGTTACCCTAGAACCATCACGAAAGGGGTCAACGTTCTTTGAGGTTTAATACTTTTTAAAGTCATCCCTGAGGGGGTGTGAGACTCAAAGGGGTTACCCCATGATCATCATAGAAAGGTCAACACTCTTTGAAGCTATCCCTAACGGGGTACGACACTTCAAGGAGTTACCCCAAGATTAGCGAAAGAGCGTAAACACTCTTTCAGGTTACCTTTAAAGAGGTGCAGCACTCAAAGGAGTTACCTCATAGTCTGCACAAATGAATTCAATGTTCTCTGAAGTAATCCCTGAGAAGGTTTGGTGACAGGACCCGACCCGAGACCCTCTACTATAGATCCCAGTGAACACTCTTTCAGGTTACCTTTAAAGAGGTGCAGCACTCAAAGGAGTTACCTCATAGTCTGCACAAATGAATTCAATGTTCTCTGAAGTAATCCCTGAGAAGGTTTGGTGACAGGACCCGACCCGAGACCCTCTACTATAGATCCCAGTGGCCCTGCCGGGCACCCCGACGGAAGTTCCTCCGAACCTAACTGGGTAAGTTAAGAAATTTCCACGAGGCGAACCCCTTTTTAAATCTTGTTACTACTAAGAAGATCTAGTAATATACATGAAAACGACATCTTAGTTTTAAAAACAAACGGACAGAGTTTCCCTTATTTTTCGGAAAATCCATATAAACCTGCAAAGAAATTTCACTTCTAATTCCAACCCATCTCAATTTTACCAATTTGGACCTCCGGTCCTTTTCAAATCAAATCCAACACAACTCAATTATTTCCGGTAAATCACAAAATAAGCATAATTATAAAAAGTAAAAACGATCATCATAAACTGGAAATCTCTTCTTCTTGATTCAACACATACTTACAAATATACATGCCTACAACTATTATGCATAAAGTAAAGAGTGCTATTAGCACATTTACATGTACAAAAATTATCTTTGGATTCGGCCCACTACTCGGCGATAGGAGAATCAGCAGCTTGCGTTCCGAGACCTGCACCTGGGAAAGGGGTTTAAAACATAAAACATAAAACGAGTGAGCTAAAGGAGCTCAGTGAATGTAAATGAGAATTCAATTACAAGAATATTATACAAAGATAGCAATTTCTAAAGTACATGCAGAAATTATGCTTCTAAAACGGATGTAAAATTGTAAAACGGTTTCTAATATCATATGCTAATGAAATCTTGCCGAGCGGATTTTATCTACGTTTTTAGAAAACTATATTCAGAATCTGTATAACATAATAACTGCTGTGTGCATATAAATGCATAAATGCTATCGGTAAATCGAAAACTAGTAAAATCCTCGCTCGGCCATTTTCTTTCTAAACTGTACCAATGGTAACCCTAAAGCTCTATACCCACGCAGCGACTCAACTAGCACCGCATACGTGAGTAGGTCACGGGGCACCTCAACTAGCAACACCTACAGTGACATTTCAAGACATCTCACTAGCTACGCAGCGGAATCCTACATCGCATGCATATAGCGAGACAATATCCCGTACACATAGAGTGACTCACATGACTTGACATCCCGACTTCCTAGAGTTAGTGACACACCCCCAAGACCTGTCCATGTGCACGGGATATACCGGCCAGGTCTAATACAATCATCACCACTATAATCTGAGGGTACCAATGGCCTTAAAACAAATGCAGAAATTTTAAAACTGTTTCACAAATCGATCATGTAAAAGCATGTCTATGAATATATCGAGATTATAAATCATGTTTATGCATCGAAAGCTCATAAAACATACATAGTCATTGTGCGAAAACATAATAACCGAAAAGTAAAAGAAATGGCAGATTTCCACTCACAACCGCTCCGCGCTCAATTTCGCTCCCGATTCTTGCTCCCGTTAACGCTCTCGGTTATCCTCACCTACGTGCCATAAATGACATTTAGAACCAAATCGAACACTAAAATCTCATTTAATTACTAAATGCCCTAATCGGCATACAAAGCCCGGATGTAAACTACTTCCCGATTTTAGTTACGGAGCCATAATCGAAACTAACTCACCATCCGGCGCCCTGAAAATTATTGAACACCTTAAAATTTGATTGGACATATTTGCCCTTCACCTTTCCAACATGGACAATTATGTCCCATTTTCTTCATTTTTGGGTTTTTTCATCAACCATATACATTCAATTCACAATATGCATCATTTACACACAACAATTCAATCAAAACACCACTCAATTCCTAACTTCCCTAAAGTGGCAGAATTTCACCCTAGGTTCCAACACCTTCCTTTTCTCAATTTCTTGTTCCAATTACAACAAAATCATGCCAATTTCATTCTAAAGCCCTAATTACAATCAATTGAAATCTCTACAACAAAATCACCAAAAACCCTAATTCTCACCTTGCCAATTTCTTCAAATTGATGACTCCTTCAAGCTCCAAACTAGAATTCAACTCAATCTAAGCCAAGAATACACATAAGAACATCAATTAACACATTCTTGAATTCTCACTTATCAAACTCATAAAAGATGCTTTTTTTACCTCTTTTTCTTGAATTTCTTCTAATAGAGACTTCAATTGAGCTTAGGGATTGGTTTGTAACCTTAATTTAGCTTGATTACACATGAAAATGCATGAAAACAAAACTTGAAAGGTCACTGTAGCAGCCCCCCTTTCCAAGCTCGAATTTTCTCTCTTTTGTTCTAAGTGTTTGCTTTTGATCATCTTCAAAATTCTACACACTTCCAACCTATTTATAGTCCTCCCTCTATTTACCATTTTGCCCTTCAACTTTCTCAAAATTACTAATTTGCCATTAGTTGAAAACTAATTATGTAATTAGTTCATTTGTAACTATCTAGTTAGAATAGTTCAAAGAACTAACTAGAACTTCCAACTTGGCAATCCATGAGATTTCTTCTAATTGGTCCATTCTCTAATATATGGATTATGTTTCTCAACAAAGGCTTGTTCCATACATAACCCTTAAATGGAAATTCATGTAGTAAATTAGAATTTTCTTTTCCAAGCCAATAGAGAAAAATTCTAAAAATATTATAGGGTCGTCCGGCGCACCGATCAAGTGTGAAATTACCAAATTAGGTCTGATATCTCTCACGTGCACTATAAAAAAAATATTTCTAATAGGGTTAAAATCGAGTAACCCTACGGTGTCTTATTTGTTCTATATCGAAATCTAGACGCCAATACTACTAATAGGGATTGGATATTACATTTGGCACTCGAAATTACCCTGAGCATTGTATAGAGAAGTTTGACATTACAAAAGTTACTACCCTAAAACCATCTCATCTATTTGTACCTACAGGTCCAGATAGGATTCCTCAGACCAGCTTAGCATCATTCTACCACTACCTGCAGGTTAGGAGATCCTTCTTCCATACAAGAAAGTTTATAAATAAATTTCATAAACACAAGCAAATCAAGAATCTTTTAAAACATAGCATGTGACAAGAATAATAAGAAAACGGGAAGAGACGTTATTCAACAAAATGCTTAACTATTCAGAAAAGCAAAATATACTTCATTCATTTAAAAAAAAATACATTGTAGTTTAGAAAAATATGAAAAAAAAGAAAAGTATATATTTTCAGCTTTGATCAATCAAAACTATAAATTGGTTGACTCTTATTCCCCCTGGGAATTCCACGGGCCTAAGGAATAAGCCCGTAGCTAGTTTCACTTAAAAAGGTAGGCCCAAAGGCCTAAGCCATTAGACAACATAGATCGAAATGAGCACAAGCATTGCCTCAACAAACCCATGCCTCATTTTCTAACAAGATCTGACTAGCTCAAGGTCCTCGATACCATTGTGACAAGCTAGGGGATTGACCAGCTCAGCATCCTCAGTACCATTCTGGCTAGCTTAGAAACTAAAAAGCTTAAGATTTTCGATATCTAGTCTACTACAACATCTCCCATAATAAACTCTGACTCGGTCAAGATCCCAAATAGCCTGAGTAGCTTATGCCATAGACGCATCAAGACACTTGTCTATGAATGAAGGCAACCCATATGTCTCAAAAAACACTCAGGAGTATAGAACATCTTGACAGCCTGCACCAACTCTAAAGCTCTAATAAGGCAAGTTATCATAATTGACAGCCTGCACCAACTCTAAAACTCACCCCAATCTCGGGAGATAGCATCCCCAAGTTACGCCAACAATCAAGTAATGACCTGAACATCTGCCCTTAAATTCGCAAGGCCTGATACTATAAAAAAAGGAAAAATTTCATAAATAACCATTTTATTTTTTCATTATTCTTTTTTAACCAAATGCAATATGGTTATACTTTATTAACCAAATAAATTACTTTTGGACAAGTATACCCTTTCACTGTTTGTACAGTACTCGCTACAGTGTACAGTATTTTTGCTACAGTGATTAATTAAATCAAAATTAAATATTTTTTGTTTATTAAAATTATATTTTTTATATTAGTTATTTATTTATTTATTTTAATCATATTACTATAAAATTTACATAAATAATAAAATTATTTAATGTACTTAAATTAAACTAAATAAATACACTAACTAATATAATTTTATAAATAAATAAAAATTTAATTATATTTTTTATTAAAATTATATTTATTAATAAGTAAATACAATAATAAAATTTAAATAAATATAATTATTTATTTATGAATAATAAAAAAATAAAAAATTTAACAGTCACAAAGACTATCTCAGCTATCGCATCCCGGGCCCGAGATGTCCTCGAGATGCAATGGTGACTATCATGCCATCGCATCTCGGGATCGAGATGGCCTTGAGATGGTCCCGAGATGCGATGGTGGCCATCGCTACAGTGTACAATATTTTTGCTACAGTGATTAATTAAATCAAAATTAAATATTTTTTGTTTATTAAAATTCTATTTTTTATATTAGTTATTTATTTATTTATTTTAATCATATTACTATAAAATTTACATAAATAATAAAATTATTTAATGTACTTAAATTAAATTAAATAAATACACTAACTAATATAATTTTACAAATAAATAAAAATTTAATTATATTTTTTATTAAAATTATATTTATTAATAAGTAAATACAATAATAAAATTTAAATAAATATAATTATTTATTTATGAATAATAAAAAAATAAAAAATTTAACGGTCACAAAGACTATCTCAGCTATCGCATCCCGGGCCCGAGATGCCCTCAAGATGCGAGGGTGGCTATCATGCCATCGCTACAGTGTACAGTATTTTTGCTACAGTGATTAATTAAATCAAAATTAAATATTTTTGTTTATTAAAATTATATTTTTTATATTAGTTATTTATTTATTTTAATCATTTTACTATATATTCACATAAATAATAAAATTATTTAATGTAGTTAAATTAAACTAAATAAATACACTAACTAATATAATTTTTATAAATAAATAAATATTTTATTTTATTTTTATTAAAATTATATCTATTTATAAGTAAATAAAATAATAAAATTTAAATAAATATAATTATTTATTTATGAATAATAAAAAGGTTATTTATGAAATTTTCCCTAAAAAATACTATAATATAATTATGTAAAAATACTGTACAAACAGTGAAAGGGTATATTTGTCCAAAAGTAATTTATTTGGTTAATAAAGTATAACCATATTGCATTTGGTTAAAAAAGAATAATGAAAAAATAAAAAGGTTATTTATAAAATTTTCCCTAAAAAAAAAAGAAGAACAAAGAAAAGGTTTGGATGGTCTAAACACTTATTTACTCTTTTATTCTTGTAAATGATTTTAAACCTATGGTGCATGCATGTGGGTTTGTGTCTATCATTTAAATATAGCATATGTATCACACACATACATGCGAAGTAGATGGGCGGAATATAAATTACTCAATGATAAATATAAATGAACTTTTACATATTATCTTATAAATGTTAAATACATCAAGATTGAGAAATAGTACCTTGTCAAGCCTTTGGTATTTGATCGATCTGGAGTACCACCTTGAAACAACCCATTCACAATTCTAGTTCTCAGCACGGTGGGCTTGGGGAAGCTAGTATAGCAGCTTTTCTAACAAATGATTCAACTCTTGAATTCTTGTTTCTACCTTGTAGTATGGGTGACCAAAATGGAAGAGAAAAATGGAGAGAATGTTGTTTTTGCTCTCAACACTTGAGAGAATCTTCTAATACTTAACCTTTCAAATTCTCTTTACAATTCCCACTAATGCTTTGGAAAATTTTCACCTTACATTATTGAGTAACATATTACTATTTTATTTGTTTATTATTTTCTTTTCAGTTTTTCATATAATGGCATCCATTATAATGGTCAATGTTTGCCATTAGTAATTTATTTATCATTTTTCTTCCATTATCGCACCTAATGGCATTTATTATAATGGTCAATGTTTGCCATTAGTAATTTATTTATCATTGTTTACAATAAACAAAATGAAATCAAATAAAATAGAAAATGACTTGGATGAACTTACCTAAAATCTTAGCCAAAATGAAAACTATATTTTATTTGCTAGTGACATTTAAGGTCTACCATTTACAAGATAAAGCTTTATACCTAATATATAGGAAGCCTCTCTTAAATCCTTCATAGAGAAGTTTTTAGATAACTTTTCACTGACTATAACATGTCGATATCATTCTCAATAATTAGTATGTCATCAACATAAAAAATTAATAAAACTATCGTGCTCTCATAGACCTTATTATACACACAGTATTCTTTTTCTTTTTTCTTTTGTATAAAACTAGATCCTCCGATTACCTTATTAAAACAAAGATTCTAATTTTGGGAGGCCTGCTTAAGTCTATAAATGGACATTTTCTGTTTGCTTATAAGACCAGAGGTCAAGATGGATGTAAAACCTTCTGGCTATTCCATGTATATATCTTCCTCAAGATATCTATTAAAGAATGACGTATTTACATCCATTTTCCAAATCTCAAAGTCATAGTATGCAATGATCGCTAATGATATTTGAGTTGACTTAAGCATCATAACTAATGCAAAGGTTTTCTCATAATCGATCCCAGATCACTGAGTACAATAATTTTCTACCAGTCGAGTTTTGAAGGTCTCTACCTTCCCATCGGGCTCACACTTCTACTTGTAAACCTATTTACAACAAATAGAAACTATTCCTTCGGGAAACTCAACTAAGTCCCAGACCTGATTATGATGCATTGAGTCAATTTTAGATTTCATAGCATCTTGCCATCTTTCCGAATCAATGTCTAACATCACCTCTCTATAGGTTAAAAGATTATTTTCTTCAAGAAAGAAAACCTCGCAGACACCTTCAAGTATCATACCATATCTTTCTGGTGGCCTTGATATCCTTTGTAACCTACTTGGAGGTGTGTAAAAGGTATCTTACTTGATTAAGCCTGTGGTTTCATCATTGATTCATTCTGATTAACTTTATTAATAAATTAAATATATAAAAGAAGCCTTCATCAGTAACGGGCCATCGCCTACCATCGGTGACAAAAATAATCAAAATTTATGTCATTGGACTCTATTTTTTATCTATACAATGATGAGATTATTTTTGACTAAAAAAGACTGGATGGAAGCCACTACCACCATTCACCATCAAACAGTTGAGCGGTAATATACATTGCCAGACCATTGGATAAATTAGTGGTTGACATATCAAATGATAATGAGGGCGCATTTCGCTGCTCCATCATTTGATAGCTAACAACTGTGACTATGCCTCTACTAAGGAATAACGGTGGCTATCAAAAGATGGGGCGTTGACGTGCACCACTACCACCATTGAAAAAATTGATTGCCATTTTGTCCAAGAGTGGTGGTAGTACATATCACCGCCCCACCATTTGACTGCAAACAACGGTGGCCATCACTTTTCCATCTTATTCTCTGTACTTTTGGAATTTCTACGATGCTTTGCTGATGAAAAAAAATATTCTATCATTGCATAAATTATAAAATTTTTAGTTTGATAATTTTAATTTTGAGTCGAATCACTATCGGTCAATAACGATCGATTGGTGATGGCCACTAGTGGTTGATGGCAATGTAAAAGAAAATGTGAGTTTTGATATTCTCAATAAATCAGGGCTTGACATTTGTTTTTGATATGGCATGTCATTTGTCTTTTTTTTTTCTATAGTTAGATTATTTTTCACCCTTTCACCATCTAAACCGATAACAAAAGTTAATAGATTGGGTAAAAATAAGTATTTCAGATCTAATTGGGGCAAATTTATCTATAAGGTTAATTTTATGAAGTATAATTATTTTTAGCCCTTAATTTGTAATATTGAAAAGAATAAAATTTAATTTTTTTTGTTAACGTGTCATACCACTGTAATTACCATGTGCAACTAATATAGTAACTAAGGGTAAAATTATCAATTACTACCAAAAAAGCTTTTTTGTCAAACATTTTGGTAATAGGCTAATGAAGTTAGAAAAAATTGATTTTTTTGAAACTTGTAGGATAAATTTAGGTATTAGCCAAAACCCCAGGGATAAAAATATCTTTTTCTATTAAAAATCTCAAATTAATTACATAGACATTTATTACACAAGTGAAAATTAATAAAGGTGCTGGTGATTAATGGCCGGTTGCTCATTTTTCATGCATTATACGTGTATTTAGACAAAAATGCCCTTTGTTCCATTGTTGACTGTTGAATGTATCATTTATCTTTGTCCTTATGTTGTTGTATAGAACGTTGCCTTTTATTTTGAAGAGTTTATCTTTAGTGGCTTCATACATGTAACTCTTGCAAGTTATGTTATGGTTATATTCTTAACTTTTGGTGGTAGGTAGTAGTTATGAGTGATACATATGACTTAAATTGTTTTATATAATAAGCTGATTGGTTAAAGTCTTGAAAAATGTAGTATGCTACAAAGTGAACTGCAAAGTTAATTCAATTATATTCTCTCATCTCCTGTCTTTTCGCTTCCTCTCATAGAGTTCCTATAATAAGTTCTTATCATAGAGTTCCTCTCATAGAGTTATTCTAAAAAGAGTTCTTTTCATATAGTACTTCTCATAGAAGAGTTCCTCTCATAGAGTACGTCTCGTAAAAGAGTTCCTCTCATAGAATTCCTCTCATAGAGTTCTTCTCAAAGAGTTACTCTCATAATGTTCTTCTCGAAGAGTTCCTTTAAGAAAGTTATTCTTATAAAGCCCCTTTTATAGTGTTCCTCTAATAAAGTTCATCTTATAGTATCCTTCTTATATAGTTCCTTTTATAGTGATTCTAATAGAGTTCTCAGAGTGTTCCTCTTATAAAAATGTTCTACTAAAAATGAGTCACTCATAGAGTTCTTCTCATAATATTTCTCTTATAGTGCTCCTCTCATAGAACTATTTCTCTCATAGAGTTCTTTTTATAGAGTTTTTACCATAGAGTTTCTCTTATATTGTTATTTTTATAGAGTTCTTCTCATAAAGTTCCTCTCATAAAATTTCTCACATAATGTTCATTTCAATAAATTCCACGTTTAAAGTTTCTCTTATAATATTTCTTTCATAAAGTTTCTCGCGTATAATTCTTCTCATAGAACTGTTCCTATAATAGAGCTCATCTTATAAAATTGTACTCATAATGTTTTTTTTATATGTTCTTCTAATAGAGTTCCTCTCATAAATTCTTTCTTATAAATTCCTCACAGAGTGTTCCTCTCATAGAGTTTTTTAATAAAGTTACATACATAAGGTTCCTTTCATTGAGTTCATTTCATAGACTTTTCTTAATAGAGTTTCACACATAGAGTTTTTCTCATAGTGTTCATCTTATAGAGTTCCTATTATGGTGTTCCTCATATAGAGTTCTTATAAATTTCCACTCATATTATTCATTTTATAGAGTTTTCTACATCGCATTTCTCTCAAAAGGTTTTTCTCATTGAGTTTTTCTCATTGAGCTTCTCTCATAGAGGTCTTCTCATAGAGTTCCTTTTATAAAGTTTCTCTTATAGTATTCCTCTCATAGATTTCCTCTTATAAAGTGCCTCATATAGAGTTTGTCTCATAGAGTTCCTCACACATTGCGTTTTTCATAGGGTTTCTCTTATAGAGATCCCCTTATAGTGTTCCTCTTAGTGTGTTTCACTTATAAACTTCTTTTTAAGGAGTTTCTCTCATGGTGCAAAGTTCCTCTCATAGTAATCCACTCATGTAGTTTCTCTCAGAGTGTTCCTTCATAGAATTTCTTTTATAGAGTTTATCTCATAGTGTTCATCTCAAAGACTTCCTCTAATAAAGTTCCTCTTATAATGTTCTTCCAATAAAATTCCTTTTATAGTATTCTTTTATAACGTTCTTCTCACAAAGTTCCTCTCATAGTATTTCTCTTATATTGTTCCTCCTATAGAGTTTCGATCATAGTGCTCCTCTGATAAAATTTCTCTCATAAAGTTCCTTTTATAGAGTTAATCTCAAAGTGTTCCACTTATAGAGTTTTTTTTCATAGAGTTCCTTTAGTAGAATTCCACTCATAGAGTTTCTCTTATAGTCTTTTCTCTTCCTCCTATAAAGTACCTCTCTTAGTCTTATTTCTTCCTCGAATAAAGTTTCTTTCATAGAGCTATTATCATAGAGTTGCTCTTATAGTATTCCTCTTATAGAGTTTCAATTATAAAAGTTATCTCATCAAGTTCCTCTTATAGTGTTTCTTCCAAAGCGTTCCTCTCATATAGTTCATCTTATAGAGTTTATCTCATAGAGTCCTTATATAGCGTTTCTCTCATAGGGTTCCTCCCATAGTCTTCTCTCATAGAGTTTTTCTCATAAACATTTTCTTATAGAGTTCATCTCATAGAGTCTTTATATAGAGTTTCTCTCATAAGGCTCCTCTCATAGTCTTCTCTCATAGTGTTTTTCTTATAGAGTTTTTCTCATAAAGTTTCTCTCACAGAGTTTCTCTTATAGAATTCTTTTTATAATGTTACTCTCATAAGGTTACTCTCATAGTGTTGCTCCCATAAAATGTCTCTCATAGTATTATTTTATAATGTTCTTCCCATAAAGTTCATCTTATAGTATTTCTCTTATGTTATTCCTACCACAGAGTTTCTCTTATAGTGCTTCTCCTATAGAGTTCATCTCATAAAGTTCTTTTCATAGAGTTAATCTCAAAGTGTTTCAATTATAGGGTTCATTTCATAAAGTTCCTCTTATAGTCTTTTCTCTTCCTCTCATAAAGTACCTTTCTTCCTTAAATAAAGTTTCTTTTATAATGCTATTCTCGTAGAGTTGCTCTTATAATATTCCTCTTATAAATTTTCTCTCATCAAGTTCCTCTTATAGTGTTTCTCCTAAAATGTTCCTTTTATATAGTTCATCTCATAGAGTCTTTATATAGAGCTTCTATTATAGTGTTCCTCTCATAGTCTTCTCCTATAGTGTTTTTCTCATAGAATTCTTCTCATAAAGTTCTTCTCATAGAGTTTTTCTTATAGAATTTCTTTTATAATGTTACTCTCATGAGGTTCTTCTTATAAGGTTCATCTCATGGTGTTTTTCTCATAGAAATCCTCTTATAGTGTTTTTTTCACCTCTCAAAGAGTTTTTCTTATATAGTTCGTCTCATAGACAGTTCTTTTTATAACGTTTCTCTCATCTAGTTCTTTTGATAGAGTTATTCATACTGTTTCTCTCAAATAATTCCTCTCATAGGATTTCTCTCATAGTATTCGTCTCATAGAGTTCATCTCATAAAGCTCTTCTCATCGAGTTCCTCTTATAGGAATCCTCTTATAAAGTTTCTCTCAAAGTGTTCTTTTTATAGTTTTTTATTATAAAGTTCCCCTCATAGTGTTCCCCTTATAGAGTTTCTCTT
The DNA here is from genome assembly GCA_946807835.1 of Ailanthus altissimus. Lineage (NCBI taxonomy): Eukaryota > Viridiplantae > Streptophyta > Magnoliopsida > Sapindales > Simaroubaceae > Ailanthus > Ailanthus altissimus. The sequence goes on from OX327689.1 coordinate 5,220,376, forward strand.
ATAGTATTCCTCTCAAAAAAGCTCATCTCATAGAGTTCCCCTCATAATTTTTCTTTCATAGTGTTTCTCTTTTAGTGCTTATTGATAGAGTTCCTTTCATCGCATTCTCTTATAAAGGTTCTCTTATAGAGTTATTCTCATAAAGTTTCTTTTATATAGTTTCTCTTATAGAGTTTCTCTCATACAATTCCTTTTATAGAATTCTTATCATACAAATTCTGTCATAGTATTCCGATAATTGTGTTTCACCTTATAAAGTTCTTCTTATAGTGTTCATCTTATAGAGTTCATTTCTTTATGTTCCTCTCATAGTGTTCCTATTATAGTGTTCTACTCATGGAGTTACTCTTATAGTACTCATGTCATATTCCTCTCATAGTCTTCTTTGTTCCTTTTATAGAGTTTCCTTTATAGTGTTCTTCTCATAGAGGTTTTACTCATAGAATTCCCTTTATAGTGTTATCCCCATAGAGTTTCATTTATAATTTTCTCAAAGTTTTTCTCCTATAGAATTCCTCTTATAGTGTTCCTTTGGCAAAGTTCCTCTCATAGAGTTCCTTTCACAAAATTCCTCTCATCGTGTCCTGTTCATAGAGTTCCTCTCATAGTGTTTCTCTTATAAAGTTCCTTTTTATAGAGTTCTTCTCATAGTCTTCTCTCTTCCTTTCATTTAGTTCCTATCATAGTGTTCCTTTAATAAAGTTTCACCTATGGAGTTCCACTCTCATAGTGTTCCTCTCATGTTGATAGAAAAGGCCAAATCCACAAAATAACTAGTTACCATTTAGACTTTTGATTTTATTTTAAAAAATTTAGAAATTGGTTAGATCTATAACATGATTTTGATAAATAGTTTTTACTTTTTGTTAATAAAATAATATCCATAATTTATTTATTAAATAATTGTCTTCATAACAATAGATTAGGGAATAATTAAATATTTAGATTATGAAGAAAATGAAACCTATCTAAATCTGTCTGTTACAGAGGAACCCAAAATGGCTTTCGATGAACGGGTGCAATTGTGGACATAGGTTTTGGTTAAGATATAGTGAAGAAGAAGAAGAGTGGGATGAAGAAAATCTAAATTTGAATTACCAATTTTACTGTATCTCAAGTTAAAATAGACAGGAGCTATTAACTAACAAGGGTGTCAATAAAATTTCTAAAAATATTAGGGTCTGCATGTCTTTTTTTGAAACTTTATGATATATAAATCTTTTTTTCTAAAATAAGTTAAATTAAAAAATTAAAAAACTAAAACAAAAATTAATTTAATTGATATCAACATTTTTATTAAAATAAAAAACTAATAATACGGTGACAAGTGTCATTTATAATTCATTACAAAATGATACGTGTCATCTTATTTTGTTATTTTTATAAAAAAAAAATAAGGTAATTATTTTACGACATGTGTAACTTATAATTTATTTTTAAGTATAAATATACGAATGTCCCCTATTGACTTTAAGAAATGAAATCCGTCGTCTAACATAGGTCTTTTTTACCCTTTTTAAGACAACAGAGATGATAATCCCCTTTTAGAAAACCCTAAGGGTCTAGGCGCCCTTTTTTAAATTTTTTTTTAAGTTTATAATAAATAAAATATAACTATAAATGAGAATAATTACATTTAAAAAAAATACAAAAGACAACTGAAATAACAGATTGATTTACAATAATAAAATTATTTGTGTCAAATGCAAATAAAATGAATTAAATTCAAATAACGCATTTAAAAACAAATGTCAATTTGAATTCTTGATTCAAATAATCGTCCAAATTGAATGTGAAAATTTTAAAATCCAGTTATATCTTACTTGTATTTGATATATATTTTTATGCGCATATTCATTTTGCCAACAACCGACATTGGCAGTATTGTGAGAGTTGGAACTTTATTTATATTTTATTTGAATTAGAAAAAAAAGATAAATTGTCAAACATGTCAAATTTGTATCTCTAATTTAATAATCTTGTAAAATTCACATTTTAGTATTCTAATTGGCCAATTCATTTATGATATATTACTATTTGAAAAATTGAATTGAGCCAATTCATTTAATACATGAATTTATTTAGAAATTAACCAAATTTTGGTTGAGAAAAAAGAAAACAATATCAAATTGATCGAATTCGTGTCAACTATTTAATAATTATGTCGAATTTGTGTTTAAGCATTCCTATTTACCAATTTGTTTAATGAAATTAGACTAATTCCTTTAAGACACGAATTCGATTACGAAACATTAGAGTGTAAATTATTTAAATTCATTTAGCATATAATTTATTTGATAATTTAAAAATAGGTTTTTTTATCATTTTAAAATAATAATTACATATAAGAATTGAATCATGTAACCAAATTGAATCGTGTTTATCATGCAAACAAATCAAATCATATGTATTCATATAAAAGAATCCAATATGGACTATTCGTAAAACATATCTAATTGTTTTCATTTCATGAAATTCATTTATTAAATTAATCAAATTTGTATTTGGCTATCTAATTCATTTACTTTAACATATCATGTGAGTGAATTTGAATTCCAAATCTATTGATCCACCAAAGAGAATTTTTCTAATTAAACTAATACTCATAAAAAGACTTTTTGCACTTGTTTGTATTTTATATCAATATTTTTTAATTCATCATCAAATTGATTGTTTATTATCAATATATGTTATAAACTCCAGGTTAAGAAGCTTTTCTTGTAATATTCTAGATAAAAATAAAAAAAAAAAATTTTATACTAAATTATTGTTGTTCTATGGCATGATCATGTTTACATTATACATCATTCGTTTGATCTGTGAGATGTATGTACTAGGTAAATATTTTTTATATTGAATGATCTTTAATAAGTTTTGAGTATTAGTAGGTATACTTATTATTTGACATACCTTGAGGGGGGCATATAATATATCCCATTGCAAGTTGTTGACATTTTTTTGGTTATCACAGAATTACAATGTCTACATTATTTAAGTCTTCATTGTAGATTGATTGTAGACACTAAATTTTTTATTGTTGATTATTCACACTACACACTTTATCGAAGTTATCACATGCACACCAACTTTTTTTGTTTCTTCATATACCAACTTTGTCAATACTTTACACACAATACTACTTAACACTTAATATTTAACTTTTTGGCCTCAACTTTTTGATTGCAATACCAAGATAAAATGGTTCTTATAACTTATAAGTAGTTGTTCTTTGATTGACTATGGTAACCCCACTTCATTTCTTTAACCAATTACTTATGACCTCACCATCATTTATTCTTGTAAATTGTGCATGGGAATTCAAGTCAATCATAAAAAAATTGACTTTATCAATTGCCACTCCAGACGTGGCACTCTCTCATTTTCTCAATTTTCATTAACAAAGGATGTCTTCAGCAGCATTCTTACTTCAAGAGCATACTAGCTCCAGTCTTAATAGAATTAGAGTTGAAATAATGACATTTATTAGAATTAGCATTGGAACTATATAATTTAATGAAATTAAACTTGAAATTTGAATTATAATATTTAATAGAATTAAAATTAAAATAATAACATTTAATAGAATTGAAATTAAAATTGAAATTGGGATTAGGATTAGAATTATAAAATTTGATGTCAATTAAATTAGAATTTGAATTATTAACTTTAATTGAATTAGAATTGAGATTTGATATATAATTTAATGGAATTAGAATTGAGATTAAAAAATTTAATGAAATTGAAATTGGAATTAGAACATTTAATAGAATTGAAATTACAAATTTAATGTAATTAGAATTGAAATTAGTATTATAAACTTTAATGGAACTAGTATTTGAAATTACAAAATTTAGAATCGTAATAGTACAACACTTGCAAATATAATTGAAATATGAAATTGGTTATAAAATTTATTACATAAATTGTTAATTTTTTTAATTCACTTTAATATTAAAAATATAATTTAATTTAATCAAAATTTTAATTCACTTAATTCAACTCCGTTATAATTAGATGGAGAATTGGAGAATCAGAAAAAGGATTCAATTAATCCAATTAACTCAATATATGAAGTCCATATATGGTTTCAAAATAAAACTCTATTAAATATATTTTTTTTAAATGTCTTAAAAATGAAAAAAATGAAACACCAAAAAACAAATCCAAAGCTCAATTAAAACCCAACCTCTATCAAAAAATTCAATTAAAACCTAAAGCCTAAAATATAAATATATAAAAAAGAAGTAAAAACAAAAGCTCACAAATAACCTAACCCAATTTCTAAATCAACTCAAGAGAGAGGGAGAAATCCGACCTAGCACATATTTTTTTCTCGAATTTTCTCCAACTTGACTTGTCTTGAACTAAGTTCGGGTCAAGAAATGAAAAAATCTGATCGGAAATTGGAATAGGTCGGGTCATCTAGAACCCTACCCATTTTTGAAATTGCACACACCTATCAAGATTTGTTTCCGGTTTGATAGAGTACCAATTATAGAGGTATGTTCATTTCTAGTTTTATTTTTATTCTACATTGGTCAAATTTCTTTTAGAATCATTAAAGCATGATTAGATTGTATTTTAAACAAACATAGGGTATCGAAGCCAGATCATATAGCCTCTACCTTGTTTTGAAAACTCAGAAAAACTTCATAAAAGTGCCAAATTCATTTTTTTTAAATTTGAAATATCGTATTTAGGATTTTTTTGATCAAAACTAAATTTAGAAATCATTGAAAAATTAAATATCTAATGTTTTTGTGACTTGAAACGTCAAATTTAGTGCCAAGAGAGCCAAGAAATAGTTGGATTTTGTAACAAGTTCAGAAAATGAGTTGCAGGTCTGCAATCGGATCTCACGACTCGACTAAAGGAAGAAAACAATGCTAGACTACATGTTGTCTGGCTTCATAAGCCAATTTAGCAGAAATGTTGTCCGACAGATACCCTAGGAACAATGACATGCCAAATTTTCATACAGCCCTTTCAAGTTTTTGTGAATTCTATTTTGGGCACATGAAACCCTCAAACTTTGGATAATTATAGATTGACCACAAAATTTTAAAATTTTACAAATAAACCCTATAATATTGTATATTTTCATTTAACCTCACATATTTTGAGTAATTATAATTTTGGTTATAAAACTTTGAGATCCTTATTTTTTTATTTCTTGCTTATGTGAAATTTGTTCATGAGTCACATGTTATATTTTTCCGTATGAATATTGTGTCATGGCTTCATGTCGAAAACTCTCTTATTATTCTATTATAAAATGTCATCCCATTATGTATAAGTGAGAGATGTTGGACTTTGATAAGTTTACCCATTATGGATTGACTCGAACTAAATTCATGTAGCTACTTCCACTTGTGTAGTTACATAGTTGAAGAGCTGAGAAGTTATTGAATCACTACATCGTGCTCTTACAAAATGGGGTGTTTCTATTTTTCCTAGAGTTAAAAAACATAATAGTTATACATAGAAAGGCAGAGAATAAAACAGAAACAATATAAAAAAATTAGAACACGAAATTTTTTTTCTTAGAATATAGTAGGTTCTTAAAACGTGATGAGAGAGAACTTTTAATTTGGTGATCGCTCTCCGACCAAAAAGGCAGTAAACAATTTTGTCAGATCTGATTTCTTCCACAACAACATCTAGCTATGTTATTTATACTGATTTTATGCATAATTCAATAATAACTCTCAAAATTATTGTGCTTCAATTTAACTTCTCAAATACAACAATAAAAGAAATTTATAAACACTTTTGACTTTTTTTTTTAATTTGATAAAATTCCTGTATAAAAGCATGAAAATTATATAATATCAATCTACAAACTATATTTATCAAACTCATTTTACCTTTGCTTTATAGCTAATATTTTTATCTCATAACTAAACCTTGAAGTCAATAAAGCTATATATTTATCCTAATAACATCATCCGGCCTCTATGATGCCTCTAGAAATTTTAATAGGCTTGTAGCTAAGGCTAATGGAAGTGTCACAAAAGTAAAATTCCTCATTCTCTTAGCCATAATTGCACATGCACAAATATTCCCCAATCAAAAACATATACATAACCAGTAGTACCACTAGATGAAGTCATACCTTGTATATTGGGTCACAATATCTCCAAAACTGCAAAGTCATCTACCCTGAATCTTACTCTTTCTTCATTCCAAATGAAGCATAATACAGGTATCATAGCCAACTTTAATCGTGCTTTTATACAAATTTCCAAAGTTCCTCTCTCAACTTTTTCAAAGTATATCTTGTGAGTATAGGGTTCCAATATTCTCAGTGTAAGCATCAGTCTCCACAGCAGTAGAGACAGCTAAAAATTTTATATATTAAATTTACACCATATTTAATAAAATAACAGAAAATGTCATTTTAGTTTCTAATTATGGATATATACTAATTTAATCATCAATTTTTTAATATATATCAAATTAATCCTTGGTAGTTGATCAAGGATGAAAATGGTAATAAAAATTTTCAAAAACGTCCCTACAGGGACTAATGGTATATATTAAAAATATGAGGATTAAATTAGTATATATTCATAAAATTATGAATTAAAATGACATATTTCAATAAAAAAAGAAACAAAATGACAAAATAACATAAGTTTTAGCAAATAAAAACAGGGTAGAAATATTTCAATCACCAAAATAATTTATAAATCCACTTTCAAATTAAATTTGTAATTCAAAATTGGAGAATTTAATTTTTCCTTTAAAAACTTTCCTAAATTTTCAATATAACTGGCTCTATAAACCCATGTTTTGAGTAAACCTACTAAAATACTCTCCCGGTTATTTTCAATATGTTCGTTCAATTACCATTGGTTATGCAAAAGATAATTAGTTGCAGATCTTCAATCCATCTTAGATTTAAAATCTTTTTTGTGTGGAATTTGTCTTTGGTATCTTGTTTTAGTTTCTTTAATATTTTAGGTTCTTTATTGTACTTTGTTTCTTAATTTTAGTGAGTATTTATTTCATATTATTTAATTTTAATCAGTGTTTGTTTGGTTTCGGAGTTACATCTAGAAATTAATCGCTCGTGTTTAACGTGAGTTGATGCTATGTAAAGTTTTGTCTCGTTGTTTTCCACTTTGTTTCTTGTTGGCACAACTTCTTGTTTTATTCTAGTTTTTTTCTTTTATTTTTTTTATAAAACATTTTCACAACTGTTATTGCTCTCTTGCTATATTCGGTTGCTAGAATTAGCGATTTCCGCCAGTTTTTGTTCTAGCACTCTTAATTAGTAATAAAAATAATATTGTAAAGTATTTTGATGCGTTGAAATACACCATAATAATAAATAAAAGAGCCAAATTTTTTTTTAAAAAAATTGAGAAAGAATAGGGCAAAGCTTAGAACACACCCTTCTTTGTCTAATTGATTGTGAAAGCATTATCAAGAATGATGAGAGAAGGTTTATGTTTTTATTCTCCTAAACTTTTTATTCACTAAGGAACAGAGAGGAAAAGAAAATAGTAAATTGCAATGGAGCTATTATACCTTAATTTATATGTTTAATTATATGAATTTCTCTTTATACAAATTTCAATTGATAAAGTAACTTATAAAAAGATTCTTTTCCTGTGATGGATTACATTTTTTTTTTTCGTCCATCTCCCACTCTTTTTTAAATAAATTAGATACTGTGAATTCAACCATATTCTAATTCTACCCAAACGGTGGAAATACGTTAGTCTCTTTTTGGTTGTGATGAAGTGCTCTAAAGATTAATCTAGGAATTAATTGTTTTAATGGTAAAGGTTTTGAAGTAGTTCAAGAGATAGGTAAGAGTCTTATTTGGACCAAATTAAGTTCGACCAGCGAGAGCATGCCACTTATTCACTTTCTTAAATTTAGAAAAGAACTATTGTGAAACAGAGTACATAAGATCTATTGGTGGGAAATTAGGCTTGACTCTAAAATCTAATACCACTTAGAAAATCAGTATTACCTATTAAATCTGATATTACTTAAATAATCATCTCAACTTTAGTTCTAATACTACTTGAGGTTTTTATATACTCTAAAATTTTCTATACTAATATTTAGTACTCTAAAATTTTAAGTGTACGTGAAAGATTTTGCTCACAAGTAAAATAAGAATAGAAAAGATTAAAACACATAATAGAGAAAATCAATCACAGAAGGTACAAGAATATACGTAATTTGACAAAATGCATACATTTATAATGGATCATGAGATCCTAACTTCTTTTATTATCTAGTTCACAAAAAATTCTTAGACATCATTAAATGAGCTATCCAAGGGATCTATCAGCACTTTGTCACACAACAACACTCAACTGCTCCTATGAAACTCTTTCGTGCACTCAGTGCCCTAGAGCTGTCTAATCTCTCTATTCAACACTCTTTTATATGCCTTTGATACTTAAAAATCTGCAGAAATTCCAATAGTTTATATAGGCTTCAAAATATTATTAAAAATCTTATTTCTTGTTAGAATAGAAATCTATACAAAAAAAAAATCTAAAATTGACTCAAATAAATTAAGTCGACATATAAATGCACTTTCTCAAAAATGGGCATTACAACGCCAATGCGGTCACCAAGTCGGGGTCACGGTGCCAAGGCCTAAAAACAGGCCTTTTAGCACGTTTTGCACTCTTTTTGCTTTTGATTTTATGTTTTCATCACTTTTTTATTGGTCTAATGTCTTTGTGTCGATTTCTTATTGATTTTCAAGTCAAAATTAAACTCAAATAAAACTTTGAGTCATAAAATTCTAACAAGATAATTCTGTTTAAAGTCAACAAAATTTTCATAAAAGACTGTCAGCAGGACCATTGACATGAAAGATAAATTTGGAAAACTTGGCACTAATCGTATGGCTAAGGAGCAATTTGGAGGAGCCCGTCCTTTCCCTCTAAATTCCACCTATAAAAATGAGAGGTGTTCTCATTTTCAATCATTAAAGAAAAATCACTTAAAATTTGCACTTGTGTTAATAATTTAGTTGTAAAGGGCAGTACATTTATATTTTCATTTTATAGAAGTTTTGAATTTAAATTTACCATTTTTATGTAAAAAATAAAATCACTTAGAAATTGAAAACTTCAATCACATTCACATTACAAATTCTCTCAAAATTTAATCAAATATTTCTCAAAAGTTTCTTTCAATTATTTTCTGCGCAGGTGCAAGGAGTTCAGTCCCCCTTTTGCGAGTACCCCATCTTTTCCTCATAAATTGACAGGGGATCTCTAAATAAAAAGGAGGAGTTTGTCACAAGCGCTCCACTACCAAATGGAAGAAATAAAGCATACAATGCAATAAAATTCAACTTTTATCCCATTTCCAATTTCACATAAGTTCCAATATTATTAATTCCGTGCTGCTAGCATCTTACAAATTGCAACGTGACTAAAATATATCACTTTATTTCAGCACCAAAAGATACGAAAGACAATCAGTACTGCATCTTGACATGTTTATGATATAAATCACAATTAAATATTTGAAAGCGGCGGAGGAAATAAAAGAAAACGTTGCATATTATCAGACTGAAGAGATACAGAAACCTATATTCTTCCCTTGAGAAAATTCCTGCAAATCTTCTGCAAGTACTTTCTATCAGGTTCATCCGTCTCCAATCCCAACTTCGCATTTTCAGCAAATTCTTTCTGTAAATCATCACGCATAAAAAAACAATACATGAATACAGTGGTGAAGGGAAAAAAATTGGAAATCATCCGAGAGATAAGTTTTAGAAGATCTGATTATCGAGTTAATAAATCACCTCTATAGAATTGTTCTTTAGCAGGCGATCAATGAGGCTATAGAGAATATCTTTCGTGGACTCAGGATGCCCCTGAATGCCAAGAATATGATCCCCGATGGTGAACATCTCGACACTTGTTTTGTCTGAAAATGCAATCACTTTGGCACCTAATGGAACTTCCCAAACTTCATCTTGGTGACACTCAATTATCGAAAGAGATGATGGGATTTCACCCAAGTCATTCAGGAAGCTGCATGGTGCCAAATCCTTCACAATATTAACTCTCCTCAACCCAATATCCCACCCTGTATAAGATTTGCCAACTTTTCCACCCAGTGCCCTGCACAAAACCTGTGGAAAAAGTAATAACCGTGGAATTAAACAAAAGAAGCATAACGTTTTTTCTTTTCATTTTTTTCTTCTTGAAATTCTACCCGTAAGTGGTCTTTAAACCCTGAATGTCTTTTATCATCTAAAAAATTGTACCGATTGAATCTATTAATATCCATATTGAAATCACAATTTGAAGATTATTTATTTAAAATTTTTCATTTGAAAAGAATGATGATTTGAAGTTTATAGAGAAGGAAAAATCGAAATTACCTGGTGACCGAAGCAAATTCCGAGAATTTTTTTTGCCATGGCATCTAAAGTTCGCAGCAAGAAGCAAAGCTTGAGAATCCAGTGGTCATTACCATAGGCATCATGAGGGCTGCCACTCACTACAAATCCATCATATTTGTGAAGCTCATTCATGTCAGGGAATTCTCCATCAACAACTCTGAACAGATCCCGGCTTTCTCCTTCTTTCCCAAAAGCTGAGACATAAACATTGAAGTGTCCTCCATAAACTTTCTTCACATAATCAGATTCTTTTGCGGCTAGCAAAAAAGCATATCTTTTCTCTTCCATAACATTCATGTTGTCCTGATAAACATTCATGTTGTCCATATCAGGAACTGGAATTTGATTTCTTCAGAAATAATAACTTCTCTGAGTATTTCAGAGAGATTTTGAGAGAGTGAGAGAATAAGAAACAAGTGGTTCCTTTTCTGAGAGAACAAGAAACAAGTGAACGTTTTTGATATGGAAAGCTAAAGAAATTAGGGCCTCCTATAAATAGAATCCTCTTAGGTTGCATAGGTACTTGAGTTGACAAAGTAATGGAAATTTCCATGTGCAGAGTTGTTAGGCTTAAATAACAAAGCTGTCATATATAAAATTTCTGTAAACGTGTTGGTGAAAAGTGAAAGTATGGTAGAATACTGAGGAATTACAGGAAATGTTTTTTTAAAAAAAGAAGAATATATGTTATTATTTTGGAAAATCATTATAGATACTGTTGCGGATATCAAGTCATACACTTCAATTAGACACTCCTATAACATCAATTAAGCCACAATCTTAATACTACTTTTATTCTATGCGCAGCGAAAAATCATAACTTAATACTATAAGAAAGAACACATAAGATTAACACACCAATAAAGATAAAGAAAATAAACTAATCAACAAGACACAAGATATACGTGGTTCGGCCCAAAATTGCCTACGTCCACGGAGGATCCATAATCCAGCTTTTTGTTATTGAAATAGATCACTAAGTATCTTTTTACATCATTAATGATCCCATAAGACCCCTTAGTATCTCCCATAGAGACCTCTAAGTATCTACCCTTAATCACCATGACTCTCAAAGACCTCTTAGTATCTCCTCATAAGAGATTTTTACAAGGAACACAAGAATAACTTGAGCATCTAAGTCAAAAGGATCTATGGTGTTTCTTTTTTATTCACTCAAAGAACTTAAAGAACAAACACTCCCCAAAGGTTACACCCTAGTGCATCACGCACTTAGTACCTACTTAGCTCCTCTATTCTCTCTTATAGTTACATCTTGAAACCTTAAATGCTTGATCTTAAACAAAGGATTTACAAGTGTTTATATAGGGGGTATTTCATGCCTACTAACTCTATTCCTTGTTGGAGTAAGAGTCCACTTATTTTGGAACTCCAAAACTTCTCAAAACTCGAAATCCCGAACCAAAACGGACATCCTGATGCGTCTGGGAGCTGCGGCGCTCATCCCTGGGCGCCGCGGCGCTAGCCCTTCTCCCTCGATTTCTTCGTTTCCTTTGCATCTTTAAATCTCTTTTCACTTCCCCCTTCGTGTTCCACACGTACTAAACTTCTCCATACATGTCTCACACGTTCTAGACTTCTTGTGACTCTCTACTTTGGTATTCATCTCAATTCTTGTCCAACCAAGCTTGTTGAATCACCAATTTTTCAACAGATACAATGACTCGAAAGATGCGGCATGGAAAGTTGTTACATATTATGTATATTACAAAGAATAGTAAACTTAGAACCAAAAATAAAATAAAAATTAGACACTATATTACTACTACAATGAACAAATGACCAAGATGCATTGTCCTTCTCTTACAGTAGACCAAAAGCAGAAGCAAAAAAAATCACCCTCACTTCTGAAAGAGGATTTCTTATTCAATGTATGTATAGCATTTAGGCAGTCAATTTAACAATATTGAAAGTTATCTCACAAACAATAGCATTAGCCGCCCCATAATTGAGAGCCAAGCATTCAATCATAAATAGAGAAAAAACGCAGACCAATGTATTTGAGAAAGCAACCATCACCACTTAACCGGGGTCACGAACCACCATCCTAAGTCCAACTAATTGCCTTTGCTGATCAATAGCTACATCAACATTAATTTTAAATTGTCCAGGACATGGTGCAGATCAAAACATTAGGGTTTAAGACGAAAAAGCTTCAAATGAAACTTTGGACAGGCCAGGAATGGTCGAAGAAGCTGCATGGTTTCAAGAACTAATAAAGGTCCTACAGGACTGGTATTTATGAAGGTGAAAACCAAAATAATCAATAACCTGTCTCGGATTAGAATATACATTCTGAAATATCATTCTATTAGAGTGGACCAATAACTCTATAAGAACATGTAAAGGACTTCCAACTACTCAGTAGATGAGACTTGAAAAAAAGCCAAAAATGATGCCAAAGTAGTTCCTTAAGAAATTAGAAACAATATTGCAGAACTACTTAAATCCCAAACCGAGCTTGTAAAAGGGTAAGTGAATAACGCAAGATGCACAATTTCTTCTTCACCATACATTGCCCACACAATCCAAAGATGTTGATACCACGACTAACTAAATTGACATTAGTTGGTGCTAAATTCAACATTGCTTGCCAAATAAAGAACTTAATCTTCAATAGGACATTTAACCTCCATAGAGTCCACCACCAAGATCGTAAAGGCAAATCATGACTACCACAATTATTATCCTTACTAGCCACAGCAAAACAGTATGTGAATTTAACCAAAAAAATACTCGAAGTTGTATAATGCCACAAAATTTTGACATAACCACCAAAATCTCAAGCATAAATTTTTTTTTATCAAATGTACATCCCAAAATAAAAGAATGAAGAAGACCAAAATTCCATCCCCTCACTACACATAATGGATTTAGAAGGAGGACGAGGAATCCAAGGGTATAAGAAAAGAGCAATAGATTGACCATTCTTTATATGCTATCTTACTCCCAATTGAGTTAATTCCCTGCCCTAAATTAGACTACACCATAAGAAAGACCTCCCATGACCTCTTGGGGCTTCAAAAAAAAAAAAAGATTGATTAGGAAAATATTTACATTTTAATATGTGAGAATCCAAAATTTCTTGATTAGAAAGAATACGCCAACATTGATTTCCTAGCATAAACTTGTTAAAAATAAACAAATACTTTAACCCAAGCCTCTCGAATTCTCATCTCAAATGCTTAATGATGAAAGAACCATGTATTTCTATCCTCATGCTATAGCATGTTTACTCAAGACCACTACTTCAAATAAAATTCATTTTTGGTCAATAGAGAGTCCAGAGAATTTTCGGCTCTCATATACTATTGCCGCAAATTGCCACTCAAAGAGTTCTAAAGTGCATCTAATTCTCTTTTTTCCTCCCTTATCCTTCTTCGTACATTTTGATAACAATTCAAATACTAATCACTTAAAGCCCCAACACACTTGAAAATCTTATTCTTCAAGTTCTCAGCATTATCATGTGCAATAGGTGTTTCCCACCAAGTACTAACAATATTCCTACACTCTGGTTCATCAACCCAAGCCTATTCAAAATATAAACTTGTGAGAGTATCGAAACCTACCAACAAACCGACTACTAACTGCAACTTCTACTAATAAAGGTCAATGATTAGACCCCCATAGTCTGGAGATGCGTGATTGTCGAATTAGAAACAATTTGTATAAATTAGAATCCCTTACCATTCAATCTACTCCTTTTTGAATAAAACCCTTACTAGAATTACCGTTCCTCTCGGTAAAATTTGGGCCATGAAAGCCTAAATCCACCAAGTTACCATCTTTAAAAGCTTGTGAGCAGCCTTCAACAAGAGCTACATTTCGGTCCACAACACCTCCTCTACGCAAGAGAATAGGATTTTAATTTAATTTTATTCAATGACAATTTAGCTATGATTTAGTTTATTTTATTGGTCGATATTAACAATATGGATGTGTGATGACGACTTTATTATAACATTGAAGTATATGAATGTAAGTCTCTAAAAAAATAACAAGTCTGAAGTTACATTCTAAAGTTCAAGACATTATTTCAAATGGTAGTTAGAACGTTTCGGGTTCTCTTCTCAGGATATTTCCATCTTTGAATCAAAATCTACAAGAAATCATTCTCCCAAAGATTGAGAGACCAGACATAATGATTTGGAAGAATTCAAAAGATGGCAACCTCACTTCGAAAAGAAGTTATAATTTTGTTCGAGTAGTGCATCCTTCTAAAGCTAGTAAGGACAGGTCTGAAAGAATTTCATTCCCTTTAAACTTAGCACTTTCATTTAGAGACTATTTCAAAATAGAATTTCCACAAATGGTAACTTAAAAAATAGAGGAATTTATGTTGTTTCTGTTTGTTTGCTATGTGATTCATTTAATTATCTCTAGTCTTTGAATCATGTGTTTGTGGGTTGTTCCTTTGTCAAGTGTTATTGGAATTGGTTATCTTCTCAATTTGGAACTCAGGTTGCATTAGATGGTTCAGTGAATGACTTATGGCACTCTATCACAAGCAAACATTCAGTCCACAACTTTTTAATTTATGGATTCTTGCTTCCTATCATTTGCTTTATTCAATTTGAAAATGCAGGAATAATCTTCGATTCTAAGATATTGCCCCCTCTATTTTTCGAATACAAACCAATTGCTTTACCCACATTCGTTATTTTTCTAAACTTTGTCCAAGTTTTTTTCATGGTAATGATCAGAGAATAATGGAGGATTTGGGTTTATTTCATTCATCATCCCATGCACCATGAATTTACACTCTTCGGTGATGTCCTCTAACAATAAGTTGGATTAAAATCAATACAGATGGGATGTCTAATGGAAATTCTAGAATTGCAGCCTGTGGGGCTATCTTTAAGGATGAGATTTGTGGTTTTCTTGGAGGTTTCAGTTGCCCACTTGGTGTGCATACGACCTACTTTGTTGAGATAGCAGTGGTGATTCACGTAATTGAGCAAGCTTCTATTAGAGGTTGGAAAAATAATCATTGAAAGTGACTTCATGTCAGTGGTATATCTTCTTTTTAATAAATCTCTCCAACCCCCTTGGGAACTTCATAATCGATGAATTAATTGTAATCAATTTTGTTTCCAAATATCTTTTTTTTATCAGCACACTTTTTGTGAAACTAATATTATAGCTGATAAATTAGCCAATTTAGTAGTACATTACAATAGCTTTGTTTAAGTTATCACGATTTTCCTTTTAAAAAAAGGTACAATTTCTAATAGTTATGTTTATTTTTCTTTCTTTGTACGTAGTCAAAATTTAATACTCATGTTTGTGTTAAGGTTTTAGCATATTCAAACACATTTTTGTATCAATAGATAATAGAAACCTTAAGCATTCGATGGCAGGGTTAGATTTAGGGATGACAAAATGACATACAAACTTGCTAAAGTCCACCTCTATTAAAAAGAATTTGGTAGGATTGAAGTAGATTTAGGATGGGTTTGGTATGCCAAATTAAAAGGGATAATGACATTTTGTCCAAAGAGTTTGTGCTTATACCAAATTTGTCCCAAAAAATTAAAAATAAATAGTTTTTGTCCTAGTCTATTAGTAGGAATCTATTTATTTTCACAATTGAGGGGCAAAATCAAAACCCAAAACAAAATTTAAGATAGACTAACAGAGTGAGATACGTGTCAATAACTGTTAGGCTAATAATAAAAGTATAAAAAAAAGAAGACACATGGCACATTCTTATAGGTTTCAATTTTAATATTTATTTTTAAGAATATAATAAAAAATAGCTCTATCACCGTCGTTGCTGCCACTGACATGCCGGACTCTGATGAAAACAAAATTAAAATTTATATCATTAAATTCTATTTTTTTTTATC
Organism: Ailanthus altissimus; assembly: GCA_946807835.1. Lineage (NCBI taxonomy): Eukaryota > Viridiplantae > Streptophyta > Magnoliopsida > Sapindales > Simaroubaceae > Ailanthus > Ailanthus altissimus. The sequence continues at coordinate 5,236,645 of OX327689.1, forward strand.
TACATAAAAGTAAAGTCATTTTTTTTTTTGCAAAAAACGACAAGAAGATGGCAAAAAATGATTGGGAAGGGTGGTGACCACCACTACCCCAACAAATCGGCCGTCGGTCTATCTATAGATAAGGATGGTGTAAGTCACCGCCCTCATTTGATAGCAGGCTACGATAGTCATGGTCCCTTTTTGCCATTTTTGGCCATCTTCTGATCGTTTTTGTCAAAAATGTCTTCACCATTGTATAAATCATAAAAAATATAATCCAATGATATAGACATTTGGTGATTTTACGACCTCCACTATCATTGAAAAATGGCGACTAACTGTAGGTCATTGGAGATGGTGCAGAGACTGTTATTTATTTATTATTTATAAATAAACTTTAAAACCTATCGTGGTGTGACACATGTTTTATTTTTTTATTTGCTATGTGTCATATTAAAATTGTACCACTTGGACTTTAGTAAGGGCAATAATGTTATTATGCAGAGAAAAATATATTTTCTGTTAAAATTAAAAGAAAATGACTAAGGAGTAATACAAAATTGCTCATTTTTAAAATTTTAAAATAAAATTGAGTATTACTCCAAATTCTTAAGATAAAAATATCCTTATCCCAAGTTAATACCCACAATAATTTTGAGACGAGTACGAATTTAATGAAATATTTATGGATACCCAAACATTATTGTTTTGATTGTAATTTTAAAAGAAAATTTGAAAGTGTGATTTTATTTATTCTTCAATTCATAAATTGTTCTACTCTTATTTATTATACAAATATTGTCCCATAACTTTATATTTCTAATTCTCTATAATTTTGTTAAATATGTTTTTTAATTTTCAAATGATATATTTCAAATTTTTTAATCTTTAAAGTTAGCCATGTGCTTTTGATAGTACTTGCAACTGATTCCGGAACTTTAAGGAGTTAAGAGTTTTCTTAAATATTTGATTTACGTTTTTAAGAAATCATCAGCATTTTGAAGACATTGGTGACAATTTTCACCTACAATCATCATCGTTATATACCCAATTTGATGACGACTTTCAACAACCATCGCCAAATGGTGTTCTCTAAAATTTTGAAAATTTAAATTTCTAAAATTTAACAACGAAATTTGAACAAATCTACGCATATATGATGTGCCTCACAATTTGTAATACCAAATTGTTCTAAGAACTAAAAAGTTCTAATATTTCTAAAATTCAAAATTCTTTCACATATCACGATTGCTTTTAAATATACTCATATCGATTATTCAAAATCAAGAATCTTTTTGAGAATTTATTTAGCTTTTGCGAAAGACAAGATAGGAATAAACCTTGTGCCATCAATTGATTATTTAGCCATCGAATATTTATAGGTTAAGAATTTTAATTTAAAGTACTTGTTTAAATAATTTAATAGTAAAGAATTTATAGTGTATAACTCTATAAAAGTAGGGATTTTATATTTGAATCCTGTCTCCTATTTAAAAATATATATATATTGATTTATCAGAAAGTATTGTTAAGGGAAAATATAAGTGTCTCTTTTAAGATTTTTTTTATTTTTTGGTGGCAAATATCACCTTTTAAAAATATTGCCATCAATTACCTGTATAAAAAATAATTAATCTTTTTTTAAAAGAAATTACCACCGACAATAACGTGACTGAATATTTTTAAAACCTTAAGAAGAAAAGTGATAATTACACTAAAATTTAAGACGATAATTAGCAATTTTCTTTAATTTTCAATTGGTGTTTTTCATTGTTAAAAATAAAAACAAATGCAAGTGGATAAAATAAGGTCCAATCAACAACACAATCAGTAGTACCACTAGATGAAGTCACACCTTGTATGTCGGATGACATTGTCTCAAATATTGCAAATTCATCTGGCTTGAATCTTAGTCTTTGTTCATTCCAACTTTAGGCATTCTTCTACAAAATTTCTAAAATTCCTCTTCCAATTTTTTTTTTAATAATATATCTTTGAGTATAAGGTTCCTTTTTTCTCAGTACACTATGCATCAGCCTCCACAACAATAGAGACAGCTATAGACATTTTATATATTAAATTTAACACCATATTTAATAAAAAGAGAAAAAAAATATCACAAATTGTATAAAAAATGTAATGTGTCAAATAACCACACTACTAAAAAATAAAAATTTTATAATAAAAATTTTGAAATAAAAATCTAGTCTTAAGTATTTGCAGTCCAAACGTTTTTAAGAGTTTTGAGCCTTGAACTTTTTTCTTCTCATTTTTTCTGCGACTTCTCTCTTAATCTTTGTTTTGCCTTAAGTTATCACCGTGGATTTGGTCTATTAAGGTGAAAAGCAGCTACCAGTTTGTAAAAAAATTAGATTGGAGGGAAATTTCAACTGCATTGTCACTAATTTGTAGGTACTTTAATTAAACCCCGAGTTATTCACTTTTTGATTGTTTGTGTTTAATTTAAGAATGGTAATTTGTATATTGTTTGTTCTTTATTTAATATGAATATTTTTATTTGTTTAACATTTGGGACATGTGGGCCATGCATTGCCATTAAAATAGAGGGAAGGGTTTTCATTGTTTTGTACATGTGGGCCTTGATGTCGATTTTGTATATTTTAGGCACGTAGAGTTTGTTATGTGCATCTGGTTTGCTAGGTATGTGTAGTCTTTCCATGGCCATTTTTTGTAAGATTTACAAAAAATTCTTTGATTTTCTCAACTCTGTAAACATAATATTTAGCTTCAAATGAGTAGTGACTGACATTTCTACTTGCATGACAAGAGAAGATTGACTTGGGAAATACATTAGAAGGAGCTTGTAGTTCCTTTGTAGGAATATTAAATAATTAATAAAAATATATTCATTTGAGTAAATATTTTACCAAGAACAAATTCTGATATGCTTCTAGGAAAATGATTTGGAATAATTGACCTTTAATAAATTATGGTTAAACTATGTCATAACTGGCTTATATCAATGCCAAATGTACTTAATTGGGTGCACTTTCGTATAGGTAAGGAAAAATTCAGATAGGAGAAGCTCCCATTTAAGATGCCTTGTGTAACCTACACATTGTCAATGATACAAACTTATAAGTAATCTGCCTAGCAAAGCATTTGCAATTTAGGGTGAAGAAACTATATTTTATGTCATGGAGTAGAAATGGAAAACAAAAGCTATAATTGCTCAACTCTATTTATTACTTATTTAATTATTTACATACTCATTATCTATCTCTATTTACATGCTTACAAGAAATAAAATACTTTTTTTCAAGACATATTTCTTATCCTTCACATGGATAAATCTTGGATGTAATGTGATAGATTGAGTAAGGAATATGAAGATGGGATTGAAAACTTCATTGAATTTGTAATCTCGCATTCTTTAAATTCTAAATATACAAGATGTCTATGTTGAAAATTTCATAATGCAATATTCAACACAGTGCGAGAAATTAAAAATCACTTATTTATGAGTGGTATTGATAAAAGTTATCAAACATAGCAATGGCATAGAGAGAAGATAGCTTCTGTAGATTGTACCGGACAGTATATAGTTGGCGAGTCAAGCAATGAGTTTCATAGAACTGCTGTTATGGTACATGAAGCGTTTAGGCATTGTGACAATGATAGGAATTCTTTTTACTGAAGTACTAGAGGTTTTTGTATAAACTCCTATACCCAAGCTATTTTAAATACATAAAGTTATCTCGGTTTGTGAAGTTGTACAACATAAAGGGGAAATATAGGTGGCCAGACAAAGCTTTTCTGAGTTGTTAAGTTGTCTTTAAGATATTCTTCCTAAAACAAATATACTTCCTTCTTCAACTTATGAAGCGAAAAAGATCATGAATACTTCAGATGTTGAGTATTAGAAGATAAATGCATGCCTAAATGATTGAATTCTATATAGAAACCTTTATGAATGTTCATCATGTGAAAAATCAAGGTGGAAGGAACAAGGAAAGGGTATGGCAATGAAAAAATAAAAACAAACTTCTTGCTAAACTCGTATGGTATTTCCCTATCATTCCAAGGTTGAGGCATCTATTTTAATCTCTTGAAACCGCTAGAGACTTGACTTGGCATACAAGTAGGAGAGAAAGTGACAGTATGCTTTAGCATCTAGTTGACTCCCTTACATGGTAATTAATCAATAACAAGTGGCATGATTTTACATTTGATAGTAGAAACCTAAGAATGCCTCTATCATTTGATGGTATCAACCTCATAGCACACTTAGTAGCAATTATAGTTGTTAGCTTATAATTCTTGTTAACTACAATATGGCACCTTAGTTGTTCATGGAAAGAAAATTCATGCTATTATCATTGTTGATTCCTGGTCCATGAAAACCTAGTAATGATATCGATGTGTATTTGGTAACCTTAATTGATGACTTGAAAACACTTTTGGATAAGGGAGTATAAGCTTTTGATGCATATAAGAAAGAAGTTTTTACGTTGAGGGCTGTACCTTTGTGGAACATAAGTGACTTCTCACGTATAGAAACTGTCTGGTGCTACCATTAAGGGATATTTTGTGTGTCTATATTGCAAGGAGGGTACTTATGCATGTAGGCTGAAGTATAGTAAGAATTGTTTTTTCATTTTCTTCTGATTGATCACCCATATCATGGACAAAGAAAAGTGTTTAATGGTGAAACAGAATGTGAATTTTCCCCTATTCCATTGAGCGGGGAAGAAATATTCAAGTCGTTAAAAGGTTTTCAGAATAAGTAAGGGAAGAACAAGTAGCACAAGCGAAAAAAAGAAAACAAAATGAGGAATTTGTGTATTGGAAGAAGAAATTCATTTTTTATGACCTACCGTATTAGACATTTTTTATTAATTTGTCATCAATTAGATGTCATACATATTGAGAAGAATGTATATGAGAGCATCTATAGAATATTACTAAATATTCCAAATAAGACAAAAGATGGTATCAAATCAAGATGATTTGAAGGAGTTAAAGATTAGAGAAGAGCTTAATCCTCAAAAAATATGAACTATACTATTTTATGGGCAACATGTACCAACTTGAGTAAAAATAAGAAGAAGATGTTTTGCAAGACATTGGCATAAATAAGGGTGTCTATGGGATACTTTTTTTTAACTTTGGGAACCTAATATCTATTGATGATGCGAAGATGTTAGGTTTAAAGTCGCATGATTGTCACAATTTAATGCAATAATTCCTACCGCTAGCTATAAAGGATGTTTTGATAGAACAAAAAAAAAAAATTAAAAAGTTAGAAATACTTATACTTACTTAATATAAATATTGAAAAAAAAATATAAAATAAAAAGGACTTGTGTTGAATTTGCCCTCCATAGATAATAGACATAAATACAAATAGATAGAAAAGAGGTGTAGGTCAAAGAAAAGAATAACTTAAGAAAACAAATAGAAAGAAATCTTGGGTTTATTCAATCAATGAATATTAAAAATAAAGAAACTTAATCCCTTGTTTTGTTAATCTCTCATTCTCTTTTAATTCTTTTTATAACCCAATGGTAGACCCAATAAATTTAGATAAGTCACAAAGAGAATTTGTCATCACATTATGTTTACTAGAGAAGTACTTTTCATCTAGTTTTTTTTGGCATCATGGTCCACTTGACTGTCTATCTTGTCCAGGAGTTAAAACTATACAGATTGATTTACTTGAGGTGGATGTATCTTTTTGAAAGATGTATGAAAGTTTAAAAGGTTATTTGTGTAACCATAATCGACCATAAAGGTGCATTGACAAGTGTTATGTTGTTAAAAAAAAAAGCAATGGGATTTTGTGCTAAATACATGCCTAACGTTAATATAATTGGAAATCCGTCTAGCCATAAACGAAAGATGGTAATTGAACGACCTTTAATTAATAGGTTAGATTGTGAAAATTAACAGTGATATAGTATATCAAACACATTGATGTGTTTTAGAGAACACATCAATCATACACAAAATTGTCACTTATTAGGAAGCATTTTAGTTGGCTTTAAAACTAATATCCACATCAAGCAATCAATAAAAAATAGGTGCAAGACCAACATAACCATACCTCTGCCTATTAGTTGGAAAAGGAAGTAAGTTAATCAATAAGCTTTAAATTGTTTAAAGTCAATATTTTTGTATTATTCATGATGTTCTCATTAAAATATATTGTAAGTTCTAAATGAATTAGAAAATGGCGATTCAATACCAAAAGTTATGAAATGGTTGGCACAAGGACCAAGCCCAAATGTCATAAGATATACTAGTTATGAGATAAATGGTTACAAATTCCAAGCATCACACTGAGATGGAAATCGAGTAACTCAAAATAGTGGTGTTAGTACGGTGGCAACGGCAATGCAAATTGCTAGTGCTAAAGATAAAAATCCATTTGTTGGGGAGATTTCCTATTACGACGTTATAGATGAGATATAGGACTTGGACTACTATATGTTTAAGGTCCTAGTTTTTATGTGTCATTGGGTCAATAGTGGACATGGTGTGAAAATTGATAAATATGGGTTTACAATTTTTGATCATGATAAGATAGGTTATAGATTTGATTAATTTATTTTGGCCTCACAAGTAGAACAAATTTTTTACGTGGCAGATCAAACAAATCCCAAATTTTTTATTGATTGTATGGTGTCTAAAAGGGGGTAATGAAGTCAAATCAAGTCCAGATGATATGGATAGAATAAATATTGAAGCCTTATTAATGAATTAACCACCAGCGGAGTCTGAAGACTGGAATATGAAAGATAAAACTACTTTAATATATACGAGGAATAATTATGAACACATGTTAGTGGACCGAATAGATTTAGGATTCCAAGTAAGTACCACTTCCATAAATATTTCTATCGTGTGATTTGGATAATTTGGATCATGTTAAATTAGTTATCTTATTAAAAAAAGCATAGCATACAAAACTGACAGTTTAATCTTATTTGTTACTTTTTGGGATGTGAATCAATTAGCTAGAAGGCTTTATTTTCTTATCATAAAAATATTTTTGTTTCTAATTTTGTTTATGAATTTTAACTTGTTTAAATGCTGTAAATTACTAGAAATTTTTTTGTTTATATATTTGTTTATCAACCAGCAAGTGTTAAATGCTGTAAATTACCAAAACAATTTGAAATTCTAATTATATTCAAAGTGAACCAGAATCTGCTATTCTTTTACTTGTCCATGAACTAGATTCTATTAATCTTTTACTTGTCTGCTTTTAGTGCTGACAGTGGTTGCTCTACTAGTTTATTAAAGTTTATGATCTTTATATTTAGATTACATTCCTTACTTTGATTAATTATTCCTCCATTGTTTATAGGATAATAAAACGTACGGGCGAAGAGAGTAAAAGTGATACAAAATCTGATATTTCTTCCAAAGTTAATGGCATACACACCCAGAGCTTAACTAAGAAGACTAGCCTTAGAACTACTAAAGATAGGTCCAAAATTATGGTAAGATACAACAGATTTGGGTGCCTAATTAGGAAGAGGGTATTGTATTGACCATAACCATCGGCTTGATAGTTAGACAATTGATCCCTATTGTTTACAATGATTGGTACAAGGTACCATCTGAGTTAAAGGAATTACTTTGAAAGTGGTTGCAGGTAAACTTCCATCATATCACCTCAATTTTGCATATTGAAAAATACGTTATATCGTGTATATGTCATTTAAATTAACTAACATATACAAATTTGTGATAGTCTCGATTTAAAGTAGATCCACGTAGCAAGATCCATATTTTGCATTTCATGGGGGTAGCCCATCGGACATTTAAATATCGTTTGATAATGGACTACATCCTACCAAACAAGAATAACAAAAAATCTTTGAGAAAGCCACCACTTGATTACAAATGGATAAAAGCTAGACCATTGGAAGACCTTTGTAAAATCAAGGCTCTTAAATGATTTTTTGGTAAATGTTGTAATATGTTACCTTAGGATTGTGAAAGTTTAAATTATGTACTGATATGATTGTGGTTATGTGTTTATTTTTAAAAAGTTAGGAAATCTTGTCAATTGGAAAGAAAGTCCAATAAGTACAACTATAGCCTAGGTCAGAATGGATATGTTGAGCTTACAGAAGAGATAGTAAACTATTGTTATTGTTATTTATCTTTCATATATTTTAATTATTGTTATAGTTATTTAAATGGCGTTTTATTATTATTAGACGCAGGGGACTAGTTCTGGGCAAGAACGGAATATACAGTTCATAAGTGCTATCGATAATTTAAAAAATTGTAATATTCTACATATAAAATAATTATTTGAGCACAGTGCCAAAGTTTGACAAATTCAATTTTTGTTTACATGCTTATATGTTTGTTGTTGCAGAAAGATCTAGAAAGTGCAACAAGGAATGGTTTAGCCATTTTTGAAGGGGAAAATGACATTTTGTCTAACTTCTTAGAACGAAAAACTAGTTCTGGGCATTTTCAGGAGGTGGGGAAGTACATCACCATTCATATTTGTCGGGGAATCTAATATATGTATGCATGTGTTATTGTGCCTATTACCTAAATACGTATCAAATACGAATTTAAATGCGACAGAAGCGTAAAGTATACAATAAATACAATAAATAAATATATTAATCACATTAATATATAAATAAAGTAGAGAACTCACCTCAACGTATAACGTTATACACATATTTTTCCTGAAGTCCATATAGAGACCAACTTGTGGCCAATTCTAGTCACCAATACGGTGGGCTTGGTAAGTTAGATTAGCAGCCCTATACGCAGCACTGGGTTTAACTCTTAAACTCTAAAATGATCGGGTGTATCTTTATTTTTTTCTCCAAAAGGATAAAAAATGGAGAGTTTGAAGCAATCCACCACTATTTCAATTGGAACCATAGGAAAAAATAAAACAATTTCATTTTTTCCTTTTTTTTTTCTTTTCCTTCTTCACTCATTCTTTCTTTTCTTCTTTCTTCTTCTTCTCCATTTCTCTGCTCTTTTGCTGGCCAAAATGGCCAACACACTCCAAACTCATCTCTCTCTCTTTATATATATATATATATATATATATATAAAATAATAATATAATATATTATATAATATATATAATAATAATAGTATAATATGAATAATGGGTGCCAACTATTTGGCACCCAAAATATAATATTAATATATATAATATAATATAATATAATAAGAGAGATGTTTTAATTATTTAGCCATTACATAATTAAAGTGTGAAATAACCATTTTACCCTTCATGAATAATTACCAAGTTTACCCCTAGTAGGTCCTACAAAATTCTACACTTAGATAAACTCAACTGAGGGTCCACAATACGCCACGTGTCATAATACAATTAGCAAATAATAATTATTGACTAATTATTGTATTTAACATTTAAATACAGACACGTATATATTCCCGTGGTAGTGCTGAATATTGCTAGATTAAACACTTTAATTCGGCTCGCTGCCCTAGTGTACAATGAGTACAATCCATATCGTAGGACTCTTTAGGTCCTACGCCCGATTCGTCAAATGAAACTATTCCATGAGTCCGTAAGCAATGCCCCACACATACGTCATGGATATAACAAATATTCTGATCTATGTATAAAGGTATCCACCGACAAACCCGCATCAGTAGAAATAGATCAGGGACAATTATTGGAGAACATCCTTGCACAATTAGCATATCCTGGCACCTGATTGCAACTCTTGCAACTATGCAGTTACTAGTATATTCTCAAGTTTATGTCCCATTACAGACAAGGCTCAAACTCTTGGATCTGCTGAGTATTATAACCAGCTAACCCTTAGCTGTGCTAACATTTAGCATTTATATCTCTCAGCGTGGCTAACTATAAGCCCTTATATAAACTCTTTTAGATCTAATCTGAACTCTTTCAAATCGTACAATGTCTGTAACATTATATTGCATAGTACCATATAAATTAGTATTAGCGATTTATTGGGAATGTACACTTGTATAAATACACAAGTATATGTATATTCAGGGATGGCACGTAAACACTGACCCTAACAATCTCCCACTTGCTCTAATGTTATTCCTGATGGTATCTCATACACATTCACTCCATATATTACATAAACACTTTTAGAGTCATGGCCATAGAAAGTGGGTCTGCTAAATTATTTATGGAACACTTCTACAAATAATCACATCTCCTTGAGCCAAGATTCCTCTAGTCATGTGAGACTCCTCCCAACGTGATTAGAGTACTTGCGTCCTCTTGGCACCTCAGCTTGTTCAATGGCCTATTTTTATCGCAAAATTATAGAATAGGATCTATTTGTCTTAGAATTCTTCCAAAGCCAGCAATAAACTTACGAATCTTCACTGCCGCTTTCGCTGCGTACTTATAAATTAGCAGTGAATCCCTATTTGGTGCAATTCTAACTCACTTAGTACCAATGAGAATTAGCACATTTCCAAATGTAGACTCTCTATCATCTAGGTTAAACTAGAAGTCTGAGTCTGTGCATTTTTTTATTTGTAAGTCACTTTCTCCATATTTGAGAAACTTATTGTTTGTGCCCTCAAGGTATTTTAGAATATGTTTGACTATCATAAAATGGCGGTCACCTAAATCAGACTGAACTCAGCTCGTAACTCTTATAGCCAAACTAATCTCAGGTCTCAAACACATTATAGCATACATCAATCTCTTAAGAGCTAATGTATCTGGTGTGTTAACTCTCTTATCTTCCATCTGTAGAGACACTCTCCTCGAAAGATGAACACCAGGTTCAAAAGATACGTTAACTAACTCATAATTAACAAAACTATACCTTTTTAAGACACTAATATGTTTGACTATCATAAAATAGTGGTCAGCTGAATCAGACTGAACTCAGCTCGTAACTCTTATAGTCAAACTGATCTCAGGTCTCAAACACATTATAGCATACATTAATCTCTTAAGAGCTAATGTATCTGGTGTGTTAGACACTCTAACTCTCTTATCTTCCATCTAAAGAGACACTCTCCTCGAAAGATGAACACTAGGTCCAAAAGATATGTTAACTAACTCATAATTAACAAAACTATACCTTTTAAGACACTATTAATGTGAAATGATTTCAGAGAGTCTTATCAGCTTTCTAGCTCTATCTCTATAAAGCTTTATACCTAGTATAAAGGAAGCCTCTCCTAAATCCTTCATGGAAAAATTCTTACGAGTTGCTTTTGATCGATTATAATATACTAACATTATTCCTAATGACTAGCATGTCATCAACAAAGAGCATCCAAAAGTCTGGCTAGATGTAAAACCTTCAGGCTATTCCATGAATATCTCTAACTTGAGGTATCCATTCCGGAATGCTGTCCTTATATCCATTTGCCAAACTTCAAAGTCATAATATACTACAAGAGCCAATAAAATACTAATCGACTTTAGTATCAATATTGGTGCAAAGGTTTCCTCTTATGTGATCCCAGATCATTAAGAATTACCTAACCAATATAGAGCCTAGAAGGTCTCTACCTTGTATTTGGCTCCCACTACTCTTTGTAAACCCTTTACAACCAATGAGAATAATTCCCACTAGTAGCTTAACCAAGTCCCAAACTTGATTCTAATACATAGGGTCAATATTCATTTTTATAGTTTCTTGATGCTTCCCAAATCGATGTCTGACATCGTCTCCCTATAGGTCAAAGGATTATTTTCTTCTACCAAGAAAACTCCAAGTTCACCTTCAGGCATCAACCATAACTAAAAGGTGACCTAGAAATCATTTCCAACCCACTTGGAGATGTGCTAAAAGGTCACTGCTTAATTGAGCATGAGTTTCTATCCTCAGTTCTTTGATTACTAGATTGACTTCACCAAGTTTAATCTTTCAATGATTCTCACGATCCATGAGAAAATCTTTCTCTAGAATAGTGGTGTACCGAGAAACGAACTCACTTAGCTTCTTTAAATCATAGAACTAGTATCCTATTGGATTCATAGGATACTCAATGAACCTATACTGGTACCTTTTGGGGCTATTCATCTTGCTGAGTAACTATTACAAAACAAGATACCCTGTTGCGTAACATTTATATAAACAGGACAAGCTAAAGTCTTAACATATTTAAGAAACGGTTTCCTTCCTAGTTGTATCTCATACGGAATGGAATGAACAACTTTTGATAGAACTCTGCTTAATAAGCAGTTATCTTTGGAGCAAATACTTACAGATATAGATCGACAACATTTATTATCAATCAGACCAAATCTAATAAAGCCCGATTCCTAGAAATGTATATATTTGTTAAGCATAAACCTGTGGGACTCTTCTTGACAATGATAAGGCTTCTATAGTGGAAACACTTTCTACCTACACGCTCTCTTATTAATTTTGGATAAATGTTGCCTATTATGATTGATGCTAGGTATCTATCTCATCTTCTTCTCCTTACACATCTGGTCTCACCAAATATACTACGGTAGAAGATGAAGCACCCTAAGTAAAGAAGGTCACACTCTCTCTATTCAATCCTCTAGAAAGGTTTTATCAGAATTACCTTACGGCAAACTCTGATCAACAATAAATCCAATATTTTCTAAATCCAGAAGACTTCTGAGATTCATCTATTGGTAAGAGTAATTTCTAGTACCTTAGAGTTGGACTGTATCATCTATGCATACCAACTGGTTCGTAGTGGCCATTAGACTTGACATGCCAAAATAACGGGATATGTAAGCGGAATGATTATTAAATCATGAATGGAACATTGTAAATCATGGGTATACTAATTATACATTTTCGTTATAAAACGCCCTTTCACTGCTTTGTATAATCCCAGTAATCTCTCAAATAGGAAGACGATAGTTTAAACTCTTTTAAACTATACAGCGAGAAGTAAATCCCATTGCAATTTACTCAGGCCTCACGCTATAGCAATATTGGCCTTTGTAAATCCAACAGGTAGACAATACTTGTCAATTACATCTCATGTAACTCTTACCACTTGATCTTGAATACACCTTATCCTCACGCTGTAGTAATATTGGTAATGAACACATAAAAATGCATATTTGTTAAGAGATTCAGTCACTATTTAATGTCACTAATTTTAGCATTTTCTTGTATTTTTAGCTTGAAATAAAATGTTCTCCTTAAATTGTGATTAATGAATGTTATTTGCACAAGTTTATATAAAATGGGCATAACTCTCAATGTAGAAATCAAAATAAAGAACTTCTTGAACCTGGTACAATATGATTCAATCTTACACAAACTTAAAGAATAGTTGAAAAGCCAAATCCAACATGTTATGGGCCAAAAATTGAGACACAATAGAATTGAGCTACAACTTTCGCTCAGCTTGACCCAACTCAAGTATTTGGACCGTATCTCACATAATACATACTCAATTGGTATAATTCTTGAATATGTGAAATATTGACTTCATTATCAATAACCCTTATGTTGATGGTAAAGTCCAAATCAGCCGTTATCATGGACCAAATTGTCTTACAAATGGGTAAAAGGGTTGTTGGCCGAAATCTGATGTATCTTTGGAATTTTGCTCATATCGCATTGGATACTCATCTAATTTGTATGAATCCAGTGCCTATGGAAACAAGAGATAAAATTCTACAACTTTTATTTTAGCCATAGAGGCTATATCGGTCGTTTACATTATCAAAAATGTGCTGCAAGAGGGTAAACGAGTTGTTGGCCTAAAATTATTGAAGATTGATGTCACACATGATATATTTTCATTCATTGCCTATATAAGGGCACTCTTAGGACGTTTTCAACATTAGATAATTCTTCCTTATTTTTTTCTCATTAACATGTATTGTAATTTATGCTAGAGTTCTTGGCAAGGCTAAAAGATGAACTTTTATGTGTAATAAATCTACTTTTATGCTTTGATTCGTTGTCAAGAGCTACAAATGTTGTAAGTTTGGTTTTAATTAAACTCTTATCTATTTTATTTTCTATAATACAGAGGTTATAATTCTCATGTCTCATATATGTTCAGTCATGCTTTTCTTATGTGATTCTTGTTGAATTATAATTGTTATTGGTTACATTGTTTTATATGTTAATCTTTTACTGCACTATTGTTGATTGATATATTGTCAATCTTGGATAACATGTAAAGGCAATAAATGTTTGATATTCAAGTTGATCTTTTATTGTAATATTATCAAAATGATATATTGTCGATCTTAGATAACTTGTATAAATGAACATGATTTGTGTTAAGAGTTTAGTCATATCAAATGCATGTGTTATCAAAATGTGCTATATTTTACATATCTTTCGATTGATTGTTCAGATGTAAAACTGTCAATTGAGTTATAAACATTGAATCAAAGTGTAGAATAGATTTATAACGCATAATTGTGATTCTCAAAATCTTGTTTAAATCATTATAAGACATTTTTCTCAATTCATAGACAATTCTATCTCATCATCTACTTAAACCAATTAGTTAATTTTTCCCTTGCTACTGAATTAATATTTTTACTTCACCAACCTATTTTGCAAAAAGCTTCCTCGTGGGATCGACACCTCAATCTATATTGCGATAGCCGCATTAATTTGAGAGTAAACAAAATTTGGCGCCGTTGCCGGGGAGGCACACTAAGCGAAAGTCGATTGCGTTTATCAATACTAAAGCGGTAACTTTGTACATTTTCTTTTCTTTGTAAATCTTAGTTTTATTTCCTTTGTTGTAATTCATTTTATTGTTCATGGTTGGTTCTACTTCCTAATTTATTTATTTTCTTAGTTAATTTGTTATATTTTATATTATTTTAATGGCTGATTTGACCGTCTAACTTAGTTAATTTTTTTTTATTTATTTATTGTACTTTATTTCTTTAATTAATTTGTTATATTTTTATTTTAAAGGCTGGTTCTACCGCCTAACTTTTTATTTATTTACTTATTGTACTTTATTTTATTTTTTTCCCTTTCATTTATTTATTGTAATTTGCATTTTATTTTTCCTTATTTATTGTACTTCTTTTATTTACTTATTTTATTTTTTATTGTACTTTACAGTTTATTATCTTTTATTCATTTATTGTATTTATATTTTATGATTGGTCTTACCACCTAACTCATTTCTATTTCTTGTTGTGTTTTATTTTACTTCTTAATTTTTCTTGAGCATTTCTTTAATAAAGAAAAAAAAAATAGAAAAAACATTTGTTAGGATGTATGCATCGACTTAGAGACAAACGAGGGAGATTTGTAAGAAAAGTAGAACTAGAACCATCACTACAATTTGTAAGGAAAGAGAATTCACCATCTAGTTCATCTTGTAATTCCAACACAATGAGCCAACACGAAGATAACCCCGTTAGGACTCTAAAAAATTTTTTGCATCCTACTCGCACAACCACACCATCATGCATTATATTTCCACCTAACACACCACATTCAGATTTTTAAACCTGGAATGATACCACTTTTGCCTACTTTTCATGGTCTAGATATTGAAAATCCTTATGTACATGTTAGGGAATTTAAAGAGGTAATTACCATCTTCCATAGCCAACCTGAAGCCATAGACACTGTTAGGCTTAAATTTTTCCCTTTTTCTTTGAAAGACAAAGCAAAAAGTTGGCTATACTCTTTGAGGCCAAGGTCTATAGGAACTTGGGCAGAAATGACCCAAGCATTTTTCAATAAATACTTCCTACAACACAAAACTAATGGCCTGAAAAGACAAATTTCTTCCTTCTCCCAAAAAGACAGTGAAACTTTATATCAAGCATGGGAAAGGTTTAAAGAGTTACTAAATCTGTGCCCTTACCGTGGATATAAAAATTGGCGTCTAGTTAGCTATTTTTATGAGGGACTCATAATTAGAGAGTGCCAATTTGTTGAGATGATGTGTAATGGGGAGTTTTTTCATAAAGATCCTAAGGAAGCCATAGAATTCCTTAATGACTTAGCCGAAAAAGCCCATACATGGACTGGACCTAGCATTACTGAAAGCACAAATAGGTCACGACCCAGTGGAGTTTTCCATCTTAGGGAAGGGGATAACCTCAAAGCCCAGTTAGAGGTCTTAATGATGCGATATTTCTATATCATAAATTAAGTGCAAGTATACACTATCGTATGCAAGTAATAAAGAGACTAAATAAGTCGGATGTCGAACCCACAGGGATAATTCTTTCTTTTTAACCAATTACTAAAATTATATCTTCTTAATAATTATTCAGAAAAATAAAAATCTAAGAATGAATGTAAGAAATATAAAACAAAAACACAATGCAATGAGATTTAAAGATATAGCAACGTAGAGAGAACCTAGGATTAATATTATCCCTCAATATGTTTCTAATGATTAATCTTCTAATATTTAACTCACTTAGTCTTTATTATTGATCAAGACACTAATGTATTCACAAGCCTCTTCCAAGGTCATGCAAGTATACCCTAATTTACCAAATACCTATATTCCTATGGTACTTGTAATAAATTAAGATTCATTAAGATTAGGTCTTATTGATCATACATGCCAATTAGGTATATTCCTATCCTAAGTTGAAACTTGCATATGCAACATTGAATGTTACTCTACAATCATGCATCAAATTACCTAGGTCTAAATATTATGATTCCTCTTCCGAGTTTATCAATAATATTACCAACTCATTCACCATATATTGGCCAGATATATTGAAGCATTAAACACAAATAACTTAAATAATAAATGACTAAGTTTATTAAATACTAAAAGATATGGCAATTAAGCACACATATTGAGTTCAAATATTAACCCTAGAAAATAAGTTAGCTCATAGCTACAAGAGAACAGCAGTAGAAATAATTATAAAACATGATACAATCAATCGCAAACCGATATAGACGTCGAATTGCTCTTAATTGCGCTGCCTAGAAACTCTTGATGCCGAAGAACGTCTTGTATCTCTCTCTAAAGATGCTTCAATTAAGCTCCTATTGCTCTCCAAGACTCGTGCTCTGTATTCTTGGTACTCTTGGGTCGTCTTGGATTGCTCTGAAGGTTGGGAACGAGTGGCTTTATATAGGGATTGATATGAGCTTGAAAATCTCAATTCTCGTCGGACTAGGACTCGCACTACCGCTGGCGCGCTATGAATCTGTCGCTGGGGCGACGCGTGAAAAAGTGATCACCGCTGGAGCGGTGGGATCTTGGCGCTGGGGCGCTGCACGAAAACGGCTTCACCGCTGGCGCGGTGAATTTCTGGCGCTGGGGCGCTATACGCGACTTAAGCAAGTCGTTTTTCTAATTTTGATCACTATTTCAGCGCTGGGGCTAAAATCCTTGTGGCGCGGGGGCGCTGGACTCATAATTTGAAAACTTTGCATTTTAGTCCCTGTTTTCGCTCCTTTTGCGTTCTTTCTTTAAATTTCGTTCAAGTCCCTATAAATAACAATAATGCACATAAATAGCCATCTATTCTCATAAAATAATAAAATATCAATAATAAAAACATGAGAAAATATATGACAAATTTGCCCTTATCACTTAACTAAGGAGTTAAAGGCCTTGAAAACTAAAGATAGAAGGGTCACCCACACAGTTACTAAAGTTGAGTCACACGATGTCTATTTTGTCTGTGGAAGAACGAAACACTTAGCTCTGGATTGTCCCACTTATAGAGAGATGAGAGGGATATATGAGGAATAATGTAATGCCCTTGGGATGTACAAGAAGCCTTATTCACCCTACTTTGAAACCTATAATCATAGCTGGAGAAACCACCTAAACTTTAGTTGGAAATCTGACCAACAAACCAACAGCCATTGGAAACAAGAACAACAAACACCCAAGTCTTATGTTACACCTCAATATAATGCACGTCCAACTAAGATTCCTTTAGAGGATACATTACAAGCATTTATGGAGGCACAAAGTAAGATTAATCAAAAATTTGAAACAGTTTTTGTGCAGGTGATAGATGAAAACAAAGAAATCAAGAGTCAAATCACAAAGCTGATCAGTGCCTTAATTGAACAAGAGCGAGGTAAGTTTTCATCTCAACCTCAATCCAATCCGAAAGAATAATTCATGGCACAAGCTTCTATTTCTGATGCTTAAAATCTTAAATAAGTCAATGCCATTACTACTCGAAATGGTAAGATTATAAGTGAGCCTACTTTTAAAATTAACACATCTACGATTAGTAAAGACGCCCCCCTTGAAAACGAAGCCACAATGGAAAAAGAGCCTAAATATAAGTTTTCAATCCCAGTGCCTTTTCTTCAAACTCTTCGACTGGTTGGAAAAAATTCTGAAATTCAATGTGAGATTTTGGAACATTTGAAATAAGTTAAGATTAATCTTCCCTTATTGCATTTGATTAAGCAGGTTCCAACTTATGCCAAAGTCATCAAGGAGCTATGTACTATCAAAAGAAAATACCATGTAAAGAAAACTGCATTTTTGGTAGAATAGGTAAGTGCAGTGATTGAACAAAAGACACCACCTAAGTATAAAGATCCAGGATGTCCTACAATCTCCTGCCAAATTAGGACACATGAGTTTGGTCAAGCTTTGTTGGACTTAGGAGTAAGTGTAAATTTAATGCCTTATTCTATTTACTTACAATTGGGACTTGGTGAGATTAAACCAACATCTGTAGTCTTATAATTAGCTGACCGATCAATCAAGAAACCACGGGGGATAGGAGAAGATGTTTTATTGCAAATTGATAAAGTTTACTATCCTGTTGATTTTCTTGTTTTAGACACTCATTCTGCTGTTAACATAGAGTCAAAAATTCCTCTTATTTTGGGGAGAATTTTTCTTGCCACTGCTAACGCTCTTATTATTTACAAAAATGGTCTAATAAAATTATCTTTTGAGAATATGACTCTTGAGGTGAACATTTTTAATATTAGTAAACAACCACGAGAAGAAGACGAATGCTATCATTAATATATGATGGATACACTCGTAGCAAAGGAAGTTTATCAAAATCATAGCTCTGATTCTTTGAAAAATCTTCTCAATTTTGATTTTGAAGAATTATATTATCCTGATGTAACAATTGACGTGTTTAGTATTTTTGACTCACAGGATAAAAAGACTCGATTTTGGCAGCCACGCTTTGAAGAGTTGCCACAAGAGAGGGAGAAACCAAAACAAATAAATCTCGAGACACCACAAGTTGAGCTTTCTCCACTGCCCAAAGGTTTGAAACACGTATTCTTAGGACCAGGTGATACCTTTCCTATCATCAGTTTTTTTTAACTTAGTGCCGAACAAGAGGAAAATTTGATAAAATTATTAAAAGAACATAAGTTTGCACTAGGTTGGACCATGACTGATATTAAAGGTATTTCTCCATTGATATGCTCTCATAGAATTCATTTAGAGGAAGGTACTCAACATCGTAGAGACCCACAAAGAAGACTTAAACCAACAATGAAAGAAGTAGTGAAGAAAGAGGTCTTGAAACTATTAAATGCAGGTATAATCTACCCAATTTCTGATAGTCAATGGGTAAGTCCAACTCAAGTAGTTCCTAAGAAATCTGGGGTTAATGTTATGAAAAATGAGAATGGGATACCTGTTCCAACTAGGGTGGTAAGTGGTTGGCAAATGTGCATTGATTATAAAAAATTAAACGCAACCACTAGGAAATACTATTTTCCATTGCCTTTTATCGACCAAATTTTAGAACGTGTAGCTGGACATCCGTTTTATTGCTTTCTTGATAGTATTTAGGATATTACCAGATTGAGATAGCCATAGAAGATTAAGAAAAAACCACTTTTACATGCCCTTTTGGTACTTGTGCTTTTCGTAGAATGCCATTTGAATTATGTAATGCACCAGCTACTTTTCAGTGTTGTTTGTTGAGTATTTTCTCTGATATGGTTGAAAAATGCATGGAAGTTTTTATGGATGATTTGACTATTTTTGGTAATTCTTTTGATTTATGCCTACTTAACTTTAAAACTGTTTTGAGTAGGTGTAAAGAAAAAGGACTTGTGCTAAATTGGGAGAAATGCCATTTCATGGTATCTTTAGGAATCGTTTTGGGTCACATTATATCTGAAAGAGGGATAGCAGTTGACAAGGCCAAAATTGAATTAATCTCTAAATTACCTACACCTAAAACGGTAAAGGATGTTCGATCATTTCTTGGATATGCTGACTTTTACAGAAGGTTTATACAAAAATTTTCTGCCATATCTAGACCATTGTGTAACCTTTTGCTAAAAGATGCAGAATTTACATGGACACAAAAGTGTAAGGAGGCATTCCGAACACTCATTGCCAAACTCACCACCGCTCCTATCATATAATCACCAGATTGGAACCTCCCATTTAAAATTATGTGTGATGCAAGTAATTATACTGTAGGAGCAGTTCTTGGGCAACGTAGAGAGAGAAAATCCTTTGTTGTTTATTACGCTAGTAGGACTTTGAATGATGCTCAAATGAATTACACTACTACTGAAAAGGAACTACTAGCTATTATTTTTGCCTTAGATAAATTCGGTTCTTATTTGATTGGTTCACCTATTGTTATTTGTACTGACCACGCAGCCCTTAAGTACCTTCTTTCTAAGAAGGATGCTAAAGCCCGTTTAATTAGGTGGATTCATCTTTTGCAGGAATTTGATCTAACTATCAAATACAAGAAAGGCGTTGAAAATGTTGTTGCTGGTCATCTATCCCGCCTTAAGTTCACTGACTCCACTGATTTTCCACCTATTCGAGATGATTTTCCTGATGAACATCTTTTTACTATAAGCCAAATACCTTGCTATGCACATATCATAAATTATTTAGTTTGTGGTGAACTTCCATCTAATTGGAGTGCACAAGATAAGTGTAAGTTCCTGGTTGAGGTACATAATTTTTATTGGGAGAATCCATATCTTTTCAAATACCGTTCTGATCAAATTATGAGACGTTGCATTCTTAAAAGTGAAGCTTTTAGTGTCTTTAATTTTTGCCATAGTACTGTTTGTGGTGGTCATTTTTCTATGAAGAAGACAATTGTGAAAATTTTACAATATGGTCTTTACTGGCCCACTTTGTTCAAAGACACTAATAACTTTTGTCGTTCCTGTGAAAGATGTCAAAATTTAGGTGCTTTATCTCTAAGAAATATGATGCCTATTAACCCTATTCTTGTTATCGATATATTTGATTGTTAGGGTATCGATTTTATAGGTCCTTTTCCCTTATCTTTTTGCCACCTTTACATCCTTTTAGCTGTTGACTATGTATCAAAATAGGTGGAAGCTGTAGCTTGTCGTACTAATAATAATATAACTGTGGTAAAATTCTTAAAAGAAAATGTGTTATCTAGGTACGGTACGCCATGTGTCATCATTAGTGACCAAGGAACACATTTTTGTAATCGTTCTTTTAAAGCTTTGATGCGCAGGTATGGTGTTCTTCACAAAGTCTCCACTGCATACCATCGTCTAACACCGTATTGACAAGATGGATCAGAATAAAACATTATCTCATAATGTAATATTTTTCAATCTGATTAATAGAGATTTTTGTGTTTAGGTCTCCATTCTCCTAAGAAGGGTGATTCTTGAGTAATTATTTTTTCTATGCCAGCACAACTAACCCTTAGCAGTAGGGTTCCTATTATGGTTACCAGCACAATAAAATTAATTCTGGTTTATAATGCAGATCGATAACTCTTTATCACTGCATCTCATAAATCTACACATGCAAAATTAATTTCTAAACACTGTTCAAAAAATACTGTAGCTATGAACAGTAAAAAATAATTGTTCATGTGCTACTGTTCAAGTGAGTAGTACATCACCATGGCACCAAATGTCACCATTACAGTGCTGGGAGGTCAAACCCACTGCGCTGCAGTGCCAGCCTCCTCACGCTATAGCGCCCAGTGCTTCACCATAGGCATACCCGTTTCAACACTTGAAATGCGCCATTTGCACTGGGTCTTTTACATCCATTCACTCAAACTATATCCAAATATGTCATAAATGGCTCTTATATCATTTTTGTCAGGGAATCTAATATATGTGGATGTATGGATGTGTTATTGTGCCTATTGCCTAAATACATATCAAATACGAATTTAAACGCGACAGAAGCGTAAAACATGCAATGAACACAATAAATAAATATATTAATCACATTAATATATAAATAGGGTAGAGAACTCACCTTAACATATAACGTTATACACATATTTTTTTCGAAGTCCGCATGAAAACTAACTCGTAGACAATTCTAGTCACCAACAAGGTGGGCTTGGTAAGTTAGAACAGCAGCCCTATACACAGCACTAGGTTTAACTCTTAAATTCCAAAATGATCGGGTGTATTTTCATCATTTTCTCCAAAAGGATAAGAAATGGAGAGTTTGAAGCAATCCACCATTGCTTCAATTGGAACCATAGGAAAAAATGAAACAATTGTATTTTTTTCCTTTTTTTTTCTCTTTTCCTTCGTCTCTCGTTCTTTCTTTTCTTCTTTCTTCTTCTTCTCCATTTCTCTGCTATTTCTTTTAGCCAAAATGGCCAATACACTCCAAACGCATCTCTCTCTCTTTATATATATATATAATATATAAAATAATAATATAATATATATAATAAATTAATATGAATAATGGGTGTCAACTATTTGGCAGCTAAAATATAATATTATTATATATAATATAATAATATATTATATAATATAATAAGAGAGATATTTTGTTTATTTAACCATTAATTAATCAAAGTGTGAAATGATCATTTTGCCCCTAATGAATAGTTACCAAATTTACCTTTAATGGGTTCCACTAAATTCTACACTTGGGTAAACTCAATCGAGAGTCCACAATACGCCACGTGTCATAATACAATTAAAAAATAATAATTATTGACTAATTATTCTACTTAACACTTAAATACAGATAAGCATGCATTCTCGTGATAGTGTTGAATATTGCTGAATTAAACACTTTAATTCGGCACGCTGCCTTAGTGCACAACGAGTACACTCTATATCGCGGGACTCTCTAGGTCCTACCCCCGATTCGTCAAATGAAACTATTCCATGAGTCCGTGAGCAATGCCCCACACACACGTCATAGATATAACAAATCAGCGCGTTGAACCATATAAGCTAAGGTTACAATGCATACGTATAGTCCTTCCGTCATGATATTCTGGATGTGCGGGGATATAGATTATCACCGTCAAAGCCCCTAGTGCTCATCCATGTCTTATCTCCAGACTTGTATCTCACTAAACAATATGTGCAAACTTCTTTGCTATATTGTTCTACCCTGGCGGAACTCTTTTCGGGACTAATGTTTGTGGTCACAAGACTTGCTGAGATACAGTCATGAAGTATCTAGATATCTAACTTCCTATGCAAGCTGATGGATCCCATATCTGTACACATCAGACTCCATAAGTATCAGACCATAACCAGTGACACCCCAGCGGTCACACTATGAAAGGTCTGTGACATACATGGAACCAAAGTATGATGGATCACTTATAAGTCCATCGTAGTACTCAGGTCAAAGGACCACGTATACTACTTAACTTGAGAGGACCCTCCGTTGATGGCTTACATAAGGTGTCTATTGGAGGCCCTCGCGAGTTTGTCCCACATCCAGTCCTAACTGGATACCCATATGTCAATACGAGCTCTAAGCTCACAGTCGACTAGGAACAACCATGTATATCCTATAGGTACAATATATGTTGATCTATCTATGAAGGCATCGACCGACAGACCCGTATTAGTAGAAATAGATCATGGATAATTATTCGAGAACATACTTGCGCAACTAGCATTTTCTGGCACCCGATTGCAAGTTTTACAACCATGCAGTTACTAGTATATTCCTAGGTCTATATCCCATTACAGACAAGGCTCTAACTCTTGGATCTGTTGAGTATTATAACCAACTAACACTTAACTGTGCTAATATTTAGCATTTATATCTCTCAGCGTGGCTAACTATAAGCCATTATCTAAACGCCTTTAGATCTAATTTGAACTTCTTCAAATCGTACAATGTCTGTAATGTTATATTGCATAGTACCATATAAATTGGTATTAGTGATTTTATGAGAATGTACACTTGTATAAATACACAAGTATATGTACATTCAGGGATGACATGTAAGCACTGACCCTAACAATATTTACTTTAACTTACCTACTGGCGATCAGTTGATGGAGTTAGAAAGATTGAAATATGCTGAGAAATTAGCATTAGTGTGTGCTAAAATAGATGATATAGAGGAGAAGATCCAAACAAAAGGAAAATATTCAGCGGGCGGCAATTTCAAAAGGTTTTCTGTTGCGAAGAAGTTAAATATAGACAGTGTAAGTAATTTAAGTAATGTTATTGCAAGAATAATTTCATTAAAATATGTTGTAAATCTAACATATTTTCTTTAGGATGATGAAAACAAGAAGAAGATTGGGAAAACACCCAAAAATATACTGAAGAAGACCCCTTACAAGACACCCAACAAGTCGTCCCCCTCCTGTAAACATAATAGGTTTATATCAAACATGTTATTTGTTTATGCTTGTATAAACCTACATTTTGGAAAATACCTATGACAGCCTACAAATTATTATTAATGTTATTTGGGAAAATAACATGTTAAAGTTATATTGTGCTTACTGTTATGTGATAAATTAACATTTGGAAAAATACTTATATGAGCCTACAAATTACTATTATTGTTATGTGACAAGTTTATGCTTACTTTTGATTGTTATAATAATTATGTGATAGGTTTATGTTTACTTTCAACTGGAAAAATAGTTCTTAATGTTACATAATACTTATGTGATATATTTCATAAGCCAGGGCAATAGTTTTAAATGCTTACTTGACTGCCAACTTATCATATTGATTAATTAGTTTGCATTGACTATAAATATTTTTTAAAGAAAAATCTTTATTTATTTGCAGTAGTTTGACAATTCTCCAAGGAAACAAAATAGATGACATTCATAACCTAGGACAAGTGTTTAAGAGTAGCAGACAAAAATCAAAATGTAACATTGCTCAATGTCCGCAACTCTTAATTTTTAAATCTTTTGTTGATAAATTTCTCTCTATTAGAGCAAAAATAAATTAAATTTGAGGAAGAATTATTTGAAAGAGAGTACTCATATTGGTTACAAAAATAGAGCTATGAGTACATCATGTACATAATCCCTTTGAGCATGACATGTATACAAGTGCATATAATGTAGTATTATCATTATGTTTCATTAATATTTTATTCTTACTTTGAATATAAAATAAATTACCAACATAACTAATTTTTGATGTTTTCCTAGGTTATTTTATGAGAAGATGAAGGAGTCAAACTTGACAAAGAGATTTGCTTCCATTGATCTAGTGGTAGTCTCCCCACCTGGAAAAACATCAACTAAGGCAATTGTCAATGGGCGATCACGTACAATTGCTGATCGCCTTAATAGCACGTAATGTAATAAGCTTTGTCTAGTCTCCTATAATCTCAAGTATGACCTATTTACATAATGCAACTTATGTTTTATTTGTTTTCATTTTTCATGAATTTAGTTTCCATTGAGTTCTTGCAGTGCTTGATGTGTCCATTAAAATTGTCTACCATATTGATCCTTTGGAAAATCATATTTGTCATAACTTCCACACCATCTTAAACAAGTGAGTTGTGGTGTTATATTTTTCTTAATATTTTTTTCAAATCATAATTTTTAGTATCAATGGAAGTGCAAATGGCAGTGTCATATCTACCCATTTTACTTAAGAACGTCTCGATAGCAAGCGATCTTGAACAAATTGGGTTCAAGTTAAGGTAAAAGTGTCTCTTATTCAAAAACTTTATTCCTCTAGTTATTCAAAGACTCTATTCCTTTAAATTGCTTAATAGGCCCTTATTCAACAAGGAAATGTGGAATGCAGTCTATATGTCATGGCCTACATAAGAGACATTATAATCGATTCTATAGTACTTAAAAAAATGTAAGTTATTTTAACTTTGTTTATCATTTAAAGCTTGACCGAAAATTATGTATGTCTAATTTTTAACTTTATTTTCTCTTTGACTTTACATCATAGAAGTTCTTGGGAAAGACAATGTATAACGAAGAAGAGAAAGATGAAGTTCATGTTGAATGGACATCTTTTGTATCTTCCATGCTTTGAAATAATGGTAGGTTTATATGTTTTAATTATAATCATTTTGCATAAAGTTCTAAATTTTTTTGTGAAAATATATTTAAAAAATTAAGCAATGTACTTTTTTTTCAAAAATTACAGGTTGCCTCTTGGAGTTGCTACTTTGGGTATTTGTTGGATATATACATGTTGCTAAATATTTTTATTTTCACCTTGCTGCTTATGAAACTTGTTGACAATTAAGAACAGTCATCGCATGTCATTATTCATCAAGAATACAAATTTTTGAAAAATATTGTAGTAAATGCTAATTTTTGGATGGCAAAGTTTGCCTTATTTCGGTGCCCAAAGCCTATAAAATGGTGACTATTGAGCCAAAACAAAAGAGAGCAGCATAGGGAGAGATCAAAAGCACCAATAAGCAAGTCTTGGATCGGATCAAATATTAAGGAATAAAGGATTCAACAGCAAGGATCAAAACAGAGCAATAAAACAAGGAACTTTCTTTTCTTTGTCTTTGTATTTGTTCTTTAATGATTTCCTTTGGAATGTTAGTTAATTTTGGTTCAAGAACTCTTATTATTATTAGGGATTAATTTCATATAACTAAGATTATAATTTGAACTCAATATATAGCTTGGATTCTTTGTCATTCCTTGTTCATTATGTCGATATTGGATTGTTTAATCTATTGATTGCCTAATGCTTCTAATTACATGATAATGTATTGGATTGATTTGGGAACCTTAATGAACTTGGAAAAGATATTTTTGTGTTGGAAATTAATAGATTTATGTATGATCATTGTGTCAAAACATGAGTTCCATATGAGATAGAAATATATTCATATAGCATATATAACCATTTATGAAACCTAATCTTAATGAGTCTCAATTCAGTATAATTATCATAGAAATATAAATAATTGATTGATTGAGGTATAATCACTTGTCCATCGAAAGAGGTTTTTGAATGCATTTGAGTTTTCTATTAATAATTTCTATTGATAGATTAAGGGTAACAAGTGAATTCAAGTGTCGTATTGAAAGATAAATGTAATCTTACATACTTGATAATTGAAGTGTTTAAGATCATTTCCTTGCTATCTCTATCATTAGTTTGATTACTTAGTTAATTTAGATATCAATATATTGAATTACCATTAGTTTGAATAAGAGTAGGAGAACACAATTTTATTAGTTAGCAAGTAGTAATAACAATTCCTCATGGGAAAGATATTTTACTCATTATATATTACTTGTTGCGATAACGTGCACTTGCGTTAAAAGTATATACATACAAAATGCACAAGTTTTTGCCGCCGTTGCCAAAGAATTATTTATTATTCTTGTTGATACTAATACCAATTCATCTTATTCTTAGTTCAAACATTTTTCTGTCATTGTACAGTTGTATTTCATTTAATTTGTTTTTGTTTTTCAGTTACTTTTGATTCATATATGATGGTTGGAACACAAGAATTATTGAGAGATTTTGTAGTACCAAGAATAAGCGACATCCAGTCAAGTATTCAAAAATTGGTCATTGATATTGATTATTTTGAAATTCCACCAAAAATGCTACAATTGATAAAGACTTTGGTATAGTTCAGTGTTTTGTAAAATGATGATCCTAATGAGCACATTGGAAATGTTTTAGAAATATGTGACCTTTACAAATAGAATAGAATCTCAGATGATGTAATACAGCTTCACTTATTCATATTTTTGCTCTGGGGCCGAGTAAAGAACTGGTTTTTGTTAACTTAGGATGATTTAGCACAAAATGTTTTAGCTAAATTCTCTTTACTGGCCAAAACAGCAAGAATGAGAAGTGCTATAACTTCATTTGTATGGAATGATGATGAATCCTTATATGAA
Organism: Ailanthus altissimus; assembly: GCA_946807835.1. Classification (NCBI taxonomy): domain Eukaryota; kingdom Viridiplantae; phylum Streptophyta; class Magnoliopsida; order Sapindales; family Simaroubaceae; genus Ailanthus; species Ailanthus altissimus. The sequence continues at coordinate 5,264,619 of OX327689.1, forward strand.
GCATGGAAAACATTTAAAGAAATACAAAGGAAATAATAGTTACTTGTACATATCTTTTACAATTGGATAGTTGGACATTTAAGGATGCTCATTGATGCTGTAATAGTAGGTGCATTTATGAATATGTTTGTTGATGATGCGTATGAATTGCTAGAAAAGATAGCCTTCAACAATTACAAATGAAAATTGTAGTTGTTACCCCAATGAAATGCATAGAAAGAGTTGCACATATCACTTGTGATTTTTGTGGTGGTAACCATCCAAATGGACAATTTGTAGAGCCTACAGATTATCCAGAAATTGTTTACCAATAGTAGTATAACTCCAATTTCAATGCATATTATTCGGAATGGGGGAATCAAGCATCTTGAAATAACAACCAAGAGGAAACTTCACTGTAATTAAATCCTCTTGTAACACTATTAAATTTTTTGAAACAATAGCAACTTGCGATGGAATCCTAATTAGAAGATATATTCCATCATGTAAGTAGGACAGCTGAGTTGTTACATAGCCAAGCTACTTCTTTGCAGATATTAGAAAAGCATGTGAAATAAATGGCAAATGTTGCCTATAATCATCCTCAAGATGCATTGCCAAGCAATGTTGAAATTTGTCCAATGAAAAATGTTGAACATTGAAAGGCAATAATTGTGAATAATCAGATAGAGCTACATGCAACCAATGAAATAACTAAATCAGAGGAGATTCGTCATATGGATAAGGTGCAAATGAAAGTAGCAGAAAGAGCACAAGAAGAAGAATTACAGCAACAAAAATTTCTAAGCCATTGTACTCTACAACTTCCATTGTCCATGAAGCTTGAAGAAAAGAACCATGATATGCAATTTTCTAAAGAGTTTTTTCATTGCTTCAAGATCGATATGGTGATTCTGGATAAAGCAGAACCACCTCATAAACTGCAAGTAATAAAAGTCATCATGGATCATGTGTATGAAGAGGTAATGCTGAAAAAATTAAATGCCAAAAAGTGTTAAAATAAGCTTGTCAAAAAGCAGCCACTAGATATCAGCCAACGAGGTTTAGTCATCTAGTTTAAGATTAAAATATTTTTGGTAAAGCTCAAAGCAAGATGGTCAAAGTTGTTCCTTAAAAATTTATTATGGAACTATGGAAGTTGAAAAAAAGAATAACATTACTTATAAGTGTCGACTGAAGTTTATAGACGAGATGCCTTGGATATGAAATTTGATCCACCATAAGCCAAAATAATTGTGTTTTCATTAATTTTGATGTTTATGTTTGTATTAAAAAAATGTGATTGAAAAACAAATTAAGAAGAAAAGGAAAAGAAAAGAAAACTAAAAAATGGAAGAAAGAAAACAAAAAAAAAAATGAAGATAAAAAAAAAGAATATAAACGGAATGGGTGCTCGTTCTAGAATGCCAACGCCACAACACTGACATGTGCAAAATATTTTTTTTTCAATTTTGCTCAATTTTTTCCTTTGTTCCCATTTTCCCCTATTTCAATACTTTAATCCCTCTCTACCCTAACTCTTTAATTCCTCTAAATTTTATATTCTTACTCAAATTCACCATAAAACGAAGCCCCAAAACTTATCAAAAACCCATTTACATAAACTATTAGCTCTAATTTCACCAAAAATTGATGATTTCATAACAAAATTTGAAGGACACTCCAAATGTGATATTGGTGGATTCAATATCCAAGGCACGTATTTTTGTGTCCTTACACTTAATTATTGATGAAATAATTATCATGTTAGTATTTGAACTATAATGTGAAGTAATAGTAGTGGATTAAGTTGTAGAGTGAATTGTTGGTTGAGGCTTATATTTATAAATTTGTTGGGAAGTGTTTGAATTTATATACACTTGAATTACAATGCATTATGGTTGTTTGAGAGAGATTAATATTACAGTTATGGTGAGAATTAGAGAACTTTAGATTTTTTTTGTAGAAAAGTTACTATTCCATTTGAAACATAAATGTAATTAGATAAAGAACAACCCATGCTATCTCATCAAGCTCTAACAATAGTTAATGATAACTATTTGAGGGATAATATGGACGTTATAAAGGATGCAAGTGAGGACTCAGTACATCATTCAGGGAAGTGTTTCACTTTTTTAATGTTATTGATGTCATGAGGACATGTCAATAATTAAGTGTGGGAGAAGGAAACAAATACTTCCACATTTTCAAATGGCTTCACTTATTTATCTGTAATTATTTTTAATTTGCACTTTTTTTGGTGTGTTTTTGTTCTATTTTGGATTTAAGATGATTATTAGGCCATAATAAAAATGAGTGTAGAAACTACAATTCTTAGGAATCAATAGATGCTATGTTTGTTCATATGTTTGATCTAAATTGTAAGTTTTATCTTATTTGTGATTACGTGAAACACATTTAGCATATAGTTGGATTGTCAAGTTATTTGCTAGCTTAGAGAAAGGTTAAGCTCAACAATAACATAAAAGTTCTCAAATACACTTTAAAACTTGTTTGATTATCACTTAAGGAAAAATCTTAGGATATACATGATTAAAAAATTAATTTTAGGTTATATTTGGATCGTTTGAGCCTTTCAAACCTACCGATATATTTTTTTTATCTATAGTCACCTATTTTGAGCTTAATAACCATCTTTCTTTGCTAACTATAATAAGGCGTAGCGACTCTTCCTCTATACTGCCTATTGGTAATCTAATGGAGAACTGTCAAGGCATTTACATTACGATAAAATAAATACATATTCCATCATTATTGTCCCTCGCACCATAAGCATGATTGTTATTTGTACAAAACGGTTGAAAAATTATAAGTTTGGAGGCATAGTGATTTAGAATGCTAGGTAAAAATAAAAAAAAATAAAACAAAAAGAGCAAAGTTATATATATACGCTTAAAAAAATGATAATAAGAAGCAACAAAGGAAGTTTCAAATTAAGTTTGGGGGTGTTCTTTAAAAATGAGATGAAGAGTTTGATATCAAAAGCAATGTATGTTTATGGTGTGATTTGAACAAAAAATGAATCCATATTATCCTACCTTTACCCTAGCCATACATTACAAGCTTAACAAAGTTCTATTTATTCCTTAATCATGTTTGTTCCTACATTAGTAAAGAGTGATATGAAAAGCAAGCCTATGGAGTGTATGTTCAATAAAAAGTTTTTTATAGAGACAACATCTCTTCTTGTAGGCATAAACCATTACAGGTGTATTTAACTGAAAATAACGACTACACACACCGAGTAATCACTTGTAGAGTGAAATAAGCATGATGATTAGACATATTGGATGCTCACGGTATTTAATGATTTTTTAGAATTATTAACAATGCAATCATTAAGAATAACTAGTAATCATCTATAGACCTATAAATTTATTTTTTGAATTTTATTTTATTTGTTTTTATCATGTTTTTGCTCGAGGATAAGCAAACTCTTAAGTTTTGTGGTATTTTATAGAGCTTAATTATATAAAATATTTTATCATTCTAAACTTAATGTTTGCTTCAATTATTATAATAATTTGGCTATTTCTACGATGTTAATATTTTTTTATAGTTGTAAAAACTATTAGCACGAGAATACTAAAAGCCGAAAGTGAACTCAGCTGTTTAGGATAAAAATCTGAGAAGGAACCAAAATGCTCAAAATGTAAACAGTGATTTTAAATAGTATCTGTGTATAGTAAATATAAATAGTACTTTGGGGTTGTTCATCCAAAAACCTAAGTCCTAACACCACAGCGCCCATTCTAAAAAATTTATATATTTGATGAACAGTGCCAATAGTATGTATGAACAATGTTTATAAATAGTGATAATGAATAGTAAATTTAAACAGTATTATGAACCGTCGCCGTGGATTACTATACATCCAAAATACAAAATTTTGAAAAATATTGCAGTAAATGCTAACTTTTGGATAGCAAAATTTGTCTTATTTCAATACCCTAAGGCTATAAAATAGTGACTATTGAGCCAATACGAGAGAAAGCAGCATAAGGAGTTATCAAAAGCACTAATAAACAAGTCTTGGATTGAATCAAATATCAAGGAATAGAGGATTCAACAATAAAGATCAAAACAAAGCAATAGAGTAAAGAACTTTTTTTCTTTGTCTTTGTATTTGTTATATGATGACTTCTGTTGGTTTGTTAGTTGATTTTAGTTCAAGAACTCTTGTTAATATCGTGGATTAATTTCATATAACTAGGATTATGATTTGAACTCAATATGTAGCTTGGATTCTTTGTCATTCCCTATTCATTATGTCAATATTGGATTTGTTCAATCTATTGAGTGCTTAATGCTTATAATTACGTAACAATGTATTGGATTGATTTGGGAACCTTAATGAACTTGGAAAATATATTTTTATGTTGGACATTAATAGATTGATGTATGATCATTGTGTAAAAACATAAGTTTCATATGAGATAGGAATATACTTATATGGCATATATAACCATTTCTAGAACCTGCTCTTAATGAATCTCAATTCGGTATAATTATCATATGAATATAGATAATTGATTGATTGAGGTATAATCACTTGACCATCGAAAGAGACTTATGAATGTATTTGAGTTTCTGGTTAATAATTCTTATTGATAGATTAATGGTAACAAGTGAATTCAAGCATAGTATTGAGGGATTACAATCTAGATATTTGATAATTAGAGTGTTTAAGATCATTTCCTTGCTGTCTCTATCATTAGTTTAATTATTTAGTTAATTTAGATATCAACACATTGAATTACAGTTAGTTTGAATAAAAGTTGGAGGATATAATTTTAGTAGTTACCAAGTAGTAATAATAATTTCTCGTGGGAACAATACTCTACTCATCATATATTACTTGTTGCGATAATGTGCACTTGTGTTAAAAAGTATATACATACAAAATATACAACAATAGCAGCACTTCCTAACCTAGTTCGAATGAGTGCTGAAGTATTTTCTTGTCATCCTACCTCTTTGCTAAATTAGACAATGAGCACTACGTCAAACCGAATATGTTAAATCAAGTGCTTCTTGAGAGGCAACCCAAGTAAAGTATCCTTTATTTAATTTTTTTATTGGTAATTTATTTGTAGTCTTACATTATTTTTGTTTAATTTGAAAAAATAGTTATGTGAGTGTTGAGTTAAAGATTAGTGTCGCAGCAACAAAGTCAGAGACCTTAGTATCGTGCACCCACAAGATAATGCCATAGTACTGAGAGTTGGGAATCATAAGATTTAAATCTAGATCCCAATGTCGCAGCACCCATTAGCCAGAATCGTAATGCTAAGTCCTAGGTTAGAACTATAAGCTTTTAGAGTCTCAGCATTATAGCACCCAAATGCCAATGTTGTGGTACTACTTAAAAATAGTACAAAATCCAAAAAGTTTCCCCATTTCTTCACTTTCTCTCTAAAAACGTAAAAAGCCTCCCTTAACCTTAATTCAACAATCTTCCCAAACTCGACCAAAATTTCACCTAATTCATCATCAAATTACACTTGAAAATCGTCAAGAACACAACCCCACAACAATAAATAATTCCATCCAAATTTTGAAAAATGTCTTTAAGAACGCCAAAAGTCTTTTTTTTTCCTATCAATGTTAGGCAAAAACCACTCATTTGAGGTAACCAATTCATTATTCTTCACTCAAGTACTCCTTAGAATATATTGGAGTGAAGATTTACAAGTTGTTGTGTTGGATAGATACGTAGCTTATAGATTGTTCATTGGTGAATTGTTTTGAATTGAAACTACTGCGTAGGATTATAATTTTGAGTTATGGAAAAGCATTGTTAATCATTAGATTGTACAAAATTAAGGAGGAGTTGGGTTGGTGATTTTTGTTAAAAGAGTTGGGAGTGTACAAGAATCTTTTTTCAAGTACTGTTACAAAATTAAAGAGGAGTTGGGTTGGCGACAAATGGCCCAAAACATTCCCACATAACGGCAGTCTCAACATTTTATAATTATAACACACTAAGTACGTGTCTCAAGAAGCCTTCAAGTGACACACAAAATCAGTGGTCAAATAAACCACCATTCCCAAAAGAGGCTTCAACATCACATAGAGACAATTCTAAAATATTGAGAGGATTATCAATGAAAGCAGGTGGCAGAAATTATGTGCTAATCCAAAAGCCACCATCTTTCTTGTAATCCGAGAATTCTACGCCAATGCTGCGGACTACCAAGACTTAAAAGCAAAAGAGATATGAAAATCACAAGCATCAACATCAACCACTTCAATCTATTGAGCACCCCATGAGATGATTATCATAAGTTATTGAAGGATCTGGATTATGCAGCCATTATCTAGTACCTAGACATAGCAGAAGCCGATTGAAAGATGTTTGGGAGCAACCATGTTTCCTTCTCCATCAGATTCATAAGTCAAGAGTCTAATGTGTGTCACTATTTCATTGCAGCACTCCTCATGCCAGTTACACATGTCAATAATGTGACTAATTATCGGGACATCCTTCTTTATGGTATCCTTACTAGCAAAATAATTGACATCGAAAAAGGTTATAAAAGACATCATCTTCCACAACATCCATTATTCAAAGATGAGTGATGTATGCAATAATAGCTAAGTGCAAGTGCAATCTATCGTATCAAATAATATAATTTTAAGTTCAAGTTATCGTTCCCACAGGGATTGTATGATCTATTTCTTTCCACCAATTACTAAAATTGATTATACTTTAATTTTAATCCAAAAAAATCAAAATAAGAATTGAATCTAATTAACCTAATTCTATCAAATTAAACTAAATCTAATATTAACCAAAAGTAAGCAAAGGGTTGAATTCACTGATTAATAATAATATAGGGTTTTGACTTATCCCCTAATATTTTATTGGATTTACTAACCTCTTAGTTCATCCCTTAATAGCGATTGTTGGCTTAGACTCTACTTTCATAACAAACCTCTGTTGATGGTTGAGTGACTATATTAAGTATTCTAAAAATTACCTATATGCCTATAATAATCCGAATAGAATGTAATTCATTAAGAATAGGTCTAAATAAAATTATACATGCCATCCAGATACATTTCTATCCTACATGGAATTCATAGTTGTTACCCTATAATCATGCATCAAACTATCCTAGGCTAAACACATAAATCCATTTACCAAGTTCATCATGGTTCTTTAATCATTTAAGATATTGGCCAGACACAATGAAAGTAATAAACTTAAGATAGAATGAATCAATTGTGTGAATTAAGTTCATAAACTAAGAGTCAATAAAATACTACATATTAGGTTTAAAAGTCTAACCCTAAAAATAAAAACATAGGTCATGGTGAAATAAAGCTTTCTATAGCCTATTAAGAATAACATTATGAAAATTATAGAAAACTATAAAGATAAAGAGTTGAAGAGATAACATTATGAAAATTATAGAAAACTATAAAGATAAAGAGTTGAAGAGATAACATCATGAAAATCATAGAAAATTAGTTTTTCTATAGATTTAATCTTTTAATCTTTTTTATCCTAAAAAAATTGCTCTTTCTCTCTCTTTTTCTCCCTCTTCTAGATTCTTTAAAATAGGCTTTTTGGTATTCTATTTATGCATTTAGGTCTTCAAATTAGGATAAAACATCAAATACAAGTCAATTTTTGAGTTACTACTCACAAATTATTGTTTACACAGCGCTAGGGCGCTGTATACACTGTCTTAAATGCCATAGTGTTGTATTGTAGCTTGTTACTGCAGCAAATTGTTGTATCAGCTACTGTAGCAATGTTGATGTGTTTGACTTATTTTTATTAGATTTTCATTCCTATTTACTCCCTTGACTCAAAACGTACAAAATAATAATAAAATACATAAAAAATTAAATAATCTTAATTTCAACAAACAATATTAAGCTTGGAATATCAAAATATTACACCTAATTAATTGATAAGGGCAAATTTGTCATATATTTTTTCATGTTTTTATTTTGATATTTTATTGATTTATGAGAATAAATGGCTATTTATGTACATTATTGTTATTTATAGGGACTAAAATGTAAACTTTTCAAAGTATGTGTCCATCGCCCCAGCGCCACAAGTATTATCGCCCCAGCGCTAGACCTGCATCGCACCAGCGATAAGCCAGCGCCCCAGCGCTAACATTCCATCGCTCCAACGGTGAGGCATTTTTCACGTGTCGCCCTAGCGACAACTGCATAGCGCCCCAGGGGTAGCACAAGTCCTAGTCTAACGAGAATTGAGATTTTCAAGCTTATATAAATTTCTATTAAAAGCCACTCGTTCCCAACCTTTGAGAATCAACCTAGAGAACCCAAGACATATTCAAGAACACCAAGAATACAGATCACGAGTCTTAGAGAGCAATAAGAGTTTAATTGAAGCAACTTTAGAGAGAGATTCAAGGCGTTCTTCAGCATCAAGAGTTCTTAGGTAGCATAATTAAGAGCAATTCGACGTCTATATTAGTTTGCTATTGATTGTATCATGATTTATTATTATTTTAACTGTTGTTCTCTTGTAGCCATGAGCTAAACTTGTTTACTAGGGTTAATACTTGAACTCAATATGTGTGCTTAATTGCCATATCTTTTGAATATTTAATAAACTTAGTTCTTTGATATTTAAATTACTTGATCTTAATGCTTCAATATATCTGGCCAATATATGGTGAATGAGTTGGTAATATTGTTGATAAACTCGGAATAGGACTCATAATATTTAGACCTAGGTAATTTGATGCATGATTGTAGAATAACATTCAATGTTACATATGCAAGTTTCAATTTAGGATAGGAATATACCTAATTGGCATGTATGATCAACAAGACCTAATCTTAATGAATCATAATTTATTACAAGTACAATAGAAATATAGGTATTTAGTAAATTAAGGTATATTTGCATGACCTTGAAAGAGCCTTGTGAATACATTAGTATCTTGATCAATAACAAAGACTAAGAGAGTTAAATATTAGAAGATTAATCATTAGAAAGCATATTGAGGGATAATATTAATCTTAAGTTTTCTCTATATTGCTATCACCTAATTCTCTTTACATTGTGTTTTTAGTTTTATATTTTCTACATTCACTCTTAGATTTATATTTTTCTGAATAATTATTAGGAAGATATAATTTTAGTAATTGGTTAAAAAGAAAGAATTATCCATGTAGGTTTGACATCCAACTTATTTAGTCCCTTTATTACTTGCATACGATAGTGTATACTTGCACTCAATTTAAGATATAGAATTATCGCATCATTAACCCTTATCAATGAGCTTCTACTGCCCATCTCTATTCATTGCACTTTTTGCTCAGGCTGGAGTTTAATGGGACCGTTTTGAGGAGCTATTACATCCTGTACACTCATTAGATGGTAGCACTATATCATAAATCCACAATGGTAATGGCCAACAGGGTTGAATTTCAGCAACTCATTGACAACATACATTACCTACTGCACCTTTGACATCCTAACCACAGTAGAGGTCGTAAACACTTAGAGGCAACATTTGTAACCTATTAGCAGTGTTGTACACAGTAGACAGAATAACCTATACTCAACAATTAACCTCAATTAACCTCAACATTAACTATAATACCACTTGATGGAGTTTTTAACATGCACTTTATAAATCTTCTAAGTGCTTTGTAGAAGACTTTCAATCACAAGTAAATAAGAATAAAATAAGATCACAAAAATAGAAAGATAAACAATCACACACACCAAAGAAAGCACAAGTAATATACGTGGTTCAACAATAACCATCTAATTATATGGTTAATCTCAAGATCCTAGCTTCCTTTATTACCATTTTATAAAGAATTAACACAAAAGATTACAAGAAATACCCCATACCTAGAGCTCACAAGGATCTATATTGTTCTATCTTATGTACTCAGAGTACTCAAGTATAACCTAAGCTCTCATTCTCTCTCTTATTGATATTTTTTATGCTTAATCAAATCTAAAGAGTTACAAGAATTTATATAGGCTTTAAAACATTCCTAAAGACCCTAAACCTAATTATTAAGATTCCTCGTAATTAAAAAATCTAAAACTAACTTAAACTCGCAATTGGACTTAAAAAATGTGATTTTTCCAATAAGTGGCGCTATGGTCCCAGGTGCAATTAGACCTAACGCCACAGCACTAAGTACCCAGCATCGCGGTACCCACACCTGGGCATGTCCTTATTAGTGGGTGCCACTGCGTTCTTGACTACACGTCAACTGTCAATTAGTTTTTAACTCAAAATCAATCTCAACCCTAATTGTAAATCACTAAATCCAATAATATAGTTAGTATTGGATTAAACTATTTATTCAAATTTGTTTGCAGTCAAAACCTTTATATAACTAAAAAAGATTGAAGTGTAAGCAAAATAACACCATAACGAATCAATTGATAATTAATCTATATTTTCTATATTTCTTTTATAGAAATAGTAAAGATCATGAACATCTATAAACTTAGTATGTTTTATTGTTCTACATATAAAGTCATAATCTATAACAAACATCAGTAGTTTTTGTTAAAATATAGACTAGTAATTCTTCACACAAGACTATCAATTCTCTACATAAAGAAATTTGTTAAAAAATCATAAATTAGTTTAACTCTTTATGTAAGAAATTATAATTCCTGAAATAAAGAGGCAGATAAACTTTTATCAACTGTATATTTTGATATAAAGAATTACTCGTCGAACTTTGACAATATGATTGCTTTAATAATTTTCAGTCAAATTATAGAAGTTGGCTTAACAAGAACAACCTACATGTCTATAATAGTTTAATCAAATTGATGACAGTAGGAAAAAGTTTTTTTTGCTTCAAATTCGGTGTTCATATTATTGAACGAAGTCCAAATTTGGACCTTCAATAAGAACACAAAATCACATAAAACGTAATAGACAATTTTCCTATCAAATTTGAACCTTCAATTTTGGAGGTTGACGTTGATGTAAAAATGACAAATTCTTGATCAATTTCAAGGATTTTTTACTTTGTTGAAGAGCTAAGCGAATTAAATATTTGAATTTAATGAGAATGTAAAATGTCATATTTTTCTCTCTTAATGTTTAGATTTTGATACTTATTTTGTACATAAATGTACTCATGATTCTTATATTTTTATTTAGGATTCAAATGGAGGCATTAAGTGCAAAATATAGCTAATTGGGCGATTTTGAATAGTTTTGACATTGCTCCATACTCTAGGCATAACTCTCTCATCCGAGCTCTGATTGAGATTATCCAAGATGATATGGAATGCCAAGAAAATGCTCTACAACTTTCATATTTTGGTTTAAGAGATACTAGATGCATCAATATCAAAATCGGGCTTGACATTATTGTACCTGCACTATTGACATTTTTGAATGTCTCTTAGCTTGCAATTCTAATACACAGATTTGACATGGTTTATTTTAGGAAGTTTCTAGATTTGGTACATGAAACTTCTAGCTGGAAACACCACTATCCTACTTATATTAGGACTTTATTTTATTTTTAATATTTTTCTTAATTAATTAGATTTGGATTCTATTATTTTAGGATAATATTTAGAATATTCTTAGGAGATATTGTAGGCTTCTAATACTTATAAATGATGCGTAAAGGCATATTCTCTAATTTCTCTTTTAAATTTTCATCATGGCCTTATATAGCTAAACTTTTATAATTGGTGAAAGGAAATGAAAGCCTCAGAATCAATAAAATAGTGAGATCTAATTTGTTTTTATTGTTAACTTATACTTTGAGTATCAAATGTTCTTCTTTGTCTATTTTCATGATTATCACATTTAATTACTAGGAGGCCTTGTTGTGTGATTTCTATAACACAAACTAACGCAAGTGCACGTTATCGCAACAAGTAATATATGATAAGTAAAGTGTCGATCCTACGGAGAATTGTTATTACTACTTGCTAAGTACTAAAATTATGTTCTCCTATTCTTATTAAAGCTATTGGCAATTTAATGGTTTTAATATCTAAACTAACTAAACAAGTAATAATAATAATTACAAGAATTGAGCAAAGGGAACAATTGTGATAGCACAAATACTCAAATGCCTAGGATTACAATAATCCCTCAATACTTTACTTGAATCCAACTACTCCCCTTAGAACTATTAATATGAATGTCAACCAAGAACTCTAATATCCTCACAAGCCTCTTTTGCAGGTCAAGTGAATATATCTCATTCAATTAACTATCTATATATCTATGATAATCAAATTGAAATAAGATTCATTAAGTTCAAATTCTCTAAATGGTCATATATGCCTATGAGTATATGTCTATCTCATATGAAACTCATGCTTTTACACAATGATCATACATCAATTTATCCATGACCAACACAAAATTCCCTTTGTCAAGTTCATTAAGGTTCCCTAATCAATTTAATACATTGTCATGTAATTAGAAGCATTAAGCATAGAACAAATTGAACAATTCCATACCAATATGATAAATAAGGAAAAATAATCAATCCAAGCTACATATTGAGTTCACATTGTAATCCTAGCAATAAAACTTAGTTCATAATTGAAAACATAAGTTTAGAGCATCTAACAACATCATTATACATGTTAGAATCAATAACAAATACGAATTTGAAGAGAAGAAGAAATTTCCCTTGATGGAATGGTGATGTTCTTCCTTCAAAATGCAGAAATTCTTCTTCTTCCTCTTGATTTTTTGCCTCTTGTTGTTGATTCTTGCTTCCAAGACCCAAATGAAGTGTTTATTTTTGTGCTCTCTACTGCCCCCTTTTTCTCCCTCCTTTCTTGGCTCAACAATGGGTGTTTATATAGGTAGGGTTGCAAAAAGAGGACAAAACTGCCCTTAAAGAGTGCCCAAAATTCAGTGTCGCGACATTCGGGTTCAATGTCGCGGCGCTCACTCTCTGGAAGTGGCACCCCGGCATTGAATGCTGCGGCGCTCAACTGAATGCCCCGGCTGCACTGTTTATACATCATAAAAGTTTCACTGTTCACTTTTACTGTTCACGTTTTGAGCATTTTAGTCCCTTCTCGGATTTTCATCTCAAATAGCTTCATTTGCATCCGATTTTTGGTATTTTTGCTCCGATAGTGCTTAAACCTATAAAACAACATTAATATGCATAAATAGCCAAATTATTGAGATAAATTGAACAAATATCAAGTTAGGAAGATAAAATAGTTTATACAATTACGCCTTATCAGGCCTACTAGTTTATTATTCATTGTAAACTATTGTAAAATTAGATCCCTCTAATTTGTGAAGCAATTAAGATTTAATGATTTGTTGTGTCATAAATTATTAGATCTTAAGAAGAACGCTCGATTAAATTAAATGCAACAGCTTTGTGCTTGTATTGTTTAGCTTCATCGATCCTCTAATTCTTAAGGCTACTACTATATTAAGCCTTTAGTGCTTGTCTTGGGTTGTTTGGTAGTTATGGTTAATTAGATTATTTGTTTTCTAATTAAATCCAATAAAGGGGAGATAAGAAAATAGTTCCATCAATGAATATTCAAAGTGTGAATTGATACATATTTGCATCAATAATCAATTGTAAAATGTCAATGATGGATATTGACGTAGACCAAGGTTTGTTCTTTTGATTGATTTTGATACTTCAACAGAGTCCCTACACGAATATTGGGAACGTGTCAAGAAATTATGTGCAAGTTGCTCTCATCATCAAATTAGTGAGCAGCTACTTATCCAGTATTTTTATGAGGGCCTTCTACCTATTAATAGAAGCATGATTGATGCTGCTAATAGAAGAGGTTTGGTGGGTAAAATTCTTGAGGGCGTGAATATGCAATCAATTATGCTTAGGGCCATCAAAGTATGTTAGAGAGGTAAATATTTCCTCCCTTGAACAATAAATTACGAGTCTAACTTCTCTTGTTCGTCTAATGGCTGTATGTAATATGCAAACAGTGAAGGCTTGTGGAAATTTTTCTGTAGTAGGGCATCCAACCCTTATGTGCCTAACTTTTTAAGTAGAGCCTATTGAGCAAGTAAATGCAGTGGGTGGTTTTCCTGGACAACTACAAAGAAAGTATGATTCATATTCGAGCACGTATAATTTGAGATAAATGAATCACCTTAATCTTAACTATGGGAATCCATAAGTAAATGAGCCTGCAACTCTAAACTGCCTAAATTGCCAGCAATGTAAGTAGCCATACCCCCCTAAACAATAACTAGACCAAACTTTTAATTTTGGTATGTCTTTAGAAGATATCATTAAGTCTCTTGCCACTAATACTTTACAATTTCAATAGGAGACAAAATAATTTCAACAAGAGGCGAGGGCCAGCATTCAAAGTTTCGACAATAAGATGGGCCAAATGGAAACTGCAATTAGTCGGTTAGAGGCTTAAAGTTTGGGAAATTGCCCTCTAAAATGGTAGTAAATCTAAGAGAAAATGCAAGTACAATCATTTTAAGAAGTATTAAAGAGGTTGAGATTCCAGTAAAGGCAACCCCTATATCGTCGAAATAAAAAGAGTAGAAAAACATTGTTGCAAACAAAAACATACCCAATGATAATGACGTACCTAAGCATAAGTTTTCACCTCCTTTTAATAATAATCTAGTACCTCATTATGCAACATTCCTAAAAGAATTGTGTAAAATTAAGAGGAAACAGAAACTTCAAAGATGTAAGAATGTGAAAGTAGGGAATAATGTTTTTGTAGTTATTCTGGCCAGCCCGATGAGTACAAGGACGAACCTTTAAAGGCCTATGAGGCCTCTATAAAATGGGGATGGGGGTTCCATTCCTTGGGGGGCAGATAACTTAAGCTGGTTGTGTAGGTGCACTCGTGGCTCTGAGGTGTCATCTAACCGATAAACTAAGGAATTTGTAGGCCCCACACAGTCTAACAAAAAGGTCGGCCTTTTTGTAAGGCTGTATTGGGCCTACTAACCTTGTAGTCTAACCATCACTGGGTTACCATCCCCTACTAGTCACCACTAGTCAGGCACTGGCGCACCCACATAGTCCACTCATGCCCGAACCTTCCCCCCTCTCAAACTCAGGATCTCATCCTCTAGTGCTTTTCAAGTACGAGGGTGGTACCTATCAAGCTAGCCCCAGCAGCGAAGCACTAGTATTGCAGTGCTGGAGGTTCAACCTCCCAGCACTGCAGTTAAGTGATGTGGCACCACGACGTTGAGGGATTGACCTTCCAACACTGTAGCGATAACATTTGGCGTCGCGGCGGTACTATTTACATGAACAGTAAATTTTTTACTGTTCACAACTACAGTACTTTACAACAGTGTTTTGAACAGTATTTCAAAATTAATTTTACATGTGTAGGTTTATGAGATGTAGTGATAAAAGTTATTAGTCTACATTATAAATCGAAGTTTATGAGATACAGTGATAAGAGTTATCGGTCTGCATTATAAACTAGGATTAATTTTATTTTTTTGATAACCACAATGGGAGCCTTACTGGTGTGGGTTAGTTGTGCTTGCATAGAAAAATTAATTAATTGAGAATCACCCTCCCTAGGAGAATGGAGACTAAGGAAAAATAAAATCTCTCTTAATCAGATTGAAGAATATTACATTATGAGATAATATTTTATTATAATCTGTTTTGTCAATATGGTGTTAGACGAATCACGTTGGTCTTTTTCCAATATTGGTACAGTGTGAGAGACTTGGTCGGTTAGGCTTGAACTATACCAATTAAACATGAGATGAGGCAAATATATACGAAAGTATTGCCCAATATTGCTACAGCGTGAGGGTAGTATCGGTAGCATATATTTAATCATTGACAAGTTAATATGGAATACACATACTCAATATTGCTATAGCGTGAGGATAAGGTACATTCAGGATCAAGTGGTAAGAGTTACATGAGATGCAATTGACAAATATTGTCTACCTGTTGGGTTTACAAAGGCTAATATTGCTACAGCGTGAGGCTCGAGTAAATTTTAATGGGATCTACTTCCCGTTGTATAGTTTAAAAGAGTTTAAACTATCATCTTCCCGTTTGAGAGATTACTGGGATTATGTAAAGCAGTGAGATGATATTTTAAATCGAAAATGTATAATTAGTATACCCATGATTTAAATGTTCTATTAGCGATTTAATGACCATTCCACTTACATCTCCTGTTATTTTGGTCTATCAAGTCTAATGGCCACTGCGAGCTAGTTGGTGTGCATAATTGATGCAGTCTAACTCTATGGTACTAGGAATTACTCTAATCGGTGGATGATCTCAGAAGTGTTCTAGATTAAAAAAATTTTAGATTATTGTTTATCAGAGTTTATCGTAAGGTATTTCTGATAACACCTCTCTAGAGGATTGAATAGAGAGAGTGTAACCCTCTTTACTCAGGGTATTGTACTTTATTCCAAGCATATCTAGTGAGATTAAATATGTAAAGAGAAGAAGATGAGGCAGATGCCCAAGATAAATCCTCAGGTAAAATTTATCCAAAATCAATAAGAGTGTGTGTAGATAGAAAGTGTTTCCATTATAGTAAGATTGGGTATTAAAAATCCCTCTACCCTAAAAGTCTTATAATTATCAGGAACTCTCCCACATGTTTGTGCTTGACAAACATAAACATTTCTATGACATATGATGCCAGTTCAAGCTAGGTATGAGAAACTACATGTTCCTCTTATATTTGTAATATGTTGTAGGGATTGAGAGAGACTAGAATGCAATAGCTTAAAAAAGTAAAGTTGAGAGTAAAAAATGGTGATCTCTTGCAGGTCCATGTTGTTGGGTAGCTTGACTTACTTCTTGTATGTAATACAATAGTTATATTGCATAATTAGTATGATGTTTTATTAGCTGAATGTCAGTTAATAAATGAACATTATATACAATTAGAAATGTCTGTAGATCGGAATCCTTAAATTATACGGAGCTGTGGTATGTAAGTTAGGTTATATAAGCGTGAGACGCTTATCTGCCTGGTTAAGAATGGTTGGATTTGTAATCTGACTATGAAAAATTAACCAGTTTATAAATAATGTATTCACAGAGATGACTAAACATAATAGAATGTACATCACATCTCTTCAATTAGATCGAGGTAGTCAGTACATTAACTGCAGGCCTTCACCCCTCTACTAGCAGGGTGGGGTCCACCCCTACTCGGTGGGCCCACTCAAAGGAATATCGGAGCCCCCCCTCATTTCTTTCGCCTTTTCGAGGCTCGAACCCAGGACCATATGGGGTTTTA
Source organism: Ailanthus altissimus (assembly GCA_946807835.1). Classification (NCBI taxonomy): domain Eukaryota; kingdom Viridiplantae; phylum Streptophyta; class Magnoliopsida; order Sapindales; family Simaroubaceae; genus Ailanthus; species Ailanthus altissimus. Next base: position 5,281,858 of record OX327689.1, read on the forward strand.
AGACCACTGGGGAGTGCCTCTGGTACCACTTGAGCTAGCTAAAATTGTAATATCCAATCCCTATTAGTAATATTGGCGCCTAGATTTCAGTATAGAGCAAATAAGACACCGTAGGGTTACTAGATTTTAACCCTATTAGAAATATTCCCTTTATAGTGCACGTGAGAGATATTAGACCTAATTTGGTAATTTCACACTCGATTGATGCGCCGGACGACCCTAAAATATTTTTGGAATTTTTCTCTATTGGCTTAAAAAAGGAAATTCTAATTTACTACATGAATTTCCATTTAAGGGTTATGAATGGAACACGCCTTTGTTGAGAAATACAATCCATATATTAAGGAATTGACCAATTAGAAACAATCTCATAGATTGCCAAGTTGGAAACTCTAGTTAGTTCTTTTGACTATTCTATTTAGATAGTTATAAAGAAGCCAATTAAATCCTTTCATTTGAACTAATGGCAAATTAGAAGTTTTAAGTAAGTTGAAGGGCAAAATGGTTAATTGAGGGAGCACTATATATATGTTAGAAGTGTGTAGAAATTTGAAAAGAGAACAAAACCAACACTTAGAGCAAAAAGGAGAGCAAATTCGGGCAAGGTGAAGAGGTGCTACTACAGTGAAATTTCAGTTTTTTTTTTCATGATTTTTCATGTGTAATCAAGCTAAAATAAGGTTACATATGAATCCTTAAGCTCAATTGAAGCCTCAATTAGTGGAAATTCAAGAAAAAGAGGTAAGAAAAGCATTGTTTTATGAGTTTGATAAGTGAACTTTCAAGAATGCTCCAATTGACATTCTTATGTGTATTCTTGGCTTAGATTGAGTTGAATTCTAGTGTGGAGCTTGAAGGAGTCATCAATTTGAAGAAATTGGTAAGGTAAGAATTAGGGTTTTTGGTGATTTTGTTGTAGAGATTTCAATTGGTTGTAATTAGGGTTTTAGAATGAAATTGGCTTGATTTTGTTGTAATTGGAACAAGAAATTGAGAAAAAGGAATGTGTTGGAACCTAAGGTAAAATTCTGCCACTTTAGGGAAGTTAGGGATTAAGTGGCGTTTTGAATGAATAGTTGTGTGTAAATGGTGCACATTGTAAATTGAATGTATATGTTGATGGAAAAATCAAAAATAAAGATAATGGGACACAATTGTCCATTTTAGAAAGGTGAAGGGCAATTATGTCCAACCAAGATTATAAGGCGTTCAATAATTTTCAGGGCACCAGATGGTGAGATAGGTTAGATTAAATGGCTCCATAAATAAAAATTAAGAAGTAGTTTACATCCGGACTTTGTATGCCGATTAGTGCATTTAGTAGTTAAATGAGATTCTAGCATTCGATTTGATTCTAAATGTCATTTATGGCACGTAGGTGAAGATAACCAAGAGCGATAACGGGAGCAGAAATCGGGAGCGAAATTGAGCGTGGAGCGGTCGTGAGTGAAAATCTGCCATTTCTTTTACTTTTCGTTTATCATGATTTTGCATAATGAATATGCATGTTTTATGAGCTTTCGATGCATAACCATGATTTATGATCTTGATATATATTCATAAACATGCCTTTACATGTTCGAATTGAGAAACAGTTTTAAAATTTCTGTATTCATTTTTAAGGCCATTGGTACCCTCAGATTATAGTGGTGATGATTATATTAAACCCGGCCGGTATATCCCGTGCACATGGGCAGGTTTTGAGGGTGTGTCACTAACTCCGGGAAGTCAGGATGTCGAGTCATGTGAGTCGCTCTATGTGTACAGGGTATTGTCTCGCTATATGCATGCGATGTAGGATTCCGCTGCATAGCCAGTGAGATGTCTTGAGATGTCACTGTGGGTGCTGCTAGTTGAGGTGCCCCGCGACCTACTCACGTGTGCGGTGCTAGTTGAGTCGCTGCGTGGGTATAGAGCTTTAGGGTTACCATTGGTACAGTTTAGAAAGAAAATCGCCGAGCGAGAATTTTACTAGTTTTCGATTTACCAATAGCATTTATATGTACACAGCAGTTATTATGTTATACAGATTCTGAATATAGTTTTCCAAAGATGTAGATAAAACCCGTTCAGCAAGATTTCAATAGCATATGATTTTAGAAATCGTTTTACATCAGTTTTAGAAGCATGATTTCTGCATGAACTTTAGAATTTACTATCTATACATGATGTTATTTTATTGAAATTTTATTTGCACTCACTGAGCTCTTTTAGCTCACCCGTTTTGTGTTTTATGTTTTCTGAACCCCTTTCCCAGGTGCAGGTCTTGGTACGCAAGCTGCTGATTCTTCTATTACCAAGTAGTGGGCCGAATCCGAAGATCATTTTTTGTACATGTAAATGTGCTAAATAGCACCCTTTACTTTATGCATAATAGTTGTAGGAATGTATATTTGGAAGTATGTTTTGAACTGAGAAGAAGAGATTTCAATTTTATGATGATCGTTCTTTTTACTTTTATGATTACGCTTATTTGTGATTTAAATGAATAATTGAGTTGTGTTGGAATTGATTTGGAAAGGACCGGAGGTCCGAATTTGTAGAATTGAGATGTATTGAAAATAGAAGTGAAATTTCTTTGCAGGTTTTATATAGATTTTCCAAAAAAACAAGGGAAACTCTGTCCGTTTGTTTCTAAAATTAAGATGTCGTTTTCATGTATGTTACTAGACCTTCTTAATAGTAACAAGAATTAAAAGGGGTTCGCCTCGCGGAATTTCTCAACTTACCCAGTTAAGTTCGGAGGAACTTCCGTCGGGGTGCCCGGCAGGGCCGCTGGGATCTATAGTAGAAGGTCTCTGGTCGGGTCCTGTCATTAACAATAAATTTTCATTTGTTTAAAGAGAATAAGATTCTCACTCATTATAGTCCTCCAAGTAATCCACAACATAATAATGTTTATAAGAGGAGGCATTGGACTTTATTAGATATTTTTCGATTGATAATAAGTGTTACCGGTCTATATCTATGAGAATATGCTCCAAATATAGCTGCTTATTAAGTAAAGTTCCATCAAAAGTTGTTCCTTCCACTCCGTATGTGATACAGAGAGGAAGGAAGTCGTATCTTAAATAAGTTAGGACTTAGGATTTTCCTGCTTACGTTTGTGTTATGCAGTAGGGTATCTTATCTTGTAAGAGTTACTCAACAGAATATACAACACCTAAGAGGTACAAGTATAAGTTTATTAAGTATCCTATAAATTCAATAGGATACTAGTCCTATGATTCAGAGAAGCGAAGTGTATTCATTTCTCGGTATGCCACTATTCTAGAGAAAGAGTTTTTCATGGGTCATGAAAATCATAGAAAGATTCAGTTTGGTGAAGTCAATTTAATAATCAATGAACTAAGGATGTGAACTTAGGCTCAATTAAGCAGTGACCTTTTAGCACATCTCAAAATGGGTTAGAAAATATGTCTAGGTCACCTATTAGGTATGATAGATGCCTAAAGGTGAACTTGGAGTTTTCTTGGTAGAAGAAAATAATCCTTTGACGTATATGGAGATGATGTTAGACATCGAATAGGGAAGCAGCAATAAGCCAAGAAAACAAATTTGACTCTATGCATCAGAATCAAATCTGGGACTTGGTTAAGCTATCTGTGGGAACAGTTCTCATTAGTTGTAAAAGGGTAGTAGGAGCCGGATGAAAGGTAAAGACCTTCTAAGCCACATATTGGTTCTAGAAAGGTAATTCTATGTGATATGGGATCAAGTTAAAGGAAATCTTTGGACCAGTCTTGATGCTAAAGTCGAATAGTATTTTATTAACTCTTATAGCATATTATAACGATGAGGAAGCTTGTGTTCATGACAGATCAGTAGAAGTATGATAGTCTTCTTGATGCTCTTTGTTGATGATATATTAGTCATTGGAAATAATTTCGATATGTTATAATCGGTCAGAAATAATACGTAAGAATTTTTTCATAAAGGATTTAGGAGAGGCTTCCTTTATACTAGGTATAAACCTTTATAGAGATAGAGCTAGAAACCTGATAGGACTTTCCCAAATCATTTTACATCAATTGCATCTAAGAAAGGTACAGTTTATTAACTATAAGATAGTTAACGTATCTTTTGGACCTGGTGTTCATCTTTCGATGAGAGTGTCTCTTCAGATGAAAGATGAGAGATTTAGAGTGTCTAACACCAGATACATTAGCTCTTCAGAGCTTGATGTATGCTATGATGTATTTGAGATATGAGATCAGTTTGGCTATAAAAGTTACAAGCCAAGTTTAGCCTGATTCAGGTGACCTCCATTTAATGGTAGTCAAACATATCCTGGGGTACCTTGAGGGTACAAAGGATAAGTTTCTCAAATGTGGACAAAGTGACTTACAAGTGAAAAGATGCACGGAGTCAAACTTTTAGTTTGACCTAGATGGTAGAGAGTCTACATCTGGAACATGCTCATTCTCAATAGTACTAAGCGGAAGCAGCAGTGAAGGTTCGTAGGTTTATCGCTAGCCTTAGAAGATTTCCAAGATAGATAGATCTTATCCCATAGTTTGCGATAGAAGTAAGCTGTTGTACAAGCCGAAGTGCCAAGAGAACACCAATACTCTAATCGTGTTGAGAGAAGTCTTACATGACTAGAGGGATCTTAGCTAAAAGAGATGTGATTATTTGTAGAAGTGCTCTATAAATAATTTAGCGGACCCACATTCTAATGTCATGACTCCAAAAGTGTTTATGAAACACGTAGAGTCGATGTGTATGAGATGCCATTAGGAATAACACTAGAGCAAGTAGAAGATTGTTAGGGTCGATGCTTACGTGCCATCCCTGAATGTACATATACTTGTGTATTTATACAAGTGGACATTCTTATTAAATGGCCAATACCTCATCATATGATATTATGCAATGTAACATTACAAACATTGTAGATCTGAAAGAGTTCAGGTTATATCTAAAAACGTTTAGATAAGGGCTCATAGTTAGCCATGCTGAGAGATATAAATGCTAAATGTTAGCACAGTTAAGTATTAGCTGTTATAATACTCAGTAGATCCAAGAGTTGGAGCCTTGTCTATAATAGGACATAGACCTGGGAATATACTAGTAACTGTATAGTTACAATAGTTGCAATCGAGTGCCAAAAAATGCTAGTTGCGCAAGTATGTTCTTGCATAATTGTCCTTGATTTATTTCTGCCGATGCGGGTCTATCAGTGGATACCTTAATACATAGATCAGCATATGTTTTACCTATAGGGTATAAATGGTCATTCATAGCCGACTGTGAGCTTAGAGCTCGTATTGACATATGGGTATCCAGTTAGGACTGGATATAGGATAGATTCACGAGGGCCTCCAATAGACACCCTATGTAAGCCGTCAACAGAAGGTGCTCTCGAGTTAAGTAGTATATGTGGTCCTTTGACCTGAGTGCTACGGTGGGCTTGTAAGTGATCCACCATACTTTGGTTCTACGCATGTCACATACCTTTCATGGTGTAACTGCTGGGTGTCGCTGGGTATGGTCCGATGCTTATGGAGTTTGGTGTGTACAGATATGGGATCCGTCAGCTTACATAGGGAGTTATATATTCAGATGCTTCGAGATTGTATCTCAGTAAGTCTTGTGACTATAAGCATAAATCCCGAGAAAGAGTTCCGCTGAGGTAGAATAATATGGCAAAGGAGTTTGTACATATTGTTCAGTAGATACAAGTTTGGAGATAGACATAGATGAGCACTAGGGGATTTGACAGTGATAATCTATATCCCAGCACATTCAGGATATCATGACGGAAGGACTATATGTATGCGTTGTAACCTCAACTTGTATAGTTCAATGTGTTGATTTGTATATCTGTGATGTGTGCATAGGGCATTGTTCACGGACTTATGGAATAGTTTCATTTGACGAATCAGGGGTAGGACCTAGGGAGTCCTATAATATGAGTGTACTTGTTGTGCACTATAGCAGCGTGCCAGATTAAATTATTTAATCCAGCAATATGCAGTACTACCACAGGAATACGTGCGTGTTTATATTTAAGTGTTAAATATAATAATTAATCAATAATTATTATTTACTAATTGTATAATGACATGTAGCGCATTGTGAACCCTTGGTTGAGTTTATCTAAGTGTGGGTTTGGTGGGACCTACTAGGGGGTAAACTTGGTAACTGTTCACGAGGGGTAAAATGGTCATTTCACACAATAATTATTTAATTGTTAAATAATCATTAATCTCTCTTATTATTTATTAATATTTTATTTTGGGTGCCAAATAGTTGGCACCCATTATATTATATTATTATTTATATTATATAATATATTATATTATTCTTTTATTATATATATATATATAAAGAGATAGAGAAAATGAGAATTGTGTGTTGGGATGCCGGTGGCTCTGAGGTGTCATTCAGCCCATGGACTAAGGAGTTGGTGGGTCTCACACACTGTTACAAGAATTTCTTAGATTGAACTATTCAATCTAATATGTTGCCTCAATGTATAACGAGTACACTTTATATTGTGAGACTCTTTAGGCCCATGCCTAATTTGTCATATGGAACTTCTCCATATGTCCGTGAACAATGTCCCACACACATATTATAAATATTACAAAGTGGCACGTTAGACAATATAAGTTGAGGTTAAAACTTATCCGTATAATCCTTCCATTATTTATATTCTGGAGGAGCAGATATATAGATCAACACTGTTAAATCTCCATATACTCTATTGTAAACTTATCTCTAGATTCGTATTTTAATAAATAATATCCGTATACTTTTGCGATATTATTTATCCTTAGAGTAAAGTTATTTTCTTGAGTTTTACTGCTTATGGCCATAAGACATTTTGAAATATAATCTTTGAGCATCATGATATATTACTACCTAAATGAGCTTATGGATCACATATCTATGTACACTATACTCCATGAGTATCAGACCATACCCAGCAATCAGACCATGAAAGGTTTCTGACATGTGTGGACCAAAGTATAATGGATCACTCACAAGCCCATCGTGTCACTCTTGCAAAGGATCACGAATATTACTCAATTCATTAAGATCTTCCATTGATGGTTTTATGGAATGTTTATTAGAGATCCTCATGAGTTTATTTAGTACTATGTCTTTACTAAATACCTGTGTCTTTATACGAGCTTCTACTAAGCTCATTATCTGCTAAGACTAACCATCTAGACCATCTAAATATAGACATACACTGATCTATATATATAATAAAGTTTTCACCAATAGACATGGATCAGTAAAGATAGATTAGAAACATAGTGTTTGAGAACATATTTTCATAATGACATTCTTGGCACCATTCGCAACTCTTTTGCAACTGTCATTAGTAATATATTCTTAGGTCTTTGTTCCATTTTAGACAAGGCTCTAACACCTTAGATTTCACTGACTTTTATAACCTGCTAACTCTTAACATTTAAAACTCTAAGCATTGCTACTTCTTAGCACTAATCTAAACTTCTTTAGACCAAATTCGAGCTCTTTCAGATTATACGATGTTTGAAATATTACAAGCATCTTACCATATATTAAATATAATTACCAATTTTAATGAAATGATGGTAGTATAAATACAAAATAAATATTCATACATAAAAGAGATGGCGCGTAAGCACAAATCTCAATAATTGCAACACCATCCAAAATGTTTAGGCTACCTGAAACACATCCAGCTCCTGCTAAAAAACACGTCTTTGCCATATCCAACTTCATAGCTAAAAAACATTGCTAAGTTTTTTCTTATTTCTTTTCAAAGTATTAAGACATTCAAAATTAATGATGGCATTATCGATAATCAGACAACCTATAATAAAAGCACTTTGTTCTCACTTATAGCAATCTTTATGACCAATTTCAACCTATTTGCTAGTATATTTGCAATAATTTTATACAAAACATTACAAAGGCTAATATGTCAGTATTCACTTACTCTCTATAAGTATTTTTATTTTTGGTATTAGAGTGATAAATGTATTATTCAACAAAGTAGAGGAAGCAACATCATTTAAGACTTGTAAGTAAGCTTATGTAATATAATCCCTAACCAAATCTTAAATTTTCTAAATCAACAAACTTAGCATACAATCATCCCCTCAAAATTTTATAGAGACATCTGAAATGTATAATGCTTAATATCCTCATCACTGAAAGGAAATTAAGAAGGTCTATCCATATTAGATACCTTTGTGACCCTCTTGTTAAGTACAACTGTTTACGCTCAAAATGTAATGTGGCTATAGCAATATAGATTGAGGTGTCGATCTCACGAGAAAGTTTTTAGCAAATTAGATTGGTGAAGTAAAATATTAAAGCAGTAGCAAAGAAGAAAATTAATTAATTGGTTTAAGTGAATGAGATAGAATTGTCTATGAATTGAGGAAAATGTCTTATGATGATTTAAACAAGGTTTTAAGAATCACAATCATGCTTTATAAATCTACTCTACACTTTGGTTCAATGTTTATAACTCAATTGATAGTTTTACATTTAAACAATCAATCGAAAGATATGTAAAATATAGCACATTTGATAACACATGCATTTGATATGACTAAACTCTTTTACAAATAATAACACAAATCATGTTCATTTATACAAGTTATCTAAGATCGAAAACATATCATTTTGACAATATTACAATAAAAGATCAACTTGAATATCAAAATTGACTGCCTTTACATGTTATCCAAGATTGACAATATATCAATTGACAATATTGCAGTAAAAGATTAACATATAAAATAATATAATCAATAACAATTATAATTCAACAAGAATGACGTAAAGAAAGCATGACTGAAAATATATGAAACATGAGAATTATAACCTTTGGATTATAGAAAAAAAATAGATAAGAGTTTAAACACAATCAAACTTACAAACATTTGTAGCTCTTGATAACGAATCAAAGTATATAAGTAAATTTATTAAACACAAAAGTTTATCTCTTAGCCTTGCCAAGAACTCTAGCCTAAATTACAATACATATTAATGAGAAGAAAATACGATAGAATTATCTAATGTTGAAACATCCTAAGAGTGTCCTTATATAGGCAATGAATGGAAATATATCAAGTGTGACATCAATCTTCAATAATTTAGGCCAACAACTCGTTCACCCATTTGTAGCACCTTTTTGATAATGTAAATGACCAATGTATCTTTTGTAGCAAACATTAAAGTTGTATAATTTTGTCTCTTATTTCCATAAGCACCAGGTTCATGCAATTTGGAAGAGTATCCAATGAGATATGGGCAAAATGCCAAAGATATGTCAGATTTAGGCCAACAACCCTTTTACCCAATTGTAAGACAATTTGGTCTATGAGAACAGCTGATTTGGACTTTACCATCAACATAAGAGTTGTTGATAATTAAGTCAGTATTTCAAAAATTCAAGAATTATACAAATTAGATACGTATTTTATGAGATACGGTTCAAATACTTAAATTGGGTCAAGCTGAGCGGAAGTTGTAGCCTGATTCTATTGTATCTTAAATTTTGGCCCATAAAATGTTGGATTTGGCTTTTCAACTGCTCTTCAAGTTTGTGTAAGATTGAGTCATGTTACTCTAGGTGTAAGAATTTCTTTATTTCAATTTCTACATTGAGAGTTATGTCCATTTTACCTAAATCTGTGCAAATAACATTCATTAATTACAATTTAAGGATAACACTTTATTTCAAGCTAAAAGTACAAAAATACTAAAATTAGTGACATTAAATGGTGATTGAATCTCTTAATACATATGCCTTTTCATGTGTTCATCACAGCCTCCAACCAGTTTATTGCTAGTCTCTAGCAGTTCAAGCGTAAATAGAATATGCAAAACTATGTAAGTATTTCAAACAAAAAGTCATTTCAAGATCACTATTGCTATTATGGTTTTTTCAATTATAACTTCCAAAAATTGTGTGTGTAAACTAAGCCGTAACTATCTTACCACAAACCACAACATATATAGCCTTGAGAATTTCTCCAAGTAAAAGCCTCAACTCCATATCCTCATAGGTGTATGACTATTTAAAAGGTTAGGATTTCTCTTATGGAGTTGGAAAATAATTAAGCACTCAAGAAAAAGTCATTTTTAAAGACAGACAAACAAACTAACATTGATCCAGAGATAGGAAAATCAATCATTTAGAAATCAATCATTTTTTACATGTATCAACTTTAGGACTTCAATTGTCTTGTGAAAATAATACAAATATAGTTTGGTGAGAAAACTGATTTACAAGATATTTGCCTTCTAAAATTGAATGAAGACTTTATTAAACTGAATTAATTCTTTTTTTTTTCTTCTTCTTTTTTTTTTGGTATTTTGCTTTTTTTTTTTTGAAGAATACAAGGAATTATTACAAAAGTTTCTTACCAAAATATTTTATAGACAAATGCAACCAACTTATTCTTTAATTCAAATAATATCAATCTAAACAAAAATTAACCAATTTAAAGGATCAATGAAGGTTTGAGAAGCTGTTTTCTCAACCTTTCCACTTATTCATAAACGATATGTGAAATTAGAAAAATATATACTTAAACATAATAATTCTCTTGGCTATATAAATTGAATCATTCGTCTTACCATAGGCTTAGCATTGTGCTCAAAAATATTTTAGAAGTCATTTTTTAGTAACCTAAATAAAAACAGTGACTCAACCTAAACAATTTTGAAATCATACCTAGGCAGAAAAGTAAATTTCTTTATACAAGAATTACCAAGACTATAAGCAATAAACAATAATACATGAAACATAAAACAAAACAACAAAAAGTTAGTTAAAATGCATTTCAAAAGTTAGAAATAAAACTTATTACTCTGTCATTCTAATTTAACCTAGAATACGTCTCAAGAGTTCAAGAATGAACTCTTTACTCGGCCATTTTAATCAAATGTCAGACCACAAATTTGTTTTTTAAAATGCAAAATGCAACTTATGTCTATTATCCTCCCCTAAACCAAATGAAACATTGTCCTCAATGTTTAAATAGAAAGAGATAAAGTATAGGAGACATTACCTGAAACGCCGGTTATTTAAAATAAACAAACCTGAGAGACACTTAAACAAATATAAACTAAAATGATGATGCTGATAAATAAATAAAACAAAGAAAAATTTACAAACGAAGTGTCAGATCTAATTTTTGCTTGTTAAGGCCCACTGACCAATCGATTCGAGTTAGTGCTGAGTCAGGTTCGCAGGTAACTGCCTGTAATTTGTCAATCAATTCATCCGCATTAGTGACAGAAATGAGGATCTGTCACGCCGAATGTGAAATAAAATTTTGTTCCACAGCTTGATCAAGAAAATAAAGTAAGCAATCAAAATAGTTATTAACATTCAACAAATCTATGGGTTTTCAGTGGATATTCGGCTGGGCCCAATAGGCAATTTGAAAAATTTCTTCCAAGGTACCAAAACCACCTGCTAAAGCAATGAAAGCGTCTGCATTGTAGAGCATTCTAACTATACGTTCATGCATGGATGAGACTCATAATTCTTCCCCTATTATTTTCCCAGTCAGGTTTCCCACGGCTAAAGTTGTAGGAATAATACCTAAAACTTGACTTCCTCCTAAATGTGCAGCTGTTGACACACACTCCATTAACCCAAGGCTACCCCCACCATATATCAAATGAATTTTTCTTGCAGCTAATGCTTTTCCTATATTGTTTGCTGCTTCTACAAACACTTTATTTCCCCTAAGACTAGATCCACAAAATACACATATATTTCAAAATTATTGAGCTAAGGTTTCTTCCGTATCTATACTTACATTTATCTCAATATATAAAAATAAAGAAAATGAGATACTGTATTTATAGAGTACCAAATGACAACAATGATTGTGGTAACCCGACAGCTTTTCAGAAGAGATTTAAAAATAAAACACAAAATTTTAAAGATAATGACTTACATGCATTATTTAACCAAAAGATTTGAATTTAAAACATCTATATGAGTAGCTTTTCTATTCATAAAATAAAGTTTAAAATTAAAACACATGTATTTATAGGTAGTTGTGATTATGACTCATATTGTTCTCTAGTTTTACCTCTAGTAACAGCTTAAACGCCTTCTATGGGTCGGGGATAGGCTTGCCATCCAATTTTCTTATAAATTGACAAATAGGGTCTTTTAGAGTCAAATGCCCGAGACTATACCATTGATGTTCATTTTTTAATTTATTTCATAAATCAAGAAGTTAATGTTGCACGAGCCCATAAGGATGCGTCTCAAGAGTCAATAGGATATCATCCAAAGACTCCTTATTAAGTCCATCCTTAATGAACTGAATTTTGTCTTCTCGATTTCTAGATGCAAATCCTAAAGAATGACAACTCCGGTTACAATTCCATCGAGGACATTTATGACAGACTTGTAACCTCTTTGCTCATCGCCTTTTGGTATAAGAGTTTCTTCTAAAACCAGGCATAAAAGAAACAAAATCATTTGCAGACTCACCAAATAATCGAACCTTGGCTTTAATTAACCAACGAATATCCACATAGATATTACTCAACATCAATAGCCTTAGTCTTTCACACCGTACTTTGTAAATATTAAGTAGACAATTTTGAGGCAATGAAGGAAAATATTTTTTAAGGATAGCAAGAATGCGATCCATTTTGAAAGAAAGTGAAAAGTAAAGAGATGAATGCATAGTTTGAGGGACAGGTTTTAGGGAACTGAAAAACCGACTTTAATAGTCATGAAGTACCATATCTACCACTTGACCGAGAAATAAAATCACACTAAAGAAAAAATAAAAAGAAGGAAATAAAGTAAAATAAAATGTGAAAGAAAATAAAAGCAAAAATAAAACATCAAAAGATAAAATATAGATAAAAAATAAAATATGGTACAGATAGATTGAACCTAATCGCGCATGATAGACAGGATCCATAAGAAGGATCTCGTCTAGGTACATAGAGTGGTCTACCTTTTCCATATAGCTTTTCAGCCACTGTCCATTCACTTTAAAAGTTCACCCATCAGTAGGGTCCTTGATTTCGACAGTACAATTAGAAAAAATGTGCCTTACCATAAATGGACCAGTCCACCAAGATCTCAGCTTTCCATGGTGTAAATGAAATTGAGAATCATAAAAATAGACCTATTAATTTGGCTCGAAGTATTTCCTTGAGATCTGTTTGTCATAAGCTGCTTTTATTTTAGCTTTATAAAATTTGGAGTTGTCATATGCATCATTTCGTAGCTCTTCTATGTTTTATAATTGTAACTTTCTCTGAAGACCTATAGCACTCAAAGTAAAGTTAAGGGCTTTGACAGCCCAATAAGCTTTATGCTCTAGCTCTACAAGTAAATGGAAAGCTTTCCCATAAACAAGCCAGTATGGAGACATTCTTAAGATAGTTTTGTATGCAGTGCGATATGCCCATAATGCATCAGAAAGACGTAGAGACTAATCTTTGCGATTCGGGTTAACCATCTTTTCTAAAATCTGTTTAACCTCTCTATTTGCTAGCTCGACTTGTCCATTTGTCTATGGATGGTATACAGTGGAAACTTTGTGAAGAACATCATACCTGCGCATCAAAGCTTCAAAAGAACAGTTACAGAAATATGTTCCTTAGTCACTAATGATGACACGTGGCATATCGTACCTAGATAACACACTTTCTTTTAAGAATTTTACCACAGTTGTATTATCATTAGTATGACAAGCTACAGCCTCCACCCATTTTAATATATAGTCAACAGCTAGAATGATGTAAATGTAGCAAAAAAATAAGGGAAAATGACCCATAAAATCGATACCCAACAATTAAATATCTCAATAATAAGAATAAGGTTAAGAGGCATCATATGTCTTTAAGATAAAGTACCTAACTTTTGACATCTTTCATGGGAATGATAAAAATTATTAATTTCTTTGAACAAAGTCGGCCAGTAAAAATCACACTGTAAAATTTTCACAGCTATCTTCTTCATAGAAAAATGATCACCATAAGCAGCACTATGGCAAAATTTTAAGACACTATAAACTTCACTTTCAGGAATGTAATGTCTCATAATTTGGTCAGGATAGTATTTGAGAAGATATGGATCATCCCAATAAACATTATGTACCTCAACCAAGAATTTACGCTTATCTTGTGCACTCCATTTAGATGGAAGTTCACCACAAACGAAATAATTTATGATATGTGCATACCAAATCAGTGGAGTTAGTGAACGCAAGGCGGGATAGATGATCAGCAACAACATTTTCAACGCCTTTCTTGTCTTTGATGGTTAGATCAAATTTCTGCAAAAGAAAAATCCACCTAATTAAACGGGCTTTATCATCTTTCCTAAAAAGAAGGTACTTAAGGGCTACATGGTCAGTACAACAATAGGTGAACCAATCACATAAGAATGAAATTTTTCTAAGGCAAAAACAACATCTAGTAGTTATTTTTCAGTAGTAGTGTAATTCATCTGAACATCATTCAAAGTCCTACTAGTATAATAAACAACAAAGGGTTTTCCCTCCCTTCGTTGCCCAAGAACTGCTCCTACAACATAATTACCTGCATCACATAATTTCAAATGAGAGGTTTCAATCCGGTGATTGCATAATAGAAGCAGTGGTGAGTTTAGCAATGAGTGTTCGGAATGCCTCATCACACTTTTGTGTTCATGTAAATTTTGCATCTTTTAGCAAAAGGTTACACAATGTCTAGATATGGCAGAACAATTATGTATAAACCTTCTGTAAAAGCCAGTGTGTCCAAGAAAAGATTGAACATCCTTTACCGTTTTAGGTGTAGGTAATTTAGAGATTAATTCAATTTTGGTCTTGTCAACCTCTATCCCTCTTTCAGATACAATTAGCCCAAAACGATTCCTGAAGATACCATGAAATGACATTTCTCCCAATTTAGTACAAGTTCTTTTTCTGCACACCTGCTCAAAACAACTTTCAAATTAAGTAGGCATAAATCAAAAGAATACCAAAAATAGTCAAATCATCCATAAAACTTCCATGCATTTTTCAACCATATCAAAGAAAATACTCAACATACAAAACTGAAAAGTAGCTGGTGCATTACATAATCTAAATGACATTCTACGAAAAGCATAAGTACCAAAATGGCATGTAAAAGTAATTTTTTTTCTTGATCTTTTTATAGCTATCTCAATCTAGTAATATCCTAAATACCCATCAAGAAAGTAATAAAAAGGATATCTAGCTACACGTTCTAAACTTTGGTTGATAAAAGGCAATGAAAAATAATTTTTCTAGGTGGATGTGTTTAATTTTCTCTAATCAATGCACATTCGCCAATTACTTACCACCCTAGTTGGTACAGGTACCTCATTCTCATTTTCAACAACAGTAACCCTAGATTTCGTAGGCACTACTTGAGTTGGACTTACCCATTGACTATTAGAAATATGGTAGATTATACCCGCATTTAATAGTTTCAAGACCTCTTTCTTCACTACTTCTTTTCTTGTTGGGTTAAATCTTCTTTGTGGGTCTCTACAAGGTTGGGCACCTTCCTCTAAATGAATTCTATGGGAGCATATTAATGAAGAAATACCTTTAATATCAGCTATGATCCAACCTAGTGCAGACTTATGTTCTTTTAACAATTTTATTAATTTTCCTCTTGTTCAACACTAAGTTTAGAAGAAATGATGATAGGAAAGGTATCACTTGGTCTCAAGAATGCATGTTTCAAACCTTTGGGCAGCGTCGAAAGCTCAACTTGTGTGTCTCAAGGTTGGATGGTTTTGGTCTCTTCTTCTCTCGTGGCAACTTTTCAAAGCGTGGCTGCCAAAATTGAGTCCTTTTATCCTGTGAGTCAAAAATACTAAACACATCAATTGTTACATCAGGATAATACAATTCCTAAATTTTAAAATTGAGAAGGTTTTTCAAAGAATCAAAGTTATGATTTTTATAAGCTTCCTCCGCTACAAGTGTGTCTATCATATATGAATGATAGCATTCATCTTCTTCTCGTGATTGTTTGCCAATTTTGAAAATGTTCACCTTAAGAGTCAAATTCCTAAAAGATATTTTATTAGACCATTTCTGCAATTAATAAGAGCGTTAGCAGTGACAAGAAAATGTCTCCCTAAAATAAGAGAGATTTTTGACTCCATGTTAACAACAGAATGAATATCTAAAACAAGAAAATCAACAGGGTAGTAAAATTTATTAACTTGCAACAAAATATCTTCTACTATTCTCTGTGATTTCTTGATTGATTAGTCAGCTAATTGTAGGACTATAGAGGTAGGTTCAATCTCACCAAGTCCTAATTGCAAGTAAATAGAATAAGGTAATAAATTTACACTTGCTCTTAGGTCCAACAAAGCTTGACCAAAATCATGTGTCCCAATTTGGCGGAAGACTGTGGGACATCCTAGGTCTTTATACTTGGGTAGTGTCTTTTGTTCAATCACTGCACTTACCTGTTCTATCAAAAATGTAATTTTCTTTACATGGTGTTTTCTTTTGATAGTGCATTGATCCTTGATGACTTTGGCATAAGTTAGAACCTGTTTAATCAAATGCAATAAGGGAAGATTAATCTTAACTTGTTTCAAATGTTCCAAAATCTCACCTTGAATTTCTAAACTTTTCCCAACCGGTCGAAGAGCTTGAGGAAATGGCACTGGGATTGAAAACTTATTTTCGGGCTCTTTTTCCACTGTGGCCTCTTTTTCAATGGGGGCGTCTTTACTACTTATCGATGTGTTAGTTTAAGAAGCAGGCTCACTCACAATCTTACCACTTCGAGTACTAATGGTATTGACTTCTTTGAGATTTTGTGCATCAGAAGTAGACGTTTGTGCCATAAATTGTCCTTTTGGATTAGATTAAGGTTGAGATGGAAACTTACCTCGCTCTTGTACAGTTAAGGCACTGGTCAGCTTTGTGATTTGACTCTTGATTTCTTTCTTTTCGTCTATCACTTGTGCAAGAACTGTTTCAAATTTTTTATTAATCTTACTTTGTGCCTCCATAAATGCTTGTAATGTATCCTCTAAATGACTCTTAGTTGGTCATGCATTATATTGAGGTGTAACATAAGACTTGGGTGCTTGTTGTTCTTGTTTCCAATGGCTGCTGGCTTGTTAGTCAAATTTCTAACTAAATTTTGAGTGGTTTCTCCAACTAGAATTATAGGTTTCAGAGTAGGGTGAATAAGGCTTCTTGTACATCCCTAGGGTATTACATTGTTCCTCATATATCCCTCTCATCTCACTATAAGTGGAGCAATCCTGAGCTAAGTGTTCCACTCCTCCACAGACAAAACAGACATCATGTGACTCAACCTTAGCAACCGTGTGGGTGGCCCTTTTATCTTTGGTTTTCAAGGCCTCTAACTCCCCAGTTAAGACCTCCAATTAGCTTTGAGGTTATCCTCTTCCCTAAGATGGAAAACTCTACTGGGTCGTGACCTATTTATGCTTTCAGTCATGCTAGGTCCAGTCTATGTATAGGTTTTTTCAACTAAGTCATTAAAGAATTCTATGGCTTCTTCTAGATCTTTGTAAAAGAACTCCCCATTACGCATCATCTCAACAAATTGACACTCTTTAATCGTGAATCCCTCATAAAAATAGCTAACCAAGCGCCAATTTTTATACCAATGGTGAGGGCACAAATTTAGCAACTCTTTAAACCTTTTTCATGCTTGATATAAGGTTTAATTGTCTTTTTGGGAGAATGAAGAAAATTTTCTTTTCAAGCCATTAGTTTGATATTGTGGGAAGTATTTATTAAAAACTGCTTGGGTCATTTCTGCCTAAGTTCCTATAGACCTTAGCCTCAAAGAGTATAGTCAACTCTTTGCTTTGTCTTTCAAAGAAACAGAAAAAAAATTTAAGCATAACAGTGTCTATGGTTTTAGGTTGGCTATGGAAAATGGCAATTACCTATTTGAATTCCCTAACATTTACATAAGGATTTTCACTATCTAGACCATGAAAAATGGGCAGAAGTTGTATCATTCCAGGTTTAAAATCCGAATATGGTGTGTTAGGTGAAAATATAATGCATGATGGTGTGGCTGTGCGAGTAGGATGCAAGAAATCTTTTAGAGTCCTAACAGGGTTATCTTTGTGTTGGCTCATTGTGTTAGAATTATAAGATGAACTAGACGGTAAATTCTCTTCTACAAATTGTGGTGATGGTTTTAGTTCTACTTCTCTCACAAATCTTCTTCGTTTGTCTCTAAGTCGATGTATACATCCTAAATTTTTGTTTTTTTTAATGAAGGAAATGCTCAAGGAAAATTAAGAAGTGATATAAAACACAACAAGTGATGCAATATTTCTATATCATAAATTAAGTGCAAGTATACACTATCGTATGCAAGTAATAAAGAGACTAAATAAGTCGGATGTCGAACCCACAGGGATAATGTTTTCTTTTTAACCAATTACTAAAATTATGTCTTCTTAATAACTATTCAGATAAATAAATATCTAAGAATGAATGTAAGAAATATAAAAATAAAAACACAATGCAAAGAGAATAGGGAGATAGCAATGTAGAGAGAACCTAGGATTAATATTATCCCTTAATATGCTTTCTAATGATTAATCATCTAATATTTAACTCACTTAGTCTTTATTATTGATTAAGACACTAATGTATTCACAAGCCTCTTCCAAGGTCATGCAAGTATACCTTAGTTTACCAAATACCTATATTCCTATGGTACTTGTAATAAATTAAGATTCATTAAGATTAGGTCTCATTAATCATACATGCCAATTAGGTATATTCCTATCCTAAATTGAAACTTGCATATGCAACATTGAATGTTACTCTACAATCATGCATCAAATTACCTAGGTCTAAATATTATGACTCCTCTTCCGAGTTTATCAATAATATTACCAACTCATTCACCATATATTGGCCAGATATATTGAAGCATTAAACACAAGTAATTTAAATAATAAAGGACTAAGTTTATTAAATACTAAAAGATATGGTAATTTAAGCGCACATATTGAGTTCAAATATTAACCCTAGAAAATAATTTTAATTCATAGCTACAAGAGAATCACAGCAATAAAAATAAAAATAAAATATGATACAATCAATCACAAACTGATGTAGACGTCGAATTGCTCTTGATTGATGTTGCTCTGGATTCTTGGTGCTCTTGAACTGCTCTAAGTTCTCTTTTTCTTGCTCTAGGTTCTTCTCTGGTCTCTTTGGATGATTCTTGAAGGTTGGGAACGAGTGGCTTTTTATAGGGATTGATATGTGCTTGAAAATCTCAATTCTCGTCGGACTAGGACTCGCACTACCGCTAGCGCGCTATGCAGTTTTCGCTGAGGCGACGCGTGAAAAAGCTATTACCGCTGAAGCGGTGGGATCTTGGCGCTGGGGCGCTGCATGAAAACGGCTTTACCGCAGGCGCGGTATGTTTATAGCGCTGGGGCAATGGAGCGTCGCTGGCGCGGTGACTCTTCGGCGCTGGAGCGCCAGACGCGACTTAAACAGGTCGTTTTTCTAATTTCAATCACTATTCCAGCACTGGGGCGATATTCCTTGTAGCGCGGGGCGCTAGACTCATATTCAAGTCCCTATAATTAACAATAAAACACATAAATAGCTATCTATTCTCATAAATTCATAAAATATCAATAATAAAAACATGAGAAAATATATGACAAATTTGCCCTTATCAACAAGAAATACAAATGAGTTAGGTGGTAAGATCAACCATGAAATATAAATACAATAAATGAACAAAAGATAATAAACTGTAAAGTATGATAAAAAAATACAATGAGTAAATAAAATAAAAGAAAGTGCAATAAATAAAATGCAAAGTACAATAAATAAATAAAAGGAAAAAAATAAAATTAAGTACAATAAATAAATAAATAAGGTACAATAAGTAAATAAATAAAAAGTTAGGCGGTAGAACCGGTCATTAAACTAAAATAAAAATACAACATATTAACTAAAGAAAATAAAGTACAATAAATAAATTAAAAACAATAAAGTACAATAAAAAAAGTGCTATAATAAATAAAACAAAATAAAGTGCAATAAATTAATAAAGTACAAAAAATAAACTAAAGTGCTATAAATAAATAAAGTGCAATAAATAAATAAAAATAAGCTAAGTTAGGCGGTAGAACCAGCCATTAAAATAATATAAAATATAACAAATTAATTAAAGAAAACAAAATAAATTAGGTGGTAGAACCAACCATGAACAAAAAAATAAATTACAACAAAGGAAATAAAATTACGATTTTACAAAGAAAATAAAATGTACAAAGTTACCGCTTTGGTATTGATAAACGCAACCGACTTTCGCTTAGTGTGCCTCTCCGACAACGGGACCAAATTTTGTTACACTCAAAATGTAATACGGCTATCGCAATATAGATTGAGGTGTCAATCCCACGAGGAAGCTTTTTGCAAAATAGGTTGGTGAAGTAAAATATTAAAGCAGTAGCAAATAAGAAAATTAATTAATTGGTTTAAGTGGATGAGATAGAATTGTCTATGAATTGAGGAAAATATCTTATGTTGATTTAAGTAAGGCTTTAAGAATCACAATCATGCTTTATAAATCTACTCTACACTTTGATTCAATGTTTATAACTCAATTGACAGTTTTACATCTGAACAATCAATCGAAAGATATGTAAAATATAGCATATTTTGATAACACATGCATTTGATATGACTAAACTCTTTTACAAATAATAACACAAATCATGTTCATTTATACAAGTTATCTAAGATCGAAAACATATCATTTTGACAATATTACAGTAAAAGATCAAGTTGAATATCAAAATTGACTGCCTTTACATGTTATCTAAGATTGACAATATATCAATTGAAAATATTGCAGTAAACGATTAACATATAAAATAATATAATCAATAACAATTATAATTCAACAAGAATGACGTAAAGAAAGCATGACTGAAAATATATGAAACATGAGAATTATAACCTTTGGATTATAGAAAAAAAATAGATAAGAGTTTAAACACAATCAAACTTACAAACATTTGTAGCTCTTGATAACGAATCAAAGTATATAAGTAAATTTATTAAACACAAAAGTTCATCTCTTAGCCTTGCCAAGAACTCTAACCTAAATTATAATACATGTTAATTAGAAGAAAATAAGATAGAATTATCTAATGTTGAAAACATCCTAACAGTGTCGTTATATAGGCAATGAATGAAAATATGTCAAATGTGACATCAATCTTCAATAATTTAGGCAAACAACTCATTTACCCACTTGCAGCACCTTTTTTATAATGTAAATGACCGATGTAGCTTTTTTGGCCAACATAAAAGTTGTATAATTTTGTCTCTTATTTCCATAAGCACCAGGTTCATGCAATTTGGAAGAGTATCCAATGAAATATGGGCAAAATTCTAAAGATACGTCATATTTAGGCCAACAACCCCTTTTACCCACTTGTAAGACAATTTGGTCTATAATAACGGCTGATTTGAACTTTACCATCAACATAAGAGTTGTTTATAATTAAGTCAGTATTTCACATATTTAAGAATTATATAAATTAGGTACCTATTTTGTGTAATACGGTCCAAATACGTGAGTTGGATCAAGCTGAGCGGAAGTTATAGCTCGATTCAATTGTATCTAAAATGTTGGCCCATAACATGTTGGATTTGGCTTTTTAACTATTCTTAAAATTTATGTAAGATTGAGTCATGTTACTCCAGGTTCAAGAATTTCTTCAGTTCAATTTCTACATTGAGAGTTATGTCCATTTTACCTAAACCTATGCAAATAACATTCATTAATCACAATTTAAAGAGAACACTTTATTTCAAGCTAAAAGTATAAAAACGCTAAAATTAGTGACATTAAATGGTGACTGAATCTCTTAATAAATAAGCATTTTCATGTGTTCATCAACAACATTCAGAGTTAAGTCAGAAGTACGGGCTAAAATAAAGATGTTGGAAAATATACTCATGAATCACGTTCTAAATACCATCTTTATCCTACCACATACCATTACCTTCAACCAGACTGCAAATTTTACTTTGCACCCATCTATTAGATGCTTGTTAACGAAAGAATTGTATGTTGTTGCCAGTTTATTCAAGATTACTGCTTTTGGTCAATGATGGGGCATAATTATATCCTATATTTTATCTTCCTAAACATAAGATTTGCTAAATTTATCTCAATAATATGCCTGGTTATACTTATTAATGATGAATTATAAGTATAAGAGCTATCAAAGAGCTACTAGAGTAAAAGAGCAAAAGAGTTTAAAGTCATAAGCAAATGAAGGAGGTTATAAAATAGAGTTTAGGCCGTAGTCTCCATTCCTCAGAGTCAAGGCCACGGCCTACACAAGTTAAGGCCATGGCCCTAAGTCTTGCATCAGTAAATGTTGACTCTTTTAAAGGCACAATTCCTCTATTTTTGTAACCCTAAACCTATAAAAGACCAACTATTGAGCCAAAATGAGGGAGAATATAGGGACAAGATAAAACACTCTATTTTAAATATTGGATTAAGATTTAAGAGCTTGAAGGAAAGGTTTTTGCATCAACCAAGAACAAAAACCAATAAAACAGAGAATTTCTTATTCTTGCCATTTTTATAGTTTCTTCAATATGTTTTTCTTCATCATACTTGTTGATTTTTGTTCTATAACTCCCGTTATTATCATTATTTAATCTTATTTAACTAGGATTATGATTTGAACTCAATATGTAACTTAGATTGATTATTTATCCTTACTCATTATGTCATTATTGAATTGTTCAATCTTTTGTATGCTTAATGCTTATAATTACATGACAATTGATTATATTAATTTAGGAACCTTAATGAACTTGAAAAAAGAAAATTTGTGTTGGCTATAAATAGATTGATATATATGATCATTATGCAAAAGCATGAGTTTCATATGAGATAAAAATATACTCGTACGGCGTTAATAACCAATTAAGGAACCTACACTAAATGAACCTTAATTCAATATAAATATCATAGGAATATACATAATAAATTGATTGAGGTTTAATCACCTAACCATCAGAAGATCCTTGTGAATACATTAGATTTCTGGTTAACAATTCATATTGACAAATTAAGGGTAACAATTAGATTCAAGTTTAGTATTAAGGGATAATTACAATCCTAGGTATTTGATAATTTGAGTGTTTATAATCACTTCCTTGCTATCTCTGTAATTACTTTAATTATTTAGTTATTTTAGATATCAACAAAATAAAATATCAATCGTTTGAATAAGAGTAGGAAGATATAGTTTTAGAACTTAGCAAGTAGTAATAACAATTTCTCATGGGATTGACACTCTACTCATCATCATATTACTTATTGGATAACACGCACTTGTATTAATTCATTGATATATACAATGCATAATAAGTTTTTGACGTTGTTGTCGGAGAGTTGTTTATTATTCTTATTAATACTAATACTAATTCATCTTATTATTAATTTAAACATTATTCTGTTTTTATACATATTAGTTTCATTTGTTTAATTTCTCTTTTTTAGTATTTTTAGGTTCATTTATGACCGCTGGAACACCAAGTTTACTATATGATTTTACAGTACCAAGAGTACGTGACATCCATTCAAGCATTCAAAAACCAATCATTGGTGTCGAATACTTCAAAACCTAGTCAGCAATGATTCAATTAAGCTTCAGTATAATTCAGCAGATTGTCAAATGACGATCCAATTGAGCATGTTGTAAATTTCTTAAAACTTTGTGATATATACAAATACAAAGGAGTCTTTGATGATGCAATAAAACTTAGATTATAATATGGGATGATTTAGAGCAAAACATTTTAGCTGAGATCATAACCAAAGCAAAAAAACTGGTTAAGATCACCACTATCAAGGTCTATAAAAAAGTGGGATGATTTCCTGCAAAACATTTTAGCTAAATTCTTCCTACCTACAAAGACAATGATGATGTCATCCCAAAATGGCTACTTGTGCACACGTTTTACAATGGGTAGTTTGGCATTTAAGGGTGATAATTAATGCTGCAACAGATGGTGTATTTATGAATAGATCTGTTAATATGCATATGGCTTGTTAACAGAGATGGCCTTAAATAATTATCAATGAAAATCTAAAGTTGTTGCCCCATAGAAAATAACTAAGAAAGTTGTACAGATCACTTGTGATTTCTGTGGTAACAACCATCTAAATAGACAATGCACATAAACTGCACACTATTGTGGAAAAGTTTTACTAACAGCGGCACGACCCCAGGTTTGATGCCTATTATTCAGAATTGGGGAATCATGCTTCTTGAAATAACAACTAAGTGTAAACTCCAATGCAAATGAATCCTCTTGTAATCCCAACAGAAATTCAGCAACAACTTAATAAGGAATCCTCCTTAGAAGATATATTCTAACATAAAAAAAGAATAGATGAGTTATTTCATAGCCAATCAACTTTTTTTTGTAGATGTTAGCTATAATCATCCTAACGATGCATTATCTAGCAACAATAAAATTCATCCAATAAAAATTGTCAAACACTGCAAGACAATCATTATAGAGAGTGGAATAGAGTAACCTACAGCTAGTGAAATAGCTAAATTAGATGAGATTCATCACATGGATAAGGTGCAAATGGAAGTAAAAAAAAAAACAAGCAAATTTTTTAAGCCATTGTAGTTTACCATTTTCATTGTTCAAGAAGTTTTAAATGATGAATTATGATTAATATTTTTCTAAGGATTTTTCCCATTCTTTCACGATCGATATAGTGCTTTCAGATGAAGCACAACCCCCTCTCAAACTATAAGTAATGGAAGCTATCAAGCATCATGCACATGAAAAGGCAGCACTGGACAAATTAAATGCCAAAAAGTGGCAAAACAAGCTAGCCAAAGAGAAGCTAATAGATATTGACCAATGAGGTTCACTTGTCCAGTCTAAGATTGAAATCTTTCTGGTAAGGCTCAAAGTAATGTACTTAGAGTTGTTCCTTAAAATGTTTCTCATAGAGCTATAGAAGTCGAAGGAAAATAATGCTTATACTTTGATGCATCAACTGTAGTTCAATAAGCGGGATGCCTTAAGCATGCAATTTGATCCATAATGAGTTAAGAAAGACGTTAAGCTGATGACATTAAATGATTTTTATTTATCTTTCGTTTAAAAAAAGAGAAGAAAAATGGCTAGAGCTATAACGCCAAAGCCGACAAGCGTAATACCGCAATGCTAACAAGCCAACACTGCATTGCTAACTCTTAGGTATTTTCTAGGTTTTAGTGCTGCAGCACTGTAAGCCTAGTGCCACAGCACTAGCATGGGTAAACACAAAAAGAGGCTTTGCCTCCAATTTTCTCACATTTCAAAAACCCTAAACCAACCACTAGAACACATCAAAAACACATGTTCATTCCATATTAACTTTAATTTTAACTAAAAATTAAGGATTTCATCATAATTTCAAAGGACAGCCAGAATTTGAGATTTGTGGATTTCATTAGCCAAGGTGCTCATTTTTGGATCTATCCTTAATTATTAATGAAATATTTATTAAGGTGGTATGTGACTTATAATGTAGAGTATAGTTATGGATTGAACTATGTAGTAAATGTTGGGATTTGTGCTTACATGTCATCCATTTATATATGAATATTTGTTTAATGTTTATACTAGTAGTATTATTTTATTAAATCGCTAATTATATTTATATATAGTAAGATGCTTGTAACGTTTCAAACATTGTATAATCTGAAAGAGTTTAGATCTGGTCTAACTAAGTTTAGATCAGTGCTAAGAATTAGCAACACTGAGAGTTATAAATGCTAAGAGTTAGCACTGATAAGAGTTATCAGGTTATAAGAGTCAGCGATATCTAAAGAGTTAGAGCCTTGTCTAAAATAGGACAAAGACCTAAGAATATATTAGTAATGACATAGTTGCAAAGAGTTACAAATAGTGCTAAGAAATGTCATTATGCAAATATGTTCTCAAATATTATGTTCCTGATCTATCTTCACTGATACTGGTCTGTCAGTGAATACCTTAATAAATATATAGATTGGTATATGTCTATATCTGGATGGTCCAGATGGTTAGTTTTAGCAAACCATGAGTTTAGTGGAAGCTCGTATAGAGATACAGGTATTTAGTAAGGACTGAATATTGAACAGACTCACAAAGACCTTCAATAGACATCCCATAAAGCCGTCAATGGAGGGTCTTTCGAGTTGAGTAGTATTCGTAGTCCTTTGACCTGAGTGCCATGGTGGGCTTGTGAGTGATCCACCATACTTTAGTTCCATATATGTCAAAAACCTTTCATGGTCTAACCGCTGGGTATCGCTAGGTATGGTCCGATGCTTATGGAGTCCGGTGTGCATAGATATGGGATCCATCAGCTCAGTTGGGTGAGTATTATATCCTAATGCTCTAAAGATTACATCTCAGAAAGTCTTATGGTTATAAGCAGTAATTCCCGGGAAAAGAGTTTAACCCTAAGACTAAATAATATTACAAAAGTATTTAGGAATATTATTTATTGAAAGACAATTCTAGAGATAAGCTTTCGGTCGGGCATATGGAGATTTGACAATGTTCATCTATATCTCTACTCTGCCCAAATATAAATGATTGAGGAATTATATGATTATGTTATAACCTCAACTTATATGGTCTAATACGCCACTTTGTAATATCCGCAACATGTGTGGGGGGGCATTGTTCACGAACGTATGGAGAAGTTCCATATGACAATTCGAGCATGGACCTAGAGAGTCTCACAATATGAAGTGTACTCATTGTGCACTGAGGCCAGCATAATGAATTGAACAGTTCCACCATAGAAATTCCAGCAAACCGAAAATATGTTTCGGGGTTCCTTGGGTTGTGAACTTATTTAGACTTAAATGTTAAGTATATCATTTAATTAGTTGACAAGAGTTATTAACTAATTAGATGTTAACAAGTAGCACAATTTTATTCCATGAATTCACCTATTAACCATGTTAGTAAAATCAAATAAGGTAAATATTAATTATTCAAATAGTTTTTGAATAATTAAATAAATATTATTTAAATAAATAAAATATGATTTTATTTATTTGTTATTTTATTCCTAAATGGAAGACATATCTAATTTGAGAAATATAAATTAAATTAAATGGAGCACCATTTTGTGATTAATTGTTAATTTTATTAGACAATTAAAATGGCCACCAAAAATTATTTTGGTAGTTGGCCACTTAATCTAATTTTGGTGGAGCACTTGTGAAGTGTTGAGAGCACTAAAAATGGTTGGGTTTCAATCGTGTTAACAAGTGTGAATTAATTTTCTTGTAAGGGTTGAGAGAAAAAAGAAGAGTTGGTTTTGAGAGAGTATTTCATTGAAAAGACTTGTGAGAAAAACCAAAGGAGAAAGAAAAATAAATTCTTTTTATTTTTCTTTCAAGTAATACAAACTTTATTGCTGGAGATTATACTGCTACTATTCCAGCTTCACAATCCCACCGGATTGTTGTGAACTAGAATTGAACAAAAGTGCACTTCAAGGTGAGCTCAAAGTTGGAGCAAAGAAATATGGATTTGAAGTCTTCATCGGAGGTCTTCAAAGGTATGTTTTCTGTATTCTTAAGTTGTTAAGAATTTAAGTACATGTGTATATGTTGATTACATGTTTAATTTCGCTGTGAAATTCGTGTATATGATACATGTATTTAGTTTTTCAATATGTACACAATCATATGCATACACCCTAAAATACCTCAACAAGTGGTATCAGAGCATGTTTATTGTGTTTCTGGGTTGTTGGAGTGTTATATGAAATGTTTAGAATGCCTGAAAATAGTAAAAATTGCATTTTGAAGTGTTTAAAGTGTAAAAAAAAATAGTTTCTGTCACAGAACGCCACAGCGTTCGAAACCTACCGCTGGGACATTCATGTAATAACATGAACGTCGCGGCGTAAGTACTAAACGCAGGAGGGTTTATGGCTTAAACGAGAGCGTTGGTTATATAATGCCATGGCATTGAGGTTCTTGACATTAGGGCATTGGAAACACAGAAAGTCGGGCATTCATGTGTTGAACGTCGGGCGTTGATATGTTTAACGCCAGTGCATTATTAATAAGGAACGCAAGGGTATTCATGTGATGAACATTGGGGCGTTCATAAGTTAGAAACCCAGGACACTTTAGGTTGAAAACCAAAGAAAAACAAATTGGAGCATTATATTGTATAATGCTATAACATTCAACTTTTAATGCTGATCATTATGAATAATACACTCCGATTTGAAATCTTTGCATGTGAGATTTATTTAATACTATTAGAATTGTTATATCATTTTATTAAATGTAATATATATTTGTTTATGGTTATTAATTACAATGGGAGCCTTGTTGGTGGGGGTTAGTTGTGATTGCATAAACAAATATTCTAATTATGAATTAGATTCGTATGAGATGCGAAAATTATTATAATTGTTAATGGTAATAATAATTATAATAATTATATATTATAAATAAAATAAATAGTAAAAATAAATAAATAAAAATCTCAATAAATCAGATTAAATAATATTGTATTATGAGATAATATTATATAATGATCCGTTTTGTCAATACGGTATTAGACGGTTCACTTCGGTCTTTTTCAATATTACTACAGCATGAGGGATTGGTCGAGGTGATTCGAGCTATGCCGGTTAAACATGGGATGAGGTAAATATATACGAACGTATTGTCCAATATTGCTACAGCGTAAGGGCTATACTGGTAGTATATATTTGATGATTGACAAGTTAATCTGGAATACACTTATCCAATATTGCTATAACGTGAGGATAAGGTGTATTTAAGATCAGTCGTAAGAGTTGTATGGGATGCAATTGACAAGATTTGTTTACCTTTTGGGTTTACAAAGGCCAATATTGCTACAGTGTGAGACTAGAGTAAAATAACAATGGGATCCACTTCTCACAATATAGTTTAAAGAATCTAAAACTATCATTTTCCCGTTTGAGAGATTAAAGGGATTATGTAAAACAGTGGAAGGGCATTTTCTAGATTAAAAAAATGTATAACTGACAGGACCCGATCCGAGACCCTCTACTATAGATCCCAGCGGCCCTACCGGGCACCCCGACAGAAGTTTCTCCGAACCTAACTGTAATATCCAATCCCTATTAGTAGTATTGGCGCCTAGATTTCGGTATAGAACAAATAAGACACCATAGAGTTACTCGATTTTAACCCTATTAGAAATATTTTCTTTATAGTGCACGTGAGAGATATTAGACCTAATTTGTTAATATCTCTCACGTGCACTATAAAGGGAATATTTCTAATAGGGTTAAAATCGAGTAACCCTACGGTGTCTTATTTGTTCTATACCGAAATCTAGGCACCAATACTACTAATAGGGATTGGATATTACAATAACTGTTATACCTATGATCTAAAATGCTATTTATTAGTGATTGAAATACTCCGCTAACATCTTTTCTTTTGTCTTGTCAAGATCAAATTGCTTCAAGTAACCCATTAGTTCGTATCCTTGATGCGCACCAACTCAAAAGTGTAGAAAATTATGTTGACTGGCTTATGAATCTCAAAATAGCTCTAGATTCTAAGAAGCTTGAATATGTAATTGATCAGCACCTGCCTCAAGCTGTTTCTGATGATGCTTCTTCAAAAGAAAAGGAGACATATCAAAAATGGTTGGATGACGATTTAAAATTTAAATCGTACATCCTCGGCTCAATGTCTACGAAGCTCCAAAGAGAGCATGTCCACATGGACAGTGCTGGGAGTGTAATGCTCCACCTGAAAAAGTTATTTGATAACCAACAACAAATTGAAATATATAAGGTTGCCAAATCTCTCTTTCAAGCTAGACTACCCGAGGGCAGTTCAGTGAGTCCCCATATCTTTAAGATCGTATCTAATATTAAGAAGTTAGAAACCATAGATCTCTCACTGAGTAATTCATTGGAGAATAGTTTGATTCTCCAATCACTTCTAAGATCATTTGCACAGTTCATTATAAACTATAATATGCATGAATTGACCCCTTACTTATGCTGATCTGCATAACATGCTGTAAACAACTCAAGATGATATGAATAAAGGGGGCATGGTCCTCTATGTTAAGGGTGCTTCATCTTTTGTCCCAAAGAATTCTAGGAAGTTCAAAGAGAAGAATAAAAAAAGAGCAAAGTATGCACCCAAAATGGGTCCTCAAAAGCAACACATGTCCAAACCCCAACATAAGAGCAAAGCAAAAGGAAAATGTTTCCATTGTAACGAGGATGGGCATTGGAAGCGAAACTGTCCAAAATATCTTGCCACTATTAAGAATTGACCCCCTACTTATGCTGATCTATATAACATACTGAAAACAACTCAAGAGGATATGAACAAAGGGGGCACAATCCTCTATGTTCAGGGTGCTTCATCTTCTGTCCCAAAGAGTTCTAGGAAGTTCAAAGGGAAGAATAAAAAGAGAGTAAAGTATGCACCTAAAATGGGTCCTCAAAAGCAACACATGTCCAAGCTCCAACATAAGAGCAAAGCAAAAGAAAAATGTTTCCATTGCAACGAGGATGGGCATTGGAAGCGAAACTGCCTAAAATACCTTGCCACTATTAAGAATTGACCCCCTACTTATGCTGATCTGCATAATATACTGAAAATAACTCAAAAGGATATGAACAAATGGGGCACGATCCTCTATGTTCAGGGTACTTCATCTTCTATCCCAAAGAATTCTAGGAAATTCAAAGAGAAGAATAGAAAGAGAACAAAGTAGGCACCCAAAATGGGTCCTCAAAAGCAACACATGTCCAAGCTCCAACATAAGAGCAAAGCAAAAGAAAAATGTTTCCATTGCAACAAGGATGGGCATTGGAAGCAAACCTGCCCAAAATACCTTGCCACCATTAAGAAGGTCCCTTTAGGTATGCACTTGCCTATTATTGACATTTCTTTAGCATTTGATGCTAATACTGGTTGGTTATTAGATATTGCTTGTCCTTCTCATATCTGCAATGTGTTACAGGGTCTAAAGGAAGTTAGACTGTTATAGCCTGGAGAAGTACATCTTCATGTTGGAAATTGAGATTTCCTGTAGGTCAAGGCTATTGGACGATTTAATTTAGTTTTTTCATGTAATAAAATTGTTGTATTAAATAATTGTTATTATGTACCAAACATTATCCGGCAAATTATTTCTATTCTTGTATTAGACAGTGAAGGATATTATATGTTTGTACGGAACCGTTCCTTATGTTTGTATGATTTGGATAATATTTTATTAGCTGAATGTCAGTTGATTAATGGCTATTATATATTGGATACAGTAGAAAATGTCATGAATATATAGGTAAATGCTGATAATAAATTAAGAACTTTAAATAATACAGAATTATGGCATATGAGATTAAGTCATATAGGTGTGAGACGCCTAACCCGTCTGATTAAAGATAGTCAAATACTTGATCTGACCATAGAGCCTTATCCAATTTGTGAATCTTGTATTCAAGGGAAAATGACCAAAACTCCATTTATTGGTATTGGAAACCATGCCACTGATTTATTGGAACTTATACATAGTGATGTATGTGGCTAAATGAATCATACTGCACTCGGTGGCTTTCGATACTTTGTAATCTTTATCGATAATCTATCACAATTTGGATACGTGTTTTCTATAAAAACACAAGTCAGAAACTTTTGAAAAGTTCAAAGAGTTTTGAATCAAAGTAGAGAAACAAACTGGAATGTATATCAAATGTCTTCGATCAGATCGAGGCGGTGAATGCATGAGTAAAGAATTTTTGAATTATTTAAAAGAGAATGGGATTCTCGCTCAATATAGTCCTCCAGGTATTCCACAACACAATGGTGTTTCAGAGAGGAGGGATCGAACTTTATTAGATATGGTTCAATCAATGATGAGCTTCACTGATCTCCCTGAATATCTATGGGGCTATGCTCTAGAAACTACTACTCATATATTGAATAGAAGAAAACTACTGCTTATGAGATTTGGAATTGAAGAAAATCGAGTCTTAAATATGTTAAGATTTAGGGTTATCCTGTTTATATAAAAGTTACGCAACAGGATAAACTTGAACCTAAATGATACAAGTATCGGTTCATTAGATATCATAAGAATTCAATGGGATACCAGTTCTATGATCCTGAGGAACGAAATGTGTTCGTTGCTCGTAATGCCACGTTTCTAAAGAAATATTTTTTCATAGATTGTGAACATTGTAGAAAGATTGAGTTAGATGAACTCAATCAGGATGTACATAAACCAATGATGGAACCTTAGGCTTAATCGAGTAGAATACCTTTAACACACCTTCCACGTAGGTCAAAAAGGATATCAAGGCCACTTAAAAGGTATGGTTCAATACCTAAAGGTGCTCTTGATATTTGCTTGATTGAAGAAAATGATCCTTTAACTTATAGAGAGGCGATATTGGACATCAATTCAGAAAATGGCAAGAGGCCATGAAATCTGAGATTGACTCAATGCATCAAAATCAAGTTTGGGACTTGGTTGAGCTACATAAAGGAATTGTTCCTATTAAATGTAAATAGATTTACAAGCGGAAGCGTGGGCCCAATAGAAAAGTAGAGACTTTCAAAGCCTGACTGGTGGTGAAAGGTTATACTCAACGATCTAGGATCGATTATGAGGAAACCTTCTCACCAATAATGATGCTTAAGTCTATTCGAATTTTACTAGCAATTGTTGCATATTATGACTATAAAATTTGACAAATGTAAACATGAGATGAGGCAAATATATGTGAAAATGTTACCTTAGATTGCTACAATGTGTGGGCAGTACCGGTAGCATATATTTGATAATTGACAAGCTGATCTGGAATACGATCAAGAGTAGGAGTTGCATGAGATGCAATTGACAAGAGTTGTCCATCTGTTGGGTTTACAAAGGCCTAGATCACTACAGTGTGCGGCCTGAGTAAAATGTCAATAGGGTCCACCTCTTGCTGTATAGTTTAAAATAGTTTAAATTGTCGTTATCCTATTTTGATAAATTAGAGAGATTATGTAAAACAGTGGATTGACAATTTAATTAAAAAATGTATAAATGTTATATCCATGATTTAAAGTGTATTATTAACGATTTAACAATATTTTTTGCTTACATATCCTAATATTATTTTATATGCTTGTGTAAACTAGCATGACATCTTCAAATCCCTTAGTGCGTATATTGGATGCACAAAAACTCTAAGGTAAAAATTTCTCTAATTAGTACATAAATTTAAGAATTGTTTTGGATTCAAAAAGACTGGGGTTATTGATCAAAGGATGCCCGGAGGTATTTCTGAAGATGCCACCAGGGAGGAAAATGTGACATATCAGAAATGGTTGGATGACGATTTAAAAGTTAAAGCGTACATCCTCGCCTCTATGTCCACTAAGTTTCAGATGGAGAATATCCGTATGGACAGTGCCAGTAGTATTATGCTCCATCTTAAGGAGCTCTTTGGTGATCGACCCCAAATTAAGAACTATAAGATCGCCAAAACGTTGTTTCAAGCAAAGCTCCCTGAGGGCAATCCAGTGAGTTCTCATATTCTTAAGATGATAAGATTAATCGAGGGGTTTAAGTCTATGGACATCTCTTTAAGCAATAATCTAAGGAATAGTTTGATTCTCAGTCGCTGCTTGGGTCATATGCATAGTTCATCACAAACTTCAATATGCAATGAATGACCCCTACTTATGCTAATATTCATAATATATTGAAGACAGCGGATGAGGACATGTATAAAGGAAGCTCAGCCCTCCTTATTCATGGTGCTTCATCTTCGACCCTGAGGACTTCTGGAAAGTCCAAAGGGAAGAAAAAAAGAAAGGTGAGGCAGACACCCAAGATGGGTCCTCAGCGACGACAAATATTTAAGGCACTGGAAAAACCAAAAGCGAAAGAGAAATGCTTTCATTGCGGTAAGGATGGGTACTAGAAATGCAACTTCTCCAAATACCTTGCCATTTTGAGAAGACTCCTTCATGTATTATCTTTCTCATTATTGACACTTCTTTAGCATTTGATGCTAGTATTGGTTGGGTATTAGATACTACAAGTCCTTCTCACATCTGTAATATATTGTAGGGCCTGAAGAAAGTTAGATTGCTACAGTTGGGAGAGGTATAGCTTCGAGTAGGAAATGGTGATCTCTGATGGGTCAAGGTTATAGAAAATTATAATTTGATTCTCCCTTGTAATAAAACTGTTGTACTACATAACCGTTATTTTGTGCCTATTATGATCAGACAAATTATCTCTCTTCCTATACTTGACAGTGAAAGGTATTATAAGTATATTAACAATCGCTCTTTATATTTATGTGATATGTTTGATGTTTTATTAGTTGAGTATCAGTTAATTAATAGGCATTATGTTTTGGATACAATGAGAAATGTCATGAATGTATAGGGTAGCACTAGTAATAGTGCAGAAGCTTTGAATGATACTGAATTGTGGCACATGAGATTGGGTCATATAAGTGTGAGATGCCTAACTTGTCTGGTTAAGGATGGTCGGATACCTGATCTAACCATAGAACCTTACCCAGTTTGTGAATCTTGTATTCAATGAAAAATGACTAAATTTTCATTCGCTGGTGTTGGTCATCGTGCCACTGATTTATTAGAACTAATACATTGTGATATATGCGGTCTAATAAATCACGTTGCAATGAGTGGTTTGTTACCTTTATCAATGATTTGTCACGTACGGGTATATATTTCTTATCAAACACAAGTCAGAAACCTTTGAAAAGTTCAAAGAGTTTAGACTTGAAGTAGAGAAATAAACTGGTATGTATGTCAAATACCTTCAATCAGATCGAGGCGATAAGTGATGCGATAATTCTATATCATAAATTAAGTGCAAGTATACACTATCGTATGCAAGTAATAAAGAGACTAAATAAGTCGGATGTCGAACCCACAGGGATAATTCTTTCTTTTTAACCAATTACTAAAATTATGTCTTTCTAATAATTATTCAGAAAAATAAAAATCTAAGAATGAATGTAAGAAATATAACACAAAAACACAATGCAATGAGATTTAAAGATATAGCAACGTAGAGAGAACCTAGGATTAATATTATCCCTCAATATGTTTCTAATGATTAATCTTCTAATATTTAACTCACTTAGTCTTTATTATTGATCAAGACGCTAATGTATTCACAAGCCTCTTCCAAGGTCATGCAAGTATATCTTAGTTTACCAAATACCTATATTCCTATGGTATTTGTAATAAATTAAGATTCATTAAGATTAGGTCTTATTGATCATACATGCCAATTAGGTATATTCCTATCCTAAGTTGAAACTTGCATATGCAACATTGAATGTTACTCTACAATCATGCATCAAATTACCTAGGTCTAAATATTATGATTCCTCTTCCGAGTTTATCAATAATATTACCAACTCATTCACCATATATTGGCCAGATATATTGAAGCATTAAACACAAGTAATTTAAATAATAAAAGACTAAGTTTATTAAATACTAAAAGATATGGCAATTTAAGCACACATATTGAGTTCAAATATTAACCCTAGAAAACAAGTTAGCTCATGGCTACAAGAGAACAGCAGTAGAAATAATTATAAAACATGATACAATTATTAGCAAACCGATATAGACGTCGAATTGCTCTTAATTGTGCTGCCTAGGAACTCTTGATGCCGAAGAATGTCTTGTATCTCTCTCTAAAGATGCTTCAATTAAGCTCCTATTGCTCTCCAAGACTCGTGCTCTGTATTCTTGGTGCTTTTGGGTCGTCTTGGATTCCTCCTTAAAGGCTGGGAACGAGTGGCTTTATATAGGGATTGATATGAGCTTGAAAATCTCAATTCTCGTCGGACTAGGACTCGCACTACCGCTGGCGCGCTATGAATCTGTCGCTGGGGCGACGCGTGAAAAGGCCTTCACCGCTGGAGCGGTGGGATCTTGGCGCTGGGGCGCTGCATGAAAACGGCTTCACCGCTGGCGCGGTGACTCTTCGGCGCTGGGGCGCTAGACGCGACTTAAGCAGGTCGTTTTTCTTATTTCGATCACTATTTCAGCGCTGGGGCGAAAATACTTGTGGCGCGGGGGCGCTGGACTCATAATTTGAAAACTTTGCATTTTAGTCCCTGTTTTCGCTCCTTTTGCATTCTTTCTTTAAATTTCGTTCAAGTCCCTATAAATAACAATAATGCACATAAATAGCCATCTATTCTCATAAAATAATAAAATATCAATAATAAAAACATGAGAAAATATATGACAAATTTGCCCTTATCAAATTCCCCCAAACTTAAATACTTGCTTGTCCTCAAGCAATAAAATAAAACTAAGAGAGAAACAAAGGGTTATACTTGACTCATTTAACAAAACAAAATATACTAATACTAGTAAGATGATCAAAATCATTGTCTCAAAGGCTGACGAAATGATACAAATCCTTAAGGTAGACAAATAACTATTAACAATTCTAATTATCTTCATTTAGTCCCTCATTCTTCCTCATAACTAATCACCATGTGTGTGTGTGTGTGCAAGTAGCAAGCAAATAGCGAAAACCATACTTTGATTTACTTTATACTTTAGTTTGTACAGAAAAGATGATGTCTCGGCATTTAATTTGTATAATGACACTTCCATAAGCTTGTCTTTATTACCACTCTCCACTAATGTAGAAAATCACATGTCTAGGGATCTATTTAGGACTTTACTTAGCTTGTAATGTAAGGCTAAGGTCAAGGTGGGATAAAAGGATAAATATATGAAGTTCAAGTCACACCATGAACACTTAGATTTTACCTAGAAACCTCTTGATCTTCTTTTCCTTGTATTATCTCTTCCCCCAAACTTATTGTGTTTCCCATCCTTCTTTTCAACCTTTTTTTTTTTTTTTTTTTTTAAAGAATTGCTTCTTTTTCTTAAGTTGGGGGTATTTTTCTTACTCTTTTTTTTTCTTTTTTCTTTTTTTTTTTTTTTTTTTTTTTGAATACCCCCAAACTTAGATTGACAAATACCACCCAAACTTATTTTTCTCATATCACCATAACCTTTTCCTTTCAAGAGTATTTCTAAGCAAATGCAAAGTTTATGGTGTTACGGGTAAATATTTAGATAAGTAAACTTTAAGTCTTGGGCTTGTAATGTGGTTAAACCAAAGAATGGGTAATTAGGCTCAAAATAGGGTACTAGGGATAAATATATAATAAAAGGTAGGCTAGAAAGGCTCAATCGGTCCAAAGATGGCCTAATGTCATTTCCCTATTCATGTGTTTTCTAGAATTTCGCCTCAAGTAGTAACTAAAGACAAGTTCTAGAGTATCGGTCTTCGAGACTGTGGTGTACTCTCTAAAACATAAGTATCTCTAAGTAATAGTTATAACTATTCATGCTTATAAAGTGCTCAAAAAATTGGTTATTATAAATAAGGTCAAATTTGTTCCTAAACTTAAATAATCAAAATTGTCTCAAGTATCTATCATTCCCAATGGATTTGTAAAAAATAAATTCAACCATGTATTCTTTTTCTTATCATAGACTAATGATCATCTTATCAAAACCTAATAAAAATGAATTAACTAAAAAAAAAAACTAAGTAACTAAAAAAAAAAATTAAGTTTTAACCCACAAGAATGACCACTCAAATCATGCAGAAAAATGAACACAAGAAAGTGTTTCCCACCCCCAAACTTAATTTAGACATTGTCCCCAATGTCAAAAAATAAATAAGTGAAAGTAAGAGACTTCCCTGGTCAATTTTCGCTGCCGCGCTGACTCTCCATCGCTGGGGCGATGTTCTGGCGTTGCCGCGGTAATCGTCTATCGCTGCAGCGCTGAAGGCTGATTTCTGCACAGTTACTGGAATTTACGCTGGCGCGATGTTGCGAGTACCGCGGGGGCGGTGGTGCTCAATTTTTCTGTCGCTGCCGCGCCATGTTATGCCGCTGGTGCGCTGAAATTCTTGTTTTTTTTTTTTTTTAAGATGCTGAAAAAAAATAAAAAAATTGATAATAATAATAATAATAATACTTTCCTTGGGTTGCCTCCCAATTAGCGCTTGATTTAACGTCATCGGCTTGACAGGGCTTCTTATTCTTTTATGGTGGGTCGAAGATGCTGATGGAAGCATTTGAGTAAGTGATCTTGCTGGCTTTCTTCTTTTTCGGCTTCCATATTTTTGCAATTAAACCTCGGGCAGTATCTTTTGCTGCATTCTCCTTATGTCTCTCCGGAAAGACTTTAATCTTAGACCGAGGAGATGGTTTTTCCTTTTCTTTCTCTTTGCTTGCTTCGTCGTGATGCTGTTTTTTCTTCTTCTCTCTTGCCTTCCTATGCTTTAATGCTCTTTTTCGGATGTGAGGATCCAATGTCTCCATATCTTTAATTTGCTTAACGCTTGGATGCACCACATTAATGCAGAAACAGTCTTCATTTTCAGTTGGTAATTTGATCTCCTTGAAGACCTTAAAAGTGACTGTATCCTCTTGTACTCTCATGGTCAACTCCCCTTTTTGCACATCAATAATTGTTCTTCCAGTGGCTAGGAAAGGTCTTCCAAGGATGATTGGGATCTCCTTGTCTTCTTCCATATCCAAAACAATGAAATCGGCAGGGAAGATGAATTTATCGACCTTAACCAACACATCTTCAATTAATCCCTTAGGATAGGTGAGAGAACGATCTACTAACTGAAGTGTGATATTTGTTGGTTTGGCTTCTTTCAGTCCCAACTTTTTATACACAGACAATGGCATAAGATTGATGCTAGCTCCCAGATCACAAAGTGCTTTCCCAAAATCATAATTCCCAATTGAGCATGGTATGGTGAAACTCCCAGGATCTTTGAGCTTTGGAGGTAGCTTCTTTAGAAGGATGGCGCTACACTCTTCTGTTAGGGCCACAGTCTCGAAGTCATCTATTTTTCTCTTCTTTGATAGGATTTCCTTCATAAATTTCACATAGCTCGGCATTTGCTCCAGTGCATCTGCAAAAGGAAGATTAATATGTAATTTCTTAAAAATATCAAGAAATTTAGAAAATTGCTTATCTAGCTTCTTCTTTTGCAGCCTCTGAGGAAATGGAGGTGGTGGAGTGAATGACTGCGTAGGTTGCTTCTGCGGATTGCTACTGGTATCTTCTGCTGCATTTTCACTTTTCTGTTCTTGTACTTGAATACCAGATTCTATGCTTTTTTGCATTTCAGCACTTTTCTCTTGACTTCTTAGCTGTTGTAATCTCTGAGGAAATGGGATAGGTGGTCTATATGGTTGCACGTCATCTTGCTGGACCACTGTTTCTTTTTTCTTCTCTATCATTTCTGAAAGCTGTGGTTGAGGAGTATTGTCATGTAAGACTTTACCACTTCTTAGGGAGATGGCTTGGCACTGTTCTACACTTCCTTTTGGATTGACTTCAGTGTTGCTTGGTAGAGTTCCTTGAGGGCGATTGTTTATTGCTGTTGCGAGCTGCCCTACTTGTTTTTCCAAGGCTCTAAGTGAAGTTGCTTGACTTTGAAAGAGTGCATCTGTTTTCTTCATGTATTGCAGGAGCATGTCTTCAATGTCTGGTTTCTTCTCTTGCTGAATTTGCGTTTGGAAGCCAGGAGGAGCTTTGGAATACTGTCCTTGATTATTGTTGCTCCATGAGAAGTTTGGGTGATTTCTCCATCCAGGATTGTAAAAATTAGAATTGGGGTTGTTGTGGTTGAAGTCCCCTACATATTGAGCAGTCTCCATGCATTGTCCATTAGCATGATTGCTTCCACAAAAATCGCAAGTGATGGGTTGACTCTTGATAGCATTAACTCCCAAGTTGCTTAATTGTTTGGTCAAGAGATTGACTTGGGCAGATAATGTAGTCAAAGTGTCTGCTTCATGTAGTCCAGCGATCTTTCTTGTGGTTGACCTTTTGGCGGGCCATTGATAGGCATTGGACGCCATCTCATCTAGTAGATCATAAGCTTCATCGGTGGATTTGTTCATAAGCGCTCCTCCAGCTGCAGCATCTACTATCGTTCTGAATTGACCGGCTAATCCATTGTAAAATGTTTGTACAAGCAACCACTTCGGAACTCCATGATGAGGACATTTTCTTTGCATATCCTTGTATCTCTCCCATGCCTCATAAAGAGATTCTCCATCTAGTTGTAGGAATGATGTGATGTCGTTCCTCATCTTGGCAGTTTTAGCAGGTGGAAAGAATTTGGCGAGGAACTTTTGTGCAAGATCATCCCATGTAGCTATGGATCCAGATGGAAGTGATAGTAGCCAGCTTTTTGCTTTGTCTCTCAAGGAAAAGGGAAATAATCTTAGACGGATTGCATCATCGGACACCCCATTGTACTTGAATGTATCACATATCTCCAAAAAGTTGATGATGTGCATGTTTGGATCGTCATTGGGTAGTCCACTAAATTGTACCGAATCCTTGAGCATTTGAATTGTGCTTGGCTTGATCTCGAAGTTATTAGCTTGAACAATTGGTCTTTGAATGCTTGAATAGATTCTATTGACTAAGGGAACAGCATACTCCCTTAGTGGTCTTGCTTCATTGTCAGGTGCAATTGGTACTTGATCTTCCATAGTGTTAACTTGATTTTGCTCTCTTCTAATTCTTCTTAAAGCTCTTTCAATCTCTGGATCAAAAGCAATCAAGTCTTCACTTTTCGATCTTCGCATGTACCTCGTAACAAAGAAAGTAAAACTAAATTAAAAAATAAAAAAAAAATAAAAATTCTGAAGTAAAAACTAGAAAGATTGGTATTAATATTGGTGAAAAAGTAGATAATTATCCCCGGCAACGGCGCCAAAAACTTGATGCGATAATTCTATATCATAAATTAAGTGCAAGTATACACTATCGTATGCAAGTAATAAAGAGACTAAATAAGTCGGATGTCGAACCCACAGGGATAATTCTTTCTTTTTAACCAATTACTAAAATTATGTCTTTCTAATAATTATTCAGAAAAATAAAAATCTAAGAATGAATGTAAGAAATATAACACAAAAACACAATGCAATGAGATTTAAAGATATAGCAACGTAGAGAGAACCTAGGATTAATATTATCCCTCAATATGTTTCTAATGATTAATCTTCTAATATTTAACTCACTTAGTCTTTATTATTGATCAAGACGCTAATGTATTCACAAGCCTCTTCCAAGGTCATGCAAGTATATCTTAGTTTACCAAATACCTATATTCCTATGGTATTTGTAATAAATTAAGATTCATTAAGATTAGGTCTTATTGATCATACATGCCAATTAGGTATATTCCTATCCTAAGTTGAAACTTGCATATGCAACATTGAATGTTACTCTACAATCATGCATCAAATTACCTAGGTCTAAATATTATGATTCCTCTTCCGAGTTTATCAATAATATTACCAACTCATTCACCATATATTGGCCAGATATATTGAAGCATTAAACACAAGTAATTTAAATAATAAAAGACTAAGTTTATTAAATACTAAAAGATATGGCAATTTAAGCACACATATTGAGTTCAAATATTAACCCTAGAAAACAAGTTAGCTCATGGCTACAAGAGAACAGCAGTAGAAATAATTATAAAACATGATACAATTATTAGCAAACCGATATAGACGTCGAATTGCTCTTAATTGTGCTGCCTAGGAACTCTTGATGCCGAAGAATGTCTTGTATCTCTCTCTAAAGATGCTTCAATTAAGCTCCTATTGCTCTCCAAGACTCGTGCTCTGTATTCTTGGTGCTTTTGGGTCGTCTTGGATTCCTCCTTAAAGGCTGGGAACGAGTGGCTTTATATAGGGATTGATATGAGCTTGAAAATCTCAATTCTCGTCGGACTAGGACTCGCACTACCGCTGGCGCGCTATGAATCTGTCGCTGGGGCGACGCGTGAAAAGGCCTTCACCGCTGGAGCGGTGGGATCTTGGCGCTGGGGCGCTGCATGAAAACGGCTTCACCGCTGGCGCGGTGACTCTTCGGCGCTGGGGCGCTAGACGCGACTTAAGCAGGTCGTTTTTCTTATTTCGATCACTATTTCAGCGCTGGGGCGAAAATACTTGTGGCGCGGGGGCGCTGGACTCATAATTTGAAAACTTTGCATTTTAGTCCCTGTTTTCGCTCCTTTTGCATTTCGTTCAAGTCCCTATAAATAACAATAATGCACATAAATAGCCATCTATTCTCATAAAATAATAAAATATCAATAATAAAAACATGAGAAAATATATGACAAATTTGCCCTTATCAATAAGTACATGAGCAGTGAATTTCTTGATTATTTAAAGGAGAATGGGATTCTAGCTTAGTATAGTCCTCCAGGTACTCCGCAACACAATGGTGTGTCAGAGATGAGGAATCGGACATTATTGGATATAGTCCGATCGATGATGAGCTTCAGTGATTTACTTGAATATCTTTGGGGTTATGCTCTGAAAATCGCTGCTTATATATTGAATAAAGTT
The DNA here is from genome assembly GCA_946807835.1 of Ailanthus altissimus. Classification (NCBI taxonomy): domain Eukaryota; kingdom Viridiplantae; phylum Streptophyta; class Magnoliopsida; order Sapindales; family Simaroubaceae; genus Ailanthus; species Ailanthus altissimus. The sequence goes on from OX327689.1 coordinate 5,324,413, forward strand.
TCATCTAAAGCTATTCCTACCACTCCGCATGCGATGTTGATTAGAAAGAAACAAAGTCTTAAATACTTTAAGATTTAGGGCTATCCTACTTACATAAAAGTTACGCAACAAGATAAACTTGCACCTATGGGGTACAAGTATCAATTCATTAGGTATCCCAAGAATTCAATGGGATACCAATTCTATGATCTCGAGGAGCAAAATGTGTTTGTTTCTTGATATGCCACTTTCCTTGAGAAAGAGTTTCTCATATATCGTAGAGGTTGTAAAAAGATTGGGCTTGATGAAGCAAATCATAATGAACATGAAACTGAGATGGAACCTCGAAATCAATTGAGCATAATACCTTTAACACACCCTCCACGTAAGTCTGAAAGGATGCCCAGGCTACCTACTAGGTATGGTCAGATGCCTGAAGGCGCACTTGCAGTTTTTTTAGTGGAAGAAAATGATTCTTTAACCTATAAGGATGCGATGTTAGATATCAACTCGAGAAAGTGGCAAGAAGCCATAAAATTCAAAATTGACTCAATTCATCACAATTAAGTATAGGACTTGGTTGAGCTTTTTGAAGGAATAGTTTCTATCAGTTGTAAATAAATTTACAAGCGGAAGCGTGGGGTTAGAGACTTTTAAAGCCTGATTGGTTGCAAAAGATTATTCTCAACGATCTAGGATCAATTGTAAGGAAACTTTTGCACCAGTAGCGATGTTGAAGTCAATACGAATTTTATTGGCTATTGCTGCATATTATGACTATGAGATATGGCAGATAGATGTAAAGACGGCATTCCTGAATGGATATCCTGAGAAAGAGATATTCATAGAATAGCCTGAAGGTTTTACATCCAGCTAATCCACAGGTCTAGTGTGCAAATTGAATAAGTCCATTTATGGGCTTAAGCAGGCTTCCCAGAGTTAGAACCTTTATTTTGATGAGGTAATCAAATGATCTGGTTTCATAAAAAATGATGAGGAACCATGTATGTATAAAAAGGTCAGTGGGAGCATGGTTGTCTTCTTAATTCTCTACATGGATTACATAATGATCATTAGGAATAATATCGGTATGTTACAATCAGTCAAGAGTTATCCAAACAAAAACTTCTCCATGAAGGACTTGGGAGAAGCTTCCTATATACTGGGTATAAAGCTTTATAGAGATAGAGCTAAGAAGCTGATAAGACTCTCCCAATCATCATACATTGATAATGTCTTAGAAAGGTATAACGTTACTAACTGTAAGACAGCTAATGTACCTTTCAGACATGACATTCATCTTTCGAGAAGAATGTCTCCTCAGAAGGAAGAATGAAAGAGTTAGAATGTCTAAGATGTTATATGCATCAGCTGTAGACAGTCTGATGTATGCTATGATGTGCACGAGACCTGACATAAGCATGGCTGTAAGTGTTACTAACCAGTATCTATCTGATCTAGGTGATAGTCATTTGATGGCAGTCAAAAATATCCTAAAATACCTTAAGGGTACAAAGGACAAGTTTCTCGTTTATGGAGAAAGTGATTTGTATGTTAGGGGATACACAGATTCAGACTTTCAGTCTGATCTAGATGATAAAAAGTCTACATCTGGATATAAATAAAAAAAAAATGAATTGTTTGACTTCAATTAAATAATTATATATTATTATTATCATTTTATTCAATAAACATTTTAATGAATAAAACAATAATATTATTTGTCCAACAAATAAGGGTATTTTGATAATTTTCAAGTCAAACAATAATTGGCCACAATGTGCTATGTGTCAGTCAACATCTCATTGGTCAACAACTAATTATTAACTAATTGATATACTTAACTCTTAAGTCTTGACACGTGCACTACCAGAGGGAGACCGAAGTAAATTTTCAGTTTGCTGGAATTTTTGGATCGAACTATTCAATCCTATACGCTGCCCCAGTGTGCACCAAATACACTTTATATTGCGGGACTCTCTAGGTCCACTCCCGACTTATCAAACAGAACTATTCTGCAGGTCTGAGATCGATGTCCCATGCACATGTCACGGATATTACAAATCAATGTAGTAAACAATACAAGTTGAGGTCATAGCGCATAGGTATAATCCTTCCACCAATTATATCCTTAAAGAGCAGGGATATAAATCACTACCGTCAAATCCCTATGTGTTCATCCGTATACTTATCTCCAGACATGTATCTTAATAAACAATATATACAAATACTTTTACAATATTGTTTAACCCTGTAGGAAACTCTTTTTCTGGGTTTGTTGCTTATAGCCATAAGGCTTTCTAAGATACAGTCTCTAAGCATCTAGAGATATAACTCATCCATGTGAGCTGACGGATTCCATATCTGTACATATCGGACTCCATAAGCATCAAACAATACCCAATGACACCCAGTGGTCACATAATAAAAGGTCAGTGACATGCGTAGAACCAAAGTGTGATGGATCACTTACAAGCTCACCACGGTACTCAGGTCAAAGGACCACGTATACTACTTAACTCGAAAGGACCTTTATTGATGACTTCATGTGATGTCTATTAGGGTCCTTGTTGAGTCTGTTCAGTATTCAGTCTTCATTGAACACTTGTATGCTATACGAACTTCCAATAAACCCATGGTCAGCTAAGAACAACCATATAGACCAACTAGGTATAATATACACTGGTCTATGTAAAAGGATTCCACTGACAGACCTGCATCGGTGAAATGAGACTAGGAACATATAATTTGAGAATAGACTTGTATAATAACATTTAACACATATTGTAACTCTTGCAACTATATTATTACTAATGTATTCTCAAGTCTTTGTACTATCACAGACAAGATTCTAACTCTTAGATTTCATTGATTAATATAACATGCTAACTCTTTAGCAATTATAGTTTTAAGTGATGTTAACTCTTGGTATTGATCTAAACTTCTTTAGACTAAATCTGAACTCCTTCGAATCATATAATGTCTGTAGTGTCACAAGCATTGAACCATTTAATAATAGTAATTAGCGATTTAACAAATAATGAACTGTATAAATATTATAAAATAAAATATTTATATAATAATTGGATGGCACGTGAGCACAAATCCCAACAAACTCCCACTTGCTCTAATGCCATTCATAGTGGTATCTTATACCCATAGACTCTACATTTTTCTCAAACACCTTTAGAGTTAAGGCCTTAGTCAGCGAGTCCACTACATTATTTATAGAGTCAACTCTACAAATTATTACATCTCCCATAGCCAAGATTTCTCTAATTATGTGGTATTTCCTCTCTATATGTTTAGATCTCTGGTGCACTATTGGCTCTTTTTCTTGTGCAATGGCTCCGTTGTTGTCGCAGAATAAAGGGATAAAATCCATCGAACTTGGGATAATCCCGAGCTCGGCGACAAACATGCATATTTACACTACTTCTTTTGCTGCCTCAGAGGCTATAATGTATTCTGCTTCAGTTGTTGAATCAGTTATGGATTGTTGTTTGGTGCTCTTCCAACTTACTGTAGCATCATTGAGGATAAAAGGTCCAGCATAAGCATAAACTCGAAAAAAGATTTTTTCATAGGGTTGAACAATATCATAAAGGTGTTTGCGTATATTGTTTATCTAGATACAAATCTGGAGATAAGTTCACGGATGAGCACATGGAGATTTAACGATGGTGATCTATGTCGCTGCTCATCTAGGAGATAAGTGATGGAAGGATTATACGAATATATTATGACCTGAGCTTGTATTATCTGACACATTGATTTGTAATATTTGTGACATGTGCGTAGGGCATCGATTATGGACTTATGGAATAGTTCTATTTGACGAATTGAGCGTGGACCTAGGGAGTCCCATAATATCAAGTACACTCATTGTGCATTGGGACAGCGTACTAGGTTAAATAGTTTAATCTAATAAATTCTAGCAAACTGGATATTTGTTTCAGGTTCCCTCAGTATATGCACGTGTCTTGACTTAAGAGTTAAGTACATTAATTGGTTAATAATAGTTGTTAACCAATGAGATGATGACACATAATACATTGTAAGCCATTTATTATTTGATTTTGTAATTATCAAAATGATCTTACTTGTGAGACAAGTAAAGTAATTTATTTATTCAAAAATATTTTAAATAAATAAATGTATTAATAATTGTTATTAATATTATTTTAATTAAGTCAAACAACTATTATTTTAATAAATGACACATGATTATTTGTTATTAAACAAATAAAATAAAATAAACAAAATAACAAAGAAGTATGGTTATGGGCCATTTTTATTTGACTTGTAAAAATGCAAAGTGTTACATTTGAAGTGTTTCTGGTTTTGTAACCGATGGCTTCCTAAAAGAAAAATAGTTTTTATTTTGCCTCCTTGTCAATTTGTGAAAAAATGGTATTAAATAAAAGGGTATGGTCTTACTTGCTTGGTCGGGCTCTTGTTTAACCAATGGAGGGAACAAATAAAACATGTATAAAATAAAATAAAGTGATTTGATTTTTTAGGTGAAGATGGTTCAGCTATGAGAAAAGGTGGAGAGAAAGAAAGCAATTTTCAATTATTGAAATGAGTTTCATCATCTTTATTCTCCAATAAAATTAAAAGGAAATTAGGAAAAGATTTGTGCTTAGAAAGTTTCAAGAGTTGAAATAAATGTAATAGGTATATTTTGTCTTTCAAGTATTAGAAGACTATTCATCTTCTTCTCCATTTCAAGTGGTCAGGCATAAATGAGCAAAATGAACATAGGTCGATATTTATTAGTGCAGAGTTAGAATTGACTTTTTCGGACAATTTATTAGCAATCCTACAAGATTTTTAAGATTACTTTGCATGGGATTATTCAGAAATGCTTGGTCTCAGTAAAAAATATGTCGAGCATAGTCTGCCAACAAATGACGGTTATATGCCTTACAAATAAAGCATGAGAAGAATGTCCTAAGAGGTAGAAGATAAAGTGGCTGAAAATAATTAAATGACTCTTCAGTGCGAGTTTTATATGGCTGACTACCTACGTTGAATGGTTATCAAATATTTCCCCAACAATCAAGAAGAACGGCAAGCTAAGAATTTGCATCAATTTTTGAAACCTAAATCTAGCAACACCGAAAGGTGAATATCTAATGCCGATAGCTGACATGTTGGTCGACTCCGCAGCGTGCCATTAGGTTCTTAGTCTCATGAATAGACATTCAGGGTATAATCAAATATTCATTAGAGAGATCGATATCCACAAAATGGAATTTTGATGTCCTGGGGCGATTGGAACATATGAATGGGCAGTAAAGCCTTTTGATTTAAAAAATATAAGGGGCGACTTATCAAAGGGCGATGAATGCTATTTTCTTTATGATATGATTAGGCAATTTCTAGAGGTCTATATTAACGATCTAGTCATAAAGTCGCCTACAACCCAACAACATCTCAATGATCTCCGGGTGACTTTTGAAAGAATGAGACTGCATCACCTAAGGATGAATCCTCTAAAGTGTGCATTTAGAGTATCGGTTAAAAATTTGCTTGGGTTCTTGGTGCACCAGAAAGGGGTAGAGATATACCTTAATAAAGCAAGGGTCATAAATGAAGCACCTGCACCAAGAACCAAGAAAGAGTTATAACAGTTGATGGATAAAATCAAAATTTTGAGAATGTTTATTTTAAACTCGGCTGGCCGTTTGCATGTATGGTCACCTTTGTTGAAATCAAAAGCTGGTGAAAAATTCACATAGACCACAGAACACCAGAAAGTATTTGACTAATCCACCCATCATGGTACCACTTTATCCTCGAGCAACTATACCTCATTTACATTTCTGCTGCACAGGAATCGATTGGCAGCTTGTTAGCACAAAGTTTTATACTCAGTGATTGAAGATTTTTGTTTGTCCTTATATTTCTCCTATTGTAAACTAAGGTATTATTTACTGCTTTCTATCATCCACGTAATCAGCCAAATGAATGTTATAAAATACCTATTATCAAAATTGTTTTTGAGAAATCGACTGGAAAAATAGGCAATTGCCTTGTCAGAATTCAACTTGGTCTATGTTTCAAAAAAAGCAATCAATGGTTAGGCTTTGGCCGACTTTCTCACAAAACACCGTATGGCTTATAAAGGAACGATCCAACATAATATAGGCAATATCAACTCAAGTTGGTAACTTTGGTTTGATGGCTCAATGACCAGTTGAGCCGTTGGGGCTGGGATTGTCTTCATGACATCAATGGGGCCAAAAGTTAAGATGTCTTTCCTCCTTGACTTTTCATGCACCAATAACCAAGTAGAGTACAAGGCACTCATTATTGGCCTTGAGATATAAGTTGACATAAGAGTCGACAATATAGAAGTATGAGGCGATTCATTGTTAGTTATCAAGCAAGTGATTTAAGAATATAATTACGAAATCGATTCATTGATACTATACTGTAACAAGGCAAAACACCTGATTTGAGGCTTTTGCTCAGCAGCTTCAGTTGAATTTTCTACAAAAATGAACAATGTTGAATCCAACGACCTCCCACAGAGGGCAACAAATTGCAAGCAATTGATGAAGATCCCCACAATATATAGACCACAGTCGTGTGTTCATAGTACAGAGTTGCTAGATCCTATTATGCAAATAGATCTTGCTAAAGATTGGAGATAAAACTTGATTTCTTATATGAACAACCCAAGGAATACAGCCAATCGAAAGATAAGAATTATGGCCTCGATTCAAGAGATGGCCACTTGGAGAACTCGATAAGGGCATATTTATCATATATTTTCTCATATTTGTTTTTGATATTTTATTATTTTTTGAGAATAAATTGCTATTTATGTGCATTATTCTTATTTATAGGGATGAAATTTAAAGTAAGGATGCAAAAGGAGCAAAAACAAGGACTAAAATGTAAACTTTTCAAAATATAGACTTGTCGCCCCAGAACCACAAGGATTTTCACCCCCAGCGCTAGAATAACGATCAAAATAAGAAAATAGAAAAAATGACATGTACAAGTCATAGTTCATCGCCCCAGCGCCAACTTACCATCGCGCTAGTGTCAACCCAGCTCTTCAACGCCAACACTTCACCGCTCTAGCAATACGACCTTTTACACGCAACACCCTAACGGTAATATAATTCCTAACCCAACGAGAATTAGAGATTTTAAGCTCATATCAATCCCTATAAAAAGACACATTTTCCCAGCCTTTAGGGAGCATCTAAGAATATCAAGAACACACAACACAAGTCTTAGATAGCAATTAAAGCTTAATTAAAGCTGCCATAGAGATAGATTTAAAGTATGTTTTGGCATCAAAAGTTTCTTAGGCAGCGTAATTAAGAGTAATTCGATGTCTATATCAATTTGCTATTGATTGTATCATGATTTCTTATTATTTTTGTCACTGTTCTCTTGTAGCCATGAACTAAATTTTCTTTCTAGGGTTAATACTTGAACTCAATATGTATGATCAATAAAACTTAATCTTAATGAATCTTGATTTATTACAAGTACCATAGGAATATATATATTTTGTAAATTAAGGTATACTTGCATGACATTGGTAGAGGCTTGTGAATACAATAGTGTCTTGATCAATAATAAAGGCTAAGGGAATTAAATATTAGAGGTTAATCATTAGAAAGCATATTGAAGTAGGGGTGGGCAAAAAACCGAAAAATCGAACCGGACCCGAAAAACCGAACCGAATTGGTCGGTTCGGTTCGGTTTTTCTCTTGGTCGGTTCGGTTTTCGGTTTTTTATTTTAAAAACCGAAAGATTCGGTTCGGTTTTCGGTTTGGAAGGCCGAACCGAGAACCGAACCAAAAAAACCGAATTTAAAAAAAAATTTAAAAATTTAAAAAAAATTTAAAAAAAATTTAAAAAAATTATAAAACCGAACCGAACCGACCCAAACCGAACCGAAAAACCAAAACCCGAACCGAACCGAAAAACCGGTTCGGTTCGGTTCGGGTTTTGATTTTTCGGTTCGGTTTTCGGTTTTATTTTTCAAAAACCGACCGGCTCGGTTCGGTTTTCGGTTCACACTAAAAACCGAACCGAACTGGATTTGCCCACCCCTATATTGAAGGATAGTATTAACATTATGTTTTCTCTATATTGTTATTTTTCAAATCTCTTTATATTGTATCATTGCTTTTATATTTTCTAAACTCATTCTTAGATTTTTAGTTTTTTGAATAATTACTAAAAAGACATAATTTTAATACTTGATTAAGAAAAAGACATTATCCCTGTGGGTTTGACATCTGATTCTTTTATTCCTTTACTACTTGAATACAATAGTGTATACTTATACTCAAATATAAGATATAAAAATATCGCATCAGAACTATTGAGATGCAATGGCCTAAAAGAATCAATTGTCGTGATAGCCGAAACCCATGAAGGGTTGGCAGGTGCTCATCTCAGTGGATAACTAATGAAAAAGAATATTCTAAAAATTGATTTCTAGTGGCCAACCATGGAATAGGATTCCATGATTATGCCATAAAATGCCAAGAGTGCCAGAAACATGGGCTGATTCAAAATGTCCCGGCCAATCAGATGCATGTTATTATCAAGTCATGGCCATTCAAAGGATGGGCGATGAATGTCATTAAAAATATATATCCACCCTTATCAAAACAGCATGCTTTTATATTGTTAGCAACCAACTATTTTATAAATTGGGTAGAGGTCATCCTATTAAAAACGGTAAACCAATAGTCAGTTATTAATTTAATCAAAGAAAATATAGTTTATAGACACGAGCTTCTAGAGTTGATAACCACCGATTAAGGGAAGTTTCCATAGGAGAAGACATGGTCAAGTTTTCAAAGAGGTTCGGCATTAGAATAATTCATAGTAGTACTTACTAAGCTCAATTAAACGGTCAGGCTAAATTAACTAATAAGGCTATCATCTAAGGGATAAAAAGGCAATTTCTAGTAACCCAAGATCATGGCATGAAAAGCTTCAAGAAGTTCTTTGGGAAAACTGAGTCAATACAAAAAGAGCCACTGGAACGTCACAGTATTAGTTAGTTTATGGCCATCACGCTATGGTCCCTATGGAATTAAGCGTAGAATCTTTGGAAAGACAACTGTAGGGCAATTTAACACTAGAACAATATAAAATAGCCATGAGCAAAGAGACGAACGATCTAGATGAATGACAATTAGAAGCTTGTAGTCACTTAGAGATTCACAAAGACGAGTCGAAAAGGTCTACAACAAGAAAGTAAAAATGAAGACATTCAATCTGAACGACTTAGTTTGGAAAGCAATATTACCAGTTGGCAGTAGGCAGGCCGACCTTGACAAGTTCAATCCCAATTGGGAAGGACCATTCAAGAAAGCAGAGATTCTTGGCAAAGGGGTATACATACTTAGTGATTTAGACAGAGAGCTGCAGATAGGCTGATCAATGGTAAAAATCTTAAAATTTATTGGCCAAGCATCTGGGAAGAAATTGATAGCACAATTTTAGAGAATACAAATTATCAAGTTTAACAAGGCTAATTTGAGAGTTTAGAGCAGTTGACAAATAATTAAACAACATATTTTTTTTATTAATGGAACTAAAAAGTGCAAAAGGTGGGTAGTCTAGCCGATTACGTTATTTTTATATCTTATTTAATAAGGAACAAATATTGGCTACAACAGAGTCGACCGACTATATATCCACCTCTACCTTAGGGATAATTGCATCCATTTGTTTTAGCTTCTTCTACAGATCGCTCTTTTTTGTCGAAGCTCTATCATCTTTTACTCGAGTTCAAGAGACTTGGTCATCTTGTCTGTCTTCTCTCCCTTAAGCTTCACCAAGGCAGTCTTCAGTTCTTTCATCTACTTCTTGGTCGACCTGTTCTCATCCTTTAGTTACTTTACCTCATATATAATATCGGCCTCTTAACGATCCAATACGGCCTTCTCCCTTACAACCAACTCTACTTCATTAATCACACTTATGGTCGACTATTTTTTCTTTACAAGGGAGGTGAACGAAGTAGCAAAGTCATCCAGCTGTGTTTTCAGACCAACCGATATATGATCGCCCATAATATTATCAGATAGATAGAATAACATCTTGTTCACCTCAAAGACCTCTTAGTCATCCAAAATAGTATCAGCTATGCGACCCTTTATACACTTCAAGTATTCCACAGCCTTCCTGACTTTATCTTATGTGGAAGGAGAACAAAAAGGCAAAGTCGAGGAAGAAGACTTGTCAGCCGACTCTTCACCACAACTTAATAAACTCGCCATTAGAGCCGAAAGCATGTTAATAGTTGAGGTAGCAGCGTTTAAAGACGGCTTCTTTAAGGTCAGTTTCCTATACGACTAACTTTGAGGAATAATGGGGATGGGAGATGTAGGAGCAGGAGAAGCAACCAAGGGATGCGTTGGCGAGGTCCCTACATACGTCGTTTCTGGAGGATTGGTAGCCTTAAAAGGAACGAAGGGAGTTAACTTTTCAGCAGGAGTAGTCGAAAGCATAGAAGCGGTCGACTCTAACGAGGTCTTTGAGTGAATAATCTTTATTTTGGCTGACTTCTTGGCGGTCGTCTGTGATAAAGATATATTAGTTAAGAGACTAGTAAGAGATGAGTAATTTAAAAAGTGCAATGACGATCGACAGGTATTAAGTCTTACCTTAACTTTGTTTTTGGGAGAAACTAGTTCTTCATCATCGTCAGCAAGGGGAGCGTCCATGGAGATTGGAATAGCCTTTGTAACACAGAAAAAGAAATCACTAATTAAGACTAGTGAACAAAGTTTAAACGTCACATTTACCTGCTAAAGAATACTTGTCGACCACCCTTACTAATAAAGGATCTAAGATTGGATCATTGAAATTTTCATAATAAAATACAGTCCAAGTCGGTCGATTACTCCCTTTTGCAGGCATATGACCAGCTATACTGAATTTGTAGACAATATAGGTGGTCTAAGGTCTTTAAATAGGTGTTCAAAGAAATTTTCACTAAACTAATAGTCGTCTTTACGAACCCATTTGGTTTGGCAACCAACAACCAACCAATTATGATAAAACATCAACTCCCTTCTACGTTGATATCTTTTTTTTTTAATTTCATCCAAGTTATTTCAGTTATACATTACACCAAAGAAGTTTTCAAAGTCTATAGTTTCTTGTATGAGCTTACCATGAGATTTAGACCGATCGACCTGCACAGCATCAACAACATTGTGTAAAAGAAGGACAAGGTCTAAAGGCTTTGTAAAACAAAGTACGACTAAGTCCACCAAGTATTTATTAAAGGATCCAGATGACCAGAAGAGGAAAGGATGTTGATGGTTTGTAAAGGTTTTAGCAATAAACTATATATAGCCTAGGTTTTCTTGACAAACTCAAGATTCCTAAAAACTACACGTGATCTAAACTTCTGGTTTGCAGAAAAAAGATTGGGATAAGAGATGGCCTGAAGAACCTTAAACTGGCGACTTACCCATTGAGGGTGATAAGTCTCAGTGCCATACTTGTTATTATTACCAGTGACGATTATAACATCGTGGTAAAGATCCCTTGCCATTTGATAGACAGCCCAAGACTTATTCCAATTGACATCAAAGTCGCCCAAAGATAAATCCAGATCAGCCTGTCTAGCCCAACTAGGTCTAAAAAGGGGTGGTCTTAGGCGACAAAATTAAAAATCGTCTATAGAAGAAGTGGTGAAAGAAATAAGAAAAAATCGTGTTAAAGTCTCCTCCGTCAATTTGTCATTGTATTAGCCAGGAGACATAACAACTTAGGCGACTTGCCTGAGGTTGAGAAGTAACTTTGAAAAAGTAAGGGAAATATATAAATAGCCTAAAGTACAAAATCCATAAAGGACCGCTTGCGTTTGAAAATATTTCCTTACCCTTATTAGAGACGATCTCAAATAAGCTCCTATATAAATGGAAAAGTAAAAAAGGTCTTAAAACTAACCTAGTACCATCAGTAATGGCTACGACCACTTTCAAGAATTCCCTAGTAATTTTTTTATAAGCCAGGCAAAGGGTGTATTTACTAAGCCAAAAGAGTAAGAAGGCAACATGTTCGACCCTAAAAGCAGTGGCCGATTTTCTTTTGAAGCAAATTAAGAATTTACTAAAACTTGCCTTTGACATGGAAAAGAAGAGGTTGACAAAACCTACTGAAAGATCAGTGGTAACGTCAACCCTATGGACTGGAATGTTAAAAAGAATGGCCAGGTCATATAGAGTATGAGTCATATAACCAAACCTATAGCAAAAAACATTTAGGGCTTTAGACCAAAATAGCAAGACGGCCGAAATCAATCCATTATGTAAAGGTATTTGATACTTTGACATTTGTATTAAATTGTAAACCCCAATCGACTTTCATATGGACTTAAAGTAGGGTTCAAGTTGATTTAACCAATCAATATAATTTTTGGACGATTTTGGCCAAGGCCTAATTGACCTTACAGACAATCAAATAGACATATTATGGGGTTGGTCATACCTAGGGGCATCAGTTCGATGAGTAGGAAAATTATTAAAATTTTGAGGTATTACTTTAATATTATAGGGACCAAGGATATACTGGGAGGAGTTGGTTTTATATGACAATACCTTATAGACGACTTGCTCTCTAATTTGCTTCAATTAGGTGAGGATTTCAAAAGAAGTTCTCTCAACTCGACCAATTTTGACTTCTTGAAGCAAGATGCAGCCGACTTTGATACCATGACAATATGCTGATCAATAAAAAAAAATTAATCGACGGTACACCAAAATAAGAATCAAATCAAAAAGTAGAAATAAAAGAAATTTACCTTAAACACGAATAAAGATTGTTAAAGAAGGTTGAAGGGGTTTAGAGCAAAACAACTTGTAAGGAGTTGGGTAAAATTTTGGGTGAAGTAAAAATGGGATTTGCTTCTACTTATAGAGGACCAAAGGCGGTTGAAATAAAGAGTCACAGTATATTTAATGCATCATAACTGTTTTTATTGCACACTAATAATTAATGATCAAAGAGGCTGATAAAGTCGAGGCAGTTGAAAAGATGAATAGATGATAATAAATGATCAAAATTCAGAAATATTTCTAAGTATTGATAGAGGTCAGCCTGGAATGAGATTTGAATGAAATAATAGGCCGACTTGATTAATTTGTATTAATAGAAGTTGGTCAAGAATGAGGCTTGAATTAGATGATAGGCTGACCTAATAGACTGAAAATTACTTCATTTCAAATGCTGGTCGATTGAGAATCACTGGTATGAATGGGAAGCATTGAGAATCACTGGTATGAAGAATGCTGGTCGATTTGTCTTAGAAAAATAAAAAATGTTATCGAAGTTGATTTTTATAATCAGTAAAAACGTTAGAATGATCTATATATATGGTAACTTGGGGTGATCAAGCGTCAAGCAATCGCTTTCAGGCGAATTTGGGTATACATTCATACAGGCCAAGCTAGGTAGATTGAAGCGATATAGAAGATTGAACGAGACAATTTTCTTTGAAGACGATCTCAAGTAATAAATAGGGCATTAGGTCGATAATAGATAGCTTAAGCCGATTGAGTATTGCAAGTCTTTAACAAAATTCATCTTTTTGACCATGTTTACAGGAGGCATTGTTGATGCCGGCCCAAAACAATGTGTTTTAAACTTTTAATAGGCCATTTTGCAAAGCTTCAGGCCCAATTTTGTATTATAGTTTATTTAGGAATATGAGCATAATAAGAAATTATATTATAGTAGAGTTCTTTTCTTTATAGAAATAAGTTTAATATAAGATTTACAGTTTATAAATAAGCATGGTTTCTCATGATAGAGAATCAACTATTCAATACACATAATATATATAATATACAAGCTTCTTGACTTTTTATTATTTTTTTTTTTGTTTTATCATTCAACTCAGGACTCTGTATTCTTACTTGTTGAAAAATTCCGTAATCCTATTGTTTAGAGCTTCGCTTGTCTTTCTTTGAAAAAACCCAAATTTCACGACATGCTTGTTACACCACAGCCTAGATCTAATGATAGACTTACTTATTGAAATTTTAACCCTATTTAGCCGAACACAAAACATACACGGACTCGAACTTATTTCACATGAATACCTTCCTATTGTTGAATTGTCCACTTATAATCTAACTGAATGAAAGTTTAAGACTATTTGAGAGGAAGAGTTTCGATGCAGTTGTGCTCATGCTAACTATTTTTATAGGGTTGGAGATGGATAGATGACACTAGACCAATCGAGCTCGCTGAAATTAGGCCTGATTTAAGAATGAAATAACAGTAAAAATTAATTTTTTTTAACTATTATAAATTTACCAAAAGAGAAAGTAGTAATTACCGATTTTATTAAAATGCATACTGGTAATTTCTTTGTAAAAAATCATCCCTCAACATTTTTTTTTTTCCTTATAGATTATTATAAATAATAAAAGTTCCTCCACGCTCCTTTTTACCTAAAAAAATAGGATAAAAAAATATTTTTATCATTATTTATTTGATAATGAAAATATTATTTTATATAATTCTCATATTAGTATAAAAATAAAACAATTTTTTTTAACGAGGCAAATAAAAAAAATCTTTGATTAAAGATCATTAATAGCATCTCTAAATGGGATGTCGAGTGATGTTTTTCATAAATTATTTAATCTAACTGAAAGAAATTAAAATAATATGACCTCATATTTATTTTTGTCCATGAATTTTCATAAGACAAGTCTTTGAGTTTCTATATAAACAGAAAAGTTATTAGGTTTTACTTATTAGATTCCTATTAATTGTTGACAACAACAAGGCAAAAATGAAAGCACGCGACTTTAGATTTAATTAAAGATAGGCAAAATCTATTGATAACAAAGTCGAATACTAAAAATTAAACACAAGAAGAAGCATTAAGATGAAATCTACTCACATTAATGTTAAGATAATTGGTGTTAATTGATTTAGTAGGTAAAGTTTGAAAAAGAGTTTGATTTTTATTTTGAAAAGAACTTATACAAGACGAACGGATCATGTTATTTATATTATTCATTCAATTAAATTATAACGAGTAATAATTTTTTTTATTAAATGGTTTTATTAAAACTATGATACACAAGTTTTTTTTTCTCTTTTGTTTCATGAAATTTTTTTTTTTTTTAAATGTTTGAAGTGACATATGGCGTTGCTATTGTTGTCTTTGTAAAGTGGGCCGAGTTTCAAGAGCCTAGTATTTTGGAATTAATATCTCTTTTAAGGTTTCCCAAAAAGGCCGAAACCCAACTATAAAACAGAAACCAAAAACAGAATGAAAATGAGATTTTGGGCAGTTTCAATAGCTCCTCCAATATCATGGCAACATTTCAAAATTAACTATTTCAATTTGTGTAATTGTTGGATATTTTTACTCTTAAATAATAATAATGAGCATGAGCCCCCAAGCCTCATATCCCACTTGGGTTCGAATTTTCTCCTCCAGGTGGTGTGAGATGTAATATATATATATATATATATATATATATATATATATATATATGTAATTCTTTAAAAAAAATAATAATAATAATTTTTAAAAAAAAACTCTTAATGTTATAAATAGGGCTTGATTCCAGTTCTCTTCATGCTGAAACTGAACCGATCGGTTCCTTGGTTCAAGCATATAGAATTGAATCAAATTAATTTTATTTTTATTTTTTTTCAAAATTTTTAATATTTTTTTTTGATTTAAATTAAATCGAACCGAATTAAATTGAAACTGAATCGATCAATTCCAAATAAATTAAACTAAAAAGAATTGTATTAAAAAATTTAATTTTATTTTATTTTATTTTTTATTAACCGAATTGATTGTCCACCTTTAATTATAAATGAAGAAATTATAAACGTTCGTATAAGTCAAGTGTTACCAATTTTTCAAAATACTTAAAACGTGACACACATCGAAATGTAGTGTGCCTAAAATGTAAGGCTTTAGAATTAGATATGCCTCAAATAATAGGTAAGGACCTTGTTATAAAGGCTTTAGCCTCTAGGGTTTATTATATATTTGTACAATGCACTTAATTAATCACTATTTGGCTCCATAATTGTTGGATTATTTTGAGTATATTTATTCTTGTAATAAAGGGGAAGTGGCCGTTTGTCCCCTAATTTTTTTTAATATAAATTATCTTTTACTATTTAATTTATTATTTATTAGTATTAATTTTTTCTTTTAAAAATTCTTTAAAAGAGGATAAAGGGAAATTTTTTAAAAAAAATTCAAAACAAATGCAGTACATATTAAAAAAATATAAGGGAACAACGATAATATTTTTTTCTCCAGTTATAGGGCCTTGTTGATATTAATTAAAACTCTAATTTGAGATAAACCTTGACTTGAAAAAAACAAGTAAACTTTATGTATGGGGAGGATAGAACATATAAGAAAAGTATAATGAATTTAACTGAAAACACATTAAAGTGTATATCACAAATTATTGTGAGTCATGTTTATTGATGAAGACTAAGAACTTATATTTTTATCAATAGTAATGAAGTTGGATCCTACATTTTATCTTGTTGTGACAAAAATATAGATAAATATTTTTTTTATCAAGTGTAAGACATAAGATCTTTCTTTTATTATTATATGAAATATAAACTAAACTCCTCTCTAATTTTAATATGATCAAAATATAAACTTCAAATTGTTTTTTATACAACCTTAAATATTTGCCTAATATGTACAGCCTAGTAATGTGTTATCTATATGTATCAATTTGGTTACAACTTACAAGCTCGTGTAATTCAGACCACTCTTTGTTTTTCCTCATTAACTTTTGAGAAATTGTCATTTTAATCCCTGTGTTTTTATTAAACTACTTATTAAATTATTAATATTTTAAAAATGATCAATTATGTCATTTAAGGACAAAAATAGTCATGTTTTAGAGATAAAAAAATAGTAAATACATCTTTAAAAGATACTATTAATAATTTTTGAAATATTAAAAACTAAGTGAATAATTCAAAAAAAAATATAGAGACTAAACTATCAATTTTCTTAATTTTTTTCATGTTTTCTTGTTTTAGTATTTTTTTTTTTAAAAGGAAAAAAGTTATGTCTCTTTTTAAGTGTTTTTTTTTTATTACAAAATTTTCCCATTTTATTAAGATTTAATTAAAAAACATTATGAAGCAAATGTAAACATAATAATAATAATTAGCAACACAACCATATCCTTCTTCTTCTGTTTTTTCAAATGTGGAAATCAAAAGTACAATATTTGCTCTAGCTTGCAGCCGGGTGATACAAGAATCAAGATGCTGAAATAAATATTCAGAAATGGTTACTGATCTCAAACTTTTAGTAACCAAACTTTTTCGTGTGTTCTTTTTTTTGTAATTAGGTGGCCTAGAATATGGATGTTAGGAATGGCCAATAGCTTGAGTTGCCAAATTTTGCAAAACAGTATGATAATTTTAATTGCTAAAAGAAAAAGTGTGCAATTGGTTAGAAAAATATAGATAGTCTTTAAGTGTAGCCAATGTCATGGGTGTGGGCATGGGCATAATGCTTCTGTAATTCAAACCTCTATGTCCCTACAGAGTGGTATTTGAAAATTTTGTAGCAATAAATTGAGAAGAAGGATTGTAGGGAAGGCCTAAACGCAACTAGATATCATAATATGGTTAAGTAATTTCATCATTAATGCTATTCACATGGTTAGTTCTATCCACATGATAAAAAATTAATCACAAATAAAAAAATATTCTTCCACTTTGATAGACATCAAAGAGAATTTGATTAAAGAATCCGAATTAGATTGATGAATCATTAAAAGTGAATCATATGAAATAAAACAACAAATGTAAATACTATGTTTTTGGTTTTTGTAATATGCAAAAAGAGTAATGATATATATAATTAAAATACAAAATTTATATCTTAAGAGGTATAAAATTTAATACGTCAATTGTTATTTTGTATTGTATAATTATTGTATTAATAAAAAATAAAAATTCAACAATTATGTGATAAGTAATAATTAACACCGATCAATAACACATTATTAAAAATATAAATTTTATATTCTAATTATGTATATATAACATTACTCATTCAAAAAAAACACATACTAAACTAAATATGTATAGCTATAAGGACAAAATTTATACGGTTCCTATCTCAGATTGTTATCCCTTTTTAAGAATAAGTTGGATATTAGAAACAAATGAAAAGCAGAAAATCAACAGTGTAAAGTGGGGGATATTTACCCCCTAAAAATCATTGGAGAGGAGAAAACTGTATTTTCCCCATAACCTACGTAAGCAAAAAGAAGGATTTAAGCCATTAGATTCATCTAATGAACAAGAATACGAGTTTGGAGGAAAATCAATTTTTTTCTTTAAACCATGTCGGTAGAAAAAGAGAATTTCTCCATTTTTTAAATAATTTCTATTTATTTTTTTTTTTTTAAAAGATAAAAAAATTTATCGTTCCTTTCACTCAAATTTAGATAGTTGCAGGTGCAAAACATAATTATGATCATCTGAGTTATGCTTAATGTTATGTCTATGTTTAATAGAAATTAGGTAAATTTTAAATATATATAAGTGGGTAGGTAACATTACGTAATAGACTAATGTTTTAGATCGATGATAAAAATTATATTCGTGCAAGTGGTATTATAATAGACCCAAATTCTTATTAGCATATAAGCACATAAAATCGTTCAAATGAAAATTACTATGTGGAATGTGAGTCCCCTATACCTTCAAGAGGATGGACAATATAGGCTAAGTAAGTCTTGAAAATTCTGTATTTTAAACTTCAGTAGATATTACTATGTGAATAGTGGGTTATCTAGTCTCGAGGGAATGGGCAATATGGGTCAAGTTGATCTTGAGTTTGAGTCAAACCATGACGAAGACGTCACGTGATTAGATAAGAGAAAATATCATATCTCACATTAAATAGAAATTGAATAAATTTTGAATATATATATATAAGTAGGTATGCAACAATACCTAATAAGCTAGTATTTTGGATTAAGGGATAAAGACAATCTTACCCTAATATTTTAGGTTAATTAACAACTTTACTCCCGTTAGATATAAAATACCAAATTTTGCCCTAATTTGTTAATTTTTGCCGTTAGTTTTAATGGTGGAAGGGTAAAAATATAATCTAGTCATATAAATAAATTATCCATTGAACACGTGGTACAATCTAACCCATTCATTGTTTTTTCGAATACGTGGCACAATCCCATCCATTAAATTAATTTGATATAATTTTAAAAATAAACTTTAATAATATGACACGTGTTAAAATATGATTAGTACTTTTAAACACGTGTCACTATGTAATTGGTTTATTTTTTAAAAATAATTTGTAAATAAATTAAAATAAATTAAAAATAAAAACTAGCACTGTCGCCAAAAACAATGGCCGGCCAGCTGCCGGCGACCATTTTTCATCAATACGCCGATAACAAAAATTTATCAAATTTACATCATTGAACTCCATTTTTCTTGATTTACACAGTGGTGGGATTATTTTTGGTAAAAAAAAAGACCAAAAAATGATGGAGAGTGACAGCGACCACCACCGACCGTCGTTAAATAGTGGGGCAGTGACTTGCACCGTCAACACGGGTGGATGATTGATAGATCGGTATGCCACTCTCCACCATTTTTTAGTCTTTTGTTTTACCAAAAATGATCCCACCACTGTGTAGATGAAGAAAAATAAAGTCTAATGATGTAAATTTGATAAATATTTGTTGTCAGCGTGTTACCGAAAAATGGTCGCCGGCGACCGGCCGACCGCCATTTTCGGCGATAGTGTCAGTTTTTATTTTTTATTTTTTAATTTATTTTATTAATAATATAACTAATTATACGATGATACATGTCATTTGTAACAAATCATTCAATGACACGTGTTCATTTATATATTAGGGATAAAATGGTAAAAGTATATTAAATATAAATTTTTTATTCAAATTGTCAACAAATATTAACGGATTATGACAAAATTAAATATTTTATATCATGAACAAAATTATTAATTAATTTAAAATATTAAAATAAAATTATCTTTATCCCTTAGATTAATAACAAATACCTAGCCGTAACACTAAAAGGCAATTTCTCAAAAATGTTTACTTCAAACTTTTTTCCACCAAAATTCTTCTTGCTCCTTTTTAAAATATCTTAACTCATTTTGATCATTACGGATTTTTTTTACAGATTCTAACAAAGATTCTCTTTGAAGTTAAAGAGAATAAAGAAAAAAATTGAGAGCGAAAAGGGCAAATTCAACAATTTAAATTATGAAAGGTCTTGTACTTCTAGTAACTTATAAATAATTACACAAATTTAAAATTTACTCAAATTCATTGAATATTTGTTATAAGTCTCTGGCTAAGAGTAAAAAAGAAAAAAAGAACTAGTTGATGGAATTTTCCAAATTCGTCTAATATATATATTCATCATATGATTATGTTACGAATAAAATTCTACATGTTTAAGTACATATAACTTTAGCTATTACCTAAGAATTCAACACTTTATATTAGTCTTATTAACAACATCAATTATACATTTCGTAACATGAAAAGTTCAAATTAATTACGTTATGGTGAAAAGTCTATTTTTGGTATACACGTTGGGATTTTTTTAAACTATGAATTAATGTCCAATATATCATATAGAGAATTGTTAAATAATAAAATTTTGTTCAACTTTTCGTTTATATAAAATGTTGATATTTGTATATTAGCATACGAACGTTCGTACTTAAAATTTTTTAACTCTGTTATTTTATGATATGACATATAAGATGTTTTTACCATATTGATTTACTCTATACATGAATAAATAAATGATAAATGCCCTACCATCAAAAGTTCAAGTAAATATCTCAACATTTTTGGAGGTTTAGATCCTTGACTTAAGAGGATTTTCTTGTAAACATCGACATTCCAAAAAAAATTGTTGCACTTAAAAATTTTGTTTTAATGGTAAGTTCAGTGCATTTTCTTAACTTAGATTAGGAGTTCAAGCTCTAATGAATATCAAAGTAGTAAAACTATTCTTTCCATTTTGTAAGAGCTTTGATTAAAATTATTCTTCTCATCTCATGAGAGCTTTGTAATCCGGTTGAGATGTGTTTAAAATTGTAAGTATTATTTTTAATAATTTTGAGTAATTTAATGTAATATCAATAGTGTAGCCTAAGTATTATAAAATCAGTATTATAATATTAATGTAATACAAGTTGCAGAGTGTATAAAAAAAAAGAAATTTATTTACCATTTCAAATGAAATTTATGTAATTGGTTTAGAAAAGGAGAATAATACAAGTTGCAAAGTGTATTTTAAAAAAAAAATTGTTTAACAAGGAGAATAACTCATGAACCCAATTGATCCAATCGACAGAATCTTATATTTTAAGTTGGAATCTTTATCCCAACTCAAATGATCGATCAGCTAAGTATCCAATAAATTATATTCATCTATATTATAACACATTAGTAAATATATATCTGAAAGAAATTACAACAAATTTTTAATTATAAGATAAAAGAACAAATGAAAGGAATTAGCTTCTAAATAAAGGCACATAAAATTAAGGGAGAAATCATTTTGAATTTCAATAAGATTGTGATAGCACATACCACAATGTTAAGTGAAGACAATCAAGAAGAGACCATACAAGCCGCTTAGAGACGGCCAATAAACAGCTCAATTTATTTTTCTTTTTAATTTTTATATTTAATTATTATTATTATTATTATTATTTAAGCCGGCTGCCTCTAATGTTGCCAGCCCATACTCTTTTAACCCTTTTCGTTTTGCTTCTATTGCTTTGTCATTCCTTTAAAAAACCTCTTCATTGGAGGACTAAGTCATATCTTAATTTCAAAAAATTTCATCATCCTCTTGATCAACGTAAAGCTAGCTTGTAGTATTTTTTTTCCCATGGCGAAGTTATCACAGCAGAATCAGAACAAAAATGCAAACGTGAACAGAAACAATAGTAATAACAACAATAGTAGTAATGGTGGGATCACAAAGGTGAAACGAACAAGGCGAAGTGTTCCAAGAGACTCTCCTCCTCAACGAAGCTCGATTTATCGAGGTGTCACTAGGCAAGTACCCAGTGCTTCAAATGATTTGTTTGTAGTTGTGATTTATTCAACTTGTTTCCATTTTTGTAATTTTTTTTTATTATCTCAAATGGGTGTCTTGTGCTTGGTTCAGGCATCGTTGGACTGGCAGATATGAAGCT
The DNA here is from genome assembly GCA_946807835.1 of Ailanthus altissimus. Classification (NCBI taxonomy): domain Eukaryota; kingdom Viridiplantae; phylum Streptophyta; class Magnoliopsida; order Sapindales; family Simaroubaceae; genus Ailanthus; species Ailanthus altissimus. The sequence continues at coordinate 5,346,668 of OX327689.1, forward strand.
CATTTATGGGACAAGAATTGCTGGAATGAATCACAGAATAAGAAAGGAAGACAAGGTTCATTTTCTAGCTAGCCCAAATCTTCTCTTTACTTAAAAGTTTTTCATGTTCCTTTATCAATTATGCAACAAACATTTGTTGATTTGTTCTTTCATTTTTTTTGTTTCTTGTCTTATGGTGGTGCTTTTGCTGGAATTGTACTCAAATAATGCAGTCTATCTTGGTAAGTTCAATTACATGCATTTTCTTGATATGAACCCATTTGAAATTAAAACAACAACAATAATAATAATAATATAAAATTTCTGAAGTTTCGAATCGATTGTGAAAATGAATTGGTTTTCAGGAGCTTATGATGATGAAGAAGCAGCAGCACATGCCTATGACTTAGCAGCACTGAAGTACTGGGGCCCCGAGACCATTCTTAACTTTCCAGTACGTTCTTTAACTTTTACCTCTTCATTAATTAACCTTTCTTAAGATAGTTTTTATATATTTTTCATTGAAGATTGAAGCTTATAAACATTTTTTCTTCATTGCAGTTATCAACGTACCAAAAAGAGTTGACAGAAATGGAGGGTCAGTCCAGAGAAGAATATATTGGATCATTGAGAAGGTAATAATTATAAGGTTCTTGCATCTAGCTAGCATCGATTAGGGAAAATTAAATAATTATTTCAAATTTAATTTGCAACATTTATCTCTCTTTTCATCATTTATCTTTTTGGTTCACCACATTTCTATTTAAATTTAAGGTGATATATATAAATATATATTTGTGGATGAATTTTGCAGGAAAAGCAGTGGCTTTTCTCGAGGAGTTTCTAAGTATAGAGGTGTTGCAAGGTATTTATAATTCTGGTTCTTTTCGCGAAAAATATTCTTGAGAGTTTGTATATGAAACTATTTAATTTTTTCGCCCTTCATTATTTAATTTAAAATGCACATATTATTATTATTTTGTAAAGATATTAGGTGTAGACATTTGCATCTACAAATGTAAATTTGAGTTATATGAATATGAAGAAAAATGTCATTTTAATCCTTATGTTTTTGTTGAATTATTTATGTTTTTGATATTTTAAAAATTACCAATTAAGTCCTTTAAAAACGAAAATGGTCGTGTTTTAGGGATAAAAATAGTAATAAGAAAGTATATTTCAAGAATGAAAATAATAGTAAAAATTGATCCTAAAGGATATACTTAATAATTTTTAAGATTATAGGGACTGAGTAATTTAATAAAAATACATAGACTAAACTATTAACTTTCCTAAATATTAATTTATTGCAGATATAAGTACGTTTTAAAAATGAAGTTGAGTTATATAATATTAAATAGTATTTAACAAAAATTGTGTTACTAACAACTATACAAGAAAATATAGTGGGCAATGCCATTTATTTGTTTAAAAAAATCTTTATTAATTTGAATAATATAGACATCTCAAATTGTATTTTAAATTAGATCATAAAAATAATGTGATAAATAATTAATGGGTGATCAAATAATGTAATGAGTAATTTTAAAATATTTTTTATTTTTATCATTTAATAATTACTTGTCATAATATTTTTTTAAAATATAATTTAAAATACAATTATTACTCTATTTATTTTAACCCTTAATTTACAAATTAGTAATTTCATTTTGGTTTTCGCATATGGCAGACATCATCACAATGGTAGATGGGAAGCCCGTATTGGGAGAGTGTTTGGAAACAAATATCTCTATCTCGGAACTTATGGTAATGTTTCTTACACCTAAAAATAAATAAATAAAAATTCTTGATTACTTATTCATTGCTACTTCTCTTTAAATTTGACAACATAGTATATACACACAAAATTTACATTTTAAAATCTGAATTGACATAAAAGTAATAATATTATAATTTTAGAATCAATGTCACATCATCTAAATTATTTAAATAAGATTTAGGATATAAACGCCTATTTGTTGCATAATTTATTAACGAATCACAAGTTCCACTGCTATATTTGTCTGCAAAGCAAATGGCTTATTGATTTGTTTGCGACTGCAATGGAGCCATCAAATATAATTAAAAGTAAGTTAATTGGGGGCTGGAAAAACCTCATTGAAACCAAATCCAATTATTGGCATGTATGTTTTGGTAGCAACGTTCTAAATACCAAATCACAGTCAATAATTTGTTGGGAATGGCCCATCAAACCTTAATCATTAATTACTTTTTCTCAAACACAAAATTCAGCCCACATGAATACACACAGATATATATATATATATATATATATATATAGCATCCACCCAATTTAATTTATTCATAAAAGAATGTACATTTTCAATTTAACCAAACTTTAAACAAATTGTGTCAATAAATTTTTTGCAGCTACACAGGAAGAAGCTGCCACTGCGTACGATATGGCGGCTATCGAGTACCGTGGATTAAATGCAGTCACCAACTTTGACCTCAGCCGTTACATCAAATGGTTGAAACCTAATCATCAAAGTCACATTAATTTAGATAAGCATTTTGGCTCTAATCTGCCGGGCACAAGCTGCTCGTCATCATCATCAACAACAACGACGACGATTAGCGGGAATTATAACCATCAAGAATTGAACTTGAGCTTCTTTAACAACAACCAAGGCACGAGTTCAGTGGTCAGCGATCATCAGCTGACCACATTGACTGATCATCAGCCAGTGAGACCAGTGAATGCCACGTCAGCCCTAGGGCTTCTCCTTCAGTCATCAAAGTTCAAGGAGATGATGGAGATGACATCTTCTGAGGCTGACCATAATCATCAATGCACATCAACTCCGTTAATGGAGTCTGATCCATTACAGTGTAGCTTCCCTGAGGATATACAGACATATTTTGGTGGGATTCAAGATTCGAGCAGTTATGGAGAAGAAGATACTGATTTATTCTTTGGTGAGCTCAACTCTCTCGTTCCACCGATGTTTCAATGCGACTTTGATGCTTAAAGATCGTTAATTTTATTAAAAGGGTCGTGTTAACGTGTGTTTTAAGGACACAAATTGAGGAAGGCTCTTGACGCAAAGTCTTAGAAAGGATAAGAATCTGACTGAATCTGACTACATTTGATACATGATCATATGACTATACATACATTTGATTATTGAGTCAGATTTAAATCCTCTCTAAGACTTTTGATGCTAATGGCCTTCCTTAACACTACTTGTCTCTAAAACGCATCTTAACATGATCTTTATTATTATACATAAAAAAAAAAAAAATGAATTGTGAATATGAGGCCGAGATTGTGGCTGATCTTCACTTAGGTGACGAAAAGGATTAAGCAAAAGGATGCAAGAACATCAAGAAGGATACACAGATTCTTTGAAATTGACGTGGTTAGTGATATGGAGAATATGGAGTAATTAGAATTTAATTTGGTTGGTTTATTGTAAGCAAGAAAATAAGAGTCTGTTAACTATAACAAATCTTTTTTTTCTAATATTAGGAATCTCTTGATTCATATATTGTAATAGGAGGAAGAACACAAAAAGCATTCTCAATTTCTTTGTTCAATAATGTGATGTAGAGAATAGATATCTATTTATAGATTGTCACTTTTTCTGTATCAATAATAATCCATGCTCTTTTTTTATCATTTTTTTGTGGTCTGTTAACAATCTAGCATTTCTTATATTTCGTAAAGATTTGAAATTAATCAAGATTTTCTATATTAGTATGCCGGCGCTTCTTCCACCAGATGAATTAGAATTTCATGCATGGATCATGTGAATTACCTTCTCTAAGTAAAGAACAAACAAGAGAAAAAAAAAAAGAGTTAATCCATCAATTTGAAGTAATAATTTTTTTTAGACATGCAATCCGTTACGCTTTTACTTTTGGTTTTTGTAATTCAAAACAATTCTATAGTTTCAGGAGTCACAAGACTTTTAAATTAACTAGGATCATCTTTCATGAATGATATGAAAGTTTATAAGAACAATTATTCGTATAGTACGTAGCTAAAGATGATCCTAATTAATTTAAATATTTTATTAACTCATTATAATGTAGAAGTGTTAAGAGCTGCAAAACCCAAAAAAAAAGTTATGATAGACTATTTGTGATAGATTATATATTAAATATCTACACTTAGGCAGAATGTTACAAAAAGAACAAAAATACTCCACTTTATTTCGATCGTTTTAAGCTTCTCTAGCTAACATTTTCTCTTTTTCCTTTTTGTAGACATAATAATAACTTTAATATTACCTTTTATTTCTTCTATACAAGGAAAAGTTTTGTAACAATCATATAGTTTTACATTATATAGTTTACTAACTCTCTGGAGTAATAAAAAAAAAAAAACTGTGATATTTAACTCGATAGAATTTTATTAGTAGCTAGTTTCTTTCCCAGTTGAGTACCGAAGAAAACTCAGTGGCCATTGAAATGATTCGCCCTGAACTCTTTTGGAATTCGGAAAAAGTTCTGAATTATTTTTATGATGAAATATGATTTAATCAGTAATCTAATAATTTTTTAATAATCTAGTAGAATTTTCTTATTTAACTTTTTTTAGTCATAGGCAATTTTTTGCTTACACACACCACCAAATAATCGTTTAAGGGCTTTGCTATTATATTTTATCAATATTAAAATAAAACTTATCTTTAACAAATTAAATATTATAATATCAATACTCTAAATTATACATTTAACATCAAATACACAAAATTAAATAATTATTATCCAATGAACTCTATTACAAATATATAAATATGCTAATTCAGAAATAAATGACTTCTCACACTACTTGACTTAACTTTTAAGATTAAAGTACACTGAGCCAATTAATTCTCGCATTCTTCTAAGGGAGAAAAATATAATAAAAATGAATAACTCTTGTGACTTAATGAGTAGATGTAATTTTAAAATTTTAAAAAATAATCTCTAAAATGTATGATATACATATAGATATATAATTTTCATAAATAATATTTGTCTTACTAATCTTTTTGCAAAAATAAAGTGTATAAATAGAGATGGCAAGTAGGCCATGCCATGCCAATACAGCCTACTAAATTTCGGCTCAAGTGGGCTGTCGTGCCTTGGCTAGCACAGCACGAAAGTTTGTCGTGTCATGCTAGCCTAGCCATGACAGCCTAGGTCGTGACCCAATATGGCCAACGGGTATGGCAGGCCCACAGGTCATGCCATGGGACTTTTTTAATTATTTTAAAAAAAGTTAAAAAAAAAATAAAAAAGTTATATCTGCACAATAGGCCTTCAGTAGTTGTAGGCTTGCAATCATTTATTTTTATTTTTTTAATTTTATTTGACTATTTGATCAACGGTCAAAAAGAGATGGTGCCTATAAATGGCACCAATGCCTCTTTTCTTAAATCTCAACTCATCTCAAATCTTTTTCAAATTATTTAAACTCTCTTTTAAAACTTATAATATCTCAAATTATTTCTTTATTTTTCAATTTTTATTCAACTAATTCTAATTTTTAAATTGTAGATCATTATAAAATGAATTCTCAACCACCCAAAAATTATAACAACAATATTCATTCTCAATCTCACCAATATAGTGATGAAAATGATTCATTGTAAGTGCAATTTACATGACGTAACAACTCAGTAAAAAAAATTCAAATCATTATATAGTCTTAGGTTAAATACAAATAGTTAATAAGCAAATAAAAACATTGTGATGAAAATATTATAACTGAACTTTTACCTATACTAATCATTTTGGCTTAGCTCACATTTGTCAGCATGTTACGAAATGTTTGGAGGATTGTTAGGGAAATTTTATTTTGAGGTGGGTAAAGGATGTATAGACCCTCGAAGTTTCAAAAGGGCTATAAAGACCCCTATCAAATAACGAAAACTATTTGAATTAATAGTTAAAATGGTAAAATCATCTTTTGATTATTAAATGGGTTGAAAGTGCCAAAATATTCCTATTAAATAAAAAGAAAAATAATGAACTTGATAGTCTTGAACCCAAGACCTTTGGATGAAAAGGTACCACATCAACCATTAGGATACAACAATTTATTAACACTAAGTGTCAACATCTTTTATATATACAACATATTAAATAAATTAAAATTAAGTAAAAACAGAACTGCCCACTATTGCTGAAAAATGGCAACCAGCCGATTGCCATTTTTCGGCGATGCTCTAATAATTAAAATGATCAAATTTTATATCATTGAACTCCATTTTTCATGATCTATACACTAGTGGGGGTATTTTTGGTAAAAAGAACTAGAAGATGGTAAAACAATGGTGATAAGAGGCAGCGACCACCATTGACCACCGTCAAACGGAGGTGGGGAGGAGGGTGTGGGGTGGTGACTTGCACCACCCTCACCTATGGATAGATCGGTCATACGTGGGGGCACATTTCAACGATGATGGGCGGTAGTGGCCGTTGTCACTCCCCACCATTTTTGGCCATCTTATGGTATTGTTTTGCCAAAAATAACCCCACTATTATATTAATTAAAAAAAATAGAGGTCAATAATATAAAATTTAATATTTTTAGTGTACACTGTCGCTAAAAATGACAGCCAGCTGATTGCCATTTTTCAGTGACGGTAGAGCAGTTAACTAAAACGTTTATTTATTTTTTATTCTCAAATATAAACTAATGATATTTTGACATGTGTTATATATAAACCAACTACATGATCTAGGGGTATTTTAGTACCTTACTTATTTTTGACCAATTAACCGTTAACTTAAATGATATCCATCATTTGACAGCGATTTTTATAGCCCTTTTGAACTTCAAAGGTCTTTTAATTATTTTCGCCAAACTTTGGGGGTCTACGTGTCTTTTACCCTTTTAATGTTTGATAATTAAATTGTGTTATTTTATTTTTAGATATTTAATTATCTTTAGATATGTTAAATATTTTTTCAATTTTTTTTAATATTTGTAATTATTTTTCTTACAATATTGTAATTGTAATATTACAATAACAAAGGACCGGATATGAGTTCCTAAGAAGTTTTAGCCACCAGCTTGAACTTTGACCATGCTTCACTATTTTAACCTTCCATTTAGTTATTCCAATCATCACCTTGAGAACTCTTACCTTATCACGGACTGGATGATAGTTCCAAGCTAGTGGCTGGGGTACTAAAGGGGAGGTTGGAATGATGGAGTAGGGTGAAAGTTCAAATTGATGGCTGAAACTTCTTCGAAACTCTCACTTAGTCCCTTATTATTATAGCTTGAGAACCCTTACCCAGTCCCTGATTTTAACCACTAGCTTAAGAACTCTAACAGTCTCACCTAATTTCTTTTTTCAATTAAACTGTATCTATCATGACTCGAGATCTATTAGTTATAATTAATTGAGATGTATTGTAACTAACTATAATGATGTAACTTTGACTCTTTATTTTTATATTTGTATCTAATAATTTTAGATTTGAAATAATATCAATAAACTAAATTATAATTGCAATTTCAATTATGATTATAATAATTTTCTAATCCAATATCAATAAATTTTTATCAACAAATTATAATTGTAGTTAATAATTTTTATTTATATTATAATATTTATAATTGAAACTAAAATATCATAAGAAAAATAATTACAATTTTTTTAAAAAAAATTTAAAATATCTAGATAAAAGTTATATATATAAAATTAAATAATTAAAATTTTTTGCATGGATCATAGGTCGTTCTCATGCCAAGCCCATTACAGGCCATGCTTGGCACGACCCATTGTGAGCTTGTGCCGACATGGGCTGACACAGCTTACTAGGCTACAGATCACGGCTTGGCACAACATAACTCTTTGGGTCATGCCCTTCGGGCATAGCACGCTATTATGTCATGAGCGGCAGGACCTATTTGCCACAGCTATGTATAAACTAATCTTCAATTAAAATATAGAAAAAAAATTCACTATGTAATCATTTACCATAAAAATTCATTTCTCAGTCTTTGTGTACAAATAATAATTAGATATCATATACTATATTTATATAGAAAATCACACTAAATTTGTACCTAGAAGAAATCTTGTCGTACTTAGAATACTCATCTGGTAGAGTATTGGATGTACACATCTCTATCTCATCATATATCCTCGATTTACTCATACATTAAGCAAAAGCTTCTAAAGAGCAAAGCGCCCATGCACATGACCCAGAGCCGCTATGTGTGTAAAGACGGATCCCAAATACGTGAATCTCATCTTTATATCTAAAGAGGAATGGTACAGTTTAGTGGTTCAAAACCATTTCCTTTATACAACATATAAGTTTACAATATTTCATTATACCATATCTCGTACTCTTTAGATCTCAAACCCTTAAAAAATTCATTAATATTAATATGGGAATAATTCAATCTCAAATATAAATATATCAAGAGCCAAAACTATTATATGAATATTTGTTTCTATACCTAGCCTTTAGTTCACTTCAAGAGAGGGCTTCGAAAGAGTGCCGTTATTTATACAACATCTTTACCTTTCTCCAATGCGAAGAATAAGCTAATGAAGTAGCCATATTCATAAGGAAAGAAAGCTATAGCGATGCTAAACATATAAATTCTTCTTTCAAGTTTATTATGGTTCCTTAAACAATCATTGTACTGGCCAAATATAAAAAAGCATTAAACACTAGATAGAATGAATCAATTTAATTTATTGAATTCATAAACTAAAAGAGTTAATAATATATAATTGCATATTAGGTTTAAAACAATGAATTAAAGATATGATTAATAAAGACATCAAGTAGAGACGATGAAAATAATAACACAAGTTGATGCCCTTGGAATTGTTTCTTCTTCTTCCTTGCTTGTTATACAATCATTGCCTTCAATCTTCTTACTTTAATCTCTCTTGAAAGATTTTTTTTATGTTTGCTCTATTATTTTCTATGTTGCCTTTTGTTATTCTCCTTTTTTTTCTATGAAAAATGGTTTTTTTAATAGGTTTTCATAACTAGGGTCATATGGCATAGAATCCAAGTCATATTGGGAGTTTTGAAAATTAAGGTCTTTAGTCACATAGGTGTCATGGTGCTTTGTGGTAGGTGCTACAGTGTTCAGACGTGAAAAATATGATAATGATATTTTGACTGGGTGTCGCAGTACTGGTTAGTGGGCACCGTGGCACTGGTCCAACTTTTTCGGTCTTATCATTTTGCTTTTGATTTCCCTAATATCATCACGCCGTAGGTGGAAAACCTACATTTGATCAACTTCAAATAAATAGCTAATACTCATCAATTTACAGTAAAATCTAAGTTTAGGAAAATGGAAATAATAGTTTATATGAAACCCTATCAGTAGTTAGAGCTTCTAAATTATTTCATAAAGGAAAGTATAATTAAAGATAAATTGATATTAGCTATAAAACTAATGCTCATCATTGTTTTTGGAATAAACCTTGTCTATTCGAGGGACAACAATAAAATAAAATAAAAATCTAAGAACACCTAATTTGGGGGAACATAGTAAGCCTTACCCCTCAAAATATGTAAGAAGCCAAGACAAAACCAATGAAAAAAAGGAAAAATAAGACCACAATATGGCCTGAAAGAAAACAATGAAATAAACAAAATCAATTAAAACAATGAATTGGGAACTTATTAGCATCCTTAAACAACTGGTCTAGGATCTCAATAAGAGCCTCAGACCACCAAGTAAAACTAGTACAACATTAACCTTTCAAAATGTATGATGAAAAGAGAAAGACATTTAGGAGTAGAAGTACCAACAGTTAATCCAGTGAGATCGAAGTTGCCAAAAAGGATAAAGACAAACACTAGTGAGCAACCGAACCCTAGCATAGAATCGCACTTAAGAATTAAGTTATACTACCTCTTTTGAAAGCATACTTAATAACAAAAATCACCATCATAGTCTCTGCATAGTAAGTCGTGTGAACTCCTAAATGGCAACTAAAACCACTAAAAAAACTCGCCCATCTCATCCTAAAAAAAAGCCCTACAAGCATCAATTCTAGGGTTACCCTTAGATAGCTCATTTGTATTTACTTTAACCAGATCTATATGAGGCAGTAACCAACAGAGAATATAAATACAGGGAGGCAAAATAAAACACAAGCCTAGATCTTGCATAATCTTATAATCCTTACCAAAGATAAACCCAGGGCAAAACTTGGCGAAGAAACAAATGTGAGCTAAACAATCAGTACGAATCCAATAAAAAGAAAAAGGAATATCCTCAAACCTAAGTGTGTTCTTACTTTTCCAAATGAAGTAAAATAAATAGTAACAAGCCAAAAGCCACACATTAAATAATTGAGGACTAAAAGACTTTGAAATAATGGACAGCCATAAATCAACTACTGAGCCATCCAAGGCGACCAGAGTCCCAAACTTAGAGGCTAATTAGCTCCAACAATGATTGACAAAAGAATAAATCACAAACACATGATTTGAATTTTCTGAGCATATACAGGAATCACATAACATGCAAACAGACACAATACATACCTATCAATGCCTAAAGTTATCATCCGTAGAAATTCTATTTTGAAAAATTCTCCACATAAAATTACCAAGGTTAGAAGGAATGAAAATCTTCCAAATATGACCACACCAAGTTTTGGGAGGGTGAAAAACCCTAATCGAATTATAACTCTCTTTAAGAGTTAGCTTACTTTCTCTAAAATCCCTATAAACTAGCCTATCAGGACATGTAACTCTTGGTAGAACAATATCTTCAACTTACTAGTGCAAGGACGAAACTAGATTGAGAAGGGCATGAGGAATATTCCTAAAAAACATTGTGAAATTATCTCTTGAACCTTAGAAATAAAATTTAGCCCAATAAATGCAGTTTGAGAAATAAATGGACCATTTGACTAATTTTTATACTATAGATGAACTAAGCAACCATCTCTAATAATCCACTTACCGCCACTATGAAAGATGTTCAACATTGACCGAAAGCTTGACCAAAGCAAAGAATGCATATAGGACTTCTTGCCCTTATGATACGCATATCTAACTATGAGAAAAGAAGAGCAAATTGTATTTTATGTATGAATAAACCATAAAGATTTGAGGAGACAAGCTCTATTTAAAACATCCAAATTTTAAAGACCAAGACCTCCTTCAATCTTTGCAGTGCAAATTTGATCCCAAAAAACTAAGCCAATTTATGAGTTTGGGAGTTATTTGTGAAGATAAAATTACAAGCCTTAGAATAAAATTGCTTGATCAAAGAACAAAGCCATAATAAACCTTAAAGCTATGTATCAAAATACTCTTAAACATTGCCCTGACAAGCTCAACTTTACCCGTCATTGACAACACCTTACCTTTCTACCCATCAAGCCAATCCCTAACCTTATCTGCTAAGATCTAAAGATAATGTCTTCTAGGATTGGCTTGAAAAATAAGAACCTCAAGATAGATGAAAAGAAGCATCCCCTCTGATAACCCTAGAAATGATGAAATAAGTTGCTTGCGAGAAAGCACTAATTTCACCAAGAAAAATTTACTCTTCTCGTAATTCATCATTTGACTAAAAGCTGTGCCATAATCATCCAATATATTCTTTAAACAGGATAAAGAATGTTGATCACCCTTACAAAAAATAAAAATATCATCAATATAAAGAATATGCATTAGAGCTTTACAACCCTTAGGCACCAAAATGAAAGAAATATAGCCCTCCGCAAAGAGACCCTTAGATAAAGCTTCCTTAACTAAGCAGAAAAGAAATGAAGAGAGCAAATCACTCTTATAATCCCCTCGGTTATAAGAAAATAAAATACTCCAATGAACCATTGATAAAAATTGATAACTTTACTAAATAAAAATCATAGAAATCCATTAAATGAGAACCTCATGGAAGCAAAAGTTTTGACGAACTTGCAATAAAATCTCTACTTATGGTATTAAAGGCATTAGTAATGTCAATCTTTAACCCAATATTACCACCATAACCTTTACGATCAATCAAGTTGACCCTCTTAAAAATAAGAGCAATATAGTCATGAATATCCAACCTTTAATGAAAGTAGTCTGGTGATGAGTAATAAGCTTAAGCATTAAAATTCCTAATTTATCTACAAGACTTTTAGTGATTATTTTGAGCAAAAAATTATCAAACCAATAGGATGATAATTAGTAATCAAATCCACATTCTATGTCTTTGGTAGAAGAATAATAAAGTTTGAAATTGAATTAGGAATAAGAGACCTTTGTTGAAAAAACTGTCGCATACTAACCATTACATCAAGTCCCATTATATCCCAACAACATTGATAAAAAGACCTTGAAAAACCATTCGGACCGGGAATACTAGAGGGATCCAACCCAATGCTCATCATGTTTTGAAATGTATTTTTCTAATATCATGAAGTAGAAATCATAAATATGGTTTTAAGTATCCGCTTACTAAACTCCACGTGCATTAATCTAGTTCCATGTGAAGTGCATCTTCCATAATAGGGGTTCTGATTTGTGAGTTGGATTTTGTGTTCCTTGACTCAACTTGTAGAACAAATCTCCTCGAGAACCTTTTTATGTCCTTAAACTCCTTCAAAACATCAATTTATTTTTATTTTATTATTATTCTTTTTTCTTCTCCTCACCTCTCTCTCTCTCTCTGTAGTAACCAGTATCCATAACCGGTAAGAATAAGTATGTATATATATATACATATTTTATTTGTATGTGGGTGATACTTGATTTATGTATTGTTATTAGTAGTGTTTGTGTAGGTTAAGGACATACTATTAGTATTGGGTTTATTTGCAAGACTTTAGATTTATTTTAGGAACCAAATTATAATACTTTAAAAGTTTTGGGGGTAAATTCGTAAATACCAAACAATTAGCCTCTTAGTATAAAAATACACTTTTGAACCCTAATTTACTCTTTTGGGTCGAGCTATCCCTTTAGAGAGAGAGAAGAGAGAAATAGAGGGGAGAGAAATAGAAGAAAAAGAAGAAGAAATTAGAATTTTGGATTTTAAGAGGTATATCACAACTATTTCTCAATTTATTAGTGTTAATTAAATCAATTCCTTTACTTTTTTATTTTTGAAAATATGTATAATTGAGGATTTAATGTGTATTTCGTAAGATATTGTGAGAATTGATGATGATCTATGTAGATAGCTTGATAAATCATAATGCGTTGTAGAATTTCTGTTTGATAATCTCTTGATCCAGGAGTTTTATAAATTGTTTTGATTCGATTCTGATTTTGAATTTTGATTATATGAAATTAGATATGTTTAGGATCATTTGAGACTTTGAATCGATTGAAAATTCCAGAAATTTAATTTTTAGTGAATTTATCAAAATGACCCTAAAATTCTAAAAATTTCCTGTGTCAACAGTATGATACAGTGGAAAATACTTTTTGGTCTGCTGAATGATCTTAAAAAATTACTAATTTATGGACTATCATAAGCTTATATGTCTAATATGATATACTTAGAATTGAGAATTTATATCAATGTGGTTAAATTGTTATAATTTTCTAAAGTGTATCAGCTCATTGCAGTATTTGATTAAAAGATGTTTAAAGCTATAGAATAAAATAGTTGTAAACTACTTTTGGCAGTGATTTTAAAGTGAAATATTTATCATGGATTTCTATATGTGTCAGGAGTATTTTGGTGATTTTTTTATAATTTTTGAGTTAGTATATGATTTTATAAAATTGGGAGATTGAATATTGTTCAGTAAATATCTTGATCATGTCAGGATAATAGTTTGGATTCGATGGTGTGTATGAAATGGATTGTGTAGGAATTTTTATATAATATTCATATATAAGAATTATATATGTGTTAAGAATGATATATTCTGATTTTGGAGTAATTCGACATCATTGGATGTATTAGTAAATTTTGTTAAGTGCAAGTGGTCAGAATGACAGGTTTTGAGAAATCAAGTAATTAGACCAATTTGATGTGATAAGTGTAATAAGTATAATTTTGTAAGCTATTTAAATTATTTTATGTGAATTATGAGACTTATGAAAGGATTAATCTTCATTGATAGGTTAAGGATAATTAAGCCTTGTACCCGAAAGTGCTAAGAGATAAGTATACTAGACTTTTTACTGAAATCACAATAAACATAGTAATTATTTTATATGATTTTGTAAATGTGGTTAGGAATATATTTATGTTATGTCAAAGTATATTTTGATATAAAATGTGAAGATATGTATTTATGAATGTGAGCATGGACATACATAACATATATGTGTTTTTTTAAAGTGAGCTTTCAAAGTGAAATGTGTTTAACAAAGAGAGCTTTTAAAGTGTAATATGTCTATGAGAAATATTTTTGTGTTTTGAGGGTACTTGAACTCATTGTTAACTTAGTAGGCATTTTATGTGATTTGTGGAGCCTTTATGTGTGGCCTTTCCTTCGGGATTGGTATATATTATGTGTTCGTATGTAAGGAGGATCCTATTGGTACCTAAAGGAAGAGTGAGTCATCACATTCGTGTGGTGGCGTATTGGTGCATGTGAGAGGACGCACCGATTATCAAGGTAAGGGTTTAACTTTTACCTTCGGGCATGAGCATTATATATGTGTGATTTAAAAACCTCACTTGTACTATTTCTCTCATACGGTATGTCACCTACGAGTGACATTTGACTCATTATGTGATATGTGATATGTAAGTCCTACTAAGTAGTAGTTGAGTGATGGTATTCCTATTATATGTTTTAAAAGAATGTGTAAACGCTTACATGACATGTGATTTGATAAGATTATAATTTTAATTTATCACAGCATATCATACATATGCATTGTGTACATATATGTATTTGTATTTGATATATGAAAAACTAGTTTGTTTATTGAGTTTTATACTCATTATAGTTTATGGTGATTTCAGGTAAATAAGGTATATGTGTGCTTAGCGGATTTGGCAAGGCTTCTGCTGTTCCTTGGGCTCCCTAAGTTGCTAGGTTGCTGAGTGTTTCATTTGGGGACACGTGGGATAAGATATTTGATTTGTCCCTATTGAATAAATACTTATGTATTATTTTATTGTGTGTGGTTAGATTTAGTTTAAGTTTCACCAAGTGTGGTTATGGATTGATTTTAAGTAAGAATTTGCAATGAATATATTCTGGGCTTCCGGTAACAAAGTTGCTACTGGTGACGTAGTGGAGTGTTAATCTCTAAAAAAACTCTGCGTATCTCCGGTTTACTAATTATCCCAGTCATAATTCAATTGCTATAATTCTGAAAGAAATTAAAATGAACGTTTAAATATTATTGAATGAATGTAAGTGATGTCATGTGTCAGATCTTTTGGGTCTGGGGCGTGACACACTCTCTCTCTCTCTCGTTGTGTCTCAAAAGGGGTAGGCAATCGCTATGAGTAAGGTTGGGGGAAAGAATGATTCACTTAGTTATTGTCAAATTTCATTTTTGCCCCTTAGGATATTATCAATCTAATTCAAAATTTATTCTTTTTTCTTAAAATATCCCTAATCCAAATTATATAATATATTTTGGGCCTATTCTCATTAAATCCAAATAAGTAAAAAGTCTTGCGGCTTGTAATGTGATTAAACAGAAAAAAAATGGTAATTAGTCTTAAATAAGGTGACTAGGGATATATATATATATATATAAGGTAGGCTAGCAAAGGCTCAATTGGTCCAAAGATGGCTTAATGTCATTTCTCTATTCATGTGTTTCCTAGGATTTCGCCTTAAGTAGTAATCAAGCAATTTCTAGAGTGTTGGTCTTCAAGACTGTGGTGTACTACTTAACCAAAAAGTATCTCTAGATAACAAAAATCCAACTAATATAAGCTTATATCAATGTGATTCAAGAATAAGTGGTCAAAAATAAAATTGAATTTAGTACAAAATTCATGATATATGAATTATCTCAAGTGTCTATTGTTTCCTAGAAACTTATGAAAATAAATTCAGTCAATATTCTCTTTCCTATCATGGATTAATGATCATCATCTCAACCAAAACTTAATACTAAAAGAAAAAATTGACCCACAAGATAACCAAGTAATAAAAATAGTAAAATAAACACAGGTTATGGTTCCACCCTCAAACTTAAATTAGACATTATCCTTAATGTTGAACAATAATCTTAAAAGTAAGAAGAACTTAGATTATGGTGAAATAAAGAGTTCTAGAGTTTATCAAGAATAACATCATAGAAATCATAGAAAACTAGAAAGATAAAGAATTGAAGTAATTAAGCTAATTTTCTACATCTTCAATCTTCTAGTCTTTTTGATCATCCAAAAATTGCTCTTTCTCTCTCTTCTTTTCTTTTTTCTTGATTCTTGAATTAGGCTTTTTGAGCTTCTATTTATAGGTTTATGTCTTCAGTTTAAGGTAAAATATCAAATATAAGTTAGATTAGAATAATTGTACATTAGTTTCTATTTACAAGCACGGTTCTCAAGTATAATTCACAGTGTTACTATTTATATAGCGCCGTGAAGCTTTACATATTGTTTTAAGCACCATTCTAGGTGTTGCGGTGTTGGTACTGTAGCCATTACTATAATAGTCTACTATAGTATAGTACTATAGTAGTTTGATTTTTTTTTTTTTTGGGCTTATTTTTATTAGATTTTCACCCTCATTTGCTTCATTGACTTTAAATCTATAAAATAACAATAAAGCACATAAAAAGTCAAATAATCTTAATTTCAACGAACAAATATTAAGCTTGAAAGATAGAAATATTAGACATAATTAACCCTTATCATTACAATGTTAAGACTTGGGATTTGGCCCATGTTCTTTTGTATAAGTGTCCCGATAATGGGTGTTGAGCATCATGGCACTATAGTATTTGTCTCGGACACTACGAGGTTGGTACTGGGCGCTATAGCGCTAGGCCTGTATTTTGTAATTTCTTATATTTTTGTTCCATTTTCTAGAATCTTCATGTCGTGGGTTGAAAACTATATTTTATCAATGAACTCAATAAATAGTCAAATATTTATCAATTTAAAGCCAAATCTAAGTTTGAGACAATGAAAATAATAGTCTATATAAGTCCTTGTCAAATACCCTCAAACTTAAGACTTTATTTATCCTTGAGAAATAAAAAATAAAAAAATTATACTTGACTCAAAATAAAATGAAACTCCAGAATAATATATCCTAGGTTGATTAGATTATCATAATCATTGTCTCAAAGGCCATTGAAATAGTACAAGTCTTTTTTAGAATGTAATAAACAGCTTTTGATAATTCATAATACCATTCAACAAGTTCTTTATTTTTCCTTGCAATTGATTCCTTTGTGTGTATGTGTGTACAACAAGCAAATAAATAATCAAATGATACCTAGATTTACTTGATTACTTAAGATAATGTCTCGACATATTTTAATTTATAATAACACTGTCATAAACTTGCTTTTTATACTACTCCCTATTAATGTAAAAAACACATTGTAGTGATTTATTTAGAACTTAAATTAACTTGTAATAAAATGCTAAAGTCACACATAAATATAAGGATTAATATATAATGGTTAAATCACACATGAACACCTGACTTTACCTAGAAACCTCTTGATCTCATTTTCTTTGATTTCTCTCCTCTCCTAAACATTTTGTGTTTCCATCTTATTTTAATCACTATTTTCCAAATTTTTTTTTTTTTTTTGCTTAAGTTAAGGGTATAAAGAATTAAAGAGATTTTTTCAATGGCCTCAAACTTATATTGATAAATACTTTCAAGACTTAATTGCTTTCTACTTTGGTACCCTTTTGTCATATCACCATAACTTCTTTTTTTTCTTTTAAGTGTATTTCTAAGTAAACTTAAGGTTTATGGTGTTATGGGTGATTTTTTGGATAAATAGCTTAAAGTCTTGAGCTTGTAATGTGATTAAATAGAAAAGAAAAAAAAGGTATTTAGGCTTAAAAAGGGTAACTAGGGTTAAATATACATTCAATATAGGCTAAAAAAAGGCTCAATCAGTCCAAAGATGACTTAATGTCATTTTTCTATTTATGCGTTTTCTAAAATTTTGCATCAAGCAGTAATCAAGCTAGTTTTAGAGTGTTAGTCCTCGAGACTTGAGCATTCTTCTTAATCACGAGCATCTCTAAGTAACAATTCAACTACGACATACTTTATTTCAATATGCTCGAAAATAAGTAATCAAAAATAAGATCGAAATCAATTCAAAATTCTTGGTATATAAATTATCTTAAGTGTCTATAATTTCTTAGAGACTTATAAAATAAATTCAGCCAAATTCTATTTCTTATCATGGACTAATAACCATCATCTCAACCTAAAATTGCTAAAAGAAAAAAAAATTAACATACAAGATAGACATTTAAAAATATTTATGCAGTAGAAAATCAACGCAGGATAAATGTTTTTCTCCCCCAAACTTAAATTTGACATTATCTCAAATGAAAAAAAATAAAAATGAGAGTAAGAAACTTTCTTGGTAAATGAAGGCTTAGTAGTGTAGCGTTGTGTTTTAATATGATGGTGTTGATTTTTCTTATCTTTTAATGCTGCAAATGCTTATGCTGTTATTTAAACTTTCTCTTGCTGTTCTAATACTAAAAAAAAGAAAAGGAAAAAAAGTTAATAAAAGTAAAAATAAGCAATATAAAAATAAAATTTACTTAGGTTGCCTTCAAGAAACGCTTGGAATATGTGCTTGCTGGTACTCCTCTTTGTGGACTTTTATAGCCTTGAGATCAAGCTTTTGATAGTACTTTCCACTCAATTGGTATTGTGCTCATTCAGAAAGAGTATAATCTTAAATCATGAGAGAAAATTTCTTTAGTTGGTATCCTTAACCTATCCTTAAAGTGCGGTCGATGCTTCTTCTTTCTATGCTTCGGTGCTTTCTTTTTGATCTGGGGATACACTTCCCCTATCTCTTTTAACTGCTGAGTTTGTTGTTAGATGTTTGGATGCATCACATCAATTTAGAAATAATCTTTATTTTTGTAGGTAATTTGATTTCTTTAAATACCTTAAAAGTCATTGTTTCATCTAGTACCCTTATTGTCAGCTTCTCTTTTTGTACATCAATTATTGTCCGTTCAGTGGCTAGGAATGGTCTTTCAAGGAGAGTTTGGAATCTTCTTGTCTTTTTTTATATCTAGAATGATAAAATCAGCTAAGAAGATGAACTTGTCCACCTTAACTAGTACATCTTCAGTGATACCTCTTGGATATATAAGTGACAGATTGACAAGTTATAAGGTCATATTTGTAGGTTTGGTATCCCCTAAACCTAACTTCTTGAAGATCGACAATGGTATATGATTTATGCTTTTCCCCAAGTCATATAAAGCCTTCCTAAAGTTATGATTGTCATTGGCACAAAGGATGAAGAAAGTTTTTAGATCTGTTAACTTTAGAGGCAGTTTCTTTTACAGGGTTGCACTACATTCTTCGATAAGTGCTACAATTTCAAAATCTATAAGTCTCATTTTTTGGATAAAACATCTTTCATAAATTTCACATAACTTGGCATTTATTCAAGGGCAATTGCAAAAGGAATGTTAATGTGAATTTTTTTAAATGCATCTAAAACTTTGGAGAATTGCTTATCTATTTTCTATCTCTATAGCCTTTGGAAAATGGAGGTGGATGAAAGGTTGCATTGGATATTGTTGTGTGTTGGTACTAGTGTTTTCTGCTGTGTTTGTATTTTTTTTTGGTACTTTTGCATCTTTTTGAACTTTTACAGTAGTTTTTGCACTATTTCCTATACTTTTCTGTTGCTACATATTTGCTTTTGCACTTTTTTTTTCATTTTTTTGTACTTTTCTACTGTTGAGTTTTTTTTGTAACAATTGGTTTACGCCTCTATAGTCTCTAAGGAAAATGTATTGGGATTATATAGGGTTGTACTTCATCTTTCTATACTACCTTCTTATTCTTATAGGCATTCAGAAGGCTTGGTGATTATGGTTGAGGTGTGTTATCTTTTAATTTCTTACCACTTCTTAGTGTTATTGCTTGGTATTACCCTATACTTTCTTTTGGATTTGCTTCATTATTACTTGGTAGAGTTCTTTGAAGTTGTATATTAAGGATTGTAGAAAGTTGTTCCATATAAGTTTTCAAATTCTTTAAAGAAGCAAAATGATTTTATAGAATGACATCATATGTAAGGTCGACTTCTTTTTTTTTACTGTAGATGAAATGCTAAGAAGTTCATTGGTCTAGATGATTGCCCTTGGTTGTTATTCTAAGATAATTTTGGGTAATCTCTCCACCCCAAATTGTAGAAGTTTGAATAAGGGTTATCTAATGAAATTTCTCATATAACTTGTTGATTTCATGCATTGCCCATTCATGTGATTATCACCACATAAATCACAAGTCACATTATAAGTTTTGACAACATTCAATGCCTCAAACTTCTTGGATAACATGCTGATTTTAGCCATCAATGTGTTGAATTAATTAATATCACATATGCTTGCAACTTTTCTTAGTGTTACTCTTTCGGCTGGCCATTGGTAACTAATTGATACCATTTCTTCTAGTTGATCATAAGCTTCAAACTTCTTGGATAACATGTTACTTTTAGCCATCAATGTGTTGAATGCATTAATATCACTTATGCTTGCAACTTTTCTTGGTGTTACTCTTTCGGTTAGCCATTGGTAACTAATTGACACCATTTCTTCTAGTTGATCATAAGCTTCAACAGTAGATTTTTTCATCAAAGCCCCTCTAGTAGCTGAATCTATAATAGTCCTTAAATGACCTATTAGTCCGTTGTAGAACATTTAGACTAATATCCTTTTAGGTGCCCCATGATGAGGATACTTCCTCAACATATCATTAAATCTCTTCCAAGCTTCACACAACAATTTACCACCAAAATGAATAAATAAGATGATGTCAATCCTCATCTTTGCTATCTTTGCTGCTGAAAAAAATTTTATTAAAAATTTCTATGCTAAGTCATTCTATGTCGATATTGATCCAAATGGTAATGATATTAACTAACTTTTAGCTTTATCCCTTAAAGAGAAAAGGAATAGCCTTAGTCTGATGGCATCATCTAAAACTCTATTGTACTTGATTATATTGCAAATTTCTAAGGTATTTATGATATGCATATTGAGATCATCATTTGAGGAGCCGCTAAATTGTACAAAATCTTTCAGCATTTAGATAGTATTCGACTTGATCTCAAAGTTATTTGCATTGACTATCAATCGCTAGATACCTGATTGGATCCCCTCTATTGTGAGGATTGCATAATCTATTAAAGATTTTTGTGGTTCTTCTACATGCTGATTTTCAAGATTGTTGATGTGATCTTCAATGTTTATGGAGTTTTTGAAATATTTTTTCAATCTCAAGATCAAAAGAAGTTAAATCTTTACTTTTTGCTTTTCGCATGAACTGTAAAAGTCCCTAAAAATTTTGAAAAGTAACAAGTCAAAGGGTCTAAATTAAAAGTAAGATAATCTGATATAATATTGAGCTTAAGATTAGATAAAGATAAGGTTTTTGGTAATGGCGCCAAATACTTGATGTGTGATGTTTATCAAAAGCAAGTGCACGTTATTATATTAAGTAATATAGAAATTTAGGAATTAAGTCCAAGTATCGTTCCCACGAAGACGTATATAATCGAATTCTTCTAATCAAGTACTAAAATTAATCCAACTTAACTTTTATTCAGACAAACTTAAAATTAAATTATCTTTAATTAATCTAAATTTACTAAAATAAACCTAATATTAAGAAATAAGTAAACAAGCATATGAATTCACCAATATGAAAGGAATCTAAGGTTTCCAACTTATCCCCCAATACTTTATTGAACCTATTATTCTCTTATTTAATCTCTCAATAATAAATTATTGGTTAGAACTCTAATATCATTATAAGTCTTTATCGATGGTTAAAGAACTATATTTCATCCTAACAATAATCTATAGTATATGGTAATCAGAATAGTATAGAACTTATTAAAAAGAAGTCTATTAATGCTATATATGCCATATAGGTATATTTCTATCCTATATGGAACTTATAGTTGTTACTTTATAATTATATATCAAACTATCCTAGGCTAAATATATAAATTACTCTTTTAAGTTCATTATAGCCAGATATAATGAAAGCATTAAGTACAAGATAAAATAAAATAAATAATACATCTTTTATTAAGTTCATGAAATAAGAGAAATAATAAAACTCAATCACATATTGGGTTTAAGAGTTGAACCCTAGATGAAGAAAATTAGTTCATGATGAATTTAAGAGTTCCAAAGAAAGAAATCAAAGACATAGTAAGCAAAGACATAAAATAAGAGAAAAGAAAAGAATTAAAGCTAGATTGAAGCCTTGTATTGCTTCTTTCTTTCTCTTGCTTGTTGCACAATCTTTTCTCTTTCAATCTTTCATTCGTTACTTTGATCTCTCTTGAAAAGTTGTTATGTTTGCGCTTGACTTCTCTCTATTGTCTTCTTTTATTAACTACAAAAGGAATTTTTTTATAGGCCTTCATAACCTTAGAGACTTGTGGCTTGGAGTCCAATTCATAATATGGAACAAAGTGATTTTCTCTTTTAATCGCATGAATGCTGCAATGTTAACATTTGAGCACTACGACTCTCAACTTTTTACTTTAGGCGGCATGATACTGGTGCTGGTGCTGGTACTAGAGTGCTGCGGTGCTAAGACCTAGGATTTGGCCAATGTTCTTCTACTTTAGTGTTGCGGTTGTGGGTGTTGAGCACTGTAGCACTGTAGTCTCTGTCTTGGACATTGCAACCTAGTGCTGGGCATCACAACGTTGGGCTTGTTTTCTTCAATTTCTGTTTTTGTTCTATTTTCTAAAATCTTTATACCGTGGGTTAAAAACCTATATTTTTTAAATAAACTTAATAAATAGTCAAATATTCATTAATTTAAAGCAAAATCTAAGTTTAAGAAGATTAAAATAATAGTCTTTATAAGCCTTTACCAACCTTGGAAACAAATTGGAGCAAATTATGGCAATTGAACCACCAAGGCAACCAGCTCATTCTGATCAAGAAACATAAACAATAAACATAAAGGGATTGCAACCAAAACCCTAGCTACCACGTAAGTCCTTGTCCGAGGCCACATAAGTCCTCATCGAGGCCATTATAAGTATTCACTTAAGGATTAAGGCTATTTACATCTTTATCCAAGGCCATATAAGTCCTCTTATCGACTATATAAGTCCTTATTTGAAGATCGAGGCCACATAAATCCTTTTTTAAAGTTCAAAGCCATATAAGTTCTCATTCGAGGCTACGTAAGTCCTCATCTGAATCTACATAAGTCCTCATTTAGAGATTAAAATCATATAAGTCCTCATCCGAGGTTATCTTATGCCATAATGCTAAGCCTATTTTTATTTTTTAGCTTATGCTCATGCTACTCGACTTATTATTATTGTCTTCATTTAGCCCATAGTGCTCAACTCATTATTATTTTTGGCTTCTGCTACTCGGTCTAGCTGCTCATGATACTCGATCTATGTTACTCATGCTTTTATGCCTATAGTGCTCAGCCTATTATTATTCTCTTTCAGCTTATGAGCTCATCCATATAAGTCCTTACTCTATGATGAACAGTATCACCATTAAGCTCCAATGATAAGCAGTTTCTCTAATCCCTAATAATGAGTGATTTCTCTATGAAGCTCCAACGATGAGTAGTTTCTCCATAAAACTCCAACAATAAGTACTTTCTCTAATCTTCAATAATGAATAGCATTACTATAAATTGCATCACTATAAATCTCCATACTGATAATGAGAGGACTCTGATTTTCTATTTTTTTTCTCAACTTATATGTTCAGCTTATTATTATTATTTTTAACTTCTTTTCCTTATTCTTTTAGTTTACATTTATGGTGTTTGACATATTATTTTATGACTAGTTTATTCATATGGTGCTTGAGCTTTTATTCTTTTTAGGGTATGGTGCTCGATTTATGCTTATGGAGTAGCTTGGGTTCAACTACTTTATGTCACTAGAATTATAAATTCGATAATTATCAGCATTGTGCTAGTATAAAAGCTTTGTGGCCAACTTAAGCTCTCCATATAAAGTCACTAAAAAACCTTCACCAAGGTTATCATAAGCCTCTATTGAGACCACGTAAGCCCTCACTAAGTCCCTATAAGCTCCTCGGCCAATTATATAGACACCAAAGACCTTCTCGATTAACTATCTAAAGAGCCAAGAAGCTATGACCATGTAAGCCTTTACCAAGGTTACCACAACTAAAACTCCCCAAAAATTAAGGTACAAACCAACCCGAGCACACAAAATAATTCAACTAAGCTTGATTCAAGCATAAGGTTAAAATAGAATGAGGATATACTACTAGAGCACTCTTCGAAAAAAAAAATATTTTAGGTAAAGAACACTGATAAGAAGTGCAAAAATAAATTTACAAGGATATATCCTTGGAGAAATTGTTCGAAAATATGTTTTGGGTGAAGAACACTTATGTAAAGCACAAAACTAAATTTACGAGGACATATCCTTAAAGAAGCTCCTCGAAAATGTGTTTTGGGAGAAAAATACTTTTGCAAAGCTCAAAAGCAAATTCTCAAGGATGTATCCCTCAAGAGCTCCTCGGAGGGATGTATTTTAAGTGAAGAACATATTTGTGAAACCAAAAACAAATTCATGAGGATACATACTCAATCTCAGGCTAAAAATACTAAGTCGCGAGAAAAGACTAGTCATCTAAAGCCAAGAACACATAATTGAAATTGCATTTAACATGCAATATTAAGCTCGAAAGCCTTACTCCAAGACCCCCTATGGGGCGCAATCCTCACGTAGTTCAGAGACCTAACAAGAGCCACACAATAAATGAGAACTACTGAGTACTCACTTCATCCAAATATTTTAAGGAGACTTCAAGAAGTTCCAAACCTAAAGATGAACTCTCGAATATAGAACTTCATTTAAAAAGTTTTTCGGTATTGATAAGTTAACATTGAAAACTAAATGACCCTTGTTTTCCCCCACAGATTTTAATCGATGGCTCAATTTATTATGAAGGTGCAATAAAGAGTCTTGAATAGGTCAAGAAAGAGCTTTTTTTTATTTCAGTAGGACTCTACAAGAAAATTTCAAACAGAAAAGGAAGCTACTATTCTTCTTGTAGCAAGACTCTAATAAAAAAAACTTCTAATTAAAGAAGTACTGTTATATTTCAATTTTATTCAAAATCATAACAAATCAGGGGGAGTGGCTTATTTTTTATTTTATAATGGCTCCGCATGCATGTATCTCTACTATAAAAGTATTATTCAATTGTATCATATGAGTAAACTCATCAAACTCAATGAAGTAGATGTAAATTCTCTTTGAATTGAACTATTATAATTCTATCTCCTATCTGCTTGAGTTTATTTTTTCTTGATTTTGATCCAACACCCTATTACTGTTCCTAAAGAAAAATAAATTCAACTTATCAATTTGAGAGTTACCCAAAATTGTAGGCCAACATGTATAGACCCATATTTAGAATAAGAGTTGACTTCAAATGCTAATAATGTTAAATATAGCAATTACAATAAATCAAGAAGTAAAAATGGAATTAAAAAAAGTTTGAATAGCTTAGTTAGCTATAACGTATGACTGTTAACTACAAGATCAAAAAGTTCAAACCTTTCCTAAAGTTCAAACCTTTCCTTTAGCGATTTAAATTAAAAGTTTTAATATTATTTTAATAATTATGACAAAAATGTTTCTAATATTATTTTAATATTATTGTAATTGCAAAATAAATTTTTTGAATAATAGTAATACTGATGATGAAAAATAAGTGGTTTCCAAAAAAATTGTCATTGCAAAATAATTTTTTGTTTTTTTGGTCATTTCTAACAAAATGTCTCCCGGCCTCCATGGACACTTGATAAAAACTGAAGAACGAAATAGTGAGCTGCCAGGATCTCGGACTTGTTGTATTTGATAGTGGATACATGATTTTTATTTGATTTTGGATATGAGGATGTTGATCTGATCAGGTGATAATTTCAGGACCATGGTGGAACTTGATCTAGGGTTTGAGTGGATTACTCTGTTTATAGAAGAGGTGGGTCATATTCGACGTGATGAAATGTAGGAGAATTCGGAATCCCAACTCCTAATATGATTCGATAAAAGAACGGCCAAATGCTAATGGGAAAGCCAAGTGCCATCTCAGCCCATTTGTTGACGAAATGGAAGTTCCATCTACAATTGTATGGTGAAACATTACTCCAAGACAAACTCCTCCACATTTGAAATGAGTTGCCTAGTTAACATATACATAATGATACAACATAGTGAATAAAATATCACACAAAGTCAAAGAAGAAATGTCAAAATTCAAATTAAGCAAAAAAAATGTAAATAAATTTTGAAATTTAGAAAAAAAGATAAAAGCATTGCCAAATAATCGCAAAACATTTTTTCTGTGGCAAATTTCGAGCTAAGGAGGTGAATTTATTCATTAATATTAAAATTAATTACCCCTCATAGTTTTCTAAAACTAACGAAAACTCTTTTTATATTTTTAAAAATACGGAAAACTTCCCATCATAAGATAGTTTTTGGTATTTGCCTTACATTAATATTAACCAAAACCCCTCGGAGTATTTTGTAGTTTTGAAACTGTAAGGGGATTTGGATAATTCCAAAAAACCACAGGGAAATATTTGAAATTTTACTTTCAGATAATTAAAATTTCTTTGTACCTGTATTATTACTAGTGGATAAGAAGATATATCTTTCGTATAGTCAACGTTCGGAACGAGTTGCAGAAGCTTGTAGTCTTCTGAGAAGTCGCCAAAATCATCAACAACACAACTTGTTTCAGCCTCTATAAACAAAACTCCCTGCCCATTACACTTTATCTCGATTATGCCATTTTCATCCTGCCCCAACCTTCCAGCCATGGGGTAAAATGGCACAAGAACTCTGCTTAGAGCCTCCTTCAATATACCGGATTCAAAGAAATTGGAAGAATCATCAGCTGCATAGCAATTGGAATAATTATTTTGCTGCCCGTAAAAATACACGATCGGCATGTGAACTTCCGGCGCCATCAAGTCCAAGTCAAAAATTCGTAGGCCATGTTTGGGCGTTTCTTGAGCAGGGCGTATTGTTGTTGAATCCTTTAGGTGAACTTTCATTGTTGTGTCACTGTATAGTTGTGATCACCAGTACACTATAACTTAATCCATCACTATTCCCTTAGGTTATAGTGTATATATATATATATATATTATTGAGATCATCCTTCCACTCTTTGAAAATTTTAAGAAAAAATTTAAGAAAGAGCAGTATTATAGTTGAAATATAAATTTTATATTTTAATTGATGAAATTCCAATCCTAATCAAAGTCATAAACAATGGATTCGAATAATAGCCATTGTTTTTGCAAACGAAAAGTCTGATAACCTATATTCATGACAAAAGCTAGTTGCGGAGGCAGAACTTCTAGCCACTGGGGCAGAAAAGTGGAAGTTCTGTTCAAGTAGGGGCAAAAGAATATATTTGACGATTCCTAAAAACACCTCCACAAACTATAACATCAAGGTGGTTTTCGTTTAAATTGTTTTTGGGAAAATGTCTTTTAGATCTCTGAGAATAATGATATTTATCAGTTTAATCCTTATTTTTTGTTTATAAAAATCTATTTTAGTCCACTATAACTATTTCTTTATAAGTATTCTTATAATAATCTCCTTAATGTGATATTTGATAAGTATAATAATTCAAAATTTAAAAAAATATATATTTTTTTAGCTATACATTTGATGATGAACAACATTGTGTAGCTCAACTCTACATTTTTAATAATACTATATATATTTCAGGTGGGAATATCTTCGCATTTGCATGAACTTAAGCTATGAAATGTCGTTTAGCTCAAATTTATCTTACTATTTATGTAAAATTGGAGATATGGTCTTCATCTTTCAACATACTAATTATTATGAAATATAATATCGAAAGCCAAAAAAAAAAAAAAAAAGAGGAAAACTGTTACTAGCTCCCTTGACGTAGAAAGCTATTAGAATATTCCTTCCATTAATGCAAGCTGTTGAATGGAACCTCCTAAGCTAGAAGTATTTTCCGAGGCCTCTGCAGTCTAAACTAGCCCTACTTTGATTTTATTATTCTTTAAGTTATAATATTATTTTTTTACTTTCTGCTTCTTCAATTTCAATGGATTTAATAACGGAAATCTGTTGGGTCGTAAACCTAAACATTTCGTGGATTCATATAATTTTTGACACACTTGCTCACCTTGTTGGATTTATAAAGCATCATGATTCCTTATATATATATATCGACTATCTTCATTGCTTTGTTTTTAAAATTTGTATTCTAATTTTACATTGAATCTCACTTTTGATGATACTGTCGAAGGTTGACCACAAACATTTTTTTTTTATAATCAAATAATAGATATTTATTGATAAAATTATTCAAATACAAATGATCGTAGGGTCATAACACAAAGAGTACGAAATCACATCTTATAACTTATCACCTAACTACAATATAATCTATATTTTTGTTAGAGAAAATAAATAAATATTTAATTCACACTATATTTTTAATATATCAAAATACATCGTTTGCATTTAGTGTTTTATGTTGGAACACCACCCGGTTGCGCTCCTGCCATATTAAATAGATGGAGACACAGAAAATGATTCATCTGATTTTGCCAAATAAAGATTTACTTTTAATTTTTCTGCAAAAGTAAGATACCTCATTTTTTCAGGTGTCTGTTGATATGGCACGCTAATAGAATTTATTTTTATGCACCCTCTATAAAGTAGCATTGAAAGAATAAATGTATCACTGTCTTACTGACATTACCACAAAGTGGATAGTTTATAAAAATGTTAAGTCCCATGTAGTCAATCTCCTATTAATAGATAACCGGTTCTTTAGTGCAAGCGAAGTAATAAAACTATGTTTAAGAATATATTGTGGACACCAAAGTAGTCTGTACCATCTTACCATAATTTTTTTGTTTTTCAAGTATCTTCATATACTAACAATTAAAAATCTCCCATTAGAACATTCATTGTAGATGACGTATCTTCTCTAGAGATAATATTAAAAAAATTAAACTGTATATAATCTTAAGCTAGAGTAGTAAGTGCATTCAAAGGGTCTAAAAAAGTTTAACTTCCATTGCGTCATAAGTTACTAACTTTTGCATCTCGAAAATACTTACCTAGAATTTTAAATATACACCGCAGATACTAGGGTAATTTCAGTTTATGCTTAATATTCTAAATTTTTATGCAGCATGGCTCAAAAAAAATGTGACCAATAATGTAATTAAAATAAAATAAATTCACAAAACTAATAAGGTATAACTTGCATCGTTTTGCATTATATTTAATTGCATGCGTCTTATATGCTTTGCTGTGAGTTATTGGCCGGTTGTCATGGGTTTTAATTTATAATGGATTTATAAAGTCAACAAAATAAAATATAAATCACAATGCTCGCGATTTCCACATTTACATTTCATTTTGATCTGAAAATTCGTGTAAGTTTTGTTGTTCCTTCTCTTCAATGATTTCGCTCTGTTGTTTAGCTTCATCACATGCCATGACCAAGAGATGTAATAAGTTCGGTTGCTGATTCATTTGCGTAGGGAAAAAAAAAAAGAAGCAAAAACAAACAAACCAACAATAACAAATTGATTGAAAGAAAAATGAAAATTTCCTGATCTTGTGCACAAAATGCGGCTCCTTGATAGTATCACCAAAAGTGGGATTCAACGTAAGACTATAATATAATTATAAACAAAGAGAAATGAAGAGTTGATATTTGTCAAGTATTCTGACGCTTTGTAGAACCAACATGGTGACTAGGTGTATAGAAATTGCATGTGGAGTTACAGTGATTAATTGTTCAACACTAGTTTGAATTTGAGGGGTTGTTGTGTATAATAATTAATCTATTTTTATAATGGAAGGTAAAAAGTTAAAAATTTATAAGGTCTTTATTCAAAATATAATTTTTAGATTAATTACTATTTTTGATCAAGTCATTTTTTAAAAAATTTATATTTTTTTATTTTACAATTCTAGTAATGTAAGATGCACAATCAAATTTATAACCTTTAGACTTCTTGACATATCCAACGAAATATTTATTAATGATCATTGGGTTTAGTTTTTTTTCACGTGAGTTGTAAACTCTTACTTTAGACGGATATCTTCAAATACATATATGTTCCAAACTTGATTTTCAAACTTTTCATAACTTAAATGGTGTATTGGGAATAGCTTTGGTTGAAATTCGGTTTAATATGTATATTGTTGTTTAAAAAGCTTCAGTCCACAAAAATTTAGGAAGATTGGAATTGCTAAGTATACTCTGTATCATGTCCAATAAATTTTGGTTTCTTCTTTTTGCTATACTATTTTGATTTTGGGAAGCAAACATGGTGTATTGGGCAACTATCTCATGATCTTAAAGAAAGTTTGTAAATGGACCATGTGTTTATACATCCTTAATGTATTTATTATAGTATTTTTCACCTTTATCTATTTTTACGATCTTAATTTACTTCCCGCATTGTTTTTTTTCTTTAATTTTAAATACCTTAAAAGCATTTAATATTTCATTCTTATTATGAAGCAAATAGAAATACATATATTGTGAGTAATCATCAATAAAACAATTGAAATATCTTTGACCATATAAGTTCATGTCTAGACTATAAATATCTAAATGTATAATGTCTAATATATCTAAACTCCTCTTAGCACCTTTTTTGAATTTTTTGGTCTGCTTTCCTTTAATACAATTCACACAATTGTCAAAATTAATAAAATTTAAAGTACTAAGTACTCCATTATTTACTAATCTTTTAATCCTTTCTAAAGAGATATGTTATAATCTCTGATACCATAACATAGAGGAATCTTTATTCATAACATATCGTTTAATGCCAGTATGAACATTCATTGCATTATAAGAGGTATCATTTTGTAAATTAATACAAAATAAACCATAAGATAATGTACCATTCCCAACAAGATTAGATTTATAATATAAATCAAACAAATCGATCGAAAAGTTAAAGAAATATCATATAAGTACAAATAAACAAAAATTAAATTTCTAGAGAAATTTGGAATATAAAAAGTCTTATCAAAATATTAAATAAAACTAGTACTTAAAGTTAATCAACATGCCCCAATTAGCTCCACATATGAACGCATCTTATTTCTTGAATAGATGTATTGCTCACTACCTACTTGCTTTCTTACGTTTTACAAACCCTACAAGGAGTTTGAGGCATAGATTATAGAACCAGAATCAATCCACCAAGTATTATGATTAACATCAATTATAGTAGATTCATAATAAACAAATGAGATTGGATTATCTTTCTTTTCAAGCCATTTTGGAAACTTTGGGTAATCCTTCTTTATGTGCCCCTTCTTTTTACAGAAGAAACACTTGAATCCTTCTTAATGTCAGATTGTGGAGACTGAAGAGGCATTTTGCTTTTTCTCTTTTGTTTGGCTTTGTCTTTGTTCTTTCCATGTGTTGTCACAAAAGCACTTTCACCCAATTTCGTCACCAGCCTCTTTTCCTCTCAAACACATATGGCCATAAATTCATTAAGTGACCACTTATATGTATGTGTGTTATAAGAGATTTTGAAGGGTTCATATTATAGTAGAAGGGTGTTCGATATATAGTGCACAAAGAAAGACTCAGATATCTCAACCTTAAGAGTCTTTAATTAAGCTACTATATCCCTTATCGCTTGATGTGTTCACGCAACTCCAACAATGTTGAGCCTTACAATTGAAAACTTCATAACTGAAGATGCTAACAAGTGTTTTATCTGAAGTTTTAAACTGCTCATCAATAGCTTTTAGTAATGCCCGAATATTATTATGCTAACTAACTGAACCACGTAAACCAGCAGAGACATTGGTCTTTATAAATATCAAGCTGAGGCAATTAAATCACTCATATTGTTTACAAATAGTAATATCAGCTGAATTGTTGGTATTAGTAAAGGTTGGTGGTTCATATTTTTATATAGCATAATTAATATCCAAACATCTTAGATTAAGAATGATTCTTTCATTCCAATCTTTATAGTTATCACATTTTAATTCGAGAATATGACATTTAAAATCAAAATAATACGCAAATTGTACAATTGCACAAACTCAAACATACATGCTTATGTTACAAAATTGAGACTAATAAATTAATATCATATTTTATTACAATAAATCATGCTATATAAAATACAAATCAAATGACATAAAAATTGTCTATGAGCCAAATCTCAAATTCAAGTAGATTCGTACAAAATTTTATAATAAAACTATTAAATTATGTACCGATTCCTAACTCTGTGAGTAAATTAGAAAAATAATTGATATTTTATCCTTATTAATTATACAAATATAATAAAAATTCTTATAGGATAAAATTTAGTATATTAAATATAATTAACCATAATTAATGTCTTTGCACTATACGTGATTCTAAAAATACTTAATATAAAATTTTACATAATTAAATATGTTGTAGCTAATCTTTAATTAATTAAAATTTTATAGATCATAAGAAATTAATTTGTACATATAAAAATTATTCATACTATTTATAATCAATAATATATAAATAAACAATAATTATCAAATATGTATTAATACAATTAATAGGATATAATAAAAAATGCATGTGTAAACATAACATGTCTAAAGGATTAGCCTAAATGGTGAGGGTACTAAACTCGGAAACGAGGTCCGAATTCGATCTAAATTGTGTGCACTCATTTATTTTTAAATATCGAAACTGAAGCATATTATTTAAATAAATAAAATACTCTTCGTGCGAACAAAATGGGTCTCAGCTTAGTGGTAAGCATGTGGATACTACAACCATGTGGTCACGGTGCGATTCCAATGTAAATCACCCCTTATTTTGTCAATTTTTCAGCTAAAAGAATGACATGTCGTTTCTGTCCTATGACAAAAACGACATGTCATTCTTTTAATGTTTCTTCGTTACTTCAAATATTCAACCATTTCTCCCTCATTTTATTACTATAAAAATGAATTTTATTAACACAATGCTACTACACTTTTCTAAATTGTGTCGGTGAATTTCATTGTCGGTATTAAAGAAATAAAAATTATTAATGCTATAGTATTAAAAAATTAAATGTTAGTGAATTAGTGATATTTAATTTTAAAATTTTATTTTTTATTTAAAAATTTTAATTATTAAAATAAATTTAAAAATTAATATAACACTCAAACCGACATTATTGTTTTTTACATTTTTTTGTGTTAACTAAATTTAAGTGTTTATGTTGTTTATGACCTTTTTTTTCTGTATTTTTATGTTAAATCTTATAATTGGTCCAACTCTAATTTCAATTTTAGTTAAATTAAATTTTATAATTTTAAATTTGACGAAGTTAAATGTTATAAAACTAAATTCAATTTTAACTATGTTAATTGTTAAAATTATAAATTAAATTATAATTTTAATTACATTAAAATTATAATTCATGATATTCTAATTTTAATTTCAATTACGTTCAATGTTATAATTCTGATTCTAATTCTAATTTCAGCTACGTTAAGAGCTATAATTTCGAATTTAATTTTAATTACATTAAATATTATAATTTTAAATACAATTTAATATTATAATTTTAAATACAATTTAATATTATAATTTTAAATACAATTTAATTACATTAAATATTATAATTAAAATTAAAATATGAGAAAAATATATAATTAGAATAGTATAGTATATGTAATCATATTTCAATTTTGACTAGAGATGGGCAACAGTTCAATTTAATTGAAAATTAAACCATACCGAACCAAAGTGATTTAGAGTTTTGTTTAAATTTTGATTTAGTTTTTTTGGAACCGATCGGTTTGGTTTTAGTTTGATTTGGTTCAAACAAAAAATATATATACTAAAAATCAAAATTGAACGAAAATAGTTTAGTTCGATTCGATTTCTAAGGAGTAGAATCGATTGATTTCAATTTGTTAGAACCGATCGTTTGGTTTCAGTTCGATTCTTGCCTGAACTGAATCGGATATGCTCACTGCTAATTTTGACTAGGTTAAATATTGTTATTTTAAATCAAATTTTAATTACGTTAATTATTATAATTCTAAATTCATTTTCAATTTTAATTACGTTAAATATTATAATTTCAAATTAAATTTTAATTTTAATTACATTAAATCTTATAATTCAGATTTCAATTTTAATTTTAATTTACGTTCAATGTTACAATTTTGACTTCAATTGTAATTTTAATTAAGTTAAATATTATAGTTATGAATCTAATTTTAATTTCAATTATATTAAATGCTATAATTTTCAATCTAATTGTAATTATATTTAATGTTATAATTTTGATTATAATTTTAATTTCAATTACTTTAAATGTTATAATTTTGAATTTAATTTTAATTATTTTAAATATGTTATAATATCAAATTCAATTTCATTAAATGTTATAATTTAAATACAATTTCAATTACATAAACGTTATAAAATTAAAATATGAGCAAAAAAATATAATTAAAATAGTAAATATATGTAACTTTATGTAATACTTAAAATTAGAAAAGCTAACAAATTTATTACAATTTTAATTTATTTGAAAGAAAAATTTAAAATGTAACTAATGATATTTAATTACGTGTAATAATTAAAATTAGAAAAGCTAACAAATATATTACTAATTTAAATTTATTTAAAAGAAAATTTTAAATTCAAATTATAAAATTTAAAATATAACTAATAATTATTTAATTATGTGTAATAAAACAAATCATAAAAGTTAACCAATTTATTACTAATCTTAATTTATTTAAAACAACATTTTCGTTAAATAGTAAAATGCCTCAAAAAATAAATAAATAAAATACCCCACAAAAAACTTCAAGAAAGAAAAAAACAAAACAAAACAAATACCCTTTAAATGCAATAATAATATTCTCTCGATGCTACAGTAACTCCAAAATTCTACTTTATATCTCTGACTTTATCATGCTCAAAACGTTACTGTTTTTTTTTTTTTTCCTGCACTATACGGCTCTGCATTGTTACCAACTGTTTAGGGAGCAATTCGCCCTGACCATTTGAGTTCACTCTTCTTTCTAATTCTTCAAACCCTATCCTAAATTCCTAAAACCATCAAACCCAATTCAAATCTTTGATGTTCGGCAATAAAACAGCAGAGTTGAAGGCCAGAATTTGGTGCCTGAAGCGAACAGAGAGGCATAGTTGCTCGCAATTCAAATCTTTGGTGTCTGAAAATTTGAACTTGTGAGTTATATGTTGCAGCAATCTAACTTATCTGTTTGGTTTCCATCTTTGCTTTTGTTTGTGTATGGGTAAAATCCTTTCATCTCTCTGTTTCAAAAATATTTTTCAATTCTGATTGCCTTGTTTTTTATTCTCGAATTTTTTTTATTTCTGCTTGTAATAAATTGGTCGGCTACGGTTGGGGAATTCCATTGTTGTTCTTGGTAATAAGTTGTTCTTTTAAGCTCGTGCCTACAACTATGTAGCTAAAAGGCTCCCCGCAAGTCATGTAGTGAGTCCGCATCAGATTTTGAAAAAACTTCATCGATTATTTTGTAAGAAGAGGGTTTTGAGTTTATACTTTTGTCTGTACCAGTTTTTGCAATTTCTAGAATGTCAGGCCTAAGATTGTACCAGGCTTGCTAGTATTTCATCAATTATTTCTTGTTTGATTACTGCAAAAAAAATTCAATTTTATATAAATTTGGTTATATTTTCTAATTAGAAAGAACGGAAGTAAGCTTACTAACTTAAAGTTTAACAAAGAAAAATCATGGCTTCTTTTCTAGTTCACAGCATAAAGTTTAACAAAGATATATCGTTATTACAATGTCATTTTACCTATCCCCGTTTCTATGATTTGGGAAGAATTATATTCAATTTCAAATCTCTTTATCGAATATTACAACACTTCTTTGTCTATATAATATAGCTGTTCTTTTGGCCTTTCTTCATGACCCAACAAGCAATAAAGATAAAAAAAAAAAAAAAAGCTTAGAAACAAGGACTGCACCCATCTGTGAAATTGTAGATCAGCAAAAGGAAAACTGCACCAAAATAGCAATCTTGTGAAGGTTGAAGCCGAGAAACAAGAAGAACAACCAGCATCTGTGATCAATCTTGTTGTCATTCTTGCTGGGCTTACATTTGAAGCATACACAACCCCTCTGTATTTACTTATTTTACAAAACTACATTTTATTTTTGTGCCCATGTAATTTACTTGACTAGTATTGAGCTTTATTTACTAATACTAAAAAAAGAACATGGATTGATGTGTGTGTACGCACACGCTTTTGGTTTGTGATTAGAGAAATGTTGGGAGGAAGGACGTTGATGTTGTAGGTTGAAAGACAGTTTATCTCTCAGATTATGTCACAGTTTTCCACACTCACAAGCTTACAAATTAGTTGATTCATGAATATTTCACAATTTTCCACCGGTGGCTTCTATTTCTATTAATTGTTTTATGGGTATTTGATTGATCTTTCAAAAATTTTAAATGGGTAATTTTTATTAGTGAAAATTGAAAGAGAAAGACTAGGTTTGTTAAGGATACTTCTTTTGATTTTGACAGTGTTTTGAAACATTTTTACCTATAATGTGTTGTAAAAAGCTTATTTTAATTTTTCTTAAATTATACTTCAACCAGATCTTTTTGGGAGAAAAAAGGAAAAATCGCAAATTAAGTACTAAGGCATTGAACAGTCTATGAAAATTACTCTAATCTTCTAGTTTTACCAACTAGCTTTGGAATTTTGGATAACAATGAAGGAATTGCATTGAAATTTTAGTCATGTGCTTCTAGGTTATATTTTCCAATCATTTAACTAATCTGATCTAATGTACTTGATCTTCTATAGTTAGTTTTCTGGAAATTTTAGTTTTAAGAGGAAAATAGTTTGAATCATTAATCAGTCTTTTTTGTCTTCCCCCTCTCTCCCTTTTTCTCTCATGTCAGCTTATTGTTGGATTCCCGGGTTTTTCTTTATTGTGATTTAGTATACTGAGTTGGCTTTGCTTTTTTTCTTTCTCCTTAATTTTTTTATATCCGCCTAGCTTATTAAAGTTTTGTTATTTATTTATTTATTTATTTTAGTGAATATATGAACTGGGTGTCTATTGTGAATAGAATCAGATAGGAGCAAGAGGCCAGACGCTTTTGGTTGATATAACGGTACTAAATATTTTTGTATTTTTCTTCTTTTAGTTTGTTTATTTGTTGGGATCTGTTTTAGATTTCTGGAACTCTCTTATTTTGGTTTTTTACAATGTTTATTCATTAGATTAAGGTGAATTCCCTGGTTCAGCTTTAGGCTTACACCCACGGGCAGAGACGAATAAATTTTATTATTGATCTCATTAGATTACAAAATGAATACTTATATCTCATAAACTCAAATCTCAAATACACTGAAAAAGTGCTTGCTCACAAAAGAATTAAGCAAACAAGAAAGAGGAAATGGTGTGTTCATGAAAAGATTCATATGCTTTTCCCAATTGTGGTGCAGTCTAAGAAAAGGGTTTGGTGTGTTCATGAAAAGATTCACAAGACTACTTCTTTATGAGTATACTGGATGTTTGCAATTAATGATGGTTTTCCTTATTTGCTTCCCTATTCTGGTATGGATTTGTAATATTTGTAGGATAAATTTCAATATGTTTATCTTCTTTATTCAATGCTGCCATAATTTGATCTAATGACCTGATATAGATGGTCAAATGTCAATATTGTTGAAGGGTTTTTACTTTGTTGGTATGTATAAATTACAGTATTTGTTTTTGTTTATTGACAAGTTCTCATTAATTTAAACTTCATTTGGAGCCACATTTGATTTTCAATATGTTGGTCTTGAGGTTTTATATCAAGTTATAATTTTTGAACTTCTTTTTCCCTTATATGATTTTTATCCTATTGTTGCTATATATTATTTAGTTTACAACTACTAATTCAACAACGGTTATTTTCATATGCAAGTATTTCTTATTATGTTAGTGAAGGTTGCTTTTCTTGATCTGCCTTTGTGGCATGGCATTCTAGTTCTTGAGATCTTTAAGGGTCATCGAGGCTTTCATAGAAGAAGAGTAAGCGACAAAAAAAAGAGTTATGGAGGCTTTTATATGTTGGGATATTTTTGACAATTTATTTTACTATTATGAAACTATTGTAGTTTTTTAAGATGTAAATTGAGATGCTTTGTACTAATTTTCAAATTTAGTTAGGATGTTTTAATAGTTGTATTTTTATTTATTTAAAATAAATAAAATTATTTTTACTTAGATGTTGTTTGTGTATGAATTTGTAGTTTAAAAATAAATTTAAATTCTTGTCCAATAATTCTAATTTTCAATAATTAAGAAATTAAATTAAATTAAAATTGATATTATTTCAATTTTTTACATTATACTAACAATAACTTTGATATCACGGTATTAGAAATTTATTGATATCACGGTGTCAGAGATTCATCGATATCACGGTGTTAAGGATTTAACAATAATAATGTCATCAATGTAAAGGTAAATTAGTAAAAAGACTATAAAAGTTAAGATTTAACTAATTTGTTGTAACAACATGGATTTCTTAAGTAATATAAAACATCATAGGATAAGTAGGTAATACTCAAAATAAAAGGGGATAATTGGTCGTTGCCTTTCTTATTATTGCCTTGCCTTTTGATCCTGTTATTATTTGGTTTGTCAACATCATTTTTTTTTTGTTTGAAAGTTTTTTTTCTTACATGAAAAAAGAGCTTTTTCATTGTTAGATATGGATAATCCAGCCATTTAATGTGTTAAGAACTTTTGATAGGTAAATAGATTCTTAAACTGTTCCAAAGAGGGTTGGTTAATCCACGAACAAATGAAATTTTATAAATGAAATATATTCCCTCTTTAATCCACGAAAAATATGTCTCTTCATTTATGCCTTAGAAATAGGCTCCTCGAAATCTAGTAACATTCTTTAAACACAAATTCTTTATTTTAAAAGAATTCACTAATAGAAAGATCACCTCGTGTTGTATATTTGCTAG
The DNA here is from genome assembly GCA_946807835.1 of Ailanthus altissimus. NCBI lineage: Eukaryota > Viridiplantae > Streptophyta > Magnoliopsida > Sapindales > Simaroubaceae > Ailanthus > Ailanthus altissimus. The sequence continues at coordinate 5,385,811 of OX327689.1, forward strand.
TTCATTTTCTAACATTTATAATTGGCTCACGTCTTAAATAACCTGTTGAGAGTCTCTTATATCTCACTTTCAACTTGTTTTATATCTTTTAGAGGTTTTATATCATCTCCACTAGCAACTTCTTATAAGTCTTCACCAACTAAATAAGGCTTGATTCATGACTTCCATGTCTTATAATTAGTTTGGTTGAGAAGCTTCAGGCTAAGTCCGTTGACACAAGGAGTAGAATTCATATCTCTTGAATATTTTTGTCGTCCTAGAAAAATTTCTTTTTGTTTCAATTGACTTCAAACTCAAAAAGATGTTTAAGTTGACCAATCTCTTTTATTTAGAAGTGAATCGTCAAATTCTCTATTGGTCGACGAATCTCCTCTTTATCATCTCTAGTGATAATTAAATCATCTAATTATACCATTACAATTAAAAGTTTCTTTTCATTAGTTTTGACGAACAAGTTAGAATTAGCAGGTGCTATAGAATAACCACCATATGTTAAAAATTCTTTAATTTTACCATACCATACCCTTTGAGCTTGCTTTAATCTATACAATACCTTTCTCAACTTACATACATAATCAAGTTGAACTTTACTTTCAAATCTCAGTGGTTGAATTATGTAAATTTTTCGATCCAACTCTTCACATAAAAAGGCATTCTTCATGTCCATTTTTCACAATATCCAACCGTTGCTAGTTGCTAGTGCAAGTAAAACTCGTATTGTGGTGATCTTGGCTACTAGACTAAACATCTCATCATAGTCTAGCCCATACTATTGAGAAAATCTTCAAGCTACCAGCTGAGCTTTATATCTCTCAATCAATCTATCAGGACTTCTTTTGATCTTATACACCCACTTACAAGACATAGGTTTCATATCCTTTGACTTTAACACTAAATCCCAAGTTTGATTTTGCTCTAGTGCTATGATTTCTTCTTTCATAGCTTTAATCCATTCAAAGCTTTGTGATGCTTCTTCAAAAGTCTCAAGTTCCTTAACATTTTCCTTCTTTGCCACAGCTGTATTAGTATATTTTGGATTAAGCTTTCACATTCTTGTTAACCTTCAAAGATAAGATTGAGGGGTTGCAAGTTTTGCTCTTTATATTTGGCCTTCGTTGTTGATTATTGATAGATGCCAGTTTATCAAGAACTTTAAGTTGTCTCATGCTTAGTGTTGCCATCGCTACTTTTATCATTAAGTTCTTCTTAACTTTTCAGCAATTTGCTCATTTATCTTTTATTGTAGTCGTTCTTCTATTTTTTTTAAATCTTGAAGCTCCTCTTTCTATGATGACTACTATGAAGATACTTCATCAACACCATATCTCTTGATGTATAGCATCGTCTACTAGTAGAGTTACAATATTTTCATCCTTTGTGCTGGTTATCATATCCAACAAAGATAAACCTGATTGCCATTTTGTCAAACTTACTCTTTAGGTGACTTGGCACAAATACATAGGTTATATAACCAAATACTCGAAAATAACTCTCTGTAGGTTCATATCCCATAATTTCTCAAAATGTGATATAAATCCTATCTTAGTTAAGAAAGCCTATTAATTATATAGGCTGCTATCTTTATTCCTTCGGCTCAAAATATTTCTGGTACATTTTTTATGTGCAATATACTTCTACAACTCTCAACAAGATGCTGATTCTTTCTTTCTGCAACACCATTTTATTGTAATGTGTTAACACATATGTACTGATGTCGTATTTTGCATTCTCGAAGATGTTAAGAGAACTCATTAGAGGTATATTCTCCCTTATTATCTGTGCGAAGAAAACAAAATCTTCCTTCCAACTTCTCTTTCAATCATTTCTCTAAATTCTTTGAACTTCAAAAAAGTATCTGATTTTTCTTTCATAAAGAAAACCCATACATACCTCAAGAAACCATTAATAAATTTCACAATGTACCGCATGCTACTAATTGATGGCTATTTGATAGGTCTAAACACGTTAGAATAAACTAACTATAATGGCTCCTTAGCTTTAAACTTTGACTCTTTATATAGTAGTTGATGTGCCTTGCTATACTAATATCTCATATATAATGTATCCACTCTCACATCAAGTTGAGAAAAACCCTTAACCATTGCCTTGTTCATCATCACTTTTAGCTTATAATAACTTACATGTCTTAATCGTGCGTGTCATAAATCTACTGTTTCATTCTTTCGAATCTTGTCTACATAAGCTAATTCTGTTGTTAGTACATAGACTGACTCTAATCGCCATCCTTCCATTGTTGGTGCTCTTGAGATTTTTAAATCTTAATACATATTAACATCTTGTCGACTGAACATGATATAGTATCAAGAAGATGTTAATTATGATACTGATAATAGATTCTTTTTATGCCAGAAACATGATAGACATCTTGATGTGTTACCTTATTAGAATTGTAACGAAGTGCAAGAATTATGTTATTGATGTAGTTGATGGGCAAACTTGAGTTGTCATCTGTCACCATCACTCGACTTTCCTTATACTCAATCATATTCTATAACTTTTCTTCATCACTAGTTATGTGATTCGAATATCCTAAGTCGATGATCCAATCATTTTTATAATCAATATGTTCAGGCATTATCGTTGAGAGTAATAGGTCATTTTCTTCTATAGCGATAGATGTTTCAGTATCCTACTTGTCTTCACTTTTTCTTTCTAAGTTTGAAGTGGCAACATTACCCTTAACAGACATTTTCTTCAACCAGTAGTCTTTTTCCATATGGCCAATTTTTCCACAATTATAACATTTCCCTATAAACCTTTTCTTTTGGTTGAATTGACTTTCATCGCTGTAAGTCCTTCATGCTCCACTTATTTATGAGCTACCTTCTTGATGATTCATTGGCTTGTCATCATCTCTTTTAGATCCTATACTAATACGTCAGTTAAATTAACGTTTTCTTTTGTCGATATAAAGTGCTTCTTCATCATATTTTAATGAGACCTTACCTTTTCCTTGACAATTGTCTCTTGATCAGCAATCAAATTTTTAAATTTAAAAATAGATGGTTAGGTTGGCCAGCCTTGTACAGTGGTAACAAAGCTTTTATAATCGGGCCTCGAATCATGGATGATAATTCTTTTTATCCTAGATTTAACAATAGCAGCAGCAAGATCTAACTCAGATATTTCACGACACAATGACTTTACCTTCGTGAAATATTAGTTGATTGTCATGTTGCATTATGCAATCCACACTAGCTCATTCTCAAGAAGTTGTAATCGTATGCTTTTTTTTAGAAGAGTGATGCAAAAGTGTTTCATGCTTTGTTTGATGTCTTACTCTTCTTTATATGCTCTAACATCTCTTCCTCAATTGTTATTTCAATGGCAAACATAGCCTTACCAAGTTTCACCTTTCACTTCTTCAAAGTGGCTTCGTTTATTAGCTATTTCACATCATTCTCGCCAACGACCTCTCAAAGATCTTGGCCGTATAAGTAAAACTCCATCAACATCGCCCAAGGTCAATCTCTGACCGTCCTAATGTCGTTCTTAACAATGATTTTACTAGCACTACAGTAACAATGCCAACGTATTTGTTTATATGAATTGTACACCAAAAAAAATTCTCAAAAAAGATCGGATGGGTCAAAATAGTCCCACTTAAAATTCAGATTCCTTAGGCAATAATAACCCTTTTGATAGAACTTTTCTAAATATACATCATTCATACAATTACACCAAGTTCTAATAATAGTACTGTATATTTAAATAATACTTGTATAAACAGTTCTTCAAATACTGTTCAACGCTCCGAACAACCAGGCTCTGATACCAAATATAGAACATAATGGAGTATAAATGAGAACACTTTAATTTAATACAAAACTCACTAATACATAACACTAGATAACTCACTCAATTTTACAATACTCTCACTATTACTTCACTCACAAACTTTTATTTTTTTCTCACTTTTTTCCTTCATTCTTACTTGCTGCATCATTAATGGTTTCCCTCCGATATTTATAGGCTTATGAAGTCGGTTATGGATGTGTGGATGCAATTATTGAGAGACTAAAGATTAGCATAGAATGATGGTTCAAACTTTAGAAGTCTAAAGATGAATGCTGCAAATTACTTGTTGGTTTCTTCTTCTTGAAAAGTTAAGAAAGGAGGCTGCAACTTATTGTTCTTGAAAGCACTTGGTCATTCTAAAATGACGGTGGTGCAACTTTCAATAATATATTTATATGTGAACCATCATAATGAGTAGGGCAAACTCAGAGTAGGGGACAAAATGTTTAAATTTAAAAAAAAATTAGAAGGATTGAAATCTATGTTATAAAAGTATAACTACCAAAATAAAAATTTAATAGAGCATAAAATATAAATTTTAATTTTAAAAGGTTTAAATCATAGTTATACTTTTACAAACTTAATTTTTTATGGAACTCGAGAACCGTCGCCCAAACCTCAACATAAGTTCGTTTTTAGTAATGACCAAAGTTTATCAAATAACAACAACAACAACAACAACAACAATAATAATAATAAGGGTAAATTCCATTTATCCCTATTAAATTTATTAACTATCAAAAACTTTGTTAGTATTTGATAATATTTAAAAACTCTCACACTACTATAACTGTAATAATATAAATATTTAAAAAATTAATAAATATATTTAAGTAGTACTAAACAATAAAAATGCACTATATAAACAGTAAAATTATTATATTTGTACTATCAAATAATTAATAAGAATAACATGATATTTTATTATATTATAAATTATTATTTAATACAAATATCTACATTTTTATTAAATTGTAGATATTATCATTTATCATATTAATCTAACAAATAAAAAAAAGTTATTAATTATAACACAATGTAAAATTATTATTTTTACATTATTATTTAACTATTTAAAATTATGTTACACTATACTAGTTTTATTGTTTATATAATGCATTATCGATATTGTATGAACATAATTATTAACTTTTTAAATAAAAAATTATTATATATCACTAAAGTTAATTTATACTTTTACGATTATAATTACTGGAGAGTTTGTGAATAATATCAAATATTATAAGAATTTTTTGGTAATTAGAGAATCTATTAAGAGGGTAAACGGTAAATTTTTTAATATAATAATAATAATAATACATTTAAGTAGAGGAGAATGAGTTTTACCCTCAAAAATATACATGCACTAAACATACAATGAAGAAAAAGCATGAGCATGTAAAACAAACCCAGCAAAACCGCTGTTTCGAAAACCCATTTGCATCTTCGCACACAATATTTTGCAACTTGCCGAAGGTGGACAATATCTGATAGTATTAAACACACTTAACCAGAAAACAAATACTATAATACTGTGAAAATTAACTTTTCTTCTCCTTTTCTTTTTTGGATGAATAAAAATTAAAGACACTTGGACATTATATTCGGCATCAATACCTAGACCTTGAATTCGCGGGTTGAAGAAAGATCTCATAAAACAACTTCTTAAAGAGCCGCAGGTACGAATGACTTTCCAAACTTATGATCAGCGACAAGCTCCCATCATTTTCCGGAGTCGGGAAAATAAACATCACCCCTTCGGGAAGGAGAGGAAGTGGCTTCACGAACATTGGCTTGCCCCATCCGAAATCTGAATCATACATCGGTATGTTTGCCAAGTTACTTATAAAGAGATTAGGGCGCCGGTAAATGACGGCGTCGTGCTTTAGAACCTTCAAATCAGGCTGTTGATTTAGATACGAAAGAGTTGACTTCAAATACTCATCGTCCATCCGTTTGAGTGCCGTGCAAATTCTTTGTGCTGTGTAATTTAGTGGTTCTGATCGGATCTCACCTGATGTGGCAATTGATGTAGCGTTGAAGACAATATTGCCGACGTACCCAGAGGGGAGGGGAGGATTAAATCTAGAACGGCCATTTGTGACAACGTATAACTTGCTGGCTGTGGAGTCGGACAGTTCACGTGCTCTGCACGCACAACGCCATATATGAGCTGCTAGGATTTCGAACTTCGTATAGTTGGTATTGGATCCATGATCTTTGTTTGATTTTTCTTTGAGGGTGTTGATTTGATCACGTGAGAGTTTAAGGACAGCGATGGAACTTGATCCGGGATCTGGGTGGAGCAGAATATTTTGAGTAGGGGTGTTCAGGAAATTAGGGGGCAGATCGTATTCGACGTGAGGGAACGAGGGAGAATTTGGAACGGCAACTCCTAATGCGGTCCGATCAAAGAAGGGCCAAATGCCGATGGGGGCACCGCGTGCAATTTCTGCCCACGTCTTGACGAAATTGAAGATTGAAATTGCATCTGCTACTGTATGGTGAAACATTACTCCAAGACAAATTCCTCCGCACTTGAAGTGAGTTGCCTAATCAACGTATGTAATGGCAAGACAAAGTAATTAAATAAAATGTAGTATAAAGATTAAGTCATTTCAGGAAGAAATATTAATTTTCTGATTAGGCCAAAAATGTTAATCCTAATCTTTTGGGGATTATGATAATACAGTGGGGGTGGGCATTTTTGAACTAAACCGGCCGAATTAAATTGAAAAGGTTAGTTCGATTTAATTTCATCCCTTGTTTTTTGAAAAAAAAGGGTTTATTGGTGTCTATCAGCACTTTTTAGGTATTTGATAGATCTGCTTCTTCAAAAAGCTGTATGAGGTACTCTGATACAAAATAATTGTCTACGAAACGTTTTTTAAATATAAAAAGATAATTAGTTTGATCTTGTACCTGTATTATTGCTAGTGGGTAAGAAGATATACCCTTGCTGTAGTCAACAGTTGGAACAAGCTGTAGAAGCTCCATGCTTAACGCAAAGTAGTCACCAAGATCATCAATGGCACAACTTGTTTCAGCCTCTATAAACAAAACCCCTTCCCCGTTACAATCGATCTCGAGTCTTCCGTTTTCATCAATCCCAAATCTTCCAGCCATGGGGTAATACGGCACAAGAACTTTGCTCAAAGCCTCCTTTAGTAAACCAGCTTCGAAGAAATTGGAAGAATTATTCTGCCGTCGGTAAAAGAACATGTTCGGCATGTGAACTTCCGGCGCCATCAAGTCCAAGTCAGAATTTCTCAGGCCATGTTTGGGCGTTTCTTGGGCAGGTCGTATTATTGTTGATTCCTTCACGTGAATTTTCATTGTTGTCAACTATCTGATTGTGATCACCCCAATACCTGTGATGGGCACAGAAATTAAACCGCCATGAGACTTGTATTTATTTAACCAGAACAATAAGGATGAGACTAATAGCAAATCAAAAGGAGGATGAGAACTCACATACCTTTTTGGCCTCTTAAGACATTAGCCTTTCGGCGGTAGATGAACAATGTGTATTCTGATTTCGGATTATTAGGCTATAGCTGGAGGGTTATGTAAATATTTATATAGTGTTAAAACCACCAAAGTTGCTTAAAATAGTGTTAAATATTTATCTAGTGTTAAAATCTCATTTAAATAATAATTAGGCAACCAACTACGTATTAATTTATATTATTTCCTGAGCCATCGGCGGCGGCAGCCGCATACGGCCAAAAGAATTATAGTAATTAATTTGTAAAGCTCGTGAGTCTTGTTCCCTACAATTTTTTGCCACCTAATCTTGTAATTATTGTGATATTGAGAGTAGTGGTGCCAATCCGTCTAATCAAATTGTATTATGTCGCGTTTATAAAATATTAATAAATTTTTTTTAAAATATAATTTATTAATTAAATGAATTAAATATTTAAATTTATATTCATTTAATAAATAAATAATATAATATGATTAAATATATTTAAATAAATTAATTTAATTTAATTTATTTAAATTCGATTTATTTACTATTCAATTCATTTTCTATTTAATTTATTATTATTTAATTCATTTATAATTTAATTTATTTACAATTTGATTTATTAATAAATTAATAATAATTCGATTTGTTTATAATTTATTTAAATCATAATAAATAAATTTTAAAATTATATCAAATATCAATTATATGATGCTAAAAATAACTTAATCCTTAACTTTTTTTTTTTGATCCAATGAAGATATCAGGTTTAATATCTTACTAAAAATAAAAAAGTGCATTAAGAAATATAAAATTAAAGAAGAAAAAAATGATTCAATAAACAAAATAAGAATGCCTAAAAATTTAACATCACGAAAAGCTCTTCAGCTATTTTTAAAAATCCCTCGTCTCCTCGTGGAGAAAGTGATTTGCCTTGCAACAACATTGTCAATCTTCTTGATCTTGATCTTCTCTCTCGCCCTTGATCTTTAAAAAAATTCAAAAAAAATTAATTAACCCATAAACTCCACATTCACCATGTAAACAAAAACATGTATTCATAAAATGCCATGAAAAAAATAAAAATTCGAGAAGCTGTAAAAGAAAAAATACACTCAGTTCAGATTCAGTTGAAGAGACCCAGAAAAATTAAACATATCCAACCAATAATAACTGGTGAACATGTAAACAATTCACCAAAAAAATAATATGAGAAGGGATCTTTTGTTTATTCGAGTTACCTTCTTTGGAGTTGCTAGTAGGGCTGATCAAAGCAACCAAAAGCCAACAAATAGAGAAAGTGAAATTTCGAAAGAAAAGGGATAGATTGAACGAATGAATTTTAAAAAAGAATTGAGATTAGGTGGAGTGATATGATTAGAAATGTAAAGAAAATAGAAAATGCGGTGGAAAAGAGAAAAAAAAAAATGGTGGGATGTGGGTTATGAAGAATGGAGAGGAGTGAAATGATTAGAATTGTAAAAAAAAAAAAAAGAGAGAGAAAAAAAGGAAACAAATGGTGGGAATGGCAGTGGAAATAATGATGATGTTATTTTAAATTTTAAAATGAAAAGTTGATAAAAAAAACAATAAAATATTAAAATATAGAAATAAATTGTTTACTAAATATTTGCATGTTTTAAATAAATTTGTTAATTACATAATTCAAATAAATATTTGATATAATTAATAATTAAATAATACAAATTTAATTTATTTATTAATTATATCAATCTTATTTATATTCGTTTAAAACGTATCGAATTTGTATCAAATAATTATGACATGAATAACTTCAACTTTAAATAGTAAAATATTAGCTATTAACATTGTTACCTCCTGAAGTTTATACAAATTATATTTTGATGGTAGCTTTAATTTTAATTACACTGTTATCTTTTTTATTTAATTTGAAAGAAAAAAATATTTTCACTTTTTAAGTATATTTTATTTTATTTACATAATAAAAAATATAATTTTAAAGATATTTTTATTTTTTAAATTAAGTAAAAATAATAATAATATAATTAAAATTAAAATTATCATTGCACTTGCTTAAAATAACTCAATAATTTAAAATTTTGCGGTGCATGTTTTCGATTTTCCCTTCCTATATATATAATAAAAATCTTCATTAAAATACAATTTATATAAAACCCTCAAGGGATAAAAATATTAATATCTCGGAAGTTTAGATACATATAATTACACCAAGTAACAATATATAAAATTTTATTTTATATAATTTATTTTAAAAAATAAATTTTATTAAAATTGTTAAAATACATATTAAAACCGGTCTCATCTCATTAGAACCGTGGTAGAATCCGAAAGAATGTATACTTTCAAAGAAAGAAAAACTTTAAAAAAAAATAACACCTTGAAATTTAAAAATTAGTTATTTTTTAAAAAAAATTAGGTAATCATCCATTTTATAAAAAAAAATTGAACCGCGGCATCTAAATTTTTCTGATAAAATGTTAACTTATAGTTACTGATGCAAAAAGCAGGAGCATTATGAGTTATATATTGATAGTTATCTCTAAAATGCATTGTAAAATCCCGACATCCGGGCCACAGCTCAAAGCATATAAACACCAATGCTGAACGATGCAAGTTGCTGATTAGGTTTGTTTACTTTTTGTCTTATTATTGTATTTTAATTGCATTATATGAGCCACAGGCTGCATAAGAATTTGGATTAACACACTCAAAGTAATACATATATATATATATATATATATATATAGAGAGAGAGAGAGAGAGAGAGAGAGAGAGAGTTCTGATTCTACTAGTAACATAATTTACTATATGATAAATATTTAGACATTTGGCGCAATTTTTATAGTATATCGAGAACAATATTAAAGTTTTGAACTATACATAATAGTGTTATTTATAGTGAACTATATAATTAATTATATCATTTTCTTTATATGTAGAGAAAGAGTTTTATTTTAATGAGTAATATATTTTATTATATGGTAAATTTTTAAATACATGATAATTTGTAACATATTATAAATAGTTTTGAATCAAGTTACAAATTTATTAAATAATATCAAATGATAAATTATTAATTCATTAGATCAATTTCTTATAAACATAACAATATATAAGATCTACCTCTCAAAAATCAACAAACATTAACTTCCCTTGGCACGTCATCAAGGTGCTCCCAGTAGTTAGAATTAATAGATTTGGGTAGACTAATTGTTACATGCTTTATAATACTAAAGACGTCCCTTTATTTTGTGAGAGACCCAATTTCTTTTTTATATGTATTTTTAACTTTATTTTCATTTTTAAATAATAAATGAATAAAATTTATTTTTTCTTATTTTCTACTCTCTGCATGGCTTAACCCCCCTCAGTCTAATCTCAATCATCTATAATCTTACTTTGCTCTTTTATAAGAAAATTCTTTCTCCAATTATTTACACACACAAAAAAAAAAGTCATTTTTCTTTCTAAAGTAAAAATTAAGTCAATCTTTAATCAGTTTTAATTTAAATTTAGAAATATATATCAGAAGAAGAAAATTAATAAACAAACAGTGATGTGATTTTGGTGAATAATAGTAAAGCATGATGAGAGTTAATAAAAAAAAATTACTTCAAGGATGGAGAGTCATTTTATGCTAGTAATTAGGCAAGATTATGCGTGGTTATTGGCGGAAGATCAAGGTGACAATGCCACTCACTAGTTTGGCCATATGCTTGGTTGTTCCGACGGTATAATAGCGATAAAGATGGGTGCATTTGCATGATGGCTTGTGAAGAATCTGCTAGTGGCCTTGGTGGGATGAAGAATTTGAGAATATAAAAGAAAATTTGTAAAATGAGAGTCTTATTTTATTAACTTTTATTAAAATTTAATTTATATAAAATAACAATTTTAAATAAAAAAATAAATCAAATGATTAAAAAAGAAATAAATTACATTTAAGAATAGAATAAAATATTTGATTGAATCATACTTTATTTCACATATTCTAATTTTAGTTCTCATTTTTATACTTGTACTAACTTAAAGAATTTCTGTTGAATCTTATAATTCTCCTTCAAATTGATGAGAAAAACTTTATTGGACTCCAACTTATTATAGAGATATTTATAAATTCTTCATTTTTAATCTTTTGATTATAAATAAGAAAGAAATATTCTTTTAAATCTTTGTATAAAAAAAAGTTTAACTTTTAAATTTTTTTTAATTGATTATTTTAAAAATTAAAATTTATTCTTATCATCTTTATCAAAAATATCTTTCAAATTTTAGAAAGCATTGCTATTATCTCTCATTATGAAAATTTTTGAAAATCAACATTTTTTCTTATTTTTACTAACCTTTACCTCTCCATTTTTTTTTTTAACTCTACCCTCCGAAACTCAACATTTTGTTTGGCTTCACCACCACGGAAAGGCAAGTCTTTCCCTATATTTTTTTTTTAATTATTTCCCTCAATCTTTTCCCACCGAGAAGCCATCAACTATTTTTTTTGTATTTGTTGATCACACCACCGAAAGTAACCACTTGCTCACACCTTTTTCTCTAATATTTTTTTTAAAAAAGATTTATTCACTTGTGTTTTCTTTCTTTCACTCACCGAAAAAGTTACACATGTCACACATCTCTCACCCACCTCTTTTTGTTTTTTTTAATTTTAACATTCCATTCAATCTTTCCTTTTTCTTGTGATCTCGTCACACCACCGAAAAAGGCACCCGGAAAGTGCTTTTTCATGTGCACAATACCTTTCATACACACAAAACTCTGAAATTTTCTGCAGTTTTAGGAACTGCTTTTTCAAAGAGGCCCATGACGATATGACCGTCAGATTTTCTAGCGATCTCCACATCAAAGTAAACTTTTATTTCTTTCAAATCCTCCTTCTACTTCTTTGCCTGAATTGAAGACAAAGTAACCACGAGAACAAGAGCCCATAACAAGAAATGCATGCTGGGAACTTTACTGCCTCGAGCATGGATTTCAGCCAGATGGCCAGATGCCGAGTAATAAGACTGTCCGTGGAGGAGACGATCCCTTTTTCAGTGAAACTGATGCTGGAAAGGACGTCCTTCGTGTTGTTTTTGTCGATCTTGTAGATCTGTCTTGGACTGCACGGCGTGAGGTGCTGTGATGTATCCTCTGTATATTTTGTAGATCTGTACGAGGAAGTTAAGAAGCCAGTAGTGTATCATCTGTGGCATGGCGTGAAGACGCTGATATCGGGATCGTTGACCGTTGGATTTGCCGGTGTTGGCTGATTGTTTAAAAATGTTGCATGTATGCCAGGAAGTTGATCAGTGGTAGCCGTAAGGTACGACGCGCAGCCGAAGACGATGCTGAAGTGGTGGTTGGCAGGGTACTCTTTGACAATTTTTTTTTAAAGCTACAAATAAATAAAAAATATAAATACTAAGACTTTTATATATATTTTACAAAATGATTTTTCAATCATGATGGGTGACCCCATTAACGCAACCCATCGTTAACATCTCTTTTTAATATGTGACAATATAAAAAAATTATAAAATAAAAATCTTATTTTATTAATTTTTTTTAAAGTTCAATTTATATAAAATGATAGATTTAAATAACAATAAAAAATTTAAATTACATTTAACATTGAGCATGAGAGATTGATTTGACTGAATTATATTTTATTTTACGCATTCTAATTTTAGTTCTCATTTTTTTATTTGTACCAACTTAAAAAATCTCTGTCGAATCTTTTTAGTTGCGGGAGACGATAGCTAATAGATCGTCAATACCAAATTAGAAGATCCCATCCTTCAAAGCAACAATCTTCGAATCCTTATCCTGCAACTCTTCCTTGTAAGCCTCCACGATACAAATATTGTCTTGTAAGGCCTATATAAAACACTAAACCACAAAATCAAACTCAAAACATATTAAAACGCAGCATCTTCCAAAACTTACTGTGATCCATGATTGGGAACTTTTCAGTTCCTAGTTTTTCAAAGTCATCTCTAGGATAATCTTCTTATCCTTATGAGTAAATAAACCATTAAAGACTGCAACACTACTCATTGGAACTTGCCTTAAAACTATCGATTCTTTGATAAACCTGGAGTAGTCGCTCTTAACAAAAACAATTGGAACAAAATTTCACCTTTCTTGGGAAGAGAGTTCGGAAATCTGCAACACCTGCATGCTCTTATCTTCTAAGGGAAAACAGGGCCATCATTCTTCGTGCTCTCGAAGCTTGAACTGGAGTTGTTTGAATCACTGACTTCAAAGATAGGGGCTTGTGGTAGATAAGAGTAAGAAAAAAATGTCAAATAATTCAGATTTAAAAAAAAAATGGAAAGTAGAAAAAAGTTTAAAGAACGTTACTAGAGCCATGAGAGAGACAAGGAGGATCAACTGGAGGAATGATGTCTTTACTTTTCTTATCTGACGAAGGATGAGGAAGAGAAGGAAGAACAAGTGTAACAACAACAACAACAAATATTTGAAATAATAAGAGTAGTTGAATTTGACAGAGTTGGATTCTTAGGAAATAAATTATTGAGAAATTTTTAGAAATAGACCTAAAATTTTATAAATATACTATTTTAGTCACATTTAATTTTGATATTCTATAGTAACAAAAAATACAAATTCAGACTCTTATACCCTTAAACAAAAAACTCCCTTTAAAGATTTTATTAATAAAAATTTAATTTGATTAAAGATTTAGAAGTTGTCATTGTATAAATTAGGTCTTACATAATATATTTTCTACTTCAAACTCTAAAAATAGTCGATTCTTGATAATTTTTTTATTTTAGAAAAAAATTGATATTTATTAGAAATGAGTGATATAGATGAATTTAACGTGAAAAATGGATTAAATAATGAAAAAAAAATTAAATTCGACAAAAAAAAAGACTTATTTGAGGTTATTTATTAAATCTAAATGGCAATCGAAGCAACAGCCAACCACTATCTGGGTCCAGCGCATCTCGGCCATAGTATCTCGGGCCCGAGATGCTATGGCTAAGATGCCATAATGGCATCTCGACAAGGTATTTTGGGTTCGAGATGATACATTGACATCTTGGCAAGGCATCTCAGGCCTAAAATGTCTTGACTTGAGATGCTACAATGGCATATTAGCCATGGCATCGCGGGACTGCGATAGTTTTTTGCTAAGCAACTTCTAATTTATTTTTCAATTTTTTCCGTGATGCAACCGCTTCTAATCTACTTATTTTGAATTCTGGATATTGAAATGTGTTTTTAGAGATAGATCAACTTACATCTAAGTTTAAATTTGTTAGATTTGAGTTCAAATATTTATTTAATACTATATTATGTATATAGAGGCAAATATGTATATTTATAGTTTATTTGGTTAATAAAAAATAGACAATTAAAAGATGGTTAAAAAAAGTATAATTATAAATTCTAGAGTTATTTTTTAAAAATTTTCTAAATTATTTTAATCCTCTGGTGGAAGGATAACAACATACTCATTCACTAGCTTAACAATAGATTTAACAACATTAAGAAGGATATTTATCTTCTTGATCTTGAACAAAGAGTTCGCAAGCTTAGCAAAAATCTTAGCAATATGATGCACATTAAATTTGTAAAATTTAAATAATTACTATGCTTAATTCTATGTACTCTTTTATCAGTGGGGTACATTGAATGTACAAAATAACCATAACAAAGTTTCTATTATTCATATTAATTACTACTTTATAAAAATATTTTATGAAATATTGACGGTTTAATAACTATCTTTGTAATTTCAAAACATTTCAATTCATGTTCCTTTATTAGAATCTTTTATGCGTTATAAACTCTAGGTTATTATTATGAATACTTCTGAAGTAAGATTTAAATATACAAATACCCACGAGTTAAAAAAAATATGATATTAATACTAAATTTTTTGGTAAAATATTTACGGATGTCTTATTGTTAGGAATATTCTGTTAAAATTAATAGATTCTAAATCAATATGTATTAAATGACTAAATTATCATTTTTAATGTAGATTTTAAAATTTTATTTTAATAAAAGTCTTTAAAAATAAAAAATAAAATAAAAAAATTCTTAAAAATGAAAAAAAAACTAAAACAATAATGAATTAAAAATAATAATAACATAATATATATAATTCAAAAATTAAAAAAAAAATCCACAATTAGATCATGCATGCCAAGTGTTACGCCCTAAATATTCTCAAGCAATTACTCGAGTATTTGGCACGCGACAAGACCACCAAGGGGGTGTCTTAGTCCATTTTTGGTTAAATGGGCTAGAGCTTCTAGAAGGCCCATAGAGTTGGGTTGAGGCCACATTAATGTGGTAGGTGGGAGAATAATCTAGAAAAGGCATATTCCTTTGGATATACTTTTGGTAGTTGGCATCTTTTGAAATATTTCTTAGCATATTCTCCTCTTTAGATTTGGACCATTGGATTAGAGTTAATCCTAGCCGTCCATTGTATATAGCTTTAGCTATAAATAGGTGGTGTTCTCATTTGAGAAACCATCCTCTAAATTGTAGAAATACTCTTAGCTTGTAAGTGTATAGCTTTGTAATCTCTCTTTAGTAATAAAATACGAGAGCATTCTCTCAAACACTTGGTGTGCTTCTTCTTCATCTATTTCTTTGGTTAATTGGGGTCTTGTAGGCTGCTTAGCACTAGCAAGTGTCTAAGGCCGTACGGTTTCGAGAAATCGGGTCGTGACAAGTGGTATCAGAGCCGGTTCAAAGAAAATGGTGAAGGGAGTTGCTGGATCATCGGGGATTACTGAAGGGAAGGGTAGAGACCCCAAAGCTAGGAGACATGGGAGTATTTCGCCAGAAAAGTTCGTTGATCCGAACCATGATCTAGTGGACATGGTTATGAGGCTCGGTGGTGCTGTGAACAAGGCAACAGATCGCCTTGGGGAGTTGGAGGAGCAAGTCCAGAATGTCGAGGTAGGCCTCGATACTCACGGGGATGAGCTGTGCTCCCTCATCGAAAGCTCCATTGACGAGCATGCTGTCAAGCAACGGGACTGGATCAAGGCTTTTCAGGAGAAGGTTTACAACACCATGGACAAAGTTCAAGCCCAAGTAGAAGAGCTACGAAAGGGGTTTGAAGGTGTCAAGGAGGATATGGTGTTGTGCAAGCGAGCGGTCGCTAATGGCGTAGCTACTCAAACTGCAGTGGCTGCACCAAGGGTCGAGGCCCCTAAACCGAAGGAGTTTAGCGGCAGACGGGATGCCAAGGAGCTCGACAACTTCTTTTGGCAAATGGAGAGGTATTTCGGCGCTATGGGCGTGCGGGACGAACACAAGGTAAGTACCGCAACTTTATACCTTTCCGATCATGCAATTCTGTGGTGGCGTAGGAAAAGCGAGGAGATTCGCAAGGGTACCTGCACCATAGACACATGGGATGAATTGCAACGGGAGTTAAAACGCCAATTCTATCCGGAGAATGTGGCGCATGATGCTCGCAAGCGGTTGAAGGAGTTGAAACAAACAAAGTCCATTGGGGAGTACATAGAAGAGTACTCTTTGCTGATGCTGCAAATCCGCAACATGGCCGAGGAGGACTTGTTGTTCAATTTCCTGGACGGGTTACAACCCTGGGCAGCCAATGAGTTGAAGCGGCGTGGAGTGCAGAATATATCCGACGTTCTTACAATGGCGGAGACGCTCATGGATTACCGCAAGGGGGATTCGGGAAAGTCCAGAAATTCTAAACCCAATCACAGCAAGGGTGGGGAAGCCAAGGAGTTTCAGCCTCCGGAGAGCAAGGAGGAGAAAGGCAAACTGCCCAAGTGGAAGGAGCAGAAACGCAACGGCCATAGAGGTAATGGTCCGAAGTCTAACTGTTTTCTCTGCGATGGGGATTATTGGGTGAAGGACTGTCCGAAGAAAAAGGCTTTCAATGCAATGTACGAGGCAAAATACGAGGGCGAACAGAGCCGTATGGGTTGCATGCAGCTGTTCAATTCCTTCAAAGCCAAGCGGCGTGCAGACGCGCCAACGGGGACGACGCTCATGTACATTGAAGCCTATGTCAATTGCATCAAGACTCAAGTGTTGGTTGATACGGGGGCTATGCACAACTTCATTAAGCGTGCGGAAGCGGAACGCTTGGGCCTTTATGTAGGGAAAGGAGAGGGATACCTCAAGTCCGTGAATGCAAGAGCCAAGCCGCTGGATGGGGTGGTTCGTGGAGCTGAAATTCACATTGGCAAGTGGCACGGTGAGGTAAACTTCTCGGTAGCACCTCTCGATGATTTTGATGTGGTGCTAGGTATGGAGTTCTTACGGCAATACAATGTGGTGTTACTTCCTCAACACAACTATATGTGTATTTTGGAAGGAGGGCCTCGAATGATACCGACGGTAGACATGCCCAAGGGTGGGCGATCCAAGCCAAACGCCAAGGTCCTTTCCGCAATGCAACTAAGGGTAGATGCTGGGCGCAAAGGAGGGTTACATTCAGCCTCAACAACGGGGGTGGATGATGCGGCAAATGAGGGCAAGGATGAAATACCGAAGGTTGTTGCAGAAGTGCTCGGGGAGCACAATGGGGTCAAGCCTACTGCCATACCGGAAGAACCGCCTTCAAGAGATGTAATTGAGGGCAAGTTGGAGCTTGAGATTACGCTTCCAACTATGGGGTTGACGCCTCCATCGGAGATGAGAGAGTTGCAGGGGCAGCTCGAGGAGTTGTTGGATGCGGGTGTCATCCAAAAGTCCAAGGTGTCACATGATGTGCAGTTTCAGCACAAGGAGTGGGTCGAAAACAAGCAGCGGCGTGTCAAGCATAGTGCGGGGGACTTGGTGATGGAGACGATACTTCCACCACAACGCAAGTCGGCATGCCTACTTCACAAGGGCCTTGATCGTGGGGACGAGGGGCCAAGGTTGATTGCCAAGAGAGTTGGCAACGTCTCGCATAAGGGCGAGTTACCTTCGAGACATCGGCAGTGGCGACATCAGGTGCATTCCGCAAGCTGTTGGAAGCAGTACCGTGGAGGTACGGGAGATGCAGAATTTGAGCCACCCAACCGGGAACCTTTGGGGATTTCCACACGCCATGACAAATGGGAGCAACTTAGGACGAGTCTTGAGTACTTTGTCGAGTGGAAAGGTTTGCCGGATGAGAGAGCACGCTTGGGACACGAGAGCGCACAACTAGAGTTTGCAGAATGGGGTGCGCAAGTTCTAGCGAAGACGCGACGAGGGCATCGCGTGAATTTGGTGGTGGAGAATGTCACGCCCCAAATATTCTCAAGCAATTACTCGAGTATTTGGCACGCGACAAGACCACCAAGGGGGTGTCTTAGTCCATTTTTGGTTAAATGGGCTAGAGCTTCTAGAAGGCCCATAGAGTTGGGTTGAGGCCACATTAATGTGGTAGGTGGGAGAATAATTTAGAAAAGACATATTCCTTTGGATATACTTTTGGTAGTTGGCATCTTTTGGAATATTCCTTAGCATATTCTTTTCTTTAGATTTGGACCATTGGATTAGAGTTAATCCTAACCGTCCATTGTATATAGCTTTAGCTATAAATAGGTGGTGTTCTCATTTGAGAAACCATCATCCAAATTGTAGAAATACTCTTAGCTTGTAAGTGTATAGCTTTGTAATCTCTCTTTAGTAATAAAATACGAGAGCATTCTCTCAAACACTTGGTGTGCTTTTTCTTCATCTCTTTTTTTGGTTAATTGGGGTCTTGTAGGCTGCTTAGCACTAACAAGTGTCTAAGGCCGCACGGTTTCAAAAAATCGGGTTGTGACACAAGGCCTGATCAAGCAAAGTATAATAGATTAGGCTATTGGCCTTGTGCAACGATCTAGATTGTCCTGCTCCGGTCAGATTAGGCTAATTATTTTTCTTTTAATTTTATTATTTTTTAAAATAATTCAAGAATTTAAAGTGTAAAATGAGTTTATTACTTTCAAAAATATTAATTTTAATGAAAGATTCATAACAATACATATTTTATCAAATATTAATATTATTTTTTTAGTCTCTTGAATATTTATATATTTACACCTTATCTTTATGATATTAATAATAATATCTTTAAATTCTAAATCTAAACACGCAATATAAGTAGGGATGACAACAAGTGAGTTTGTGTTAGATATCTCTAAACTCGTATTTACATTCGTTTAAAAAATAAAATATCAATTTTTTTCCAAATTTGTAGCGGGTTTGTATTTATTATCAAACTCGCAACGGATTTTGTGAATTTTAAGTGAATTTTGAATTAATATAATAAAAAAAATAAAATTATAACCTTAATTTAATTAAAATTTTATAAAATGAATCAAATAAAATAATATCAATTATAATTATAATTTTATTTACATTAAATATCATAATTTTAATTTTAATTACATTAAATATTTTAATTTCAAATCCAATTTCGAATTTAATTACGTTAAATGTTATAATTTTATTTATGTTAAATATTTTAATTTTAATTTTAATTACATTAAATGTTATAATTTTAAATCCAATTTTGATTTTAATTACTTAAATATTATAACTCCAAATCCAATTTCAATTTTAACTACGTTAATGTTATAATTATAATTTCAATTTCAATATCAATTATGTTAAATATTATAATTTCTATTCTAATTTTAATTTCAATTACTTTAAAATATTATAATTATAATTTCAAATTTAATTTCACTTATGTTATAATTCTAAACTGAATTTTAATTTTAATTATATTAAATTCTATAATTTTAATTCTAATTTTTAAATTTAATACGTTAAATGTTATAATTCAAATTTCAATTTCAATTTTAATTACGTTAAGTGTTATAATTTTGATTTTAATTACGTTAAATATTATAATTTTAATTTTACTATTGAATTCAATTATGTTAAATGTTGTAATTCCAAATTCAATTTTGATTTCAATTACATTAAATATTAAAATTCTAAATCCAATTTTTATTTCAATTACATTAAATACTATAATTTTATTTTTAATTCTAATTTCGATTTCAATTACGTTAAATATCATAATTTTAAATCAAATTTCGATTTCAATTACATTAAGTATTTTGATTTCATTTTTGTTAAATGTTATAATTATAATTTCAGTTTTGATAGTTAAATATTATAATTTTAAATTTAATTTCAATTATGTTAAATATTTTAATTTTAATTCTAATTTTATTTACATTAAATGTTATAAGTTTAATTTCAATTGTATTAAATGTTATTATTTCAATTTCAATTTCAAATTTAATTATATTAAATATTATCATTCTAAATTCAATTTTATTTTCAATTTCAATTGCGTTAAATGTTTAATTCTAATTTTAATTATAATTTTAATTACATTAAATGTTATAATTTTAAATCTAATTCTGATTATTTAAATATTTTAATTTTAATTTTAATTACATTAAATATTATAATTTTATAATTTAATTACAATCATTAATACATTTAAACTAATTTCATTTATTTTTATTAAATAACATGAACAACGTCAAATTAAATCTAAACTTTTTGATAAGAGTTAAAAATAAATATAAAAACAGTTAATTCATATTTTTATTTTTTAAAATATAATATGTACAAATACCTATTATAAATATCTATAAATTTTTTATTAAATTTATATTCATACCAAACTCATTATAAATTTTAATTTTACATACTAAATTTTTATTAAATTTATTTTTAAATTTTATCAAATTTCGTTAGATTTTTTCCCCTCCTCCCGAGGTATAAGTTGAAAAGCTACCTAATCCACAATTGAATTCCAGCTCCTCTTCAGCCGTGTGGACCCCACATACAAGGACATTCCCGTGATTTCGACCATTTTTATCCCAAAATGCCATCTCTCTCTTTTGTTTTCTATATCTCTATATAAATAGAGAATTTACAATTTTTATTTTAAATTTTTGGTTAGTTACTCCGCAAAAATGCCAGATCTCGCGAATCTCTCTCTCTTCTCATTGCTAACCCTAACTAGGTGTGCTTCTTCTCTGAAGCCACTCTCTCCAGACTCAGAGACCGCGACTCAGTGGCCTCGCGCCAACTCGGCGGTCCAAAGCCTAGCGTTGACCTGCGAGGACCTTTGTAAAGGCAAGGAGGAGAAGGCGTGCATTAACGGAAATGGTAACGCCGTTAGGGTTATATGACTGAGCCGCGGCGCCAGGAAGGTCACCGGTCTGGAGGATCACATGGCGGCTTGGGCGAAGAAGAAGATGGAATCAGGGGCCCCGCAGTCAAAATACTTTCTCCCGTTTCTTGTCGGCGCCAAGAAAATGGTTCTTTTTTTTTTTTCTCGATTCGTTTGATTTGAAGTTTATTGAAAAAATTTAAACATGTTAAATTTTGGCTGTTCTGTATTTCAATTATTAGTGGAAGCTTCAAGATTTGTAGGGTTTTTTTTTTTAGTTTCTTGGTTAATCTCTCAGAACGTAATAGTTACAATTTAGAGAAACCAAATTTTATATCAAATTAGTCAAGAAAATACGGCC
Source organism: Ailanthus altissimus (assembly GCA_946807835.1). NCBI lineage: Eukaryota > Viridiplantae > Streptophyta > Magnoliopsida > Sapindales > Simaroubaceae > Ailanthus > Ailanthus altissimus. Next base: position 5,407,597 of record OX327689.1, read on the forward strand.
ATTTTGATCTCAAATTTTATATCAAATTAAAAAATTTAATAGTCACTAGTTACAAGCTTCATATTGGGGTCATGATGTAATTATTATGTTTCTTGATGCTTTATGCTTGAGAAACAGTTTACTTGTTGGAAGAGTTTTAAAATGAATCTCTGGATGTTAGCTGAATGAATCCTCTTAGTGAAGAGGGTGTAGTGCTTATTGGCTCTTTCATAAGCATCAAATATAGGTTATCAACTTAAGGTTCCAATAAAGTGAAAGGCCACATTGAAGATTCTTTTGTGTTTCCTTCCTTGGCCTACTAGGGAGAGGGCAGCGAGATGTAATTTTGATATAAGGAGCTTACTCTTGAAATTATTATTTTTTCTCCCCTTTGTATCTTCTAACCTTGTAGCTGTGGGATTAGAAAGAAAATTGAGGTGTTGACCTGCCCATAGACGCAAGATATGATGTAGAAGTTCTTTTATAGATCCATTCCCTGTTCATTTTAGAACCTGAAGAGATAAGATACAGAAAAGGTCCAAAACTTTTACTCCTTCAATTTATAGTTAACTTTTAAGTGAAAAGAGAAATCTTATGTTGTATGATTTCATTTTTCTGTTTGAAAGACTATATAATGATGCCATATTGCTCTTTTTTTTTCTTTGAGTTGATTTAAGGTTGAATGTTGTGCTTGCCATAAGTTTGTTGGCCCTGGGGAGGAGATGTTATGTCCCATTTGTGGATGTGGAGGAGTATACCATTTAATATGTGTTCAGGAAAGGCTTGGCGTTTCCAACCTAAAAAACTTCAAGTGTCCACAACATGTAAGAATCAAAATCTTATGAATTATTATCTTTTACTTTGTTCTTGAAGATTCCTGCATCCTTATAATGAGTAAATGTGCTTCTAGGTAGCAATCATGCAATTAATCTTGGCAGGAAATGATAAGCTTTCAAACAATGAAGTTTATTTAATTTGCCTGCAAATGGAAGCAAGCAAGCTTGTTTTATACTATGAAGGTTCAATGGAATTGCTTTGTTGTAACTCTAATGACTTGTGATCACAGAAAACTACTAAAATTTGTCTTGGGCTATTTCATCAATTTCTTCTGGTTTATGGGTACACGGATTGCTTTATTGAAAATCATTTGAAGTTTGCCAAGTGGCAATAGCATTGCTCTTGAATTATGTAGTTCTTACGTTTGCTATGTGACTTTGATTTAAGAGTTTCATGCTCCATTTGTGGTTTATAATTGCAACATTTTCCAGTTGATCATATGTAATATTTTAGATGTGATTTTGATGAAATTTTAATTCAATGTTATAAATTTTATGCCATTTCTGATAAATACTTGCTCCATTTCTTATATGATTTCTTCTTGTAGGCATGCTTTATTTGCCAATAGAGACTACAGTGGCAATGTGTATGATGCACAATAGCATCACATGATAAGTGTGCACCTTGGTTAGATAAAGTGATTTATTTGAGAGACCAACCACGAGGAGTAATTTGTTGGAGGCATCAGCTAATTGGTTGCTGGATAAGCAGGTCAATTTCTTATTTCCTTAATTAGTAATGCATGTTTGTTATTTGCCTTAGCGACATTATTGTATGGTCATAAACGTTGCCTTTTTTCTTTCAACATTGAAGAAAGGCTATGAAGCGGCTGCTGTACTAAACTTAGGTTGAGCTTTTACTTCTAAATGCCATAGCTATTGTGCTTGAGATTCAATTGTACCATCAGTTTAATGGTGAAATATCATGATTTTGTTTGAGCCTTCTACTCTTTCTCTCTCTCTTTTCTTTGGTATACAAGTGACCACAGTATTTGATTATATTTGTGTTTCATGTCTACTAGGGATCTCAACATAGAATTTTCACAGAGAATTTAGGTTCACCATATATTGTGCTTTATGAACTTCTATAGCAAACTTGGAGTTAGAGTTGGCTAAAATGATCAAAACTTCACAAATCCACTTACAATATTGTCTTTGGTAAATTTGATTACAAACATTTAATTTAGATTCCCTACCAAGGCATTGATGCTTTAAAAGAAGCTTTAAATCTCATTATTTGAACGTTTTATTTTTCTTAAATTTTAACTTATTTTAAAAATTATTGACTTGTCTAGTTGGTTTTGTTTTAGATTGTTTCTGTACCAACAGTGGGTACTATGATTTAGACTTGCAATCAGTTATATTAAACTTGTCACGCTTCAGATCCAAAAGATTTGATATACGACATAACTTACTCATTTAATAATAATTAATATTGTATAAAATTTTAAACTTGAATTCTACATAGGAATCCTTAATAAGTTATTAGTAGGTTTATCACAAAAATCATCAAATGATCATACTTGATGAAATATAAATAAAATACAACCACATTTAATAAAATAATATATAAGTATTTATTCAATATGGACAAATCAAATATTTTAAACTGCGTGTTTATAAATGAAACACTTAGCAACTTAGGGAACCCAAGAGACAGTAAAAGTCTTGCCAAATTTGCTAAGCACAGATACTTTATTTATCTAAAATTACCATAAATTATTAAACTCAGTAAGCATACTAGTTTTTTAGATATTAAAATATAAATACATATATATATATATATATACACACAATAGATATGTATGATATGCCGTGAAAAATCAAAATCATAATCTTGTCAAATTATATATCAGATAAACGCTTACACATTATTTCAAAACATATAATAGGAATACAATCACTTAACTACTATTTAGTAGGACTTTTATATCACATATCATATAATGAGCCAAATGTCATTTGTTGATGACATACCGTATGAGAGGAATAGCACAAGTGAGGTATAAATTACACATATTTAACGCTCATGTCTAAAGGTAAGAGCTAAATTCTCATCTGATCATCGGTGAGTCCTCTCACATGCACCAATATGCCACTACACAAATGTGATGACTTACTTTTCCTTTAGGTACCAATAGGATCCTTCCTATATACGGAACACATAACATATACTAATTCCGAAGGAAAAGCTACACATAAAGGCTCCACAAATCACATAAAGTGTCTACTAAGTAAATAGTGAGTTCAAGTATTCTTAAAACACTAAATTTATTCATGAACATTTTTCACTTTAAAAGTTTTCTTTGTTAAACAAATTTCATTTTGAAAGCTCACTTTCATAAACACATGTATGTTCATGCTCAATATCAATGCTCGTATTCATAAACTTATGTCTTTCATATTTCATATCAAATATACTTCGGCATAATATAAACATATTTTTAAGCACATTTATAAAATTATACATAAATAATTATTATGTTTATTGTGATTTCAGTAAAAGTCTAGTATAGTTACCTCTTAGCACTTTCGGGTAAAAGGCTTAATTCTCTTTAACCAATCAATGAAGATTAATCCTTTCATAAGCCTTACCATTCACACAAAACACTTTAAATAGCTTACAAAATTACACATATTGCACTTATCACATCGAATTAGTCTAATTATTTGATTTTTTAAAATCTGTCATTCTGACCACTAACACTTAATAATATTTTCTTATACATCAAATGATGTCCAATTATTTCAAAATTAGAATATATTATTCTTGACTCATATATCTTTCTTATATATGAATATTATATCATAATTTTTACATAATCTATTTCATAAACGCCATCAAATTTAAATTATTATTTTGACAGGATCAAGATATTTATTTAACAGTATTCAATCTCTCAATTTTATAAAATCATATACTAATTTAAAAATTAAAAACTACCACAGAATTACTCTTGAGACATATCTTAATCCATGATAATTGTTTCACTTCAAAATCTCTAACAAAAGTATTTTAAAACTATTTTATTCCATAGCTTTAAAAATCTGTTAGTCAAATACTGCAATGAGCTAATACAATTTAGAAAATTATAACAATTTAACCACATTGATATAAATTCTCAATTTTGAATATATCATATTAGACATATAAATTTATCATATTTCAGAAATTCGTAATTTTTATCATTTAGTAGATCAAAAATTATTTTTCACTATATTATACTGTTAACACAAAATTTTCAGAATTTTAGGGTCATTTTGGTAAATTCACTACAAAGTCAATTTTCAATTGATTCAAAGTCTCATATGATTCTAGACATGTCTAGCTTCATATTCTCAAGAGCCAAAACTAGAATCAAAGCACAACAATTTATAAAATTTTCGGATTAAGAAACTATTAAGTAAAAATTTTACAATTCATTATGATTTATCAAGCTATCAATATAATGATCATCAATTTTCAATATATTTTATAAAATTAATACTAAGAAACTAAGAAAGGCTTATAATATACCTCTTAAAGCTTAAATTTCAAATTTCTTCTTCTTTTTCTTTTTTCTCCTCTTTCTCTCCTTTCTCTTTCTCTATTTTCTCATTCTAAAAGAGGTGGCTTGACCAAAATGAGTGAATTAGGGTTATTACAAGTCTCATTTATGCATGAGCGAATGGCTCAAATGCTTAGGTATGCAGATACCTTCATAGCTCTACTAGGAGGTCTCGGAACCTTGGAGAATTTTTTTCAAATTGCCTCATAGACACAATTACAAATCCACCAAAAATTCATTGGTTTGTTAAATGTTAATGATTTTTATAACGGGTTGTTATCTTTTCTTAACTATGCATTAGAATGACAATTCATCCCACTTCTAGCACGACGGATTCTTATTTTTGCTCTAACTGCTTTTTCTATAATATTTTCAATAGCTAGAGGTTTTGGAATGATGTTAAAAACTTGACTGCTTTTATTGTGTGCAGTCTTTGCCACAGACCCTATTAACTCACGGTTACCTCCTTCATATGCTAAATGTATCTTTCGCTCAGCTAACACCTTATTAAGGATTTTTGCAACTATTACAAACTCTTCAGTATTTTTAAGGTTGGATCCACAAAAGACACAAATTTTTGTAAATCTACGAGTTGAGGTTTTCTCCATTGTTACGCTCACCCTAATCTTTGAATGTTTTCGAGTTTGTATAAGGATGCAAAAAATAATGTATTTATAGAAAAAAAGGGGGTCGCTACAATGTAAAGTCTATATGAGCTGTTATAATTTTTTTATTTATTATTGAAGAAAGAGACGAGTTTTAAATGCAAAATTTTCAAACACAAATAATAACGGCTATGTGTTGGTTGTCGTGAGAAAAGTTGTGGAGCATATGTGTAAGTATGCTCAAATATATTTTCCTCAGTTCTTGTGAGGTAAAAAGAAAAGAATGAGTTTTACTTTATCATTTATATGGGACAATAAGCCATAAAATTTTGAATAAATATTTGTTGATATATAAGTGTAATAAACTTGTGTCGGAAGTATGATGAGTTAGGTAATATGATTAAGAAAAGTCAAATAAAGGCTCATTTTAGACTTAGGAACCTTGTCATCTTGGCATTAATGGCCGACAATGCATTTATGACTTGAAGACTTTTTGGGCTAACATTTGGACTTTTGAATTTGAGGCCAAATTACTTTATTAATTACAAAGATTTTTATGGTTTTAACATGGGATTTTTTGGCCGATAGAGTAAAAACAAACATGACATTAAGATAAAACACACTTGACATAAAGATAAAGTAAAAGCACTCATGTTATGATTAACTGCTAAATGATGAGTAGTTTAAATTATCACTATTGTATTCTTGGGTAAAGTCATTGAATTGGGCCAAGAAACTTTTTCTGTTTGGTGATATGGGGTCTATTGAGTTGGTTTTTATGAATGTAGTTGTTTCTCTTTGGACTTTGCTGTTAGTTGGATAAGGTTGGGAATCTTGGAATAATGATAAAGTCAAGTTGGGTTGGTGAGATGTGTCATCAATCTGCATATGGTCACTTGGCACACTGGGCTGTGGAAAGTCGTCTAGGTTTAGATGAAGTTCATTTGGATTTGGAGAGTAGTGGTGTTGTCTAGAGTAGTTAGTCTCTCTTTGATGTGATAGAGCGGCGCAGATTTGATTTCTGTGAAAAATGGAGTTTGCATTATTTATTCTTTCAGAAAAGTTTGGTGGCACATTCTCTCAAAGTGCTTGGTCATTGGGAGAGATCCATATCGAAGGTGGAATAATTTGGTTTTCTTTTGTCAAGTACTCTGAGCTTCATTTTGTGTTCTTGGAATAACTGCAAAGAATATGAATAGGTGAAATAGTCTTTAATAGTAGGGTAGTAATATATTTCATGGTTTGAGACTATTATTTCCTTTCTTTGAAGTAATAGGATTGTGCAGATGTCTGGGATTGACTGAACTGTTTACGTGCCTAGACAACATGTGTTGTAGCTTGTTATTCTACAAAGATTTTGGAAAAAAATTACTGGAGGAAAATGCATACATGATTTTTTTTATCATGTTGTTATATCCAGTCTAGAGTTTTTTGAAATGGAAGCTCCATTGCAATAATGTATAGATCCAACAGATACTAGAGTAGGTAAAGGACGGGTTTTGACCATTTTTGGAGAGGAATGATTCGATGGAGATCGAAAAATGGGTAATCCATATTAAAAAGAGGACCGCCGATTACAGAGTAACCATGTTCTTGAACTGCCTCTATTGCATAATGTTAGATTAATTCTTTAACTATTAAGTGAAGTGTTCTGGTTTAGATGAGCTCTGGGAGTTCAAGAGGAGTGAAAGATATAGGATGAGTGATTGTGAAGTTACTCATCATGAATGTTGTAAGTGGGTTGGTTTTCTTTGTCTGGAAAAGTGGTTGTGAGGTTTACGCTATTTATAGGATTTCATGAAAGTAAATTAGCAATTGTTTTGTCCTTTCTTTTTACGTGGATGGCGTTAAGGGAATAGTTAAAAAATTATCTTTGCCATCATAGTAATTGTTACTGAAATCTTTTTCTGTTTGAAACTAAACATATTAAGAAAAGCAGACATGTCAATCTCAATGAGAAAATGATGTCCAATAAGATGGACTATGTTTTAAATAGTTAAAGTAAGAGTTATAATGCTGAGATTTATAGTTTAAGAATTAATGGAACTAAAGGCCTAACTTTGCTATTTTTTATGATGGAGTCGTACATTTAGAAGGTGGACTTTATGTGCCTAATAATAACGAGTTGAAAAATGAGATCTTGACTGAAGCTTATAGTTCACCATATACTATCCATCCGGGAGGTAATAAGATGTCTCGAGACCTACGAGCTGTTTATTAGTGGATTAATATGAAAAGAGAGATTGTAAAATTTATAGAGCAATGTTTTATATGTCAGCAAGTTAAGGCAGAACATTAGAGACCATCTGGGTTATTGAAACTTTTATTGGTACCAGAATGGAAATAGGAGCATATAGTCATGAATTTTGTAGTTCGGTTGCCAAGTACACGAAAGGGTTACAATGCCATATGGGTGATTATTGATAGGCTAACAAAATTAGCACATTTTATTACAATATGTACAACTTATTCCATGGATAGGTATGCCCAATTATATGTTGATGAAATTGCGAGGCTTTATTGAGTGTTTGTGTCAATTGTATTTGATAGAGATTCTTGTTTTGCTTCAATATTTTGGAAGAGCTTACATAATGCTATGAGCACGAAGTTGAACTTCAGTACTTCATTTCACCCACCGACTGATGGTCAATTTGAAAGAACCATTCAAATTTTAAAAGCTATGTTGAGGGTGTGTTAGACTTTAAAGGTAGTTGAGACAAATATTTTTCATTAGTGGAGTTTGCATACAATAATAGTTATTTTGCATACAACAATAGTTATCAATCAACTATTGGTATAACTCCATATAAAGCTTTACATGGAAAAAAATGTAGATCTCCTGTGCATTAGAATGAAGTTGGATAAAGGAAAATTTTAGGGCCAGAGATTATCCAACAAACTTATGAGGTTATAGAGAAGATAAGAAAAAAAATGAAAGTGGCTCAGAGTAGATAGAAAAGCTATGCAGACAATAGAAGAAAAGATTTAGAATTTAAGGTGGGTGAAAAAGTGTTTCTTAAGATTGCTCCAATGAAATGAGTCATAAGGTTTGGCAAGAAAGAAAAGTTGAGTCCAAGATTCATGGGTTCATTTGAAATGCTTGAAAGGATAGGTGATGTGGCTTATAGACTTGCCCTTTCTCCATTATTATCAAAAGTTCATAATGTGTTTCATGTGTTCATGTTGCGAAAATATGTTTTAAACTCCTCACATGTGTTAAGTTATGAGCCACTTCAACTTAGAGATGATTTCATTTATGTGCCATTAAAATTTTGGACTATAAGGAGCAAATTCTACGTACAAAGAAGATTGATTTGGTGAAGGTTTTATGGAGAAACCATGCAATTGAAGAGATAACTTGGGAACGAGATGAGGGAATGAGATTTAAGTATCTTCATCTATTTGTTTGAGTTATGAATTTCGAGGACAAAATTCTTACAAAGAAGGAAAAATTGTAGTAATCACTTATCCACAATTGGTAAGAATAAATATTTATATATACATAGATATAAATATACATATTTTATTTGTATGTGGGTGATACTTGATTTATGTATTGTTATTAGTAGTGTTTGTATAAATTAAAGACCTACTATTAGTATTGAGTTTATTTGCAAAACTTTAGATTTATTTTTGGGATCAAATTGTAATACATTAAAAGTTTTGGGGCTAATTCGTAAATATTAAAAATTAGTCTCTTAGTATAAAAATACACATTTGTAGCCTTAATTCACTCATTTTGGTCGAGCCACCTCTTTTAGAGTGAGAAAAGAGAGAAAGAGAAGAGGAAGAAGAAAAAGAAGAAGAAATTTGAAATTTAAACTTTAAAGGTATATTATAACCCTTTCTGTATTTTGGTGTTAATTTAGTTTATTCCTTTAAGTTCTGATTTATGAAAATATGAAAAATTGGAGATTTGATGTGAATTTTGTAAGATATATTGAGAATTGATGATGATTATGTAGATAACTTGATAAATTATGAATTACAGAATTTTTACTTGATAGTCTTTTGATTCAGGAATTTTATAAATTATTGTGTTTCGATTCTGGTTTTGGCTTTTGAGAATATGAAACTAGACATGTTTAGAATCATTTGAGATTTTGAATCGATTGAAAATTTCAGAAATTGAATTTGTAGTGAATTTAACAAAATGACCTTGGAATTTTAGAAATTTCTTATGTTAACAGTATGATAAAGTGAAAAATGATTTTTGATTTGTTGAATGATCTTTAAAAATTACGAATTTATGGAATATGATACATTTCTGTCTAATATGATATAATTCAAAATTGAGAATTTAGATAAATGTCGTTAAATTGTTATAATTTTCTAAAATGTATCAGCTCATTGCAGTATTTGATTAACAGATTTTTAAAGTTATGGAATAAAATAATTTTAAAATACTTTTGTCAGGGATTTTGAAGTGAAACAATTATCATGGATTGAGACGTCAGTCAAGAGTAATTCTGTGGTAGTTTTTAATTTTTGAGTTAGTATATAATTTTATAAAATTGAGAGATTGAATACTGTTCAGTAAATATTTTAATTTTGTCAGGATAATAGTTTGAATTTAATGGTGTTTATGAAATAGATTGTGTAAGAATTATGATATAATATTCATATATAAGAAAGATATGAGTTAAGAATGATATATTATGATTTTGGAGTAATTTGATATCATTTTATGTCTAAGAAAATTTTGTTAAGTGTAAGTGGTCAGAATGACAGGTTTTGAGAAACTAAATAATTTGACCAATTCAATTTGATAAGTGCAATATGTGTAATTTTGTAAGCTATTTAAAGTGTTGTGTGAATGGTGAGGCTTATGAAATGATTAATTTTCATTGATAAGTTAAGGAGAATTAAGCCTTATACTCGAAAGTGTTAAGAGGTAAGTATATAAGACTTCTACTGAAATCACAATAAATATAGTAATTGTTTATGTATGATTTTATAAATGTGTTGAGAAATATATTTATATTATATCAAAGTATATTTGATATGAAATGTGAAAGGCATAGGTTTATGAATGCGAACATTGACATTGATCATGGGCATGGGCATGGGCATGGACATATATGTGTTTATGAAAAAGAGCTTTCAAAATTACATATATTGTACTTATCACATCGAATTGGTCTAATTACTTAGTTTCTCAAAATCTGTCATTTTGACCATTTACACTTAATAAAATTTTTTTATACATCAAATAATATCCAATTATTTCAAAATCAGAATATATCATTTTTGACTCATATATTTTTCTTATATATGAATATTATATCATAATTCTTACACAATCTATTTCATAAACACCATCAAATCCAAACTATTATCTTGACAGGATCAAGGTATTTACTGAACAGTATTCAATCACTTAATTTTATAAAATCATATATTAATTCAAAAATTATAAAACTACCACAGAATTACTTTTAACACATATCTCAATCCATGATAATTGTTTCACTTCAAAATTTCTGACAAAAGTATTTTAAAACTATTTTATTTTATAGCTTTAAAAATCTGTTAATCAAGTACTGTAATGAATTGATACACTTTAGAAAATCATAACAATTTAACCATGATTTAAATTCTCAATTTTGAATATATCATATTAGATATATAAATTTATCATATTTCAGAAATTTGTAATTTTTAAAGATCATCTAGCAGATCAAAAATTATTTTTCATTGTATCATACTATTAACACAGGAAATTTTTAGAATTTCAAGATTATTTTGGTAAATTCATTACAAATTCAATTTTTGAAATTTTCAATCGATTCGAAGTCTTAAATGATTCTAGACATGTCTAATTTCATATTCTCAAAACTAAAACCAGAATCGAAACACAATAATTTATAAAATTCCTGGATCAAGAAGCTATTAAATAGAAATTTTGCAATTCATCATGATTTATCAAGTTATTTACATAATCATTATCAATTCTTAATATATTTTATAAAATTTACATTAAATCTCTAATTTTTCATATTTTCAGAAATCAAATCTTAAAGGAATTAATTAAATTAATACTAAAAAATTAAGAACGAATTATAATATATCTCTTAAAGTTTAGATTTCAAATTTATTCTTTCTCTTCTCTCTCTCCCCTCTCTTTCTCACTCTAAAAGAGGTGGTTTGACTAAAATGAGTGAATTAGGGTTACAAATGTGTATTTTTATACTGAGAGGCTAATTTATAGTATTTATGAATTAGCTCTTAAAACTATATATATTATATATATATAAATATTTATTCTTATCGGTTGTGGATGAATGGTTATTACAATTCTTCCTTATTTGTAAGAATTTCGTCCTGGAAATTCATAACTTAAGCAAATAAATGAAGATACTTAGATCTCATTTCCTCTTTTTATTCTCAAGTTGTCTTTTTAACTGCATGGTTTTTCTATAAAACCTTCACCAAAGCAATTTTCTTAGTACGTATAATTTGCTCCGTATGGTCCAAAATTCTAATAGGCACTTTTTTATAGGTGAAATTATTTCTAAGTTAAAGTGGCTCATAACTTAATACATATGAGAAGTTTGAAACATATTTTTGCAATATGGACACATGGAACACATTATGAACTCTTGATAATGATAGAGGAAGGGCAAGTCTATAAGCCATATCACCTATCTTTTTAAGGATTTCAAATGGACCAGTGAATCTTGGACTCAACTTTCCTTTCTTGCCTCGTGACTCTTTTTATTGGAGCAACCTGAAGAAACACTTTTTCACCCACTTTAAATTCTAGATCTTTTCTTTTATTGTCTGCATAGCTTTTCTGTCTTCTCCGAGCCACTTTCATTCTTTTTCTTCTTTCTCTTCTCTTTCTCTCCCCTCTCTTTTCTCACTCTAAAAGAGGTGGTTCGACCAAAATGAGTGAATTAGGGTTGCAAATGTGTATTTTTATACTAATAGGCTAATTTTTAGTATTTACGAAGTAGTCCTCAAAACTTTCAAAGTATTACAATTTAGTCCCTAAAATAAATCTAAAGTTTTGTAAATAAACCTAATACTAATAGTAAGTCCTTAATCTATACAAACACTACTAATAATAATACATAAATCAAGTATCGTCCACATACAAATAAAATATATATATTTATATATATATATAAATATTTATTTTTACCGGTTGTGAATAAGTGATTACTACAAAACCTATTGTCCTATTTATATTAACTGAAATTTGTTTTTTCTTCTTAACACAATTTACTGTAATTTGGTGCAATTTTGCCTGCACAGTTGTCTCTAAAATTGATGATAGCTGTAAATATTAAAAGATTGGAACATATATATGTGTGATATTTTTACAATTTTATGTAATTTATTAGATACCATTCATATTCAAATGAATTTTTTTGGCTTCTACACAATTTACTTTGATTTGGTATGGCTGTAACCGGTAGATCAATCCAGCAAAAAAAATGGTGATTTTTGTGAATGTTGAAGAGTCAGAGAAATGTTTCTAATATTTTTCTATTTATGTAATTTATTTGTCCTTCACAACACAATAAGTAATTTATATAGATATATGGATTAATCAGTTAGGTTAGAGTTAGATGTTTTTTTGACCACCTGAAAAGAATAAAACAGAATTCATCTAGCCGCAATCCATGGTCATCTTTGAATAATTGGAGCTTATACTCAAGATTTTAAATTCCTCATGACAACAGAATTCTAGATCGTGTCAAATCTTGTGGTTTATGTTGGTGCTGGAAGCCTAATTAGATTTATTATGAAAAACATCATTCTGTATGTCAGTTATCATTGCTATAAATAGATTAAGAATCTGGTATCTGATGTTTTTGTTGCTTATGTAGAAAATAAGGTTTTTTTCTTTTTTTTGTGGGAAGAGATGTTGATGTGCCGATTGAAGCCTAGGATGCCAGCTTATCAGTCAATAATTTCAGTCTATGAGACTTGTCCATGTGTATTTTCATGCTTGAGTTCTGTTTGATCAATGCCTGGTTGATGCATGTTTTCAAGTTCTTGTCAAAGGGCTTAATTTAGATTTATTTTTGGTTTGGTTCGGTTCATAAGGTATCATATGTATTTTGCTTTTCATTTTTTTTTTAAATTCGGTTTGGAAGGCCGAAACTAAAAACCGAACTAAATTTTCAATTTTTAAGAATATAAAACCGAAAACCAAACCGGCCAAGGCGATCTTTATCTTTTTGAGATAATGAATATGGAAGTTAGTTAAACTTCTAATAAACTTCCCCTTTATGACTGTCAATGGCCACTGCCTTGCTGTACCTGTCTTATTTGATGAACCAAATATCATTTGACTGGAGCTGTTTGTGGTTGAGGTATTACATTTGCTTTACAATGATTTGATATTACGCATTTTAGTTTCATAATTTCACTTTCATTGATTGGTCATGATATAAAAAACAATGTGCTATGCGATTATCCTCTACAATTATTGATGTATTTAATTTTGAAATTCTGTGTTTGATGATTTTCAAACTCAGCGATGCAAACTGAGTTGACATATTTATTTACTCTTACATCTTCAATGTGTTTTTGGAACGTTAACTAAACAGTTTTCTTTTTGTTTCAGTTCATGATGCTTTGTGTGAACAAAGGCTTTGGGATATATGAAATAACGAGTTGATGAGAACTTTTACATGTGAAATTTGGAAAGATTTTACAATTGATGCTGCTTTCAAGGGGAATTTGTCTCGTTTTCTAAATCACAGTTGTGATCCCAACTGTATATTGGAGAAGTGGTTAGTATGATTAATTAAGACTATTATTTGCTGCTCTTTTTTTGCTACACTGATCAGAATTGCAATCTGTGGTTTCCTTTAAGACTATGGAACTCATTTCATGTAATCTGTTAAATGTCAAGACAAATGGTCTTCAAGTCCACTTTAGATAGAAAAAAGTTCCTAGAGACCATCTGCCGGGTTCAATCAGCTTTAACAAAAGATAGGCAGGTTTTTATGCAGTTTTGATGTCCATTGAATTGTGAAGTGTAGAGAAAAGATAGAAAAGTTGGAGATATAAATCCATTTCTGAACATTTTTCTCCGAGCAAGTATATGTATGTATATTTTTATATATCAGACACATAGCAGACAAGACATGCTAGGACCAGCCTTCACTTTAGGCAAGACCAAGTTATATACTATGACAATATTTAAGAAATCGTTGTCAATGCTATATAACAAGGAATGAGTGGCATTTAGTGAGCAAAACTCAAGATGTCTGGAATTTTGATGGCAAAACTCGGAGAGAGCTTTTCAGTTGAACGGCGAATCTTACACTGATTTGATATATAATTATTTGATATATAACTTAGATGTTACATGGTTTTCATACTAGCTGTAAATTCATGTGATTGTCAAAAGCCTTAGGATGGTATGTTCCTTCTCTTGATGATATTAGACTTATTAGACTATCTTCTTGGAAGTAATGCATGATTAACAATTATAGTACCTATTACTTGAGGTTATATATAAGTAAGTTGTACCAGAGCTAGAGATGTAACTGATAACTGAATAAAATTTTGTATGGTTTTGTCTGCAGATTTTTGCAATTTGGACCTGAAGTGAAGTGCTATTGCGGCGCTCCAGGTTGTCAAGGTTACCTTGGAACCAGAAGAAAGATTGGTAGGACTACAAGGTTACTTTGTAGTTGTAATGATAAATAAAAGTTAATTGTTTGTTTAATTTGTTGAATGTTAGATAAAATAAAGCTATGAGATGCTGATGTACTTGAAAAATGCTTATACGAATGTTATCGTTGTTGTTGTTCTCATCATCATCATTATTATTATTATTATACGAATGTTATCTTGTATAACTTCATTTTCATGGTAACACCCAAAAAGAAAATATAAATAAATAAATAACTAGGACCACAAATTGTGAGGCCTCATCTCTCTCTCTCTCTCTCTCTCTCTGGACAAATGAGGACAGGCCGACGTAGTCCTTCGATTGAGAATTTACCATGAATCATGATGCCTTGTACCCCACCACCATGTGCAATCAACTTGGTTTATAATAATAGAGAAGCTAGTGGCCGTCTTGCAATTTAGCTAAAGTAATTCAACTCGACTTTTACAAATCACATGTTCATGTATCAGCTTTTTAGTCACATCAAAGCGTGAACTGGCACTGATGAGATACCTTTGTTATGAAATTTCATGAGTGGAAAGTGCATTTGAATTATTCTGCTAATGTAGAATTAGCGTGGGCATACAATTTATTTTAAGGCGAATAATCTCATATTTTAAATTTATATTTTAAGTATTAATGTATTAAATAATTATTTTATATAATTTATATAATAAATAAAATTTATGTTATTTTATTATTTAATAATTATTTAAAATATAATGTAACATTATTATTTAAATATACGTAGAGTTGAGCGTTAAAATAATTTTAACAAAGTAATTATCATCAAGGTCTCCGAAAAATTCATATTTTATTAGTTATACAAGTCCTCACTGTCAGTTTTCTTTTCATCCCATCACTTGCAAAATTCACATTTTAAAACGTGTTCAAAACACTCCCACCAAAGTCTTTTGTAATTCATTTATTTTTATCTCCCTTTTTCTTAATTCTCATTGCGGACTTGCCAAAAGACTAAAACGTCTTTACCATCCCACCAAAATTAGTAATTACAAGAGCAATCAAATGATAAATTTGAACCTATATATCCATTGGTTTCTCATTATTGAGAAATTTTATAAGGAAACAAACTAAATAATATTTATCAGTATTTCTATTCTATCCATTGATTCTTTAGTTGCAGTTCGTTTCTTTATGATTCAACAGTAGCTTGTTTTAATTTTTTATGCATCATAAATTTTCTAATTTTAAATTTTGCTGCTGTAATAGTTTGCTTCATATTGTATTACATCAATAGTGATGCTATATTTTTGTAAATTATATTTTTAAATTTTGTCTT
Source organism: Ailanthus altissimus (assembly GCA_946807835.1). Taxonomy (NCBI): domain Eukaryota; kingdom Viridiplantae; phylum Streptophyta; class Magnoliopsida; order Sapindales; family Simaroubaceae; genus Ailanthus; species Ailanthus altissimus. The sequence goes on from OX327689.1 coordinate 5,423,505, forward strand.
AAATGATGTGTTAAGTAATTATTGAGTAATAAAATAATAAAATAGGTAATTTTAAAATTTATACATATTGACTGAAAAAAAGGTTCTTCAGGCCAACAAACATTGAATTTGTTTGTGGCGAAAATCGGCACTTGGGCTTTATCTTGGTTGGCTTGCTCACGTGAGCTTGGATCTTTTCTTCGTCGTTGACTATGGTAGCACTCAAAAAACTAACACAACTATTGTGATGGTCTTGTCGGGGTGGGTTCCGATAAAAAATCTTCGATACTTAAGTTAAAAATGATCTCCGTGGTAGAAATTTGATAAGAAAATGAGATAAGGATATATCAAAGAAGAAGAAAAGGAAACCTTCTATTTTTGTGTTCGTTCTTATACTATTTGAGCATTCTCTAGAGTATTTGAATGGTCATTTTTTTATTATCCCTTACTTTTGTGTCTTTCTCTTCTTTTTATAGTATTAGTCTTCAGAGGACATTTTGGGTATTTTACCTTTACTATACTTTTGTCATATGCCAAATATTCTTCTGCAGATTTTCTTCTGGCATACTTTTAACTTTGCTTTTGCTGTGCTTCTAATACACGAGAAATATTCTTCTACAGATATTTTTCTATCATGCTTCTGACTCTATTTTTGTTATACGTCAAGTATCTTTCTGACATGTGTTAAGCATATTCTTAGCATATTCTTTATGCTTGTCATCGCCAATAGATTTGATTAAGTGTGAGTTTAAGCTTGATTCATTCAGGAGGAGGATATTGATAGTCTATTCCATTTTAGCTCGGTCGCGGTCCAAAGCTGTCCCAAAGAGCTTATCTTATGGTAACTTTGCTGGCTATACCTGGTTGGCTTGTATTATGGTTGGTTCTACCGAGTGGGTGCTTTAGGTCACTAATCAGATTCTCTAAATTCGAGCAAGTTTTACACTATCCAGTCCTACCAGAATCTGGCCCAATGGTTATCATTCTAGGCTTGCCTATGGGGTAGGTTGTGTCATACCACAGACCCAAAAAATTTGACACACGATATAACTTACATTTATTCAATAATGAGCACACATACAATTTTAAGAATTTATAGTATATTCTTAAATTCTTGTTTATGGTTTGGTCTCATATTTAAAATATAAACATAAGCATTTATTAAAAATATTTAAACATTCATTTCAATTATTTTTTAAAATTATAACAATTGAATTATGACTGGAGCAATTAGTAAACCGGAGATACGCAGACTTTTCTCAAAGATTAACACTCTACTATGTCACTAGTAGCAACTTTGTTACCGGAAGCCCATAATATATTCATTGCAAATTCTTACTTAAAATCAACTCATAACCACACTTAATAAATAACACATAAGTATTTATTCAATAAGGACAAATCAAATATTTTAACCCACGTGTCCCCAAATGAAACACTCAACAACTTAACAACTTAAAAAACCTAAGGAACAACAGAAGCCTTGCCAAATCTGCTAAGCACACATGTACCTTATTTATCTGAAATCACCATAAACTATAATGAGTATAAAACGCAGTAAGCATACTAGTTTTTCATATATCAAATATAAATACATATATGTACATAATGCATGTGTGTGATATGCTGTGATAACATCAAAATCATAATCTTATCAAATTATATGTTAGGTAAGCGCTTACACGTTCTTTCAAAATATATAGTAGGAATACCATCACTCAACTACTACTTAGTAGGACTTTCATATCATATATCACATAATAAGCCAAATGTCACTCGTAAGTGACATACCGTATGAGAGAAATAGTACACGTGAGGTTTAAATTACACATATATAATGCTCATGCCCGAAGGTAAGAGCCAAACCCTCACCCTGATCATCGGTGAGTCCTCTCACATACACCAATACGCCACCACATGAATGTGATGACTCACTCTTCCTTTAGGTACCAATAAGATCCTCCCTACATACGGAACACATAACATATATCTGTTGTGATATGGTGTGTGATGTGTATAGATGTATATAATTTCAAAATATTAAATACGCAACGGAAGTATTCATACATATTATACAATATGTAACATATTCAAGCATGTATGATCATTCAAGTACATATATATCTCATATATATATTTCATGCATGATATAAAATGAATAACAAATAAATAACCTACCCGGATATGAAGGTAGCTTTACAATTCTTCAAGAACTCTAAACTTTAATTTGTTGAGCTCACCTTGAAGTGTTCCCTTGCACAATTCTAGTTCACAACTAAATCCGGTGGGATTGTGAAGCTAGAATGGCAGCCTTGAATTTCCAGCAAATGATTGTTTTAACACTTAAAACAATTTGTGTATATGAATGATTACTACCAAGAAATGAGAAGAGTTAAGAGTTTTCTTTTGTTCTTCACAACTCTTTATATTGAACCTTGGTAAGCCATTGTATTTTCTCTCAACACTTTGAGAAAAACACTTAGGAAATGCTCTCAATTCTCTCTTCTTTCTCCTTGAACGAAATTCACTCTTTCTTACTCTCAAATTGAACTCTTTCAATTCTTTCTTAAGTGCAAAGAATGATTTCTCTTAGTGCTCCACCACCACTTAACCATGTTTGCCATTACAAATATTAATCTATCATATTTTTCACTCACCAATTTGATTCAACCATTTGAATCAATTTCTAGAGAGTAAATGACATTTAATTAATGTTAAGTGGTTTTACCACTTCCTTAGTTCATCATTTAAGAATTACTAAGTGGTCAACATTCCTTATTATTAATAACAAGTGCATTCTCCATTAGTAAATGGTGTTTGCCACTTATTCTAATTAATAATAATAATTTGATTAATATATAAAATATTAATAATTCAAAACTATTTTGAATATTTATATTTACCATATATGTATTTACCAAGTAAGGTAAATAGGTAAATACATGGTAAATAATTTATGGAGCAAAATTATGTCACTTGTCAATTTCTTATTGGTTAACAACTCTTGTAAACCAATAATGTATTTTACCTTCAATTATTGACAAATGAATAATAAAAGGAACCTTGAAACATTTTTCATTTTGCTGAAAATTGTTGGATCAATTGTTCAATCCAATTCGCTGCCTCAGTGCATAACGAGAACACTTCATATTGTGAGACTCTCTAGGTCCATGCCTGATTTGTCATATGAAACTATTTCACACGTCTGTGAACAATGTCCCACACACATGTTACAGATATTACAAAACGGCGCATTAGACCATACAAGTTGAGGTTATAACATATTCGTATAATCCTTCCATCATAAATATCATAGAAGAGCGGAGTTATAGATCAACACCGTCAAGTCTCCATGTGCTCAACCATAAACTTATCTCTAGATTTGTATTTTAATAAATAATATCCGTAAACACTTTCACAATATTATTTTCCCAAGAAATTCTTGGATGTCTGCTTATGGCCATAAGACTTTCTGAAATACAATCTTGGAGTTGCAGGATATTTTACTCACTCAATTGAGTTGATGGATCCCATATCTGTACACACCGGACTCCATTAGCATCGGACCATACCCAGCGACACCCAGCGGTCAGACCATGAAAGGTATCTAACATGTGTGGAACCAAAGTATGATGGATCACTAACAAGTCCACCGTGGCACTCAGGTCTAAGGACCACGAATACTACTCAACTCGAAAGATCCTCCATTGATGGCTTTATGGGATGTTTATTGGAGATCTTTGTGAGTCTGTTCAATATTCAGTCCTTACTGAATACTTGTATCTCTATACGAGTTTCCACTAAACTCATGGTCTGATAAGACTAACCATCTAGACTATCCAGATATAGACATACACTGATCTATATATATATTTAGATCTTCACTAACAGACTCGCATTAGTGAAGGTAGATCAGGAACATTAAATTTAATAACATATTTGCATAACAACATTTCTTAGCACCATTTGCAACCCATTGCAACTATGTCATTATTAATATATTCTTAGGTCTTTGTCCCATTTCAGACAAGGCTCTAACTCTTTAGATTTTACTAACTCTTAGTTCTGATCTAAACTCCTTTAGATCAGATCTGAACTCTTTCAGATCATACAATGTCTAAAACGTTACAAGCATCTTACCATATTTATAAATAAAATAATTAGTGATATATTAAAATCATAAATGTATAAACATAAAGCAAATATTTATACATAAAAGGGATGACACGTAAGCACAAATCCCAACAATACTAATTCCGAAGGAAAAGCCACACATAAAGGCTCCACAAATCACATAAGATGCCTACTAAGTCAATAGTGAGTTCAAGCATTCTCAAAATATAAAATATTTCTCATAGACATATTATACTTCAAAAGCTTTCTTTGTTAAACACATTTCATTTTGAAAGCTCACTTTAAAAAACACATATATGTCATGCATATCCATGCTCACATTCATAAACACATGTCTTTCACATTTCATATCAAAATATACTTTGGTATAACATAAACATATTTATAAGCATATTTACAAAAGCATACATAAATAAATACTATGCTTATTGTGATTTCAGTAAAAGTCTAGTATACTTACCTCTTAGCACTTTCGTCTACAAGGCTTAAATCTCCTTAACCTATCAATGGAAAGTAATCCTTTCATGAGCCTCAACATTCATACAAAACACTTTAAATAGCTTATAAAATTACACATATTGCACTTATTACATCCAATTGGTCTAATTACTTGGTTTCTCAAAACCTGTCATTTTGACCACTTACACTTAACAAAATTTTCTTATACATCAAATGATATTCAATTACTCCAAAATCAGAATATATCATTTTTGACTCATATATCCTTCTTATATATGAATATTATATCATAATTCTTACACAATCCATTCCATAAACACCATCAAATCCAAACTATTCAGTAAATATCTTGATCCTATCAAGATATTTACTGAATAGTATTCAATCTCCCAATTTTATAAAATCATATACTAACTCAAAAATTATGAAACTACCACAGAATTACTCTTGAACATATCTCAATCCATGATAAATATTGTACTTCAAAATCACTGCTAAAAGTACTTTAAAACTATTTTATTCAATAGCTTTAAAAATCGTTTAATCAAATACTGCAATGAGCTGACACTCTTTAGAAAATCATAACAATTTAACCACATTGATCTGAATTCTCAATTCTGAGTATATCATATTAGACATATAAAATTATCATATTTTATAAATTCATAATTTTTAAAGATTATTTAGCAGATAAAAAATTATTTGTCACTGTATCATACTGTTAACACAGGAACTTTCCAGAATTTGAGGGTTATTTTGATAAATTCACTACAAATTCAATTTTTAAAATTTGCTATCAATTCAAAGTCTTAAATGATTCTAGACATGTCTAATTTCATATATTCAAAATTAAAAACCAGAATCAAAGCACAACAATTTATAAAGTTTTCAGATCAAGAGACTATCAAGAAGAAATTCTGTAATTTATTATGATTTATCAAGCTATCTACATAAATCATCATCAATTCTCACAATATCTTAAAAAATTCACATTAAATCCCCAATTGTACATATTTTTAGAAATCAAAACTTAAAGGAATTAACTAAATTAGCACCAAAAGATTAAGAAAGGGTTATAATATGCCTCTTAAAGCTTAAATTCTAACTTTCTTCTTCTTTTTCTTCTTATTCTTCTCTTTCTCTCCCATTTCTTTCTCTCTTTTCTCACTCTAAAAGAGGTGGCTAGACCAAAATAAGTGAATTAGGGTTCCAAAATTGTATTTTTATACTAAGAGGCTAATTGTTTGTATTTATGAATTAGCTCTAAAAACTTTTAAAGTATTATAATTTGGTCCCTAAAATAAATATAGAGTCTTGCAAATAAACCCAATACTAATAGCATGTCTAATCTATACAAACAATACTAATAATAATACATAAATTAAGTATCATTCACATACAAATAAAATTTGAATATTATACATATATAAATATTTATTCTTTTCAGTGTTGGATAAGTGGTTACTACACCTGACCTGTTTTGATGAGCAAATAATTCAAATTACCGATTAGGTTCTTTGAATTCAAGCAAGTTCTTCATTGTCTAACCCTGTCAGGAACTGACACGATGGCTATTACCACTGGCTTGTCTTCAAAGTGTAAAGAGTGGTGGACTTTAAAAAGTCCTGTTCTCACATAAAAATATTTAATTGGGTCTTTAGGGGCTGACTTCTCTTAAGTCTTAAGGCCTTAAGTCCAAAAATAATTTTATGGAGACAATAACTTTTATTTACTTTTTTTTTTTTATATGAAAGATCTAAATAAATAGTAATTATAGTGCATACGTATAAAAATTATAACATGTAATAATATAAATATATTATAAATAATAATTAAATATAAATAAAATACATAAAAATAAAAAAAATAAAAATATAATATAAAAGTTAAAAATTGAACTTATTAATAAATTATTTTGTAATGTAATATAAATAAAAAGTAAAAGGTAAATAATTTAAAGTACTAAATTTTTTTAAAAAAATATTATAATATTTTAAAAAATATTAAAAATAAATAAATTATAAAGGAGAAGCTGCGCACATATTTATAGGCAAAATAGAAGGTGAAGTTCACCTATATGCCCCCCGTCCACTTAACTAAATCCACTTTACAACATTATTCACTAAACTGACTTTAAAACATTATTGTTGTCATATGGAAATCTGGACATACGATTTTGATCAAATAATTACATCTATTGTATTATTATTATTGTATATATTTTTTGTTCTAAAATGTATGAAAGGACTCAAGTTTTTTTTAAGTGAATGTAAATTTATGAGAATTAAAATATTATTTTTTTAGTTTTATTTTATTTATTACCTTTATTTATTATCTGTTAATTTTAAATTTTTATATTATTGTGTTTTGGTTTGTCTTACGAATTTTCATATATATATATATACTTAAATATTTTTTAATATAATTTAAAATAAGTATATATGTGAAAAAAATTTATTGCATAAGTGTATTAACAATTAATGATGTGGTATCAACTTATCACTCACAAGTTTGATCAGAATAAGCAAAGAATTGAATTGGTGAACTTATAATCCACGGCACAGAGGTTTAATTCCAGGAAATTAACCAAAAAAAAAAAAAATTGCCAAAGAGGTGCAAATGTTTGCCTTCTAGTTATTAAATAACATCACTAACAAGTAAAATTGTAAAAGGCGAACCAGTTAAAGTTTCTAAAACAATTAATTTGTATTAAATAATAAAGTTTGCGTAACAAAGCAGGGTTACTGAATATTTCATACCAATCAAAACCTGAAAGATATAGTTTTTTTTTTATTAGTATGATTAGGATGAATTAAAAAATAAAAGATATATGAACCAAATAAAATTTTTCAATGATATTTTATTGAAATTTAACACATCTACCATTCTTGGCTTTACATCACGGGAGCAATAGGCCTTCCTTCCATACATCAGGTGAGAGGATTGCTTTTGATTTATAGGGATTTGTCTTTTACTTTTTGTTCTTGTATTTCTTTTATTGTGCAACACCGAAACTCAAACCCAAACCCTGCGGATTGGCCAGCGGGTTCTTTTAAAACACAAGTTCCAGAAACTAGCCCAAATCTGGAAAACTGTCGGCCTCATAGTCATCAGCCAAACATAAGTGAAAGCCATTGCACAGCGGTCGGTGCACCGTCCAATTCGTTGGACTTTGACTCAAGTTCATGGGAGGACATCTTCAATTCGTTGGGAAATCATGCCCCCTTTGCTCCGCTTTCTTATCCCGATTTGTTCCCCACTGAAAGTTTCTTGGCTCATTAGTACTGGTAATAGGTGGTGATTGTACGAGGCCGTCGACTTCTTCAGTTATTGTGCTTACTCATTTCGGCCACTATATTTCCGATATGTTAGTGAGTCCTAATTGAGTTTGTGTTAGTTGTGCGATCATTATTGTAATTGAGATTCGGTTTACGACTCAGTGTCTTTAAAAACATTGTGGATGTATTCTTCAGTACAAACACTTGGTTGTCTTTACTTATATTTTGTTTTGCTTGTCTTCAATTTCTCTTATCTTAACAAGTACAGAGAACGTGTTTTGATATCTTCAGTGTCCGCTACCCCTTCGTCAAATTTTAAGACAATCCATATTATGTGATTCAATTGGCTAGATTTAGTACTTCTAACGTGCTCAAAGGCTTGCCGGTCCTCTGAAATTGCAATAAGAGGCCATTTCGTAGGGAGAAGAAATCAAAATTGTCAAGGTGAGAATTCTACTGAAGGAATAATTGATTATGTCTACCTCAAGCTTGCCTTACATAGGCATAGAATACTTTTTTTAGTTTGTTAGATAGGTACATTCAGCTTTATTGTTCCCTTTTACGTGTGGAAGTTTTTTTGTTTATCTGTAAAGATTGTTTTCCTTTTCAGACTGAATTTTGTGGTTGGGGAGTGGAGGCTGCTGAACCCATCAATAAAGGAGATTTTATAATTGAGTATATTGAGGAAGGTAGACTTATATTGAAGCATTGTTACTTTTCTTTTCATTGTCATGTTTGCTTCCGTATTAGTGAAAACAAATCATACTTCTATTAGCTATGGTTGTCCTGCATTTTGTCTCCAGTGCTTAGATGATTTATTTGGGCCATTATATGGTGCCTACATGGTTGGCTTTTGTTTTTAAATGGAGCTTTGATAGTCCATTTAAGTTATATATGCTTATGTTATTGGCTTTGAAGCCATTTCCATCATTGCTAAGTTCACAAAAGCTATTAACGGTTGCTTTACTGTTTTTGGAATTTTTATATTTCTTTTATTGGAAATTTTTAGTTAATATAGTAGGATTTTCATCTTGTAATTGAAGTTGCCTAATTTAAGGTGCGCAGCTCTAAACAAAGCCAATGTTTGACTTAGTTAAAAAAAAAACTCTTAATAAAGTCAAGAGTTGGCTTTCTTGGGAATTGCTTACTATGGCAATGCCATAGTAATACTTTCTCCCGTTTCTTGTCGGCTTGGGCGAAGAAGAAGATGGAATCAGGGGCCCCGCAGTCAAAATACTTTCTCCCGTTTCTTGTCGGCGCCAAGAAAATGGTTCTTTTTTTTTTTTCCCTGATTCGTTTGATTTGAAGTTTATTGAAAAAAATGTAAACATGTTAAATTTTGGCTGTTCTGTATTTCAATTATTAGTGGAAGCTTCAAGATTTGTAGGTTTTTTTTTTAGTTTCTTGGTCAATCTCTCAGAACGTAATAGTTACAATTTAGAGAAACCAAATTTTATATCAAATTAGTCAAGAAAATACGGCCATTTTGATCTCAAATTTTATATCAAATTAAAAAATTTAATAGTCACAAGTTACACGCTTCATATTGGGGTCATGATTTAATTATTATGTTTCTTGGTGATTTATGCCTGAGAAACAGTTTACTTGTTGGAAGGGTTTTAAAATAAATCTCTGGATGTTAGCTGAATGAATCCTCTTAGTGAAGAGGGTGTAGTGCTCATTGGTTCTTTCATAAGCATCAAATATAGGTTATCAACTTAAGGTTCCAATAAAGTGAAAGGCCACATGTTTAGGACGTCTTATTTTTCTTATATATATATATGTATTATTAGTGAAATCATTTAATCAAATGTTTAAACTATGAAGTGAAGATCCAATTTAGTATTAAAAATAAGTTTTTAACAAATATAAACATGTATATATGTTTTATATTATTTAATTTTCTTGTTTCTAAATGAATGATGCAAACAAGTGAATCTGATCAATTGGTGCTTTGCGTCGTTTACTTGGGCATGCAAAAGCAAAGTCAGTGCCTCCGATGAGAGCCCTAATTCCTCTCGGAAGCGTCCTTGCCCTTCCGGACTAGTCCCAGAAACTAGCCCAAATCTGGAAAACTACCAGCCTCGTAGTCATCAGCCAAACATAAGTGAAAGCCATTGCACAGCTATCGGTGCATCGTCCAATTCGTTGGACTTTGACTCCAGTTCATGGGAGGACATCATCAATTCGTTGCAGGGAGATCATGACCCCTCTGCTCCACTTTCTAATTTCGATTTTTGACCCTTTTAAATTTAATTTTAAGTAGATTAATATTATAATTTTAAATTTTATTGTAATTATATTAAATATTATAATTTTTAATTCAAATTTAATTATAATTTTAATTATATAAATGTTATAATTCTAATTTTAATTTTAATTTTAATTACGTTAAATATTATAACTTTAATTCTAATTTTAATCTCATTTACATTAAATGTTATATGCGTCGGTAATTTAGAGAATGGTCTTTATATCATACGGCTAAAAATACAAACACTGTTCAATACTGAAAAGTTTAAGCTGGAACAACAAAATCTTAAGAAACAAAAGATTTCTCCTGATAATGAAACATTCCCTTGATATCTTAGATTAGATCATATTAACTTAAACAGGATGCAACGATTAGTAAATAATGGACCCTTAAATAGTTTAAGGGTGGGTACTTTACTAGTTTACGAATCTTGTCTAGAAGGTAAAATGACTAAAATTTTTTATTGAAAAAGGCAGTAGGGCTAAAGAACCTTTAGAATTAGTATATTTGAATGTATGTGGTTCGATTAATATACAAGTTAGAGGATGATACAAATATTTCATCATTTTTATTGATGATTGTTCTTGATATGGCTATGTATATTTGATGCATAGAAAATCAAAAACATTTGAAAATTTTAAAGAATTTATAGCCGAATTCGAGAAATAACTCAATAAATAATTAAAAGCACTTCGATTTAATCAACGAGGTGAATACTTCGACGCTGGATTTGGAGATCACCTGAAGGAGCATGGGATCATATCCTAGCTCACTGCTCCGAGAACATCACAACAAAATAGTGTTGCTGAAAGGAGAAATAGAATATTACTAGGTATGATGAGATCCATACTTAGTTTTTCATCGTTACCTGCTTCTTTTTGGAGATATGCATTGCAAACAGCAATGTATATTCTTAACATAGTATTATCTAAGTCAATGCCTAAAACACTCTTAGAGTTATAGAATGGTTGCAAGCCTTATTTACGACACTTTCGCATATGAGGGTGTCTAGCACACATGCTAAAGAGAAAGACCTAGAAGTTAGAACCGTGTTCAGAATTATGCCTATTTGTAGGCTATCCCAAAGAGACAAGACGGAATTTTTTTATAACCCTCAAGATAATAAAGTATTTGTATCAACAAATGCAACTTTTCTTGAGGATAATTATATAAGAGATCATACACCTTGAAGTAAAGTTGTTATTTAAGAACTACTTTTTGATGAAGTTATAGCTCAACAACTACTAATTGTTGTTGGATCATAAAGTCAACAAATCGTGCCTACTCATCAGAATGCACCACCACCACTTAGGCACAATGAGAGGGTAGTAAGACCACCCATACGCTATACTTTAATTGAAAAAGTACAAGTTGTAATGAAAGATTCTGACAATGAGAAATAGTTTGAGGCCATGAATCTCGAGGTAGAGTCAATGCACTCTAACTCGGTCTGTGAGCTTGTAGATCTACCTGAAAGATTTAAACCCATTGGGTACAAATAGGTCTACAAAAGAAAATTAGAAGTAGATGAGAAAGTAGAGACTTTCAAAGCAAGGTTAATGACAAAAGTTTATGCTCAAAAAGAGGGAGTTGACTATGAGGAAACTTTCTCGCCAATAGCCTTGCTAAAATTCATTCACATTCTTTTATCCATTGTCGCTTGTTTAGATTACGAGATTTGAATAATAGATGTCAAGACTGCTTTTCTAAATGAAAATTTTAATGAAACCATTTACATGGTTCAATAAGAGGGATTCATAGTACAAGATCAAGACAAAAAAGTTTGCAAGTTGCAGAGATCTATTTATAGGTTTAAGCAAACATCTAGATCTTAGAATATAAAATTTGATCAAACTATCGAGTCTTGTCGCTTTTAGCAAAATATTGATGAAGCTTGTATATACAAGCACATCAATGAGGGCAAAATGGTTTTCTTAGTTCTTTACGTTGATGACGTTCTTCTTATTGGGAATGATAAAGAAATTTTATTAGATGTAAAGAAATTGTTAACTTAGCAATTTCAAATGAAAGATTTGGGAGAAGCAAGTTATGTTCTTGGAATCCAACTCATACGAGATTGTAAGAACAAAATTTTAGCTTTGTCTCAAGCATAGCATATAGATAAGATATTTGTAAGGTTTTCGATGCAAAATTCTAAAAAAGATAATTTACCTTCTCGTTATGAAATTCACTTGTCTAAGGCACAATGTCCTAAGACATTTCAAGAAGAAAAAGATATGAGACGGATACCTTATGCCTCTACAATAGGCAGCCTAATAAATGTCATGTTATGTACTAGGCCCATATTTGTTATTCGGTGGGTGAAGTCAATCGGTATCAATCCAATCCAAGATATAATCACTAGGTTGCAGTAGACATATTCTCAAGTACATACGGAGAACAAAAAACTATATGCTTATTTATTCCTGTAATGGTTTAACTCCAATCGAATACATTGATTCTGATTTTTAATCTAATTTAGATTCTCAAAAATTAGCATCTGGATTAGTGTTCACTCTTAGTGGTGCAGCCATTGTATGGATAAGAATAAAGCAATCATGTATTGCTGATTCAACCATAGAAGTTGAATATATAGTGGCTTGTGAAGCAGTCAAGGAAGTGGTATGGCTCATCAAATTCTTATCGAATTTGAAATTCGTTCTAGATATGGATAAACCCTTCACGCTTTATTGTGATAATAGTGGTACAGAGATGAATTGCAAAAAACCAATAAGTCACAAAAGAGACAAGCACATAAAAAGAAAATACCATTTGATAAGGGGGATTGTATACTGAGGAGATGTCATGGTGAAGAAAATCAAGTCACAAAATATACATGCTAATCCTTTTACGAAGCCTCTTTCTGCTGCTAGTTTTAAGAGTCACTTAGAGGATCTAGAGATACAAGACATATTTTACATGCATTACGACAAGTGGGAGATTGTTGGAAGTATGCCCCAAAATTATAATTATTTGTATTTAGATATTACTAAAAATAATTAATAAAGGTTATTTATTCAATATTATATTTGCAATTATGATTGTTTTATTCAAATATCATGAAATTCCTTAATTATTATATGTAACCTTAAACTTAGTATATAATAGTTATATACGAAAGGATCAAGTTTAAGAGTAATAATCTAAATTTATCTGTAGTCTAGAAGAAGACAAAAACTTCATTTTGATATACTATAAGTGCGGTCCATTTGTATATTGTATACAATAGTCTTATCCAGATTATTCTATATGTTAACATAGAAAATGGAGGCACTTTGTATAATTGATTATATGGGAATGGACCATGATAAAATTAATTTTTTTATTAATCTTTGTTATTAAAGAGAATTTATTTTATCACAATATAATTATAAATAGATTAATTTTAATCTTGAGTGACTAATTAACTTTTATTTATTGAGTTATGTTTATTAATTTACAAGGAAAAGATTATAAAAGATTTTCAGTCAATTACTAAGTATTTTATAAAAGTAATAAAATGGATGGCTAAGAATATTTCTCATAGATATGGAATCTACTCATTTTGAAAGGAAATTAGATAAGTTCTTCCCTTAATAATTGATTTTGGTATTGGATATTATGAGCGCTCAGTTTTCTTTAAGGGTTAAAGAAAATAATAAATTTACAAATTTCATAAATTAAATATTCAAAAAGGGATCAATGTAGATCAATGATAAAGATGTAATTAAAGAGGTTAACGGACACCCAACCTAACTCTAATTATAAACACTTGTGGATGATTGATCTATATGAAATGATTATTAAATGGTAAAAGACAATTTTTTGTTCTATAATTTATTGTAAAATTAAGAGTTTAACTTTATATTTTTAGTAGAGTAATATAAAGTTAATAAATAAAATCATATTGATTAAAGAGTTTAATCAAATGATTTAATTTACTGGAGCTTAATTTTGTAGGTCTATCGAGTCCCCATGCTAGCTCTACAAACACTTAAATAGACTATTGAATTAATTGTTATATCTAAATATTAACTGATCCAAGTTTAATTTGATTAAAGTTATTATGACCAATTATTGGTCCATGTTTAATTTAATTAAACTTGTTGGATTCAATCAATTACTGGCTCAATTCATAATAGTTATGGAATTAAATAAATAATTGAATAATTATGAATTATGAATTATCTAAATTATTTAATTAAAGATAATATTTGATATTATGTTTATGATTTTAATCATCTAAATTAAAATAATATAAAGATATTATTTTATCATAATCCTATTAGGATTAAGAGTTTAGATAACATAAGAATTCTTGTAATATAGAAAGAGATTTTAAAATTATTTTTATATATTCTTTATTAGTGCTTCTTTTAAGTTAAATTTTTATAGAGAAAAAAATTAAAAATACAAAATTTAGATCTTTTGTAATTTATCAACTCACTCACATGAATAATCTATTGGTGAGAGATACAATGTAAAAGATTTGTTGATATTACAGAAAACATCTGTAAAAAATTACGATTAAGATATTTTTCTTATATTATTTTGTTGTTAAATTAAAATAAACACAAAATTTTTTAAAATCATTCATTCAAATGCACCTATTAATAATTTTTAACATTTCTTTAATATTAGTCAATGAACGTAAAAATTATAGAAATTGTTATTCACGAAGCATATTCTTGTGGAGCCAATTAGGCTAATGTGGACAATCACACTACCATAGTTTACACCTCTGCAAGGCCTCCCACCTATGCAGGTTCTTGAATTTGAAATTTGAATATGTGGAAGCAACGGATAAATAAAACTTTAGCATTACAATTTATTTATTTTTTAAATGTCAAATAAATATATTTAAGTCAAAACTATATAAAATTTAGAGTGCAAGATCTATGAACAGTATTATCATCATATGATAAATAATTTATTATCTCTAATAAAAAATTAAATGAAAAAACAATAATAATTTGTGGTGACAAATAAAGTTTGAAGAGGAATAATTTTACCGTTAAAAATAGCTCGATGGATTCTATAATGACAAGAATTGTTTGACCTCACGGCAAATGGACTGACGCCTTCGATGGTCAACACAAATATCTGCTCAGGATGTAAATTTATACTCATAATAAAATTGCCTTTCTCACTGACAACCTAGAAGCTTGAGTTCACCGACGAGCTTTTGAACACATTTTTCTGCATGTGTTGTTCTCCAACTGGGTCGAAACCAACGTCTTTTGTTTTGTCACCATTTATCCTTATAATTGGTTTCAACTTGTAATACGATTTCAAAGACAAAAATAGCACTATGCTATTAGTGAAGTGAAACCACAGCATAATATTTTCCTAGCTGGTGACCATGAGTTCTTGGATTAACTAGATAAACGATGGTCAGGAGTTTGAATTTTTTAAAAACTGTAGTCCTAGAATTTAAGTAATTCCTCAAGTGCATTCTTTGTGTACCGAAATCTTCTACACTCGTAGAAATAATCAGAATTACATTAATAGTAATTCTGATAGTCATCCTCTAATACTTAAGTTATTGTTTTATTTTTCATCAAAAAAATAAAAAAGTATTCTCAGAACAAAGTTTTTAGCTTTCTCTTGCTTTTTTTTTTTTCTAATTTTTTTTTTCTTTACCCCCTTGACCCCGCTTGCGAATTTACTTCGGTTATGACCCACTCTTTGAGATAAGGAGAAGTTTACAAGTTTTAGCGTGGGATGTTAATGTAGTGCGTGCCCTCATCTTTAGAGAAAATGGACATAAAGCTGTATTTTCTCAAGTTTTTGGGACATTTGTAGGTTTATTGTCAATTTATAGAAAATATTTGGATCCTCGTGATCTGCTTCTCGATCATAATTTTACTTGAGAGCTATAATACTATATTCAAATTTATGGAAAATGCTTTCCTTTCTGGGCTGGGTAGTAACCCTCAACTGTTTGTGTTGCGCTGATTCCGAGAACCGTTCTCATTCACAAATGTTGAGCCTCGAGCCTGGATCTTTGGCCCCTTAATTAAGGAGATGTCTTCGGTATTCTGCTGATGGAAATGTAGGAAGAGTTTTGAAGTTGGAAGAAAAGTTGTTGGGATAAAAGATTTTTGGTGAAGTAGCTAGAAGAAAGATGTAAGGAATTCTTTTGGAATATGCTCTTTTGCTGGTTATGTTTTTGTGATCAACTTTTTAGCTTGCACCAGATAAGACTCTCTCACTCGACAAGAAACCTCTAAAACATTGGCAGAATAATTAATGTTGGATTGTTCATGCAATTCGATCAAATTACTCTCTCTATGATTTAAGGGTTCTCATTATCTCTCGAATAATTACAACTTTTTATATTACATTTGTCGACACTTTAACCATGCTAAAAAAAATGAGACAGCTACTAATAAATAAAGCCGAAAGAATATATTAAATGAATTAATTGGAGCATCGCGATATTTTCAACATTATCTCTTCTCTAGTCAAATTGTAAGGAAATTACAGCTCCGCGTCTCCTTTGATTCATAATTTACAATCATGAATATGATGTCTCCGACACCACCACGGGCAAATCAGCTGGGTGACAACTGGAAGTTGAATTTTTTTGAACATACGACAACATAAGAAACAAAACCCACCACAAAACTGCTTTTATTTTATTCCGTAAAAGTTATAAATAGGTTTTGACCGACAAGGCGATTCCTTGATCTAGGTGCAATCGTGTCAAGCGTGCACTGAAGTAACTTTTTACAATGTACAATATATATTTATACATATTTGTTTGTTTTGTAATCCATCGTGATTTTAATTATAAAATTTTCGGAAAGAGTCATAATTTTGTGTCACATAACTAATATAGCTAATTATAATTTTTTTTAACATTTGAAGTAAAAAAATATATAAATGAAAAAAAAATTCTTTTTAACTATTTTAACAGAACCTGTTGCAATGAACTATATTTGCTACAGATATAAAGTTTTTTTTTTGTTTATTAATTATATTTATTTATTTTGTTAATTAATTAATTTAATCATATTATTAGAATTTTTTTATTTTAATTATTCAATGTAGTTAAATAAAACTAATAAATAATACAAATAAAAGATAATTTTTATAAACACATACAAACTTAATTATATTTATTTTATTATTGATAATTAAATAAAATAAATACAAATTTTAAACAAATATATTTAAATTTAGAGTAATGATACATATCTTGGGATATAAAATATTTAATTTGAATTGTAATGTTTAACATAATTAAAATTGAAATTTGATTTGAAATTATAACATTTAACGTAATTGACATCGACATTGGAACTGAAATTATAACATTTAATGTAATTAAAATTAGATTTGAAATTATCATATTTAAAGTAATTAAATTGAAATTGGGTTTGAAATTATAATATTTAACGTAAATGAAATTGAAATTGTATTGAAATTATAATATTTAAAGTAATTAACATTGAAATTGCACTTAAAATTATAATATTAATCTAATTGAAATCGTAATTGATTTGAAATAATAACGTTTGACATAATTGAAATTAAAATTATAGCATTTAACGTAATTGAAATAGAATTATAATATTTCACGTATTTGACATTGAAATTGGAATAGAATTATAATATTTAACGTAATTAAAATCACAATTAGATTTGAAATTATAACACTTAATGTAATAGAAATTGAAATTGAAATTATAGCATATAATGTAATTAAAATTAAAATTACATTTGAAATTATAATTTTTAATGTAATTGAGATCGAAACTAGATTTGGAATATAATATTTAACCGACTTGAAATTGAAATTGGATTGAACTTATAATACTTAACATACTTGAAATTAAATTAGACTTAGAATTATAATATTAAACGTAATTAAAATCAAATATTCTAACTTCGAGATTGCCTTAAGAAAAGCATCAGTCTTTTCCTTTCCTTTTTTTGATTAGTGTCAGAAAAATTGAATTAAAATTAAAATATTTAACATAATCAAAATAAAATTATAACAATTATCGTAACTGATACTTAAATTCAATTTAAATTTAAAATTATAATATTCAACATAATTGAAATTGAAATTAGATTAGAATTATAAATTTAATATAATTGAAATCAAAAATTGATTTGGAAGTATGATATTTAACATAATTTAAATTGAAATTAGATTGAAATTATAATATTTAACGTAATTAAAATTAAATTAATTTGAAATTATAATATTTAACATAATTGAAATGCAATTTAATTAGAATTATAACATTTAATGTAATTGAAATTAAAATTGATGTGAAATTATAATATCTAACATATTTGAATTAAAATTAGATTTAGAATTATAATATTTAATGTAATTGAATTTGAAATCGAAATTGGAATTATAATATTTAAGGTAATTGAAATCGAAATTGGACTTGGAATTATAATATTTAACTTAATTCAAATCGAAATTGGATTTGAAATTATAACATTTACTGTAATTAAAATAAAAATTAGAATTAAAATTATAACATTTAATGTAATTGAAATTAAAATTGAATTATAATGTTTATTATAACTGAAATCAAAATTGAATTTCAAATTATAGTATTTAACATAGTTAAAATTAAAATTATAACGTTTAACGTAACTGCAATTGAAATAGGATTTGAAATTATAATATTTAATATAATTAAAATTTAAATTAGATTGAAATTATAATATTTATCATAATTGAAATTGAAATTAGATTTAGAGGTATAATATTTAACATAACTGAGTTGAAATTGAATTTGAAAGTATAATATTAAATGTAATTAAAATCAAAGTTGGATTTGAAATTATTAAATTTAATATAATTGAAATTGAAACTAGATTTGAACTATAATATTTAATGTAATTGAAATTAGATTTGAATTATAATATTTAATATAATTGAAGTTAAAATTGGATTTAAAATTATAACATTTAATATAATTAAAAATTAGAATTGAAAATTTAAAGTTTAATGTAATTGAAAATCAAATTGAATTTTGAATTATAACATTTAATCTAATCAAAATTCCAATCGGATTTAAATTATAATATTTAACATAATTTAAATCAAAATTAGATTTGGAAGTATAATATTTAATTTGAATAAAATTAAAATTGGATTGGAATTATAATAATTAATGTAATTGAAATTGGATGTACAATTATAATATTTAATGTAATTGAAATTAAAATTAGATTTAAAATTGTAACATTTAACGTAATTAAAATTGAAATTAAATTTAGAATTATAATATTTAACGTAATTGAAATTAAAATTGAAATTAGATATGCAATTATAACATTTAACGCAATTGAAATCGAAATTGGATTTAGAATTATGCTATTTAATGTATTTAAAATTAAAATTTGATTTAAAATTATAACATTTGATGTAATTAAAATTAAAATTATAACATTTAACGTAATTGAAAATAGATTTAAAATTGTAATATTTAACGTAATTGAAATTGGATTAGAATTATAATATTTAACGTAATTAAAATTAAAATTGGATTGGGAAGTATAATATTTAATGTAATTTAAACTGAAATTGAATTGAAATTATAAATTTAATATAATAGAAGTAAAATTAAATTTAGAATTATAATACTTAACGTAATTAAAATTAAAATTTAATTAGAATTATAATTTTTTACGTAGTTGAAATTGAAACTACATTTAGAATTATAATATTTAACGTAAATAAAATTAGAATTGAATTATAATATTTAATATAATTGAAATCAAAATTAGACTTGGAATTATTATATTTAATAAGATTAAATGAAAATTGAATTTGAAATTAAAATATTTAACGTAATTGAAATTGAAATTGAAATTGATTTATAATATTTAACGTAAATAAAATTAAAATTTGATTGGAATTATAATATTTAATGTAATTGAAATTGAAATTAGATTTAAAATTTTAACATTTAATGTAATTAAAATTAGAATTGAAATTATAACATTATTATAATTGAAATTGAAATTATAATATATAACGTAATTGAAATTAGAAATATGTTTGGACTTATAATATTTAAGATAATTGAAATTGAAATTGGTTGGGAATTATAATATTCAACGTAATTATAATGAAATTGAATTTGAAATTATATTATTTAACGTAATTAAAATTTAAAGTTGGATTTGAATTTATAACATTTAACGTAATTGAAATTGTAATTACAATTTGAATTAGAATTATAACATTTAACGTAATTCAATTCGAAATTAGAATTTAAATTATAACATTTAAAGTAATTAAAATTGAAATTGGATTTAAATTTATAGAATTTGACATTATTGAAATAGAATTGAAATTTTAGTATATAATGTACTTGAAATAAAAATTGGATTTAGAATTACAACGTTTAACATAATTAAAATTAAAATTATAACATTGAATGTGCTGGCTTGAATGACTTTGAAAATTTTTGATGATTTCAAAAAATAGAGAAAAGCATGTTTATAGATTAAAGCGTAAAGTTTTAAAAGTTACAGAAAATGGACCAAAATATAAAAATTCAAAACTTTGATCACTATAGTACGTACCATAGCACGATTATATAGCAACGACATTGTTCTATAATTGTTAAATCACTTGTGTTAACAGTTGTAATTGTCAAATCACTATAGTTGAACTGTAGCAATGATCATAACACTGTAGCAATGGGAAGAATACTATAGCAATGGGTAGGATAATGTAGAAATGGTGAAAAATGGCTAGTTCTCCATTTTTATAAATATAAGCTTTATTTAAGCTCAACAACAGCAAGGAAGTACTTTATAATCTTCATATCATTTGAAGAAAAAAAGAAATATCTATATTTGTGTTAAAATTATTGTATCTACCTTTTAAGAGAGTTTAAATTGTAAAATTTAATTAAACATGTAATCAATCTTTGTAAGAGTCTAGTTGATACCAGATAAAGCCAATATGTTCTGAGGATTTGATTAGTACTTGAAAAATTAACATTGTTTGATTAGTATATGAAAACTAATCAGGATACTTGAAAAAGTCAAATTGTAAAGGTTTGATTAACACTTGGAAAATTAATCAAAAGATCTTGGAAGATAAACCAAACTAGTGAGATTCTCAAGCATGGTTAGCTTCAAGGCGTAGACGTAAGCCATGATAAGGGTCGAACTACGTAAACATTCAATGTTAACTTTCTATTTCTCTCTACTCTCTTATTTATTGCATTTAAGTTATTTTTATTATTAATAAGTGCATTAATTTTAATTACTCAATTCACATGCTTGGGTTGCCCACCCTATCTATCTAGAATTTTCAATTGGTATCAAAACCTTTATTTTTTTGATGAAAATGACTATAACTATTGAAAAATTAGGATGAGAACTTATTTACAGGCCTTCAGTTGTGATCTTTGAATTATTGTCCAAGATGGTCCTTATGTGCCCATGAAAAATAATAAAAAGGGCAAGCTTATTCCCATAATAAAAAATGAGTGGAATAAAAAGGATTTTAGAAATGCTTCTTTAAATGCAAAAATCATGAACCATTTATTTTGTGCATTAGATAAAAAATATGTTCAATAAAATTTGCAATTATAATTCTGCATATAAAATTTAGCATGTATTAAGAAGCACTATAAGAGAAAAATGCAGCCAAGAAGAAGAAAGCAACGATGGCATCAACTTAAACATGGGATGATTATTCGTCGAAAGATGATTCAGCAGAAATAACCAATCTTGCACTTATGGCTATCAATAATGATAATTTCGATATTGAGGTAAGTGATGATGAATCTTCTATTGAAGAACTTTATTTACAATTCATTGATAAAACAAAAATTAAGAAAAAGAAATTGAATAAAGAAAAGAAATTATTTCAAAAAGAAATTAAAGGTCTAAAATTGAAAATTGATGAGTTAGAAAAAAACAATCAAATTTTGATAGAGAAATTGAATAACAAAAAGAATATGTTACAAGTAGAAATTGAAGGTCTAAAATTGAAAATTGATAAGGTAAAAAAGACAATCAAATTTTAAAAGACAAAAAATAATATCTTATGAAGAAAGCTCATCACTTGAATGAAATAGTTTTCAAATTTAAGAATGGAAAAATATTTTTGATGAGATGATTTGTTCTAAAACATGTATTTTTAACAAGGATAATTTTAGATATAAACTAATTTTTAAACAAATTTTTTTTAAATCTTACTTTGTCAAATCCTCCTTCAAATATGATACTTATTTACTTTGTCATTACTCTAATAAAAATGAACACAAAGTTTTTAATTATCATATTATTGGAGAAAAACAAATTTGGGTTCCAAAAGGAACAATTGCTAACATTAGAAGACCTAGAAAATATTAGATACCAAAATTTATAACTTAAATTTATTTTGTAGATATCAACATCAAGATATATAAGGGATATTTAGCATAAACAAATTCGTTCTTAATCTTTATGAAATATTGTAATTCATGTATTTAATTTTATATTTTCCTTAATCATACCATACATTGATGCATGTATTAAAAACAATTATATGTGATACATTTAAGGAGAGTATTGTAGATATTATCTTTACAATATGTGAATTTATTTTTTAGATTTTGATGATTTATTATTTATATGGTTATGATTATATCATTATTATTTTGATGATGCCAAAGGGGAGAAATATGTGCATGCAATTTAGTTTATGATTTATTCTTAAACTACTTAACATGTGCACTTGAATTTTAGCAAAAAAACTTGATAAAAATCTAAATGTAGTAGGAGTACAAATTGATGAGGAGATATACTTTTCAAATATAAGATATTGCCTACATTATTTATCATCATAAAAAAAGGTGAGATTATTGGTATGGATGACTTTGAAGATTCCAAAAAACAGAGAAAAACATGTTTAGGGACTAATGTGCAAAGTTTTAAAGTTATAGCAAATACACCAAAATGCAAAAGTTCAAAACTTAGTCACTATAGTGATTATTGTAGCACAGTCTTGTAACAACGGCACTGTTCCATAACGATTAAATATTGTGCATGGCTAGTTACTGTGTTAACAGTTGTAACAGTTAAATCACTGTATTTGAACTATAGCAAAGGTCAAAACACTGTAGCCATGGGCATAATACTGTAACAATGGTGAAAAATGACTAGTTTCTCAATCTCTATAAATATAAGCCTCGTTCAAGCTCAACAATAATAAGGAAACACTCCATAATCTTTATATCATTTGAAAAAAAAGAAATATCCATATTTGTATTAATATTGTTATATCTACTATTTAAGAGAGTTTAAATTGTAAGAGAATAATCAAACTCATAATCAATCTTTGTAAGGGTTTAGTTAGTGCCCGTTAAAGCAACATACTATGAGAGTTTGATTAGTATCTGAAAAATTAATCAGGGTTTGATTAGTTTCTAGGAAACTAATCAGGGTATGATTGGTACTTGGAAAAGTCAATTTACAAAGGTTTTATTAACACTTGGAAAGTTAATCAAAGAGTCTTGGAAGATAGATCGAACTAGTGCTCAAGCACAGTTAACTTTGAGGCATGGACGCAAGCCAAGATTAGGGCCGAACCATATAAACATATGATGTTAGCTGTATCTTTTCCTTCTTTCTTATTTACTGCATTTACTTGTGCTTTAATTTATTAATATTAATAGTAAGTACTTTAATTTTAATTACTCAATTCACATCCCTTTTTGGGTTGTCTACCCTATCTCTAAAATTTTTAGAGTGTAATTATAATTGAAATTAAATTTGGACGTATACTATTTTATGTAATTGAAATCAAAATTGGACTGAAATTATAATATTTAACATAATTAAAATTAGATCTAAAATTAAAATATTTAACTTAATTGAAATTAAAATTAGATTGGAATTATAATATTTAAGATAATTTAAATCGAAATTGAATATTAAATAATAACATTTAATGTAATTAATATCGAAATTAGATTGAAATTATAATATTTACCGTAACTGAAATTAAAATTGGATTTAGAATTATAATATTTAATGTAATTGAAATCAAAACTGTATTAAAATTATAAAATTAACATAATTTAAATAATAACATTTAACATAATTAAAATTAAAATCAGATTTGAAACTATAATATTAAATGTAATTAAAATTAAAATTAGATTTGAATTATAACATATAACGTAACTGAAATTGAAAATAGATTTGGATTTATAATTTTTAACGTAATTAAAATTAAAATTAGATTATAAAATCAAGAAAGGCTACTTTGCTAAAAGAACTACATGAAAAAGACTTATTAACCCTAGCCACTATATCAGTACAGCTGTCTCTGGCAGACTAGCAGCTGGAGACTGGGGAATAGTGGATTAGAAAAGAAATTTAGAGATTGTTCTCACAGTTAAAAAGTATAAATATGTCTTAATTAAAAAAATGCCCTCCTCAACCTAATTAAAAGACATCTCAAGTTGAAAAAAAGATGTTTACAACAAGTTGAAACAGTTAGATGAAATGGCCAGATGTTGTATATTTGTTTCTTTTTCTATTACTCTAGCAAAGCAGTATAAGACTATAGAAATAATTGCTGATATGGTCTTTAATCTTTCAGAGATGTTTGTAGATAAAAATAAAACTCTAAGATAAGCTTTTTTGAAAGAGATCATGAATACTAGGCAAGCCAAAGGAACTTTTGTGTAGGATCACATATTGAAAATGATTGCATTGTTCTAACAAGTTGAGGATTTTAGGTGGAGAATACACTCACCAATCTAAAGTCGAGATGGTCGTAGAAATCCTAGCATTCTCATTTTAGACTTTCTTGTTAAACATGTTAATAAATTAGTTAAATTTTTCATTAATTAAGCTAATGAATTAGCTTGGAGTTGCTGAGGCATAATGAAACCCGGATTAAGTGTTCATTTGACTAAGGGCCCATATTTCTTTTATGATCCCAATCCTAAGGAAAAAGGTAGTAAGAACAAAAAAAAAAAAAAACAAGCACAAGAAAGCATCTAATTCAACATCTGTGAAACTTTAGCAAAAGGATAAGAAACCTAATGGAAAATGTTTCCAATACAGTGTTAATGTTGGGGTGTTATATAATTACTAGGGTGCTTGCATGTGGGTTGTGTTCATTATACAACAAATATACATATCTCATACATATATGTGTACAGCGGAAGATTAGATACAATGAACACATAAAATACATATTTATTAAACTGAAAATCGAGATTGAGAAAATATCACCTATGAAGCCTTTGGATTAATTTGCTTGAAGTCCACCATGAAATGAATCTTTGATCAATTCTAGCAATCAACAAGGGTGGGTTTAATTGTCTAGAATAGCAGTATATTAATCCATCATTTTTGTTTAACTCTTAAACATAATTCAAAGTTAAACTCTTTAACTTAATCAATTTTGTTTTTCCTTTTATTCAACTCTTGAATAAATAAAACAAATATCCTTTTTAGTTATTACATTTAGTAACTATTAATTCAATTTGTTTTGTTGTTCTAAGACTTAAAACACAAAACAAAGAATTCCAATTTCTCAAATTGAAATGGCTACAAAAAATGCAAAACCTTAAAACTAAAAACTTAATGATTTTCAATTTCATTTCACTTTATATACTAATGCATTAATTCTAAACTAATTTGAATTTCATTTGGCTTAACCTAACCTTAGTTAACATTTAACGTTAGTTAGATTATTTTAACTTAACCTTTAAGTTAATAAATATTTGATTATTCTAACCATAGTTAACTAACTTAACCTTGGTTAGGTTAACCTTTACTTAACCATTAAGTAAAGTTAACTAACTTAACCTTATGGTTAAACTTTAACCTTAGTTAAGTTAAATTATTTATTTAACAATTAAATAAATAAATATTTGTTTTTATTATTTAACAATTAAATAATCATAAAGTGAAATTACTTTTATATCCTTACTAGGTTACCAAGTTAACCAAAAGTGGGTCCCACCAATTAATCATATACTTTAGTTAACTTAACCATAGTAAATTACTGAATTATACTGTATTGAACAATTCAATACGGTACACTGCCCAAGTGCTCAAAGAGTACATTTCATATTGGGACTCTCTAAGTCCACACCCGATTTGTCAAATGAAACTATTCTATTAATTCGTAATCGATGCCCCACGCACACGTTACGAATTTTACAAATCAGCGTGTCAAACCATACAAGTTGAGGTCATAACATATACGTATAATCCTTCCATCATTTATACCCTAGATGTGCGGAGATATAGATCAGCACCATCAAATCCCCATTTGCTCATCCATAATCTTATCTCCAGATTCATATCTCGATAAACAATATACGCAAACACTTTTGCTATATTGTTTAACCCTGTGGGAAACTCTTTTCCCAGGTTTATGCTTGTGGCCACAAGACTTTATGAAATATAATCTCGGAGCATCGGATATATAACTTACCTATGTAAGCTGACGGATCCCGTATCTACGCACACCGGACTCCATGAGCATCGGACCATACCCAGCGACACATAGCGGTCAGACCATGAAAGGTCTCTGACATATGTGGAACCAAAGCATGATTGATCACTCACAAGACCACCGTGGCGCTCAGGTCAAAGGACCACGAATACTACTCAACTCGAGAGGACCTTCCTTTGACGGTCTCATAGGATATCTATTGGGGTCCTCATAAGTCTATTCTGTATCCAGTCCTGATTGGATACTCGCATGCCTATACAAGCTCTAAGCTCGTGGTCAGCTAAGAACAGCCATCTGAACCAGTCAGATATAGACATACACTAATCTATATAAAGTGAATCACCGATAGACCAGCATTGGTGATTATAGATAAGGAACATTATCTTTGAGACACACTTACATAATGATATTTCTTAACACTTATTGCAACTCTTTACAACTATATCATTACAAGTATGCTCTCAGGTCTTTGTCCCATTATAGACAAGGTTCTAACTCTTAGACCTCACTGACTTTTATAACATGCTAACTCTTAACAGTGCTAACTCTTAGCATTTATAACTCTCAACTTTGCTAACTATTAGTTCTGGTCTAAACACCTTTAGATCAGATCTGAACTCTTTCAGATCAAACAATGCCTATAATGTTACAAGCATTCTATCATATGAATATGATATTAACAATCTTTATTCAAAATGTTTATTGTATAAATATTAACAATTAATATTCATACAATATTGGAATGGCACATGAGCACTAGCTCCAACAGTTAAGGGCATTGGAAAAGAAACTATCTAGTCCACTTATCAAAGCTTTCAGTAGTTAAAAGGACAACTTTTACTTCTGGTAAAATTCTTTTCATTGAGAAATGTTTAGTAGTTAATTCTACTAATTCTTGGATAGTAGACTCTGGAGCCACTAATCATATTTACAATTCATTATAGGGTTTCCAGAAAATCAGTCTAAAGCTAGAAAATGGCACAACTGTTGCAGTCAAGGCAGTCAGAGTTGTTCAACTTTATTTTGACGATTTTAAGACTATAGAATTAGAGGATTGTTTTTTAGTACTGGAACTTAAAGGCAATTTGATTTCAGTTAGTTATTTGAATAAATTTAGTCATTCTGTTACATTTTACTCAACTATAGTAATCAAAAGAAATAAGTCATTTATATGTTCTTATATACTAATTAATAATCTATATTGCATATATCCTAAATCAACTCATTACATGACATAAACTTGAATAACAAATCTAATCACCATAAGAGAACTAGAATTTCTTCCACTAATCAAATGTATCTATGATGTCTATATTTTGGTCATATTAATCTAGATAAGATTCAAAGACTGGTGAAAGATGGACCATTGAGTTCATTGTAGATTGCACTATTAGCTATTTTTAAATCTTGTATAAATGGTAAAATGATCAAAAGACCTTTTACTGCTAAAGGTAATAGAGCTATTTAAACGATATAATTAATACACTCTGATGTGTATAGGTATATGAGCACACAAGCTAAAGAAGGTTATGAATATTTCATTCACTTTTACTGATGATTATTCTGAATTTGGTTATATGTACCTAATGCACCATAAGTCTGAGGCATTTGAAAATTTTAAGGTGTTTTAGGCAGAAGTGGAAAAGTGAATAGGATAACACATAAAGGCACTTCAATTTGATTGAGGTGGCGAATACCTCTATAGTGAATTCATGACCTATTTGTTAGACAATAAGATATTATCTTAGTTGACTACACCAAGTTCACCCTAGAGAAATGGTATAGCAGAAAGAAGATAGAACTTTTTGATCAGTTATTCAATTTTATCCATCTCATTCTAGGGTTATGCCTTAGAAATAACCATGTATCTTTTAAACTAAATTTCTTATAATTCAATCCTTAAAACATCTCTGGAAATGTGGACGGGGCATAATTCAAGTTTACGTCACATACATATATTAGGTTGCCCAATACATATGCTGAAAGGGAATATAGATAAGTTAGAATCTAAGTCAAATTTTTTCTTACTTATTGGCAATCTTTAAGGAATAAGATGGAGTGTTTTTTTTTTATAATTCTCAAGATATGAAAGTATTGGTTAGTACTAATATAGTCTTTCTTAAAGAAGAGTATATAAAAAATTCAAGCATAGCAGTAAGATAGTTCTTAGTAAATTATCTGGGAAGTCTGATATTGTACTTGAGAAAGTCAATGAGTTAATTCATAATCCATATCATAATAACCAACTAAAGCCAGTTGTAAAACAATAGCCATTAGTACTTCGTCATAGTGGAAGAATTATTAGATGTCCAACTAGAAGCATGCTAATTAGAGAGTCTTTACTTATATTAGACTCACTCACTATGATAAAATAATAGTTTATAGAGCTAATTGTAAAAGAAATAACCATTAATACTTTATGGGAGTAAGAGGATTGTTTGATATCAAATAAGGTGTATATTAATTAGAGAATCTTTATAGGTAGTCTCTAATGAACATGAACTAGATTCCACTAGCTATAATGAAGTAATGGTTGATAAAGATGCAGACTATTGGCTTAAAGTTATAAAATCAGAGATGAATTCTATGTATTCCAATAAAAGTCTGAAAACTTATAGAAAAACCTGAAGGAATAAAACTTAAAAGGTTTAAATTGGTTTACAAGAGAAAGAGAAGAGTAGATGAGAAAGGTAGAAACCTTCAAAGCAAATCTTGTGTCAAAAAGATACACTAAAAAATAGTATATTGATTATAAGAAAACTTTTTTGCCGGTAACAATGCTTAAGTTTATCAGAATTCTCTTATTTGTAATAGTAAATATTTATTATAAGATTTAGCAAATTGATGTTAAGAATGCATTTCTTAATGGCAATCTTGAAGAAAGTATCTATATGATATAACTGGATGGTTTTATAACTACGGGACAAGAGCATATAGTTTGTAAACTGCAAAAATCTGAACATATAGTTTGTAAACTGCAAAAATCTATCTATGGGCGTAAACAAGCATCTAGATCTTGAAAAATCAGATTTGATCAAACATTCAAATCATTTAGTTTTGGTTAAATTCCTAATGAACCTTGTATTTACAAAAAGATAGACAGGTAGTTGGTGATTTTTTTAGTCCTATATTTTAGATGATATACTACTCATCAAGAATGACACAAGAGTGTTATCATAAGATAAAATATGGTTATCTAACAAATTTTTATTATAAATGATCTAGAAAAAGCTAGTAACATCCTTGGGATCAAAGTATTAAGGGATCTCAAGTTTAGAATGTTGTGCTTATCCCAAGTCGAGTATATTAACAAAATTTTGATCAAATTTGCCATGCATAATTTCAAAAGGGATTGTTTCCCTTTAGATATGGAATTGATCTATCTAAGTATTTGCAAATTGGTCCCAAGTTTGATCTAAATTTAATTTTTGACTAATTTTGGGTATTTGCAAATTTAAAGTTATTTAATTTTGGTCCTATTTTATAGAATTTTATTTGGGCAATTTTATTACTATTATTAGGTCTAAAAAATAATATTTTTTATTTAAATTTTTTGAAGTTGGTCTAATTGAAATTTTAAACCTAAAATATGACTAATTTATTTTTAAAAATAAATGGGCAAAAAAAAAAAAATTTCAAAAGCCCAAAATTCCTATCTCATAGAAAGAGGCAAGTGTGGAGATGAACATTATGGAAGAGTTCAAGTGGACTTCAAGGAATACTTTGGAGAATATAGGCATAGTTTTAATATTTTTCTTCCTAGAAAAAGTCAAAAATTATAGAAATTTCTTTATCTTATTAATTGATTAGATAAATAGCATGTCATATAGATTACGGATGCCACATTCATATGTACATGCATAAAATATATTATCATGTGTGACATTAATATTCTAATGAGATTAAGATAAGATTATTATCCTTTTTTTAATATTATATTAATTTATTAGTTGACGAGACCTTATTAGTTATTTTATGAAGATGAAATTAGATATTACTGAGTGAAATTAAAATATTGATTGGGAGAAGACTTTAGGCATAAATTCTACGACCTCCATTATTGATTCTATAGTAAGGTTGATTAATGCCTCGCCTCAAACCTTGTGAGCTCTCTACGAAGGGTGTTAATTAGAATTGGTTACTAGATAGCACTTTCTTACAAGATAAGATCCAATACAGGACTCATGCAAAATTAACTACCTTATGATGGCCTTTTTAATTAGAAAATATAGAGGATTGAAATAATGGTTATTCACTCAACTTAGGTTAATTGAAATCCTCCCTATGAAATTCTTGGCAATTAAATATAAGAGCCAAAGTATAGGTAGTTTATTATTATATGATATGAGATATTTAAATAATAATAAAAAAAAATTAGTATAGTACTATGTTGATTCATTACTGATATAACCACTCTAATGAAGGTATATTTTGAATGAAAATTAGATTACTGATGCATATATAGTTAAATAGTTCTACATAAATGCATTTCATGCATTAATGCAAAAGGTTCACATGTTATCCGATAATGTATACTCATCATGTATGAATTTATTTTTTAAAATTATGTCTTTATTTAGCCCATTGACATCAATCCTAAACCAATTTCATATGTCTTTATTTTTCAGAATTAGTTAACCGGGAATAATAATGTGGATTAGAAGAGGAATTTAGACATTGTAGTCACAGTTAAAAAGCATAAATATATCTTAACTGACAAACGCCCTTCTAAACCTAAAGAAAAAGGCATCTCAAGCTGAAAAAAGATGCTTACAACAAGTGAAAATAGTCTAACAAAATGGCTAAATAAATAACATATCTTTAGTAAAGCAGTATAAGACTATAGAAATGATTACTGATATGGTCTTCAGCCTTTCAGAGATGTTTGTTGATAAAAATAAGACTCTAAGGTAGGCATTTTTGAAAGAGATCATGAATACTAGGCAAGCTAAAGGAACTCTTGTGTAGGATTACATGTTGAAAATGATTGCATTGTTCTAATAAGTTGAGGATTTTAGGTGGAGAATACACTCACCAATCTAAAGTCAAGATGGTCGTAGAAATCTTAGCATTCTCATTTCAGACTTTCTTGTTAAACATGTTAATGAATTAGTTAAATTTTTCATTAATTGAGCTAATGAATTAGCTTGGAGCTGCTGAGGCATAATGAAACCTAGATTAAGTGTTCATTTGACTAAGGGCCTATCTTTCTTTTATGATCCCAATCCTAAGGGAAAAGGTAGTAAGAACAAAAAGAATAAGCACAAAATAGCATCTAACTCAACTTCTGTGAAACTTTAACAAAAGGATAAGAAACCTAATGGAAAATGTTTCCAATATGGTGTTAAGGGCATTGGAAAAGAAACTATCTAGTCCACTTATCAAAGCTTTTAGTAGCTAAAAGAACAGCTTCTACTTCTAGTAAAATTCTTTTTATTGAGAAATGTTTAGTAGTTAATTATAATAATTCTTGGATAGTAGACTTTGAAGCCACTAATCATATTTGCAATTCATTACAGGGTTTCCAAAAAATCAAACAACTCAGTGAATGAGAGATTAGTTTTAGGCTAGGAAATGCACAATTGTTGCAGCCAAGGCAGTTGGAGTTGTTCAATTTTATTTTGATGATTTTAAGACTTTAGTATTAGAAGATTGTTTTTTAGTACTGGAACTCAAAGGCAATTTGATTTTAGTTAGTTATTTGAATAAATTTGGTTATTCTATTATTTTTACTCAATGATGGTAATAAAAAGAAATAAGTCATTTATATATTTTTGTACACTAATTAACAATCTATACTGCATATATCATAAATCAACTCACTACATGACTAGACTTAAATAACAAATCTAATCACCATAAGAGAATTAGAATTTCTTCCAGTAAACAAATGTATCTATGGCATCTACGTTTTGGTTATATTAGTCTAGATAAGATCTAAAGATTGGTTAAAGATGAACCATTGAGTTCATTAGAGATTGAACCATTTCCTATTTTTCAATCTTGTATAAAAGGTAAAATAATAAGAAAACCATTTACTGCGAAAGGTAATAAAGCCATTGAAACAATATAATTAGTGCACTCTGACGTGTATAGGCATATGAGCACACAAGTTAAAGGAGGTTATGAATATTTCATTCACTTTTATTAATGATTATTCTTGATTCGATTATTTGTACCTAATGCAATATAAGTTTGAGGCATTTAATAAGTTCAAAGAGTTTCAGGCATAAGTGAAAAAATGATTAGGATAACACATAAAGGCACTTCGATTTGATTGAGATATTATCCCAGTTGACTACACCAAGTTTAGCCTAGAAAAATGGTGTAGCAGAAAGAAGAAATAGAACTTTTCTTGAAATAGTGAGGTTAATGATGAGTTATTCAATTTTACCCATCTCATTCTAGGGTTATGCCTTAGAAATAATCATGTATCTTTTTAACTGAACTTCTTCTAATTCAGTCCTTAAAATACCTTTAGAAATATGGACGGGATAGAATCCAAGTTTATATCACATACATATATGGGGTTGCCCAGTACATGTGTTAAAAGGGAAAATAGATAAGTTGAAATCTAAGTCAAATGTTTTTCTACTTATTGGCAATCCTAAAGGAATAAGATGGAGTGTTTTCTATAGTTCTCAAGATAAGAAAGTATTGGTTAGCAATAATATAATTTTTCTTGAAGAAGAGTATATGAAAAACTTCAAGCTTAGTAGTAAGATAGTTCTTGATAAATTATATGGGAACTCTAATATTGTGCTTGAGAGAGTCAATTAGTTAATTCCTAATCTAGATTATAATAATCAACTAGAGCTAGTTGCAAAAACAAAACCATCAGTACTTTGTCACAGTGGAAGAATTATTAAACATTAAACTAGATGTATGTTAATTAGAGAGTCTTTACAAGAACCTTATAATAAATACATACTAGACCCACTCATTATGATAAAACAATAGTTTATAGAGCTAATTGTAAAAGCGATAACCATTAATACTTTGACTTAGTAGGAAAATTATTTAACATCTAATAAGTTGCATATTATTTAAAGAATCTTTATAGGTAGTCTCTAATGAACATGAAATAAATCCTATTAGCTATAATGAAGTAATGGTTGATAAAGATGCAGACTATTGGCTTAAACTTATAAAATTAGAGATGGATTTTATGTATTCTAATAAAAGTCTTAAAATTTGTAGAAAAACCTGAAGGAATGAAACTCATAGGGTTTATACTGGTTTACAAGAGAAAGAGAAAGAGAAGAGTAGATGAGAAAGGTGGAAACCTTCAAATCAAAGCTTGTGGGAAAAAAATACACTAAAATAGAGTATATTGATTATGAAAAAACTTTTCTGTCAGTAACTATGCTTAAGTCTATTAGAATTCTCTTATTCATAACAGTAAATATTTATTATAAGATTTAGCAAATAGATGTTAAGACTGCCTTTCTTAATGGCAATCTTGAAGAAAGTATCTATATGATGTAACCAGATGATTTTATAACTACCGGATAAGAGCATATGGTTTGTAAACTGTAAAAATTTGAGCATATAGTTTGTAAACTGCAAAAATTCATTTATAGGCTTAAACAAACATCTAGATCTTAGAAACTCAGGTTTGATCAAAGAATTAAATTATTTGGTTTTAATTAAAATCCTGATGAACCTTGTATTTATAAGAAGATAGACGGGCAGTTGGTGATTTTTTTAGTCTTGTATTTTAGATGATATACTACTCATTGAGAATGACATAGGAGCATTATCATCAGATATGAATGATCTAAAAAAAGTTAGTAACATCATTGGGATCAAAGTATTAAGGGATCTCAAGTTCGGAATGTTGGGCTTATCCCTAGCTAAGTATATTAACAAAATTTTAATCAAGTTTGCCATGTATAATTCTAAAAGGGATTGTTTCCCTTTAGATATGGAATTAATCTATCCAAGTATTAGTTTCCTAAGACGATTGAAGAGATAGATTGCATGAGAGGTATTCCTTAAATATATATTATACCATATATTTATTATGCAGTTTGAATGATCATCATATATCAATCTAGTTTAGGACTAAAAAACTGTACTATAGTAAAACATATATTGAAGTACCTTTAGAGATTAAAAGATTATATGTTTGTATATTCTAGTAAGGATCTTATACTTATCAAATATACAACTTCAGAATTCGAATAACATAAGGATACCCGAATCTTCTTCAGGGTATGTGTTCACTTTAAGTGGTGGAGTTATAAGTTAGAGGAGTGCAAAAAAATTATGTATTGCAAACTCCACAATGGAAGCTAAATAATAGGGCTGCAAAAGAGGCTATATAGCTCTGAAAGTTCCTTTTAGAGCTTAAGGTGATACCTAGTGCTTAGATGCCTATTGTTCTTTATTAAAACAATAGCGCAGTTTGAGAAACTAAATACCATAAGAGAAGAAAACACATTGAGAGGAAATAATATTTGACAAGGGAGTTTGAGCAAAATGGTGAGGTCATGATATTTAAGATTGTGTAAACAGATAATCTAGTGAATTCAGTCACCTAAGTCATTATCAGTAAAGAGTTTTGAAAATCATATAAATAACAACATGCTTTAGGGTAAGTGGGAGATTATTAGATATGTAATGCTATTGTTTTGCCCTTAAAGCATGTGAAACAATATTTTATTTGATTAATAAAATTTTATTCATACATATGATTGAGTATATATTGACAAGGCCATATTTATAAAGTATGTAATCCATGCATTAGGCATATGATGCTAATATAGAAGATACAGATAACAAATTATTTATAAATTAAATTATGTTCATAACCATTAATGAAAAAGGGCATTTTATTATGCAAGACTGTAGTTTTTCTACTTCTTATAGTTGACGATTTATCTTGATCATTGAAGTGGAGACTTCGAGTACAAAAACTAATGTACATGTTATATTAAATGGGAATACTATGAATTTCGATCAAGATAACTAAATGTCATTGATCTTAATTTACAAAAGCATTAATAAGCTTGATTGATTTTAATCTTGAGCAAATAATGAACTTATATTCATGCGTGATATCTTTTGAATTAATTCTAGAGTGAGATCCATATAAACGGTCAAAACCTCGATATCTTGGAGATATCATTTTATGGGTCGTAGGAACATATATTTGTAAGATGGAATCTAATAAATAATTATTTGAATCTGTGGCAGTTTATTCAATAAATTATTTATTGAATAATAAAATTTATTTGTAATTTTTTTTATAAATATAGACATATTAAAAATGATCATTAAAGTATTCAGTGACTTAAGGATAAATAAGTAATTAAAGAGGCAATATTTTTTTTACTAATTTTAATTATAGACATTAATTAGAGGGTTAATTAAGTAGTTATTACTGGTCCAAAGACCATACTCAATTTAATTAAAAGGATTTTAATTAAATGGAGTTTTTCTGATTAACATGAGTTATTAGAGTATAGCTCTTGACTTCTAGTAGAATAGCCTAGAGTTAACTTAAAAGAACTAGTGTATCATGAGATAACTAGAACTGAGCCTTTTAAGTTGGAGCTTGGAAGCCCATGGGTTTCGTAGTAACTCTACTAGCTCAAATCTTAATCAAACTTTAATTTCCTAATTTTAATCTAATTCTAAATACCTAAGAAAAATTTCTATATATATTAGAAGTAGGGAGTAGTAGAAAAACAACAATCAAAACCTTAATCAGAAAAATTCTTTTTACGTACTTTTACATGAAAAAAGAATTTAGTTACTACTCTTTTTTTAGATTTAGGTATTAGTAATTTTAAAGATTAAGAGAAGATCCACGTGCCATACATATTGAGTTTGAAGGTTGAGAATAGTAGATAAGATTGTAAATTTCAATTCAAAATTTATCAAATTGAAGAATTGAGGTAATCTTCTATTCCTATGCATGTAATTATGAACAAGTGATCTGACTTTCATTGTATTTATTTTATTAAACAATTTTTTTTTTAATTTCCTACCAAAATAAATAATATACTAAATCTTTGTCATGTTCTTGTGATAAGTTCAAAATTTGTAAAGAATACAAAAACAAACTAATTTTCTATGATATTATTCGAATTATATTTTAAAACTAAAAACTAATTGCAATAATTTTTAAAACTATTTTCAGAACTATTCTCTTATGATCAAGAATCAAACGAACACAACAATATCTTTTGTGTAATTGACGTTGTACTTTTCCTTGGTTAAGAATAACTAAAATTAAAATAGGAAAATCATTCAGTTGCTTTCACCATCATACATATATATAATGCACAAAAGATTTGAAAGTTAACAAAGTTAGCAACAAAATAAATTTCAATTACCATATGTTAAAGTAGAAAACTATATCACTTAATTTCCGAAACGCTTTTAACATCTACAAAATTTAGCATATGTAGCAACCAAAAGTTAATATCTCACCAGGGGCCTTGAAATGGTCAATGTCAAAACAATCTGCCATTCTAGGGCTTCCCATATTCTTGGCTTCTTCTCTAACCTCATTGCATTGATTCCACCTCAATTGCAATCCTAAGACCATCTATTCTCATTCCAAGATCACCAACAGTTGATATATTTTCACAGGCCACAACATGAAATCTCGAAAGAGCGAAAGCAAGTAAAAGGAAGGAACAAGTTCTCCTACACTCCATGCCTATTTGCCTACGTCAACAATTAAAAACTTTATTTAATTAAAACTTAATCAAAACTGCATTTCTCTTTTTTTTTTTGTTGAGAAATAATGATATATATCATTGAGCAATTTCAAAGACAATACATCAATGGACCTTTGATTCTGTAATTAAATGATTACCAGGATATAGTAACATGAGTACAAATAGACATCTCCCTGAACCAAACTCTTACAAAAGAGTACCAATCATACCTATATTAGGTAAAGACATCCTTAAAAGCGAATACAAACCCTTTGAAAAAAGGAATAATATAAACCTTTCCAAAAAAAGAGAAATAATAGACCTCAATGAATGAGAAAATTACGAATCCCTTCTGAAAAAGGAAAATAACAGACCTCAACGAATGAGGAAAATACGAATTCAAACAGACCTCAATGGTAGCCGTAGAGATTGAAACCCGGTGAGGCATATACTGAGTCCATCAGGTTCTTGGCAACAGGGAACAGAGCTGACCGGAGGAAATTACAATTCGCACACTATTTATAATAAAACATATTCCAGAATAACCCATAATCCTATTCTATAACCAATTCAAACAAGAATCGTCATAGGCCAAAATAGGTCGCTCAAGAAAGAATTACACCGACATGGGTACAACCTCAGCTTGGGACTAGAATACGGAACAGGAAAGAGCAGCGATATGGTTGCCATAACTTTCTTAGAGGCAACCACTATAGTATACACTGAAGAGGCGAGGGAAACATAACAAATCAGCCCCCAACACATAATGGCTATCCAAAAAGAGGATGGCAGCCAGTTCTAGTACACAACAAAAACACGATGGCTAGCCTCAAAGAAATGCCAACGGAGATGGGTAGGAGCAGCGGTGGTTGAATGAATGGTAGCCCTGTGAGACTCAACTGAAGGATAGAAAGTGCAGTGAACGATAGTCCCGTGAGATCCGATTGAGGGGCGGAAGTGCGGTGGTGTTCGGCAAGAGGAGCAGTAGTCACATCGTTGAACAACCATAGCGAAGGATCGACTGTGGTCGGTGAGCGGTGGAAGGTTGCCGCATCATGACATCGCACGACGAAGGCACAACAATATATAAGTTCATCAGTGTAGTACGATGTTGATCTCAGCCATGTAGCAAGACACCAAAATAGCTAACTTAAGTCGGTAATCGGAGTCGGAGGCACCACCGAAGAGAAGAAAAATGGTGAAACCATAAAAAAGAGCCGGGAAAGATAAGATTAAATATGGAAATAAGCAAAGAGGAGTAGTTGTGTCCATCGGAGAGGAGGCCAAAGGCCCCTCTCTGGTGGAGGTTTGGTAGAGGGGCGGCGGCTGTAGGCTCGGTATTTAGGAAGTTGAGAGAGTTTCTCTAAAAATTGCATTTCTCTTAACCATGTCAAATTTGAAAACAATACAAAGACATGAATTCCAGCCTTGTGTCTCCCAGATCCTTAAGTATCTAGTTTTGATTATCATGAATTTTCTAAGACCTCTTATTATCTTCTCATAAGAGATTTCTACAAAGAATACAAGGATAGATCGAACATCTAAGTCACAAGAAATACAATGTCATTGCGTAAACAGTATCCTATTCTTCTAACTTTCTGTTTTGCTCCTCCTTTGTACATCTAATATGTACTTGACTTTAAAGTAACTCTCTTCTTAGTATTCATCTCAATTTTTGTTTATACAAAATTGTTATATCACTAATTTGTAATAATATCCCAAAGCTTGTTATCAAATAAAATTTATTAAGAATATCTAATTTCCTGAGACCAAACCATCTTCTTCCTTTGGAGAGCAAATACTATCCAAAAAAATTAAAGCTAATTCACATTAATGAGGAGTCTCTTGACCACAGAAAATTCCTTGCACAAGAATGAAGTTAATTAATCAGAGTCTTAGGCCATAAATAAACCATAAAACTATGATAAAAATGATTTTGTAACACAGATTTAATCAACTCCACATGATCAACAAGAGACAATATTCGACCTTTCCAACCACTCAACCAGGTTTCAACATTAGCCATAAGGGTTTGAAGATGCTGCTTACGAGGTGTCTCTTTAAAAATAGTGACTCCAAAGATAATTGAATGGAAAAGAGCATTTTGCAAACCAAAATATTAGCTGTACTTGACCAGATAAAGATGCATAATCATTTAGAAAAGCCATCAAATTATCAAATTATTAAGCCATCAGATATTTTTAGTTTCTTTTTATTGTTACA
Organism: Ailanthus altissimus; assembly: GCA_946807835.1. NCBI lineage: Eukaryota > Viridiplantae > Streptophyta > Magnoliopsida > Sapindales > Simaroubaceae > Ailanthus > Ailanthus altissimus. The sequence goes on from OX327689.1 coordinate 5,462,955, forward strand.
TTTATTACTGTGACAGCACACTCTACTTCTATTAGCTCTTGTTTTCTCCCTTAGTGGCAATGCTAACATGACTAGTTTTCAAAGTGCTTAAAGAGTTTTCATACTAAAAGGATTAGAAACACGATAGTTTTTCTGATGCTTTCAGTTTATACAAAAATGACTTTTATACATGAATGTAGCTCAAGCATTGAAGGAAATGCATAAATTCTTTTTTCTTCCAAAAATAACGCTAAGCTATATACTAATAGCTAACTGTTAGAAAGATTTCTGTTTGATCCTTTTCTTGTTCTTGTAACAAACATGATCATGGGAAACCTTTAGCCATAGCTGTACAAATTGCCATATTGTTTTATAAGTCAAATTGTGCTAGCTGTGGGATGTTTTACTGATTCGGTAATGAATGGCTCTGCAGTTGTCTTTGGTAAGTTTCTTTATCCTTATCAATCACTATAAAACTAGGAAGGGTCATGGAATGAACTCACAGTGAACCGAAGAGTAAAGAATGACTTTGTAGAAAGGGTTCGGTAAGAGTATCGGCTACTTAATGGTGAGAAAGAATGTGCCGAATTCTTAGAGATCCTTAAGAAATTTTTTCACGAATGAAGTGGACATCTAATTTTAAGTACTTGGTTCTAGCGTGAAAAGTTTGATTTCTTTCCATGTGGAGAGCACTCATATTGTCACAATGAAAGGAGGTGTGTTTAATTTGTTGAAGACTAACGTGTTGGAGAAAAAAAGTAATCCACGTTAATTCTGCAGCAGCGGATGCCATTGATCGGCATTCTATCTCTGTACTAGAATGAGCAAGAGTATTTTATTTCTTAAAGCTCTATGAAATACAATTACATCCAAGGTACACACAATAGCCTAATGTCCTTTATCTTGTTGTAGGACATCCAGGCTAATCTGAATCAGAAAAAGCATAAGGGTTAGATGACTTTATTTTTAAAAAATGAAGACCAAAATTTAAAGTCCCTTTCGTGTATTAGATAATTCTCTTGACAGCCTTCATGTTAACTTTCGCTGAGGCTTGAAAATGCTGACAAACTAGAGTTACTACTTGAGTGATGTTAGAAAATGTAAATTTAAGGTACTGGAAATTACTAACAAGAGTTCTATACTCGCGCATTGACTAGAGTGATTTTTATCGACGCAATGAGTGATTTTTATAGCCATACTGGAATTCATGCTAAATACTGGAATTTATGCCTGTTGGCTTTTTGGACGCTGCGGTGTTCGCTTGATTCTTTGTGTCTTCACACTTTGAGTCTTCGCACTTTCGCTTCATGCCATCTTCTCAATGGCTTGACCAATTCATTTTCAACATAATTTTTAATCATTATTCTCACACAAATCAATATAACTGGCTTCTTAGAACATAAAAGCGTATTTGTTACAAGCGTCAAAAAATCAAAGCAAAATTCTTTAACAATGCGGCACCCTAAAGCAGTTCAAAAACATATAATTGGAACTGACAACCACCCTAATTGATGAATATAGTTAGATTTAGCTGTAAGGGAAGAACTCATAAATGAACCCGATCTAAAACGAAATAATTTTGCCATAATATACATGCAGGCTCAATTTTTAACGAGGATTGTGGAGTATTTCAACAACTTCTTTGTGAGACGAGTTATGAGAGAAACAAAGCGGACAACAAAGATGCATAATAACAATTGAAATTTCCTTGGTTGCCACTGCCCCGGGCCAACTTGTTAATAAGTGCAGATTTTCCAAAGCCAGTGGGGCCATAGATAAGAACAGGCCACTTTTGACTTACTGACAGCAAGGCGACCTCAAAATTAAATTCTCTTCAAATTAGATGTCAAGACAAATGGATTGCCATCTGATTTATTATCCCTGAATTCCAAAATGAGCCTGGACGTCAACTAGCATGCTCTGAAAAAATAATACATGTAGGTCGAAAGTACCGTATAAAAAGAGAAGTTCCTCTAGAATCCACGTGGATTACAATGTGAAAAGTAAAGGATGCACATAATATTTCATAACAATATAATGAAAGATAGCTAGTTGTTCAGTTCACCCCTACCATACTGCCAATCTTTGGCGCTTGGTTGATGGCTCAATTTCATTAATATTTGACGGAACCAGTGAAATAAGGTCAAAGCATTCTATGGACTTAAACAAGTCCCTAGAGCTTGGTATGACTAATTGAAGGGAGCACTGTTGAGTTGGAGTTTTCTCAATTCATAGTCTGATTCATCTCTTTTCTTCTGCAATCATCATGGTCAGAGATGTGTTGATATATGTTGATAATATCCTGGTGACTAGTCCAAATTCTGCTCATTTAGAAGACTTCATCAAAAGATTGAGCAATACTTTTACTTTGAAGGATTTGGGTCACTTTAACTATTTTCTAGATACTGAGGTTAAAAACACTACAACAGGGCTACATCTATCTCAATACAAATACATTCATGACCTACTGCAAAAGGAAAATATGCTTGATTACAAAAGAAGTGATACACTTATTATTTTCCTTTTGTAGTAGGTCATAAATGTATTTGTTCATTGCAGGTCTGAAACTCTCAAATATAGAAAGTGATCCTTAGGCTGAAATGTTTATTGATTCTACCTTGTACAGAAGCTTAGTTGGCATCTTGTAGTATGTGACTCTAACAAGGCCTGAACTTTCATTTTCCATACACACATTGAGTCAGTTCCTCTCTATTCCAACTGTAAAACATTGGCATACACTAAAGAGAGTACTTAGAGACCCGAAGGCCACTCAATCCTTTGGTTTGCACATTGAAAAAGCTATTGATTTCTTTATCACATGTTATTCAGATGCAGTTGAGTAAGTGATCCCAATGACAGGAAGTCTATTGATGGATATTGTATCTACCTTAGCCCAAATCTGATCTCATGGTCATCCAAGAAGTAGCAAGCAACTACTAGATCTAGCACTAAAACATAGTAAAAAGCAATTGCTTTAGCTTGCTCAGAATTCATATAGATTCAATCCTTGCTATCTGAGATATCACCATCATTACAAAAAATTGCAATTTATTGTATGCCAGTCAAGTGCAAAAACGTTGGTTGACAATTATATTTTTCATTATAGGACAAAGCAAAGCAAATTGGATGTGTATTTCATTCATGATAAAATTACTAGCAAGTCATTAAAAGTGAGATATGTGCCAACTTCTAACCAAGTAGCTGATGTCCTAACAAAACCTCTCTATGCCCCTCACTTTGTGTATTTTCGATTCAAGTTAAAAGTCATTCCATACCCTTTAGCTTAAGGGAGGGTATTAGAGCTTATTCTGATTATTGAAGAAGTTAAGTGATAGGGCATAATTATATAAAATATTTTATCCTTATAAACTTATCGTTTTCTCAATTTATGTCAATTAATGTTGTTTTATAGGTTTAAAGGCTATCAACATGAGAATACTAAAAATCGGACGCGAACGGAGCTGTTTGGGACAAAAATTCAAGAAGGGACCAAAATGCTCAAAATGTAAATAGTGATATATAAATAGTATCCTGTAAACAATGTTTATGAACATTACTTTTAGGTACTGTTCATACATAAACCTAGATCTCAACGCCGTAACACTTAAAATGTTGTACAACAATGCCCAAATTAAAAAATTTTCAATTTGATGAAGAGTTCCAAACAGTATGTATAAACATAGCCAATTAATATTATTTATAAATAGTGCCTATTAACGGTCCATTTAATCAGTATCATAATTGTATCTGAGGGCCATTATTCATGCAAAATGCAAGTCATTGAAGGGAAGAAAATGCTGACTTTTTACTAGCAAAATTGACCTTTTTTTTGTTACCATAAGCCTAAGCAACGATTACTATTCAGCCATTTCGAAGGAGAGCAGCTGGGAAGGAGATCAAACACTTCATTTGAGAGTTTGGATTAAAATTCAAGAGTTTGAAGGGAGGATTTCTACACCAACCAAGAACAGAATTAATAAAACAGGGGATTTGTTCATCTTTCTGTATTTGCAATTTATTTCATCCTTATGCTTGTTGATTATTGTTCCAAAATTCTTATTATTATCATGAATTAATTTTATATAACTAGAATTATAATTTGAACTCAATATATAACATGAATTCATTGTTTATCCTTATTTATTATATCAATCTTGAATTGTTCAATCTAAAGAGTGTTTAATACTTCTAATTACATGACAATATATTAGATTGATTTGGAAACCTTAATGAACTTGAAAAATGGATTTTGTGTTGGATATTAATGAATTAATTTATGATCATTGTGTAAAAATATGAGTTCTATATGAGATAGGAATATACTCATATGATATATATAACCATTTATGTAACCTACTCTTAATAAATCTCAAAATCAATGTAATTGTCATAGGAATATGGATAATTGATTGATTATGATATAATCACTTGACCATTAGAAGAGGCTTGTGAACACATTAAAATTTTCAGTTAACAATTCATAAGGATAGATTAAGGGTAACAAGTGAATTCAAGCATAGTATTGAGAGATAATTATAATTCTAGACATATAATATTTAGAGTGTTTAGGATAATTTCTTTGTTGTCTCTATTATTAGTATAATTATCTGGTTAATTTAGATATCAATACGTTGAATTACCACTAGTTTGGATAAGAGTAAGGGGACACAATTTTAATATTTAGCAAATAGTAATAATAATTTTTCGTGAAAACGATAATCTAATCATTGTCAATTACTTGTTTCAATAATATGGACTTGCATTAAAAATATATACTTACAAAATACACAACATTAAGAAGTCACGCGGGCAATGTGGTTAAAATAGCTCAGCCACATCAGCATTATTGTTAAAGGAAGTTTTGAAATTGTTAAAGGAAGTTGTTCAAAAGTATATTAAGCTTTCCTAGATTCCTGCCATTTGTTATGGTTGTTACGTAATCCCATTGTTGTATAAATAGTATGATTAATATTCTTTGTATCAATCTTTATTGAATGATTGATCAGTAAAAGAAATGCAGAACGTCTCTTTTCTTCCTCTAGAAGTTTCCTTTCAAATTTCTTTTCTTGCTAGCTAAACAAGTTCATTTACAAATCCTCATACTGTGAAACTTGTCGAGCCAACTAGGTGGGCCTATAGATCATTATTTGTGAATGCATTGTTTTTTGTTCTGCTTATGTTGTTTCTCTTTGAGTAGTTCAATATCAATCTTGCTCTGCATTATTTTCTGTTCTGCTCATGTTGTTGCTTTTATTGAGTAATTTCATATCAATCTTGCTCTAACTTGTTATGTTCTTTCATGTTAATTTTACAGTAGTAAAATATTTAATTCCATTGTTCTTTTGTCGTATTGTTGCCTGTGAACAGACAGGAGTTTATACTTGGATGGTGGATAAATTACCATTCTATATCATCTAGATATTCTTTATATCAACCATTTTCGGGAGCACAATTAGAACTCTTTTTCAAAGCCTAATTTTAGTTGTCACCTTTTTTATTTAGGAATGATGGTTACTAGCTAGTTGCTAGCTCTAGGTAATCATTACTTGTAAGAATGTAATCAGTGATAGGTGTGGCACAAAAGCCTAATTTTAGTTGTTACAGATATCCCTGTCCAAGTTTTTCTCACTTGGTACTCTTATTTCTTTCTCTTAAAAGGTTTTGCTTTTCTTATAATTTACGTGAAGTAAGTTTGTTTGAGTGGTTCTGTGTTTGCAAAGCTATCATTACCCTGCAGAGTCCTTGTCAAAATTATTATTGATGTAATTATCAAGCTATCATAACTCTCTCAACTGGTTCCATCTATAATGCAAAATATAAGCTGGGTACTATTATACAAAATATATGGGGGAAATATCACAACTCCAATAGTAATACAACTGATCCAATAAATTCAGTACCATAAAATCATACAAGATCAATACTTTACGGTTGATTTATTACAATACTCATTTGGATAGACCTCGTGAGTGAAATTTATGCAAAGGCTTTTGGAATAGAGTATTCTTCCATTAAAAGATGTGCACTCAATCATACAGAGCTCAACTTCCACTCTTTTAAATTGTTCTCCTTTCAAAACAAAAGAAAATTATTCTACACCTTTTAATTCAGTTTCTTCAACACAGACAGCAGAAACTAATACGTCAAGATCAAACTTGAAGCTTGAATCCTATAAAATATAAAAGTAAATTACAAAATAATACTACAAAACAACCAAAGAATATGACCACGAGTCAACATTTATGTAAATTAAATACCATGGACTGGAACGTAAGTATGCATCTACCTTTACAAAAATAAGAAAAAAAAAAGTAATGGAAATGACAGACAAAAATGAAAGGAATATGTGTTGTTTTAGTGTTGAATAGGTTTCGAGCTTAAGCATTACAATAATAATTATGTTATGCAATATATAAACATAGACTAATACAGCTTATGTAAATATGGTCATAGACTTAATGTTAATTATATATTTTTTTAACTAATGTTATGATTGATAGTGTTTGGATTCTTGCTTTCCGAACAAGAAAAAAAAGACCGAAATATCAATGATAATTACATCAAAATTATCATTGATGTAATTATATGCTATCATGTAGCCATCATATAATTTTAACTATTTTCTTTTTCTTTAAACATTAATTTCCTAGGGAGCATTCCTTCTTATTGGTTAAGCTTACGGGGGATCAGGTCACTTCACGTTTCATAGAGGATTCATATTGTTGAAATTAATACACTTTTTAGAAAGGATGTTTAAAATTATAAAAATTAAAGTATCTAGACAAATTTATAATTTTTTAAAAAATATAGAAAAGTTTATAATGAATGTCAAATAATTCTAGAAATATTTGAAAATTTACAAGATATTTTATAATTAAGTCAACAATTATAGAGTTAGGTGAGATATTTTAGAAGTAAAATGTGGTGGCTACAAATATAAATAGGGGTTGTGTGATATGTTCTAGCAAGCTGTAGGTAATGTAATCCCTTCCTTTCAATAATAATGTTTTCCTTTATCATCCAAACATATATCCTACATAAACGTTTAAATACATTATCTTTTCAATCACCCAATAAATTTCTATCAACTCTATCTAAAGTCAAGTAGTTTAGATCGTATAACAATAATAGAGTACTATTTATACGATTATTATTTATAGAGCAACTGTTTAGAAATACGGTATCGTTTTTCTCATAGTATTAGAGCCCAAAATTTATATCAATAGCATCAAAGCAACCAATCAAATTTCTATTAGTGGTATCAGAGCCTAATTTGACCATAATTGGGCATAAGGTTCATCATTGATAGCAGAGGCTCTAACAAAATATCGTATTCAATCCCTATATTTTTTTTTAGAAAATTATTATTTTTGGGGCATTAAAATGAAGACATATTTTTTATTCCAAGGCTTGTAAGACAATCATTAATGGGGTTTCTACTCCACGTAGTACATCTGCTCTATCTGAAGAGCAGAAGAAAAAATTAATGGGACAGATACAAAATGATGCCAAAGTACTCTTCATCATTCAACAAGGGGTGGATGATGCTATTTTTTCAAGAATTATTAGAGTCACTTCAGCAAAGGATGCTTAAAATACTTTGAAGGAAGAGTTTGAAGGTAATGCTAAAATACGCACTATCAAACTCCAATCTTTAAGAAGGGATTTAGAAAATCTTAAAATGCAAGGTTCTAAAACTACTCAAGATTATTATTCAAGAGTGAAAGAAATTATAAATTAATTAAGAACCAATGGAGAAATTATAAATTAATTAAGAACCAATGGAGAAATTATAAATTAATTAAGAACCACTGGAGAAATTATAAGTGACAACAAAATTGTAGAGAAAATATTAATAAGTGTCACAAAAAAATTTGATTCAATAGTCACTGCCATTGAAGAGTCAAAAGACATATCAACTCTTACTGGGCTTTCTATAAGCATAGAAAAGAAGGTTGAATAGAAGAAACAAAAATTCAATTGAAAGTGCCTTTCAATTTAAATTAAATTTGCAGTCTCAAAAATATAATGGAGAAAAAAATAAAGAAAATTCAATCAAAAAACTAAAAATATGAATGGAGATAATCAAAGGAAATACAAGAAAAAAAATATTATCTACCATGTAGTACATGTGAAAAAACAAGCCATTCAAAAAAAATTGTTGGCAAGAAACTAAAATGCTGCAAGTGTAAAAAGTTTGGGCATTTAGAGAAAATTGTCGATTCAAGAAAAAACTACCAAGCTAATTACGACGAAGAAGATAAGAAGCACAAGCTCTTTTATGCTTGCCAAACAGCTATGGAGAAGAAAAATAACATATGATATATGGATAATGCCTGCAGCAATCATATGACAGTAGATGAGAGCATCTTTTGCAACTTAGACACATGAATAAAATCACAAGACAAATTGAGGAATGGAGTATTAGTGGTAGCCTAGGAAAAGGTACGATTACCATCTAAACTAGTAAAGGGACAAAATATATTAATGATGTATTGCTGGTACCAAGGTTAAGACATAACTTGTTGAGCGTTGGACAAATGATTGAAAATGGATATTCTTTGTACTTAATTGAAAATACTTATATAATATATGGCAAAGATAAGAGCCAAATAATAGTTAAACTTAAGATGTAGAATAAAAACTTCCCTCTACAGTGGTAGAGTATCTTCATAGCCATGAAAGCAAAAATTGAAGACTAGTAGCTATTGCAAAAAAGGTTTGGGCACTTCAACATCTATGGACTGAAGATTCTTCAACAAAAAAAGATGATCAAAGACATGTTAAGGATACAAGAGATCGGTGATTCATGTGAAGGCTATTTACAAAGCAAACAAAGACGATAATCATTTCTAACATAAAGATCTTACAGAGCTAAAGCATTATTAAAGCTTGTCCATATAGACATCTGTAGACCTATGAAGACTCTATCACTTGAATAAAGTAAGTACTTAATCTTATTCATCGATGACTACACCTGAATGACGTTGGTGTATTTTCTTTATTAAAGATCAGAAGTCCTCAAAATCTTTAAGATGTTTAAGAATTTTATGGAAAAAGAGAATGCTCATAGCCTAAAAAAGCTAAGAAACGATAAAGGAAAATAGTACACTTCCAAAAAATTCAACCAATTCTTTAATGATGAAGAAGTTTAGCACTAGTTGATAGTAGGCTATGCTTCAAAACAAAATGGATTCTCAGAAAGAAAAAATAGTACAGTCATGAAGAAGGCAGGGTCAATATTGAAAGAAAAAGGCCTACAAATTCATTCTAGGTAGAAGCAGTTTCTATAGTAGTATACCTGTTAAATATATGTCCAATAAAAGCTATACAGGGCATAACTTTTATAGAGGCATGGAGCAAGCAGAAGCCTTCAAAATGTCTTGTGAGAGTATTTCGATGTGCATGCTATGTTTATGTTTCAGCAGAAAAAAGGCATAGACTGGAAGAAAATTAGAGAAAGGAATATTCTTGGAATATAGTGAAAAGTAAAATGGCTATCGGATATATAATTTAAAAATTAAGAAATCGATTATCAGTAGAGATGTTGAGTTCGATGAGTCAGCTTCATAGAACTGGAATGAAGAAAAGGCCAACCAAAGAAGCATCAAAGTATCCACAAACCAGAGGAAGGGAATCACATATGAAATTAAAGGTGAAGGGACTGAATAAAAGGTTCCTCTAACATCACCAACAAGACAAGATAAACCATCTATTGAGACACCACTAAGAAGAGTTAGAGAACTTAAAAACATATACAAGATATGTAACTTCTCCACTGTGGAACCATGAAGCTTTGAAGAAGTAGCAAAATAAGAAATATGAAGGAATGCTATGTAAGAAGAGATTGAGACAAGTGAAAAGAATCAAACATGGGAACTTGTGGATCGCTCTCAAGATAAAGAGATCATTGGTGTCAAATAGGTGTACAAGGCCAAGATTGATCTAGATTGCTCAATCTAGAAAATAAAAAGCAAGGCTTATGGCAAAAGGTTACTTCGAATAATCAAGCATTAGCCTCAATGAATGTTTTGCTCCAGTAGCACGACTAGACACTATGATGAGAACCAGTAAGTTGATCACCATTCGGCTAAGGTTGGAAAAGATCCTTTAAACATTCATGGAAGACTAATGACAAGAGCTAAAGCTAAAAGAATGAAAGAAGCCTTAACTTGTTTAGTGGAAAACATTTGGAAGGAGCAAGCTAGTCAAGTTTTTGTCAAGGTTCTAAGGATGCAAGAAGAATCTAAAATGGTCAACATGATTCAAGCAAGTCCAAATCATAAAGACAAGAGTCTAGCTCTATTAGAATGAAGATTTTAGCTTATCTTGAAGAATAAAAAGGCCATTCGGCCATGTTGGTGATCAGGTGCTATGGAGTGCAAATTAAGGTTCAATGGATCAGATGTGATTAAGGAGCATGACCAGATATGATTAATATAATGTAGTGTGCAAGTTAAAGTTAAATGCAAAGGAGTTACAAATGAGTTATGCTACAGTTATCTGAAATGGTGTAATTTGTAACTATTCTTAGCCTTTGTTCTATATAAACAAGGCTGATTTTTTTCATGAGAAAGTAAATTTGGTGATATACAAAGTTTAGAGCACTTGAGAGTGTTTTGTTTTTAAGTTCTTGCATGAACTTTGGAACTTATCAAGTTTATTCAGCTTGTGGCATTCAAATCCTTTAAATCTTTATTTTTCGTTAAACTTATCAACTTTTATAGTTTGTAGGGTTTTGGGGAAATCAAAGTATTGTTCTAATTATTTTATCATTATTTCATTGATTAAGTATTAGAATAGTTTCTCTCTCTTCATTCTTAAACGATCGGATTTGTTTCAATTCATTGGAGGGTGTTAATTTGCATTCCATGTGTATCATAACTATCTAGCTATTAGGGTGTATAGTTGTCAAAATTAATGATTTTCATCACACTATAAGAGCGTTTATGGCACTTGTAGCTTAAAATAAGTAAAAAGTTTATCAGTTTGATATAAAGTCAGCATTCTTGAATGGTGTGCTAGAAGAAGGAGTATATATAAAGTAGTTGTAGGGGTTCATAAAATAAGGCAATGAAGAAAAAGCTTTAAAATTGAGAAAGACTCTATATGGATTGAAATAAAAACCTCGAGTTTGATATAGCTGCATAGACAACTACTTCATAGATTCAGGTTTCAGGATGAGCAAAAGTGGGCCAACACTATACATCAAAACCTAAAATGATTCAAGTACTCTTATTGTTTTCTTATATGTGGATGATCTCATCTATACAAGAAACAATGGCAAAGGATTGTAAGGATTCAATGAAGATATAATGAAGACATTTGAGATGATTGATCTCGGGTTGATGCATTACTTTATTAGTATTGTAATAAGTCAAGAACTAGGAGGAATCTTTATATGTCAAAAGATGTTTGGTTGCAATGCTGTAGCTATATCTTTGGTTACTAGTGAAAAATTTTAAAAAGAAGATGGGTCGAAGAAGGCTGATGGATCACTCTATAGAAGTTTGAAATGGAGCTTACTATATTTAACAGCAACTCATCCAAACAACATGTATACTGCCAGTATTCTTTCAACATTCATATAGGAACTATCTCAAGCTTACTATAAAGTAATAAAACAGATTCTAAGATATGTACAAGGCACAATAGACTATATGATTTAGTACAAGTCTACTCCAAACTCAAAACTAATTGGATATATTGCCAGTGATTGGGCATGATTTGTTAATGATATGAAAAGCACATCAGGTTATGCTTTTACTATCGGGTCTGGAATGTTGTCTTAATCATTAAAGAAACAAGCAACAGTGGCACAATCGTCAGCTAAAGCAGAACACGTGGCAGTAGCAAGCTTAGCTTGTCAAGCAATATGGCTGAGAAGAATAGTTAAAGACATTGGAGAAAAAAGAATGAAGCTACATAAATATTCTATGACAACAAGTCAATAATAGTTACGGTAAAAAATTTGTGTTCCACAGTAAGACCAAGCATATTGCAATCAAGAATCAGTTTTTGAGAGGCATTAACAAACAAAAAGATTTAACTCAAGTATTGCAGAACAAAAGAACAAATTGCAGACATCTTCACTAAGGCTCTTCCAAGATTAAAGTTCGAGTTATTGCGATAAATACTAGGAGTTCAACGAAAGTACATTAAGGAAGAGTGTTGAAATTAATGCACTTTCTAGAAAGGAGACTGAAAATTATAAATAATTAAAATATCTAGACAAATCTATAATTGTTTAGAAAATTATAAAAAAGTTTGTAATAAATGTCAAAGAATTCTAGAAATATTTAAAAATTTACAAGATATTTTGTAATAAGTCAACAAAGGTGAGAGTTAGGTGTGATTTTTTAGAAGCAAGAAGCGGTGGTTGCAAATATAAATAGGGGTGTGTGATATGCTCCAGCAAGTTGAAATTAGCTAATAAACTTCCTCTTAAGTAATGTAATCCCTGCCTTTCAATAATAAAATTTTCCTTTATCATCCAAACATATATCCCACATAAATCTTCAAATACACTATCCTTTCAATCACCTCATAAATTTTTATCAGATCTATTAAAAACAAGTGGTTCAAATCTTATAACAGTAGTAGAATACCATTCATATGATTATTGTTTATAAAAATACTATTTATAAATACGGTATCGTTATTCTCATAGAATTGGAGTTTAAAATTTTTATCAGTGGTATCAGAGCAACCTATTACTTTTCTATCACATATCAAGTATTTTATTTGTCAATTGGTTGTTTTCATTACTTATTTGTTTATATTTTTGTATACAGGTATTTTTGGACGTGGTAGTGATGTTGTTAGTAGGATCGAAGGTAACTTATGTTTTTTTTTTTTTTCTCATCGTGTTTCATGTTTTGGAATTTCTCATGAATGACTTTTGTTTGGAGTTTTAAGCATACTTAAAAAAAATTAGGACTTGGTGTTGAAATATTGACTTGAATCATTCAAAGTAATTAGCACCCAATATTTGACAATTGAAGATAGTTTGGTAACCACCAAACTTGATAGTTTGGTAAGTACCAAACTTGTGTCTAAATTGATGATTTTTTAATTTATCTTTCACACACAAATGTCAATATTTGTGTGCTATGGTTTTGCTATAAATAGAGACAATTTCATAAGACAAAATGTGTGAGATGTTAGAAGTATTTGAAAGCATTTGAGAGATTTGAGAGAAATTGCATATTTATGCAATTTCATTAGTCAAGTGTTCTATTAAGTGAAAATTGGGTGTATTGGGGTTTGGGTTGTGAGGATTACTTACAACAATCGTATACTTCTATTTGTTATAAGTGAAATATTCTTTTGTGTCTTTGCCCGTGGACGTAGGCTTAAAGCCAAACCACGTAAATATTGTGTCTTCTCATTTTGTTTATTTTTCCCACATTTCTTTACTTACGTCGTGATCGTGAATTTGTATAATTATTACTCAACCAACGCTTCTGCACAACAATTGGTATCAGAGCCTGGTGTAGTAGTATGGATTATACATGTCTAGAAAAGTTCTGTCAAAAAGGCTAATATTGCCTAAGGAGTCTGGATTTTAAGTGGTACCATTTGTGACCCCTCTAGTCTTTCCTGGGAACTTTCCTAGTTTATAATTCATATGAACAGACATATAGGCATTGTTAGTTTAGTGTTGTTGAATTGTGTTGAGTAATAATTATTGTTCACTTATACTGTATACGGCACTGTTTATAAAATACTATTTACGTGTACAGAAAAATGGCTGAGACATCAACTAAGTCTTCATCATCAAGGCACACGGTGACAAATGCCAAGTTTGAAGTAGATAAATTTGATGGTACCAATAATTTTAGTATGTGGCAAAGTGAAGTGCTTGATGTCCTATGTCAACAAGATTTAGACATAGCTCTTGAAGAAAAGCCAAAAGATATGGATGACAAAGAGTGGAAAAGGATCAACAAGCAAGCATGTGTTATTATTCGATTATGCCTTGCTAAGGAGCATAAATACTTTGTCATGAAGGAGACATCAACAAAGAAATTGTGGGAGAAGCTAGAAGACAAGTATATGAAGAAAAGCCTTGAAAGTAGGCTTTATTTGAAGAAAAAATTATTTCGATTCAATACACATCGAGCATGTCCATGGATGATCACGTAAATGCCTTTAACAAGATAATTGCTGATTTGACCAATTTAGATGAAGAAATTGGAGATGAAGATAAGGTTTTGTTACTTCTAAACTCCCTTCCAGATGAATATGATCATCTCACCACCACTTTACTTCATGGGAAGGATAAAGTTACTTTTAATGCTGTATGCACAGCCTTGCATAATAGTGAAACTCGAAAGAAAGATAAACAAGATCACTGTGATACATCAGGAGAAGCCTTAACAGTAAGAGGTCGTTTATCAAGCCGCAAACTTGGGAAGAGAGGCAAGTCCAAAGCAAGACCTGCAAAGGATGAATGTGCCTTTTGTCGAGAAAAAGCGCATTGGAAAAAGAATTGCCCTAAGTTACAAAAGAAAGATAAAAGCAAGACTATTTCTGATGCATATGTTGCTGAACAAGGAGATGATACATCAGATTTTAGCCTAGTAGGAACAACATTAATGTGTTATCTTGATGAATGGATTCTAGATTCGGGTTGCACCTATCACATGTGTCCTAACAAGGAGTGGTTTTCAAGCTTCAAGGAGCTGGATGGAGGAGTTGTTTATATGGAAAATAATGATACCTGTAAAACAACTGGGATGGGTATAATTCACTTGAAGAATCATGACGGATCAATCCAAGTTCTGACAGATGTCTGTTATGTACCAAACTTAAAGAAGAATCTCATTTCATTAGGAGTTTTGGAATCAAGGGGGCATACAATCACTGCAAAAGATGGAATCTTAAAGGTAGTGTTAGGTGCATTGACTGTGATGAAAGGCATAAGAAGAAATAACTTGTAATACTATCTTGGTAATACAGTTATTGGATCTGCATCAGCAATCTCTGGAAAAGATGCAAATTTGGATGCAACTAGGTTGTGGCACATACGTTTTGGTCATGCTGGTGAAAAAGCTTTGCAAACATTGGCAAGGCAAGGATTATTGAAAGGTGCAAAGTCTTGAAAACTAGATTCTATGAACATTGTATAATGGAAAAGAAAACTAGAGTGAAGTTTGATGCTGCAAGCCACTCCACTAAAGGGATGTTGGATTATATTCATACGGATGTTTGGGGACCTACTAAAACTTCTTCGATTGGAGGTATGCATTATTTTGTTACTTTTGTTGATGATTTTTCGAGAAGAGTATGGGTATATGTGATGAAAAATAAAAGTGAAGTCATGAGTATTGTTCCTAAATGAAAAAAGATGGTAGAAAATTTAACTGGCAGAAAGGTTAAAAGGCTTCAATCAGATAATGGTGGTGAATATAAGAATGATCTATTTCTCCAAGTATGTCAAGAAGAAAGAAGTGTTGGGCACTTCACTGTTAGAGATACACCACAGCAGAATGGGGTAGCAGAACGCATGAATCAAACTATACTGGAGAAAGTTTGATGTATGTTGTCCAATGCTGGATTGGGTAAGGAATTTTGGGTTAAGGTAGTAGTATATGCGTGCCATCTTATTAATCATTTACCATCAATTGCTATTGAAGGCAAAACTCTTATGGAAGTCTGGACGGATAAACCTGCTACTGATTATGATTCGTTACATGTTTTTGGATCTACTGCTTGTTATCATGTAAAGAAATCTAAGTTAGACCCA
The DNA here is from genome assembly GCA_946807835.1 of Ailanthus altissimus. Classification (NCBI taxonomy): domain Eukaryota; kingdom Viridiplantae; phylum Streptophyta; class Magnoliopsida; order Sapindales; family Simaroubaceae; genus Ailanthus; species Ailanthus altissimus. The sequence goes on from OX327689.1 coordinate 5,478,685, forward strand.
CGAGCCAAAAAAGCATTGTTCATGGGTATAACTACTGGAGTAAAGGGATATTGACTTTGGTGTCCTACTTCAATAAAGATAGTCTTCAGCATGGATGTAACTTTTGATGAATCTGTTATGCTAAAACAAGTTAATCAAGAAGAGCTTCAAAAGGAAGACAAGTCCAGTAGTACTGCACAGCAGGTGGAGCTAGAAAGAGTTTTAGATGATGTAGTTAATGACAATTATGAAGATGAATAAGAGGTTTCAACCCAAGAACCTCTACAGCAACAAGATATAATTACAGTTAGAAGACAACGAAGAGAAATTCGTAAACCTGATCAATTTGTTGATATGGTGGCCTATGCATTTCCAATAAGCAAACAATGGAAGCAAGCTATGAATGAAGAAATGGAGTCTCTTGAGAAGAATAAGACTTGGGAGCTAGCTACTCTACCCAAGGGTAAAAAGGCAATTTGGTGCAAATGGGTATATGCAAAGAAAGAAGGATTTCCTGATAAAATAAAGTTCGTCATAAGGCTAGGTTGGTAGCTAAGGGATATGCTCAGAAGGAAGGAATTGATTATAATGAAGTCTTTTCTCCAGTTGTGAAACATTCTTCCATCCGAGTGTTACTAGCCATGGTTGCACAATTTAATTTTGAACTAGTTCAACTTGATGTGAAGACCACATTCTTACATAGTGATTTGGAAGAGAAAATCTATATGACTCAGCCAGAGGGTTTCAAAGTTGTTGGAAAAGAAGATTGGGTTTGTAAATTGACAAAATCGTTGTATGGCCTAAAGCAGTCTCCGAGGTAGTGGTATAAACGATTTCATCAATTCATGAAGGGCCAAAGGTACACAAGGACTAAACTTGATCATTGTGCGTATTTTCGCAAGCTACATAATGGAACCTTAATATATTTGCTCTTGTATATGATGATATGTTAATTGCATCCAAGAGTAAAGATGAGATTGAAAAGTTGAAGATTCAACTTAATCAAGAATTTGAAATGAAGGATTTGGATGAAGCCAAAAAGATTGTTGGTATGGAAATTTTCAGAGATAGAACTAGAAGCAAGGTTATTTTGTCCCAAAGACAATATTTGAAGAAGGTGTTACAACATTTTGGCATGAATGAGCAGTCTAAACCTGTAAGTACACCACTTGCTTCTCATTTCAAGTTTTTTGCATCATTGTCTCCAACTACTGATGAAGAAAGAAAGTATATGCTGCAAGTTCCATACTCCAATGTAGTTGGTAGCTTGATGTATACAATGGTGTGTACAAGGCCTGATATTTTACAAGCTGTCAGTATAGTGAGCAGGTATATGCACAATCCTGGCAGAAGACATTGGGAAGCTGTGAAATGGATTTTAAGGTACATTTTAAATACTGTAGATGTTAGTTTTGTAAAGCGGAATGATACTATTGGTCAAGATGTTATTGGGTACGTTGATTCTGATTATCCTGGTGATGAAGATAAACGACGATCAACTACTGATTATGTGTTTACACTTGCAAAAGGTCCAATAAGTTAGAAGTTTACTTTATAGTCTACCGTTGCTTTGTCGACCATAGAGGCCGAGTATATGGCAGTTACAGAGGCTGTTAAAGAGGCTATTTGGTTACAAGGGTTACTGGAAAACTTGGGTCTTAATCAGAAGCACATTAATGTGTATTGTGATAGTCAGAGTGCTATCTTCTTAGCAAAGAATCAATTTTTCCATGCACGTACGAAACATATTGATGTACGATATCACTTTGTGCGGGAGATTATTGAAGAAGGGAAGATACTTCTTCAAAAGATTGACACTGGTGACAATTCTGCAGATATGATAACCAATGTGGTTACAACAATCAAGTTTAAGCACTGTTTCAACTTAATCAATGTCCTAATAATTTGAAGAATGCAAATTAATGGGTAAGGACACTGAAGCATATTTCTTTTGAAGTTTTGATTATTCAAGTCAAGGTGGAGATTTGTTGAAATATTGACTTGAATCATTCAAAGTAATTAGCACTCAATATTTGACAATTGAAGATAGTTTGGTAACCACCAAACTTGATAGTTTGGTAAGTACCAAATTTGTGCCTAAATTGATGATTTCTTAATTTGTCTTTCACACACAAATGTCAATATTTGTGTGCTATGGTTTTGCTATAAATAGAGACAATTTCATAAGATAAAATGTGTGAGACGTTAGAAGTATTTGAGAGCATTTGAGAGAAGTTGCATATTTATGCAATTTCATTAGTCAAGTGTTCTATTAAGTAAAAATTGAGCCGAACCACGTAAATATTGTGTCTTCTCCTTTTGTTTATTTTTCTCACATTTCTCTACTTACGTCGTGACCGTAAATTTGTATAATTATTACTCAACCAACGCTTCCACACAACAATTGAAAAATTTTACTGGGAGTGATGTGATTTTCAAATATTTTAGTTTATATAATTTTATCTAATTGTTCAGGTGTAATAAAGATAGTTATACAGTGTGATAAAGATAGTTACAAAGATTTGGTAGATCTTGGTATCAGGATTAGAACGTGTGATTTAAGAGAACAGTGTGATTTAAGAGAACATATTTGGTAGATCTTGGTATCAGGATTGGAACGTTGCCGATCTCTCTATCATTTACTCCCTTTACTTTCAACATAATCTTGATGGAGCCATTGTATTGATATGATAATATTGAAAACTGAGAAGTGTTTGGCAAGATATTTCAGTGTGTCGAAGACTTCGAATAAATGTTGCATTTGCATTGTTCGAAAGCTAAAAACTGACCACAGAACCATCTATTGAATAAGTTGCTTCACTGGGAGTGTGTCAATTTTAGCCATGTCAGTATCTAGTTTTAAACATTTTATTGAATTTAACTTCTATTTTAAGGCACCGTATTAATGGCCTAAGTTTTTTTTTTTGAGTATATATTATTACAACTATTACAATAAAGGAGAGGGGGAACTCGAACCCTAACCTCAAGAGGTACACCTACAAAGAGAATTTGTCACTTTAACTAAGCCCTCGTGTGCATGACGGCCTAAGTTGAGGTTTAAACAATTATACTGAAGCAACTTTTTTTCATTTTTAGGAAGTCTTAGCAAAGCTGCCTTTCTTGAGTATTTCTTTTAATATTGACTGCACTTCATAATATGTAGGTGACTTTTCTTGCATATGGTAATAACATGCACAAAGTTCTACATGTGGGCCTTGACTTCTGTTCTGTGGTGTAGCCATATGACATAGAAGATGCAGATGCAAAAGGCAAGAGCCTTTTGTATAAGGCATTGTGCGTGTGGCTATTATCAAATTCATTCTGCCCTACCGAACAAAACCATGTTATTAATCGCTTTCTTTTTTTTTATATTATAAATGAATAAATGATTATTGTGCCCCAATTTGTTTTTGTATTTATTTATTTTTTTAATAATTTCAAAATTTATTATATTAGAATTTTGAAGACTGTTAATAACATTATTTTTTTTTTCATTTCTTAATGTTGTGCTTTATTTTTAAGATTTTGTATGATAATTTTATAATATAAATATTATGTTAAATTTATAAATACAAAAATTTATTAAATATATTTAGATTCTTATCAAATAAAAATTAAGTATGCAACTACATTTTTTTTTGAACAATTTAACTTTTTTGCGACGGTCGCATTTTTGATAGCAAATTAATTGTTGCAAAAGACTTTATTTCTTGTATTAATACAAAATTTTGCCCGAGATTAAATAAACCTCTACCGCTTGAACAAAACGATAGACATATCTATAAGCAAACTTTCAAAACTTTCTATGCTTGTAAGGCTTAATACTTAATATAATTACATGCAACACATAAAATTTCAGAAAGAAGAGTACTTTTTGTCTGCAAGATAGTGCAACATTAAAGTTACAATACTATTGATGAAAAGCATCTAATAAATAACATCATCAATCTAGAAGTTGTAGAAATGACAATAGCAAAATTAGCAATCAATCGTACACATAATTACAAAATTAGACAAGTTGATCCCTTCCTCTCGGAATCGCTCACCAATCATCCCGCACTGTAATCAAGACCAGAAGACACCAAAATATACCACAGACAATTATGGAATTGACAAGATCAGAAATGACATCTTTGCTTAAAAGAGAGAGAGAGAGAGAGGGAGAGAGATAAACTGTACAAAGCAAGTGATATTGAGCAAAGAACATTACCTAGTTGGTTCACTTTCAAATTTCAATCTTTGAAAATAACATTAGCAGCAAGCTTCATCAATGGCTTCAAGCAATAAGGTGAGAATTTCCTTGCCAAAAAATAAGAGTAAATGGAATTGGACTTTCTCAAAGTGTGAATAAAGTCCACAGAGACCTCGTCAGCATGATAAATGTGGGATGGTCGTTGATGTTGTTGGTCCAATCAACCCTGGTCAGTGTGTAACGAGTGCAACTTTTGGGATCCTCACCTGATTGGTCATTCAAAAAATTTAAAATTTATATTATTTTATTATTTAATTTTTATTAAACATCTTATTTTTTAATTTATAATTTAAAATATTTAATATTATTTATTAAAAGAGTGAAAAGGGATGCAAGTTTAGGAGACCATTGGAAAATAAAACCAGGTGTCTCACCTAATTGGCGGATGAGATCTTATGCGTCTTCTTGTGACTCTTGTTATTATCTTTATCTCATCTCTTTCTTAATCATTAGGTATCTGGCCAAGTAAACATGGTGTCTATTTGTAAACTAGTCGTTGGATTGGTCTTATGAGGGTTATAGAGTATGATCCATGGTCTTGAATACGTTTATAATTGATTTATTATTATTATTATTAATTTTAATTTATAAGTACGTTTATAATTTTAATTTTAATGTCAATTACACGAAATTATATATATAAGTATTAGTACTAATTCAATTTCAATTCCAAATTCACTTTTACTTCCACTTCAAAATTCAAAAACAAATTTCGATTTTCATATAAATAAAGTTTTTTTTTTATAATACATCTCAATTACAGTTATAATTGTAATTTTATTTCTAACTATAATGTACTTTTAATTCTACTTCTGTGAGAAAAATAATTAAAAATTATTAGAATATAATTTACAGAGTAAGACAAATGCATTGAGAATACAAGGAAGCAAAACAGAGGCGAAAGAAGGCGAAGAACAAAGATGGCATTGGCCAAGTCTGGGTGCCGTGGTGCCAAGCGTTGGGCACTAAAGTGCTTCAGACCAGAGAGTACAACGTTGATGCACTAAGGCGTTAAATTGCGGCGCTGCGGCACAACGCTAATGAGGGAAAATTGTTTCCCATTTTAAATCAGTCTCTAAAGTACTCTAGAACTCCCCAATTTGACTTTCACTTGGTTTAGGATTAACCTAGAGCGTCTTAAGCCTATATAAAAGTTCTTTATTGGCTTGTAAAAATATCTTTGTGAACTTAGTGAGAGAAAAATTCATAGACATCAAGAGAAAGCAATTTTGAGAGTTTTTTGCGAGTTTTTGAGTTCTTTTTTATAAAAGGCATACTTTTTGAGTGTCTTGTAATTCAATAAATAAAGAGTGAGATCTTGATATGCCATGGACGTCGGCAAGTTTCCAAATTATGTAAATTTTGAGTGTTTTTTTTTTCACTTTCTCTCTAAATTTATTCTTAATTGCTTTGTTACTACATTATATACTTGAAAATATTGCTTCCGCTTCAATAAACTGGAACCAGAGTTTAGTTTTGGGCAAACATGGCCATACCCATATATGAGGTAGAGAAATTCAACGAACCAAATGACTTCAATCCGTGAAAGTTGAAAGTAATGGCGTTACTAGTAATCTAACGGTTAAGCTTAGCATTAGAGGAGGCTGCAGCTTTATCTAGTGAAGAAAAAAAGATGCCAGAGTCATCTACACTTGCCTATAATGATAACTATGATAATGCAAAGACTCTTGTCACTACTGATAGTAAGAATGTTGAACATTGAGTTCTAGATTCTAGTTGTACTTGTTCACATATGGGCATATAAGCCTTGGTTTATAAATTTTCAGCTTATTAGTGGTGGTAAGGTTTGAATGGGTAATGACGTTGCATGTCAAGTGAAGCGAATTGGTAGTGTAGAACTTAGGTTACATAATGGACGAGTAAGAGAGTTGTCAGAAGTTATGCATGTTCCTGACCTCAAGAGGAACTTAATCCCACTTGAAACTTTAGACTAGAATGGGTGTTCAATCAGGATTAATGGAGGTGATTTTGAGAGTATTAAAGGATTTCATGGTTATAATGAGAGGTAAAAAGTGCAAGGGCGATTATACATTGAAGGAAGAGGTTGTAAATGATTTTGCATTATTCTATACAGATGATGAAAATATACAAATCAAGTTGTAGTATCTTAGACTAGCACACCTAAGTAAGAGAAATCTTAAGGAGTTATTTTGTAAAAAATGTTTAGTAAGAATAAGTTTCAACCATTAAAGTTTTGTGAGAACTGTGTACTAGGTAAAGCACATAGAGTAAGGTTTAGTACTAGTGAATACAAGGCTAAATGGACTATTGTCTACATACATTCGGATCTTTGAGGACCAGCTCAGACAGAAACTCATGGTGGGCTAGGCATTTCCTCAATTTTATTAATGACAATTTGAGGAAGTTATAGGTCTATTTGTTAAAGAGCAAAGATCAAGTGCTTGATATGTTCAAGACTTAGAAGGTTCTTATTGAGAATTAAACTAGTAAAAGGGTTAATAGGTTAAGAATTGACAATGGCCTTGAGTTTTACAATAAAAAGTTTGATGGTTTTTATGCCAAACATGGGATTGCAATGCATAAAACTATAAGATCAATACTGCAACAGAATGATGTAGCTGAGAGATTGAATAAGAGCCTACTTGAAAGGGTTAAATGCATACTTATTAATACAAAGATGTCTAAAATATTTTGGGGTGAAGCTGTAGTGACCACATATGCTTTATGACTCTAGAAGAGAAATGGTCTAGCAGCCCTCTCAAATATGACTACATCATAGTATTTGGTTGAAAGGGTTAAATGCATACTTACTAATACAAAGATGTCTAAAATATTTTGGGGTGAAGCTGTAGTGACCACATATGCTTTATGACTCTAGAAGAGAAATGGTCTAGCAGCCCTCTCAAATATGACTACATCATAGTATTTGGTTGCCCATCTTTTATTCATGTAAAAGAAGAAAAATTGAAACCTAGAGCTATCAAAGGGATATCTATATGGTATCCCGAAGGTGTAAAAAGATATAATGTGTGGTGTAGAGATTTGACACCACCAAAGAGTATCATAAGCCGTGATGTAATGTTCAATAAGATGGCAATGTTAAAAGCCTCCTAAGAAAATGAGAAAGATAAAGAACCTTTACCCAAGGATGACTCAGCACCCGAGTCGATTAATGTTAAAGTAGAGCTAAAGTATAGATTTGATATGCCCCATATTAGCACTTTAACAAAACAAAATCCTTGAAGATGAGCTAAGAATACCAGTGAGTTCCTCTAAGTCAACCTAAAAAAAAACTAGGACTCTTAAGATGGGACTTGAAGAGTACTGGCTAGTTAGAGATAGGCTAAAGAGATCAATTAACCCACTTATTAGGTATTTACAAGTAGATATGGTTACTCATGCTTTTAATTATGTTTACACTCTTGAATATAATAAGCCTAGAACATATGGTAAGGCTACAAAGAGTAAAAAATAGTGATAAATTGCATCAGGTCATAGAAGAAGAGATTAGTTCTCTTAGAAAGAATAATACTAAGGAGTTGGTAGAGAGACCTCAAAAGAAACTAGTAAAGTACAAGTGGGTGTATAAGATTAAAGAGGGGATACCAAGGGTAAAGCTTACAAGATTTAGGGCTAATTAGTTGCACAAGATTTTACTCTGAGAGAAGGAGTAGACTTTCATGAGATTTAATCTCTAGTCTCAAGCAAACATCTATTAGTATTTTGTTAACTATGTGTGCAAGTCTTGATTTACATCTACACTATATGGATGTACAGATAACTTTTCTATATGAAGAGCTTGAATATATGATTTACATGGCATAACTACAAGGGTTTATGGAGCTCGGTAAAGAAGAGCATGCTTGTTTACTAAAAAAGTTACTATATAGATTAAAGTTTGGTATTATCTTTTTGTCATAGTAGCGGTATATAATCAAGATCCTAGAGAAGTTTGGTATACTTGAAGTAAAGACCGTCTCAACTCTTTTAGCCATGCATTTCAAACTACAGTAGCACAATCTTTTAGCCATATTTAAGCACTGTATGGAGCATAATGTATGCAATAGTTTGCACAAGACTAGACATAGCACAGGCTGTGAGTATGGTGAGTAGACACATAGTAAATCCAAGTAAGGATCACTGGCTTTGTAGTGAATTGGATTGTAAGATATCTTAAGGGAACATCAGATCATGAATTGATGTATAAAAAGGCTGAGAATAAAAATATAATGGTAAGAGGATACATAGACACAGATTATACAGGTGACCTAGACAAGAGAATATCGTTAATAATTTACGTATTCTCAGTGTTTAGGTGTAGTATATGTTGGAGATCAGTTTTACAACATGTAGTTATACTATCTACAATAGATGCAGAGTACATAGTGGTAGAGAAGTTATTAAGGAGGCCATATAGAGTTAACATCGGTGTATATTGTGGTAGCCAAAGTGCCACACACCTAAGCAGGCATTAAATATTTTAGAGGTCTAAACACATTGATGTGCGATTTTATTACATTCGAGAGATTGTTCAAAGTGGTAAAATTTGTCTAACAAAGATTGCATCATCTGAAAATCCTATTGATATGTTGACTAAATCATTGCCTTTAGTTAAGTTCATCCTATACAAGAACTTAGCTGGAGTCACTACAATGTAAAAGTGATTGAAGATTAAAACTCGTTGGAATATGATTTGGAGATCAAACAAGTGCATTGAATATGCAGGAAAGAAAAATAGATGAGAAATGACACGAAGAATGAAGATGGTACTACCTAGGTCTGAGCGTCGCGACGCACAGTACTAGGCGCTATAGAGCTCCAGACCAGATAATACAGCGCCGCATCGCTGAGGAATTAAGTGGCTGGCGCTTGGCTCTAGAGAGTTACACTAATATGCGAAAACTGCTTTCCAATTTGAATTAGTCTCCTAAATGCTCTAAGGTCCCCAATCTAATTCTCACTCAGTTTAGAGTTACAGATAAATTCTGTGTGTTTTCTTTTATTTTCTCTCTTTAGTTTATTCTCAATTTTTTTATTGCTGTATTATATACTTAAAATTATTGCTTCCGCTTCAACGTCCAATTACAGCTATAGATTCAGTTACATATTATTTTTGTTGTTATTGTTATTATCAAATCAAATCCAATTAAATGTACGTTAATTTTAATTATCAATTTAGTACTAATTATAATTCTAATTTCAATACTAATTTGGATTCCAATAATAATTTTAATTACAATGAAATCCAATTTCAATTTCGATTAGAACTTGGATATTAGTGTCCACCCACAATTACAATTTTAATTTCAATTCTATTGACAATATAAATTTAAAATACATTTATAATTACATTTATAATTTAAAATTCAATTTTGAATAAAATGTCATTACAAGTCATAATTTAATTAAACTAAGTGAATTAAAATTTTGATTAAATTAATTTTTATTTTATAATATTAAATTAAATTATAAACCTATAATAGTAATAGACACTGCAATGCACATGGCACGACGAAAGATCAAAATAAAAAATAATTAAATTCACAACAAAAATTATAAAATTTATAATTTTAATTTTAATTTTGTTAAATTTATAATTCTAATTTTAATTAAAATACTAATTCTACTAAAGTTTATAATTCCGATTCCAATTTTCTAAATCCATTAAATTTTAATTACAATACCAACTCTATAAAATTTTATAATACCAATTCCAATTGTAATTTTATACGATTTATAATTCTATCTCAATTACAAATCTAATTCCATAAAATTTATAATACCAATCTCAGTTACAATTGCAATTCCATTAAAAATTTTAATTCTAATTCTAATATGATTAAATTTTATAATTCTAATTACCATTCTAATTCTATTAAATTTTATAATTTCAATTTCAATTGCAATTGCATTTCCATTAAATTTTATAATTCCAAGTCACGTACCATGGAATTGTTATATTTTTAATTCCAATTATAATTGTAATTCCGTTAAATTTTATAATTCTAATTTCAATTCTAATTCCCATTCCAATTCCATTAAATTATAATTTCAATTCCACTAAATTTTATAATTTTAGTTCCAATTCCATTAAATTTTATAATTTTAATTTCAATTCCATTAAATTTTATAATTTCAATTCCAATTCTAATTCTATTAAATTTTATAATGCCAATTCTAATTTCATTAAACTTTATAATTCTAATTCTTATTACAATTTCAATCTCATTAAATTTTATAATTCCAATTTCAAGTCTAATTACAATTCCATTAAATTTTATACTTCAAATTCCAATTACAATTGTAATTCCATAAAATTTTATAATTTTAGTTCCATAAAATTTTATAATTCAAATTTAAATTCCACTCACCTTATAATTCTAAATCCAAATCCAAATCCAAATCTAAATCTAAATTCAAATCCAAATCCATTAAATTTTATAAAATTCTACTTCTAAATCGAAATCCAATTCTAATTCTAATTCCATTAAATGTAATTTTCAATTTCAAATTTTATAATATTACATTTTGAATTTCTCATTACTTTTTTAAAAGAATTTTTTTTTTAATTTTTCGGTTCAAAAAAATCTTGAATTGGTTTAAAATTTCTTGAACTCGACCCACCCCATTGGGACACTCAAAATGTGTTCTAATTGGTCTTGAATCCAATTCTTAAACACCTACCAACCTGAAAATTTTGGGATAGGTCAGTCAAGTGAGTCTAGGTATTGGAATTTTGCCTAATTCTAGTTTTCGAGATTGAATTTTATTGTGAATTTAATTATTTACTATTTTAATCTTTTGTCGCACTGTATACATTGAAAACTGGTAATTTGTTTACAGTAACTACATTGTTAGATACTAGTACTATTATAATTTGTTCATAATTATTGAAGGGTGTTGATCAATATATATTTAAAATATTATAATATTATTACATAAATTATTAATTTTTAATTTACTTTAATATTAAAAATAAAATTATTTTATTGTGAATTTGTGATAATTTTACTTTTCTTTTTTTATTTCAACGGGAAAATGACGCTATTTAAGGTGTAAATAACTTTTTTTAAAAAGCAAGATTTTTTCTCCAAATTATAATGCTCAAATAGGGTCGTTTCACTTAAATTACAAAAACGATGCCATTTTGGTTACAAAATGAATAAATTGACATGGAATTTTTTTTTTAATTTAATCACAAAACTATGATACTTTCTGTCATAAATTTGTGATTTTTTTATTTTCAATTTTTTTATTTCTATAGAAAAATGATACCGTTTAAGGTGTGACTTTTTTCGCTAAAGTTGTAATAGCAAAATGACGTTGTTTCACTTTAATTATAGAAATAATATATTTTTGGCTTCAAAGTAAAAAAAAGCTTACGTGGAAATAATGTTTTTTATAAATTTTATCACAAAACTATGATACTTTCTGTTATAAAGTTGAGATAGTTTTGGTTTTTTCTTATGAGAAAATAGTAGTATTTAAGGTGTGAATAAATTTAATGAAAAATTATAAGATTTTTCTCTCTAAAATTATAGAGTAATGCAAAGTATCCCAAATTAAATACCAAAAGTAATATGTCAAGCAAATATTAGATAATAAAATATTATAAATTTTAAAATCATTTTTTACATTTAGTATTTACTCGATATATCACTTTTGAGATCTAATTTAGGATACCTAACATTACTTAAAGTTATAACACCCAAAAGGCATTGTTTAACTTAGGTTATAAAAATGTCATTATTTTGGTTAAAAAAATAAAAAAAGCTGATGTGGAAACAAAATCTCTTTTTTTTTTTTTATTCTATCTTAGAGCTGTAATGCTTTCTATCATAAATTTGTGGAAAACAATGTCGTTTCAATTAAACTTACCAAAACGATGCTTTTTTTGTAACAAAAAAAATCATTCGTGGAAATAAAGTTCCTTGTAGTGGAATTTTAAGCACACATTCTTGTTTTATAACATTCATAAATGAATCATATGATTCTTTCTATCCTAATTTTTGTTTTTTTTTCTAATTCTATCACAAAACAATGATACTTTCTATCAATTTGACAGATAACACACATTAATATTCTAGGTGTAAGAAAATAGTTTGAATGACCAAGTATTAAGGTTGATGTCTATCTAATTCTGGAAGATCAAGAAAGATGTGATTTGATGACGAAAGAGCGCATGACCGAAACTCTAGTGAACAACAACTGTAAATATAATAGTCCTACTAGCAGTAAAATTTTTGTCAAGTAAGTTTGTACTGGAAATATTCTAGGAGTAACCTTATTATTATTATTTGAAAACTCTAAAGTTTGGAACTTCACAAATTGTCTTGTTTGCTTATGGATACTCCTTGAATTTGCTTGAAAAGAACCATCCTCTTGCAAAAAGAAATACATTTGGACACTTAAGTTAATCATTGTTCCAAAAAGTAAGTGCTCTATGTGCAAAGTGCTTTAATGACAAGTAGGGAATGCTATACTCGAATACTTAGAATTCAATAAATAAATGTTGAATAGAATTAGATCCTCAACATAAAATAAATTAACTTTATTTATAGTGCATAAATTTAAATTATACTCAAATTATGCATAAACCTACATAACATGATTACACCATATTAAATTAGGTTTTTAATTCTAATAATACAAAAACCAAGGAAGAGGAATTAAGTAAAACTCATCAACTTTATGAGAGAACCCATTCTTTGCAAAACTATACTTAATTCAATCATAGTTTTAAAACAATAATTTTAATAATTTCTTATTTCATCATGCATTACACGACCTATTTCTAAGTTCCATGAGTTACCAAGTTGAGTTTAACTGATCAAAATATCTAAGTTAGCTCAATTTTTAGGCTAAAACCAACATTTTTTATTTGATTTTGGCTTGTTTGCTGACATGGGCTTCACTTAATAAATGCACTGCAATTTAGGTTGTTGGGCTCATTTAAAAATAGCCCAATAAATGTTCTCTCACTAGTGAATGATAAGTGTTGGCCCAAGTTCAATGCCTGGAGAGCATATTCCTTTACTTCTCAAACTAACATGTGACACGTGTCTTTAAAAAAAAAACATATTTTTTCAATGCAACACTATTCCTAATAAAGTGAACTCTTCATTTTCAAGTGACATCCGATTTGACATAAGCAGTTTTAAATATTTTCTTTATTGAAACTCTCATCCATTTCAATCCCTTCTTGCTTTCAAATTTCAAAAAGCAAAATCCTCTCTTTTGCAATCTTGTTTTTCGTCTCTCATCTTAGGCTCTTCAATTTTTTATTTTTTCTAAAAAAATCTTAACTTTGTTTTTCAAAAAATTTGAGATGGCAAAGAATGTGATTGTGCTTCCCTTAGATGAACTAAAATTAGTAATCAAGTTTCTTCTTGGAAGAGGATCAAGATTATCTCCAAAGGGATTCTTTGTATAAACTTCCATTAGTAAAGCCTGATGAATTTCCTTTCTTTAGGGAGCACCTTAACTATTTTCGCCTCTCTATTCCACCTCTAATTCATAAATTTCATCATGTCACTGACCTTTAATTTTTTACCACTTATAACCTTCAACACTCAAATGAAGGAACATTATCTCTAACCACATAATTCCTCCGACATATTGCTTTATCGCTTAATTCCTTTTTTACCACTTATAATCTTCAACACTCAAAACAATTTCTACTAGGCCTCTAAGTAGAAGTAAAAAATTATCAACAATTTTGAGGATAATAAGTTAGGATTTGAGAAGCACGTCATTGTAATAAGTTATGAATTAAAGCTCTCTAGTTACTCCTATGAGGTTACTACTACTATAGGGCCTACAACTAGAAAACAAGCTTGTTCTTATTTTCCATCCTTAGGAATGAGAGATTTTTGAAGAAATTCATTTAAAAGGACCTTATTTTTTGATAAAGCAATGTCTCAGTCCCATCTTTTAAAGGACTATATGCTCGTGAGAAGGTGTGCCACCAACCTTGCATTCTCACATTTGAGAATGGTCTTTTGATTTTAACTTTAATCAAAAGTTTATTGGTAGTGTTCCTACATTTAATGGTTGCTCTATTTAGTAATTGCTTGCATGTCAAGGGATGCTTCCTAATTCATTTTTGTTTCCTTCAGAGATAAAGGCCAAAGGCGGTAATGGTGAGAGTATCTATCATTCATATACTTACATTGACTCTTTTCCTAATATACATGAATTCCAAGTTAGATTATAAAATAAATTGATAACTTTCTACCTGTTTTGTTTGCTTTGCTAAATGATGGTTTCCATTATAGATACAAATGTGGAAGTTGTTCATGTTTCTAATGAAAGTAAAGTATTACAATACCTTGTGCAACTTCCTCTAATAATTATAATATTCTCCCATTTTTGGATATAGGCGAGGAACTTGTTAATGAGGGAAGTTCCTCCAATGATGCTGGTCCCAAAGAACCTTCCATCATAACTGATTATTCTACAAGTGTTCCTCTTGTGGTTGGGCCTTCCCCAACGTAGGCTCCAAAGTCGTTACCATTGATTCCACTTGTGGTGGGATAGTCATATGTTGTTCCTATTTTAACGAGAGCTTCACCTCCATCCCAGGATTTTTTTATTATGGTGGGATAGTCATTTGATTTTTTGTACAACTTTTTCATCATAACTATTATATTCACAATAATGGAAAATATATTTCTTTATTAAAAGCTTCTATATATTATATAGAGTTAGAATGGGTTCTCGTTTTATGGTCTATAATAGATACCCTTCTAGTTCAGCATCGTGATGACCTTATAAGATCCTTCTCATGTTTCATCCATTTTTTCTACATTTTTTTCTTTATTAATATCGAGGGCTTCTCTTAGTACTAAATTGCCCTTACTAATTCTCGCTTCCTAATTTTGTATTTGGTTAGTTTCTTCAACCCTTTTTTTGTACACTATTGCATGAATGGTTGCAATATCTCAACCTTGTTAGTATGGTCCTCTGCTAATGTTAACTTTCTCATCATAAATATTGATGTTTTAATGATAGCAAATCCTAAATTTAGGCATTGAAAGAATTAAATGCATAAGTGAGGTAAGTTCAAAGTAAAAGAAATAAAAGAGCATGTCACGTTCCAAACCTAAAAGATTTGAAACGTAACATAACTTACACTCATTCAATAATATGCACTCATAATTAATATTGCAGAAAATTTCAAACTTGAATTCAGCACATGAATCCTTATCAAGTTGCTAGTAAGTTCAATACAAAATCAACCCATGACCATACTTGGTGAAACATAAACCAAATATAACCACACCTAATAAAATAATACACAAGTATTTATTCAATAGGGACAAATCAAATATCTTAAACTACATGTCCACAAATAAAACACTCAGTAACCTAGCAACTTAGGGAACATAAGGGACAAAAGAAGCCTTGCCAAATTCACTAAGCACACATGTACCTTATTTACCTGAAATCACCATAAACTATAATGAGTATAAAACTCAATAAGCATACTAGTTTTTCATATACCAAAATACAAATACATATATATGTATACATATATATATATATATACAATGCATATGTGTGATATGCCGTAATAAATCAAAATCATAATCTCATTAAATCACATGTCAAGTAAGCGCTTACACATTCTTTCAAAACATATAATAGGAATACCATCACTCAACTACTACTTAGTAGGATTTTCATATCACATATCACATCATGAGCCAAATGTCACTCGTAGGTGATATACCGTATGAGAGGAATAGTACAAGTGAGATTTAAATTAGATATATATAATGTTCATGCTCGAAGGTAAGAGCCAAACCCTCACCCTGATCATCGGTGAGTCCTCTCACATGCACCAATATGCCACCACACGAATGTGATGACTCACTATTCTTTTAGGTACTAATAGGATCCTCATTACATACGAAACACATAACATATACCAATCTTAAAAGAAAGGCCACACATAAAGGCTTCAAAAATCACATAAGATGCCTACTAAGTCAATAGTGAGTTCAAGCATCCTCAAAACATAAAATGTTTCTCATGGACATATTACACTTCAAAAGCTTTCTTTGTTAAACACATTTCATTTTGAAAGCTCACTTTAAAAAACACATATATGTCATATATATCAATGCTTACATTCATGAACACATGTCTTTCATATTTCATATCAAAATATACTTTGGTATAACATAAACATATTTCTAAACACATTTACAAAATCATACATAAGTAATTACTATGCTTATTGTGATTTCAGTAAAAGTCGAGTATACTTAC
Source organism: Ailanthus altissimus (assembly GCA_946807835.1). Lineage (NCBI taxonomy): Eukaryota > Viridiplantae > Streptophyta > Magnoliopsida > Sapindales > Simaroubaceae > Ailanthus > Ailanthus altissimus. The sequence goes on from OX327689.1 coordinate 5,495,174, forward strand.
CTCTTAGCATTTTCGGGTACAAGGCTTAATTCTCCTTAACCTATCAATGGAGGTTAATCTTTTCATAAGCCTCACAATTCACACAAAATACTTTAAATAGCTTATAAAAGTATACATATTGCACTTATCACATCAAATTGGTCTAATTACTTGGTTTCTCAAAACCTGTCATTTTGACCATTTACACTTAACAAAATTTTCTTATACATCAAATGATGTCCAATTGCTCCAAAATTAGAATATATCTCTCTTAACTCCTATATCCTCCTTATGTACGAATATTATATCATAATTCCTACACAATCCATTTTATAAACACCATAAAATCTAAACTATTATTCATGCGGGATCAAGATATGTACTGAACAGTATTAAGTCTCCCCTTTTATAAAATCATATACTAACTCAAAATTATAAAAATACCACAGAATTACTCTTGACATATATTTCAATCTATGATAAATATGTCACTTCAAAATTCCTACCAAAAGTATTTTTAAACTATTTTATTCCATAGCTTTAAAAATCTGTTAATCAAATATTGCAATGAGCAGATATACTTTAAAAAATCATAACAATTTATCCACATTGATCTAAATTTTTAATTTTGAATATATCATATTAGACATATAAATTTATCGTATTCTAAAAATTCGTAATTTTTAAAGATTATTCAGCAGATCAAAATTGTTTAACTTGGGTTCCAGGGATGGCTCTATCTCAGTTGTGGATCTAATCATCTCTATCAGACCGCCTGCCTCCACAGTGAAGCTTCCGGCCACTGTTTCCACAGTAGGACATAAGTAGAAGTAAGTGCTTCACGTGGATAAGCTTTAACGCTCTCAACCTGGTTTGGATTATTTGACTATGGCTCCGCATTCTTTACAATCATAAGCTCGATCACGAGGGTCCAAATCAGGGTCTCCATCGCGCCTTATTAAAGAAGTTCAAGCAAATCTACATTTTCAGAAATTATAGGTATAGTTTAGGAGATGGGATTGGATTCAGAATTTGAATTGGCTCGGATTAAAATTGTTTGTCACTGTATCATATTGTTATCACAGGAAATTTTCAAAATTTGAGGGTCATTTTGGTAAATTCACCACAAATTCAATTTCTAAAATTTTCAATCTATTCAAAGTCTCAAATGATTCTATACATGTTTGGTTTCACATTCTCAAAATCTAAAACTAGAATCGAAGCATAGCAATTTATAAAATTTCTAGATCAAGAGACTATCAAGTTCTATAATTCATCATGATTTATCAAACTATCTACATAATCACCATGAATTCTCAATATATCTTACAAAATTTATATCAAATCCCCAATTTTTTATTTGTCCAGAAATCAAAACTTAAAAGGGTTAACTTAATTAACACCAATAAATTGAGAAATAGTTATGATATATCTCTTAAAACTCCAAATTCCAATTTTTTCTTTTTCTTCTTCTTCTTCTCTTTCCCTTTTTTCTCTCTCTAAAAGGGTGGCTCGACCAAAAAATGAGTAAGTTAGAGTTTAAAATGTATATTTTTATACTAAGAGGCTAACTTTTAGTATTTATAAGTTAACCCCTAAAATAAATTTAAAGTCTTGCAAATAAACCTAATACTAATGGTATGTCCTTAATCTATACAAACAATACTAATAACAATATATAAATTAAGTATGATCTACATACAAATAAAATATGAATATTATATAAGTACAAATATTTATTCTTTTCGATTGTAGATAAGTGGTTACTACAGAACATATTCAAAATTATACTAGTACTGTATAAGACAGAAAATGTGCACAAGCTTGATGATAATAGAAAGGTAATTATGTCAGCTTTCCAAAAAAATTTAAATAAATTTTGAGTTGACTATTAAAAGTTATGGCCAATTATTCGAGTATGCTAAAGTTGGACCAAAGTGTAAAGTTTTGAGAGTTTCAAAAAATAGACTAAAATGCAAAAGATTAAAACTTTGAGAAGATCACTGTAGCAACGGGAAAGTTACTGTAGCAATGGCTTTTTTCTCATTTGAAGCTTAAGAAAAAAAAAGAGAATAAGAGAAAAACGTCATATATCAAAATTAAGAGCTTCATTATTATACTCATTAATATTTACTCATTTATGAGTTTAAATTATTTTATTTATTAATTCTGGCATTGCGTTTATTTAAGTGTTTATGAGAAACACTTTGAGAAAATGTTTCCCTCAAATACTTTTGAAAGGAAAGTAGTTATTCATTTATTGTCAGGGTTTCATTAGTAGGTTGGAAACCAATTTGTTGTAAAGGTTTCTTGACACCTTGAAAGTCAAAGTGTATTGATTCTTGTTGAAAAGAAATCTTAAAGAAGAGTTGTTTGAGGTGTGTACGTATGCCATTTGGAGTGTCAAACCTCGTAAATATCCGAATGTCATTCTCGCTATCCCTTACTCTATTATTTATTGCAATTATTTATTATTAAATTTGTTTATGTATTAATAATTGCATAAATTATTGATATTAGTGCATAAAAAAAGGCATATATTGAACTCAATGTGGGTCGATTCTCAATGATTTTGTATACCCAAGGAATCTCAAGAGTTCCTTTAGCTATTTTCCTTTTTTGCTTTCTAGTTTTTTCCTTAAAACTATGATAATTATTTTGTTGGTGATTTTGACTTATCCATTCCCTTATGAATAGCTTCTGGAGAATCTTTGTTTATCTTGAACTTGGCACGAAAAATAATTACTTTTGAACTTATAAACTATTTCCCATTGTCTTAGATTATTACTTTTGGCATCTCAAATCTAGTTATAATGTGAGTCCCAAAAACTTCTTTTACCTATAATCTGATGATGTTACTATAAACCTTGGCTTTCACCCATTTGATAAAGTAAGCATCAATCTTTTTCTTCTTGCTACTATGGTATGGGTCCTACTATGTCTATCCCTTACTAGATAAAAAGCCATAAACTAGTGACTATTTATAGGTTTCTAGCTGGAAGATGAATGATTAAAGTATGCTTCTAGCATTTATCATGCCTCTTCATATAATTTAAGGCTTTATTCTTTAAGGTAGGCTAATTGTATTCCCGTCTTAGTACTTTATTATTGAGAGTTCAGCCACTTGAATGATTTTATAGATTTCCTTATATACTTCCTCTAGGATTTGTACCATTCCTCTTTGAGCACACAATGAAGGTATTCTCTTGAGAATATGTGACTGTATAACATTTTGTCAAATAGTACAAATCTCTCTGCCTTACTCGTAAGCTTTCGGGCTTCATTTCAGTCACTTAGAAGCTTCTCATCGTACCAAGTTTCATTATAAGGGGTCATATAATTTGGTAGAAGTTTTTATTCTCATAGTTTTCTTCTTGATTATAAGCAGTATAATTCAATAGGGAATAATTTGCTGCTGCTGTTTTTTTGGCAAGTCTGTCTGCCTCTATATTTTGGCTTCTAAACAGCTTTTTGGGCTCTTGTTAAGTAGGTTTTCATTCTCTGTCCTTTGCCAAATAGTCTTTATTCCACTTAGAAGTAACCAATTTAGAGATTTTGTAGTTCTATAGCCTTTTGATAATGAGCTGATGCACTATAGTTAGCTTTTATATCAATGCTTCATACTTAGCTTCATTGTTGGATATCGCATATAAGAGTCTGCCGGAGTATTCCAAGATAACTCTTCCTAGACTTTTAATTTTGATGCTGATCCTTAATTTCTTCTAGTTTGAAGATTCATCTATGTACATCTGTTAGGGTTCCACTACTTCTACTAGTTTCGTTGACAACTGCTATAACTTATGATCTACATTTTAGGAAACAAATTGCTATAACTTGCACCTTGATTGTTGTCCTCAGTCTATATACTATATCCAGTGAATGAGCTCTGCCTAAATTTTTATTACTCTTTCTACTTCATCAGGCTTTAACACTATTCACTTCAAGGGATAAGAATTGTACACCATGAATAAATGTTCCTCGAAATAATACTTGAACTTATGTTTGGCTTATACTAAGGCAAGGATGAGCTTCTCTAAGGCATTGTGCCTTGTCTTTGCATCTAATCGTATCTTACTCGTGTAAAAGACTAGTCGTTGTTATCTGCTCTCTTTCCAAAATAGTATGGCATTAATTATTATCTTTAAAACTGTAGGATAAAGGAACAAAGTCTTATTAGGAATTGTGGAAAAGGATGCAATCTTTTTCCAAGTAATTCTTTAATATTTGAATGTTATAATCCGCTCTAGTCATGTTAATATTTTACTTTTATAACTTAGAAGAACAGTTGACATTAGTCAACATCTTGGAGATAAATCACTAACTATTTTATTTCAATATCTAAACCTCTTTATGTTTTTGATTGCTCGAACTTAGGATGGATCTGCTTCAATTCCCCTTGTATTTATTACATGTCCGAGGAAAGTTTAAGATAAGGTTTCAAACGATCACTTGGCCAAGTCTAAGCACATGTAGTACTTCTAATAATTTTTTTTAATAAAATATGTTATTATCTTGCTCTTGACAAATGCATCGTCTGTTTATGCTTCCACTATCTTTCTAATCAGTTTCTTGAAAACCTTAGTCACCAGTCATTAAAAGGCGGCTCATGCGTTCTTTAGTCTTAATAGCATTACTGGACAAAGATAGGTACCCTTCTTAATCGAGAAGTTATTTTATTTTTTTTTATTTTTTGGATCTAGTTTTATTTAGCTATAATCATTGTATGTATCCAAGAATAATAGACTCTAATACCTAGTAGTCATATCTACCATTTGATTAATTTTTTAAAGTGGAAAAGAGTTATTTAGAGTGGCCTTAATGAGGTCTGTATAATCTATACAGATCCTTTACTTTTCATTATTCTTAGGTACAACCATAATTTTTGCTAACTAGTCTAGGTAGTGGACTTCCTTGATAATGTTTACTTTAAGAAGTCTGTTTTACTGTATCGGTAATGATTTTGCATAGATTTCCTATGTTTCTACCTTACAGGTTTATAATCTCTCTTAATACTTACTTTATAATTTCTTACATATCCATATGTGACCAAACAAAGACATTCGAACTCTTTTGTAGTGGTTGGATTACTACTTTTTATCCTTATTTATTTAAATTAGTGCCTAGTTACACTTTACTGTTTACTACAGAAGGATTTTGTTATACCTACACTATCTTATGTGTGTGGAGGGTTGTATTCCTTCACCAGCTCTTTTCCCCAATCCAGTGCCTCTAGCAAGACAATCTATAATAGCTAATTAAGAGGCAATACCTCTTGCTGCAGAGTTGGAACCTTTGTGCTACTTAAAATACCAGCCATTTCTTCATTCTCAATGATTACTTCTCTCTTTTGAGACTTTCTAAAAGGCTTCTCTACTATTTTTTTCTTTGGTAGTTTGAGCGAGTTGGCATAACATTGTCTTGCTCTGACTTATTCTCCTTTGATATCAACCATCCACTGTCCATTAGCCAACATGCATTGTGCTATCTGATAGAGTTTACTAGGTTTTATATTTTTATCTTTCGAGCTTAATATTTGTTTGTTTAAATTAAGGGCTTTTTTTTTTGGCTTTTTATGTGCTTTATTTTATTTTGTAGGTTTAGAGTTAATAGAGCAAATAAGGATAAAAGTCTAATAAAAACTAGGCAAAAATATCAAAATTTACTATAATGATTGCTATAGTATTACTATAGTATGGTGAATAGAAAATTTTGCCACAGTGCTTTGCTACAGTATCAACATTGCGACGCTATGTAAACAATAATGCATGTGAAGTGTACCTTTCACCCCTAGCCCGCGTGCACTAAACAATATATACAAATAGTACTGCACAGGAAAAACAAATAGTAAACATTCTAAGCTGATTTGTATTTAATATTTTGCCTTAATTTAACGACATAAATTTATAAAATAGAATATCAAAAAGCCTAATTCAATAATCAAGAAGAGAGAAGAAAAGAGAGAATGAGCAATTTTAAAAGATCAAGAAGACTAGAAGATTGAAGACAACAGTAAAACCTGATGTCATTCTTGATAAGCTCTAAAACTTTTTATTTCACCATGAGCTAAATTTCTATTCTAGGTTTACAACTTTGAACTTTATATTTGATTGAATTTAAGTTCTTTTTTTATTTTTATGAACTCAATAGTATAAGTGTTCAATTATTCCATGCTTAATACTTTCTAATTACTTGATTACTAATTAGATTATTGCGTGAATCCTAATGAACTTGAAAAAGAAATTTAGGTGTTGGCCTTGAATAATTTAATATATCATAATAGAAAAATAACTATGAATTTCATATGAGATAGGCATAAACCTACACGGCGTACATGGTGTTATATAGATTAGATCTTAATGAATCTTATTCTATTATGATTACTATAGGACATATAGATAATAGTTAGAATAAGATATAGTCATTTGACCATCGATATAGAATTAGGAATCTAACCAACAATTCCTATTAAGGGATTAACTTAAAAAAATATTAATTAGTTCAAATAACATATCGAGGGATTGTTGTAATCTTAGGTTTTATCTACGATTGGTGCTTCTATCTTGTTATTTTCAGCCTTTTCTATCTTGTTAATTTTTTGCTATTTAATTTAGATGACTATCTTTTAATTTTCTTTCATCTGTATAAAAGTAAGGAGAAACAATTTTATTACTTAACCTAAATTATAATAATAATTTCTTGTGAAAACGATACTCTACTCATTCTTTATTACTTGTTTACGATAACAGACGCTTGCGCTTAACTACAACACATCAGATTCTTGGCGTCGTTACTTAAGAATTAAGTTTATTATTCTTGTTAATGCTAATACTAATCTATCTTACTTTTAGTTCACACTTTTTATTTGTTTTATTATTTTTATTTTTATTATATTTTTGTACAATTGTTTTTTTTTTATTTTTTTAAGTTTTTTTTATTTTTTATTTTTTGGTGTTTAGGTTATCTTTCAAATTTATATCTTGGCTTATCAATTTCAAATGCAATAGCAAGTAGCAAAATATAGATTTTTGAGAGATTGTTCAATTCTAATGATTAGTAGTATTCAACCAAGTATATGCTTACTAACCATAAATGCCAATTAATTTGAAATTCAACCAGGGACAATCTAGATGTTGAGAAACGCAGTTCAATTCAGTGAACTTCCAACCAATGATTCAAATAAGCATATCATAAGTTTTTGAGAGATTTTTGATTTGTTCAAATACAATAGAGTCTCAAATGATGCATTACAGTTGTGCCAATTTCTTTTTTCACTTCAAGATAAGGCGAAGAGTTGGTTCATGTCACTACCATCATGATCTATAATAATATGGGATGACTCAGCCTGAAAATTTATATCAAAATTCTTTTCCCCAGCTAATACAGCAAAAATGAGGAATGACATCACTTATTTCTTGCAGTATAATTCAAAACACTTAATGCAGCATGGTAAAATTTCCACCTCATGAGATTCTAAGGTGGCTGCTTATACAAACTCTTTATAATAGTTTGATTGAGGGGGAAGGGGGGGGTAGGGGGTTTAAGACAATAATAGATGCTACAGCAGGTGGAGCACCAATAAACAAGTTAATCGATGAAGCATGCGACCTGCTAGAGAAGATGGCATCTAATAGTTACTAATGGCTAGCAGAATGAGTACCCCTAAGAAAGATCACAAGCATACATGATAAAGATGCACTAATCTCAGTAGCTATACAGATAAATCTATTGTCCAAAAAAATAGATGCCATTATACCTAATGCCATGAAAAGTAGACCTATCACCTGTAATTCTATAGTGACAACCATTCAAATAGCCAATGCATAGAGACTCTACACTACATGGGATATTATTTTGAGCAACAACACTACTAAAATTTCAACTACTAAAATCTAGGGGTGATGATGAACACATAAAAATACATATTTATTAAGAGATTCAGTCACTATTTAATGTCACTAATTTTAGTATTTTTGTATTTTTAACTTGAAATAAAGTGTTCTTAAATTGTGATTAATGAATTTTATTTGCACAGATGTAGGTAAAATAGACGTAACTCTCAATGTAGAAATTAAAATGAAGAAATTATTAAACCTGGAGTAGCATGACTCAATCTTACATAGACTTGAAGAACAGTTGAAAAGTCAACTTCAACATTTTATGGGCCAAAAATTAGGATACAATAGAATTGGATTACAACTTCTGTTCAGCTTAACTCAACTCATATATTTAGATCGTATTTCAAAAAATAAGTACCTAATCGGTATACTTCTTGAAGTTCTAAAATACTGACTCAATGATCAATAACTCTTATGTTGATGGTAAAGTCTAAAACAGCCGTTATCATAGACCAAATTGTATTACAAATGGGTAAAATGGTTGTTGGCCAAAATCTGATATATCTTTTTGTGTTTTGCCCATACTGCATTGGATACTCACCCAAATTGCATGAACCTAGTAGCTATGGAAAGAAGAGATAAAATACTACAACTTTCATGTTGACAAAAAAGGCTACATCGGTTATTTACATTATCAAAAAAGGTGCTGTAATTGGGTAAACAAGTAGTTGGCTTAAATTATTGAAGATTGAAGTCACCCTAAACATATTCCCATTCATTACCTATATAAGGACACTCTTAGGATGTTTTCAACACTAGAAAATTCTCTCATATTTTCTTCTCTTTAGCATGCATTGTAAGCTAGGTTAGAGTTCTTGGCAAGGTAAGAGATGAACTTTTATGTGTAATAAATTTACTTTTATACTTTGATTCTTTGTCAAGAGGTACAAATGTTTGTAAGTTTATTTTTGCCTAAACTCTTATCTAGTATTTTTCTATAATCTAGAGGTTATAATTCTCATATTTTATATATTTTCAATCATGCTTTCTTTATGTAATTCTTGTTGAATTATAATTGTTATTGGTTACATTGTTTTACATGTTAATCTTTTACTACAATACTATCAATCGATATATTATCGATATTGGATAACATGTAAAGTTAATAATTATTTGGTGTTCAAGTTAATCTTTTACTACAATATTGTCAAAATAATATATTGTCGATCTTAGATAACTTGTATAAATGCACATAGTTTGTGTTAATGTTTGTTAAGAATTTAGTCATATCAAATCATGTTTGATCAAATGTGCTATATTTTACATATCTTCTAATTAATTGTTTGGGATGTGAAACTTTCAATTGAGTTATAAATATTGAATTAAAGTGTAGAGTATATTTATAAAACATAATTATGATTCTTGAAGCCTTGCTTAAATCATCATTAGACTTTTTCCTTAACTCATAGACAATTCTATCTTATCTACTTAAACCAATTAGTTAATTTTCTCCTTGCTACTGCTTTAATATTTTTAATTCATCAACCTATTTTGCCAAAAGTTTTCTCGTGGGATCAACATCTCAATCTATATTGCGATAGTCATATTAGATTTTGAGCGTCAACAAAATTTGGCACCGTTGCCGGGAAGGCACACTAAGTGAAAGTAGGTTGCGTTTATCAATGCTAAAATGGTAACTTTGTACATTTTCATTTCTTTGTAAAAAATTTAATTTTTAAATTTATTTCATTTATTGTAATTTATTTTATTGTTCATAATTGGTTTTACCACCTAACTTATTTGTGTTCTTTAATTAATTTATTATATTATATTTTATTTTAATAGTTGGTTCTACCGCCTAACTTAGTTTATTTTTTTTATTTATTTGTTGTACTTTGCACTATATTTTCTTTTATTTATTTATTGTATCTTGTACTTTATTTTATTTTATTTATTTATTGTACTTTATTTTTTTTATTTATTTATTGTACTTTGCACTTTATTTTATTTATTTATTGTACTTTACAATTTATTTTCTTTTATTTATTTATTGCATTTTATTTCTTTAGTTAGTTTGTTGTATTTTTATTTTATGTTAATGGCTAGTTCTATCGCCTAACTTATTTTATTTTCCTTTATTTATTTTTCGTACTTGATTTTAATATTTTTTTTATTGTACTTTACAGTTTATTATTTTTTGTTCATTTATTATATTTTATTTTTATATTTCATAGTTGGTTTTACCACTTAACTCTTTTTTTTTCTTTTGTTCGCTTCTTAATTTTTGCTTGAGAGTTTCCTTCATTAAGGAAAAAAAAAGAAAATAAAAAAGAAAATAAATAAATTGTTAGGATGTATGCATTGATTTAGAGACAAACGAAGAAGATTTGTGAGTAGAGCTAGAACCACCACCTAAATTTGTAAGGAAAGAAAATTCATCATCTAGTTCATCTGTAATTCCAACATAATGAGCTAACATGAGGATAACCCTGTTAGGATTCTAAAAGATTACTTATATCCTACTCGTACAGCTACACCATTATGCATTATATTTCTACCTAACGCACCACATTTGAATTTTAAACTTGGAATAATACAACTTCTGCCCACTTTTCATGGTCTAGATAATGAAAATATTGATGTACATGTTATGGAATTTGAAGAGGTAATTACCATCTTTCATAGCCAACCTAAAGCCATAGCCACTGCTAGGCTTAAATTTTTTCTTTTTTCTTTGAAAGATAGTAAAGAGTTGTCTATACTCTTTGAGGCTGAAGTCTATAGGAACTTGGGCAAAAATGACCTAAGCATTTTTCAATAAATACTTTTCACAGCACAAAACTAATGCCCGAGATCTATAGAAAAGAGTTGAAAGACAAAGCAAAGAGTTGGCTATATACCTTTTGAGGCCGAGGTCTATAGGAACTTAGGTAGAAATGACTCAAGCATCTTTCAATAAATACTTCCCACATCACAAAACTAATGGCCTGAAAGTCAAATTTCTTCCTTCTCCCAAAAAGACAGTGGAACCTTATATCAAGCTTGAACGAAATTTAAAGAAAGAATGCAAAAGCAGCGAAAACAGGGACTAAAATGTAAAATTTTCAAAATATGAGTCCAGCACCACGAGGATTATCGCCCCAGCATTGGAATAGTGATCGAAATAAGAAAAACGACCTGCTTAAGTCGCGTCTAGTGCCCCAACGCCGAAGAGTCACCGCGCCAGCGACACTCCAGAGCCCCAGCACTATAATCTCACCGCTCCAGCGGTGAAGGCTTTTTCACGCGTTGCCCCAGCGACAACTGCATAATGCGCCAGCAGTAGTGCGAGTCCTAGTCCGACGAGAATTGAGATTTTCAAGCTCATATCAATCCCTATAAAAAGCCACTCGTTCCCAGCCTTTAAGGATCAATCCAAGACGACTCAAGAGCACCAAGAATATAGAGCATGAGTCTTGAAGAGCAATAGGAGCTTAATTAAAGCAACTTTAGAGAGAGATACAAGACGTTCTTCGGCATCAAGAGTTCCTAGGCAGCGCAATTAAGAGCAATTCGACGTCTATATCGGTTTGCTAATAATTGTATCATGATTTATAATTCTTTTTACGGCTGTTCTCTTATAGCCATGAGCTAAACTTATTTTCTAGGGTTAATACTTGAACTCAATATGTGTGCTTAATTGCCATATCTTTAGAATATTTAATAAACTTAGTTCTTTGATATTCAAATTACTTGATCTTAATGCTTCAATATATCTGGCCAATATATGGTAAATGAGTTGGTAATATTATTGATAAACTCGGAAGAGGAATCATTATATTTAGACCTAGGTAATTTGATGCATGATTGTAGAGTAACATTCAATGTTGCATATGTAAGTTTCAATTTAGGATAGGAATATACCTAATTGGCATGTATGATCAATAAGACCTAATCTTAATGAATCTTAATTTATTACAAGTACCATAGGAATATAGGTATTTGGTAAACTAAGATATACTTGCATGACCTTGGAAGAGGCTTGTGAATACATTAGTGTCTTGATCAATAATAAAGACTAAGGGAGTTAAATATTAAAAGGTTAATCATTAGAAAGTATATTGAGGGATAGTATTAATCCTAGGTTTTCTCTACGTTGCTATCATTTAAATCTCATTGCATTATGTTTTTACTTTTATATTTTTTACATTCATTCTTAGATTTTTATTTATCTGAATAATTATTAGGAAGACATAATTTTAGTAATTGGTTTAAAAAGAAAAAAAATTCCCTGTGGGTTCGACATCCGACTTATTTAGTCTCTTTATTACTTGCATAAGATAGTGTATACTTGTACTTAATTTTATAATATAGAAATATCGCATCAGATACACTGACTTTTACAGGAGGTTTATACAAATTATTTTGCCATATTTAGATCATTGTGTAACCTTTTACTAAAAGATGCTAAATTTACATGGACACATGAGTGTGAGGAGGCATTCCAAAGACTCATTGCCAAACTCAACATCATTCCTACCATGTAATCACCAGATTGGAACCTCCAATTTGAAATTATGTGTAATGCAAGTAATTATGCTGTAAAAGCAGTTCTTGGGCAACGAAGGAAAGAAAAATCCTTTGTTGTTTATTATGCTGGTAGGACTTTGAATGATGCTCAGATAAATTGTACTACTACTGAAAAAAACTACTACCTGTTATTTTTACCTTAGACAAATTCCATTCATATTTGATTGGTTCACCTATTATTAGTTTTACTGACCATGCAACCCTTAAGCACATTATTTCTAAAAGGGTGCTAAAGTTTGTTTAATTAGGTGGATTCTTCTTTTGCAAAAATTTGATCTAACCATTAAAAATAAGAAAAGTTTCGAAAATATTATTGCTGATTATTTATCCCACCTTAAGTTCACTGACTCCACTGATGTCCCACCCATTTGAGATGATTTCCTTGATGAACATATTTTCACTATAAGCCAAATACCTTGGTACGCATATATCGTAAATTATTTTATTTGTGGTGAACTTTCATCTAACTAGAGTGCACAAGATAAGCGTAAGTTCTTGATTGAGGTACGTAATTTTTATTGAGATGATCTATATCTTTTCAAATACTGCCCTGACCAAATTATGAGATGTTGCATTCCTGAAAGTGAAGTTCCTAGTGTCTTAAACTTTGCTATAGTATTGCTTATGGCGTCATTTTTCTATGAAGAAGATAGCTGCGAAAATTTTACAGTGCGGTCTTTATTGGCCCACTTTGTTCAAAGACACTAATAACTTTTGTCACTCCTGTGAAAGATGTCAAAATTTTTATATTGTATCTCGAAGACATATGATGCCTCTTAACCCTATTATTGTTATTGAGATATTTGATTGTTGGGGTATTAATTTTATAGGTCATTTTCCCTTATCTCTTGGCTACCTTTACATCCTTCAAGCTATTAAGTATGTATCAAAATGGGTGGAGGCTGTAGCTTATTGTATTAATGATAATATAACTATGGTAAATTTCTTAATAGAAAATGTGTTATCTAGGTATGGTACACCACGTGTCATCATTAGTTACTAAGGAACACATTTTTGTAACTATTTTTTTTTAACCTTTGATGCACAGGTATGGTGTTCTTCACAAATGTTTTACTACATATCATCACCAGACAAATGGACAAGTCGAGCTACCAAATAGAGAGCTTAAATAGATTTTAGAAAAAATAGTTAACCCGAATCGTAAAGATTAGTCTCTACGCCTTTCTGATGTATTATAGGCATATCACACTGTATACAAAACAATCTGAGAAATGTCTCCATACTAACTTGTCTATGAGAAAGCTTGTTATTTACCTGTTGAGCTAGAGCATAAAGCTTACGGGGTTGTTAAAGCCTTTAATTTTGATTTAAGTGCTGCAGGTCTTTAAAGAAAGTTATAGTTGTCAGAAATAGAAGAGTTACGAAATGATGCTTATGACAACTCCAGGATTTGCAAAGCTAAAATGAAAGCAGCTCATGACAAACAGATCTCAAGGAAACACTTCGAGTCAAATCAACAAGTTTATCTTTATGATTCTCGATTGTATTTACACCCTAAAAAATTGAGGTCTCGATGGACTTGTCCATTTATGGTAAGACACATTTTTCCTAATGGTGCTATCAAAATTGAAGACCCCACTAATGGGTAAAATTTCAAAGCGAATGGACAGCCACTGAAAAGGTATGTGAAAAAGGTAGACCACTTTATGTACCTAGACGAGATCCCTCTTGTGGATCCTGTCCATCATGCTTGATCATGTTCAATCTATCTATACTATATTTTATATTTTGAATTTTTGTTTCTTTTATTTTCTTTCGTATTTTATTTTATTTTATTTTCTTCTTTTTCTTTTTTCTTTAGTGTGATTTTATTTTTCGGTCAAGTAGTGGATACGGTACTCTGTGACTATTAAAGTCAGTTTCTCAGTTCTCTAAAAATTGTCATTCAAACCGTGCATTCATCTATTTTCTTTCTTTCAAAATGGATCACATTCTTTCCAACCTTAAAAAATGCTTTCCTTCATTGTCTCAAAATGCTATACTTAATATTTATAAAGCACAGTGTGAAAGATTATGGCTATTAATGTTGAGTAATATCCATGAGGACATTCGTTGGTTAATCGAAGCCAAGGTTCAATTATCTAGTGAGTTTATAAATGATTTTATTTTTTTTATGCCTGGTCTTGGAAAGAGCTCTTATGTCAAAAGGCAATGAGTAAAACTGTTACAAGTCTGTCATAAATGTGCTCGATGAAATTGTAACCGGAGTTGTTATTTAGGATTTGTATCTAGAAATCGAGAAGATAAAATTCAGCTCATTAAGGATGGATTGAGTAAAGAGTCTTTGGATGATATTTTATTGACTCTTGAGATGCATCCTTGTGGGCTCGTGCAACGTAAATTCTCAATTTATGGAATAAATTTAAAAATGAACATCAACGATATAGTCTCAAGAATCTGACTCTAAAAGACCCTGTTTGCCAATTTGTAAGAAAATTATATAAGAAGCTTATCCCCGACCCATAGAGAGTGTTTAAGCCGTTACTGGACGTAAAATCAGAGGAAAATGTGAGCCACAATCACAACTACCTATAAATACATGTGTTTTAATTTCAATTTATTTTATTTTATTTTATTTTATTTCATGAATAGTAGGGCTACTTATATGGATGTATTAAATTAAATCTTTTGGTTAAATAATGCATATGGGTCATTATCTTTAAATTTTTGTGTTTTATTTTCAAATCTCTTCTAACAAGCTGTCGAGTTACCAAAATCATTGTTATCATTTGATACTCTATAAATATAACACCTCATTTTTTTATTTTATATATTGATATAAAAGATGAGTGTAGATATGAAGAAAATTTCAATTTGACAATTCTGAAATGTGTGTATTTTGTGGATTTAGTCTTGGAAAAAATAAAGTGTTTATAGAGGCAGCAAACAATTTAGGAAAAGTATTAGCTGCAAGAAAAATTCATTTGATTTATGGAAGCGGTAGTCTTGGGTTAATGGGGTGTGTGTTAACAACTGCACATTTAGGAGAAAATCAAGTTTTAGGTATTATTCATACAGTTTTAGCCCTGGGAAACCTGACTGAAAAAATAATAGGGGAATAATTACGAGTATTATCCATACATGAACGTATAGCGAGAATGCTTTACAATACAGACGTTTTTATTGCTTTACCTGGTGGTTTTGATACCTTAGAAATATTTTTTCAAATTACCTCTTGGACCTAATTGAATATTTACAGAAAATCCATAGATTTGTTAAATGTTAATAACTATTTTGATTGTTTACTCTGTTTTCTTGATTAAGTTGTGGAACAGAATTTTATTTCACATTCAGCGTGATAGATCCTTAATTTTACTATTAATGCAGATAAATTGATTGATAAATTAAAAGCAGTTAATTACGAACCTGATCCAGTAATAATTCAGATTGATTAATCAATAGGCCTTAACAAACAAAAATTAAATCTGATATTTCGTTTGTAAATTTTATTTTATTTTATTTATTTATTTATCAGTATTATTATTTTAATTTATTCTTAAAATAAAATATATTATGTATAACAATAGAGAACGAACAATGGAGTTCAACCAAAAAAAAAAAAAATAGAGCTAGAAGGGGGTTGAGATGGGCCTACATTCACTTCACTCGAATGCTATGAGTGAGCCTTGGCGCGGTTAAAAATCATCTTCAACCTCCCACTAGTAGGTCATTTTCAAAACTTAGCTAATTATTAACTTCAATAACGATGCAATGACAACCCTCTTGTAAAATCCACAACAAATATCTGAAGAATCCCAATTTCAATTTCATGATAATCTTTATTCAGAAAATATATATATCATATTAACCCCACCAATGTAGAAAAAGCTCACCACCACAGTTCATGCTTTGATGTGACAAAGCGTAAATGCACGAACATGTAAATTGTCATTCTTGGCCATTATTAAGTCACAGACAGTACAAGGTGGAACCATGTATGAAATTTGATTTCCGTAGTTCTTTTCAACTTTGAATCTTGTGCTATTTTTAGTAGAGGCAAACTAATAATTTCTATTAATTAATTATAGACACAAATAAAGCGGGTTTATCAGTTGCCCTTTTAAAATTTTGTAAATTTTTTAATAAATATTCATATATTTTTTTTATTCTACTTCCTTTTAGAAGTAATTTAGTGTTTCATTGACATTTTTTACAGCAATACAAAGAGTAATTTATTTTTAAACTATTTACATAGAGGTTAAAAATAATGAGAGAAATTTAATATTAATATTAATTTATTATTTAATATTAAAAATAAATTTTAATAAATTCTTTTACGTAAAATATCGATTCAAATTTAAAATCTAATACAAATAGTTAAAGCATAGAAATAAGAAGAGATATTGGTATTTATTAAAAAAAATTAAAAATAGAAATACAAAATCACAAGAAGGTAACTGATATTTTCCTTAAATAAATATCATTTATAGTTATTGTGATTTGGCATAAGTTTAAAAGTGAAACTGATAAATAGTTTCTACTTCGATGTTAAAATTAATCTAATTTTACTCATAATTATTAACATAAAAAATTATATTACTCTCATCATGTTATTTAACAACTAGTCACTATAGTTAGTATGTTCTCATTTTACTATTATTATCTAGTAAAAGTCTAGAGCATAGTATTATCTTGAAATCGTAATAGAAATTAATTTCAATTATAATAATATAATTCACAATTACTAAGGAACATTTTCTCAAAAGAAAAAAATAAAAATAAAAGTAGAATTATGAAAAAAAAAAAGAAAATGCAAATAACCTCCGACTGCCGTATAACATTAGAAAATCTAAAAACTAAGATTTTGGAAGATGTTGTCAAAAAATCGTAATAGTGATTTCACAACTTCATGTTACCACTTAACTTGAAATAAATAAAGGGAAATGATCAATTATGCCCACTTGAAAAAGACTCAGTGAAGTAATTTAGTGTTTCATTAATATTTTTTACGAGCAATATAAAGAGTGATTTATTTTTAGGCTCTATTTACATAGAGGCTAAAAATAAGAAGAGATTTAATATTAATATTAGTTTATTACTTAATTTAAAATTTAAAATTAATAAATAAAGATTTAATATTAGTATGAAACACAAGTCTTAATAGTTTCTCTTATGTAAAATATCGATCCAAGTTTAAGGTCTAATACAAAGTGATTAAAGCCTAGAAATAAAAATAGAGATTCAATATTAATATTAGTTAATACTCAACTTAAAAGTTCAAACTAATAGTTGACAGTTTAGTATTAATATTAAAAATAATTTTTAACAGTCTCACTCATGTAAAACTTAGATTTGAATTTATGTTCTAAAACAAAGTGGATAAAGCCTAGAAATAATTAGAGGGATTTAATATTAGTATTAGTTTACTATTTAAACAAAAAGTTTAAGCTAATAGGTGAAAGTCCAATATTAACATTAAAGATAATTTTCGACAGTCTTCCTTACTTAAAATGTGGATTCAAATTTAAGGTTTAAAATAAATTAGAATCCCAAAGATTAAAACAGAGATAAATAAAAAAATTTACTGAAAATAAAGACATAGAGGTTTGAGCTCAATACTTTAACTTTGAACCTATATTAGCAAATGATGGCAGGATGCTTGGGCGGCGCAAGTGAGCATGTTCCTGAATAAGTGGGGTTGAGCGATGTATGAATAATAACCAAAAATAACAGCAACAAGAGTGGAGGGCCAATTCAAATGGTGGTTGTTTATGGCAAAAGGCAACTTATGAAGGTGCATAAAGGGCAGTATGAAGATCATTGAAGTTGTCTAAGTCGGATAATGTTTGGATAGTGAAATATTTTTAAATTAGCTCTAATACCATGTGAAAAATTTGAATAAATTTTATTCTTCACTATGAGAGAAGTATGTACAAGTGGTAGCCTTTTATATAAACTTAATAATACTACTAAAAAGAAAAATATACAAATCTATTTTAAACTAAAATAAGGATTACTATTTATATAAGAAATATAATTCAAAAGAACCATTACTTACTATATAAGAAACTAAGTGGTATTTAGGGATACTACTACTACTACTAATAATAATAATGAATTAAACTTTACAAAATTTAAGTTATTTTCTCATTCAAATTAAGCCAAAAAAAAATGAAAATGAAATAATCAAATAATAGATATTATAATTTAATCAAAATTTTATGACCAAATTCCATATTCATAAATAATCCAACATTATATGACAAATACTTTAAGTTTTCTTCTTCGTACGATAACTACCAAATAAAAAGTTTTAAGTTTTTCCACGCATATTAGAGTAAGACACAACAACAACAACAACAATAATAATATTGAAGTGGAAGCAATAAATTCAAGTAATATTATGCAATAACATGCAATTAAGAATAAACAAAGGAAAGTTGGGAGAAAATACATAAGAATTTATGTGATTTGGTAACTTGCCTACATTCATAGTGGATTAAGAACTCACTTTTTTTAATTATAAATCACAAGTGTCATGCCCTAAATGTCCTCAAACAATTACTTAAATATTTGGCATGCGACAAGACCAATAAGAGGGCATTAGGCCTATGGAGAGTTACATGAGCTAAAATTTCTAGAAAGCCTAATTAAGTTAGGTTAAGTTCACATTTTTATGGTAGGTGGGAGAGTATTATAGAGATGGCCAGTTTCATTGGATATTCTGATGGTAGGTGACATTTTTGAAATATTTCTTTGTACATTTTAACTTTCGATATGGGTCGTTAAATTAAGTTAATCCTAACCATCTATTGTACATAGTTTTAATAATAAATAGATGGAACTCTTATTTAACCAGAACATCTTCCAAATCCTCTTAGAGTTGTAATATCGAATAGTTATAATTCTTTCATAGTTTTGTAATTGGTATTAATATAAGAGAGCATTATTTCATAGCTTTGTAATTGTATCTCTTAAAGCAAAAGCACACAAAAAAACAATATCACCCAAGCAAATAGTGTAGAACAAGCAATCAAGATCACTCACTTTTATTATTGAATCATAAGGCACTTACAAAGTATGTTTTTTACAAGAAAGACTCACAATGAAAACTCTCTCTTGTAACCTATGGATTTTCTCTCACAAAGAATGATTACTCACAAAGAATGTTTAATCACTAAGATTTTTTGAGTTATCACAAAGATATGTTTGCAAGCCAATAAAGAGTTTTTATATAGGCTTTAGGAAGTCTTAGGTTTACCCTAAACATGTGAGAGTCGTATTAGGGAGTCCCGAAGCAAGTGGGAGACGAAATAAGTAAGTCTCAAAATGAAAAAGTCTTTCTGTGCACAGCGCTGCAGTGCTCAGGTTCTATTTTGGGCGCTACGGAGCCCAAGATCAGCGCCCACTCCTGGATGCTGCAGCGTCCACACCTAGCACCGCCTTCTTTATTTTTTGCCTCCTTTTACGTCCATCTTCAATCCTTGTGCATACTACGTACTTGACTTTTTCTCTAAATCATATCCCGAAGAATTTCAATCAATATTCTCAAAAATCCCTTCATTGATTTAAAATCATCCACAAAGCAACTTGATATTTCATCTCTGCACCTTCGGTCACCCTCACAAAGTAGTAATTTCAGTTAAGTCCTTACATAAGATTAACTTAATTGAGGGCAGTGGTTTAGTCAACATGTCAGCAGAATTTTTAGATGACGTTATGTTTGTTAGACTAACTTGACCACTTTGGATAATCTCTCGAATATAATGGAGCCTCACATCAATGTGTTTCGACCTCTCGTGGAACACTTGATGCTTGCTTAGGTGTATGGCACTCTGACTATCACAATATACACCGGTGTTCACATCTTCATTAGCCAATACCTACGTACATATGCCTTTTCACCACACGGCCTTCTTAATAGCTTCACCAACAGCTATGTACTCCGCCTCTGTGGTCGATAGTGCAACTATATGTTGTGAACTGATTTTCAACATACACTACACCCAAACACTGTGAATATAGAACCCGTTAATGATCTTCTCTTATCTAGATCACCTGCATAATTTGAGTCTACGTACCTTCTTACCATTTTATTATTGTCCACATCCCTTTTATACATTAATCTGTGATTTGACGTCTCCTTGAGATATCTCAGAATCCACTTCATTGCAAGTCAGTAATCCTTATCCGGATTTGCCATGTATTTACTTACCACACTCATAGCCTGTGCTATGGCTGGTCTTGTGCAAACCTTTGTATACATGATGCTTTTCACAGTGCTTGCATATTGTACTTTACTCATTTGCAATTTCTCCTCTTCGGATGT
The DNA here is from genome assembly GCA_946807835.1 of Ailanthus altissimus. Classification (NCBI taxonomy): domain Eukaryota; kingdom Viridiplantae; phylum Streptophyta; class Magnoliopsida; order Sapindales; family Simaroubaceae; genus Ailanthus; species Ailanthus altissimus. The sequence continues at coordinate 5,515,847 of OX327689.1, forward strand.
CAGTGACTGTGCTTGCATCGTTATTGGGACAATAAGATAACATCTCTTCTTTCTCTTATAATATCCATACCTAATATTTTCTTCGCTGCCCCCAAATCCTTTATCTCAAACTCGTTACTTAACTGCTTCTTGAGCTTCTGTATTTCTTCCATATTCTTACATGCAATCAACATACTATCGACTTATAGAAGCAAATACATCATCCCATAATTTATATTTTTGAAGTACATCATAAACTCATCGAATCTCCTATACAACTAGTTTGGGATGGGATGTTTGCTAGTCCATGTTTTTATATATAATTATCTTGCCTTGTTTTCAACAGTATGTCGAGGCAGATGAGTTAACAATGCCTACAGGTTATTGGTTTTCTATTAATAACCTAATTAGAGCATATCTTGGTTCTTTTTTCATTATAACAAAGTTTTTTGTAAGTATGGTTTTGAAGACAAATAATGAAAAATCTTCAATAAGGCTTGCTTTGTTTTCAATAGGAGGACAAGGCAAACAAGTAAACAATGTCTATAGGTTTTGCATTCTCTTATAGATTACGGGGTACAATTGCTATGGCTAATAATCAGATGGATTTTCTCTCACTTATTGCAAGTGGTGTGAAAGACAAAGAAGTTAATTGTCTTTAGGATGGCATTCTTTTTTATGGCTAAGCACTTAATCTTCAAATATTGTGATGTTTTTTACAATTCACTTTGTTAATTATCATTTTGGTGTCCTTATGGAACTATTGTAGTTTTTTTAAAATTTAATTTGAGATGTTTTATACTAGTCATGAAACTTGGTTTATACACTGTGATGTTTTGGACTAAGTTTGGGTTATTTTTTCATTAGTTTGGGATGTTTGCAATATTTTTGAAACTAAGTTGAATGCATTTTGGTGATATTTTGATTATATTGGTTGTAAAGATTATGTTTCATACTATTTAATAATTTGGAATATATTTAAATATTATAGCAATTTTAGTTTAAATATACATTAAATATTATGGTTAACAATTATAATTTTAAATTATTAAAAGTATAATTTAATTAAATTGCCATAAACAAACAATAAATATTATCAACACTAGAGTATTAATGATTTTTTGATACCATAGTATTAGTAATTTGGCATCTAAAATTAATTGTGCTTCCATTGCACAATTTGGGCCTGTTAGGGTCTCAATTCCAAGCCCCCGAGTGAACAACCTTGAAAGTGAATAGGGCTTAGTTGAATCCCTTCCTCTTTTGAAAGCATGGGAGAAGAGATCTTTCTTTAAATCATTCTGAAGTTGATGGGGGGGGGGGGGGATAAGATCCTTGCCAAATTGAAGTTATTCTTCTTTAATGCATTGAAGGTTTCCTATTCACTAGTGAAATCTTCAACGTAAAAGAAAGAGGGCAGTAGTCAAGTCAATCAAAAAAATTAAAGGAACATGGCACTTTGCTCACTCAATCCAGTCCAAAACTCCTCTTCGTGATTTCAAAGGCCTTTTTTTTTTGCTTGTTACTCTTAAAGCTTTCCCTTCAATATTGAATCACCTACTAAAAAATAGGCAGCCTGTATACCCTATTTGAGACTATTAAGGCAGGTGGTGGACTTTTTCATTCGGGAAGGGAAAAAGGTGCTTAAGCACAACAGATGACGTATGCTTGAGTGGAAAAAGAAAGTCAAAATACTAAAAAAGACAAATTATTGAAACGAGAACACAGCTACAACGCCGTTCTAGTTTATGCTTCACAATCAGCTTCAAAATAAGCTGTTGTTCTAATTTGTCAAACCTACCAAGTTGGTGACTATAACTGTAACGAATAGGACTCCAGGCGGACTCCCAAATTACATGTGTAAAAGTTACACGTTTTAGTGATTTTTCAACCCTTCAAATATATTATTATGATTAATATATTATTTATTATATTTATTGTATTATTTTAATTATTATGCTATAATTAAATATGTATGAAATATGTATTTTCTATAATGAACATTGTTGCATATGCATATACCCACGTACATTATATCCCTAACAAAATTGGTATCAAAGCTAGTTTTTTAAAAGAGTTTAGACCAGTGTTAAGAGTAAGAAAACAAAGAATATTGAATAAAAACCTCTGTTTTGTATATATTGAAAAGATTTATGTATAGAACTTACATACACATTTCTTGATTATAATAAGTACTATAATGCAAGATAATGCAGAATCGATTTTAAAATTTTTTGTATCTATTTTAATTTAGCAACAAGATGATATAAGAAATATACCTCAATAGCAAATTTTCATTAATGTTTTCTATCAACACCAGTAAATCTTCCATGCTGTATCTCCCACCAATAAACTACTCATATGGGCGAGTTACTAAATTACAGAAGATCTAAATTCTTTGTTCTTAATTTTTTTCTCTAGAAAGATTTAGCCCAAAAAAAGCACTACTGAAGAATATGTAAAAGTGTGGATTATCAAGGGAACAATTTATCTAACTTCCTTTCGGAAGCAGTGGATTCTATATTTGTAAGAAATATTCTTAGTCATCCATTTTGTTACATTTATAAAATGCTTAGCAATTAATTAAAATCTTTTACAGTCTTTCCCTTCTAAATCAATAAACATAACTCAATGAATAAAAGTTCATTAATCACTCAGGATTAAGATTAATCCATATATGATTATATTGTGATAAAATAAATTCTCTTTACTAACAGAGATTAATAGAGAATTAATTTTATCATGGTCCAGTCCTATCTAATCAACATTATACAAAGTGCCACTATTTTCTATGTCAATATATAGAATGATTCGAATAAGACCATTGTATACAATATACAATTAGACTGATCTCATAGTCTATCAAAATAAAATCTTCCTCTTCATCAAGACCAAAGAGAAATTTACATAATTACACTTAAACTTAATTATCTCGTATACAACTATTATATACTAAGTTTAAGGTTAGATATAATAATAAAAAAATTCGTAATATTTAAGTAAAAACAATCACAATTACAAATATAATATTAAAATAATTTTTATTAATTATTTTTAATAATATATAAATACAAACAATTATATTTTTAAAGTACACTTCCAAAAGATAAAGCATCCATAATCTAGTTGACATTAGCGTCTTATCCTCGTCATAAAGTTAATCAATCAGAAGTCTAGTGTAACTATAATTCTAATGCAATTATCGACGAGCTTGTTCTGTTTCAAGTTTTATGTTGTTGACTTGAAAGCTTGACACAACAGTTGCTGACGTGGTGCACATGTATATGCTTCTTCTCTAGCATAGAGGAACAAATTGTACTGTGGATAACGACAAGAAAATATATCCTTGTTTGGTAGATGGTTAGATGCTCCGAATTTTATACTACTTTTTGCTGCCGCTTCATTTTATCATCAAAGCTCCGGATGTTACTTTTTTGGTCTCAATAGGCTTTTTCCAATAACTTCTTTTTTGTTTTTCCTGCTTTGCAAATTTCTATTGATGATGTGATTCTTGCTCAGAAAGACTTTTCAGATAAGGTTTTTTTAGATAAAGTCTAATGATGGGGATTTGACTTTACAATCTAGCTATGAATCCTTTCGCGCTTAGAATTTTGTTATGGCTTAGAATTCTATTATTTGGAAAGGTTTTATTCCTCCCAAAATTTCCACCTTGATTTGCGGCTTCTTCATAATAGGCTTCCAACTAATGATAATCTTCAATCCCGTAGTGTTTACATTGTTTTCAAATGTTGTCTTTATTCTTCTCCTTATTATCACGAGCTAGCTTTTCACTTGTTTATCAATTACCCTTTTGTAGTTGAAGCTTGGTGCTGGTTGGCTTCTCAGTTGGGAATTTATTTCTTAGTCTTTTTTTATATGTAGGGCCTCGGTATTTTATTGTTGAGTTTCATCCCTTAATTGCTAAATTCATGGTGCTTATGTACATTTTTTATTTGGTCTATCGGAATATTGCTCGTTTAAGAATGAATGTTTTTCATTGCCTAAGATTCATTAAGATTCATAGGTAAATTTGATCTATTTTTCCAAATTAGCTTATGGTATTGTTTCTTTTAAGGATAGAGATATTATGTGCAAGTTTGGGTTACAGTTTTCCTTTAGAAGGGCTATTCAGGATGATATTCTAAACTGGAACACTTCTTTTCAAGGTTGGGTTATAGTAAATACTGATAGTCTCTCAAAAGGCAATCCCGGTGAGGAAGCTTGTGGGGCGGTCTACAGGAATAATTGTAGAAATAATTTTCCACTACAAGTAAATAATGCAAAACAAGAAATTAAAGAGAGAGAGATAGTAGAAGAAGAACACAAAAATTTATGTGATTCGGCAACTAGCATACATCCACGGCGGATCAAGATCGCTTACTCTTATTATTAAATCACAAGACACTTACAAAGTATGCCTTTTACAAGAAAGACTCACAAAAAATATTCTCTTTTGTAACCTAGGAATTTTTCCTCACAAAGAATGATCACTCACAAAGAAGGTTTAACCATTAAGATTTTTTGAGTTATCACAAAGATGTGTTTACAAGCCAATAGAGAGTTTTTATATAAGTTTTAGGACGTCCTAAGTTTACCCTAAATGTGTGGGAGTCATATTAAAAAGTTTTGAAGCAAGTGAGAGACGAAATAGGTAAGTCTCAAAACATGAAGGTCTTTCCCTGCCCAGCGCCGCGGTGCTTAGGTTCTGTTTTGGGCGTCGCGATGCCCACTCTTGAACGCCGTAGCATTCAAGCTTGGCATCGTCTTCTTCGTTTTTCACCTCCTTTTATGTCCATCTTCGATCCTTCGGCCTCAATATTCTTACAGTATCTCTACTGTTATGTCCTTAACATTTTAAAAGATAAGCCGCCTCAATATTCGATCCTTTTGTGTCCGTCTTCGATCCTTCCACCTCAAGTGTCTCTGCGCTGTCATAGCTATCATTATAGGCAAGTGCAGTATCCACTTTCTTCTTGTCTTGTGCTCTCTTCTTAGGACAATCTTTTATGAAGTGTCCCTCTTTCTTGTAGCAATAACACTTCTTAGGAGTCCTAGACTTTGATCTTGATCACTCTTTCCTTCCATATCTATATAAGGGTCTTCCTCTTACAGATAAACTTTTTGCATTGCCCTCAATCTGCTTCCCTAATAATTTTGAGTTTAATGATGATTTTACATCGCTCATCGTTAAACTCTCTCTACCGTAGAGTAGCATATCAATAAAGCTCTCATAACTCTTAGGGACTAAACTCAGCAGGATAATTGCTCTATCTTTATTTTCTATCTTGATGTTGATAGACTTAAGATCAAGGATGATCTTATTGAAGGCGTTTATATGATCTTTCATCGGCGTCCCCTCTGACATGGACAACTGATACACCTTCTTCTTTATTTGCAATCTATTGGTCAACAATTTTCACATATAAAGCGAGTCAAGCTTCTTCCAAAAACCAATCGCCATCATCTCACCTGCTACTTCCCTTAGTACTTCAACGCTCAATGATAGAACAATTATGCTATGAGCACTTTCTTGAATGTCTCTTTTTTCTGCTTCAGCTTTAGATGGCTCTGGCGTCTTCTCTTTATCACTAGATAGAGCTGTAGTCTCCTTTAATACTGAACCTAGCCTTTGGCTCACTAACGATGCCTTTACCTTCATCTTCTACAAATTAAAGTTATTCGTACCGTTGAATTTCTCTACCTCATACTTTGGTGTGGTCATGTCTTCTTAGAATCAAGCTTTGATACTAGTTTGTTAAAGCAGAAGTACACAAACAAGGAATATAAACTAAGCAAATATTGTAGAACAAGCAATTAAGAAATTAAAGCGAGAGAGGGTATAAGAAGAACACACAGAAATTGATGTGGTTCGGCAACTTACCTACATCCATGGCAGATCAACATCACTTACTCTTATTATTGAATTATATGGCACTCACAAAGGATGCCTTTTACAAGAAAGGCTCACAAAGAACACTCTATTTTATAACCTAGGAATTTTCTCTCACAAAGAATGATTAATCACATAGAACGTTTAATCACTATGATTTTTTGAGCTATCATAAAGATGTGTTTATAAGCCAATAGAGAGTCTTTTTATAGGCTTTAGAATATCTTAGGTTTACCCTAAACATGTGGGAGTCGTATTAGAAAGTTCTGAAACAAATAGGAGACGAAATAGGTAAGTCTCAAAACAGAAAAGTCTTCCTGTGCCCAGCGCCACGGCGCTCAAATTCTGTTTTGGGCACTGCAGCGCCTACTCCTAGATGCCATAGCATCCACACCTAGCATCACCTTCTTTGCTTTTCGTCTCTTTTTGCGTCCGTCTTTAATCTTTGTGCACTCTAATTTACTCTCTAAATTATATCCTAATAATATTTAATTAATATTTTTACAGTATCTCTCTACTCTCATGTCATTAGCATTTTAAAAAGATACGCTGCTTTACGTCCCCATAATTGTCTTCTCCATTTTTTGTCTTAATTTTAATAAATTTCTCGCATCGTCAAGTTATGCCAAAAAACAAAATGTTGATTCATGAACCTGCTTCTTCTCTCTTTTTATTTTATTTTAATTTCTTTTTCTTCACATTTTTTGTTTTTGTTCTGCAATAAGTCCGACTCGATATATACTGTGAATGCCTTTGTGATTTTGTTTCATTGGGAATTGACTCGTGCTTTATTGGCAATAAATTAGAATATGTGAAATATTCCGAATAGATTAAGCTTATGATAATAAACCAAGTATAGACCATTTTAACATGTAACTTGCAAGCGATAGAACATGCAGCAGATGGAAGACTATAGAAGTAAGATGTGTGTGAGAGATAATTATATAAAGATTATTTCACAAATATCAAAATGGAGATATGACCCAGAAAAATAAATAAAAAAGCTTAACATTTATATCTTCAGTGGAAAATCCAATTTATTTCTGAAATCCCAAATAAACGAACAAACATGTGTAATTATAAGCTATATAGGGTCTCAGAAAACAATTATTGATTAATCCGCCCTCTTCATAAGCTATATCAAATCAAATGCACTGTGAGAGACGACAACAAGCAAGTACTCTTCCTTTATTTTCTTCAGCATCTTCAGGTGTTACTGGCATCAAATTACTTGTCGTAGACAACACAAAGCGTCCATGGAGATAACTGCACTCGCGAACATACATAATTAATATATGATATCGCACAAGTTATATAAATAAACTTAAGGAAATTGTTAGTTTGCCTCTTGTGATTTTATGTTTTTATTTCTTTTTCTTTGATTCTTCATTAAGTAATAATATTCTGTTTTTCACTCCCTTTTTTTTTTTTCTAAAGTGGTCAATCACGCACCAACAAATATATATATATATATATATATATATATATATTGATATTTATCAAAAAATTAAGGGACAAAATAGTAAAATTGCAAAACCACAAAATAGTAACCAAAAAATAGCCTATTAAAAGCAATTGCAGATATAGGGGCCATGTAACCTTTACCATATTGGAGTTCTTATCAAGAAGCATGTACTCTTTCATAAGCCATGGACTCTTGCTACCACCGTTTTCGTAGAAAGCCAGTGAGTTTTTTCTAATTTTAGCAATTGGATTTCCATTTTTGAGGATTGGCCCATCTTCACCTATGACGTCAGTGGACTCTTTTCTTGTTTTCTTCCAGCATCCACTTTTGGTTTGTCTTTTGATAACATTTCCATTCCGAAACTTCTTCTCTAAGCGTGTGAAGAAGTACTTTTTTTTGTGACCGGTGCAAGGTGCTAAACCTGCATTAAAAATTGAATACAAAAACTTATTGTCAATCATACAACTGTACGTAAAAGCGATTTTAATCGTCATGGTTAATCTTTATATTGTTGCTCAAGAATTATATATGCTAATATATTTGTAATTCTTTTATTCATATATGCAGCAACACTACGAAAAATGGCTAGTAAAAAAAAAAAAAAATTGCTGGCAGTCTAATTTAAGCACTTACCTGCGAGTTCTGATGGTTCTTTCTCATAAAGATTTATGTTGTCTACGATATAATTGAAACCTAGCTTCTTAGTATCGCCGTCCACCTTTCCAATGAGGTAAGTAAATACGATTTCATCATCAGTAGGATCAAATTGACATCCAGGGAGAAAAACCAGCTGAGAAGATGATTCCATTGAAGAGCGTTGTACAGCCGTAAAATAAACAGCTCTAGGAATCAATTAGCTTGTATGAAAAAATTGGTTTTGATATCTTCAAGTTATATACTCTATATACCCTAATTAGAAATGAATTGCAGAAACCACCTTGAGTAAGATTAAAAACTTGTTTTGTAATTAGAGTTGAGGTACAATAGCAGTGCGAACCAAATTAGATTATATTTCTATCGCCTTTGCTGCATTAGTGAAGAAATAATATTCCGGCCGGTACATATGTATGGTTTTTCTTTGTAAATTCTATGAAAATGTTTCGAAACGAAGGACCATCGCAATTAAGAAGCATATTGTGATTACAATATAAAAATACTGCTAATGCGCAGCACGTTTTATATTTTAATAATTATAATGTACTATTAAAAGAAATAAAATTAGGTTATATTATTTTTAATAGAATTGAAATTATAAAATTTAATAGAATCGGAATTAGAATTGCAATTGGTAAATAAAATTAAATGGAATTGAAATTAAAATATTTAACAGAATTGAAATTAGAACTGGAATTAGATTGGAATTATAAAATTAAATGGAATTGGAATTAGAATTATACCATTTAATAAAATTGGAAGAAGAATTATAACATTTAATAGAATTGAAATTAAAATTGAGATCACAAAGTTTAATGTAAATTGAATTAGAATATTAATTATCAAATTTAAGGTAATTGCAATTGGAATTATAAAAGTTAACGTAAAATGAATTGGAATTTTAATTATCACATAATGCAATTGGACTTAAAATTATAAAATTTAATGTATTGAATTAGAGTTTGAATTATCAAATTTAATGTAATTATAATTTGAATTGGGATTATTAAATTTAATAAAATTGGAATTGGAATTGGAATTGAGATTAGGATTATAACATTTAAGGGAATTGGAATTGGGATTATAGAATTTAATGCAAAGTGAATTTAAATTTGAATGATCAAATTTAATGTAATTGGAATTATAAAACTTAATTTGAAGTGGAATTGAGATTGAAAATTTAAAAAATTAATATAAATCGAATTGGAATTTGAATTTGAATTATCAAATTTAATGTAATTGGAATTGTGATTTGAATTGTAGAATTTAATGTAAACTGAATTGAAATTTGAATTATAAAATTTCAAATAATTGGAATTGAAATTAGAAATAGAATATAAAATTTAATAGAATTACAATTACATTTGAGATTGAGATTACAAAATTTAATGGAATTAGAATTATAACATCTAATAGAATTAGGATTTGAATTGGATTGTGATTAAAAAATTTAATAGAATTGGAATTAAAATTATACCATTTAAAAGAATTAGAATTAAAATTACAACATCTAATATGTAGAATGGGAATTATAAAATTTAATGTAATTGGAATTGGAATTCAAACTATAACATTTATGGAAATTGGATTGAAATTATAAGTTTTAGAATTTTAATAGTATGGTATTTGCATATATATTTGAAATAGGAAATTAGATTATGAAATTTATTACACAAATTATTAATTTTTTAATTTTCTATAATGCTAAAATAAATTTTAATTTCATCAAAATTCTAAGCCTCTTAATTTAATTTAGTTATGATAAGAAGGAGACTTAGAGAATTAGAAATGTGATTCAATTAGTCTAATTAGCTAAATAAAAGAACTCCACATATTTTTTCAAAATAAAACTTTATTAATTATTTCTAAAAATCATCTTAAAGATAAAATAAACTCAAACACACAAAAAAAACTGAAGCTCAATAAGAACCCAATATTATATTAAAAAAAATCCAAATAAAGTACAAAGCCCAACACACAAATATATCTAAAAACAATTTAAAAACAATCCATAAATAATTCAGTCAACTTGATTTTTAAGCAACAAAACGTATTTCACTCATAGTCTATACTATCAAGCAAGTTAGAGACAAAAACTTGGCCTAGCCTAGATTTGTTTCTTGAATTTATTCCTAACTTGACCGTCCTAACTCGAGTTTGTGTAAGTTCGGACATTTAAAAAATTGTTTTTATCGGGATAGATTTCTCTGGCCTAATGAAAAATTGAGCTAGGTCAAGTTATCTTAACCTCAACTTATTCTAGAAAATTCCCAGCCCTAGGTGCAAGGACTTAACTACAAAAGTAAGGGATATCGAGGCTAGGGCATCTTTTTGTAGAGAGTAAGGTCTTTACTCTTTGATTAGAAGTTCTTCAACTCAAAGGCATGTCTGATAAGTCTAATCATTAGTTTTGACTCTTTGAGAGGAAAATGTTATTCTTGGAAGAGAAATCAAGAGCTGCTGGGAGAACTTAAGGGTCCTCGAACCAGAGCTCATAAGAAGGTAGAGATTCACTTTGGTGAAAGGGCTAATATAGGATTTTACTAGTGTATCCTGGTCATTAAAGACAACTATCGGGATTTTTACTTTGTATAGCTTGTAGATGAGACATCTGCTCAGTCCGATAAAGAAGGTGAAGCTTAACACATTCAAGCTACTCGGGTCAAAGATGATCAAGTTATTGCAGACCACCTTTTAGATTAGGATTTTCTTTTGTAACTTAAGTTGAGTCTATTTTTTTATTAAAAAATGAAGTGTTTTTTCATTAAAGAAAGCATTAAAATTGTCTTGGTAATTGTTGGTAGTTTACTTTCATTTTTGTTACTGTAACATTTTTTTTATAGAGCTCAAGCAGAGAAAGGGTATATGTGGTGATTGTAGTTTGTATTATGCAGCGAGAATGCCAATGGTTTTACAGGGTTTGATTTATCTATTGCAGGCAAGGCTTTAGTGGGAGCAAGGTCAGTAAATGGATGCATATTGATATGTCTGACGTGAATGGTGTTTACAATTTTTGTTATGGCTCATGAGTCCTTGAAAGGTAATCGATTGACGAGGAAGATTCCATCAGTTATTGGTCTGATGTGTCTCACTGACTGTGTTATGATTACTTCTATCGAACTGTTATATATGAAGCTAGTAGCCTTCTAAAGCAAATTCTCATTCTCATTGCAAGTCATCAGTGATATTCTTTATGTTAGACATATAATATTGAGAAAGTGAAGAGGAGAAATCTTGCCTCTATATTTTTGCTTTAGCTAGTCCATGTTTTTATATATAATTACCTTGCTTTATTTTCAACACTAAGTCGAGGCAGACGAGTTAACAATGCCTACAGGTTATTGGTTTTCTGTTAATAACCTAATTAGAGCATATCTTGGTTCTTTTTTCATTATAACAAAGTTTTTTGTAAGTATGGTTTTGAAGACAAATAATGCAAATCTTCAATAAGGCTTGCTTTGTTTTCAACAGGACAACGAGGCAGACATGTAAACAATGTCTATAGGTTTTGCATTCTTTTATAGATTATAGGGTACAATTGTTAGGGCTAATAATCAAATGGATTTTCTCTCACTTATTGCAAGTGGTGTGAGGGACGGAGAAGTCAATTGTCTTTAGGATGACATTCTTTTTTATGGCTAAGCATTTAATCTTCAAATATTGTGATGTTTTTGACAATTCACTTTGTTAATTATCATTTAGATGTTCTTATGGAACTATTGTAGTTTTTTAAAATTTAATTTGAGATGTTTTATACTAATCATGAAGCTTAGTTTATACATTGTGATGTTTTGGACTAAGTTTGGGTCATTTTTCCATTAGTTTGGGATGTTTGCAATATTTATGAAACTAGGTTGAATGCATTTTGGTGATATTTTGATTATATTTGTTGTAAAGATGATGTTTCATACTATTTAACAATTTGGAATATATTTAAATGTTATGGCAATTTTAGTTTAAATATACATTAAATATTCTGGTTAATAATTATAATTTTAAACTATTATTAACACTAGAGTATCAATGATTTTTTGATACCATAGTATTAGTAATTTGGCATCTAAAATTAATTGTGCTTCCATTACACAATTTGGGTCCGCTAGGGTCTCAATTCCAAGCCCTCGACTGAAAAACCTTGAAAGTGAATAAGACTTAGTTGAATTCCTTCCTCTTTTGAAAGTAGAGGAGCAGAGATCTTTCTTTAAACCATTCTGAAGTTGAAGGGGGGTGGGGGGTAAGATCCTTGCCAAATTAAAGTTATTCTTCTTCAATGCATTGAAGGTTTCCTGTTCACTAGTGAAATCTTCAACGTGAGAGAAAAAAGGTAGTAGTCAAGTCAATAAAAAGGTAGCACGTTTTCTGTTTTAATAATTATAATGTACTATTATAAGAAATATAATTAGGTTATATTATATTTAATAGAATTGAAAATATAAAATTTAATAGCATTGGAATTAGAATTGAGATTGGTATGATAAAATTTAATGGAATTGAAATTATAATATTTAACAGAATTAAAATTACACTTAGAATTGGATTGGAATTATAAAATGAATTGCAGAAACCACCTTGAGTAAGATTAAAAACTTGTTTTGTAATTAGAGTTGAGGTACAATAGCAGTGCGAACCAAATTAGATTATATTTGTATCGCCTTTGCTGCATTAGTGAAGAAATAATATTCCGGCCGGTACATATGTATGGTTTTTCTTTGTAAATTCTATGAAAATGTTTCGAAATGAAGGACCATCGCAATTAAGAAGCATATTGTGATTACAATATAAAAATACTGCTAATGCGCAGCACGTTTTATATTTTAATAATTATAATGTACTATTAAAAGAAATAAAATTAGGTTATATTATTTTTAATAGAATTGAAATTATAAAATTTAATAGAATCGGAATTAGAATTGCAATTGGTAAATAAAATTAAATGGAATTGAAATTAAAATATTTAACAGAATTGAAATTAAAACTGGAATTAGATTGGAATTATAAAATTAAATGGAATTGGAATAAGAATTATTCTATTTAATAAAATTAAAAGAAGAATTATAACATTTAATAAAATTGGAATTAAAATTGAGATCACAAAGTTTAATGTAAATTGAATGAGAATATTAATTATTAAATTTAACATAATTGAAGTTGGAATTAGAATTATAAAATTTAATGCAAATTTAATTGGAATTTGAGTCATCACATAATGCCATAGAAATTGAAATTATAAATTTAAAGTATTGAATTAGAGTTTGAATTATCAAATTTAACGTAATTAGAATTGGAATTGGGATTATAAAATTTAATAGAATTAGAATTAGAATTGCGATTAGGATTATGACATTTAATGGAATTAGAATTGGGATTGGGATTATATAATTTATTGTAAAGTGAATTGGAATTTGAATGATCAAATTTAATATAATTGGAATTGGAATTATAAAACTTAATTTGAAGTGGAATTGAGATTAAAAATTTTAAAATTTAATATAATTTAAATTTGAATTATCAAATTTAATGTAATGGGAATTGTGATTTGAATTGTAGAATTTAATGTAAACTGAATTGAAATTTGAATTATAAAATTTCAAATAATTAGAATTGAAATTAGAAATAGAATTATAAAATTTAATAGAATTGCAATTACAATTGAGATTGAGATTATCAAATTTAATGGAATTGGAATTATGACATCTAATAGAATTGGGATTGGAATTGGATTGTGATTATAAAATTTAATAGAATTGGAATTAAAATTATATCATTTAAAAGAATTAGAATTTAAATTATAACATCTAATATGTAGAATTGGAGTTATAAAATTTAATGTAATTGGAATTGGAATTGAAACTATGAAATTTATAGAAATTGGATTGAAATTATAAGTCTTAGAATTGTAATAGTATGGTATTTGCATATATAATTGAAATAGGAAATTAGATTGTAAAATTTATTACATAAATTATTAATTTGTAATTCTCTATAATGCTAAAATAAAGTTTAATTTAATCAAAATTCTAAGCCTCTTAATTCAATTTAGTTATGATAGGAAGGAGAATTGGAGAATTAGAAATGTGATTCAATTAGTCTACTTAACTAAATAAAAGAACTCCATATATTTTTTCAAAGTAAGACTTTATTAAATATTTTTAAAAATCATCTTAAAAATAAAATAAACTCAAACACAAAAGAAAACTGAAGCTCAATAATAACTCAACATTATATAAAAAAAAAATCCAAGTAAATTACAAAGCCCAACACACAAATATATCTAAAAACAATTCAAAAACAATCCATAAATAATTCAATCAACTTGATTTTTAAACAACAAAACATATTTCACTTATAATCTATACTGTCAAACAAGCCAGAGACAAAAAAAACTTGGCCTAGCCTAGATTTGTTTCTCTGATTTTTTCCCAACTTGACTCGTCCTAACCTGAGTTTGGGTTAAGTCAGGACATCTCAAAAAACTTTTTTATCATGATAGATTTCTCTATCCCAATCAAAAATTGAGTTGGGTCAAGTTATTTAGAACTCGACTTATTCTCAAAATTGCCCAGCCCTAGGTGCAAGGACTTGACTACAAAAGTAAGGGATATCGAGGCTAGGGCATCTTTTTTTAGGAGAGTAAGGTCTTTACTCTTTGATTAGAAGTTCTTCAACTCAAAAGGAGGTCTGATAAGTCAAAGTCATTGGTTACGACTCTTTGAGAGGAAAATGTTGTCTTTGGAAGAGAAATGAGGAGTTGTCGGGAGAACTCGAGGCTCCTCGAGCCAGAGCTCAAGAGAAGGTAGAGATTCACTTTGGTGAAGGGGTTAATATAGGTTTTTACTAGTGTATCCTGGTCATTAAGAACAACTATCTGAATTTTTACTTTATCTAGCTTGAAGAGGAGACATATGCTCAGTTCGATAAAAAAGGTGAAGCCAAAAGCCTTTCTTCAACTATAGTTGATGCTCAACATATTCAAGCTACTTGGGTCAAGGATGAACAAGTTGTTGCGAACCACCTTTTAGATTAGGATTTTCTATTGTAACTTAAGTTGAGTCTATTTTTTTTGTAGTATTTCTTATTAAAAAAATGAAGTGTTTTTTTTAGTAAGGAAAGCACTAAAATTTTGCTTATTTTGTAGAATTTTTGTCATAAGTTAATTTAAAAGTAGCTTTATTGTACATTCTAACTACTTTCTAACATAGGTAACTTAGTCATACTTTTGTTGCTTACAAGAAGTTATATAGGTTTCTCTTTAAGGGGATTGTAGGTGCCTCATCTTATATCCTTCCATTTTTGGAACCAAAAGGATAGTATGGGCCCTATCTATCTCTTTTAGATTTTCCTCTAACCAAAGGGATCTAGGGGCCTTACCTTATACCCTTTGGGTCTTTTTCTAACCAAATGGCAATAATTGTCTTGCCCATACCCTTTGAATCTTACTCTGACTAAAGGGGTTATTAGGGCTTTGCTTTATACCCTTTGTGTCTTTATTTGACCAAATAGGTCACAAAGGCTTTATCTTGTACCCTTTGTGTCTTTCTCTAGCCAAAAGGGTTATACGAGCCTTTCCCTATACCTATTGGGTCTTCTTCTAATCAAAGGGGTTATAGGGATCTCACCCTGTACCTTTTTGCAATTTGGAAATTGAAGAGCCGTAGGGGCGTCACTCTATACCCCTCAACTTTTGTGTTCAAAGGGGTTATAAGGGGCCTCGCCACATATCTTTTGGTGTATTAACCTGTTGAGGGGATTCGAAAGAGCTCTCCCTATACCCTTTAGCTTTTGTTACAAAATGATTCATAATGGCTTACCTTGTGTCCTTTAAATTTTAAGAGTAAAGAGTCATATAGGCTATGTCTATCCCTTTTTACCTTATTTACCAGTAAGGGAGTCATAGGGGACTTGCACTATACCTATCAGTTGTGGGACCGAAGTAGTTATAAGGGTCTCATGCTACACCCTTTGACATATTAACTAACTAAAAGGGGGTCGTAAGTGCCTTGCCTCATTCCCCTTTACTTTTAGGACCAAAAAGGTTATAAGGGTCTCCCCCTATATCTTTTGGTTTATCAGACAATTAAAGGGGTCGTAGGGGACTTACCTTGTACCTTTTATCTTTTGGGACTAGAGAGGTCATAAGGGCCTTGCCCTATACCCTTTGATGTGTTGGCTAGCTGAGGGGATTACAGGGGCTCACCTTGTACCTTTTTCCACATTAACTAGCTAAGAAAGTTGCAGAGGCCTTGCTTTATACCTTTTGAGTCTTTGATCTACCAAAGAGGTTATAAAAGGCTTTCCCCATACTTCATGGGTCTTTTACTTACCAAAAGGGTTATAAGGGCATTGCCTTGTGCCCTTGGATTCTTTGATCAACTGAGGGTGTTATAGAAGGTTTGCCTCATACCCTCATATATTTGATTAACAATAGGGGTCATAAGAGGGCTTGCACCATACCCCTAGTGTTTTCTATAGACTAATGGGGTAATAGGCGCCTCACCTTGCATCCTTTAGTTCTTTAATCCAATAAAGGGGTTATAGGAGGCTTCTTTGTTTCCCTTGGGTCTTTGATCAACTAAGAGGGTCGTAGGAGGCTTATGTTGTACCCTTTGGGTCTTTCACTAGCCAAATAGGTTATTGAGGCCTCGTTAGTATCCTGTAATCCTTCAATCAATCAATGATGTCATGAGAGGCTTGCTCTATAGAATGACTATCTATTTTCTTTGTTGTTGAGAGGTAAGGAGTAAATTTGTTATAAAACAATGTGTTACTTCTTATGCTAGTTCCTTTGTGGTTTTGGGTAATATGTATCCTAATTGTATATAATTGATTTTATTGGATAATTGGTTTTTGGGTTTACATTTTGATATAGGTGTTGGGTTTTGGCATAAAGTGTTCAAATGTAAAGTCCTTTTGTGAATGATATGTATCCCAAATGTAAAGTCCTTTTGTTGATACGCTACTCTATGATAGAAAGAGTTAAACGATGAGTGATATGAAATCATCATTAAACTCAAAGTTATTAGGAAAGCAGTTTGAGGGCAATGCAGAAAACTTATCTGTAAAAGAAAGGTCCTCATATAGAGATGGGAAGAAAAAATGCTCAAGGTCGAAGTCTAGGACTCATAGGAAATGCTATTGCTGCAAAAAAGATGGGCACTTCATAAAAGACTGTCCTGAGAAGAGAGCATTAGACAAGAAGAAAACGAATACTACGCTTGCCTATGATGATAGCTATGACAGCGCAAAGACATTCATCGCTACTGATGGTATGAGCTCTGAATAATGGGTTTAGATTCTGGTTTTATTTTTCACATGTGCCCGCACAAGTCTTGGTTTACAAATTTTTAGCCCATTAGTAATGGTAAGGTCTTAATAGGTAATGATGTTGCATGTCAGATGATGGGAATTGGTAGTGTTAAGCTTAGACTGCATGATGGGCGAGTGAAAGAGTTGACAAACGTTAGGTATGTTCCTGACTTAAAGAGAAACTTGATCTCACTGGAGACTTTAGACCAGAATGGATGTTCCATCAGGATCGGCGAAGGAATTTTAAGAGTTTTGAAGGGTTCCATGGTGGTGATGAGAGGAGAGAAGCACAAATGTGTTTATGTGCTTAAAGGTGAAGTCGTTAATGGTTCTGCACTATTCTCTGTAGATGATGAGAGTATGTAAACCAAGTTGTGACATCTTAGACTGACACATCTAGGTGACAGAAACCTAAAGGAGTTATTTAGTCAAAAGATGTTTAGTGAGGATAAGTTCCAGCCCTTGGAGTTTTGTGAGCATTGTGTGCTTGGGAAAGCACATAGGGTCAGGTTTAGTACCGGCGAGTACAAGACAAAGAGAACTCTTGACTACATATACTCGGATCTTTGGGGACCAGCTCAAACAGCTATTTATGGTGGTGCCAGGTATTTTCTCAACTTGATTGATGATTATTCAAGGAACTTATGGGTCTATATGTTGAAGAGCAAGGATTAAGTATTTGATATGTTCAAGACTTGGAAGGCTGTTGTTGAGAATTAGACTGGCAAAAGAGTGAAGAGGTTGAGAACTGACAACGGCCTCGAATTTTGTAACAGAGAGTTTGATGGGTTTCGTGCCAAGCATGAGATTGCAAGGCATAGAACAGTAAAATCAACACCACAGCAGAAATGGCATAGCTGAGAGGATGGATATGACCCTACTTGAAAGGGTGAGATGCATACTTACCAATGCAAAGATGTCCAAGGTATTTTGGGGAGAAGTCGTAGTAACGGCAGCTTACTTGATCAATAGAAGTCCCTCCTCAGCAATTGACTTCAAGACGCCAGAAGAGAAATGGTATGGCAATCCTCCAAAGTATGATCACCTCCAGAATATTTGGTTGTCCGGCCTTTGTATATGTTAATGAGGGGAAGTTGGAACCTAGAGCTATTAAAGGGGTATTCATAGGATGTCCTGAAGGAGTGAAAGGATACAAGGTGTGGTATAAAGACTTAACACCAGCAAGGAGTATCATAAGCCGTGACGTGACGTTCAATGAGACGACGATGCTGAAAACCTCCCAAAAAGATGAGAAAGAAGAACTTATGCCCAAGGAAGATTCAGCACCCAAGTCAATAAAAGTTGAAGTAGAGCTTGAAAATGGATCTGATATGCCCCCAGATCAAAACTTCAACAAAGAGATCCTTGAAGATGAACCAAGAACACCGGCGAGTTCCTTTAGGTCTACCCAAAAGAAGACTAGAACTCCTGAGTTAGAACTTGAAGAGTACCAGCTTGCTAGGATAGAATAAGAAGAACGACAAACCCATCAGTCAGGTATGCATAAGCAGATTTAGTTGCTCATGCTTTTAATTTTGCTTATACTCTTGAGTATGATAAGCTTAGGATATATGGTGAGGCTATGAAGAGTGAAAACTAGAAAGAATGACAGCAGGCCATAGAAGAAGAGATTAGTTCTCTTAGGAAGAACAATACTTGGAAGTTGGTAGAGAGATCTCAAAAGAAGCTAGTCGGATGTAAGTGGGTGTATAAGGTGAATGAGGGGATACCAGGAATAGAGCTTATAAGATTCAAGACTAAGTTAGTTGCACAAGGTTTTACTCAGAAAGAGGGAGTTTATTTTCATGAGATATTCTCTCCAGTTGTTAAGCACACATCTAATAGGATTTTGTTAGCCATATGTGCAAACCTTGATTTACATCTAGAGCAGATGGATGTAAAGACAGCTTTTCTGCATGGTTAGCTTGAAGAAACGATATACATGGCACAGTCGCAGGGGTTCAAGGAGCCCGAAAAAGAAGATCATGCTTATTTGCTAAAGAAGTCGTTATACGGGTTAAAACAATCACCTAGACAGTGGTATAGGAGATTTGATAAGTTTATGATGGCTTGTAGGAGCAAGTATAACGGATGCATGTACTTTAAGAACATACATTGTAGGATAATGTATTTGCTTCTATACGTCGATGATATGTTGATCGCATGCAAGAATATAGAAGAAATACTGAAACTCAAGAAGCAGTTGAGTGGCGAGTTTGAAATGAAGGATTTGGGAGCAACGAAGAGAATTTTGGGCATGGATATTGTGAGGGAAAGAAGAGATGTTATCTTTTTATCCCAACAGCGATATATAGTCAAAATTTTGAAAAAGTTTTGTATGTTCAACGCAAAGGCTGTCTCTACTCTTTTGGCCATGCATTTCAGACTTTCAGCAGCACAGTCGCCGACATCCGATAAGAGAAACTGCAGATGAGCAAAGTACCGTATGCAAGCGCTGTGGGGAGCATAATGTATACAATGGTGTGCACAAGACCAGACATAGCACAGGCTGTGAGTGTAGTGAATAGATATATGGTAAATCCGGGTAAGGATCACTGGCTTACAGTAAAGTGGATTCTGAGATATCTCAAGGGGACGTCGAATCACAAGTTAATGTATAAGAGGGATGAGGACAGCAATAAAATGGTAAGAGGGTACGTAGACTCAGATTATGCAGGTGATCTAGACAAGAGAAGATCATTAACGAGCTATGTATTCACAGTGTTTAGGTGTAGTGTGTGTTGGAGATCGGTTCTACAACATGTGGTTGCACTATCTACCACAGAGGCGGAGTAAATAGCTGTTGGTGAAGCTATCAAAGAGGCCGTGTGGTTAAAAGGCATATGCGCGGAGGTATTGACTAGTGAAGATGTGAAGACCTGTGTGTATTGTGATAACCAAAGTGCCATACACCTAAGCAAGCCTTAAGTGTTCTATGAGAGGTCGAAACATATTAATGTAAGGCTTCATTACATTTGAGAGATTATCCAAAGTGGTGAAGTTAGTCTAATAAAGATAGCGTTATCTGAAAACCCTGCTAATATATTGACTAAGCCACTACCCTCGGTTAAGTTCATCCTATGCAAGGACTTAACCAAAGTCACTACTTTATGAGGGTGACCGAAGATGCAGAAATAAGAGATCAAGTAGCTTTGTGGACGATTTTGAATCAAGGAGGGAATTTATGAGAATATTGATTGAAAATCATCGGAATATAATTTGAAGATCAAGTCAAATGTGTAGGGTGCGCATGGATCAAAGACGGACGCGAAAGGAGGCGAAAAACAAAGAAGGGCGCTTGGAGCCGCGGCGCTAGGCAACGAGTGCCGCAGCGCTCAGACAGGAGCACCAACGCGGTGACGGTGAAAGCTGAGCACCGTAGTGCTGGTCATGGGAATCAGTTTCCCATTTTGAGTTTTCCTTGTTTTGTCTCCCACTTGCTCCAGGACTCCCTAATACGACTCCCACACGTATAGGGTAAACCTAAGATGTCCCAAAGCCTATATAAAGGTTATCAATTGGCTTGTAAACACATTTTGGTAATCTTAGTGATCAACAAGAGATCTTTGTGATCAAACAACAATCTTTGTAATAGGTTGAGAGATCTTTGTGATTTTAGTGATAATCTTTATGGTTCTTTAAGAAAAAAAATTCCTAGAGTGTAAGAGAGAGTTTTCTTTATAATCTTTTTTTATAATAAACATACTTTGTGTGTGCCTTGTGATTCAAAATAAGATAAAAGTGTGATCTTGATCCGCCATAGACGTAGGCAAGTTGTCGAACCACGTAATTCTTTGTGTGTTCTTCTTCTACCCCTTTCTCTCTTTATTTCTTAATAATTTGTTTTGCATTACTATATTGTTTGAGTGATTATTTGTGCTTGATTGTGTGATTCCGCTTCAATAGAAGCAATATGTTCTTTTCTATTGAAAGTCATCAAAATTGTCAATCTTGATCACAAAGAGGAAAACTAGCTTTTAATCTACTACAACAATCAACCAATCAATAATCATTACTCAAATGGCTATGTATTTAGTAATCCTTTTTCAATTTTTGTGTCCTTTTATTCTTTTATGGTGTTAATGCATAATTATTTAATTTTGTAATATTATAGATGTTGATTAAATTAATTTTCAACATGTAGTATCAAAGCCTACATATATGAATTAAGATTTACAATTGAAAATTAGAAGAAATTAATTTTTTAATTTTTATTATTTTTATTTGAATCTTGATGCTATGACTTCATCCAGTTTTGGTTTTTGATTATCTTAATTATGGTATTATTATTGTTCATAATAGAATAAAAGAAAAAGAACATTTGTACCCCTATGTTATAATGAAAGTAATAGTTTATTAACCTATTTTTAAAATTACCCATTTTACCTCTTTTTATAGTTTTTTCTATTAAATATAAAGGAATTGCCTTTAAAAAAAATAGATAAATGTGAAAGTTGTCAATAATATCAATTGATAATAAAAAAAAAGTTAAAAATTAGTAATTCCATCGAATTTAATAGAAAAAAATTGTAAAGAAAAGATGAAATAGGTAATTTTAAAAATAAAGTGAGTAAACTATCACTGTCACTTTCACTTTAGCATGAGTGTCCAAATGTCCTTTACACTAAAAAAAACTGTACCACAAAAAATAAATTAATTATGGCAATAAATAAAATACTTATATAAGTAAAAGCAATTCAATATATATGAGAAATAATTGTATTATCACAAACTCCCATTTGAGCAGAGCATATAATAAACACCTATTCTTTAAGTATGAAGATAAAAAAGAAAAGAAAAATTTATAGATCTAAAAATCCATTCCTTTTAGACAGATTAACCTTTAAATTTACATATTTTCTTTGATAATAATTAAATAAATAATTTTTAAAAATTCATTCTCTTTGAGAAAATAAATTTATAAGAATATTTATCTTATACAATATTCTCTATGTCGTTTAAATTAATTTGTAAAATAGTCCCATTTAGGCAAGAGATTGATCAATTAATCTAAAAATTTTCGCATCAATAAAATAGGAACTAAACAAATCTTACAAAGTTTAATGGTTAAACTACTTTGGTGAAATAACTTTAACAATTTACAAGCAACAATTCAAAATTGAGAAAATTAAATAATATTGTTCAACACAACGATGCATATAAATGACATATATACATGTGATCAAATAAAATGAAGTAGGTTATAAAATATACTTTCAATGATCATAAATCAATCTTAGTTACATAAATTTAAACTATAATTTTGATCTACAATTTTAAATTAGTTATAATAATAATTTATGTAATTAAAATAATTAGGAGAATACACTGAAAAAATAATAGTTCAAAGAGAGTGAATACTGTCTATGCCATATATATTAAAATAATTTATATTAAATTTTTAATAAAAATATTTATCAAAAATTATTTTTTTCTCACTTAAAATACATAAACAAGTAATAATTAACTAAAAATTATTTTTTATCCTTAAAATAAAATGTTATTTACAACAATAAAGGATGAACAATGCAGTTCAACCAAAAAAACATGATAATCTTTATTCAGCAAATATATATATATCATATTAACCCCACCAATGTAGAAAAAGCTCATCACTACAGTACATGCTTTGATGTGACAACGCCTAAATGCACAAACATGTACATTGTAATTCTAGCTTGGCCATTATTAACACACAGACAGTACAAGGTGGAGCCATGTATGAAAGTTGATTTCCAGTAGTTCTTTTCAACTTTGAATCTTGTGCTATTTTTAGTAGAGGCAAACTAAAAATTTCTATTGATTAATTGTATGCACAAATAAAGCGGGATTATCGGTTACCCTTTTAAAATTGTGTTTTTATCATTTTGTAAATTTTTTAATAAATATTTATGTATTTTTTTATTCTTCTTTCTTCTAAAAATAATTAATTACCTTTTTAAGAAGAGATATTGGTATTTATTAAAAAAAATTTAAAAATAGAAATACAAAATCACAAGAAGGTAACTGATATTTTCCTGAAATAAATATCATTTCTAGTTATTGTGATTTGGCCTAAGTTTAAAAGTGAAACTGATAAATAGTTTCTACTTCGATGTTAAAACTAATCTAATTTTACTCATAATTATTAACATAAAAAATTATATTACTCTCATCACGTTATTTAACAACTAGTCACTATAGTTAGTATACTCTCATTTTACTATTATTATCTAGTAAAAGTCTATAGCATAATATTTTCTTGAAATCGTATTTGATATTAATTTCAATTATAATCATATAATTCACAATTATTAAGGAATATTTTCTCAAAAAGAAATAAAAATAAAAATAAAATTATTAAAAAAAAAAAGAAAAAATGCAAATAACCTCAAACTGCCGTATAACATTAGAAAATCTAAAACCTAAGATTTTAGAAGATGTTATCAAAAATTTGTAATAGTGATTTCGCAACTTCATGTTACCACTAAACTTAAAATAAATAATAAGAAATTATCAATTATGCCTACTTGAAAAAAAATATGGTAAAGTAATTTAGTGTTTCATTGATATTTTGGGTGAGCAATACAAAAAGTATTTTTAGGCTCTATATACATAGTGGATAAAAATAAAGAGAAAGATTCAATATTAATATTAGTTTATTATTTTATTTATGAGATTATTGATTGAAAATTATTAAAATATGATTTGGAGATCAAGTTAGGTGTGTAGGGTGTGCATGGATTGAAGACGGACACGAACGGAGGTAAAAAATGAAGAAGGGCGCACCAGGCGCTAGTGCTGCGACGACCAGGCTTGAGTGCCGCGGAGCCCAGTCCAGAACTTGAGCGCTGCGGTCCCAGGAAGCCAGTGCCGTAGCGCTCAGCAGAAGTGCGCCAGCGCCGCGGCGATGAGAGCCCAGCGCCACGACGCTGGAGACAGGAACAGCATCCTGAAATAAGGAAACTTCCTTATTTCGTTTTTCACTTGTTTCAGGACTCCCTAATACGACTTCCACACGTATAGGGTAAACCTAGGTCGTCCCAAAACCTATATAAAAGCTATCAATTAGCTTGTAAACATATCTTTGTGATCAACTACATATCTGGGTGATCTTAGTGATAATCTTTGTGATCAACTAAGAATCTTGACAATCTTTGTGATAAACAAGAGATCTTTGTGGGTCTTTGTAAAAGAAAATTTTTAGAAAGAGAGTGTGAGTTTTTTTTGTGATCTTTTTTGTAAAAGGCATACTTTGTGAGTGCCTTATAATTCATAATAAAAGAATAATGTGATCTTGATCTGCCGTAGACGTAGGCAAGTTGCCGAACCACGTAATTCTTTGTGTGTTCTTCTTCTACCCTGTTCTCTATTTATTTCTTAGTAACTTGTTCTGCATTATTACATTGCTTGAGTGAATTTTTTTCTTGTTTGTGTGCTTCCGCTTTAACAAACTAGTATCAGAGCTTGGTTCTAAACAGACATGGCCACACCCAAGTACGAGTTAGAGAAATTCAACGGTACGAATGACTTCAATCTGTGGAAGATAAGGTTAAGGCGTTGTTGGTGAGCCAAAGGCTTGGTTCAGCATTAGAGGAGACTGCAACTCCATCTAGTGATGAAGAAAACTCTAAAGTCATCTAAAGCTGAGGCAGAAAGAAAGGACATTTAAGAAAAAGCTTATAGCACAATCACTCTGTCATTGAGCGATGAAGTACTAAGGAAAGTAGCAGGTGAGACGACGGCAATAGGTTTTTGGAAGAAGCTTGACTCTCTTTATATAAAGAAATCGTTGGCCAACAGATTACATATAAAGAAAAAGTTGTATCAGCTGTCTATATCAGAGGGGACGTCGATGAAAGATCATATAAACGCCTTCAATAAGATCATCCTTAATCTTGAGTTTATCAATATCAAGATAGAAGATGAAGATAGAGCAATTATCCTGCTGAGTTCACTCCCCAAAAGTTATGAGAGTTTTGTTGATACGCTACTCTACGGTAGAGAGAGTTTAACGATGAGTGATGTGAAATCATCATTAAACTCAAAGTTATTAGAAAAGCAGACCGAGGGCAATGCAGAAAGCTTCTCGGTAAGAGAAAGGCCCTCATATAGAGATGGAAAGAAAAAAGTCTTAAGGTTGAAGTTTAGGACTTCTAGGAAGTGCTATTGCTGCAAGAAAGATGGGTACTTCATAAACGACTGTCCTGAGAAGAGAGCACAAGACAAGAAGAAAGCGAATGTTGTGCTTGCTATGATGATAGCTATGACAGCGCAGAGACACTCGTCACTACTGATGGTTTGAACTCTGAACAATGGGTTTTAGATTCTAGTTGTATTTTTCACATGTGCCCGCACAAGTCTTGGTTTACAAATTTTCAACCTATTAGTGGTGGTAAGGTCTTAATAGGTAATGATGTTGCATGTCAGATGATGGAAATTGGTAGTGTTAAGCTTAGGCTGCATGATGGGCGAGTGAGAGAGTTGACAAATGTTAGGTATGTTCCTGACTTAAAGAGAAACTTGATCTCATTGGGGACTTTAGACAAGAATGGGTGTTCCATTAGGATTGACGGAGGGATTTTAAGAGTTTTGAAAGGTTCCATGGTGATAATGAGAGGGGAAAAGTGCAAAGGTGTTTATGTGCTTAAGGGTGAAGTCGTGAGTGGGTTTGCACTATTCTCTGTAGATGATGAAAGTATGCAAACCAAGTTATGACATCTTAGATTGGCACACCTAGGTGAGAGAAACCTAAAGGAGTTATATAGTCAAAAGGCGTTTGGTGAGGATAAGTTCCAACTCTTGGAGTTTTGTGAGCATTGTGTGCTTGGAAAAGCACTTAGGGTAAGGTTCAGTACAGGCGAGCACAAGACTAAGGGGACTCTTGACTATATACACTCGACTCTTTGGGGACCAGCTCAGACAACTACTTGTGGTGGTGCCAGGTATTTTCTCAGCTTGATTGATGACTATTCGAAGAAGCTATAGGTCTATGTGTTGAAGAGCAAGGATCAAGCCCTTGAAGTATTCAAGACTTGGAAGGTCCTTGTTGAGAATCAGACTAGCAAAAGAGTGAAAAGGTTGAGAACTGACAACGGCCTCAAATTTTGCAACAGAGAGTTTGATGGATTTTGTGCCAAGCATGGGATTGCAAGGCATAGAACAGTAAGATCAACACCGTAGCAGAATGGGGTAGCTGAGAGGATGAACAGAACTCTACTTGAAAAGGTTAGATGCATGCTTACCAATGCGAAGATGTCCAAGACATTCTGGGGAGAAGCCGTAGTGGCGGCAGCTTACTTGATCAATAGAAGTCCCTCCTCAGCAATTAACTTTAAAACGCCAGAAGAGAAATGATCTAACAATCCTCCGAAGTATGATCACTTCAGAATATTTGGTTGCCCTGCCTTTGTACATGTTAAGGAGGGGAAGTTGGAACTGATATCTATCAAAGGGGTATTCATAGGATATCCCGAAGGAGTGAAAGGATACAAGGTGTAGTGTAAAGACTTAACACCACCAAGGAGTATCATAAGCCATGACATGGCGTTTGATGAGATGACAATGATGAAAATCTCCCAAGAAGATGAGAAAGAAGAAACTGTGACCAAGGAAGACTCAGCACCCGAGTCAATAGAAGTTGAAGTAGAGCCTGAACATAAATCTGATATGCCTCCAGATCAACACTTCAACAAGGAGATTCTTGAAGATGAACCAAAAACATCGGCGAGTTCCTCCAAGTCCACCCAAAAGAAGACTAAAACTCCTGAGTTAGAACTTGAAGAGTATTAGTTTCTAGAGATAGGTTAAGGAGAATGATTAACCCACCAGTCAGTTATACACAAGCAGACTTAGTTGCTTATGTTTTTAATTTTGCTTACACTCTTGAGTATGATGAGCCTATGACATATGGTGAGGCTATGAGGAGTAAAAATAAGGAAGAATGACAGCAGGCCATGGAAGAAGAAATTTGTTCTCTTGGGAAGAACAATACATGGAAGTTGGTGGAGAGACTTTAAAATAAGCTAGTCGGGTGCAAGTGGGTGTATAAGGTGAAGGAGGGGATACCAGGGATTGAGCCTACAAGATTCAATGCTAGGTTAGTAGCACAAGATTTTACTCAGAGAGAGGGAGTCGATTTTTATGCGATATTCTCTCCAGTTGTCAAGCACACATCTATTAGGATTTTGTTAACCATGTGTGCAAACCTTGATTTACATATAGAGCAAATGGATATAAAGACAGCTTTTCTACATGGAGATCTTGAAGAAAAGATATACATGGCACAGTCGCAAGGGTTCGAGGAGCCCGAACAAGAAACTCATGCTTGTTTGCTAAAGAAGTCATTATACGGGTTAAAGCAATCACCTAGACAGTGGTATAAGAGATTTGATAAGTTTATGATGGCTTGTGGCTTTAGTAGAAGCAAGTATAACGGATGTGTGTACTTCAAGAATATAAGTTGTGGGATGATGTATTTGCTTCTATACGTCGATGATATGTTAATCGCATGCAAGAATATGGAAGAAATACAGAATCTCAAGAAGCAGTGTAGTGACAAGTTTGAAATGAAGGATTTGGGAGCAGCAAAGAGAATTTTTGGTATGGATATTATGAGGGAAAGAAGAGATGTTATCTTCTTGTCCCAACAGCGTTATATAGTCAAAATTTTTGAAGAAGTTTGGTATGTTAAACACGAAGACTATCTCTACTCCTTTGGCCATGCATTTTAGACTTTCAGCAGCACAGTCGCCGACATTCGATAAGGAGAAACTGCAAATGAGCAAAGTATTGTATGCAAGCGCTGTGGGGAGCATCATGTATGCAATGGTGTGCACAAGACCAAACATAGCACAGGCTGTGAGTATGGTGAGTAGATACATAGCGAATCCGGAAAAAGATTACTAGCTTGCAGTAAAGTGGATTCTGAGATATCTCAAGGGAACGTCGAATCACAGATTAATGTATAATAGGGATAAGGACAACAATGAAATGGTAAGAGGGTACCTAGACTCAGATTATGCAGGTGATCTTGACAAAAAAAGATCGTTAACGGGATACGTATTCACAGTGTTTGGGTGTAGTGTGTGTTAGAGATCAGTTCTACAACACGTGGTTGCACTATCTACCTCAGAGGTAGAGTACATAGCTGTTAATGAAGCTATTATGGAGGCCGTGTGGTTAAAAGGCATATACGCGGAGGTATTGGCTAGTGAAAATGTGAACACCGGTGTGTATTGTGATAATCAGAGTGCCATACACCTAAGCAAACATCAAGTGTTCCATAAGAAGTCGAAACACATTGATGTGAGGCTCCATTACATTCGAGAGATTGTCTAAAGTGGTGAAGTTAGTCTAAGCAAAATAGCATAATTTAAAAATCCTGCTAATATGTTGACTAAGCCACTACCCTCGGTTAAGTTCGTCCTTTGTAAGGACTTAACCGGAGTCACTACTTTGTGAGGGCGATTGAAGATGCAGAAATGAGAGATCGAGTTACTTTTGTGGATGATTTTGAACCAAGGAGGGGATTTGTGAGATTATTGATTGAAAATCATCGGAATATGATTTGGAGATCAAGCCAGGTGCGTAGGGTGCGCACGATTGAAGACGGACGTGAAAAGAGACAAAAAATGAAGAAGGGCGCACCAGGCGTAAGCACCGCGGCGCCGAGTCCAGAACCTGAGCGTCGCGGTGCTAGGAAGCCAGCGCCGCAGCGCTCAGCAGAAGCGCGCCAGCGCCGTAACGATGAGAGCCCAGCGCCACGACTCTAGAGACAGGAACAGTATCCCGAAATAAGGAAACTTCCTTATTTCGTCTTCCACTTGTTTCAGGACTCTCTAATACGACTCCCATAGGTATAGGGTAAACCTAGGTCGTCCCAAAGCCTATATAAAGGCTATCAATTGGCTTATAAACACATCTTTGTGATCAACTAAATATCTGGGTGATCTTAGTGATAATCTTTGTGATCAACTAAGAATCTTGACAATCTTTGTGATAAATAAGAGATCTTTATGATTTTTTGTGAGAGAAAATCCCTAGAGAGAGAGAGATAGTTTTTTTTATGATCTTTTTTGTAAAATGCATACTTTGTGAGTGCCTTGTGATTCATAATAAAAGAAGTGTGTAATCTTGATCCGCCGTGGACGTAGGCAAGTTGCCGAACCACGTAATTCTTTGTGTGTTCTTCTTCTACCCCTTTCTCTATTTATTTTTTAGTAACTTATTCTACATTATTACATTGCTTGGGTGAATTCTTTGCTTGTTTGTGTACTTCCACTTCAACACAACTCAAAAGTTTAAACTAATAAGTGAAGATTTAATGTTACCTAAAATATCAATCCAAGTTTAAGGTCTAATAGTGGTTAAAGCCTAAAAATAAGAAGAGATTCAATATTAGTATTAGTTAATACTCAACTTAAAAGTTTAAGCTAATAAGGGATAGTTTAATATTAGTATTAAAAGTAGTTTTTAACTGTCTCACTCATGTAAAACTTAAAATTGAATTTATGTTCTAAAACAAAGTGGATAAAGCCTAAAAATAATGATAGGCATTAAATATTAGTATTAATTTACTATTTAATCAAAAGGCTTAAGTTAATAGGTGAAAGTCCAATATTGGTATTAGAGATAATTCTTGACAATCTTTCTTACTTAAAACGTGGATTCAAATTTAAGGTCTAAAATAAATTGGATTCTCAGAGATTAAAACAGAGATACAAAGTAAGAAAACAAAGAATATTGAATAAAAACCTCTGTTTTGTATATATTGAAAATATTTATGTACAGAAGTTAGATACACGTTTCTGGATTACACTAAGTACTATAATGCAAGATAATGCAAGACCGATTTTAAAAAAATTTGTGTTTATTTTAATTTAACAACAAGATGGTATAAAAAATATACCTCAATCGCCAATTTTCATTGATGTTTTCTATCAATACTAATAAATCTTTCATGTTGTATCTCCCATCAATAGACTACTCATATAGGCGAGTTGATAAATTACAGAAGATCTAAATTTTATGTTCTTAATTTTTCTCTCTAAAAAAATTTAGCCTAAAAGAAACACTAATGAAGAATACGTAAAAGTGTGAATTATCAAGGGAACAACTTATCTAACTTCTTTTCAGAAGGAGCGGATTTCATATCTATGAGAAATATTCTCAACCATCTATTTGGTTACATTTATAAAATACTTAGTAATTAACTAAAAATCTTTTACAGTTTTTCCCTTGTAAATCAATAAACATAACTCAATAAGTATGAGTTCATTAATAACTCAGGATTAAGATTAATTCATATGTGATTATATTGTGATATAATAAATTCACTTTACTAACAGAGATTAAAAGATAATTAATTTTATCATAGTCCAATCCTATAAAATCAATGTTATACAAAGTGCCTCTATTTTTTATGTCAACATATAGAATGATCCAGATAAGACTATTGTATACAATATACAAATGGACTGCACTTATAGTCTATTAAAATGAAGTTTTCGTCTTCATCCAGACCAAGGATAAGTTTACATAATTACACTTAAACTTAATTATCTTGTATACAACTATTATATACTAAGTTTAAGGTTACATATAATATTCAAGAAGTTCATCGTCATAATTGTAAATATAATATTAAATGAATAACCTCTATTAATTATTTTCAGCAGTATCTAAATACAAATAATTATGCTTTTAAGGTATACTTTCAACAGATAAAGCATCCCTAATATAGTTAACATTGGCATCTTATCCTCATCATAAAGTTAATCACTCAAAAGTCTAGTATAACTATAATTCTAATGTAATTGTTTATCGATGAGGTTGTTCTGTTTCAAGTTTTTTGTTGTTAACTTGGAATCTTGACACAGCAGTTACTGACGTGATGCACATGTATCTACTTCTTCTCTAGCATAGAGGAACAAATTGTACTGTGGATAACAATAAGAAAATAGATATTTGTTTGGTAGATGGATAGATGCTCCGAATTTTATACTACTTTTAGCTGTTGCTTCATTTTTCCAACAAAGTTTCGGATGTTATTTTTTTGTCTCAATGGGCTTTTTCTAATAATTCCTTTTTTGTTTTTCTTGCTTTGCAGAATTTTGTTGATGATGTGATTCTTGCTCAGAAAGATTGTTCAGATAAGGGTTTTTAGATAAACTATAATGATAGGGATTTTACTTTATATTCTAGCTATGAATCCTTTCGCGCTCAGAATTTTGTTGTGGCTTGGGATTCTATTATTTGGAAAGGTTTTATTCCTCCCAAAATTTCCACCTTGATGTGCAGCATCTTTATAATAGGCTTCCAAATAATGATAATCTTCAATCCCATGGTGTTTACATAGTTTCAGATGTTGTCTCTGTTCTCCTCCTTATTATCAAAGCTAGCTTTTCACTTATTTATCAATTACCCTTTTGCAGTTGAAGCTTGGTGCTGGTTGGCTTCTCTGTTTGGGATTTCTTTCTTGTTCTTTTTTTATATGTAGGGCCTTGGTATTTTACCGTTGAGTTTCATCCCTTAATTGCTAAATTTATGGTTGTTGCAGATATCAAGCTATGCACTTCAATTTGACACCCCTATGGCATCAACTAAGCCACAACCATGATACATCTTTTACCTTATGCGCAGCGAAAAACCATAACTTTATACCATAAGAAAGAATACATAAGATTAACACACAAATAAAGATAAAGAAAACAAACCAATCACAAGACACAAGATATACGTGGTTCGGCCCAAATTACCTACGTCCACGGAGGATCCATGATCCAGCTTCTTATTATTAATATAGATCACTAAGAATCTTTTTACATCATCAATGATCCAACAAGACCCCTTATTATCTCCTATAGAGACTTCTAAGCATCTATCCTTGATCATTGTGACTCCTTAAGACCTCTTAATATCTCCTTATAATAGATTTTTACAAGGAACACAAGAATAGCCCGAGCATCTAAGCCAAAAGGATCTATGGTGTTTTTCTTTTATTCACTCAAAGAACCTAAAGAAAAAAGCATCCCCCAAAGGTTACACCCTAGTGCACCACGCACGTAGTGCCTACCTAGCTCTTTTATTCTCTCTTATGGTTACATCTTGAAACCTTAGATGCTTGATCTTAAACAAAAGATTTACAAGTGTTTATATAGGGTGTATTTCATGCCTACAAACCCTATTTCTTGTTGGAGTAAGAGTCCACTTATTTTGGAAGTCCAAAACTTTCCAAAACTCAAAATTCTAAACCAAAACGGACATCCTGATGCATCTGGGTGCCGCGGCGCTGGCCCTTCTGGCGCCCATCGCCGCAGCGCTGGGGCACCCGCGCTGGCCCTTCTGGCGCCCATCGCCGCAGCGCTGGGGACCCAGCGCTGCGGTGCTGGGTTTCTGTGTTGAGTGCCGCGGCGTTCAGCTATGGGCGCCGCGGCGCTGGCAGCTCTCCCGCGATTTCTTTGTTTCCTTTACGTCTTCGAGTCCCGTTTCACTTTCCTCTTCATGTCTCACACGTCCTAGATTTCTCCATACATGTCCTATACATTCTTGACTTCTTGTGACTCTCCACTTTAGTATTGTTGAATCACCAATTTTTCAACCAAAATTGTTGAATCACCAATTTTTCAATAATGGTGCTTATCTACATTTTTAATTTTTTGTTTAATTTGGCCTACCGGAATGTTGCTCGTTTAAAAAATGAGTCCTTTTCATTGCCTAAGATTCATTAAGATTCATAGGTGTATTTGGTATATTTTTCCAAATTAGCTCCTGGTATTGTTTCTTTTAAGGATAGAGATATTATGTGCAAGTTTGGATTATAGTTTTCCATTAGAAGGGCTATTAAGGATTATATTCTAAATTGGAACCCTCCTATTCCAGGTTGGGTTAAAGTAAATACAGATAATCTCTCTAAAGGCAATCTGGGTGAGGAAGCTTGTGGGGCAGTCTACAGGAATAATTGTGGTGAGTATATTGATGATTTTAGTGTTCTATTTGGGCATGAAATTGCTTTTTACGATGAGATGCTAGCAGCTATTCAGGCTGTAGAACATACTTTTCACCATGGTTGGTTCAATCTAATTCTTGAAAATGATTCAATGCTTGTAATTCACCGTCTTTGCAATTGAAGTCTTTCTTCTCCTTGGCCTCTTCCAAACCGTTAGATTTCTGGGATTTGCTTATGTGCATTTATACATTCTGGAAAAATAACTCAATAGCGGAAACCTTTACAAATACGAGTCTTCTTCAATAAGGTTCTATTTCGTGGGATCATTTTCCAACCATTATTACAAAGTCTATCTCAAACAATACGAATGGCTTCCTTAGTTATAGATTTTTTTAGTTGCATCTTTTCTTGATTCATCCTAATTAGAATATTGTTGTAACGTTCCCTTCCCCCATTTTGTAATTTCTTTTTCTTTAATCGTATTTCCCTTGCTCTTGCGAGGTTTGCTTTAAAAAATTTAAAAAAAAGAAAACAAACAAGTCCTTGTATATATATATATATATATGTGAGTGTGTATATATGTGTATATTAGTGAAAGCAAGGAAACTACCTTTCTCAAAAGAATCGTTTTTTAAACTCTCATTTTATTGATGGGTTCACCAGCCTCGACTCCCAAAACTTAAATTAAGCCTGAAAAGAAAAGCAACCTTTTATGAAAATGTAAAAATTTAACCAAGTAAGAGGAAATATTTCATGCCTAAGTGATGCAGAGACATTATACTAATAATCAATGGAGTACTTTGGTAGAATTCTTATCTCGACAATTTTGGTCTTCGTCTCTTTAGGAACTTCCCTGCCTTCTTGTGACCAGGGTGAAGAATATGCCTGATGACAGATTCTGATGCTAAAAAACATGTTATTTCTTAGCAAGATTCTTAACCAATTTATGTTCTTACTCAACTTCTTAAATATTTTTTTGCTAAATATTCAATGTAGCTTCTCTAATGGGATCACTTTGAACTTTAGAGCCTAGAAATGATATGTAGATTTCTCTTTGGAAAGATGAGAACATATTTATTGAAATTAGAGAGAACATATTTTAACTAGTATAATTTTTGTATTAAAAAGAACCTTATTTTATTTATTTCAATTTGAAGTAATTAATATTTGAATGTCCATTCAAACTGAAATTGGACTTCTTATATATATTTGTCATCCTTAAATTTACAAGTTACATTATATAAATAACAAAAGGGCAGATTAATTAATGACAAACAACAATAATCGTACGCTCTAGAGTAGCATTACAACGATGAGAATTATTATAAATAACGAAGTGGAAAAATCCCGGCACAATCACCTCTCATTAGTTGACCAGCACCAGCGGTAGTAGTATGAGGTAGGGATGTGAAACTCTCGTCGAGGGCAGAGGACTGAGACGTGTCGAGGATGCTGCAGCGAGGATTGTCAATTGGGCCGGGAAAATCGGTTCTGATAATGTTATTGGACATGTGTCGAGCTGACTGATAATCCATAAAGTTTTGTTGATCAGTGAGTGCCAAACATTCACCAGAGTAACTAGTGACCGAAGCTCTGTGTATCAAGTACGCTAAGGCAGCATTTTCGAATTTAACGGGAAATAACTCTGATTTGGAATGTGGACGTTTGGATTAGTTGTACCTGACTCGTCGAGGAACATAGAGTCAAGATAGTGTTTCGGGTCCGACAAAAAGGTGTTGATTATGTTTTCAGGCAAGAGCTGCGGCTGGATGATGATGCATAACAGTTTGTTCATCATCGAGTAACCAAGATTCAACTGAGTCAAATGTCGAAGAAAAACCTGTGAAGTCCGTGTGCGCGTCCGGGCAATAACTTGCTGCGGGGTTGTAGAAATTACAATCAGGAACCTGGTTTGCCCATCTGGAACATTGGCACCTCGAGGTTCTTTAGTGTTTGGGCTTGAATTAAATTCAGGATCAGCAGGGCATGAGCGCTTCCCAGAACTAGGATTAGGGTTTTGCTCGTGCTGTGTGTTTAAATACACGACACGAAGAACCAATATTGGCTTAGAGAGCTGCATTGTTAATTTAATTAATTTAGAAACAAGCAAACTAAATAAAGAACAAAAAGGATAGATCGTATATATGAAAAGTAAGATTAAGACATCATAACTAAACTTCATGAAAGCAAATAAAGATATAATATGAAAAATATAAACTACCTTTCCGCCGAGTTCTTCGTACAATTTTTTCTCAAGCGTATACTCCTTCATTTGCCATCCTTGTTTACCATATTCTTCATCTTCCTTGCAAAAGATCAGCGACGTCTTGGTACCGATCAGCTCTCCATTTTTACTATTGACCTTACAGGGCGCCCCGGAATTTTTCCAACATCTGTTTCCACCTTTACCTTGATTCTTATCACATTGTATTGTTCTTTTAAACCTTTTTCCCTTCGAGCCTTTTGGGCTTATGCGTGTGAAGAAATACATCTTTCCGTCACCAAAGTCATACGTTAATCCTGAACATTTCATAATTACAGAGAATTATCATTCTTAGATTCAAAATTTTTTTAAAAAATAATAATTATAAGATTTAGCAACGGTTTATTAAAGGAGGGAAAAGTAATTCTGATTACAACGATTGATTGGAAGAAAGTTACGAGTGACCAAAATAAAAGGACAGAGAGGGAGAGAGTACGAAAATAAAAATAAAAATAAAAAGAATAGATTTTTATATAAAAAAGAAAGAAAAGAAAAGTCAGATCACATTGCTAACCACCAGTAGATAAGGGTCCCTGTCCGTAAATCCCACAAATGATTTTAAAAAAATAAAGCATATTAACCAAAGATTACCTAGTCATTTCGACCAAATAAGCACAACCATAAACTTAAAGAATATACATTGATATTAAATTTCAAAAATTAAAAATTAGAAACCACTTAGTTTATAATTTACTTTATTTTTTTAATAATATAATTTTATAAAATATAACGCCAACAATGCCTTACATGAAAATTACAATTTTCAAAAATACCTGATGTTCAAAATAAATAAAAGAATTTTAAATTTTAAAAATTGAAATTAATAAAAATAAAATTACTAGGAGAATATCATTTTGTTGTCGGCACCATCACTGGCAACAAGACAGCACTACTATTTTTTAGCATCGCTAGTAACTATTAAATTCTAAATTTTTCAATTTATGCAAT
This sequence comes from Ailanthus altissimus, assembly GCA_946807835.1. NCBI lineage: Eukaryota > Viridiplantae > Streptophyta > Magnoliopsida > Sapindales > Simaroubaceae > Ailanthus > Ailanthus altissimus. Next base: position 5,552,277 of record OX327689.1, read on the forward strand.
AGTGATAATGGCATCTAAAAAGATGGGCACAATTTAATGCACAGGTCGTTCGAAGAGTGACTATTTTTCAACATAGTATAGAATTTAAATTTAAGTAAAAATTATTGCCATAATCTTACCAGCCAAAAGCGGCGCGTTGTTACCACCATTTTTATGTTAACAACCAATGATAATATAACAAATAATATTTGACGATGACATTATTATGGTAGCCACATTTTATACCTCGCGTGCATTCTTTTTCATCAAGACCACCATTGTTGCATAGATCCAACGTTTTAGCATATAATAAAGAAAACACTTGTATAATCATTACCACTTACTTCATAAATCGGAAGGTTCCGTACACTCATAAACTGCTACCCCAAGAAGACGAAGAAGAGGGTTATCAGTATGATGACGCACCTTCTCAGCAAGAAAAGTGCCCAACAGTGCTTCGTCGCTTGGATTGAATCTAACGCCAACCGGAACCTTTTCTCTCCACTTAATGCTTGAATTAGAGAGTAAAGGCACAAAGATATTCAAGAGAATACCATCACGGCCAGTAGAACGTAAACTTGAGAATCTCATAGTTGCCGCAGTGGAGACTAATTAGAACGAAAACGATTTTAAAGGACTTTAAAGATTGGGAGCTGAGGGCCTGAGCTCTACTGCTTTTTATATATGTAATTTTCTAATTTGATTGCAAGTAGAAATTCTGAAATTGTAAAAACAAAAAAAAGTCTTCGTCAACAGAACCTTGGATGGGTCCATTACTTTTGAGAAAGCAAAACGTGAATTGTATTTGAGTTCAAAAATAAATTTGTCAAGCGAAAATAGGAATTTATTATCTAAATGACCTAATTTTCATTTTTTATTAATTACAGGCTCAACTTAATTCGAGAATAATAAACAAGGACCAGTTTATCATATTTTATATAATAAAAAAGTCATCGTTGTTAATAGAATCATGTAATTTAATAATTATTAATCTTCATAAGTTAATAAACGTCTGTATATATTTTAAAATACAACATATTAGATTACATATATAAACAATTTTGTAAATTAAATTTTAATTAAACTCCACCAATAAAATTTAATAAATCCGCATTTAGAAAACAAGTTTACTTATATATCTGAATAGGAATATATATACATATATCAAAACAAATATATATATTAGCTTATACAAGTTATTAATGTTTCTAATATATTAAAATCATACAAAGTAGTAAATAAATCCCCAACTCTGTACAAACTATTAAATAATTATGGGGTAAACAGTTCCAATTTTTGCCCTAACGACTGCAATTAGCAGAGAACATATAAAAAACTAAGATTATGGACTTACATAATTATGCATGAGAAATTGGCATTGATCATAATTCCTAGTTTTAAAATTATCTAATCTTTTATCTCTATCTACATGTATATGTTGTGTGCTATATTGATCATGTCTTAAGCTTTGAATCTCTAATTCCAGTAACAAGAAAAATCCATGAACAAAAATTAAAATTAGATGCATGAACATAGATAAAGGTGTCTGTCAAAGCTTATGCATAGCTTTTACTGCATAAAATAAAATAAGATTTTGTCATGGGCTTTGTTTATTATGTTGTCATAAGTAAAAAATAAAATCAACGTCTGTTGTGCAGTTGTGACCCTATTGATTTGTACGTGGTGTTGTCGGAGACATCAAATTTAAAATTGCAAATTCTGAATCAAATGAGACGTGGAGCTCTAATTATCTTACAATTCACTGTTAACACTTCTTTATTTCATCTCTCACTTATTTTAAGATTTTTTAATACGACTCTCACATGTTTAGGATAAACTTAAGATGTCCTAAAACTTTTATAAAGGATATCAATTGACTTGTAAACATATTTTTGTGATTCTTTAGAAGAGAAAATTCTTAGAGAGTAAGAGAGAGTTTTTTTTGTGATCTTTTTTGTAAAAAGCATACTTTATGAGTGCCTTATAATTCATAATAAGAGAAGAGTATGATCTTTGAATCGCCGTAGACGTAGAAAAATTACCGAACCATGTAATTCTTTGTGTGTTCTTCTTTTACCCTTTCTCTCTTTTTTTCTTAATTACTTATTCTGCATATATTGCTTAGGTAATTTTGCTTATTTGTGTGCTTCCGCTTCAGCAGTTTAGATAAAGTTTTTTCGATAAAATCTAATGATGGGGATTTGACTTTACAATCTATCTATCCTTTCGTGCTCAGAATTTTGTTGTGGTTTGGGATTCTATTATTTGGAAAGGTTTTATTCCTCCCAAATTTTCCACCTTGATGTGGCGACTTCTTCATAATAGGCTTCCAATTAATGATAATCTTCAATCTCATGGTGTTTACACAGTTTCAGATGTTCTCTCTGTTCTTCTCCTTACTATCACGAGATAGCTTTTCACTTGTTTATCAATTACCCTTTTGCGGTTCAAGTTTGGTGCTGGTTGGCTTCTCAGTTTGGGATTTCTATCTTAGTCTTCTTTTATATGTAGGGCATTGGTATTTTGTTGTTGAGTTTCATCCCTTAATTGCTAAATTTATGTTGCTTATCTACATTTTTAAATCCTTTTTAATTTGGCCTACCGGAATGTTGCTCGTTTAAAAAATGAGTCTTTTTCATTGCCTAATATTCATTAAGATTCTTAGGTTCATTTGGTCTATTTTTTCAAATTAGCTCCTTGTTTTGTTTCTTTTAAGGATAGAGATATTATGTGCAAGTTTGGGTTACAATTTTCCATTAGAAGGCCTATTAAGGATGATATTCTAAACTGGAAACCTCCTTTTCCAGGTTAGGTTAAAGTAAATACAAATAGTCTTTCTAAAGACAATCCGGGTGAGCAAGCTTATGGGGCGGTCTGCAGGAATAATTGTGGTGAGTATATTGATAATTTTAGTGTTGTATTTGGTCATAAATTTTATTTTTTTATGATGAGATGGTGGCGGCTATTTAGGCTGTTGAACATACTTTTCACCGTGCTTGGTTCAATCTAATTCTTGAAAATGATTGCTTGTAATTCATCATCTTTGCAATTGAAGTCTTTCTCCTCCTTGTCATCTTCGAAATCGATAGATAAATTGTTACTGTCATCTTTCTGGGATTTTCTTTATGTGCATTTATACATACTGGAAAAATAATTCAGTAGTAGAAACCTTGACAAATACGAGTCTTCTTCAATAGGGTTCTATTTGGTGGGATTATTTTCCAACCATTATTACAAAGTCTCTCTCAAACAATACGAATGGCTTCCTTAGTTATAGATTTTTTTAGTTGTATCTTTTCTTGATTTATCCTAATTAGAATATTGTTGTAAAGTTCCCTTCCCCCTTTTTGTAATTTCATTTTTCTTTAATCCTATTTCCCTTGCTCTTGCGAGGTTTGCTTTAAAAAGATTAAAACAGGAAAGAAAACTAACAAAATTGCCCTTGTGTGTGTGTGTATAGATATATATATATATATATATATGTATATTAGTGAAAGAAAGTGTGAGAATATTGATTAAAAATTATTGAAATATGATTTGGGGATCAAACTAAATGTGTAGGGTGTACACGGATCGAAGACGGACGAGAAAGGAGGCAAAACACTAGAAGGCGCACCAAGCGACCAGTGCCGTGGCGCCCACTCCTAGTCGCCGCAGCGCCAGAACAGAACAGAACACTCAGTGCCGCGGCGCCAGGAAGGCAGCGCCGCAGTGCTCAGTAGAAGTGCGCCAGCGCTGGAGCGACGAAATCCCAGCGCTGCAGCGCTGAACACGGGAACAGTATCCCGAAATTAGAAAACTTCCTAATTTCGTCTCCCACTTGCTCTAGGACTCCCTAATACGACTCCCACACGTATGGAAAAAACCTAGGACGTCTCAAGGCCTATATAAAGGCTATCAATTAACTTGTAAACACATCTTTATAATCTTGTCATCTTTGTGATCAAGAGTGATCTTAGTGAGATCTTGGTGATCAACAATAATCTTAATGATTATTCTTAGTGATTTTTTGTGAGAGAAAATCCCTAGAGAGCAAGAGAGAGTTTTCTTTGTGATCTTTCTTGTAATAGGCATACTTTGTGGTTGCCTTGTGATTCATAATAAGAGAAAAGTGTGATCTTGATCCGCCGTGGACGTAGGCAAGTTGCCGAACCACGTAATTCTTTGTGTGTTCTTCTTCTACCCCTTTCTCTCTTTTATTTCTTAATAATTTGTTCTGCATTATTATATTACTTGGGTGAATTGTTTAACTTATTTGTGTGCTTCCGCTTCAACAGCAAAAAAATTACCTTTCCCAACTTAATCGATTATAAACTCTCCTTTTATTGATGGGTTCACCAGCCTCAACTCCTAAAACCAAAAAATTAAGCCTGGAAAGGAAAGCAACCTTTTATGAAAATGTAGAAATTTAACCAAGTAAGAAGAAATATTTCATGCCTGCGTGATGCGAAGACATTATACTGATAATCAATGGAGTCCTTTGGTAGAATTCTTACCTTGACAATTTTGGTCTTCGTCTCTTTAGGAACTTCCCTGCCTTGTAGTGACTAGGACGAAGAATATGCCTTATGACAGATTCTGATGCTAAAAAACATTTTATTTCTCAGCAAGATTCTTAACCAATTTATGTTCTTACTCTACTTCTTAAATATTTTTTTGCTAAATATTCAATGTAGCTTCTCTAAGTGGATCACTTTGAACTTTAAAGCCTAGGAATGCTATATAGAATTCTCTTCGAAAAGATGAGAAAATATTTATTGAAATTAGATAGAACATATTTTAACTAGTATAATTTTTGTATTAAAAAGAACCTTTTTTATTTATTTCAATTTGAAGTAGTTAATATTTGAATGTCCATTCAATATGAAATTGGACTTCTTATATATATTTGTCATCCTTAAATTTACAAGTTACGTTATATAAATAACAGAAGGGAAGATTAATTAACCACAAACAACAATAATCGTACGCTCTAGAGTAGGATTACAACGATGAAAATTATTATAAATAACGAAGTGGAAAAGAAAAAAAAAGTGACAAATGTAATCTCGGTTAATTTGGAGAAGGCACAAGGATGAGAACTATCTACGCTCTAGCCAACGGAAGACCATGGAATATAAATTTCAATCCCGGCGCAATCACCTCTCACCAATTGACCAGCACCAGCGGTAGTAGTATGAGAGAGGGATGTGAAACTCTCGTCGAGGGCAGAGGACTGGGACTTGTCGAGGATGCGGCAGCGAAGATTGTCAATTGGGCCGGGAAAATCGGTTCTGATTTTGTTATTGGACAAGTGTTGAGCCGGCTGATGAACAATAAAGTTTTGTTGATCAGTGAGTGCCAAACATTCACCAGGGTAACTAGTGACCGAAGCTCTGTGTTTCAAGTCCACTAAGGCGTCATTTTCCCCATTTTCCGGGAAATAACTCTGATTTGGAATGTGGGCATTTGGATTAGTGGCACCTGACTCGTCGAGGAACATTGAGTCAAAATTGTGTGTCGGGTCCGACAAAAAGTTGTCGATTTCGTTTTCAAGCAAGAGCGGCGGCTGATGATGATGCATAACAGTTTGTTCATCATCGAGTAACCAAGATTCATCTGAGTCTAATGTCGAAAAAAAACCTGTGAAATTATAATCAGGAACCTGGTTTGGAATTTGCACGTCTGGAAGATTGGCACCTCGAGGTTCTTTAGAGTTTGGGCTTGAATTAAATTCATGATCAACAGGGCATGGGCGCTTCCCAGAACTAGGATTAGGGTTTTGCTCGTGCTCTTTGTTTAAATAAACGACACAAAGAACCAATATTGGCTCAGAGAGCTGCATTGATAATTTAATTAATTTAGAAACAAGCAAAACAATTAAAGAACAAAAGGGATAGATCGTATATGTGAAAAGTAAGATTAAGACATCATAACTAAACTTCATGAAAGTAAACAAATATATAATATGAATAATATAAACTACCTTTCCGCCGAGTTCTTCGTACAATTTTTTCTCAAGCATATACTCCTTCATTTGCCATCCTTGTTTTCCATATTCTTCATCTTCCTTGCAAAAGATCAGCGACGTCTTGGTACCGATCAGCTCTCCATTTTTACTATTAACCTTACAGGGCACCCCGGATTTTTTCCAACATATGTTTCTACCTTTACCTTGATTCTTATCACATTGTATTGTTCTTTTAAACCTTTTTCCCTTCGAGCCTTTTGGGCTTATGCGTGTGAAGAAATACATCTTTCCGTCACCAAAGTCATACGTTAATCCTGAACATTTCATAATTACAGAGAATTATCATTCTTAGATTCAAAATTTTTAAAAAAATAATAATTATAAGATTTAACAACGGTTTATTAAAGGAGGGAAAAGTAATTCTGATGACAACGATTGATTGGAAGAATGTTACGAGTAATCAAAAGATAGAGAGAGAGAGAGAGAGAGAGATACGAAAATAAAAATAAAAGGAATAATTTTTTTAACTAAAAGAAAAGTCAGATCACATTGCTAACCACCAGTAGATAAGGGTCTCTGTCCGTAAATCCCATAAATGATTTTAAAAAAATAAAGCATATTAACCAAAGATTACCTAGTCATTTCGACCAAACAAGCACAACCATAAACTTAAAGGATATAAATTGATATTAAATTTCAAAAATTAAAAATTAAAAGCCACTCAATTTATAATTTGCTTTATTTTTTTAATAACATAATTTTATAAAATATAATACCAAAAATGCCTTACATGCAAATTACAATTTTTAAAAATATCCTGATGTTCAAAATAAATAAAATAATTTAAAATTTTAAAAATTGAGATTAATAAAAATAAAATTCCTAAGAGAATACCATTCTGTTGTTGGCACCATCACTGGCAACAAGATAGCACTACTATTTTTCAACATCACTAGTGACTATTAAATTCTAAAATTTTCAATTTATGCAATAGTGATAATGGCATCTAGAAAGAAGACCATAATTTAATGCACAGGTCTGTTCGAAGAGTGACAATTACTATCATAAACCTATCATCAAAAGGCGTTAGTACCTACCATCAAAAGGTGCTGGTACCATCACCGGTGACAAGATGGTACCACTATTTTTTTAACATCACTAATAATATTGAATTTTAAATTTTTTGATTATGCAATAATAATAACAGTGTCTAAAAAGAAGACCACAATTTGATGCACGCACTACTCAAAAGAATAAAAATTACTACCATAACCTTACCGGCAAAACGCGGTGCGTTCTTATACACCACCATCTTTATGTAAACAAGCAATGATAATATAACAAATAATATTTGTAGTATATCACAACTTATTGTCATTTGACGATGATATTAGTATGGTAGCGACATTTTATACCGCGCGTGCACCATAATAAGGCATTCTTTTTCATCAAGATCACAATTGTTGCATAGATCCAACGATTTAGCATATAATAAAGAAAACACTTGTATAATCATTACCACTTACTTCTTAAATCGGAAGGTTCCGTACACTCGTAAACTGCTACTTCCCCAAGAAGATGAAGAAGAGGGTTATCAGTATGATGACGCACCTTCTCAGCAAGAAAAGTGCCCAACAGTGCTTCGTCGCTTGGATTGAATCTAACGCCAACCGGAACCTTTTCTCTCCACTTAATGCTTGAATTAGAGAGTAAAGGCACAGAGATATTCAAGAGAATACCATCACGGCCAGTAGAACGTAAACTTGAGAATCTCATAGTTGCTGCAGTGGAGACTAATTAGAACGAAAACGATTTTAAAGGACTTTAAAGATTGGGAGCTGAGGGCCTGAGCTCTACTGCTTTTTATATATGTAATTTTCTAATTTGATTGCAAGTAGAAATTCTGAAATTGTAAAAACAAAAAAAAGTCTTCGTCAACAGAACCTTGGATGGGTCCATTACTTTTGAGAAAGCAAAACGTGAATTGTATTTGAGTTCAAAAATAAATTTGTCAAGCGAAAATAGGAATTTATTATCTAAATGACCTAATTTTCATTTTTTATTAATTACAGGCTCAACTTAATTCGAGAATAATAAACAAGGACCAGTTTATCATATTTTATATAATAAAAAAGTCATCGTTGTTAATAGAATCATGTAATTTAATAATTATTAATCTTCATAAGTTAATAAACGTCTGTATATATTTTAAAATACAACATATTAGATTACATATATAAACAATTTTGTAAATTAAATTTTAATTAAACTCCACCAATAAAATTTAATAAATCCGCATTTAGAAAACAAGTTTACTTATATATCTGAATAGGAATATATATACATATATCAAAACAAATATATATATTAGCTTATACAAGTTATTAATGTTTCTAATATATTAAAATCATACAAAGTAGTAAATAAATCCCCAACTCTGTACAAACTATTAAATAAGCATATGGGATAAACAGTTCCAATTTTTTGCCCTAACGACTGCAATTAGCAGAGAACATATAAATTGGCATTGATCATAATTACTAGTTGTAAAATTGTCTAACCTTTTATCTCTATGTACATGTAGATGCTGTGTGCTATATTGGTCATGTCTTAAGCTTTGAATCTGTAATTCCAGTAACCAGAAAAATACATGAACAAAAATCAAAATTAGATGCATGAACATAGATAAAGGTGTCTGTCAACTTCCAGTTGTCACCCAATTGATTTGTACGGGGCGTTGTCGGAGACATCAAATTTACGATTGTAAATTCTTAATCAAAGGAGACGTGGAGCTCTAATTACCTTACAATTCACTGCTGAAAAACAAAAGGTGTGCAGTGATAGAAAATCATTATAGCAAAATATATTTTTATTATTGATTTTATTTATTATTGAAATCTTTAAAATTTAGGATTTCACAAATTAATTATTATACCTTTCAATACTCTGCAGATATACTTAAAGTATACGTCTCTTAAAAAAAAATTCTTAGCCTCAATGTCTTTCATTTATTGTAAAATATTTGTCATTCTCAACTATTTATTTCTTTTATAATTGTTATGATTTATTTTTAATATTAATATAGAACTTTTATTTATAAGTTTAAATTTTTGTGTTGAGTGATAAATTAATATAATATTAAAATTAAAATTTTAAATGGAGCCCTCGTATTTTTATTTTCAGTTAATTTTTTAATTTTTAATTTATAAAACAGGAGATCTATTTGATTCAAATATACTCAAATTTATGTTTTATATTTTGAGATTTTTAATTTATGAAATGGAGGATTCATTCTTACTCGGATTTACGTTTCTTATGAGATGAATTATTAAAATTTGTCTTTAATACTAATATTAAACCTTCATTTATAAACTTAAACTTAAGTTTTTGAATTAAATGATAAATTAGTACCCATATTTTTTCACTCTCTTTGACATCTTTTACACATACAACCTCTAATATCTGAATAAAAATTATTATTAAAAAACACATTGTAGTAGCAACAAGCAAGCATGTGGTACTATTTGACTATGCCTTGCTAAGGAGCATAAATACTTTGTCATGAAGGAGACATCAACAAAGAAATTGTGGGAGAAGCTAGAAAATAAGTATATGAAAAACAGCCTTGAAAGTAGGCTTTATTTGAAGAAAAAATTATTTCGATTCACATACATATTGAGCATGTCCATGGATGATCACGTAAATGCCTTCAACAAGATAATTGCTGATTTGACCAATTTAGATGAAGAAATTGGAGATGAAGATAAGGCTTTGTTACTCCTAAACTCCCTTCCAGATGAATATGATCATCTCACCACCACTTTACTTCATGGGAAGGATAAAGTTACTTTTGATGCTGTATGCACAGCCTTGCATAATAATGAAACTCAGAAGAAAGATAAACGAGATCACTGTGATACATCAGGAGAAGCCTTAACAGTAAGAGGTCGTTCGTCAAGCCGCAAACCTGGGAAGAGAGGCAAGTCCAAAGGAAGACCTGCAAAGGATGAATGTACCTTTTGTCGAGAAAAAGGGCATTGGAAAAAGAATTGCCCTAAGTTACAGAAGAAAGATAAAAGCAAGACTATTTCTGATGCATATATTGTTGAACAAGGAGATGATACATCAGATTTTAGCCTAGTAGGCACAACATTAATGTGTTATTTTGATGAATGGATTCTAGATTCGGATTGCACCTATCACATATGTCCTAACAATGAGTGGTTTTCAAGCTTCAAGGAGCTGGATGGAGGAGTTGTTTATATGGGAAATAATGATACCTATAAAACAACTAGGATGGGTACAATTCACTTGAAGAATCATGACGGATCAATCCAAGTTCTGACAGATGTCCGTTGTGTACCAAACTTAAAGAATAATCTCATTTCATTAGGAGTTTTGGAATCAATGGGGCATACAATCACTGCAAAAAATGAAATCTTAAGGGTAGTGTTGGGTGCATTGACTGTGATGAAAGGCATAAGAAGAAATAACTTGTACTACTATCATGGTAATACAGTTATTGGATCTGCATCAGCAATCTCTGGAAAAAATGCAAACTTGGATGCAACTAGGTTGTGGCACATACCTCTTGATTATGCTGGTGAAAAAGCTTTGCAAACATTGGCAAGGCAAGGCTTATTGAAAGGTGCAAAGTCCTGCAAAACTAGATTTTTGTGAACATTGTATAATGGGAAAGAAAACTAGAGTGAAGTTTGATGCTGCAATCCACTCTACTAAAGAGATGTTGGATTATATTCATACGGATGTTTAGGGACCTACTAAAACTTCTTCGATTGGAGGTATGCATTATTTTGTTACTTTTGTTGATGATTTTTCGAGAAGAGTGTGGGTATATGTGATGAAAAATAAAAGTGAAGTCATGAGTATTTTCCTTAGATGGTAAAAAATTTAACTGGCAGAAAGGTTAAAAGGCTTCGATCAGATAATGGTGATGAATATAAGAATGATTCATTTCTCCAAGTATGCCAAGAAGAAGGAATTGTTAGGCACTTCACTATTAGAGATACACTATAGCAGAATGGGGTGGCAGAACGCATGAATCAAACTATACTGGAGAAAGTTCGATGTATGTTGTCCAATGCTGGATTGGACAAGGAATTTTGGGCTGAGGCAGTAGTATATGCGTGCCATCTTATCAATCGTTTACCATCAACTGCCATTGAAGGCAAAACTCCTATGGAAGTCTGGACGGGTAAACCTGCTACTGATTATGATTCGTTATATGTTTTTGGATCTACTGCTTATTATCATGTAAAGGAATCTAAGTTTGACCTACGAGCCAAAAAAGCATTGTTCATGGGTATAACTACTGGAGTAAAGGGATATCGACTTTGATGTCCTACTTAAAGAAAGATAGTCTCCAGCAAGGATGTAACTTTTGATGAATCTGCTATGCTGAAACAAGTTAATCAAGGAGAGCTTCAAAAGGAAGACAAGTCCAGTAGTACTGCACAGCAAGTGGAGCTAGGAAGAGTTTTAGATGATGTAGTTAATGACAATTATGGAGATGAAGAAGAGGTTTCAACCCAAGAACCTCTACAGCAACAATATATAATTTCAGTTAGAAGGCCACGAAGAGAAATTCATAAACCTGCTCGATTTGTTGATATGGTGGCCTATGCACTTTCAATTGTAGATGACGACATTCCTTCAACTTATACATAGGCAATTTACAATCCAATAAGCAAACAATGGAAGCAAGCTATGAATGAAGAAATGAAGTCTCTTGAGAAGAATAAGACTTGGGAGCTAGCTATATTACCCAAGGGTAAAAAGGAAATTGGGTGCAAATGTGTATATGCAAAGAAAGAAGGATTTCCTGATAAAAATAAAGTTCGTCATAAGGCTAGGTTGGTAGCTAAGGGATATGCTCAGAAGGAATTTTGGGCTGAGGCAGTAGTATATGCGTGCCATCTTATCAATCGTTTACCATCAACTACCATTGAAGGCAAAACTCCTATGGAAGTCTGGACGGGTAAACCTGCTACTGATTATGATTCGTTATATGTTTTTGGATCTACTGCTTATTATCATGTAAAGGAATCTAAGTTTGACCTACGAGCCAAAAAAGCATTGTTCATGGGTATAACTACTGGAGTAAAGGGATATCGACTTTGATGTCCTACTTAAAGAAAGATAGTCTCCAGCAAGGATGTAACTTTTGATGAATCTGCTATGCTGAAACAAGTTAATCAAGGAGAGCTTCAAAAGGAAGACAAGTCCAGTAGTACTGCACAGCAAGTGGAGCTAGGAAGAGTTTTAGATGATGTAGTTAATGACAATTATGGAGATGAAGAAGAGGTTTCAACCCAAGAACCTCTACAGCAACAATATATAATTACAGTTAGAAGGCCACGAAGAGAAATTCATAAACCTGCTCGATTTGTTGATATGGTGGCCTATGCACTTTCAATTGTAGATGACGACATTCCTTCAACTTATACAGAGGCAATTTACAATCCAATAAGCAAACAATGGAAGCAAGCTATGAATGAAGAAATGAAATCTCTTGAGAAGAATAAGACTTGGGAGCTAGCTATATTACCCAAGGGTAAAAAGGCAATTGGGTGCAAATGTGTATATGCAAAGAAAGAAGGATTTCCTGATAAAAATAAAGTTCGTCATAAGGCTAGGTTGGTAGCTAAGGGATATGCTCAGAAGGAATTTTGGGCTGAGGCAGTAGTATATGCGTGCCATCTTATCAATCGTTTACCATCAACTGCCATTGAAGGCAAAACTCCTATGGAAGTCTGGACGGGTAAACCTGTTACTGATTATTATTCGTTATATGTTTTTGGATCTACTGCTTATTATCATGTAAAGGAATCTAAGTTTGACCTACGAGCCAAAAAAGCATTGTTCATGGGTATAACTACTAGAGTAAAGGGATATCGACTTTGATGTCCTACTTAAAGAAAGATAGTCTCCAGCAAGGATGTAACTTTTGATGAATCTGCTATGCTGAAACAAGTTAATCAAGGAGAGCTTCAAAAGGAAGACAAGTCCAGTAGTACTGCACAGCAAGTGGAGCTAGGAAGAGTTTTAGATGATGTAGTTAATGACAATTATGGAGATGAAGAAGAGGTTTCAACCCAAGAACCTCTACAGCAACAATATATAATTACAGTTAGAAGGCCACGAAGAGAAATTCATAAACCTGCTCGATTTGTTGATATGGTGGCCTATGCACTTTCAATTGTAGATGACGACATTCCTTCAACTTATACAGAGGCAATTTACAATCCAATAAGCAAACAATGGAAGCAAGCTATGAATGAAGAAATGAAATCTCTTGAGAAGAATAAGACTTGGGAGCTAGCTATATTACCCAAGGGTAAAAAGGCAATTGGGTGCAAATGTGTATATGCAAAGAAAGAAGGATTTCCTGATAAAAATAAAGTTCGTCATAAGGCTAGGTTGGTAGCTAAGGGATATGCTCAGAAGGAATTTTGGGCTGAGGCAGTAGTATATGCGTGCCATCTTATCAATCGTTTACCATCAACTACCATTGAAGGCAAAACTCCTATGGAAGTCTGGACGGGTAAACCTGCTACTGATTATGATTCGTTATATGTTTTTGGATCTACTGCTTATTATCATGTAAAGGAATCTAAGTTTGACCTACGAGCCAAAAAAGCATTGTTCATGGGTATAACTACTGGAGTAAAGGGATATCGACTTTGATGTCCTACTTAAAGAAAGATAGTCTCCAGCAAGGATGTAACTTTTGATGAATCTGCTATGCTGAAACAAGTTAATCAAGGAGAGCTTCAAAAGGAAGACAAGTCCAGTAGTACTGCACAGCAAGTGGAGCTAGGAAGAGTTTTAGATGATGTAGTTAATGACAATTATGGAGATGAAGAAGAGGTTTCAACCCAAGAACCTCTACAGCAACAATATATAATTACAGTTAGAAGGCCACGAAGAGAAATTCATAAACCTGCTCGATTTGTTGATATGGTGGCCTATGCACTTTCAATTGTAGATGACGACATTCCTTCAACTTATACAGAGGCAATTTACAATCCAATAAGCAAACAATGGAAGCAAGCTATGAATGAAGAAATGAAATCTCTTGAGAAGAATAAGACTTGGGAGCTAGCTATATTACCCAAGGGTAAAAAGGCAATTGGGTGCAAATGTGTATATGCAAAGAAAGAAGGATTTCCTGATAAAAATAAAGTTCGTCATAAGGCTAGGTTGGTAGCTAAGGGATATGCTCAGAAGGAAGGAATTGATTATAATGAAGTCTTTTCTCCAGTTGTGAAACATTCTTCCATCCGAGTGTTACTAGCCATGGTTGCACAATTTAATTTTGAACTAGTTCAACTTGATGTGAAGACCGCATTCTTACACAGTGATTTGGAAGAGAAAATCTATATGACTCAGCCAGAGGGTTTCAAAGTTGTTGGAAAAGAAGATTGGGTTTGTAAATTGACAAAATCGTTGTATGGCCTAAAGCAGTCTCCGAGGCAGTGGTATAAACGATTTCATCAATTCATGAAGGGCCAAAGGTACACAAGGACTAAACTTGATCATTGTGCGTATTTTCGCATGCTACATAATAAAACCTTCATATATTTGCTCTTGTATGTTGATGATATGTTAATTGCATCCAAGAGTAAAGATGAGATTGAAAAGTTAAAGATTCCACTTAATCAAGAATTTGAAATGAAGGATTTGGGTGAAGCCAAAAAGATTCTTGGTATGGAAATTTTCAGAGATAGAACTAGAAGCAAGGTTATTTTGTCCCAAAGATAATATTTGAAGAAGGTGTTACAACATTTTGGCATGAATGAGCAGTCTAAACCTGTAAGTACACCACTTGCTTCTCATTTCAAGCTTTCTGCATCATTGTCTCCAACTACTGATGGAGAAAGAAAGTATATGCTGCAAGTTCCATACTTCAATGCAGTTGGTAGCTTGATGTATGCAATGGTGTGTACAAGGCCTAATATTTCACAAGCTGTCAGTATAGTGAGCAGGTATATGCACAATCCTGGTAGAAGACATTGGGAAGCTGTGAAATAGATTTTACGGTACATTTTAAATACTGTAGATGTTGGTTTGGTATTTGAGCGGGATGATATTATTGGTCAAGATGTTATTGGGTACGTTGATTCTGATTATGCTGGTGATGAAGATAAACGACGATCAACTACTGGTTATGTGTTTACACTTGTAAAAGGTCCAGTAAGTTGGAAGTCTACTTTACAATCTACTGTTGCTTTGTAGACCACAGAGGCTGAGTATATGGCAGTTACAGAGGCTGTTAAAGAGGCTATTTGGTTACAAGGGTTGTTGGAAAACTTGGGTCTTAATCAGAAGCACATTAATGTGTATTGTGATAGTCAGAGTGCTATCTTCTTAGCAAAGAATCAAGTTTTTCATGCACGTACGAAATATATTGATGTACGATATCACTTTGTGCGGGAGATTATTGAAGAAGGGAAGATACTTCTTCAAAAGATTGATACTGGTGACAATCCTGCAGATATGATGACCAAGGTGGTTACAATGATCAAGTTTAAGCACTGTCTGAACTTGATCAATGTTCTAATAATTTGAAGAATGCAAATTAATGGGTAAAACCAATGAAGCATATTCCTTTTGAAGTTTTGATTATTCAAGTCAAGGTGGAGATTTGTTGAAATATTGACTTGAATCATTCAAAGTAATTAGCACCCAATATTTGACAATTGAAGATAGTTTGGTAACCACCAAACTTGATAGTTTGGTAAGTACCAAACTTGTGCCTAAATTGATGATTTCTTAATTTGTCTTTCACACACAAATGTCAATATTTGTGTGCTATGGTTTTGCTATAAATAGAGGCAATTTCATAAGACAAAATGTGTGAGACGTTAGAAGTATTTGAGAGCATTTGAGAGATTTGAGAGAAATTGCATATTTATGCAATTTCATTAGTCAAGTGTTCTATTGAGCAAATTGAGTTTATTGGAGTTTTGGGTTGTGAGGATTACATACAACAATTGTATACTTTTATTTTTTATAAATTAAATATTCTTTTGTGTTTTTGCCCGTAGACGTAGGCTTAAAGCCGAACTACGTAAATATTGTGTCTTCTCCTTTTATTTATTTTTTCTACATTTCTCTATTTACGTCATGACCGTGAATTTGTATAATTATTACTCAACCAATGCTTCCGCACAACAGTACTCCCATCAATATACGTTTTATTTTATCTCAGCTGGAATCTCGTCAATCCATTGTTGAGAAGCTTCTTGCACCACATCCGTCGTTGAACTTGGGTTTTTTCTTTGAAGACAAGGTTCTTCGTTTTCGTTTTCACAGGGCTTTTGCTTGCTTTGTTTCTTGAAATAGACTACCATAGAGCACCAATGGACACGACTGCATTGCATTAATTTACACGCAGAGCAAAGTTATGTATAGCACACAGTGATCTGAACCTTACAATTATACCATGATTAATTCACTGCAATTATTGAACACCATAAACTTCTCTTAATATTTTAGTTTTAACAACTTGTATAGAAAAGATAATAGAAGTAAAATAAACTACACAAAGTTTACAAGAAATATAACGACGTTTACCTTAATTTGTAGTATATTCGTAAATGAAAAATAAAATTTGATGCCAAGTGAATTCCTCGTTGGTGCTATTGAGAGCATCGTTCTTAAGCTTACAAAATTTTATAAATATCACTGATTTTAGAATTTCTATTTTTTAAGAGAAGAAATCAAAGTTTCAACCACGGACCAATAGCACTGTTAAATGAGAAACGAGTGGAGATACAGTATCACCATCGTTTTTCTTGATATCTACTTCACGTAAAAATATTGGCAACGCAATTTTAGCTATTGACACGTAAAGAATCTTCATTGGTTTTAATATTTATACAGTTGTATAGATTGGACAACGGGGACTTTTACCGTTCTAACTATGATTTCAGCTAGCACCGATATGTTCCATGTGATGATAGTGAATGGTGGTCATTGTGTAAATCGGTGGTGGCCCGACGGAACTATAGGTTTCCGTATACAAACAAATAATAAAATTTATCATAATGTAAGCAAATTATTCTATAATATTATAATAATTAATAAAAATATTTTCTTAAAAAGTTTGATGAAAATAAAAAATTTCGTCTATTAAACACAAAATTTATTCTATATTTTTACTCGAATTGGAACAACTATAGATGCAAAATATATTCATGAACGTTGTAATTTGTGAATTTTGATGATGTGTATAAAAGAAGAAAAATAAAATCGAAAGACTTGTTCGTTGACTCGGTAACACTTATTCGACACGGTACAGTTTTGGAATTGTATTACAATTTCTTTTTCTTTTCTTTTTTTTGTTTTTTTGTAAGAATGACCATAAAAGATGCCCGGGCCCCGTGGGAAAATGCCGGCATGTTCTTGTCGCAAGCCCCGTCAATGACTTCCACTTGGAGAGACGTAATTCGATTATGATTATAATTTATAACTCAAATGAGGTCAGTAAATTATTGTTACAAATATACATGGAAACATAAATAAAAAAAAAGCTTGGAGTTATTTAAATCTACCAAGATATCTTATAAACCTCACTTTCTCAACAAACCCATTATCAAAGTTTAAAACTTTGAATTTTAATTCAAAACCAGCCTTACTAAGATAATCTTACTAGCTTAAATTATTATAAAAAATATTTTTTAATAAATACCCTTGTATAATTATTCTTAATACTAAATATGTTCTATAATCATTTCTCTGAATTAAGAAAAAATTATAAATAATTAACACTTAAATGAAAACATAATAATGACTAAATATAATATTTGTTTGTTATTTCTAGTGAAAAATAAATAATTAATAAAAAAAAAAAAATGACCAAGGAACGTGGGAACTTGCTCAAGTTAGAAGTAAATTTTTGAGATTACTCATTTAGTAAAATCCAACCAAAATTTGAATCATATATTAAATATTTCAATTCAATTAACAAAATATAATGGTGCTTAAAATTTAATATAATAAACACTTTTGATCATTTTTTTTAACAAATACTTTTTTGTAAACCTTATAAAAGTTTTTTTTTTAAAAATTTATAACTTTTTTCAAGTGATCAATTAATGCTATTAGGTTTTGGTTTTAGATAAGTAAAATTTGAAGGTGGGAGAAAGTACACACAAATTTACGTAATTCGGTAACTTGTCTACGTCCACATCTATAGCAGATCAAAATCACACTATTTATTATTGAATTATAAAGCACTCATAAAGTCTGATTTTTACAAAAAAGAATTCATTTTTCTTGTAAACTATGAGTTTCTCTCACTAAGAATCACAAAGATTGCTATGACCATAAAGATATGTTTACAAGTTAATAGAGGACTATTATATAGGTTTTAGGATGATTTAGGTTAACTCTAAACGCGTGGTAATTATTTTAGAGAGCCTTATAACAAGTGATAGTCAAAGAAATTTATTTTTCGAATTTAACTTGCTTTCTAAATTATATTTCAATAATTTTTAATCAACTTTCTAAATATAAAAATACATATACATATAGTCGCTCGGAAAAATATGTCAAGAAATTAGATTCATTTCACCGACTTTTTTTTTTATCTTTCTTCTACTCTTCACAATTGAATGGCAATCAAAATTGCATAAAAACCTGCCAATCTTTTGTTAAAGCTGATTGAACACAGCAGATGGTCTATAGGAACTTCTTTCTATCTAAAAAGGACTTGAAGACCATTTGTCTTGACATTTAGCAAATTACATGAAATGAGTTCCTCAGTCTTAAAGGAAACCACCGATTGCAATCCTGATAACTGTAGCCAAAAGTGGGGAAAAAAAATAGCAGCAAATAATAGTCATAATTAATCATACTAACCACTTCGCCAATATACAGTTGGGATCACAAATGTGATTTAGAAACCGAGACAAATTCCCCTTGAAAGTGGCATCAATCGTAAAATCTTTCTGAATTTAACACATGTAAAAGTTCTCGTCACCTCGGTATTTCATATCCCAAAGTCTTTGCTCACTCAAAGCATCATCAAAAAGACAATTGTTTAGTTAACATTCCAAAAACACAATGAAGATGAAGAGTAAATAAATATGTCAACTCAGTTTGCATCCCTGAGTTTGAAAATCATCAAACACAGAATTTCATAATTATATACATCGATAATTGAAGAGGAAAATCACATTGCACACGATTGTTTTATATCATGACCAATCAATGAAAGTAAAATTATGCAACTAAAAAGCATAATATCAAATCATTGTAAAGCAAATGTAATACCTCAACCACAAACAGCTCCAGTCAAATGATATGGGATCCATCAAATAAGACGCAGCAAGGTAATGGCCATTGACAGTCATAAAGGGGAAGTTTATTACAAGTTTAACTAACTTCCATATTCAAAATCTTAAAAAAAAAAAAAAAGATTCAACATACACATTCGGACATGCTATGCATGTCAGGGTCAGCTAGTTATAGAGTACTGATATGAGAGTGATTAGAATCAAATCAACAACAAAATAAAATAAAAACACAGAATGAGCAAAGGAGATGGATGCAAACAAGTTTTCGAAACTTCATCATGATCTTTGACAGAGTCGAACTGGATTTAAGCTTAGGGATATTCAACAAGTTTGCATGCAGCAAAAGTAATTGTCAATGGATAAGTCAACCGTCAATCCAATGTGGCACATAGGCAGTTATTATTGTAGTAACCACTTCTATGGTAACATTATAATCCAAATAAAGAGAAAATCAGTGTAACACAGTATTCGTGAAACCAAACACAATACAGTTGTATAAGCAAGCAAATGGTATTACCGTATTGAGCACTGATCAGGCGGCAACATTGTTGACTATGGCATTACCATATTAAGCAATTCTAAAGAAAGCCAACTATTTACTTTATAAACTAAGTCAAACATTGGCTTTGTTTAGAGCTGCACACCTTAGAAATTTCTAAGAGAAGAAATTTGAAAATTACAAACACAGTAAAGCTCCATTTAAACGGACTATCAAAGATACATTTAAAAACAAAAACCCACCATGTAGGCACCATATAATGCCCCAAATAAATCATTTAATCAACTTCACTGTAGACAAAATGCACGACAATCATAGCTAATAGAAGTATGGTTTGTTTTCACTAAAAGTAAACTTGACAATGAAAGGAAAAGTAACAATGCTTCCATATAAGTCTACCTTCCCCAATATACTTAATTATAAAGTGTCCTTTATTGATGGGTTCAGCAGCCTCCACTCCCCAGCGACAAAATTCAGTCTGAAAAGGAAAACAATCTTTACAGATAAACAAAAACAAAAACTTCCACACAAAAAAGGGAACAAAAAGGCTGAATGTACCTATCAAACAAACTAAAAAAGAAGTATTCTGTGCCTATATGAGGCACGCTTGAGGTAGGCATAATCAATTACTCTTCAGTGGAATTCTCACGTTGACAATTTTGATCTTCTTCTCCCTACGAAATGGCCTGTTATTGCAAGTTTCCGAGCACTGGCAAACCTGTGAGCAGCTAACACGCTGAACCCTAAAGAAACATACGTTTACGTTAGAACCCAAGCTCAAAGTAGAACAAGATGCTAAATAATGTAACATAACTGTATCGTATAAAACTGTCAACTGATGTATTCATTCAAGAAAACAAAAGATAAATATTTCTTTCAAGTATCATTGGCATCTACTTAGCTGTTGTTGGGTTCGAAAATTGGAACATGAAAAGGAAATCCCTGCGCACACAATTCTCACAGCATTCAGAACTACAGCTAGTGCATCCAATACCATCATCAGAACCATCACGCTTCTTCTAGGCTAAGTAAATATCTAATTTCAGTTAAGATCGGTGCACCGCCGAGATAAACGTATGAAAAAAGGTCTCTAACAAATGATTATCTGCAAAAATTTAAACAATTATTTGCCTATGGAAGTAAAAGATACTCGGAATATCATTAAATCACTCAATATACAAAAGTGGTTCAACAGTATGATGGGAAAAATTCCTTGCCGTTTCAAAAAAAAAAAAAAAAACCCAAAATCTAATATTTCTATTCACAATAGAACTACTCTTTATCTTATTTGGCCAAAAAGGTGTGGTCTCAATAGGCCACTCTCACAACATATAGGACGAGAATAGGGACTTCTTCAAACAAAAAACATTAATATCCATCTATTAAATAATCACATTTGTCCAAAATATATTACTAGATATGTCTATTAAATGCAAAGAGACTTCACCCAGCAAGTCATGGACGAAGTAGCTAAAGTTGGTTATGAAGAAAGGAAAGAGTGTGCCAGCGTCTTGTCCATTTAGCTACCTATTCTTTGCCTGAACAGTTCGTCCAACACCAGTAGAGAAGTGGGTACAGGGGTGCCCGAGCAGCAGAGAGTATTTGGAAAAAGCGGGATTACTGACTACTGTATAACATTACAGCATCTAAAAACTAAGATTTTGGAAGATGTTGTCAAAAAATCGTATAACATTAGAACATCTAAAAAGTAGAATTATGGAAAAAAAATATGGGAAACAAAATTTACACAAAAAGGAATATTTTCTCAAAAGAAAATATAAATTGAGAATTATGAAAAACAAAATGCAAATAACCTCAGACTACCGTATAACATTAGAACATCTAAAAACTAAGATTTTGGAAGAAGTCAAAAAATCGTAACAATGATTTTGCAACTCCATGTTACCACTTGACTTGAAATAAATAAAGGGAAATTATCAATTATGCCCATTTGAAAAAGACTCGGTGAAATAATTTAGTGTTTCATTGATATTTTTGGCGAGCAGTACAAAGAGTGATTTATTTTCAGGCTCTATTTACATAGAGATTAAAAATAAGGAGAGAGATTCAATATTAATATTAATTTATTACTTAATCTAAAAATTTAAGTTAATAAGTAAAAATTTAATATTAATATTAAAGACAAATCTTAATAGTCCATTTTATGTAAAATATCGATTCATATTTAAGGTTTAAGTGGTTAAAGCCTCGAAATAAGAAGAGAGATTTAATATTAGTATTAGCTAATACTAATATTAGTATCAACTTAAATATTTAAGCTAATAGGTGATGGTTTAGTATTAGTATTCAAAACAAGTCTTAACAATTCTCACTCATGTAAAACTTGGATTTGAATTTATGTTCCAAAACAAAGTGGATAAAGCCTAGAAATAAGGAGAGAGATTCAATATAAATATTAGTTTACTATTTAACCTAAAGGCTTAAGTTAATGTGTAAAAGTTCAATATTAGTTTTAAAGACAATTCTAGACAGACTTTCTATTAACGTGTATTCATGGTGCATGCATATAATTATATTCATTACTCATATTTAATGCATGACAATCATAAATAATTATGCAGCAGAATTAGAAACTAATTCCTAAGCAACAAATATACTGAATTGAAGACTTGTTACACTAACAAGTGCAGAAAATCATACATTTGAAGCCTTTAGATACTTTTTTATTTGGAGCTCACATTAAAGTCAACTCTTGAATAATTCTTGGCTTCAACAAAGTGGTGGGATTGAAACTCTAGAATGGCAGCATTGTTTGATCAATTTTCAGCAGGTGGTTTGTTGATTTAGAAAAAGGGGACCACAATGAAACAATTTCAAAACTCATTATCTAAAGATAATGAATGTGGGGTCTAAATGCAACATTTGCAAACTTTTAGCCACCTCACCTTTTACATGGCTAACACTTGTCACTCACATATCCCATATATGTTGCCAAGTATTAATTATGTAAAGCCTCAATGTACCATTTTAAGCCTATTTTATCTGACAATGATAGCCTCTCCACTAAATACATACAACCCCTAATCATATAACCATTTTAAGCCTGTTTTATCTCATGTAATCTCTAGGACTCAAAGTGCTTTTATCATGGGAAGATTGATTTTGGATAATATTATTTCAACATTTGAGATTACGCACTCGCTTTATTAGAGAAATTCAGGCAACCACGTTTTATGGCCTTAAAATTAGATATGAATAAGGCTTATGATAGAGTGGAGTGGAATTTTCTTCATTTTATGCTTGGGCGTTTGGATTTTCATTTTCAGAGAGTGAGTACTATTTTTAAATGTCTCTTTACTATTCGGTTTTATTTTTTGATCAATGGTATTGTTACAAAGCTCGGTCCTTTAATCTCAAGGGTTGAGGTAAAGGTGTCCATTATTACCCTATTTATTTTTTATTTGTACATAGGGTTTCTTTTTTATTACTAAAAGTGGAGGCTAAAGGGGTGCTCTGTGGATTTGCCTATGCATGTAATGGTCCACAAATTAGTCCTCTATTTATATATATATATATATATTTACAGATGAGAACCTAAGTTTTTGTCAATTCACTATTTTTTATTGTTTTATTGTTAAAAAAAATAATTTCATCACATGAAAAAGTGTTGAACAGCAGATTAACTTTCAACTATTATTTTTACTCCTAATACCTAAGGCGTATATTTAGCTGCTTATATTAAATATGTTTGGACTATATTATACAGAGCCTTATGGTCATTATCTTAGGCTCCAATCTATTATTGATACTAATAAAAGATTAATCTTTTAGTACTTCATTGACTGAGTTTGACACTATTTGTAATTATGGAAGACAAAATTATCTCAATAGGTGGTATGACAATGCTTATTTAGGTTGTTGTGTAGGCTATTCCCACGTAAGCTATATCTATTTTTGATGACTATATTCTATCCCTTATAGGCTTACATCCTTGATCCAAAGTTTATGATATGACCAGAATAGGGTATCTCTAAAATGAACTAACTTTGATGGAAATTGGTGTGTTTACCAAATCAAGATGAAGGCTTTGATATGGGTATAAAAGTACTATTATGATTTGTACTCAACTTTTATATTTTGCTCTAAATAATAAATATTTGACTATTTAATTGTGATTTTTGATCATAAATATATGCACGATAGACAATGTGACGCATAGGAATAAATGAGAGGTGAATCGAACGCCAAACGAAAAAATTACACTTAAAATATTAAATGGACACCAGGGCTGGGCGCCGCAGCCCACAGCAACCCAACACCGCGGTGCTCATGGCAGTGAACAGTATTTTGCTATAGTAACTTGTGAACAGTATTTTAAAGACAAAAACCTACAAATAGAAGGCAAAAAAAAAAAAAAACCCTAAGAAAGAGAAGAGAGAAAAAGAGAAAAAAAGAGGCAGAAACTTAGAGAAGGAATTCACAATACAAAATCAAAGATAAAAGCTAGAGAGTGAAGAACCAAGATCAAGATTCAAACTTTAATTCAAGATTGAGGGAGAAACACATCAAGGAGTAACTTTGATTAGTTTTTCTTCTCTTTCTTTATCATTATATTTTTTTTCTTGTTGATCTTTATGAATTGATTTGATACTTTTAGTTTTGTGAGGGGTTAATGACAGGACCCGACCCGAGACCCTCTACTATAGATCCCAGCGGCCCTGCCGGGCACCCCGACGGAAGTTCCTCCGAACCTAACTGGGTAAGTTAAGAAATTTCGCGAGGCCAACCCCTTTTTAATTCTGGTTACTACTAAAAAGATCTAGTAATATACATGAAAACGACATCTTAGTTTTAAAAACAAACGGACAGAGTTTCCCCTGTTTTTTGGGAAAATCCATATAAACCTGCAAAGAAATTTCACTTCTAATTCCAACACATCTCAATTCTACCAATTCGAACCTCCGGTCATTTTCAAATCAAATCCAACACAACTCAATTATTTCGTGTAAATCACAAAATAAGCATAATCATAAAAAGTAAAAACGATCATCATAAACTGAAAATCTCTTCTTCTTGATTCAACACATACTTACAAATATACATGCCTACAACTATTATGCATAAAGTAAGGAGTGCTATTAGCACATTTACATGTACAAAAATTATCTTTGGATTCGGCCCACTACTCGGCGATAGGAGAATCAGCAGCTTGCGTTCCGAGACCTGCACCTGGGAAAGGGGTTTAAAACATAAAACATAAAATGAGTGACCTAAAGGAGCTCAGTGAGTGTAAATGAGAATTCAATTACAAGAATATTATACAAAGATAGCAATTTCTAAAGTACATGCAGAAATTATGCTTCTAAAACGGATGTAAAATTTTAAAACGGTTTCTAATATCATATGCTAATGAAATCTTACCGAGCGGGTTTTATCTACATCTTTGGAAAACTATATTCAGAATCTGTATAACATAATAACTGCTGTGTGCATATAAATGTATAAATGCTATCGGTAAATTGAAAACTAGTAAAATCCTCGCTCGGCCATTTTCTTTCTAAACTGTACCAATGGTAACCCTAAAGCTTTATACCCACGCAGCGACTCAACTAGCACCGCATACGTGAGTAGGTCACGGGGCACCTCAACTAGCAGCACCCACAGTGACATCTCAAGACATCTCACTGGCTACGCAGCGAAATCCTACATCGCATGCATATAGCGAGACAATATTCCGTACACATAGAGCGACTCACATGACTCGACATCCCGACTTCCTAGAGTTAGTGACACACCCCCAAGACCTGCCCATGTGCACAGGATATACCGGCCGGGTCTAATACAATCATCACCACTATAATCTGAGGGTACCAGTGGCCTTAAAACAAATGCAGAAATTTTAAAACTGTTTCACAAATCGATCATGTAAAAGCATGTCTATAAATATATCAAGATCATAAATCATGTTTATGCATCGAAAGCTCATAAAACATACATAGTCATTGTGCGAAAACATAATAACCGAAAAGTAAAAGAAATGGCAGATTTTCACTCACAATTGCTCCGCGCTCAATTTCGCTCCCGATTCCTGCTCCCGTTAATGCTCTCGGTTATCCTCACCTACGCGCCATAAATGACATTTAGAACCAAATCGAACACTAGAATCTCATTTAACTACTAAATCCCCTAATCGGCATACAAAGCCCGGATGTAAACTACTTCCCGATTTTAGTTACGGAGCCATAATCGAAACTAACTCACCATCTGGCGCCCTGAAAATTATTGAACACCTTATAATTTGATTGGACATACTTGCCCTTCACCTTTCCAACATGGATAATTATGTCCCATTTTCTTTATTTTTGGGTTTTTTCATCAACCATATACATTCAATTCACAATATGCATCATTTACACACAACAATTCAATCAAAACACCACTCAATTCCTAACTTCCCTAAAGTGGCAGAATTTCACCCTAGGTTCCAACACATTCCTTTTCTCAATTTCTTGTTCCAATTACAACAAAATCATGCCAATTTCATTCTAAAGCCCTAATTACAATTAATTGAAATCTCTACAACAAAATCACCAAAAACCCTAATTCTCACCTTGCCAATTTCTTCAAATTGATGACTCCTTCAAGCTCCAAACTAGAATTCAACTCAATCTAAGCCAAGAATACACATAAGAACATCAATTAACACATTCTTGAATTCTCACTTATCAAACTTATAAAAGATTCTTTTCTTACCTCTTTTTCTTGAATTTCCACTAATAGAGACTTCAATTGAGCTTAGGGATTGGTTTGTAACCTTAATTTGGCTTGATTACACATGAAAATTCATGAAAACAAAACTTGAAAGGTCACTGTAGCAGCCCCCCTTTCCAAGCTCGAATTTTCTCTCTTTTGTTCTAAGTGTTTGCTTTTGATCATCTTCAAAATTCTACACACTTCCAACCTATTTATAGTCCTCCCTCTATTTACCATTTTGCCCTTCAACTTTCTCAAAATTACTAATTTTCCATTAGTTCAAAACTAATTATGTAATTAGTTCATTTGTAACTATCTAGTTGGAATAGTCCAAAGAACTAACTAGAACTTCCAACTTGCCAATCCATGAGATTTCTTCTAATTGGTCCATTCTCTAATATATGGATTATGTTTCTCAACAAACGCTTGTTCCATTCATAATCCTTAAATGGAAATTCATGTAGTAAATTAGATTTTTCTTTTCCAAGCCAATAGAGAAAAATTCTAAAAATATTCTAGGGTCGTCCGGCGCACTGATCAAGTGTGAAATTATCAAATTAGGTCTGATATCTCTCACGTGCACTATAAAGAAAATATTTCTAATAGGGTTAAAATCGAGTAACCCTACGGTGTCTTATTTGTTCTATACCGAAATCTAGGCGCTAATACTACTAATAGGGATTGGATATTATAGTTAATTTGTTCATCTAGTGTTAAACTATGTGAACCTAGTATGAATTTGGATTGTATTCCTTTTTACTTTATGATCTTAATACAATAGATTGATTTATTATATCTTGTGTTTAAGTTCATTATACCTGATCAATATTTTGAATGATTGAGGAACCATGATTAACTTGACAAAGGGATTCATGTGTTTAGCCTATGATAGTTTAATGCATGATCATAGGGTAATAACTATGAGTTCTATCTAGGATAGACATATACCTAGGTGGCATGTATGGTATGATTTAGACTTAATCTTAATGAATTATAGTCTGATTTGATTACCATAGACATATAGGTGATTGTTAGAATGTGTGATATAGTCACTTAACCATCGACAAAGGCTTGTGATGAGATTAATGTGTAAGCCAATTAATTGGTATTAAAGGATTAACTAAGTGGTTAATGAGTCCAATAAAATACTAGAGGACGAGTCAAATCCCTAGATTATGTTTATTTGTGAATTCTATTCTTTACTTTTGTTTAGTTAATTGAGATAGTTAGATTAGTTAAATAAATTTCAGATTGTAATTTTTTGAATAAAAGTTAAGTAGGTATAATTTTAGTACTTGGTTTCTAGAATTAAATTGCATAGTCCTTGTGGGATCGATATCTTGACTTATAATCCTATATTACTTGCCAAGATAGCGTGTGCTTGTACTTAACTAGCATAGCATCACATTCAAGTTTTTGACACCGTTGCTGGGGACTACTTTTATCTATTCTTTATATCAATACTAATACCAAGCTACTTACTTTTAATTTAGATTTTTATTTTTGTTTTATCTTATTCTTTTTACTTTGATGTTCTTTTTATTTTGCTTACAGTTTATACCATAAAGGAAAACAATGATCATATTAATAATCATGTATTTGAGCCCATAATACCATAGAGAGCTTTGAAAAGAGTATGCTAACCCAACTCCAAATGGTGTTCAGTCTAGTATTCAGCGATCAACCCTCAATGCTAATAACTTTGAGATCAAGCAGAATATAATTCAGATGCTGAAAGAAACTATACAGTTCAGAGGAACTTCCAATGACGATCCTAGCATGCATATCATAAATTTTTTAAAAATTTGTAATACCTTCAAATATAACGGAGTCTTCGATGATGCCATCAGATTGAGATTATTCTCTTTCTCCTTAAGGGTCAGAGCTAAGAGTTAGTTGATATCATTGCCATCAGGATCTATATTAATGTGGAAAGATCTAGCACATACGTTTTTAGCTAAGTTTTTTCCACCAACAAAGACGGCAAAGAAGAGGAATAACATCACCTTATTCAGTCAGATTAATGGAGAGTTCTTGTATGAGGTATGGGAGCACTTCAAGGACATGTTGAGGAAGTGTCCTCATCACAGAGTCCCTAAATAGCTATTAGTCTAAACGTTTTATAATGGATTAGTAGGCCATTTGAAGACTATTGTAGATGCCACTCCAGGAGGAGTTTTAATGAATAAGTCTATAGATGAGGCTTATAATCTATTAGAAGAGATGATGTTAAATAGTTACCAATGGCCAGCAGAGAGAGTTATACCCAAGAGAGTTGTTGGTATATATGAAATTGATGCATTCAATGCATTGGCACATAAATTAATTCATTATCCAAGAAATTTAATGCATTGAATGCCATCAAAACTCAACAAGTGATAAGCGACTTTTGTGGTGATAACCACGTGAATGAGAGGTGCATGGAAGTAGTAAATTATGTGTGTAATTTCAATCGCTAGTCCCATAATCAAATATCCAAACTAGGGTGTAGAGATCATCTAAACTTCTCTTAGCATTACAACCAAGAGAGCCATTTAGACCAACGAATCCCCCAGGATTTTAGTTGCCACAAGAAAGAAGCCGACATTGAAAGACATGTTTTGTAATATATGAAGTCCAATGATGCCATCCTATAGAATCATTCAGCATCTTTGAAGAATTTAAAGATTCAAATAGGATAACTTACTGCTGCAATTAATTGGAGATCTCAAGGCACTCTACCAAGTGATACTGAGACAAATATGAAAGGGATTGTAGAGCAATGCCAAGCCATCAACTTAAGGAGTGGTAAGATCTCACAAGAAAACACATCCATACCACCTCTACTAAGTATAGAGGAGAAGGGAGTACATAAAAATAAAGTACAACCATATAGATAGCCTAATCCTTTTCTTCAAAGGCTACAGAGGATTCAAACAATTATTGAAACAAAAAATTAATAGCATACCAGTCTAGAAAATTGTGCAGAAACTAGAATTAAAGTGTAAAAAAGTGATAATACAGTAAAAAATACTAGTAACAAAGAGCATAATTAGCCTATAAGCACTATATTACTTTACTATTGTAGCATTAATGTAGTGCCATCAAACACCAAATAGCTCAAAGACATAGAGATGTTGAATTCTTACATAAAAAAGAAGACGTTAAGGCATAGTAAAGAGAAGAAGAAGCAGTATAATGACAGGAATAAAGAGAAGGGCACAAAAAAGACACTTCACCAGTCTAAGATTCAAGTCTTTTTGAAGAAACACAAAGAGAAAAAGGAACAAGTTGTTGCCCAAGATCAAATAAAAAAGATGTGAAAGTTAAAAGAAAGAAAACCTAACAAGCTTATATATAAAGATGCTTCCACCATTGACTTTAATCCTCCATAAGAGTAGAAAGAGCCCTGCCAAGCCGATAGCGTTAAATCAGGCACTTATTGGAAGGCAACCCAAGTAAATTTTTATTTTTATTAGATGATTTTTAGTTTTAGTTATGTTAGATTCTTTGTTTCTTTTAGGAATAAAATCAGCAAGTCAAGCATTCAAGAAAGTAGCTTAAGCAATTTCAAGCGTTAGAAGTAAAGGAATACTGCAGTCCAATTAATAGGCAATAACATTACATTGCTTCAACTTTATCTACCAGGGGCGTTTTTCTTATTTTTAAGTTTATTTTAAGACATTTAGGAAAATGTCTAATTAAGTTTGGGGTGGAAAACACATAACCTCTATTTCTTTTTGCTGCATGATTTGAGTGGTTGTCTTATAGAGTAAATATTTTTTTTAGGTTGTTAAGTTTTGGTTGAGATGATGATAATTAGTCCATAATAAAAAGTAAAATATTGGCTGAATTTATTTTCACAAGTCATGAAGAAATAATAGATGCTTGAGATAACTCTTATATCATGATTCTTGCATTGAATTCAAGCTTATTTTGGATCACTTACTCTTGAGCACATTGAAATAAGCATGTATTAGTTTAATTTTTTGTTTAGAGTTATTCATGCTTAAGTAGTACACCACAGTCTCAAAGACCAATATTCTAGAACTTGCTTGATTACTACCTGAGGCGAAATCTTACAATTCATATGCTTAGGAAAATGACATTAGGCCATCTTTGGACCGTTTGAGCCTTTTCGAGCTTACCTTAAATTTATATTTATCCTTACTAACCCCGTTTGAGCCTAACTACTTTTTTTTTTCTTCTATTTAACCACATTACAAGCCTAAACACTTTGAGTTTACTTATCCTAAAATTTATAGGTAGCACTATAAATCTTGAGTTTACTTAGAAATATTATTAAAATGAAATAGGTTGGGGATGTATGAAAGAAGGGTACTGCAATGAAAAGCAATAAGTCTTGAAAATGCATATCAATCTAAGTATAGGGGTATATGAAAAAAATGTTTAAATGTATAATACCCCCAGCTTAAGAAAGAGAAGAAATTCTTTGTAAAATGTGATTAAAAGAAAAATGGGAATAACATAAGTTTGAGGGAAGATATGAATAAGTAAGGAGGAGAATGAATCAAGAGGTTTCTAAGTAAAGTCTAAGTGTTAATGGTGTGATTTGTGTTTTATATATATCTTTATATCCCACATTTACCTTAGTCTTACATTACAAGCTGATTCAAGTCCTAAATAGATCTCTAGACATGTGTATTTCTACATTAGTGGAGATTAGTACGAAAAGCAAGCTTATGATAGTATTATAATTGAAAATATGCCAAAATATCACATTCATGCATTTCTTAAGTATTGAGTAAATCTATGTTCTATTTAGCTAATTACTTACTTATTACACACACGCAAAAGTGATCATTTACAAGGAAGAATGAAGTACTTGATCAATGGTAGGAGAATTGTTGAATGTTGGTTATTGATTTCTGAAGAGCTTTGTGCTATTTTTAACAGCCTTAATTTGAGATTATGATGATGATTGTTTAATCAACCGAAGTTTATTTTTAGTTTTTAGTTTTATTTTTTAGTCATGAATAAGTTGTGAATGTTTTTATTTGTTTTGCTTGAGGATGAGCAAAGTCTTAAGTTTGGGGGTAATTGATAGGGCATAAAAATACTAGTATGATTTGTACTCACTTTTCATATTTTATTCCAAATAATAAATTTGACTATTTAATTGTGATTTTTGATCATAAATGGATGCACGATGAAAAATGTGACGCATAGGAACAAATTGGAGGCAAATCAAACATCAAACGAATAAGTTAGGTTCAAAAAATGAAATGGGCACCAAGGCTGGGCGCCACAGCGCCTAGGTCAGTAGCTGAGTACCGCGGCGCTCATGGTGGTGAACAGTATTGGGGGAATAGTATTTTGCTATAGTCATTCATAAGAAGTGTTTTACTACAGTGACTCGTTAATAATATTTTGAAGACAAAAACCTAAAAATAGAAGGAAAAAAAACCCCCTAAGAAAAGAGAAGAGAGAAAAAGAGGTAGAAACTTAGAGAAAAAATTCACAACACAAAATCAAAGATCAAAGTCAAAGATTGAAGAACCAAGATCAAGATTCAAACTTCAAGTCAAGATTGAGGGAGAAGCACATCAAGGAGTAACTTTGATTAGTTTTTCTTCTCTTTCTTTATCATTATGTTATTTTTCTTGTTGATCTTTATGAATTGGTTTGATACTTTTAGTTTTGTGAGGGGTTAATTTGTTCATCTAGTGTTAGACTATGTGAATCTAGTATGGATTTGGATTGTATTCATTTTTAGTTTATGATCTTAATACAATAGATTGATTCATTATATCTTGTGTTTAATGCATTTATTATACCTGATCAATATTTTGAATGATTGAGACACCATGATTAACTTGACAAAGGGATTCATATGTTTACCCTAGGATAGTTTGATGCATAATCATAGGGTAAAAACTATAAGTTCCATCTAGGATAGACATATACCTAGGTGGCATATATGGTATAATTTAGACTTAATCTTAATAAATTACATTCTGATTTGATTACCATAGACATATAGGTGATTGTTAGAATGTGTAATATAGTCACTTGACCATCGACAAAGGCTTGTGATGAGATTAGTGTGTAAGATAATTAATTGGTATTAAAGGATTAACTAAGTGATTAATGAGTCTAATGAAATGCTAGGGTACGAGTCAAATCCCTAGATTATTGTTATTTGTGAATTCTATTCTTTACTTTTGTTTAGTTAATTGAGATAATTAGATTAGTTAAATAAAGTTCGGATTGTGATTTTCTGAATAAAAGTTAAGTAGGTATAATTTTAGTACTTGATTTATAGAATTAGATTCAATAGTCCCTGTGAGATCGATATCTGAACTTAAAATTCTATATTACTTGATACGATAGCATGCGCTTGCGCTTAGCTAGTATAGCATCACAATCAAGCTTCTCTTAAAGGATTTGTCTATTTTTAACAAGGTCATGTTGGCAAAGTAATGTTAGGGCATTCTTTCCAATCACGAAAGTTTGGCTTCTTGCATATTTAAATATAAGCATTTCCATAATCCATTTTTTTGATCCATAAGGAACCGTGAAGGGTCTTTCTTATGATACAATCTATCTTGGGGTAGGGAATTAACTCAATTGGAGTAAGATGGCATGTGAGGTATGGTCAATCTATTTCGTTTTTCTTAAAATTCCTCATCTGCCTAAATTTAAATCAATTACACCTACATAGGGTCGGGATTATTATAGGGTTTTGAATGTCATTCTTCTAAGTGAGGAATAGAATTTTGGTCTTCTTCATTATTTGTTTTTGGTTGTGGTGTACATTTGATAAAAGTAATTTTTCCTCGAGATTTTGGTGGTTGTGACAACATTTTGTGGCATTATACAACCTCGGAGATGTTTTGAATTAAGTTGACTTATTGTTTGGGTATAGTTAGTGAGGATAATAATTGTCATAGTTGTGAGTCACCTTTACGATCTTACCTTTTTTCAAGATCGGTTCGGGACTTAAGAGTAGTTTCAACAATATTGTCTCTAATTTATAGAGGAATTACTTTATGGCTCTATTTTTGGCTATTGTTCAAGTCTTGTCTACTGAGGAGTTAGAAGTCCTCTACATGTTCCTATAGAGCTTTTGGTCTGCCTAATATAGAATGATATTTCAGGATTTTTATTCTCTTTTGAGATAGGTTTTACCTCTATGAACACTAGTCATGTAAGAGCTTTATTAGTTCCTAAAACCCTGTATCTTCTTTTACCATTCCTAGCTTGTCTAAAATTTCTTCTGAAGCTATTTCATCACAAGTCTGAATGTGTTGGTCTACGCCAAGCCTTGGATAGTTTAAAATTAATGTTGATACAACTATTGATCAACAAAGGCAATTAGGTTGTCTCTTGATGGTGGTTTATAACTCTAGTGTGGTGGTGGTGCTCGCTTTTACAAGAACATTGGTCAGTGTTTTTCTCTTTTTATAGCTAAATACTTAGCTCTTTATTATGGGGTGGTTAATGATATTGCTTGTGAGATTTCTTTCAATTTTGTTGAATTGGACTACCAAATGCTATCCATGCATTGAATAAAAAAAAAAAATTCCTTGTTAGGAGTTGAGGGAGGATATTCTCGCTTCTGTTTTTCTGCTAGAAGATATGGTAAAAGTATCTTGGTCATTTACTCATCATAGTGGTAGTATGATGGTGTTGTGTGTTTTCTATAACACAAATTAGCGCAAGTGCACGTTGTCGCAACAAGTAATATATGACGAGAAAAATGTCGATCCCACAGAGAATGATTTGTCTTTTCTAGTTTAAGTACTGAAATAGTATCTTTCTACTATTATCCAGAAAATGATTTAATGTATGAGATTAAACTACTCAAGTAAAAGAACAACTTAATTATGCTAAGTGATAAACTAAATTACCAACAAGTTAAATTCAATATGAGAAATCCTAGGATTACAAACTATCCCCCATTATGCAAATAAATTCAGCACAATCTCTTTCAGGTCTATTGGTTCTCAACTTGATATATTGACCAAAATACTTAACACATCACAAGCCTCTTTTGCAGGTCAAGCAAATATATTCTATCCAATCAAATATCTATATGTCTATGATATATAAATTGAACAAAATTCATTAAGCACAAGTTTTATGAGCCATACATGCCTTATGAGTATATGTCTATCTCATATGAAACTCAAGTGTACTACACTATGATCATGCATCAATATGCTTAAGACTGAATACCTAAATGCCTTTGTCAAGTTTATTTAAGTATTTCTAGATCAATTTAACTACTGGCCAAGTAATTAAATAGCATTAAGCACAAGCACAATGAATATATCAAAAGCTGAAATAATACCATAAAAGAGAGCTAAAATCAATCACATAATGAGTTCAAGGATGTAATCCTAGATTAATGAAATTAGCTCATCATTAAATTACACAATCTTGAAGCTAATTCCATCAATACATACAAACTAAACATCTTACAACAAGTAAAGAATCAAAGCAAAGAAGATATCCCTGTCAAATGTCTTTGATGTTGAAGCTTGCTTTCCTCCTCTTTGATTTCTCCAAACTTAAAAGTTAGGTGTTTCTTTTGTGTTTCCAGCTGCCGTCCCAGCTAGAGTCTCCTCTCAAAATGTAAGTTTTGTGCAAATATATAGGTAAGAGCATGGAATTAAGGCGCACTTAAGGTTGCTTTTGGATTTCCTGATTTTCAGCATCCTGTCAACTTTTGCTGTCCAGGTCTCAGTGTTGCGGCATTGGAATTCAATGCCGCGGCGCTCACTTTCTGTAATTGGCACCGCGGCATTGAATGCCTCGGCATTGCACTGTAGCAAACAGTGCCTCCCTTTGTATTTTTATCTCTAATGCTCCCATTTGCGTCCGTTTTCTCGTGTGATGTTCCAAATGTCTTTGAACCTAAAATTCATAAAGAAAGTGCACAAATACAAACAATTTAAGGTCTAAATAAGCAAATATTAATCTTAGGAGTATCAAAATATTATATGAAAATATGTATTATCAAACTCCCCCAAACTTAAAAGTTTTGCTTGCCCTCAAGCAAAGACAAATCAAAAGCATTGCATGAAAAATGAGAGTACATTATGGGTGTAGTAATGATCATCACTAGGTCTCAGAGTTTGCATTAATTCTATAAATCCCAAAACCTTTAAATACCATGATTAAACAACTTTTAATTGTCATGCCTTTCTTACCCTACAAGTGATAACTTGGTGTGTGTGTGTGTGTATAGTTGCTATTGACAGTTAAATGCACCCGGAATGGTTTATGCCTACAAAACAAGATATGGTCTCAATTTTTTTTTTTAATCAACACTCCATAGGCATTCCTTTCATATCACTCTCCACTAATGTAGGAACAAACATGATTAAAAATCAAATAGGACTTTATTAAGCTTGTAATGTATGGTTAGGGTAAAGGTAGAATAATGTGGGTTCATTTTTGGTTCAAATCACACCATAAGCATACATTGCCATTGAATCATCAAAGCCTTCATCTCATTCTAAAGGACACCCCCAAACTTAATTTGAAACTTCCTTTGTTGCTTTTTATTAACACTTTTGTTTTTTGGTGAAACATATAGGGATATATATTTGCCCTTTTTGTTTTCTTTTATTTTTTTTATTTTATTTTTTTAAGCATTCCAAATCACTATGCCTCCAAACTTAGAATTTTTTAACCTTTTGGAACAAACACAAACATAACTTCTATGTCTATGGTGTGAGGGATGGTGATGATGGAATATATATTTGATTTAAGGTATTATTATAGTTAACAACGAAAGACGGTCATTAGGCTCAAAATAGGTGACTATGGATAAATATATATCGGTAGGCTCGAAAGGCTCAAGCGATCCAAACATGGCCTAAAATCACTTCCTTAATTATGTATGTCCTAGAATTTCGCTTCAAGTGATAATCAAACAAGTTCTAGAGTGTGTTTGTTTGAGACCTTTTGTGTTCTTGTTGCACATAAACTTTCTCTAGGTTAGCAACTAACTTAACAATCCAACTATGTGCTCAATGTGTTTCAAGTAATCACAAGTAAAATAAGACTATCACATCAGATTATTCAATTGCTAATTATGATATTTATTGATTTCTAGGGTTTTATAGTTTATGTAACAGTTTTATCATTGACCCATGCCCATATGACTTTTTTTTTTTTTTGAATATAAACACACAACTCAAAACAGAATTAAAAACAAAACAAATAGATAAACACAACTAAAAACAGAACTAAAAACAGAACAAATGGGAAAGTGTTTCCCTGTCCCCCAAACTTACTATCTGACATGTCCTCATGGCAAGACAAAAAGAAACATAAGACAAAAATCATAGAAATACTCCCCTGAAATAGAGTCTAGGCTTTAGTAGTCATCTGTTGCTGTCGCATCCTCATCTTCGCTATTTCTGTCAGCATCTGCATCCTCAGGGTCGATGCCATCATCAGCATCATCATTCAACTCAGCTGGTGGTGGCGCAGTATAAACTGGATGCTGTGAGAGTGTGGAAATATCTATTCCAAAATGGGCTACTTGTATAGCAACCCACTGAGCACACCATTGTTGATGGGCAATGAACTGCTACTGATGTGCCTCAATCTGCCACTCAATTTCATCCAACCAAGATTGTACTACCTCCGGATTGGAAGAAGAAGATGCCTGCGATGGTGGTCGCGTAGGTGCCCTGGACCTATGCCCACCTTGGCTACAACGAGCGTGCATGGTGGTAATCATGCTAGAGGTTATAGCTTGGCCAGGATGTAATATCTCCTCCGAAGAACTCCACTTGACTCCAGCTTGAGCACATAATGCTGTAATTAGAGAAGGGCAGTATAATCCGAGCTTGCTGCTTTCACTGCAATGAAGAATGCTATTCTTGATCACTTGCCCAACATCAATAGATTTTCCTGTCATGATGGCATATAACAAGACTGCATGTTGCTTGTTTACACTGCTGAAATGTTTGACAGGCATTAGTCGTGCCCCAATAAAATAATGCCATGTTTTCTCATCCTTGCCCATGTATTTTGCTGAGAAAGATATCGGAAGAGGACCACCCATTTTCCATTCTGCCTAGGCGGAGCATAACTGTCTAATGATTTCCTCATAATTCGGCTCTCGCAGCATCTTGTGAAAATCATCATCCCCGATTGATGGTGTTTTAAGGAATTTGTTGATGCTGGCACATTTAATAGCTACCTGCTTACCTCTCACATATACCAGCAAGTTTGAATGTTCTTGAATATTCGCATAAAATTCTCGCACAATTGGTAGTACAGCTTCTCTCGGCTGAGTGCACAATTTCTTCCACCCCCTAGATTCAATGACTCTTGCTACACTGGGATAACTTTCCTCTAAAAGGTTAAAGCCTCGCTCAGGAGTAGCCGATCTCTTCACAACGATTGAGCATAACGTTCAGATGCTTCTAAGAAGACAAACTTGCTGCTGTCAAAACTAGGTGAGGCCATTTTGGTGGTTTTCATTTTCTTAGGAGCCATTTTGCTAAGAACACCAATTTGCCAACTAAAACCCCTCCACTAATCTCCTTAATTGTCACAAGTCCACACTCCAATCAAATTGGCTAAAAATTTCTACACATAGAATAACAAATTAAGTCTTCACAATTCTAAAACAATTCCAACACAATGCCAACACAAATCCAACATAATTTTAACACAAATCTAATATAATTTCAATATAATTCCAACACAATTCCAACACAAATCCAACATAATTTCAATATAATTCCAACACAATTCCAAGGTTAAACAAAGCTTTCATTTTAGTATTCACAAATTGATCTAACAATTGCATAATGGAAGTAGAATAAGGAAAGAATCAATGTAAAATAAGAGATTAAAGACAAGATTGTTTACCTTGTGAGATTAATCCACCGAATTTTGAGATTGGGGTAACTTTTTCAATTTGTGTGGAAAATACAATTTGATGGAATTTGTGATGATGAAGTGTGTGAAATGATGTTTAGAGTGTGTTTTGATGTTGTTTTTGAGCTGAAAATTTAATGGGTAAGGTGGGATTTGAGATTGTGAATTGGGGTAGGTTGAGAGGGTTGAGAGAGTCTAGGGTTAGCAAGAGAGAGAGAGCATGAGAAAAGGGGAAAAAGAATCGGGGCAAATGCCCTTTGTTGCTGTCCCCACTGTAGCGTCGCGGTGCTAGGAATCAGCGTCGCGGCACTGATGCCTGGGAAATTTCCAGGTGCCAGCACTGCAGCACTAGATTCCAGTGCTGCGGCGCTGAGTCTCTGGAAGTGGCGCCGCGACGCTCAATTTGAGTGCCGCGGCGCTCATTCCTTGCAAATATTTTTTTTTTTAAATTGAAAATAATAAATGCCAATACTAATGCAAGACATATTTACCTTGGGTTGCCTCCCAAACAGCGCCTGCTTTTTCGTCTCTGACTAGACGTTATGCTTGTAAATCACTCTGATTCCACAAACATAATGGAGGTACTTTGACGGTTGAAATCTCCTCCATAGTAATGCTTGAGACATTGGCCATTTACCTTAAAAGTTATTCCTTTTTCTTCATCTTCAATATCAACAGATCCGTGTGGGTATACTTTGGCTACCCTAAATGGACCAGACCATCTAGATTTGAGCTTCCCAGGGAATAGCTTGAGTCGGGAATTAAACAATAGTACCTGCTGATTTGTTTTAAATGAGCGTTGTGCTATTCTTTTGTCATGCCATCTTTTCACCTTTTCTTTGTAAAGCTTGGCGTTCTCATATGCTTGTAGCCGGAATTCATCCAATTCATTCAGTTGCAGCATTCTTTTCTCTCCAATTGTTGGCAAGTCAAAATGTAATGACTTGATTGCCTAATAGGCCTTATGTTCTAACTCCACAGGCAAATGACATGATTTTCCAAATATCAACTGATATGGTGACGTACCAATGGGCATTTTGTATGCTGTACGATATGCCCAGATTGCGTCATCAAGCCTTATTGCCCAATCCTTGCGATTTGGCTTGACTACCTTCTCAAGGATTCTCTTCACTTCTCGATTAGAAACCTCAGCTTGTCCATTTGTTTATGGATGATAGGCAATGGCGATCTTGTGTTTAACTCCATATTTCTAAAACAGTGTGGAGAATGATTTATTACAAAAATGCGATCCCTCGTTACTGACAATAACACGTGGTGTACCAAAACGGGTGAGAATATTCTTTCTCAGAAATCGCAACACCACATTTGCATCATTAGTTGGCAAGGCAACTGCTTCGACCCACTTGGACACATAATCAACAGCCAATAAAATGTATTTCTGACCATTTGATGGAATGAATGGTCACATGAAATCAATCCCCCACACATCAAAAATTTCAACTTCTAATATGTTTTGCAGAGGCATTTCCTGCTTTTTTGATATGCTTCATGCTCTTTGGCACCTGTCACATCTTAAAACAA
This sequence comes from Ailanthus altissimus, assembly GCA_946807835.1. Classification (NCBI taxonomy): domain Eukaryota; kingdom Viridiplantae; phylum Streptophyta; class Magnoliopsida; order Sapindales; family Simaroubaceae; genus Ailanthus; species Ailanthus altissimus. The sequence goes on from OX327689.1 coordinate 5,592,139, forward strand.
AAAAATGTGCATCTTTAAATAAAGAAGGCCAATAAAAACCAGATTGCAATACCTTTGAAGCTATTTTGTCTCCGCGAAAATGTCCAGCATAATCGGATGAATGACAATGCATGAGTATGTCTTCAGTTTCTTCCTTTGGCACACATCTTCGAATCATTTGGTCTGCACATTGCTTAAACAAAAGGGGTTCATCTCAGAAATATGATTTGACATCATGTAGGAACTTCTTCTTCTGCTGGTAACTCAAGTCCGGAGGAAGGATTCCGCTGGCCAAGTAGTTGACATAATCTACATACCATGGTAGATTGAGGTTTTCTACTAACAAGAGTTTCTTATCAGGAAAAGAATCATTAATTAATGTCTCATCATCAATTTGTTGTCCACCCTCTAAGTGAGATAAATGGTCTGCAACTTGATTTTCTGAACCTTTCTTGTCCTTGATTTCCAAATCAAATTCTTGAAGCAATAGCACCTATCTGATCAGTCTTGGTTTCGCCTCTTTCTTGCTAATCAAATACTTGATAGCAGAATAATCTGTAAAGACTATCACCTTAACACCAATTAAATATGCTCTGAACTTGTCAAAGGCAAATACAACAGCCAACAACTCTTTCTCAGTAGTGGTATAATTGTTCTGAGCATCATTCAAAGTTTTGCTTGCATAATAAATGGTGTGGAAAACCTTGTTTTTGCGTTGTCCCAATACTGTACCTACTGCAATATCACTAGCGTCACACATTACTTCGAAGGGCATGGCCTAATCTGGTGCGACAATGACTAGGGCTAAAATAAGCTTCCTTTTCAACACCTCAAATGCATCATTACATGCTTGATCAAAGATGAATTTTGCATCCTTCTCCAACAAGCTACAAAAAGGCTTAGAAATTTTTGAAAAGTCTTTTATGAATCTTCTATAAAAGCCTGCATGACCAAGGAAACTTCTTACTCCTTTAACATTTGCTGGTGGTGGCAACTTCTCAATGGCTTCAATTTTTGCTTTGTCAACTTCTATTCCTCTTGAAGAGATCTTGTGTCCCAAGACAATCCCCTCATTCACCATGAAGTGGCACTTTTCCCAAGTTGGTTTCTTCACATCTCTGTAGCACAAATGCTAAGTTCTTCAAACATACGTCAAACGAATCCCTAAAAATTGAGAAATCGTCCATAAACACTTCCAAGAACTGTTCCACAATATCAGAAAAGATTGCTATCATGCATCGTTGAAACATTGCGGGTGCGTTGCATAATTCGAAAGGCATCCTTCGGAATGCAAATGTACCGTATGGACAAGTGAAGGTAGTCTTTTCTTGATCTTCCGAAGCTATAGCTATTTGATTGTAGTCAGAATATCCATCCAAAAAGCAGTAAAATTCATGCCCTGAAAGTCTATCCAGCATTTGATCAATGAAGGGCAACGGAAAATGATCTTTCCTTGTGGCTTTGTTCAACTTTCTGTAATCCATACACACTCTCCATCCAGTTACTGTACGTGTTGGAAGTAGTTCATTGCTTGAATTAGCTATGACAGTGACTCCACCCTTCTTTGGTAACATTGAACTGGACTTACCCATGAGCTGGCAGAAATTGGGTAAATAATTCCTGCATCAAGCCACTTAATAATCTCTTTCTTTACTACTTCTTTCATCACTGGGTTCAGCCTTCTTTGGTGCTCAATCGAAGATGTTTTCTCATCTTCTAACAATATCTTATGCATGCAGAATGAAGGACTAATTACTTTGATGTCTGCAATTGTCCATCCCAATGCCTTCTTGTACTTCCACAATATTCTAAGCAACTTCTCTTTTTGTGTTTCATTCAATGTAGCAGATATTATTATAGGAAAGGGTTAGGCAAAGGTTTGAGCTCAAGTGTTGACGGTTTTTCCGTCAAAGGTTTGGTTCTTGCTTCTATATTTTTTGATTCTTCAAGCACTTCAAATCTGAAACTCTTGTGCTCTTGGTGAGGTGTAGAATTCAAATCATTGAAATACTCCAGTGCCTCCTGATCTTCCACTTCATTCCCATTTATGACTGTATTTTCTAGAGAGTCTTGGCTGGAGTGGTTGTTGAAAATCCTTTGAATCTCTCTGTCAATAATGTTGATGCAGTAACATTCATTTGCTTCTTTGGGAAATTTCATAGCTTTGAACACATTAAATGTCACCTCTTCATCTTGCACTCTCATAGTAAATTCTCCCTTTTGGACATCAATCAAAGTTCTACCAGTAGCTAAGAAAGGTCTTCCTAAAATGATTGAAATTTCAAGATCCTCTTCCATGTCCAACACAATGAAGTCAGCTGGGAATATAAATTTATCTACCTTAACTAACACATCTTCAATCACACCTTTAGGGTATGTGAGTGAACGATCTGCAAGTTGTAAAGTAACATTTGTAGGCTTGGCTTCCCCCAATCCTAGATGGTTGTAGATAGATAAAGGCATCAAATTTATACTGGCCTCTAGGTCACATAAAGCTTTACCAAAATACCGGTTTCCGATTGTGCATGGAATGGTGAAACTTCCTGGATCCTTGAGCTTTGGAGGCAATTTTTTCTGCAATATTGCACTGTATTCTTCTGTCAACGCTACAATTTCATACTCGTCCAACTTCTTTTTCCTTGAAAGAATGTCTTTCATGAATTTAACATAGCTAGACATTTGCTCTAATGCATCTGCAAATGGTATGTTAATGTGCAGTTTCTTAAAAATTTCCAGAAACTTTGTAAACTGCTTCTCTTGCTTTTGCTTCTGTAGTCGCTGAGGAAATGGTGGTGGTCTGTAAGGTTGCGCCTTCTCTTTCTGTATAACCTTTTCTTTTGCTGCACTATCTTCTTGTTTTTCATTCCCCTTTGCAGAATTTTTTGTACTTTCTGCATTTGCAGAATTTTCTGTATTTTCTGCATCTGCAGAATTTTCTGCATTTGCTGATGGTTTAGGTCTTCCCACAATATTTTGCATTTCTTTACCGCTTCTCAACATTACTGTTTTGCATTGCTCTCTATCACCTTTTGGATTAACTTCCGTGTTACTCGATAACAACCCTTGAGGACGGTTGTTCATTGCAGAAGCTAATTGACCAACTTGGTTTTCTAAGGTGCGAAGAGATGCTGATTGGCTTTGCAAAAGTTGGTCAGTTTTCCTTATGTATTGAATTAACAATTCTTCTACACCAGATTTCTTTTCTTGTTGAAATTGTTGCTGCTGCCGCTGCATTTGAAATCCGGGTGGAGTCATGGATTTTGAGGATTGCCCTTGGTTATTATTATTCCAAGAAAAATTTGGATGATTCCTCTACCCTGGATTGTAAAAATTCGAGTTGGGATTATGCTGCTGCCGATTGTAACTCCCCACATATTGTGCTGTCTCTATGCATAGACCATTTTGGTGATTATCTCCGCAAAAATCACAAGTTGGTGGTTGGCTTTTTACTGCATTGACTCCAAGTGTATCCATCTTCTTAGCCAACAAACTAACTTGTGCTGTCAAAGAAGTGAGTGCATCAATTTCATGCACACCAGCAACTTTTCTAGGATTCACTCTTTCTGATGGCCATTGGTAGCTGTTGGAGGCCATTTCTTCCAACAAGTCATATGCCACATCTGTGGACTTGCTCATTAATGCCCCTCCAGCTGCTGCATCTACAATCGTTCTTAAATGTCCTACCAATCCATTATAAAATGTTTGCACCAACAACTATTTGGGAACTCCATGATGTGGACACTTTCTCAGCATATCCTTAAATCTCTCCCATGATTCATACAATGATTCTGACTCATGTTGTACAAAAGTGGTAATATCATTACGCATCTTTGTAGTTTTGGCTGGTGGAAAGAACTTGGCTAAGAACTTTTATGCCAAATCATCCCATATTGTTATTGAACCGGATGGTGATGATATTAACCAACTTTTTGCTTTGTCTCTCAAGGAGAATGGAAACAACCTGAGTCTTATGGCATCATCTGACACGCCATTGTATTTGAATGTGTCACAAATTTCTAAGAAATTTGTGATATGCTCGTTGGGATCATCATTCGGGAAGCCACTGAACTACACTGATTCTTTAAGCATTTGAATAGTCCCCGGCTTGATTTCAAAATTATTAGCATTGATATTTGGCCTGCGAATGCTTGAGTGTATGCCATTCACCCAAGGAACTGCATAATCTCTTAAGGCTCTTGGCTTTGCACAAACATTCTGGTTTTGCCTTTCCATGTTAGTCACTTGGTTCTAGTCTCGGCATAATCTTCTTAGTGTCCTCTCAATTTCAGGATCAAAGTATGCTAGATCAACGCTCTTGGAACGTCTCATACACGCCTGAAATTTCTACAAACAAAAATAGAAATCTGAATAAACAGGAGAAAAGACTTGTATCAGTATTAAAATAAAAACATTTTTATTCCCCGACAACGGCGGCAAAAACTTGTTGTATGTTTTCTATAACACAAATTAGCGCAAGTGCACGTTGTCGCAACAAGTAATATATGACGAGAAAAGTGTCGATCCCACAGAGAATGATTTGTCTTTTCTAGTTTAAGTACTGAAATGGTGTCTTTCTAGTATTATCCAGAAAATGATTTAATGAATGAGATTAAACTACTCAAGTAAAAGAACAACTTAATTATGCTAAGTGATAAACTAAATTACCAACAAGTTAAATTCAATATGAGAAATCCTAGGAATACAAACTATCCCCCATTATGCAAATAAATTCAGCACAATCTCTTTCAGGTCTATTGGTTCTTAACTTGATATATTGACCAAAACACTTAACACATCACAAGCCTCTTTTGCAGGTCAAGCAAATATATTCTATCCAATCAAATATCTATATGTATATGATATATAAATTGAACAAAATTCATTAAGCACAAGTTTTATATGCCATACATGCCTTATGAGTATATGTCTATCTCATATGAAACTCACGTGTACTACACTATGATCATGCATTAATATGCTTAAGACTGAATACCTAAATGCCTTTGTCAAGTTTATTTAAGTATTTCTAGATCAATTTAACTATTGGCCAAGTAATTAAATAGCATTAAGCACAAGCACAATGAATATATTAAAAGCTGAATTAATACCATAAAAGAGAGAGCTAAAATCAATCACATAATGAGTTCAAGGGTGTAATCTTAGATTAATGAAATTAGCTCATCATTAAATTACACAATCTTGAAGCTAATTCCATCAATACATACAAACTAAACATCTTACAACAAGTAAAGAATCAAAGCAAAGAAGACATCCCTGTCAAATGTCTTTGATGTTGAAGCTTGCTTTCCTCCTCTTTGATTTCTCCAAACTTAGAAGTTAGGTGTTTCTTTTGTGTTTTCAGCTGCTGTCCCAGCTAGAGTCTCCTCTCAAAATGTAGGTTTTGTGCAAATATATAGGTAAGAGCACGAAATTAGGGCGCACTTAGGGTTGCTTTTGGATTTCTTGATTTTCAGCATCCTGTCAACTTTTGCTGTCCAGGTCTCAGTGCTGCGGCATTGGAATTCAATGCCGCAGCGCTCACTTTCTGTAATTGGCGCCGTGGCATTGAATGCCCCGGCGCTCAAATGAATGCCCCGACATTGCACTGTAGCAAACAGTGCCTTCCTTTGTATTTTTATCTCTAATGCTCCCATTTACGTCCGTTTTCTCGTGTGATGTTCCAAATGTCTTTGAACCTAAAATTCATAAAGAAAGTGCACAAATACAAATAATTTGAGGTCTAAATGAGCAAATATTAATCTTAGGAGTATCAAAATATTATATGAAAATATGTATTATCAGATGGCTAATCTCTTTTGCCTAAATTTATAGTTTGTAATAATATATATAATGTATGACCACTTTGGATGCCATATCTTTTGAGTCATTGTATCTATAATATTTTCTAGAATAATAACATACATTCTTCTTTTAAAAAAATTACTAATAATATCTCAATAGTTTATCACACTTACACTTTTCAAGTTTACAGAAATTTCATATATGACAGCTTTGTTATTTAAGCCTAACAACTTTTTCATATCGAAATTTCCTTTAATTTATTAACACAAGTACCTAGAGAACCTAAGTGAGATTTTTATATAGGAGGCTACAAGTTCTTCAATTTTCCATATAAAAAATGTTCACTTGTTTCTTGTGTTTGGAGTGAGTTTGCGATGTACGTGTATATGTAATTTCAAAAATTACATCACGCAACAGAAGTGTATTAACAAAAAACCTACAATTTAACAAATAAAACACATATATCATATATATGCATATGTATAACTAATATACAAAATTTATATATAATGAACAATTATGCTAAAATAACATATAAAGAACACTTACTTGATAAAGACAGCTTTACAAAACTTCCAGTCCTCCAATTATCCAAGTAAATAGCTCACTTTGAAGTGTGTTCTTGAATAATCCTAGTCCATAACAGTTTGGTGGGAATATGGAGTTAGAATAGTCGCTCTGATTTAGAATTTCAAGTAACATGTATTCGACCTCTTTAAGTACAAATATTTGTTTCCAAGAAAATAGAATATTCATGCAACTCTTACATAAGACTTGGAAACAATTTCCATGGAGAGGTTTTGTATGTTTCATTTAAGCCATCCATAAGAGAAGAAAGAAAAAAATAAGAAAGGTTTTATATATTTTTTAACACTTGAAAGAACCAAAATAAAAATCTCTCACCCACCTTTCACTTGGCCGAATGTTTCCTTGCTAAATGAATTCATTCGTTCATTCATTCATTTTTTTTGCTTTTCCAACACAATTATCTAAATGTCCTATCACTATTATTCATAACGGAATCAATTATTAGTGCTTAAGAAAGTCCTCCATATGCACGTTATAGATATTACAAAGTAGTTTAGACCATGCATGTTGAGGTTATAGTATATTCGTATAACTCTTCTATCATTTATATCTTAGAGGAGAAGAGATATAAATCATCACCTTTGAATCTCTATTTGCTCGACCATTAACTTATCTTTAGATTTATATTTTTAAAAATAATATCAGCAAATACTTTTACGATATTGTTCATATATACGAAAAATATTTTTAAGAGTTTATACTTGTGGCCACAAGACTTTTTAAAATAAAATCTCAGAGCATCAGGATAACAACTCACTCATATGAGCTGGCAGATGCAATATCTATGCACACTAGACTACATAAGCATCAAACTATGCACAGTGACACCTAGCAATCAGACTATGAAAGAGTTCTGACATGTGTGGAACCAATGTATGGTGGATCATTAACAAGCCATTGTGGCGCTTAGTTCAAAAGACTACGAATAGTATTCAACTCAGAAGACCTTTAATTGATGACTTTATAAGATGTGTATTAGAGTTTCTCATGAGTCTGTTCAGTACCTAGCCTTCACTGAATACCCGTATTTCTATATGAGCTTTCCACTAAGCTTTTGGTTTCCTAAGATGAACTATCTAAACCATCTAGATATAAACATGCAGTAATCTATATAAATAGGTTTCACCAATTGAATCGTATCGATGAATTATAGAACTGATATCCTATATAATATTTAGGATATTCACAGAATCGATACTTATACCGCTCAGGTGCAAATTTATCGTATTATGTAACTCTTATGCAAATAGAATAACCTAAATCTTAACATACCTAAGACTCAATTTTCTTCCAGTCCATATCTCATATATAGTAGAAGGAACAACTTACAATGAAATTTTGTTCAATAAGTGAGTAGCAGTTTCTAAAGCATGACCCTATAGATAGTTTTGAAGATTGGTGAAGCTTAACATCGATCAAACCATATCTAATAAATTTTAGTTTCTCCACTTCAAAACACATTTCTGTTGAGGAGTACTTGGAGAATTATATTGATCTAGAGTCTTATTCTTTTTTAAATAATTTGTAAATTTACTACTCATGTATAAACATCCTCAATCAGATTGAAGGTGTTCAATATACATAGGAGTTTGTTTATTTACTTCTAGTCAGAATTCTGTGAACACTTTTGAAATTTTCGACCTGGGTTTCTTAGAAACACATGTCTATATTGTGATAAATTATGATAAAGACAACCAAATATTGAAATCTATCAATGGTAGTATAATTTATTAGATCATATATATCACTATATACTAGTTCTAATGAATCATTGGCCTAGTGCTCAACACATACATAAGAATTTGGTCAACTTCTCTTGAATACAAGATTTATAAACTAGACAAGGTTCTATGTTTAGATCAAGTATATGTCCATTAACCAGGCAAGATAGTTGTCTTATACCTAATTATTTGTTTTGTTCACCTTGACATTTCTATGCATTTCTTGTTATTTGTCAAATATAATAGCCATTCATTAACTGACACTTATTTAGCAAAACATTATCATTATCATACAAATATAAGAAATTATTCCTAATGTATTTATGATAACTGTCTCTATCTAACACATAAAGTGATATGATTTGCATATTATTCTTGGCACAAAATAATTATTATATAACATAATGCTTCTACTAAAATAGAGAAGTGACTTAAAAGTCTTAGCAGTTATTACGACTAGGTAATCTCTATTCTCTACGTGAAGCTATACTTCTCTTTTCATATTTTTCTAGCATTATCTAAATCATGCAACAACTTGCAGATTTGATAAGAACATGCAATTACTCATACCCCTCATATCATATGTATATGAAATGTCAATGATTGGTAAACATATATCTAAGAGGTCTATCTTTTCTAAATTAAGGTTCCTTAAGCAGTAACACTTACTATTTTAAACCTTACTATAATGGAAACACTTTTTAATGTGAATATCCTCTATACGTGTTTTAGATATATTAAACAAATTTCTATGGAGCATTTACTACTTGTACATCTAATGAGTATATGCTCCCACTAAAGATCATTAGCTAGGATATATGATTTGATTATCAAATTATTCCTAATCCTTTTTTATAAGCTTTTATCACTTCTCAAGAGACATTATTAGAAACACTTCTTATTTTATCTTTTGATCAATGATATATCTTAGTATTTTTATTAATCTAGAATAATTCTTATATTATTAGCAAGTCAAAATATTTATCAGTACCCTATATTTTGTGTTCTTAGATCAAGTATACTAACAAATTGCTCATAACATCTTATCTTTATAAGACACTAACCTTACCACTGTAAGATAAATTGGAGATGTTTAGTGGAACAGTTTTAATCTTTAATAAATAACACTTTAGCCTCATTGATATAACTTTTATACATTTTTTTAGTCTAATAACCCCCTTCCACTGCTTTGCATAATCTATTTAATCTATCAAATGAAAAAAATAACTTTTTAAACTTTACAATGAGAAGTGGACCCTATTAGTTTTCTACTCAGCCTCATGCTATAGCAATATTGGGCTTTATAAACCCAAAAGGTAGATAACTCTTGTCAATTACATCTCATGCAACTCATATCACTGATTTTAAATATACCTTATCCTCATGCTGTAGCAATATTGGATAAGTGCATTCAAAATTAATTTGTCAATCATCAAATATATGTTACTAGTATTAACCTTACGCTGTAGCAATATTGGACAATATTTTTATATATATTTTTCTCATCTCATGTTTAACCGGTATAGCTTGAATAACGTCGACCAATCCCTCACACTAAAGCAATATTAAGAAAGACTGAAGTGACTCATCTAATACCGTATTGACAAGAAAGATTATTGTATAATATTATCTCATAATAAAATATTATTTAATATGATCAACAGATATTTGAATTAATTAATTAATTAATTAATATTATAAATTTTCACATCTCATAAGGATCTAATTTATAATTATAATATATATTTAAGAAAGCACAACTAACCCTCACTAATATGGCTCCCATTATGGTTATCAACGTAAATGAATGATCTTAATATATATAACAATATATAATTGCATAATACAAAGGTAAGGTCTATTAAAAAAAATTAATGCCATTAACACTACAACATTTTATTTGAACGATGTAGCGTTTCTTGAACATTGTGGCGTTCATAATGCTATGGTGTTCATATGGATAAATAAAATGTATTTTTTTTATAACACTACAACGTTCACAACACTGTGGCGTTCAAACATCACCATCTTCATATTTCAAACATTAACATGTTCAAATTTTAAACATCAACATGTTTAAATAATAAACATCAACATGTTCAGTTTTAAACATTACCATATTTAAGTATTAAATAAATAGTTGTTTAAAAATTAAACACCACTATGTTCAAATATTAAATATCATCATATTTAATTTTAAATATCACTATATCCAAATTTTAAACATCAACATGATTAAATTTGAAATTTTACTATGTTTAATATTTTAAACATCAATATGTTGTTTAAATATATATAACATCAAATATAAAAATACTCAAAAACATATTTAACTTATAAACATCACCATGTTATAAATCAAATATCATTATGTTAAAAAAATATATAACATCACATGTAATATCCAATTCCTATTAGTAGTATTGGCGCCTAAATTTCGATATAGAGCAATAAAGACACCGTAGGGTTATCTGATTTTAACCTTATTAGAAATATTTTCTTTATGGTGCGCATGAGAGATATTAGACCAAATTCGATAATTTCACACTCGATCGGATTGTCAGAAGATCCTAGAATATTTTTGAAAATTTTCTTTATTGGCTTAGAAAAGGATTTACTACACGAATTTCCATTTAAGGATTATGTATGGAACAAGCCTTAGTTGAGAAACATAATCCATATATTAGAGAATGGACTAATTAGAAGAAATCTCATAGATTGTCAAGTTGGAAATTCTAGTAAATTCTTTGGACTATTCTAACTAGATAGTTACAAATGAAGCTAATTATATAATTAGTTTTCAACTAATGGTAAATTAGTAATTTAGAGTAAGTTGAGGGGCAAAATGGTCAATTGATGGATAACTATATATATGTCGGAAGTGTGTAGATTTTTCAAGAGAACAAAAAGCAAACATTTAGAGCAAAAGAGAGCAAAATTAGTGCAAGGTGAAGGGGGTGCTGCTACAGTAAAATTTTAGTTTTTATTTTCATTATTTTTCATGCTTAATCAAGCCAAAATAAGGTTACATACCAACTCCTAAGCTCAATTGAAGCCTTCATTAGTGAAAATTCAAAAAAAAGAGGTAAGAAAAGCATTGTTTTGTGAAATTTATAAGTGAGCTTTTAAGATTACTTCAATTGATGTTCTTGTGCATATTCTTGGTTAGATTGAGTTGAATTCTAGTTTGGATCTTGAAAGAGTCATCAATTTGAAAAAATTGGCAAGGTCAGAATTAGGGTTTTGGGTGATTTGAATGTAGAGACTTCTTTTGGTTGTAATTAGGGCATTAGAATGAAATTGGCTTGATTTTGATGTAATTGAAACAAGAAATTGAGAAAAGAAATGTGTTGGAACATAGGGTAAAATTCTGCCACTTTAGGGAAGTTAGTGTTTGAGTGGTGTTTCGATTGAATTGTTGTGTGTAAATGATGCCTTATGTATGTTGAATGTATATGGTTGATGGAAAAACCAAAAATGAAGAAAATGGGACATAATTGTCTATTTTGGAAAAGTGAAGGGCAATTATGTCTAACCAAGTTATAAGGCGTTTAATAATTTTCAGGGTCCCGGATGGTGAGTTAGATTAGATTAAATGACTGCAAAAATGAAAATCAGGAAATAGTATGCATTCGGGCTTTGTATTTCGATTAGGGCATTTAGTGGTTAATTGAGATTCTACCATTCGAATTGGTTCTAAATGTCATTTATGGTGCGTAGGTGAAGGAAACCAAGAGCGGTAAAGGGAGCAAAAATCTGGAGCGAAATTGAACAAAAAGCGGTTGTGAGTTAAAATCTGCCATTTCTTTTATCTTTTGTTTATTTTGTTTTCGCATAATGAAAATGTATGTTTTATGAGCTTTCAATGCATAAACATGATTATGATCTTGATATATATCCATAGATATGCATTTACATGTTCGGTTTAAGAAACAGTTTTAAAATTTTTATATTCGTTTTTAAAGGCCATTGGTACCTTCAAATTATATTGGTGGTGATTGTATTAGACCTGGCCGGTATATCCCATGCACATAGGCAGGTCATGGGGGTGTGTCACTAACTTCGAAAAGTTGGGATGTTGAGTCACGTGAGTCACTTTATGTGTATGGGGTATTGTCTCGCTATATGTATACAATGTAAGATTTCGCTGCATAGCCAGTGAGATGTCTTGAGATGTCACTGTGGGTGCTGGTAGTTGAGGTGCCCCGTGACCTACTCACGTGTACGGTGCTAGTTGCGTCACTGTATGAGTATAGAGCTTTAGGGTTACCATTGATACAGTTTAGAGAGAAAATGGCCGAGCGAGAACTTTACTAGTTTTCGATTTACCAATAGCATTTATGCATTTATATGCACATGGCAGTTATTGTGTTATAGAGATTTTGGATATTATTTTTCAAAGATGTAGATAAAATCCGCTCGACAAGATTTCATCAGTATATGATATTAGAAACCGTTTTATAGCTTTACATCAATTTTAGAAGCATGATTTATGCATATACTTTAGAATTTGCTATCTATGCATAACGTTATTTTATTTGAAATCTTAATTGCACTCACTGAGCTCCTTTAGCTCACTCGTTTTGTATTTTATGTTTTCTAAACCCCCTTCCTAGGTACAGGTCTCGGTACGCAAGCTGCTGATTCTCCTATTGCTGAGTAGTGGGCCAAATCTGAAGATCATTTTTGTATATATAAATGTGGTAGATAACGCCCTTTACTTTATGCAGAATAGTTGTAGGCATGTATATTTGTATGTATGTTTTGAAACAATAAGAAGAGATTTCGATATTATGATGATCGTTTTTGCTTTTTATGAGTATGCTTATTTTGTGATTTAAATGAAACAATTGAGTTTGTGTTGGATTTGATTTGGAAAGGACCGGAGGTCCGAATTGGTAGTATTGAGAAGTGTTTGAAATAGAAGTGAAAATTCTTTACAGGTTTTATATGTATTTTTTGAAAAATAGAGGAAACTTTGCCCGTTTATTTTTTAAATTAAGATGACATTTTCATGTATATTAAAAGATTTTCTCAATAGTGGCAAGCACTAAAAAGAGGTTCGTCTTGCGGAAATTTCTCAACTTACCTAGTTATATTATGAGGAATTTTCATCTAGGTACCGGCAAGGCTGTTGAGACCTACAGTAGAGGGTTTTGGGGTAGGTCCTGTCATCACATGTTTAAATACAATAACATCACATGTCAACATATTCAACAATAACATATTTAACTTATAAACATTACCGTGTTAAAAATCAAATATCACCATGTTAATATATATATATATAACATCACATGTTGTTTAAATATATATAACATCACATGATAAAATATTCAACAACAAGTATTTAACTTATAAACATCACCATGTTAAAAATCAAATATCATTATGTTAAAATATAATAACATCACATGTTGTCCAAATATATATAATGTCATATGTTGTGAAAATATATATAATATGACATGTCAAAATAGTCAACAACAATATATTTAACTTATTTATAATTTTAATAAAAAGTAGTCAAGTCAATATTAATTATTCATTAACTTAGATTGATAATTACTATTTTAACTATGAAATTAAATGAAATTTAATAAGAAATTAAACATTAAGTGTAAAAACTTACATTTAAATATCATATGACGTCTTGTGATGGTGTCACATGGTGAGACATTTATATTAATTATGATTATTTAAGATACTCATAAAATATCATCCCTTTCTATTACGTTATATATTTTATATATTTAAATGCAAACTCGCAATTTATAAATAAGTGGGGACACTATCTTATATTTGTGGGTGAGAGATACAAAAAGTAGGAACACGACGTACGTTAAGTGAGATACAATATACAATAGGTTGTGAATGTAAAAAGTGAAAAGATGTTACATAATATAAGGGAATGTTATTTTATAGGTATCCTAAATAAGTATGATTTTTATATATATTACAAACATCGTGTATGTTCCAACTATTTGTTGCTTTCACCAAAATAATCACTTCTACATTCTTAGCTCATTATCGGTTACCATTGAAAACATGTTATGGATGTCCTAAATAAGTATGGTTTATATATATATTTTACAAAAAGTAAAATAGTTACAAACAACATCTTGTATATCCCACTTAACACACTGCATGTTCTCACTATTTGTTATTTTTACTATGAAAAGTGCCTATATCCCCACTTTATACATTTTTAGTTGAAACTAGTACTTACGTGCCATTTCAATTTTGTATAAATATTAATTGTTTAATATTTATATAATAAAACTTTCAAACAAAATCATTAACATTAAATATATATGGTAAGATTTGTGTAACACTTCAGGCATTATATAATCTGAATGAGTTAAGATCTAGTTCAAAAGAGATTAGACCAGTGCTAAGAGTTAGCTATACTGAGAGTTATAAATGATAAGAGTTAGCACTAGTAAAAGTTAGCAGGTTATAAGTCAGCCAGATCTAAAGAGTTAGATCATTGTCTGAAACGAGACAAAGACTTGAAGATATACTAGTAATGATATCGTTGCAAATGGTTACAGTAGATGATAAGAAATGTTATTATACAAGTATATTCTCAAACCTTATGTTCTTGATCTTTTTTCTTCGATGCAAGTATGCAGTAAGGACTGTGTACTGAACTTCGTGGTAGAAATGATTTTTCTTAGCTAATAATGAGCTTAGTGGAAGCTTGCATAGGCATGGGAAACTTTAGTGAGGACTAGATACTAAACTGACTCAATTAATATCTCTAATAGGCATACCACAAAGCCGTAAATGGATGATTCTTTTGAGTTGAGTAGTATTCATGGTCTTTAGGCCTGGCTTTTGAGTGATCCACCAGACTCAGGTTCCACACATGTCAAAGACCTTTCATGGTTTGACCATTGGGTGTTGTGGGTATGGGCCGATGCTCATAGAGTCCAATATATGGATATGAGATCTATCAACTTATATGGATGAGTTGTATATCCAAATACTCTAAGATTGTGTTCTAGAAAATCTTATGGTCATAAGTAATTCACCTGAGAAAATATTTTTTTTCCGTATAAGAAATAATATCGTAAAAGTGTTAGTGGATATTATTGACAAGAATACAAATCTAGAGATAAGTTATAGAGTTGAGCATATGGAGACTTAATGGTGTTGATCTATGTCTCCGCTCTTCTAAGATATAAATGATGAAGGGATCATATAAATATGTATTAACCTCACCTTATATGGTTCAACGCACCGTATTGTTATTTTCATAACGTGTGCAGGATAGTGTTTATAGACTTATGAAAGAGTTTCGTAAGATAAAACGGATGTGATCTGGGATAACGCATCAAATTAAATAGTTCAATTTAAGAAGTTCTTAAATAATCATAATTATTTCACAGTCTTTTAGGGAGATCATAAGGTTTAAATGTTATGCCAAGGATCTAGGCAATTAGGACTTGCCATTTTTACCTTTCTATTGAATGTCATATTTCATGCCATTAATTTATTAGGGCATGACACATGTCAATATTTTATTGGCTTAATATATAATTTTCAAATGATGTAAAATTATATAAATGAAATGAATTAAAACAAATTGTTGTCATGTTTTTATTGGTCAAAATGCAACTAAATGTTGAAGAAGTGAATGACTTGCAATTGTTTGCAAAGTGAATTGTTTTTTAATGGTAATATAAGCTAAACATTGGACAAATAAAGTAGGAGGTGGCAAATGCATGAATTGTCATTAAGAATGTGGTGGTGTTTAAACCTCACATATTGCGACCAATTGTGCTCACATTCGGCTACCACAACATCTTGCCACTAATCCCTTTTTTGAAGCATGAAGTATATTTTGTCATGCTTCATCTAAATGGCTAGCTTATTTTTGAATTTAATTCGTTAAAGGGGTGGCATAAATAGCTATAAATGAAGGCTTCATTTCATAAGTAAAACTCAAGCAAGGAATGACGAGTGATTTGTAAACATGAAAAATGTATACAAAAAATAGTAAAGTGCCAAGAGAAATTAGGCAAGAGTTGTTGTATGTATTCTAATATTTTGACAAAAATATGAAACTACCATTCTAGCTCGGAGGGTCTCACTAAGTCCTAAACTAGAATTGTGTAAAGTACACTTTAAGGGTGAGTTCTCTAATATCTTATTAATTAATGAGATTATTAATTTATATTTCACTGTGTATTTATGCATGTGACATGTAAATTAAAATTTTAAAATGTACATAGTCACCCAATGTATAATGCACTTTTAAATTGGTATTAGAGTGCATTATTATGTGCTGTTTGTTATTTATATACTCAATTAGAGTGTCCATAATGTAATTAGAATGTCCTAACACTACTGATTATGCGATTAAAATATTTAAAATTGTGTAATTAGGATGCAGCTGAAATAGATGTCGCCATAGCGCTGGTAGTCTAGTGCCACAGCACTTGTAGCCTAACAATGTGGAACTGGAAACAAAATATCCAGTACCGCAGCACCACTGGTCTAGCGACGTAGCGCTGGGTAGTGATCCAGCACCGTAGCATCTGAAGCTCGAAGCCACAATGCCAGGACGGAGACCCTAGCACCACAACGCTATAAAGGTTGAAACTGTAATACTAGAGAATGGGCCTTTAGCATTGCAATACCGAGAATCTAAGAAAAGTTATAATTATGCTAATTACTCTGATTGTTTATTTTTAAATTGTTTAAAAATATTTATTATTTATTTTATGCAATTTATAAGTTGTTATAATTATTACCTTTTAAGCTATGGCCTATTTTATTTTTGCTAGTAACCGTAATGGAAGCCCTACTGGGGGGGGTTTGTTGTGCTTGTATAAAATGAATGTGTTATTGAGAATCACATCCTTATAAAATGGGGACAAGAATGCAAAAATCTCTCTTACTCAAATTGAATAGTATTTCATTATAGGATGATCTTACATGTTGATCCGTCTTGTCAATACAGTGTTAAACAGGTCATCTTGATTTTTTCCAAAATCATTAGAGTGTGAAGATTGGTATATGTGGTTCAAACTATGCCAGTTAAACATAAGATGAGGCAAATAAATACGAAAGTATTCCTTAGTTCGCTACAGTATGTAGGAAGTATTGGTAACATATATTTGATAATTAACAAGTTAATATGTAATACACTTGCCCTGGATCGCTATAATGTGTAGATAAGGTGTATTTAGGATTAAGAGAAAAAGTTGCATGAGATGCAATTAATAAGAGTTGTCTATTTTTTAGGTTTATGTAGGCCAAGATCGCTACAGGGTGCGGCTGGAGTAAAATGTCCATAAGGTCTAATTTTGATTGTATATTTTAAACTATCATTTTTTCGTTTGAGAGATTTAAGAGATTTTATGAAGCAGTGGGAAGGCACTTTTAGATTAAAAAATGTATAAAAGTTATACTCATGATCTAAATCATTATTTACCAACGATTAGAAATGTTTGGCTACACATCTCCTTATTTATCTTATAGGGATAAGATGAATATTTTATGGAGATAAAATGACTACAAGCAATCTGTTAGCATACTTGATCTATGGACACCAATTATAAGGTATCGAGAAATATTTAGACTTGCTCATAAATCTGAAAAAAGTTCTAAATTTAGAAAAACTTGGATTTATTATTGATCAGGAAATAATATAGAAGTGTTTCTTATAATGTCTCTTCAGAAGAGATTGAAAATTATTAGAAATGGATTAAGAATGATTTGAGAGTCAAATAATATATCTTGGCCTCCATGTCTAATGATCCTCAGTTAGAGCATATGCATATGAGACATACAAGTGGTATTATGCTCCATCTAAAAAAATTATATCTTAATCACAAATAGAGAATAATAACAATAAAAGTGTTTCCATTTAGGTGAGATTTGAAATAGTAAATATTACTATTCAAATATACCTTACCTTTGGAAAGATACACCTTTAGATATCTATTTATCAATTATGAATATTTCATTAGCACGTGATGTTAAAAGTGACACAAGGGTATGAGATATCGCTTATTGTTCTCATGTCAGTAAGTGTTACATGATTTGACAATGTCAGATGGCTAAGAGATGAGATGTACAGCTTCACGTAGTAAATAAAGATTTCCTAGATGTAGTATCCATTAAGATTTTTCATCGTTCTATATTTTGACAAAAGCATTGCATTGTATTATTATTTTATGCTATACGTTATCAGGCAAATCATATAACTCACTGTATTAGCAGAGAGGGTTATCATGGATACATGAGGAATAATTTCTCATGTAAATATGATAATGATAATATTTTGTTAACTGAATATCAGTTAATGAATGACCATTACATTATAAGTATAACTTGAAATGTTTAGGTGAATAGAACAAATAGTAGTTCGGGAACTTTGAATAATAATGAATTGTAAAATATAAAATTAGGTCATATAGTCGTGAAATGACTATCCTGTCTAGTTAAAGATAGGCAGATACTTGATCTGATTATGAAACCTAGGCGAGCTTATGAATTTTAGATTCTAGGAAAAATGACCAAGTATTTATGTAAGTAATGGATACTAACCTAGTGATTTATTTTAACTTGTATATAATCCAAGGAATCATACTACCGTTGGGTGAATTTTGATATTTCACCGTGATTTATCATGATACAAATATGTGTTTCTGGGAAACACAGAATGAAAACCTTTGAAATGTTCAAAGAGTTCCAACTACAAGTAAAGAAATAAACCTTTATGTATATTCAATACCTTTGATTAGATCTATATGATATATACATGAGCAGTAAATTCATAAATTATTTAAAAAAAGAATGAGATTTTTACTCAAAATAATCCTTCAGATAGTCATTAACATAAAATATATTTTGGAGAGGAGGAATTGAACTTTATAAAATATGATCTGATCGATATTAAGTTTGATTAATCTTCTAGAACATCTTTAAGGATATGCTATAGTAACTGTTAATCACTTATTGCATAAGGTTCTATGTAAAGCCATTCCTTCTACTCTATATGAGATATAGACTAGAAAAAAATAAAGTCTTAAGTATATTAAGATTTGAGGCTATTCTATTTGCATAAAGATTTATGCAATATGATGAACTTTCCCCTAAAAGGTACAAGTATCAGTTTATTTTGTATCTCAAGAATTCTTCGAGATACTAGATCTATAATCTAAAGGAGTTAAATATGTTTGTTCTTCGCTATGCTACTTTCTTGAGAAAGATTTTCTAATAGATGGTAGGGATTGTAGAAAGATTAAACTTAATGAAATCAATCTAAAATTATATAAGTCGACGATGTAAAACTTTAAAGTTCAATTAAGTGAAATATCTGTAACATACCCTCTTCATCAATCTAAAATGATATCGAGAGATACATAGCAGGTATGCTTGATATATATATATATATATATAGGTACTCTTGGTGTTTTCTTATTTGAAGAAAAGTATCCTTTAATTTACAAAAAAGTGATATTGGACATCAATTCAGTAATATAGCAACATGTTATGAAATTCAAAATTGACTCTATGCATAATAATCAAGTCAAGCACTTAGTTGTGCTTCCTATAAGAATTGCTCTTATTTACTGTAAATAAGTTTACACAATAGAAGTATGGGTTTACTATAAAGGTAGAGATCTTTTAATCTTGACTGGTAATAAAATGTTACACTCACAGATTTATGATTAGAAGTGAGAAGATCTTTTTACCAGTAATTTTGCTTAAGTCAATTTAAATTTTGTTGGCTATTATTGTGTGTTAGATACTTTATTTTAACAAAGAAATCATAGAGTCTAGTTTCATCTAGAATAAAGTAAAAGTGTGTGTTTAGAAATAATAGTGGAAGCATAATTTTCTTTCTAATTCTCTATGTGTTTGACATATTGAATGTTAGAACTGACATTGATATGTTGCAAGGTAGTTGGATAAGAGTTATTTAAGTAAGAACTTCTTCGTAAAATATTTGGGAAGGGCTTCCTATATATTAGCTATAAAGTGTTATTGAGATAGAGTTAGAAGGCTGATTGGACTATCTCAATCTATATACATAGACAATGTTCTTGAATAGTATAACTTCTATAACTATAAGACAATTAATGTACTCTTCAAACATGACATTTATCTTTTTGAAGAGGAGGTGTCCTCCATAAGAAGATAAAAATATTAGAATGTCTAACTGTTGGAAAATTGGTGATTCAACAATCTTGGTTGGACAAGAATTGAGATGAATACCAAAGTAGAGAGTCACAAGAAGTCTAGAACGTGTGGGACACGTATGGAGAAGTCTAGGACGTGTGGGACACGAAGGGGGAAGTGAAACGGGACTCAAAGACGCAAAGGAAAAGAAGAAATCACGGGCAAGCTTCTAGCGCTGCGGTGCCCAAGGATGAGCGCCACGGTGCTCAACACAGAAGACCAGCACCGTAGCGCTGGATGCGAGAAGGGCCAGCGCTGCGGCGCCCAGGGACGAGCGGCGCAGCGCCAGAACGCGTGGAAAAGTCTGTTTTAGCTCGGAATTTCAAGTTTTGGGAAGTTTTGGACTTCCAAAACAAGTGGACTCTTACTCCAACAAGGAATAGGGTTAGTAGGCACGAAATACACCCTATATAAACACTTGTAAACCCTTGTTTAAGATTAAGCATCTAAGGTTTCAAGATGTAACCATAAGAGAGAATAGAGGAGCTAGGTAGGCACTAAGTGCGTGGTGCACTAGGGTGTAACCTTGGGGGGTGTTTTCTTCTTTAGGTTCTTTGAGTGAATAAAATAGAAACACCATAGATCATTTTAGCTTAGATGCTCGGGCTATTCTTGTGTTTCTTGTAAAAAGCTCTTATGAGGAGATACGAAGAGGTCTTAGGGAGTCATAATGATCAAGGGTAAATGCTTAGAGGTCTCTATGAGAGATACTAAGGGGTCTTGTGGGATCATTGATGATGAAAGAAGATACTTTGTGATCTATTTCAATGGGAAGAAGCTGGATCATGGATCCTCCGTGGACGTAGGCAATTTGGGCCGAACCACGTATATCTTGTGTCTTGTGAATGGTTTGTTTTCTTTATCTTTATTGGTGTGTTAATCTTATGTGTTCTTGCTTATGGTGTAAGTTATGGTTTTTTGCTGCGCAAAGAGAATCAAGGTTGTGGCTTAGTTGATACCATGGGGGTGTCAAATTGAAGTGCACGGCTTGATATCTCGCAACACTAACATATAAAATACATCAACGAGAGATAGCTTGATTTACGCCATGTTATGTATGAAACCTAGATCTGGATAGCGGTAAGTGTTTCTAGCTAGTATTGATCTAATCTAGGTCACAACTATTAATTGGCCATGAAAACATATCTGAAATACTTGTGAGGTACTAAGTCATAGAGAAAGTTAATTACATATTAGAAAATACATAGACTTGGACTGCTAGTCTAGCCTAGATGATTGAATGTGTACATCTAGTTGTGTATTTGTTCTTATCTGTATCGTAATTAATTAAAAGTACAATATAAATATCCACAGCTGATTCAACCTAGGAGGCAAAATTTGTTGAGGCTTGAGAAGTCTGCAAAAGAATTTTTGTGGATATATAAGTTAGTTATAGAGCATAGAGTAATTTCAAACTCAATCGATCTTATCCTATTAAATGCAATAATAATAAAGAAAATGCTTAAGCTAAGAAGCCATTAAGCGCAATAGAATTCTAATCATATGGACTCTGAATACTACATAATTAGAAAGTTTTTCGCTATTAGAGATGTAAAAGAATCTAAGATATATTTCATAAATAATATAGCTGACCTACTTAGGCCTTAACTCTTAATGTATTTGAGAAACACATGAAGATGATAAGTATTAGATATTATCGTGAATGACACTATAGCAAATGGGGGTTGTTGGAACTAGTGCTTACGTGCCATTCTAATTTTATATGAATATTAATTATTTAATATATATACAATAAATATTTTGAATAAAATATTTAATATATAAATATATATGGTAAGATGTATGTAACACTTCAGACATTGTATGATCTGAAGGAGTTCAGATTTGATTCAGAGGAGTTTGGATCAGGGCTAAGAGTTAGCTATACTGAGAGTTAAAAATGCTAAGATTAGTATTGCTCAAAGTTAGTAGGTTATAAGAGTCAGCCAGATCTAAGGAGTTAGATCCTTGTCTAAAACGGGACAAAAACCTGAGGTTATACTAGTAATGATATAGTTGCAAAGGGTTGCATTAGACGTTAAAAAATATCAGTATGCAAGTATGTTCTCAAACCCTATGTTTCTATTCTATTTTCATCGATGCAGATCTATCAATGAATCTATTTTATATAGATTAGTGTATGTTTATATCTGTATAGTACAAATAGTTATTCTTACCTAACCATGAGCTTAGTGGAAGCTCGTATGGGCATACTAATACTCAATGAAGACTGGGTAATGAACTGGCTCAATTAAGATCTCCAATATACATTTCATAAAGCTATCAATGAATGATTATTTCGAGTTAAGTAGTATTTGTTGTCCCTAGACATGAGCACTACAGTGGGCTTATGAGTGATCCACCATACTTAGGTTCTACATATGTTAGAGACCTTTCATGTCTGACCGCTGGGTGTCACTAGGTATGGTCCGATGCTCATGGAGTTCAGTGTGTAGATATGGATCCGTTAACTCATATAGGTGAGTTGTATATGCAGATGTTCCAAGATTGTGTTCCAGAAAATCTTAGCCCATAAGTAATTCAACCAAGAAATTTTTTTTCTTATGTAAGAAACAATATCAAAAAAGTGTTTACTGGTATTGTTTATCAAAATATAAATCTAGAGATAAATTATAGAGTTGAGCATATAGAAACTTGACAATGATGATCTTTATCTACGCTTTTCCAATATATAAATAACGTAGGGATTATACAAATATGTATTAATCTTAACTTTTACAGTTCAATGTGTCATATTTATATTTCCATAATATATGTGTGGGCCAACATTTTTGGACTTACGGAAGAGTTCGATAAGATAAAACGCGTGTAAACCTAAATAGTCTCACTATATAAAGTGTACTTGTTGTGCATTGGGGTAAGGCACCTGTAATACCCGTATTATGTTTTATTTTACTATTATTAGAATATATGGCTAAAAATATTATTACACATATATTATAGAATATGTGTGGCTAATAGAATTATTGTGTATAGTTTAAAAATATATATTTATGTGTATAATTATATGAATTACTAAAGAATCATTAAAGAATTGCTGGATTTCCTCATGACCAAGTCTTAGTCCAAAACTTTTATAAAATAGAATAATTTGTATTGTTGATAAATTCTATAATTTCGAGTTTCAGTAATTTTTCATAAATAACCATGAAATTATGAAAATCCCTTATTTCTGCAATATGAAGAAATGAAAAATTAATTTTGATTTATCCAATGATTTTATAAAATTATGATTTTTAGGGATCTTAAACATATAGATGTCAGTCTGACATATTAAAATCTCATACTTTAATTCATTATTTTAGAATTATTAAAATTTTCTAAAGTAAGATAACAACATTTCAAGAATTTACAAATAGATTCTAATTTTTTTTGGAATAAATTCATTTTAAAATAATTTCTCAACGAAATTTACCTAGAATGATTTATTGTGAACTAATATATGTATGTTGAGTAAATTTGAGGCGGTTTCATAATTTTTGAGTAAGTATTTAAATTTATAAAATTCATAAACTAATAGTTGTTTAGTGAAAATATCTAATCTTGGTCTTATCTTGATATAATTAAGCCTAGTGTTGAATATGACCTACACAAGCACTTAAGAAATAAGTACCTAATTAGATCCCTTCTTGCATCTTGATGACCCATTCATCAATAATTTATACATATGTAGTGTTGATGTGACCTAATACAAGCACTTAGTAGACAAATACCTAATTTAGTGACTCATTCATAAACCTAATATGTCCACCTTAAGCAAGTGAATTTATCGCCATGTACCACTCAAATAGACATTATATATAGATGGTGTCTATATAAGAAAGGATGTAGAAATTGATTGAAAAAATCAAAACTAGAGTGTGTATGTGAGTTGAGAGTGTTGAGCCATAAAACAATCAAGTGTTGATTTAAAAAATGAAGGAGAAGAAAAATAAGAAAAAGATAGTTAAGTGTTGATTGGTATCTTGATTTAAGGTATGTTCCTCTACTATAATTTCTTTAGTTATAATTTTTATAAATATATAGAGTTCATAACTATTTAACATATTTTGTGGTGAATTGCCAACAAAAATGGTTTATGAGAATGAGGTTATGTAGAATAGAAATGAGAAAGATATTATGTGAAGTAGAAATTAACTTTTGAGTTTGTTATGAGTAGTATATTGACAGAATTAAATTGACATTTTGAATAATTATTCTATAAATGTGATTCTTTCAAATGAGTTATACTTCATAATGATTATTTAAAACTTTAGTTTTTATCAACAACTATATAGCTTTGACGTTTGAATATATATTTATATTAACTAGTAAGTGGGATCCTAACAAACAGATAATTTAATAACAATATGTACATTCTCCAAATAAATTGTATTGATGCAAATATATTTTTGTATCATGACTTATATTTCAAAATTTAACACAATAAGAATTCTAGAGAAATTTGTTTCAATGAAAATCTCCGAGAATTGAATTTTCTATGAATTATTAAATTAGAGATTGTAATGCTGAAAACAGAAAATTCTGCAGTAAATTCAAATTATGAAAATTATGAAAATTGTTTCACCTACTAAATGATCTTAAACAATTCTGAAATTTTATATATTGGAATTTATATATGTCTAATTATTCTAATTTTAATTTCATAATTTTTAGACAACTGTAAAATATCTTATGAATAAAATTACAAACTATGTTTGCATCTCAAAACTATTTAACAGATACCATCAAGCAGAAACATAAATTTATTTTTAATAGTTTTACTAAGCCAAATATCCTGAATAAATTATATGTTGAACCCTTATGTGTCTATAATAGATATATATATATTTTATATGAATCGGATATACAGAATATAAGATACAAATTTTGGAGTATTTACTGTTTGATACTGAAATATGATAAAGGAAGAGTTATAAGTTTAGAGATATATCTGTTTTGAGAATAATTATGAAAGATAATTAATTGTTATCTTGATGAGTAGGATATTTATAGTTATTATGATATTCTAAATATAGAAAATGCTTCAAGAAACTTATGATTTATTGTTACTTTTGAAACTATTATGGTTTTTCAATTAAATGAATTTCCACTAATTTTGGTTAAAAGTACAAATTGTCTTTTTAAGTTTGTGTATTTTCCGAAGTTTTCAAATAAATTTTTTATTTATAGTTTTAAACCTCTCTTTAAACAAGATTTCAAAACTATGAATCTTTATACAGTAACTCAAAATTCAATTTTGAGTTAATTGAATATTATTTACAAAATCGTTGTAAGTTATGTTATTATAAAAGAATTAAAGCTTTGTATTTGAAATAAATTGAATTATTGAATAAGAAATTTAAAGAAAATATTTTGGCTCATTGTATATAGTCATATGATATTGATCAATTGACATGATATACGATTTGAACCAGCTGATATCCTTTCTAAAAGTGTATAGTACAAATGATTATTGGCCGGGTCACAGAGGGTACATGTGACATTATAAAATTTTAAAATTGGACGAGTCACCGGAGGTACATGTGACATAATGAAGATTTTATTATTGGTTAGGTCACCAGGGGTATAGTTGATACTATATGGCATGAGCAACTTTTTTATATGAAAGTTCAAGAATTGTTATTGAATCGATTTTTGAAATTATTTATGATATTGAAGAATTTTATTTCGATAACTTGAAATCAAAACTTTTATTGATATTAATGATGATATTTTAAAAATGCTTGCAACCTTTCGAATAGAAATCCTATACAGTATAAATAGTTTTACTTACCAAGTCAACCACTCACCTTTCATCATTAACGTTTTTGCAGATTAAGTTTTAGTCTAGTGAATTACCTTAGTGTTAGACATTCAGAGAGCTAATATTTTTCTTAAGAAGAGAAAATTATGTCTCTAATAGTTTTAAATATTGTCTTCTTTGAGTTGTAAGTACAATTTGAAAGTTAAGACTTTATTTTAGAGATTTATCTTTGTCTAGAGACTTTAAGAACCTTTTGTTTGATAAATAAAGATTTAGCAAATTTCTATGAAAAATAAAAAGTACAATAATTTTATTTTGTAATAAAATTAGTAGCATCTTATTTAGACGCATGTTTTTTAAGTGCAAAATATTCGGCGTATTATAATTGGTATCAAAGCACAGTTAGGATTTATAGACTGTTATAAGAATAAAATTTGCTATTGGTCTAGAATGTGACACTAATGGTTTTGTCGATATGAAGGAGAATAAAGGTATCAAGGGATTTCTTGTTTATAGTGATTATTCTAGATATGGACTAAGTTATGTAATGACACAACATATGAAGGTTATAGCTTCTACTTTTAGATAGATTAATAAATAAGAGTTAAATTATATGACTTGTGACTCAAGAGTCGTAGGCAGTACTATTTACACGTAAGACTTAGAGACATTACTTATACAATATTACATGATAGACTATACTAATCACAAGAGTTTGAAGTATTGATTTACGTGGAGAGATTATAACTTAGTTTATGAAACCTTTCTATATAGCCAACCATATAAAATACTTGTATTATTGGAGAATGTGAGGTTAGTATAGTTGAAGGAAAAATGAACTAGTTTATTTGATGGTAATTAACCCAAGTACTCAGCGTATTGGACATAATATAGTATATTGGCATAAAATTAAGTAATAATTTGGTATAAGTGACTTAGCATTCTTGTGATGATATGATTTATTGTGAATGGTATCGATCAAATCAATTCTTTCAAATAGAATTTTATTTAATTAAATTTAAGGTTTTATAAGAAAGATAATTATTGATATAGGCAAGTGACTACACTTTTAAATGGGTTATTAACATCAAAGTTGATTGATATTATATACAAATTTTTGCATATAGTTTAGTTATTAGGTTTCCAAAAGATAAGGTTATATAAGTGTTAATTCTTAATAGTTACATTTTGTTGCTAATCCTTGTAGCAATGCACAATATGAGATTTTAAGGACAATAGGATGGAAAATTTAGCAATACGTTGATAATCCTCAAAGATTTGACCTAGTTATTAAGTTTGTAATAAACTTCACATTTTATTACTATAGTAAAAGGGACAAATATTATTGACCATGACTTGGAGTTAAAATTTTATGGATATTAAAATTAATTTTTTTTATATATGTATATATGTATAAGGATGCACTATTTGGAGATAAATTACTCGAGTGATAAATGAAATAAATTTTAACTATTTTATGGCATGTTTTTATTGGTCAAAATGTAAGTAAATGTCGATGAAATGAATGACTAGCAATTGTTGGCAAAGTGAATTATTTTTTAATGGTAATATAAGCTGAACATTCAGAAAAATAAAGTAGGAGGTGGCAAATGCATGATTTGTCATTAAGAATGTGGTGGCATTTAAACCTCACATATTGTCACCAATTGTGCTCACATTCGGCCACCACAACACCTTGCCACTAATCCTTTTTTGAAGCACATGTAAATGGCCATCTTGTTTTTTAATTTAATTGGCTAAAGGGGTGGCGCAAATTACTATTAATGGAGGTATCAGTGAAACGCAAGAAATGGCAAGTGATTTAAAAACGTGAAAAATGTATACAAAAGTGCTGAGAGAAATGAAGGGTTACTTTATGTATTCTAATATTTCAACAAAAATAAAATGTTATCATTTTAATTTAAAAAACTTTACCAAGTTTTAGATTAGAATTACGCAGAACATATTTTAAAGATAAGTTCTCTAATATTTTATTAATTAATAAGATAAATAATTTATTTTTCATTATGTATTCATGCATGTGATATGTAAATTAAAATTTTAAAATATACACAATCACCAAATGCATATAGTACACTTTAACTTAGCTCGTTATTGATTACTAATAAAAATATGTTATATAATATATAGATATGCTATTTTATAGATGTCCTAAATAAGTATGATTTTTATATATTTTAAAAAAAATAAATAATAAAACATTACAAATAATATCATATATGTTCTATTTAACATACTATATGTTCCCGCTATTTATTGTTTTTACCAAACAAATATCTTAACTCGTTGTTGGTTACCATTAAAAGCATGTTGCATAAGTAAGATACAACATACAATAGGATGTAAGTTTTTTGTTTTAGGTAATTTAATATTAACCTCAGTTATTTAAGATACCATAAAATATCATTCCTTGTATTATATTACATTTCAGGTGCAAATAAATGCAAATTCGCAATTTTTTATAAAGTATGAACATCATCTTATATTTGTGGGTGATAAATGCAAAAAGTAAAAAGACGTTATACATTAAATGGGATACACTATACAACGATTTGTGAATGTAATTTTTTTTTATTTAGGTACTTTTGTACTAACCATTATCATTTTATAATTTCAATTTCAATATGTAAAATTTTAATTACGTTGTTATAATTCTAATTTTAATTTCAATTCAGTCAAATGTTATAAGTCGAATTTAAAATTTAATTACACTAAATGTTATAATTTCAATTACATTAAATGTTATAATTCTTATTTTAATTTCAACTAAGTTAAATATTATAATCTAATTATGTCAAATGTTATAATTCTAAATTCAAATTCAATTATTTTAAATTCTGCAATTCCAATTCCAATTCTAGTTTCAATTATGTTAAGTGTTATAATTTTAAATCTAATTTCGATTTTAATTATTTTAAATGTTATATTTCTGATTCCAATTTTAGTTACGTTAAATATTATAATTCCAACCACAATAATAAATTCAATTTTAATTGCATTAAATATTATAATTTCAATTCCAAATTTTAAATTCAATTTCAATTATGTTAAATATTATAATTTCAATTCCAATTTTAAATTCAATTTGAATTATGTTAAATGATATAATTCTAATTTTAATTTGAAATTTAATTTTAATTACATTAAGTTTTATAATTTCAAATCTAATTTCAATCTTAATTACATTAAATATTATAATTCCAATTCAATTTTAATTAAATTCAAATTTTAATTTTAATTTCAATTATATTAGATGTTATAATTTGATAGAACCCGGCCCAGAATCCTACAATGTGGATCTAGATAGGCCTTGTCGGCACCTAAATAGAACGCTTCCCAAAGTTCGCTATTAACCCTAGGAAATTCCATAAGGCGAACTCTAAAATTACTCTTAATTTCTTTTTGATATATTCTCATAACCACGGGAAAAAATGTTTAAATTTGTTTTTTCTTTCTAAAAATTCTGAATTAAAACAGACAAAGTTTCCTATGTTTTTCTGAAAATCTATACTTCATAAACTTGTAGAAAATACATTTCAAATATTTCTTACATCCCTTATCTACAAAGTGGACCTTCCCAAATCAATCAACACATGCATTCTTAATCATACTCTAACAGACATCCATAGCAAGAAAATCAACTATTTCAAAAAGACATAAATATTCATTTTAGTTCCAAAATCTGTCATGCTTGCTATACTATGCAAAACTAAATATGATACATGTATATGCACTAAATGTATACATATAGCTCTGTACATGCATAAGAGATGGTCGTAGGGTTGGCTTACTACTAATTCACAGAAGAAACTGTAGGTTATACGCTGTTGGCTATACTTGGGGAATGGGTGTGAAATTTGAATAATTGTGAAAACATATTGAAAATTCTAAAAAGCCTTAAAAACTGTTCTAAATCTCGAATATTGGTACAGCTCTACCAAGCGGTTTTCTTTATTTAATTTTTTTTAAAAACTTAATAGGTTATTGTTGAAATCTGTAAACATTATTAACAAACATTTTTATTTACTGGAAAAAAAACTACATATCTCAAACTTTCGCTCAGTTTTAATTTTTCTGAAAAGTACAAATGGCTACCCTAATGTTGGACCCACTTGTCGACGTAACGGACAAAATGAGTCGGTCATAGGGAGGTCTCCACTAGTAGCAACCACTATGACCAATCTGATAAACTGATAAATCTAAGACATCTCACTATCTATGTGCCGTAATATACATCGCAGACATATAGTGAGACAACACCTCGTAATATAAGTGACTCATAGACTCAACACCTCGACTCCCCAGAGTTAGTAGCATTCAACCCAACTGACTGACCTGCCCATGCATACGGGGTGTATCGGTCTATACTATGCCCGCAGGGATCTAAATTTGCTAGCTGATAACTGATAAATAGGGTACCACTGGGTTTTGAAAACTAATAATATTTAAAAACTATTTTTTGAAATTGATATGTAAATTTTTAAAATCTATTTCTTACTGCTGAAAAATAACTCTCTACATATGTTAAAATATTGAACAGTAATTCTAAAATTTTGCGGTATTTTTAAATGATAAATATTTAATTCTCGTTATATCAAAAATATCAAATAAAATATTACTATGCTTTCCTTAACTCTTAAAAATTACGTAACTTGAATAAATTACCTAAAACAACAACATTTAAATTAAAAAGCACATAAATACCAATAATTTAAAATAAACTATATTTAATTTCTTTTAATTGCTTTCCCACTTAGCAGCTATCCTACGCTAAAATTTCTTTTTCGGGCCTGTCCTTTCACCGGTTTCGACCTTCGGTACCTACAAAGCATAAATTACACTTTAGTCCCCCAAAAATGATAAAATTACAAAAATACCCCTAGTATACATTTTTCGGCCAACACCAAAATTCCTTTCTAAATTTACAATTTTGCCCCCAACAATCTCAATTTATGCACAAACTACCATTTTTGGTCAAAGGGGTCCATAATCCCTTATAAGTTTCTTCGGACATAATTATCCTTAATCTTTGTCATAAATGACCATTATGCCCCATATCCTAACTTTGATTTTCACCCATCAAAACTCATCTTAAGTGTCATAGAATTCATTCCTAACCTCAATTTTATCTAATTGCACTTGTACCACTAAAAGCTCAAAAATGGCCAAAATGACCCAAATGGAATTTTTATCAATTTTCAATTTTCTTCTTACCTATGGTCTTATCTACATCCCAAAATCATTCTAATGCCCTAAATTTATTCAATTGAAGTCCAATTATACAAAACCCTAATTTACTATTCTAGGGTTTGGAATTCTCACCTTTTAAAGAAAATTTTCCCTTAATCTACCATGAATCTTACTTAGGCACTTGGAAACAACTTGAATTTGGTGTAGATTCCTTGATTTGGCTTAAAAATTTCATGTGTTTCACTATTCACCTTCTTCCCCTCTTCATGGCAGAAATCCTCTCTCTCTCTCTCTTTTGTTTTTTTTTTCTTAACAATTTTTTGAAATTAAACACTTGGCCTTTATATATATATATCCAAAAAATGCCTAATTGCTACCTAGTCCTCCAATTAAAAAGCCTTTGATTGGTGGCCAATAATTTAATAATTATTACTAATAACTAATAAAATATAATATAATAGACTAATATATACAAATGTCCCAATTTGATTGGTCCAAATGTCTTAAAATATACATTCTTATCCAAAAAAAATGGCTTGCTTAGGGTGTGATGTTTACACAAAACATTATTGGTACAAATATTAAATTTTCACTACTTAGTCAACCAAAACAAATTTAAAAAATATTCCGTGAGCACCCAACGCCCAAATTGACTATGAAAATACCCAACGCCCAAATTGATTATGAAATTACCCAATTGGGTCTATTATGGCTCGTGTAAACACTAAAAAAATATGTTCCAAGAAGGGTCAAAATCTAAAATTTTTACAGTTCTCAAATTGTCAAATACTGAAATTCTAGGTATTTTACTATTCATGGGAACTGGGCATTACATAATTCTAATTAAATTTTTAAATTTAATTTAATTTACATTAAATGTTATAATTTTAAATACAATTCCAATTTTAATTTAAATTACATTAAATTTCATAATTGCAATTCCAATTACATTACTTTTATAATTCTAATTGTAATTCTAATTTTAATTACATTAATTATTATAATTCTAATTTCAATTCTATTAAATTTTATAATTATAATATAATTCTAATTCTAATTACATTTAAGTATATTATGTTTTACTATTTTAGGGTAACCACCCATGTCCATTGTTGTATTTTACATATTTTTCATTTTACAAATATATTACATCCTATTCCTTTTAAAAAAATATATATAGTTGGTATAATCATTTAAAGAGAGATAGAAAAATAAAATAAATGCAGAAAGGTTTGATATATTTTGCCCTTCTTTTTTCAAAAAAAATATTTTTTTTATTGGGATAAATTGAATTTTTTTGTTGGCTTTAATTGAAGTTGAAATTAGTATTACAATTATAACATTTATTGCAATTGAAATCAAAATTGAATTTGAAATAATAATATTTAACGTGATTGAAATTAAAATTAGATTTATAATTATAATATTTAACATAATTGAAATTGAATTTAAAATTAGAATTGGAATTATAACATTTAACTTAATTTTAAATGGATTTGGAATTATAGTATTTAATGTAATTGGAATCGAAATTGGATTTATAATTATAACATTTAACATAATTGAAATTGAAATCAGATTTGAAATTATAATATTTAACGTAGTTAAAATGAAATAAATTCTTTTAATTATAATGTCTTACGCAATTGAAATTAGAGTTAGAGTTAGAATTAGAATTATAACATTTAAATTAATATAAATCAGAATTGAAATTATAATATTTAACATAATTGAAATTAAAATTGAATTTGTAATTATAGCATTTAACGTAATCGGAAATGAAATTAGAATTTAATGTAACTAGAATCAAAATTGGATTTGGAATTATAATATTTAACGTAACACAAATTGAATTTGAATTGAAAATTGCAGTTATAACATTTAGACTAATTGAAATTAAAATTTTGGAATTACAATTGATTTTCAAATCATAACATTTAATATAATTGAAAATGAATTTAAAATTATAACATTTAATGTAATTTAAATTAAAATTGGATTTGAAATGATAATATTTTACTTAATTAAATTTGAATTTAAAATTGAAATTATAAAGTTCAACATAATTAAAATCAAAATTGAATTTGAAATTATAACATTTATGTAATTGAAATTGAATTTAAAATTAGAATTGGATTTATAACATTAAACGTAATTTGAATTAAAATTGCATTTGGAATTATAACATTTATTGTAGTTAAAATTGGAATTAGATTTTGAATTATAACATTTATTGTACTTGGAATCAAAATTAGATTTAGAATTATAACAATTATCATAATAGGAATTGAATTTAAAATTAGAATTGAATTATAATATTTTACGTAATGGGAATTGAAATGGATCTAAAATTATAAAATTTAACGTAATTAAAATTAAATTGAATTTGATATTATAACATTTAATGTAATTGAAATTAGATTTGTATTTAAAATTATAACATTTAACGTATTCAAGGTAACTGACATTGAATTTAAAGTTAGAATTAAAATTATAACATTTAATATAATTGAAATGACAATTAGAATTGTATTTCGAATTATAACATGTTTCATAATTGAAATTTGAATTGGATTTAGAATTATAACATTTAACGTCATTGGAATTAAAATTAAAATTAGATTTGAAATTATAATATTTAACGTAATTGGAATTGAAATTAAAATTGATTTGAAATTATAACATTTAATATAATTGGAATTGAAATTTTATTTGGAATGTAACATTTAACATAAATGAGATTAATATTGGAGTTGGAGTTATAAGATTTAACGTAATTGGATTTGAAATTATAACATTTAACACAATTAGAATTAAAATCGAATTTCAAACATTTAACGTTGTTAAAATTAAATTTAAAATTTGATTTCGGATTATAATATTTAATGTTGTTAAAATTAAATTTTAAAATCAGAATTAAAATTATAACATTTAATGTAATTGAAATGAATATTGAATTTGGAATTGTAACTTATAACGTAATTAAATTAAAATTAAAATTGGAATTGAAATATTTTATGTAATTGAAATGAAAATTTAATTTGAAATTATAATATTTTACGTCTTTAAAATTTAATGGTTGAATTAGAATTATAACATTTAATATAATTGAAATCAGAAAAAAAATTGGACTTATAATATTTAATGTAATTAAACTTAAAATTTGGATTGCAATTATAACATTTAACATAACGGAAATTGAAATTGAAATTTAATATTTAACGTGATTGAAATTGACATTGTAAAATATATAATATTTAACGTAATTAAAATTGCAATTAGATTTAGAATTGTACTATTTAATGTAATTGAAAACTATATTGAAATTATAAAATTTAACATAACTCAAACTAAAATTAAAATTGAAATAATAATATTTAACATAAATAAAATTGAAATTGGAATTATATTAATTAACGTATATTAGAAATTGAATATAAACTGAAATTGGACTTATATTATTTAGTATAATTAAAATTAAAATTAGATTTGAAATTATAACATTTAACATAATCAAATTGAA
Source organism: Ailanthus altissimus (assembly GCA_946807835.1). Lineage (NCBI taxonomy): Eukaryota > Viridiplantae > Streptophyta > Magnoliopsida > Sapindales > Simaroubaceae > Ailanthus > Ailanthus altissimus. The sequence continues at coordinate 5,626,931 of OX327689.1, forward strand.
ATTAAATTTAGAATTACAATATTTAACGTAATTAAAGATAAAATTAGAATCATAAAATTTAATGTAATTGAAATTAAAATCATAATTGGATTTTAAATTATAACTTTTATCTAATTGAGATTAAATTTAAAATTAGAATTGAAATTATAAAATTTAACGTAATTTCAAATAAAATTACATTTGAAATAAAATTTAACATAATTAAAATTAGAATTAAATTTTGAATTGTAGCATTCAACGTACTTAGAATCGAAATTAGATTTGAAATTATAACATTTAACATAATAGGAATTGAATGTAAAATTAGAATTGAATTATAACATTTAACGTAATTGGAATTGAAATTAGATCTGAAATTATAAAATTTAACTTAACTAAAATTAAATTGGATTCTAAATTGCAATATTTACTATAATTGAAATTGAAACTAGATTTAAATTATAGCATCAAACGTATTCAACGTAATTGAAATTGAGTTTAAAGTTGGATTTAGAATTATAACATTTAAAGTAACTAAAATTGCAATTAAAAATGCATTTGAAATTATAACATGATACGTAATTGGAATTTGAATTCAATTTGAAATTATAACATTGTACGTAATTGGAATTAAAATTAAAAGTAAATTTGAAATTATCACATTTAACTTAATTGGAATTGAAATTTGATTTAGAATATAACATTTAACATAAATGAGATTCAAATTGAAATTGAAGTTATAACATTTAATGTAATTAGAATTAAAATTAAAACTGAATTGGAATTATAATATTTAATGTAATTAGAATTGAAATTAGATTTAATTTGGAATTATAAAATTTAATGTAATTAGAATTGAAATTAGATTTGATTTAAAATTATAACATTTAAAGTAATTACAATTGAAATTGAATTTTAAATATTTAAAGTAGTAAAATTAAATTTAAAATTTGATTTAAAATTATAACATTTAAAGTAATTACAATTGAAATTGAAATTTAAATATTTAAAGTAGTAAAATTAAATTTAAAATTTGATTTAAAATTATAACATTTAATGTAGTTGAAATTAAATTTTAAAATCGAAATTGAAATTATAACATATAACATAATTTAAATTAATATTGAATAGGGAATTATAGCATATAATTTAATTGAAACTAAAACAGAAATTATAATTATAATATTTTATGTAATTGAAATTGAAATTTAATTTGGAATTGTAATATTTTACGTCATTGAAATTGAATAGTTAAATTATAATTATAATATTTAATATAATTAAAATCGAAATTACAAATAGACTTATAATATGTAAATTAATTATAATTAAAATTTAAATTAGAATTATAACATTTATCGTAATTGAAATCAAAACTAAAATTATAATTATAATATTTAACGTAATTGAAATCGAAATTAAAATTCAAATTATAACATTTAATTTAATTAAAATTATAGTATTTACCATAATTAAAATTGATATTATAATTAAATATAATATTTAACGCAATTAAAATTACAATTATAATATTTAAAATAATTAAACTTTTACCCTCAAAATTTTCAGTTCTCATGACAATTTCTATTTGTAATATAAACTCTTACCCTCAAAAATTTCACCCTTCACATTTAACCCTCTAGAATGTTAATTTTGAGTCCGTTATTAGGACTTAGTGAAAACGCTAAAGAAACAAATATTTGTAAATAATAAAAGTTTTATCTTAACAAGATATGGATACATATTTTATTTAGATTACTTAGTGGAAAGAAATCGAGATTTAGTTGAAAAACAAAAATAACACTTTAAATTGGGATTTGGGAATCAAACAGCGGATGACTTGTCCTGCGATCACCTTGCAACTGTTTCGTATATTCCTGGAGGAAAACTAATCTCAAGCACCAATAGTCACGTCTCTGTTTCATATAAAAAAATGTTGTTGTAATGCACCTTATTACACCATCTACATCCCGTCAATGTGAACCAAGATAAAAAATATGAAACAATGTCAATAAAGTCACTTAGACGAATTAATGATGGGTCGAAGAAGGAGGGAAGAATTTTAGCAGAATTGTTACTGAGAAATAGGTAGGAAATTAAGTTTCTGTACATAATAACCATAGCCTTTTTTTCTATTCTTCTTCCTGAAGTTTAATCATAACGAAACGACCATGAACAATCACATAAAGTCAAAAAATTGAAATATCCCACAACATGACCATGAACCTGCAAGAAGCAGTATGCCAATCATGGATCAAAACACAACCCATGCATGTAAACGGAGATATTCCAAAGGCATATTTTTTTTTGGTTTATTTATTCTTTTCTTTTTCCTTTGACGGTCTTATCTAAGTCTTTTGGAAAATGTTTTATGTTATCAACTGAGATTGAATTATGGGTTAAATTATACTGCCTTCAAAGCAATCGCATAGCAATTTCAAAGAAGGAACACAGTTATAATATAATTACGTCAATTCGCATTTATTTATATTGCGCCCAAATTTAATTGGCTCAATAAATGCGGACCACCTCTAAAATTCAGCAACACATACACTCCCAAAATACTCTCTAAAATTCTCAAACGCTTTTATAAAAAGTTTACAACTAAAAACCTTATTTTCTTTTTCGACAAACAACCTTCCAAAATCCATCAATCACTGATTTGAGCAGTGTCACTGTTTGAAGGATATACTTGAAAATCAATTCTAGAAGTTACATATAGTAACTTCACTTTCAATGGCCTCGCCATCAACCGATAAAATATTTCTTGATGGAGTTGTATTTGATCCGGATGAAAAACAACTAGTACGTACTTACCTTGGGGGAAAGGTGTCGGGACAAACTGGTTATGAAGGTTTCGATTTTATCAAAGAAATAGATTTTTACATGTAAGAACCTTCGAAGCTCTCAAGTAAGTAGCTAATATTATATTTTTCGAACTCTTTCATATTCCATTATAATCATTTTTTTTTCTTTTTCCTGGCATGTGTTTTACACGAAAAGCTGGTTAAGCAAAGCTAAGAAATGTATGCAATGACTTTTTTTTAACACAATCTGTTTTTTTTTTTTTTTAGATTTTGTAATAAGTAGAATAATAAATGTTAAATTTCCAATATTTTATGATCAAACAACACAGGTTTAGCAATTGAGTCCGGTCATGAGAATATGTACTTCTTCACACTCTTACAGAAGAAGTTCGACCAAGGAAATGTTATCAACAGGCAAATTCCAAATGGTGGATTTTGGAAGAAGATGGGGGAGTCCACTGACCTCAAAGATGAATAAGGAATGCAAATTGCTAAAAGGTCATCTCTGGCTTACTTCGACAAGGATAAAGTAAAGACTCGGTGGCTTATGAAAGAGTATGTACATCTTCAGAGTGAAAGCCATAATCAAAACAATGAAGAATCCAAGATGGTAGGTTTAGGTTATTATGTATGTATGATTATTTTTTTGGGTTTGCATGACAACAAAAGTCTACTAATTGTATAATTGTTTATAAATGCAGTTAACTTCATGGGCACTTTGTGTTGTCTACGAGAAGCCTTCTAAGAGCTGAAAAAGGAAAGCACTGATGTCACTAAGGGTTTAGTCAACAAGCAATTCTCCTGCAAACTTTCACGATATAATGAAGATTACATTTAGCTAATCTAAAAGGGATTTATATATATATATTTCTGCTTTGATGTTTGATCAATATATGTTTTGTAACGCATATGTCTTCATTCTGATCTCCGATCGTCAGCTTGCTTTCCATTTTGTTAATTACCAAAAGATCAGAATTGTTATAAGGAACAAATTCATTTAATAGTCGCATGAATGCATAAGAATGAGGTGATGAAAAAAATGATATCAATAATATTGAGCGAAGTTGGTTGACAGCAGCCAAACATGCTACCTTAAAGAACAAGTCACTCCAAATGAAACAAAACTACAAAATCTATCGACAAATTTATTGCAAGTCAATCGATTATTTTCTTTGTCTTTTTTTTTTTTTTTACTTATCAATCGATTACTTTAGACGAGAACCAAATACGTGGAAAAACAAAAAACAAAATAAATCATTAACACGTTTCTTTCCTTGCAATACGAAAGTTGACTTTCCTTTCAAAGAATGATACTTCAATTGCCAATCATTATACATTTGTAAAAAAGTATTCTTACATTAAAAAGAATATTAATAGTAAGAAGGATTAAGGTCACTCCAAGAAGTTTTTATGTGAACTATTCCGCAATTTGATCGTTGTCAAAACAAAGTTACTATGATCCTCAAAAATAGGGAAAATGCAATTGTGTCCTTAGCTTAATTGATATAAACTAATATAGTTTCTAGTTTTTTAATATATATCACATTAATATTTGTTGTTACAAAAATTTTATTAAATAGTTATTTATTTTATAATTTTTACTGTAACACCTTGATATAATAAATAAATCTCTAAAAAAAAAATAATAATAATTTTCATTTCCCTCCAATTTTATTTTTCCATTTCTCCCACTCCATTTTTTAATTTTCATTTCCCCCTTTCCCTTCTCCTCCCCTACTCCATCATGAAAATCCAAAAATAGCCATCTTTCTCATGTCTGTATTTCTTCTTCTTTTCTTTCTAATCTCTCTCTCTCTTCATTTAAGAATTTCACCAATAAATCTTTTGCTCTTACTTTAAAATTTGATTTCTTTATCTTGCTTCAAGATGTTCCAATATTCATGCACATCGCTCTTTGCATTCAATTTTTCTTCTTCCACCACTCCATCTGCTTGATTTCTTAAGTTAACAAACTCTTTATTAATCCCATTTTGGTTTAGGGTTTTGTATTTTGATGAGTATTGAATTAATTAACATCAATAAACAATAATAAAAATTAAAAAATTATTATTGGGGAAATATTTTTTATTTTTTAAAAATTGGGAGATAGAGAATAAGATGAGAGAGATAAGAATCATGTCTGCTAGTTCATTAATATTTTATTTTTATAAATATTTAAATTTTTATTTGTTTTATTTTATTTTATTCTTTTAGTACTAAACTCGTATTATCCTTATTTCAAGTTTCAAATTAAAATGCATACCTATTTAAAAGTATATTTTAGCCCTAAAATGTAAATTCTATATAGACATTATAAGGATATGGACTAACGTAGTATATATTTAAAAAATATAAAACAAAGTTATTATATATCAATTAAATCAAGAGATAAAATCATATTTTCCCTTAAATATATAACAAGTAAGTCGATAAATTGGAAATAAAATATAAAAAATTAAACAAACAAACAAATGACTAACCATTATTTCACTTGTGCTCAAAGCCGATCAATACCTCTACCGCTTAAATATTTGAACTCATCATCATAAGATTCATATAGGAACTAGGAAGACAACCAATAGAGAATATAGTTTTTTCGAATAGTCGTCTTCATTTTTGGTATCACTTTCATATGTTCTTACCCCAAGTTTTTTTTTCTTAAAAAAATCGACTATTTTATAAATTGGAGAAAACAAATTAGGATGGTAGTGGAATTTGCTTCTATCAATGATTTTGAAACATTTATATTTTGAGAAATAAAAGACTTTCTAAAAAAATATAAAACACTAAGATTTTCATTTTAAATAATATTAGTAGCAAACATATTGCTTCCTAGAATATTTTTAATCTAAATGTTAGGAAATCAGTTCGGTCTTCGAATTAATACTATTTAGGCATCAACCTCAATTATAGTATGGACACCACTTGTTGACATTTTTGTGCACTTTAATACTATTGAAAATTAATGAACTTTTGAAAATCTAGAAAAATTTCTAAATGAAAGTCTAAGATAATATTAATGTTGCGGAGGAAGTACACAAACAAACAATATAACCTAAGTAATATAACACAGAACAAGTAATTAAGAAGCTAGAGAGAAAAAGGTAGAAGAACATACGAAATTTATATGGTTTGATAACTTGCCTACGTCCATGAATGATCAAGATCACTCTCTTTCATTATTGAATCTGAAGGCATTTACAAAGTATACTTTTTACAAAAAAAACTTACCAAGCAAACACTCTCTTTTGCAACTAAGGAATGTTTCTCACTAAAAATCACAAAGCTTAATCACATAAATTTCTACAAAGATCACCAAGATGTATTTACAAATTAATAGAGGGCCTTTATATAGAATTTAGAACAACTTAGGTTTACACTAAATGTATGAGAATCATATTAAGGAGTCTTGGAACCATTGGGAGACAAAACAAGTTACGATAAATTAGGAAACTATTCCCGCACTGGGCACTACGGTGCCTAGGTTCTGTTTTGGGCGCTCTGGCGCCTACTCTTAGGAACCATCAGATGTACCTTTCACCTTCTTTGGCATCTGTCTTCAGTTCTTCCTCACTCAACGCACTTGGTTTGTTCTCTAAATCATATTCTAATGATTTTTAATCAATATTCTTACAAATTTCCTCATTGATTCAAAATCATTTACAAAGTAACTTGATCTCTCATCTTCTCATCTTTGGTCACCCTCACAAAGTAGTAACTCCGGTTAAGTCTTTGCATATGATGAACTTAACTGAGTGACAGGACCCGACCTGAGACCCTCTACTATAGATCCCAATGGCCCTGCCGGGCACCCCGACGGAAGTTCCTCCGAACCTAACTGGGTATGTTGAGAAATTTCCGTGAGGCGAACCCTTTTTTAATTCTTGTAACTACTAAAAAGATCTAGTAATATACATGAAAACAACATCTTAATTTTAAAAACAAACGACAAAGTTTCTCCTGTTTTTCGAAAAATCCATATAAATCTGCAAAGAAATTTCACTTCTAATTCCAACACATCTCAATTCTACCAATTCGGACCTCCGGTCCTTTCCAAATCAAATCCAACACAACTCAATTATTTCGTTTAAATCATAAAATAAGCATAATCATAAAAAGTAAAAACGATCATTATAAACTGGAAATCTCTTCTTCTTGATTCAACACATACTTACAAATATACATGCCTACAACTATTATGCATAAAGTAAAGAGTGCTATTAACACATTTACATTTATAAAAATTATCTTTGGATTCGGCCCATTACTCGGCAATAGGAGAATCAGCAGCTTGCGTTCCGAGACCTGCACCTGGGAAAGGGGTTTAAAAACATAAAACATAAAACGGGTGAGCTAAAAGAGCTCAGTGAGTGTAAATGAGATTTCAATTACAAGAACATTATACAAAGATAGCAATTTTTAAAGTACATGCAGAAATTATGCTTCTAAAACGGATGTAAAATTGTAAAACGGTTTCTAATATCATATGCTAATGAAATCTTGTCGAGCGGGTTTTATCTACATCTTTGGAAAACTATATTCAGAATCTGTATAACATAATAACTACTGTGTACATATAAATGCATAAATGCTATTAGTAAATCAAAAATTAGTAAAATCCTCGCTCGGCCATTTTCTTTCTAAACTGTACCAATGGCAACCCTAAAGCTCTATACCCACGCAGCGACTCAACTAGCACCTCATACGTGAGTAGGTCATGGGGCACCTCAACTAGCAGCACCCACAGTGACATCTCACTGGCTACGCAGCGGAATCTTACATCGCATGCATATAGCGAGACAATATCCCGTATACATAGAGCGACTCACATGACTCGACATCCCAACTTTCCGGAGTTAGTGACACACCCCCAAGACCTGCCCATGTGCACGGGATATACCAGCCGGGTCTAATACAATCATCACCACTATAATCTCAGGGTACCAATGGCCTTAAAAATGAATGCAGAAATTTTAAACCTGTTTCACAAATCGATCATGTAAAAGCATGTCTATGAATATATCAAGATCATAAATCATGTTTATGCATCGAAAGCTCATAAAACATACATAGTCATTGTGTGAAAATATAATAACAGAAAAGTAAAAGAAATGGCAGATTTCCACTCACAACCGCTCCGCGCTCAATTTCGCTCTCGATTTCTGCTCCCGTTAACGCTCTCGGTTATCTTCACCTACGCGCCATAAATGACATTTAGAACCAAATTGAATACTAGAATCTCATTTAACTACTAAATGCCCTAATCGGCATACAAAGCCCGGATGTAAACTACTTTCCGATTTTAGTTACTGAGCCATAATCGAAACTAACTCACCATCCGGCGCCCTAAAATTTATTGAACACCTTATAACTTGGTTGGACATAATTGCCCTTCACCTTTCCAACATGGACAATTATGTCCCATTTTCTTCATTTTTGGTTTTTTCATCAACCATATACATTCAATTCACAATATGCATTATTTACACACAACAATTCAATCAAAACACCACTCAATTCCTAACTTCCCTAAAGTGGCAGAATTTCACCCTAGGTTTCAACACATTCCTTTTCTCAATTTCTTGTTCCAATTACAACAAAATCATGCCAATGTCATTCTAAAGCCCTAATTACAACCAATTGAAATCTCTACAACAAAATCACTAAAAACCCTAATTCTCACCTTGCCAATTTCTTCAAATTGATGACTCCTTCAAGCTCCACACTAGAATTCAACTCAATCTAAGCCAAGAATACACATAAGAACATCAATTAAAGCATTCTTGAAATCTCACTTATCAAACTCATAAAAGATGCTTTTCTTACCTATTTTTCTTGAATTTCCACTAATAGAGACTTCAATTGAGCTTAGGGATTGGTTTGTAACCTTATTTTGGCTTGATTACACACAAATATTTATGAAAACAAAACTTGAAAGGTCACTGTAGCAGCCCCCCTTTCCAAGCTCGAATTTTCTCTCTTTTGTTCTAAGTGTTTGCTTTTGATCTTCTTCAAAATTCTACACACTTCCAACCTATTTATAGTCCTCCCTCAATTACCATTTTACCCTTCAACTTTCTCAAAATTACTAATTTGCCATTAGTTGAAAACTAATTATGTAATTAGTTCATTTGTAACTATCTAGTTGGAATAGTCCAAAGAACTAACTAGAGCTTCTAACTTGGCAATCCATGAGATTTCTTCTAATTGGTCCATTCTCTAATATATGGATTATGTTTCTCAACAAAGGCTTGTTCCATTCATAATCCCTTAAATGGAAATTCATGTAGTAAATTAGAATTTTCTTTTCCAAGCCAATAGAGAAAAATTCTAAAAATATTCTAGGGTCGTCCGGCGCACCGATCGAGTATGAAATTACCAAATTAGGTCTAATATATCTCACGTGTACTATAAAGGAAATATTTCTAATAGGGTTAAAATCGAGTAACCCTACGGTGTCTTATTTGTTCTATACCGAAATCTAGGCGCCAATACTACTAATAGGAATTGGATATTACACTGAGAGTAGTGGCTTAGTCAACATATCAACAGGATCTTCATATGACACTATTTTAGTTAGACTAACATTGTAATATCCAATCCCTATTAGTAGTATTGATGTTTAGATTTCGGTATAGAGCAAATAGGACATCGTAGGGTTACTCAATTTTAACCCTATTAGAAATATTTCCTTTATAGTGCGCATGAGAGATTAGACCCAATTTTATAATTTCACATGCGGTCAGAGCGCCGGACGACCCTAGAATATTTTTAGAAATTTTCTCTATTGACTTGGAAAAGGAAATCCTAATTTACTACATGAATTTCCATTTAAGGGTGATGTATGGAACAAGCCTTTGTTGAGAAATATAATCTATTTATTAGAAAATGGACCAATTAGAAGAAATCTCATGGATTATCAAGTTGAAAATTCTAATTAGTTCTTTAGACTATTCTAACTACATAGTTACAAATGAACTAATTACATAATTAGTTTTCAACTAATGAAAAATTAGTAATTTTAAGTTAGTTGAAGGGCAAAATGGTCAATTAAGGGAGCACTATATATATATGTTTGAAGTGTGTAGAAATTTAAAGAGAACTAAAAGCAACTATTTAGAGCAAAAGAGAGCAAATTCGAGCTTGAAGGGTGGTGTTGCTACAATAACCTTTCAAGTTTTTTTTTCATGATTTTTCATGCTTAATCAAGCCAAAATAAGGTTACATACCAATCCCTAAGGTCAATTGAAGCCTCAATTAGTGAAAATTCAAGAAAAAGAGGTAAGAAAAGCATTGTTTATGAGTTTGATAAGTAAGCTTTCAAGAATGCTTCAATTGATGTTCTTGTGTGTATTCTTAGCTTAGATTGAGTTGAATTCTAGTGTAGAGCTTGAAGGAGTCATCAATTTGAAGAAATTGGCAAGGTAAGAATTAGGGGTTTTGGTGATTTTGATGTAGAGATTTCAATTGGTTATAATTAGGGCTTTAGAATGAAATTAACTTGATTTTATTATAATTGGAACAAGAAATTGAGAAAAGAAATATGTTGGAACCTATGGTGAAATTCTACCACTTTATGAAAGTTAGGAATTGAGTGGTGTTTTGATTAAGTTGTTGTGTGTAAATAGTACTTACTGTAAATTGAATGTATATAGTTGATGGAAAAACAAAAAATGAAGATAATGAGACATAATTGTCCATTTTAGAAAGATGAAGGGCAATTATGTACAACCAAGTTATAAGGCATTCAATAATTTTCAGGGCGCTAGATGGTGAGTTAGATTAAATTAAATGGCTCCGTAAACAAAAATTGAAAAGTAGTATCCATCTGGGCTTTGTGTGTCGATTACGGCGTTTAGTAGTTAAATGAGATTCTAACTTTCGATTTGGTTCTAAACGTCTTTTATGGCGCGTAGGTGAACATAACGGAGAGCAGTAACGGGAATAGAAATTGAGAGTGAAATTGAGCGCAGAGCTGTAGTGAGTGAAAATCTACCTTTTTCTGTTATCTTTCGTTTATCATGTTTCCGCATAATGAAAATGTATATTTTATGAGTTTTCAATGCATAAACATGATTATGATCTTGATATGTATCCATAGATATGCATTTACACGTTTAGTTTAAGAAATAGTTTTAAAATTTTTGCATTTGTTTTAAAGGCCATTAGTACCCTCAGATTATAGTGATGGAGATTGTATTAGACCCGCCTGGTATATCCCGTACACATGGGCAGGTCATGGGGCGTGTCACTAACTCTGGAAAGTCTGAGTGTCGACTCATGTGAGTCGCTTTATGTGTACGGGGTATTGTCTGCTATATGTATGCGATGTAGGATTCCACTGCATAGCTAGTGAGATGTCTTGAGATGTCACTATGGGTGCTGCTAGTTGAGGTGCCCTGTGACCTACTCATGTGTGCGGTGCTAGCTGAGTCGCTGCGTGAGTATAGAGATTTAGGGTTCCCATTGGTACAGTTTAGAAAGAAAAATGGCCGAGCGAGGACTTTACTAGTTTTCGATTTACCGATAGCATTTATGCATTTATATGCACATGGTAGTTATTGTATTACATAGATTTTGGATATTATTTTCCAAAGATGTAGATAAAACCCGTTCAGAAGATTTCATCAGCATATGATATTAGAAACTGTTTTACAACTTTACATCAGCTTTAAAAGCACGATTTATGCATGTACTTTAGAAATTTGCTATCTATGCATAATGTTATTTATTTGAAATCCTATTTGCACTCACTGAGCTCCTTTAGCTCACCCATTTTGTGTTTTATGCTTTATAAACCCCTTTCCCAGGTGCAAGTCTCGGTACGCAAGTTGCTGATTCTCCTATTGTCGAGTAGTGGGCCAAATCTGAAGATCATTTTTGTGTACATGTAAATGTGCTAAATAACACCTTTACTTTATGCATAATAGTTATAGGCATGTATAATTGTATGTATGTTTTGAACCAATAAGAAGAGATTTCAATTATATGATGATCGTTTTTACTTTTTATGATTATGCTCATTTTGTGATTCAAATGAAATAATTGAGTTGTGTTGGATTTGATTTGGAAAGGACCGGAGGTTCGAATTGGTAGTATTGAAAAGTGTTTGAAATAGAAGTGAAATTTCTCTGCAGGTTTTATATAGATTTTTAGAAAAATAAAGGAAACTCTACCCGTTATTTTGTTAAAATTAAGATGTCATTTTTATGTATATTACAAGACTTTCTCAGTAGTAGCAAGAACTAAAAAGGGGTTCCACTAGCGAAAATTTCTCAACTTACCTAGTTATATTCTTAGAAACTTCCGTCAAGGTGCTTGGCAAGGCCACTGAGACCCACAACAGAGGGTCTTGGGGCGGGTCTTGTCAAACATCACCACTTTTGACAATCTCTCGAATGCAATAGAGTTGCACATCAATGTGTTTAGACTTGGCTGTCACAATACTTGATGCTTACTTAGATGTGTAGTACTCTGATTGTCACAATATACACTGACATTCACATCTTTACTAGCCAATACTTCTGCACATATACCTTTCAACCACACGACCTCTTTAATAGCTTCACCAAAAACTATGTACTCTGCTTTTATGGTAGATAGTGTAACCACATGTTGTAGAACTGATATCCAATACACATTACACTTAAATACTGTGAATACGTAACCCGTTAATGATCTTCTCTTGTCTACATCACCTACATAATCTGAGTCTACGTATTTTAGTACTATTATACTATTTTTCTCATCCCTTTTATACATCAACTCATGATTTGACGTCCTTTTGAGATATCTCAAAATCTACTTCACTGTAAACCAGTGATCCTTATCCAAATTTATCGTGTATCTGCTCACCACACTCATAACCTGTGCTATGTCTGGTCTTGTGCAAATCATTGCATACATGATGCTCCATACAGTGCTTGCATACGGTACTTTATTCATCTGCAGCTTTGGTTATTTGGATGTTGTGATTGCGCCGCTAAAAGTTTGAAATACATGGTCAAATGAGTAGAGACAGCCTTTACATTGGACATACTAAACTTCTCTAAAATTTTGAGTATATATCTCTGTTGAGAGAAGAAGATGACATCTATTTTTTACTTTACAATATCCATGCCCTTTATTCTTTTTACTGTCCCCAAATCCTTTATCTCAAACTCGTTAGTCAACTGCTTTGTGAGTTTCTGTATTTCTTTTATATTCTTACATACGATCACATTATCAGCATCCTATAGAAGCAAATACATCATCCCACAACTTATGTTCTTGAAGTACACGTTGTAATGCCCAATTCTCATGAATAGTTAGATACCAAGAATTTCGATACTTGGAAATTAGGGAACCGTAGAAGTTTTAAATTTTGACTTTTCTTGAAACATTTTTTTAAGTGTTTATATGAGCCGTAATAGGCCAAATTGGGTAATTCATAGTCAATTTGGGCATTGAGTGCTGACCGAATATTTTGAAAATTTTTCGGTTGACTAAGTAGTGTAAATTGAATATTTTTTACCAATAAGTTTTGGTGTAAGCATCACACCCTAAGCAAACTATTTTTGTTGGATAAGTATGTGTAATTTAAGACATATGGACCAATCAAATTGGGACAATTATATGTATTAGTCAATTATATTATATTATATTAGTTATTAGTAATATTTATTAAATTATTGGCCAACAATCAAAGGCTTTTTAATTGAAGGAATAAGTAGCAATTAGGCATTTTTTGGAGAGCTATTATGAAATTTTTAGGTATATATAGAAAGGCCAAGTGTTTTTATTTCAATAATTGTTAAGAAAAAAAAAAAGAAAGCAAAAGAGAGAGAGAGAAAGAGGGGAATGAGATGAACACTGATAACCATGAAATTTCTAAGCCAAATCCAGGAATTCACACCAAATTTAAGTTGTTTCCAAGTGCCTAAGCAAGATTCAAGGGTGAATTAAAGGTAAATTTACTTTAAAATATGAGAATTCCAAACCCTAGAATAGTAAATTAAGGTTTTTGTATAATTAGACTTTAATTGAATAAATTTAGGACATTAGAATGAATTTGGAGAGTAGATAAGACCATAGGTAAGAAGAAAATTGGAAAATAGTAAAAGTTCCATTTGGATCATTTTGGCCATTTAGGGTTTTTAGTAGTCTAAGTGTAATTAGCTAAAATTGAGGGTTAGGAATGAATCTAGGACCCTTAAGATGAGTTTTGATGGGTGGAAATCAAAGTTAGGATATGGGACATAATGGTCATTTATGACAAAGATTAGGGGTAATTATCTCTAAAGAATATATAAGGGATTATGGACCCCTTTGACAAAAATTGATAGTTTTTGTATAAATTGAGATTATTGGGGGCAAAATTATAAATTTAGAAAGAAATTTTGATGGTGGCCAAAAAATGTAGTCTAGAGGTATTTTGGTAATTTTCCTATTTTAGGGAGACTAAAGCGTAATTTATGCGTTGTAGGTGCCGGAGGTCGAAACCGGTGAAAGGACAAGCCCGAAAAAAAAACTTTATCGTAGGATAGCTGGTGAGTGAGAAAGTAATTAAAGGAAATTAAATACAATTTTTTTTAAATTATTAGTATTTATGTGCTTTCTGATTTAAATGTTGTTGTTTCAAGTAATTTACTCAAATTACTTAATTTTTAAGAATTAAGGAAAGCATAATAATATTTTATTTGATATTTTTATATAATGAGAATTGAAAATTTATCATTTAAAAATACCACAAAATTTTAGAATTTTAGTTCAGTATTTTCAATAGTTTAGAGATTTATTTTTTAGCAGTAAGAAACAGTTTTTAGACATTATTAGTTTTCAAATGCCAGCGGTACCCCATTTATCAATTATCAGCTATCAGATTCAGATCTTTGTGGGGATAGTATAGACCCAGTTGGTACACCCCGTATGCGTGGATAGGTCAGTCAGTTAGGTTGAGTGCTATTAACTTTGGGGAGTCAGAGTGTCGAGTTTGCGTGTCGCTTATGCTACAGGTGTTGTCTCGATATATATCTGCGATGTATATTCTGCCACATAGACAATGAGATGTCTCAGATTTATTAGTTTATCAGATTGGTCACAGTAGTTATTGCTAGTGGACACCGTCCTGTGACCAACTCATTTGGTCGACTATGTCGACGAATGGGTCCAACATTTATGGTAGCCATTGGTGCCTTTTCAAACAAACTAGAACTGAGCGGAAGTTTTAGATAATTGTATGAGATATATAATTTTTCTAGTAAATAAAAATGTTTGTTAATAATATTTACAGATTTCAACTGCAGCCTATTAAGTTTTAAAAATTTTAAATAAAGAAAACTGCTCGGTAAAGTTTTACCAATATTTGAGATTTAAAAATGATTAAGAATAGTTTTTAGTACTTTTTAGAATTTTTAGTATGCTTTCACAATTATTCAGATTTCACACTCACTCATTGAGTTTATTAACTCACCTTTTTTTTTAGTATTTCTATTTTTTTCCCCAGGTACAGCCAGCAGCGTTCAACCTACAATTTCTCCTATAGATCAGTAGTAGGCTAGCCCTACGATGATCTGTTGTGAATGTGCAAAGTTATATGTATACATTTGGTGCATGTACATGTATCTTATTTAGTTTTACGGTGTATAGTATGCTGATAAGGCGTAATTGTATAAACTATTTTATCTTCCTAACTTGATATTTGTTCAATTTATCTCAATAATTGGGCTATTTATGCATATTAATGTTGTTTTATAAGTTGAATCATTATCGGAGCAAAAATACCGGACAACGGACGCAAATCGGAGCATTAGAGAAAAAAATACGAATGGAGGCACTGTTTGCTACAGTAACACAGTAGCTACAGTGCACTGCTACAGTACACTGTAGCAACAGTGCAGCGCCGCGGCGCCGATTGCAGAAAGTGGGCGGTGCAGCGCCAAATCGCAGCGCCGCGGCGCCGGGACCTGGGCAACAAGTTTTGACAGGTTCCTGAAAATCAGGAAACCCAAAAGCAACCCAAAATGCGCCCTAATTCCGTGCTCTTACCTATTTATTTGCTCAAAACTTACATTTTGGAGGAGGACTCCAGCTGGGACAGCAGCTGGAAACACAAAGAAACACCTAACTTCTAAGTTTGAAGAAATCAAAGAGGAGGGAAGCAAGCTTCAACAACAAAGGCATTTGACAGGGATGTCTTCTTTGCTTTGATTCTTTACTTGTTGTAAGATGTTTAGTTTACATGTATTGATGGAATTAGCTTCAAGATTGTGTAGTTTAATGATGAGCTAATTTCGTTCATCTAGGATTACATCCTTGAACTCATTATGTGATTGATTTTAGTTCTCTCTTTTATGGTATTAATTCAGCTTTTGATATATTCATTGTGCTTGTGCTTAATGCTATTTGATTACTTGGCCAGTGGTTAAATTGATCTAGAAATGCTTAAATAAACTTGACAAAGGCATTTAGGTATTTAGTCTTAAGCATATTGATGCATGATCATAGTGTAGTACACTTGAGTTTCATATGAGATAGACATATACTCATAAGGCATGTATGGCTCATAAAACTTGTGCTTAATGAATTTTGTTCAATTTATTTATCATAGACATATAGATATTTGATTGGATGGAATAGATTCCCTTGACCTGCAAAAGAGGCTTGTGATGTGTTGAGTGTTTTGGTCAATATATCAAGTTGAGAACCAATAAACATCAAAGAGATTCTGCTGAATTTATTTGCATAATGGGGGATAGTTTGTAATCCTAGAATTTCTCATATTGAATATAATTTGTTGGTAATTTAGTTTATCACTTAGCATAATTAAGTTGTTCTTTTACTTGAGTAGTTTAATCATCATACATTAAATCATTTTCTGGATAATAGTAGAAAGACACCATTTCGGTACTTAAACTAGAAAAGATAAATCATTCTCTGTGGGATCGACACTTTTCTCATCATATATTACTTGTTGCGACAACGTGCACTTGCGCTAATTTGTGTTATAGAAAACACACAACATATGCATAACAAATTTTGGAACTAAGATACATATTTATGCCTTTTTGAAATGGTTGGTTTTTCTGCTATGAATGTCTGTGGGAGTATGATCAAGAATACATGTGTTGATTGATTTTTGTGAGTATGGTTTACATTTTTAGCATTATGAAAATTACATTTCATGTATAATTAATCATGTTTCATTATTGACATGCACAGAAGTATGCATTGTCGTGGATGACCACCTATTAGGAAAGCCGCTGCTTGGACTGCAGTACTTGAACTAGAGTGAGTTAATGAGTTAATAAATGCCCCGTGACCATCAGCCTTTCAAAGTCACATCAGCATGTGTAGCCACAGTGTGGAGCTATGAATATAGCACAGATGGCTAGTTGTTAATTATTGTATTTAGTAGCCGAGAGAGTCAGGGTATCGTTAGAGCGCACCAAGAAATTAGGCACTATGTCATATGATGGCATCGGAGATCTAGAGACAGGATTATTATGGTTGGGGAATAATAAAGAGATTTTTCAAATTATAGGGTACTCTGAGGACCAGATGGTCTCTTACTTAGCGTTTCTGCTTAAGGAGAGAGCAAAATATTAGTAGAGGGCGCTGAAAATGAGGTACACATAAGGTATCTCTTGGGCATTATTCAGAAGAGAGTTCTCATGCAAGTTTTATCCTAAGAGTTATAAGGATGCCCAGATAGAGGAGTTCTTTAAATTAGAACATGGATCACTATCAATAGTAGAATATGATAAGAAATTTTCAGAGTTAATTCGATTAGTCCTATTTATAGCAGATGATGAGGAGCAGAAAGCGATTAGATTTATTGTGGAACTAAATCTCAGGATACGAACACATGCTGGTTCAACCATTCACACTCAATATAAAGCATTAGTGGAGGCGGCGACCAGAGTGGAGAGGAGTATGGCAACTATCCTGAGGTCTCGTCAGTAGAGTTTAAACTGTAGTTAGACGGGTAGTAATAAGAGAGGCCCGAGTAAGGTGATAAGGACCGAGGAGAGATCTGTGGGATCTAGTAGCCAAAGGCCTAACAGAGGAGACCAGGTCCAGTCCAGCCAAGCCTCAATATGTATACAGTCAGCAGGATCTAGTGGCAGCCAAGAGGGTACGAGGAGGTTCCCAGCATGTAGTAGGTGTGGGACATCTTATCAAAGAGAGTGCAGAATAGGGACCACCGACTATTATAAATATGGACACAAAGGCCACTTGATGAGAGATTGCCCTAATGTGATGCTCGGTGGCAGATCAGGGACAGAGTAGTGTAGGCCACTTGATGAGAGAGAGCCCCAATTCAGGGACAGAGTAGTGTAGGCCAAGTACGGGCAGAGGGAATGCTTCATTCAGAAGACCTAACAGATCCGACTAGTCTAGTGGAGTAGTTGACTGAGGTAGGGGTTTAAGAGGACAATCAGGTAGACCTCGTACCTAGGCTAGGGTGTTTACAGCAAGAGGCAAAGGCGACACCAAATGTAGTCACAGGTACACTGTCAATATTTAATCGAGATGCTCATGTATTGATTGATCTTGGAGCTGTTGAAGAAATCGTGTCAAGGATATTTTGTATATGCCATTAAGGCCATAGTTAGGGATATGAAATTGGAAGATATCCCAGTAGTTAGGCAATTTTCGGACTTGTTTCCAGACGATTTTCCATGATTGCCCCTAGATAGAAAGGTGAATTTTAAAATAGATCTAATCCCTGGTATAAAACCAATATATAAGACACCCTACAGAATAGCTCCTTCCGAGTTAAAAGAATTTAAAGTGGAGATGGAGAAACTAGTGAATAAGAAATTTATCAGGCCAAATACATTCCCATTAGGAGCACCGATATTATTTGTGAAAAAGAAAGATGAAAGTATACGACTGTGTATTGATTACCGAAAACTCAATAAAGTAACAGTAAGTAATCAGTACCCACTTCTAAGGATCGACGATTTATTTAATTAGTTACGGGGAGCCAGAGTATTCTTTAAGATAGATCTAAGGTCCGGCTATCATCAACTGAAGATACGAGAAGAGAATATTCTTAAGACTGCCTTTACGACTCATTATGCGCATCTAGTTATGCCTTTTAGGTTGACAAATGCCCTAGCTGTATTTATAAATCTGATGAACCAGATATTTAAGCCATTTTTGGATCGGTTTGTAGTGGTATTTATTGATGACATATTGATCTATTAACGTAGCAACGAGGAGCATGCAGAGCACTTGAGGGCAATTCTATAGACTTTAAGAGAACATCGATTAAATGCCAAGCTTAGCAAGTGCCAATTTTGGTTGGATAAGGTTAAATTCTTGGGGCACGTTATCTCAGCAGACAGGGTGTCAGTAGATCCTCAGAAGATCGAGGCTATACTGAATTGGAAGTAGCCCATAAACGTAATTGAGGTTCGTAGGTTTGGCTGGATACTATTAAAAATTTGTGGAAAAGTTTTATAAGATAGCCGCCCAGATGACTAAGCTAATTAGGAAAGAAGAAAAATTTGTGTGGTCGAAAGTTTGCAAATAGAGTTTCAATGAGTTGAAAAGGAGATTAACCTCAGTCCCATTACTTACACTTTCTTCGGGGAATGATGAGTTCATCGTATATTGTGATGCCTCCAGGCAAGGTCTGGGTTGTCTTTTAATGCAGAATCAAAAGGTGATAGCTTATGCTTCGAGACAATTGAAGAGGCATGAGCAGAATTACCCTACACATGACCTAGAGCTAATTTCAGTAGTGTTCGCCCTGAAGATCTGGAGACATTATTTATATGAAATTCCCTACAAGATATTTATAGATCATAAAAGCCTGTAGTATTTGTTTACACAGAAATAGCTCAATATAAGACAGCGGAGATGGCTTGACTGAATAAAAGATTATGAGTGCATCATTGAGTACCATTCGAAAAAAGTAAATATTGTGGCAGATGCTCTTAGTAGGAAGACCATGGGTTCAGTGGCTCACTTAAAGGCTTCTCCGTTTATCGATGTTATTAGAATTGAGGTCTTTAGGTGTGAAGGTAGAATTATCAAAGTCATGAGCATTGCTAGCTACATTTCAAGTTAGGCTGAGACTTATTGATCAAATTAAATAGCCATATGTTTAAGATTCTCAAATGAGTAGATTAAAAAATGAGATTATGGAAGGACAACAGAAAGATTTGACAGTAGCTGAGGATGATACAGTAATGTTGGGTCAGAGATTATATGTTCCGGATGTGGGAGAAGTAAGAAAGGAGATTATGGAAGAAGCATATTCATCAGCCTATGCCATGCATCCGGGGAGCACAAAGATGTAACGGACCTTAAGGGAACATTACTGGTGAAAGGGTATGTAAAGAGACATAGCTGAATTTGTCTCTAAATGCCTAGTATGCCAACAAGTGAAAACAGAGCATCAGAAACCTGCAGGCCTCCTACAACTGCTTTCGATTCTAGAATGAAAATGGAAACGCATTATTATGAATTTCGTAGTGGGGTTTCCATGTAGCCAAAGGGGGCATGACGCTATATGGGTGATTGTAGACCTACATAAAGTCCACTCATTTTTTACCCATCAAGAGTAATTATACCTTAGAGAAGTTGGCTCAATTATATATCAATGCGATTGTGCGGCTTTATGGCACTCTAGTATCCATAGTTTTAGACCGAGATCAACAGTTCACTTCCTAATTTTTGGCCCAGCTTACAAAAGGTTCTAGACACTAAATTAAATTTTAGCACAACTTTTCACCCACAGACTGATGGACAATTGGAACAGGTGATTCAAATATTAAAAGACATGCTTAGAGCTTATGTAATGGAGTTTAAGAGAAGTTAGGATAACCACTTGCCGTTAATGGAGTTCGCCTATAACAATAGTTATCAGTTGAGCTTTGGAATGACACCATATGAGGCATTGTATGGGAGAAAGTACAAAATTGCAGTTTGTTGAGATGACGTAGGTGAGAGAAAGCTTTTAGGTCCTAAGATTGTCCAAGCCACCTCAAAGAAAATTCAGATTATAAGACAGACGTTGGAGATAGCTGATGATATGTAGAAAAGCTACGCAGACAATTGAAGAAATGACTTGAAAACTGAAGTCAGGGATAAAGTCTTCCTGAAGATCTCGCTTGTAGAGAAGCGCTACGCTTTGAGAAGTGAGGAAAGCTGAGCCCTAGGTATATTGGGCCGTACGAAATCACAGAGAAGGTTGGTGAAGTAGCATACCGCCTACAATTACCAAAAAATTTGGATAAGATTTATAATGTGTTCCACGTTTCCATGCTTTACAAGTACATAGCAGATCCAGCACGTATCTTATAGGAGTAGCCTGTGGAATTGAGAAAAAATCTTATGTACGAGGAGGAATAAGTACAGATTCTTGATCTAAAGAATAGGTGCTTCGTAATATGTGCATCCCTATAGTGAAAGTGTTATAGACAAATCATGAAATAGAAGAAACCACGTGGGGACGTGAGGACCAGATGATGGCGCAACATTCCCACTTTTTTGAGATAGATACGATTTAAAATTTTAAGGACGAAATTTTTTTTGAGGAGGGGTGAAATTGTAATGGTCAGGTTCCATGAATAGTCAGATACCTAGAATTTTGGTATTTGACTATTAGGAAATCGTAGAAGTTTCAGATTTTGACCCTTCTTAGAATATTATTTTTAAGTATTTATGTGAGCTGTAATAGACTGAATTGGGTAATTCTATAGTCAATTTGGGCATTGGGTGCTCACCGAATATTTTTAAAAATTTTCGGTTAACTAGTAGTGAAAATTCAATATTTGTACCAATAATTTTTTGTGTAAACATTACACCCCAAGCAAGCTATTTTTGTTGGATACGTATGTGTATTTTAAGACATATGGACCAAACAAATTGGGACAATTGCATATATTAGTCTATTATATTATTTTTTTATTAGTTATTAGTAATATTTATTAAAGACCAAGTGTTTTATTTCAAGAATTATTAAGAAAACAAAAAGCAAAGAGAGAGATAGAGAGAATTTCGAAAATGATGAGAGGAAGGAGATGAACAGTGATAGCCATGAAGTGTCTAGGTCAAATCAAGGAATCCACACCCAATTCAAGTTGTTTCCAAGTGCTTAAGTAAGATTCAAGGATGGATTAAGAGTAAATTTGTTTTAAAATGTGAGAATTCCAAATCCTAAAATAGTAAATTAGAACTTTTGTATAATGAGACTTCAATTAAAATAAATTTAAGGCATTAGAATGAATTTAGAGAGTGGATAAGACTACAAGTAAGAAGAAATTTAAAAAATGGTAACGTATTCAACGTAATTGACATTGAATTTAAAGTTAGAATTAAAATTATAACATTTAGCGTAATTGAAATCGCAATTAGAATTGCATTTAAAATTATAACATGTTCCATAATTGAAATTTGAATTAGATTGGAACTATAATATTTAACGTAATTGGAATTAAAATTAACATTGGATTTGAAATTATAATTTTTAACGTAATTGGAATTGAAATTATAACATTTAACGTAATTGGAATTTAAATTGGATTTGACATTATAACATTTAACATAATCAGAATTAAAATTAGATTTCAAACATTTAACTTTATTAAAATTAAATTAAAATTTTGATTTGGGATTATAACATTTAATGTTGTTAAAATTAAATTTTAAAATCAGAATTTAAATTATAACATTTAATGTAATTAAAATTAATATTGAATTTATAATTGTAACTTATAATGTAATTGAAATTTAAATAGAAATTAAAATTGCAATATTTTACGTAATTGAAATGAAAAGTTAATTTGGAATTATAATATTTTATGTCATTGAAATTTAATGGTTGAATTAGAATTATAACATTTAACATAATTGAAATCGAAATTAGAATTGGACTCATAATATTTAATGTAATTAAACTTGAAATTTGAATTTGAATTATAATATTTAACATCATTGAAATCGAAATTGAATTTATAATTATAACTTTTAACGTAATTAAAATTAAAATTCGAATTATAACATATAATTTAATTGAAATTGAAACTGTAATTTTAATATTTAACATAATTAAAATTGATATTGTAAAAAATATAACATTTAACGTAATTAAAATTGTAATTAGATTTAGAATTGTACTATTTAACGTAATTAAAATTATAATTAGATTTGGAATTGTAATATTTAACGTAATTGAAACTGAAATTGAAATTGAAATAATAACATTTAACATGATTGAAATTGAAATTGAAATTATAATAATTAACATAATAGAAATTGAATATAAACTGAAATTAGAATTATATTATTTAGCATAATTGAAATTGAAATTAGATTTTGAATTATAATCGTTAACGTAATGAAAATTGAAAATGGATTTAGAATTATAACATTTAAAGTAAGTGAAAATAAATATGGAATTATAAAATGTAATGTAATTGAAATTAAAATCATAATTGGATTTGAAATTATAACATTTATCTAACTAAAATTAAATTTAAAATTAGAATTAGAATTATAAAATTTAACATAATTTCAACTAAAATTAGATTTGAAATTATAAAATTTAACATAATTAAAATCTAATTAAATTTAAATTATAACGTTCCACGTACTTAGAAATGAAATTAGATTTGAAATTATAATATTTAACATAATAGGAACTGAATGCAAAATTATAATTGAATTATAATATTTAACGTAATTTGAATTGAAATTAGATCTGAAATTATAAAATGTAACGTAATTAAAATTAAATTAGATTCTAAATTGCGATATTTACTGTAATTGAACTTGAAACTAGATTTAAAATTATAGCATTTAACGTATTCAACGTAATTAAAATTGAGTTTAAAGTTAGAATTAGAATTATAACATTGTACGGAATTGGAATTGAAATTATCACATATAACATAATTCAAATTCAAATTTAAATTTGATTTCGAATATAACATTTAACTTAAATGAGATTAAAATTGAAATTGAAGTTATAACATTTAACGTAATTGGAATTGAAATTAAAACTAATTTGGAATTATAACATTTAATGTAATTGGAATTGAAATTAGATTTAATTTAGAATTATAACATTTAACGTAATTAGAATTGAAATTGGATTTGATTTGAAATTATAACATTTAAAATAATTTCAATTGAAATTGGATTTTAAATATTTAATGTAGTAGAATTAAATTCAAAATTTGATTTAAAATTATAACATTTAATGTAGTTGAAATTAAATTTTAAAATTGAAATTGAAATTATAACATATAATGTAATTTAAATTAACATTCAATAAGGAATTATAGCATATATTATAATTGAAACTTAAATAGAAATTGGAATTACAATATTTTATGTAATTAAAATCGAAATATAATTTAGAATTGTAACATTTTACGTCATTGAAGTTAAATAGTTAAATTAGAATTATAATATTTAATGTAATTGAAATTGAAATTATAATTAGACTTATAATATTTAAATTCATTATAATTGAAATTTGAATTTGAATTACAACATCTAACGTAATTAAAATTAAAATTAAAATTGTAATTATAATATTTAATGTAATTGAAATCGAAATTAAAATTTGAATTATAACATTTAATTTAATTAAATTATAATATTTAATATAATTAAAATTGATATTGTAATTAAATATAACATTTAACGTAATTAAAATACAACTGTAATATTTCATGTAATTAAACTTTTACCCTCAAAATTTCTTGTACTCACGTGGCAATTTTTATTTGTAATATAAACTTTTACCCTCAAAATTTTGAGTCCGTTCTTAGGACCTAGCGAAAACGCTAAAGAAACCAATATTTGTAAATAATAAAAGTTTTATCTATGAAAAAAATATGATAACCGACCTGAGGCAAAAGGAGCCTTTTTAAACTTTAAAATCTTAACGAGATATAGATACATATTTTACTTAGATTACTTGAGTGGAAAGAAATAAAGATTTAGTCGAAACTGCAGATGACTTGTCCTGCGATCACCTTGCAAATGTTTCGTATATTCCCGGAGGAAAACCAATCTCTCTTTCATAGAACAAAATTGTAGTACTGCACCGTATTACACCAGCTACATTCGGTCAATGTGAACAAAGAAACAGTGTCGATAAAATCACATAGGAAGAATTAATGATGGATCAAAGAGAGAGGGAAGAATTTTAGCAGAATTGTTACAGAGGACTCGGTTGGAAATTAAACTTCTGTACATAATAACCATAGCCTTTTTTCCTAGTCTTCTTCCTGAAGTTTAATTCATAACGAAAAGACCATGAACAATCATATAAACTCAACAAATTGAAAAATCCCACAACAAGACCATCAACCTGCAAGAAGCAGCATGCCAATCATGGATCAAAAGACAACCCATGCATATAAACGGAGATACCAAAGGCATTATTTTTTGGATTTATTTATTCTTTTTCTTTTTCCTTTGACGATCTTATTTAAGTCTTTGGAAAATGAATTACGTTATCAACTGACATTGAATTATGGGTTACATTATACTGCCTTCAAAGCAATCGCATAGCAATTTCAAAGAAGGAACACAGTTATAATATAAATACGTCAATTAAAATTTATTTATATTGCGCCCGCGCCCAAATTCAATTGGCTCAATAAATGCGGACCACCTCTAAAATTCACCAACACATACACTCCCAAAATACTCTCTAAAATTCTCAAACGCTTTTATAAAAATTTTGCAACTAAAAACCTCATTTTCTTTTTCGACAAACAACCTTCCAAAATCCATCAATCACTGATTTGAGCAGTGTCAGCATTTGAAGGATATACTTGAAAATCAATTCTAGAAGTTACATATAGTAACTTCACTTTCAATGGCCTCGCCATCAACCGAGAAAATATTTCTTGATGGAGTTGTATTTGATCCGGATGAAAAACAACTAGTGCGTACTTACCTTGGGGGAAAGGTGTCGGGACAAACTGGTTATGAAGGTTTCGATTTTATCAAAGAAATAGATTTTTACAAGCATGAACCTTCGTAGCTCTCAAGTAAGTAGCTAATATTATATTTTTCGAACTCTTTCTTATTACATTATAATCAATTTTTTTTCTTTTTCCTGGCATGTGTTTTACACGAAAAGCTGGTTAAGCAAAGCTAAGAAATGTATGCAATGACCTTTTTTAACACAATCCATTTTTTTAAAAACATTTTTGTAATAAGTAGAATAATAAATGTTAAATTTCCAATATTTTATGATCAAACAACACAGGTTTGGCAATTGAGTCCGGTCATGAGAATATGTACTTCACACGCTTACAGAAGAAGTTCGACCAAGGAAATGTTATCAACAGGCAAATTCCAAATGGTGGATTTTGGAAGAAGATGGGGGAGTCCACTGACCTCAAAGATGAATACGGAATGCAAATTGCTAAAAGGTCGTCTCTGGCTTACTTCGACAAGGATAAAGTAAAGACTCGGTGGCTTATGAAAGAGTAGGTACATCTTCAGAGTGAAAGCCATAATCAAAACGATGTAGAATCCAAGATGGTAGGTTTAGGTTATTATGTATGTATGATTATTTTTTTGTGTTTGCATGACCACAAAAAGTCTACTAATTGTATAATTGTTTACAAATGCAGTTACCTTCATGGGCACTTTGTGTTGTCTACGAGAAGCCTTCTAAGAGCTGAAAAAGGAAAGCACTGATGTCACTAAGGGTTTAGTCAACAAGCAATTCTCCTGCAAACTTTCACGATATAATGAAGATTACATTTAGCTAATCTAAAAGGGATTTATATATATATATATATATATTTCTGCTTTGATGTTTGATCAATATATGTTTTGTAACGCATATGTCTTCATTCTGATCTCCGATCGTCAGCTTGCTTTCCATTTTGTTAATTACCAAAAGATCAGAATTGTTATAAGGAACAAATTCATTTAATGGTCGCATGAATGGAGAAGAATGAGCTGATGAAAAAAATGATATCAATAATAATGAGTGAAGTTGGTTGCCAGCAGCTAAACATGCTACCTTAAAGAACAAGTGACTCCAAATGAAACAAAACTACAAAATCTATCGACAAATTTATAGCAAGTCAATCGATTACTTTCTTTGTCTTTTTTTTTTTTTTTTTGTACTTATCAGTCGATTACTTTAGACGAGAACCAAATACGTGGAAAAACAAAAAACAAAATAAATCATTAACACGTTTCTTTCCATGCAATACGAAAGTTGACTTTCCTTTCAAAGAATGATACTTCAATTGCCAATCATTATACTTTTGTAAAAAATTATTCTTACATTAAAAAGAAGGATTAAAGGTCACTCCAAGAAGTTTTAATGTGAACTATTCCGCAATTTGATCGTTGTCGAAACAAAGTTACTATGATCCTCAAAAATAGGGAAAATGCAATTGTGTCCTTAGCTTAATTGATATAAACTAATATAGTTTCTAGTTTTTTAATATATATCACATTAATAATTATTTATTTTACTATTTTTACTGTAATACCTTGATATAATAAATAAATCTCTAAAATAAATCAAATAAAATAATTTTCATTTCCCTCCTATTTTATTTTTCCATTTCTCCCACTCCATTTTTTAATTTTCATTTCCCCCTTTCCCTTCTCCTCCCCTACTCCATGAAAATCCAAAAATAGCCATCTTTCTCTTGTCTCTATTTCTTCTTCTTTTCTTTCTAATCTCTCTCTCTTCGTTTAAGCATTTCACCAACAAATCTTGACACTAACAACAACTTGCCCTTCAACATTAAGCTTTCAATATATATATATATATTTCTTTTGCTCTTGCTTTAAATTTTGATTTCTTTATCTTGCTTCAAGATGTTCCATATTCATGCACATCACTCTTTGCATTCAATTTTTCTTCTTCCACCACTCCGTCTGCTTGATTGCTTAAGTTAACAAACTCTTTATTAATCCCATTTTGGTTTAGGGTTTTGTATTTTGATGAGTATTTAATTAATTAACATCAATAAACAATAATAAAAATTAAAAAATTATTATTGGGGAAATATTTTTTATTTTTTTAAAATTGGGAGAAAGAGATGAGAATGAGAACAAGATGAGAGAGATAAGAATCATGTCTGCTAGTTCATTAATCTTTTATTTTTATATATATTTAAATTTTTATTTGTTTTATTTTATTTTATTCTTTTAGTCTTAAACTCATATTATCCTTATTTCAAGTTTCAAATTAAATGCATATCTATTTAAAAGTATATTTTAGCCCTAAAATGTAAATTCTATATAGACATTATAAGGATATGGAAAACATAGTTAGTATATATCAATTAAATCAAGAAATAAAATCATATTTTCCCTTAAATATATAACAAGTAAGTCAATAAATTGGAAATAAAATATAAAAAAACAAACAAACAAACAATTGACTAACCATTATTTCACTTGTACTCAAAGCCGATCAATACCTCTACCGCTTCATTATTTGAACTCATCATCATAAGATTCATATAGAAACTAGGAAGACAACCAATAGAAAATATAGTTTTTTCGAATAGTCGTCTTCTTTTTTGGTATCACTTTCATATATTCTTACTCCAAGTTTTTGTTTAAAAAAATCGACTATTTTATATATTGGAGAAAACAAATTAGGATGGTAGCAGAATTTGCTTCTATCGGTGATTTTGAAACATTTACATTTTGAGAAATAAAAGACTTTCTAAGAAAATATAAAACACTAAGATTTTCATTTTAAATAATATTAGTAGCAAACATTTGCTTCCTAAAATATTTTTAATCTGAATGTTAGGAAATCAATTAGGTCTTCGAATTAATACTATTTAGGCATCAACCTCAATTATAGTATTGACACCACTTGTTGACATTTTTGTGCACTTTAATACTGTTGAAAATTAATGAACTTTTGAAAATCTAAAAAATTTTCTAGATGAAAATCAAAGATAATATTAATGTTGCAGAGGAAGCACACTAACAAAAATTATAACCTAAGCAATATAATGCAGAACAAGTAATCAAGAAGCTAGAGAGAGAAATGCAAAAGAAAAATACATAAAATTTACATGGTTTGATAACTTGCCTATGTCCATGAATGATCAAGATCACTCTCTTTCATTATTGAATCTCAAGGCACTCACAAAGTATACATTTTACAAGAAAGACTTACAAAGCAAATACTTTCTTTTGCAACTAAGGGATTTTCTCTCACTAAAAATCACAAAATAAGTTTAATCACAAAGATTTCTACAAAGATCACCAAGATGTGTTTACAAGCTAATAGAGGGCTTTTATATAGACTTTAGGACAACTTAGGTTTACACTAAATATGTGAGAATCCTATTAGGGAGTCTTGGAACCATTGGGAGACAAAACAAGTTGTTACAAATTAGGAAACTATTCTCGCACTGGGCACCGCGGCGCCTAAGTTCTATTTTGAACGCTGTGGTGCCCACTCTTAGGAACCATCAGATGCTCCTTTCACCTCCTTTGGTGTCCGTCTCCGATCCTTCCTCGCCCAATGCACTTAGTTTGCTATCTAAATCATATTCTAATAATTTTTAATCAATATTCTTACAAATTTTCTCCTTGATTCAAAATCATTTACAAAGTAACTTGATCTCTCATCTCCGCATCTTCGGTCACCTTCACAAAGTAGTGACTCTGGTTAAGTCTTTGCATAGGATGAACTTAACTGAGAGTAGTAGCTTAGTCAACATATCAGCAGGATCTTCAAACGATGTTATCTTAGTTAGACTAACATCACCACTTTGGTTAATCTCTCAAATGTAATAGAACCGCACATCAATGTGTTTAAACCTCTCATGAAACACTTGATGCTTACTTAGGTGTACAACACTCTAGCTGTCACAATATACACCGGCATTCACATATTCACTAGCTAATACTTCAGTGCATATGCCTTTCAACCACACGGCTTCTTTAATAGCTTCACCAACAGTTATGTACTCTACTTTCTGTGGTAGATAGTGTAACTACATATTGTAGAACTGATATCCAATACACACTACACCTAAATATTGTAAATATGTAACCTGTTAATGACCTTTTTTTATCTAGATAACCTGCATAATCTGAGTCTACGTATCCTCGTACCATTACACTATTGTCCTTATCCATTTTATACATGAACTTGTGAATTAACGTCCCTTTGAGATATCTCAAAATCTACTTCACTATAAGCCAGTGATCTTTACCCAAATTTACCGTGTATCTACTCACCACACTTACAACTTATACTATGTCTGGTCTTATAAAAACCATTGCATACATGATGCTCCGCACATTGCTTGTATATGGTACTTTACTCATCTTCAGTTTCTCTTATTTGGATGTCAGTGACTATGCTGCTGAAAGTTTGAAATGCATGACCAAAGGAGTAGAGATAGCCTTTGCATTGGATATACTAAACTTCTCTAAAATTTTGAGTATATATTGCTGTTGAGACAAGATCATGACATCTCTTCTTTACCTTAAAATATCCATACCCAATATTCTTTTTGCTGCTCTTAAATCCTTCATCTCAAACTCGCCAGTCAACTGCATCTTGAGTTTCTGTATTTCTTCCATATTCTTACATGCCATCACATTATCATCAACCTATAAAAGTAAATACAGCATCCCACAACTTATATTCTTGAAGTACACGCATCCATCATACTTGCTCTTACTAAAGTCATAAGTCTTTATAAACTCATCAAATCTCTTATACCACTATCTAGGTGATCGCTTTAACTCATATAATGATTTCTTTAGTAAACAAGCATGATTTTCTTTTTCGAGCTCCTCAAACCCTTGTGGCTATGCCATGTATATTGTCTCTTCAAGCTCTCTATATAGAAAAGTTATCTCTACATCCATATGCTTTCGATGTAAATTAAGATTTGCACATATGGCTAATAAAATTCTAATTGATGTATGCTTAATGACTGGAGAGAATATCTCATGAAAGTCAACTTCCTCTTTCTGAGTAAAATCTTGTGCAACTAACCTAACCTTGAATCTAGTAGGCTCTATCTTCAGTATCCCCTGTTTCACTTTATATACCCATTTGCACCCTACTAGCTTCTTTAAGGTCTCTCCACTAACTTTCAGGTATTGATTCTTCCTAAGAGAACTAATCTCTTTTTCCATGGCCTGCTACCATTTTTTCTTGTTTTCACTCTTCGTAACCTCACCATATGTTCTAGGCTCATTATACTCAAGAGTGTAAGCAGAATTAAAAGCATGAGCAACTAAATCTGCTTATGCATACCTAACTGGTGAGTTAATTATTCTTCTTAGCCTACCTCTAGCTACCTAGTACTCTTCAAGTTCCATCTTAAGAGTCCTAATCTTTCCTTAGGTTAACTTAGAGGAACTCCCCGACATTTTTAGTTTATCTTTAATGAATTTCTTGTTGAAGTGTTGATCTGAGGGCATATCAGACTACTCTTAGACTCCACTTCAACTTTTATTGACTTAAGTGCTGAGTGTTCCTTGGGCACAAGTTCTTCTTTTTCATCATTTTGAGAGGTTTTCAGTATGGTCGTCTTATCAAATGTCACGTCATAGCTTATGATACTCCTTAGTGGTGTTAAGTCTTTACACCATACCTTGTATCTTTTTACTCCTTCGGGATATCTTATAAATACTTATTTGATAGCTCTAAGTTCTAACTTTCCCTCCTTAACATTTACAAAGGCAGGGCAACAAAATATTTTGAGGTGGTTATACTTTAGAGGATTGCTAAACCATATTTGTTTTGGCATCTTGGAGTCAATTGCTGAGAAGGGACTTCTATTAATCAAATAAGCTGCAATCACTACAGCTTTTCTAAAAAATACCTTGGACATTTTTGCATTGGTAACTATACATCTAATCCTCTCAAGTAGTGTTCTCTTCATCCTCTTAGCTATACCATTCTGCCGTGGTGTTGATCTTACCATTCTATGCCTTGTAATCCCATGCTTAACATAAAACCTATCAAACTCTTTATTACAAAACTCGAGGCCATTGTCAGTTTTTAATCTCTTTACCTTCTTGCCAATTTGATTCTCAATAAAAGCCTTCTAAATATTGAGCATACTAAATACTTGATCCTTGCTCTTCAACACATAGACCCACAGCTTCTTTGAATATTCATCAATCAAACTGATAAAATACCTGACACCACCACGAGTAGCTGTCTGAGCTGGCCTCCAAAGATCTGAGTGTATATAGTTAAAAGTCCCCTTTCTCTTATGCTTATTAGTACTAAACCTCACCCTTTATGCTTTCTCAAACATATAATGCTCACAAAACTCTAATGGCTAGAACTTATCCTCACCAAAC
Organism: Ailanthus altissimus; assembly: GCA_946807835.1. Lineage (NCBI taxonomy): Eukaryota > Viridiplantae > Streptophyta > Magnoliopsida > Sapindales > Simaroubaceae > Ailanthus > Ailanthus altissimus. The sequence continues at coordinate 5,659,018 of OX327689.1, forward strand.
GCTTTTTCACTAAATAAATCCTTTAGGTTTCTTTCGCCTAGGTGTGCCACTCTAAGATGCCATAACTTGGTTTGCATATTCTCATCATCTATAGAGAATAATGCAGAACCACTCACAACTTCATCTTGAAGCACATAGATACCTTTATGCATCTCTCTTCTCATTACCACTATAGAACCTTTCAATACTCTCAAAATCTCTTTGTCGATCCTGATGAAACACCCACTCAAGTCTTAATTCTCTAGTAAGATCAAGTTCATCTTGAGGTCAGGAACATACCTAACATCTGTCAACTCTCTCACTCGCCCATCATGTAATATCATTATCCATTAAAGCCTTGCCACCATTAATAGGCTAAAAATTTATAAATCAAGACTTATGCGGGCACATGTAAAATGTACAAATAGAATCAAGAACCCATTGTCCAGCATTCTTACCATTAGTAGCGCCAAGTGTCTCTGCGCTATCGTAGCTATCATTATAGACAAGTATAACATCCACTTTATTCTTGTCTCGTGCTTTCTTCTCTAGATAATTTTTTATGAAGTGTCATTCTTTCTTACAGCAATAACACTTTCTAGGAGTCCAGGACTTCGATCTTGAGCCCTTTTTTCTTTCATCTCTATATATGGACCTTTCTCTTATAGAAATACTTTTTGCATTGCCCTCAATCTCTTTCTCAAATAACTTTGAGTTTAATGATGATTTCAAATCACTCATCATTAAACTCTCTCTACTGTAGACGTATCAATAAAGCTTTCATAACTCTTGGAGAGTGAACTCAGTAGAAAAATTACTCTATCTTCATCCTCTATCTTAATGTTGATAGACTCAAGATCAAAAATGATCTTATTGAAGGAGTCTATTTGATCTTTCATTGATTTTTTTGATATGGACAGTTAGTACAGCTTCTTCTTTATATGCAATCTGTTGGCTAACAATTTTTCCATATAAAGGAGTTAAGCTTCTTCTATTAGGCCATCTTTTGATCGATTGACCTTTTGTATATTTATCCCTAATACCCTATTATGAGCCTAATTATCCATTCTTTGGTTTAACCACATTACAAGCCCTAGACTTAAAGTTTATTTATCCAAATATTTACCCAAAATACCATAAACCTTGCATTTGCTTAAAAATACTCTTAAAAGAAAATGGTTATGGTGATTTAAGAAAAATAAGTTTGAGTGGTATTTGTTAATCTAAATTTGGCTGTATTCAAAAAAAAGAGAAAAAAAATTGAAAAAAAAAAAGAAAGAGAAATACCCACAGCTTAAGAAAAAATAAAGAAATTCTTTGAAAAAATAAAGGTTGAAAAGAAAGATGGGAAACACAATAAATTTGGGGGAAGAGAAAATATAAGAAAAAGAAAATCAAGAGATTTCTAGATAAAGTCTAAGTGTTCATTGTATAACTTGAACCTCGTATATTTTTCCTTTTATCCCATGTTGACCCTAGCCTTATGTTACAAGCCAATTAAAGTCCTAAATAGACCCATAAACATGTGATTTTTTTACATTAGCGGAGAGTGATAGTAAAGACAAGCCTATGAAAGTGTCATTATATAAATCAAATGTTGAGATATCATTTTTTCTATATAAACTAAAGTATAAAGTAAATCCAAGTATGGTTTTAGATATTGCTTGCTGCTTGTACACACACACATGGTGATTATCTTTGAGGAAGAATGAGGGACTAAATGAAGATAATTAGAATTATTAATAGTTATTTAGCCATTTCAACAGCCTTTGAGACAATGATTATGATCATCGAATCAACCTAGCATTTTATTGTTATTTAAAAAAATTTCATTTTATTTTGAGTCAAGTATAATCTCTTTAAATTCTGTCTTTGATTTTATTTTTCATTTCTCGAGGAAGAGCAAATGGTTAAGTTTGGAAGAGTTTGATAAGCTTAAATTATATCTATTATTTTTACTCCCTTAACTTAATTTATTGCTCATTTTAATTAAATAATAATAAGTTTTTTTATTTGTTTTATTGTTATTTTATAGGTTTGGAGTCAATGAAGCAATTAAGGATAAAAATCTAAGAAAAATAAGACAAAACACAAAGTACTATAGTACTTTCACCCCAACGATGAACAGTGTTTGCTACAACGGTGAACAATACGATTTTTTCTAAATCTAAAAGAAATACAAATCTAAGATTCCAATCAATTCTTATATAAAGGCTACTTATTTCAGACTTCAAAAACATATGACTTGAGGTTCTCAGAGCCATAACAAATTGAAGAAGAGCATTTTTTAGATAGAAAAGCAAGGTGAATTCAAGGAAGTAAGAAATTATCGACGCATTTTTGGCATATCAACCAACTGCAATTTGACGTCTATATTGGTTTACTTTGGTTGCATCATGTTTATTTTTTTTCAGCCATACTTCTCTTATTACCATGAGTTAAATTTATTTTCTAGGGTTATTACTTGAACTCAATATATGAGCTTAATTATTGGATTTTTTAAATATTTGTTTGAACTCAATTTTTCATTATTTAAATTACTTATTTTAATGCTTCATTATATCTGATTAATATTATGATTGATTTGATAATACTTTAATAAACATAGAAGAGGCATAATTGTATTTAAACCTTGATAATTTGATGTATGATTGTAGAGTAACATTAAATATTGCATATGCAAGTTTTGAATTATGATAAGAATATAGCTAATTAGCATGTACGGTTAATAAGACTTATTCTTAATGAATTTTAATTTATTACAAGTACCATAGGAATATAGGTATTTAGTAAATTAGGATATACTTGCATAACCTTGGGAGAGGTTTGTGAATATATTAGTGTCTTGACCAACAATAAGAATTGAGGGATATAAATATTAAAACGATTAATCTGTAGAAAACATATTGAAGGATAATAATTAAACTTAGGCTTTCTCTATATTGCTATTTTCCTATTTTATTTAAGTTGTGTCATTTATTTTCTGTACTTTTATTTTCGTTAAATTTATTACAAAATTAAGATTTGATTTTTTTGAATAATTATAATTCAACTTGGGTAGAGAAACCAACCCCTGTATGTATTAAATATCTTTGATTAGATCGAGCTAGTGAATATATAAGCAATGAATTCATAAAATATTTAAAGAAGAATAAGATTCTTGCTTACTATAGCCCTCCAGGTATTCCTAAAATGCAACAGTGTTTCAATAGAAAGAATCAAACTATATTAGATATGGTTCAATTGATAATAAGTTACATTGATCTTCAAAAATATATATTTGATTATCCTCAAGAAAATGCTATTCACTTGTTGAATAGAGTTCTACCAAAAGTCATTCCTACTACTCTGTATTTGATATGGATTGGTAGAAAACTAAGTCTTATGTATGTTAGGATTTGGGGTCATCTTGTTTACATAGAAGTTACCCAAGAGGATAAACTTGCACCTCATGGTTAGAAGTATCAGAACAAAGGATATCAATTTTATTATTGAGAAGGAACTAAACATTCATTTCTTATAGTGCTACTTTTTTAGAAAAATCGTTTCTCATGGGGTTGTAGGAATTGTAAAAGTATTAAATTTGATGAAGTCAATCCACGAATTATAGAACTAATGATGGAACTTCAGAATCGAGTGAGATAACCTTTAGACATACCCACTAAGTAAGTTAGAAAGGATGTCAAGGATATCTATAAATTATGTATGGTACCTGAAGATGGCCTTGAGGTTTTCTTAGTTGAACGAAAAGATCCTTTAACTTTATGAAGAGAAAATGTTAGATATCGATTCAAAAAAATGGCAAGAAGCTTTAAAATCTAAAATTGACCCAAAGTATACCAATCAAGTCTCGGACTTGGTTAACCTTCCTAAAGGAAAATTTCTTATTTCTTGTAAATTAGTTCACAAGTAAAAGCGAATGGGCCAATTAGAGGTAGAAACCCTTAAAGCTCAACTGGTGGTAAAATGTTACTCATCAATTTGAGATCTTTTATGAGGAAACCTTTCACTAGTAACCATGCTAAAGTCGATTCGAATTTTATTAGCTATTGTAGCATATTTTGATTTTGAAATCTAGCAAATGGATGTAAATATGGTGTTCTGGTATGGATATCTTGAGTAATAAATATACATAGAACAAGCTGAAGATTTTACATTTAGTTTGGCTTTTAATCTACTATGCAGACTGAATATATCTATTTATAGACGTAAGGAAGCCTTCCAAAGCTAAAATCTTCATTTTGATAAAGCAATTGAAAAGTCTGATTTTATAAAAAAATGTAAAGAAAACATGTGTGTTCAGAGAGGGCAATGGGAGCAATATTGTTTTTATTCTCTATGTGGATGACATACTCAAAATCGAAAATGATATTGGTATGTAATACTTAGTAAAAGATTATTAAGTAAAAAATTCTCTATTAAAGATTAGGAAAAGGCTTCTTATATACTGGGTATAGATCTTTATAGAGATAGAGTTAGAGCCAATAAGCTAATATGACTATACCAATTCTCGTATATAGAAAAAATTATTGAAAGGTATAACTTTAACAACTGTGCAACAATTAATGTATTCATCTACTATAATATAGTTTGATGTACGCCATGTTTATATACGAAACCTGAGATCAGTAAGGCTATAAGTGTTACAAGATGGTATCATTCTGATATAGGTAACAGCTATTAGATGGTCATGAAATATATCCCAAATATCTCAGAGATACCAAGAATAAGTTTCAGATATATGGAGAATGTAATTTACAAATGAAAGGAAATATTAATCAAGACTTTGAGTCTGATTCAGATGATAAAAAGTCTACATCTGTATATGTGTGCTTCTCAATAGGAGTTGCAATCAGTTAGTAATGTGTTAAGTAAATGCCTACAGCTAATTCTACCTTGGAGGTAGAATGCCTTGCATCTTCAAAAGTTGTAAAGGAAGCAATACGAATATACTAGATAGTCAGTGAACTTACAATACTTCTAGGTTTAATTGCTCCTATCACACTATATTACAACAATTAATGGCTAATTGCTCAAGCATAGTAGTTAAGATTACACTAGAAGTCTAAACATGTGAAGATCCAATACCACATATTTAGATAAACCTTAGTTGAAAGAGATGTAATAGTATCTAGAGTAGATCTCATAGAAAATACAGTAGACCCGCTCACTAGAGCCTTAACTCCTAGAGTTTTTCAGAAATATGTAGAGTTAATAAATATTATACATCATCATAAATCACATTAAAGAAAGCTGGAGAGTATTGGAAATGATACTTACATGTCATTCTAATAAATAGTAATGATTTAGATAACAATCATTTATATATAATTTATGGTAAGAAGCTTGTAATATTTACAGACATTATAGATGTAAAAGAGTTTAGATTTGATCCAAAGAAATCTGGGTCAGTGTTAAAAGTTAATAATTCTAAAAGTTATGACTTTATCTAAAATGGACCAAAGACTATAATTGATAAATACACAAGGATAGCTTTTTCTTTTCAAAATTTATTTTTTTTATACCCACGTAGGTATAGGAAACACCTACAACCAAGAAACTTTAATCATCCATAATTGAGAAGTATATTATAAATCTTTCACTAAAGACTCTCGCTATTGATAATGGTGAGTGGGCATCGATTAATAATGAATGTGACAGCAAAGAATGCATCAACGTATAGCTTCATTGGTAAAGATATTTGATACCTAATTATAAGAGTGGTTTCGATGATATATCTACGTTTCCACTTGGTAAGACCATTTTGTTCAGGTATACATGGACACGATAATTACTTTTGAGGATATTGGCCTAGTTTTTAGATGCCTAATAAAAATATTACAAGTGACTTATGTTCCCCCACTTTGAAAAATTCTTATATTGCTAACAAATTTATAATATCCACCTACTTTTGAAGTTCTAAGAAATAATTGGAAAAATATTAAAGAAAATCACCAACGAAATCGAGAAATGTCATCTATAAAAATTGTTGGTTGGTAAATAAAAAATTTATGTTTATAAAAATAAAAGCAACGGAAGCAAGATCTTCTTGTTCATGATTACATGCATAGGGATAGAAGATAACTTCAATTCCTCACTATGACAGATCTTAAATTGAATGACTACTATCCTTAGTCTTCAAACTCAACGCGTGTGGACGCATGGATCTTTCTTAATCTCTAAACACACTAATACCTAAATCTGAGAGAATGGTATTAATGAAATTCTTTTTTCATGTAAGGATACATAAAAATAATTTTTCTTTTTATTGTTGTGGTCCTTTTTTTTTCTTATTACATACCTCCCATATATATAAGGATCTCCCTTGGGTAGTTAGAATTTGATTAAGATTAGAAAATTAGAATTTGATTAGGATTTGAGCTAGTAGAGAGACTACAAGAACCATGGATTTTCTAGCTCCAACTTAAAAGGCCTAGTCCTTATTATCTCATAATACATTAATTATTCTAAGTTAACCTCAGGCTATTCCACTAAAAGCCAAGGGCTGTACTTTAGTAACCCATGTTATAAAATAAAAATACATTTAATTAAAACTCATTTTAATTAAATTGGGCTTGGTCTTTAGACCAACAATAATTACTTAATTGACCTTCTAATTGATGTCCATAATTAAAACTAGGCCTAAAAAATGTCTTGCTTCTTTAATTACTTATTTGCTCCTAAGTCACTAAATGCTCTAATGATCATTTTTAATATATCTATATTTGTAAATAAATTTATAAATAAATATTATTATTCAATACATAATTTATTGAATAAACTATGGCTACTGATTCTAATAATCAAGTACTACAAACATCTTAGGTGAAAATTAATTATTAAATTTCATCTTGCAAATATATGTTCCTACGACTCATGAAATTATATCTCCAAGCTATCGAGGTTTTGACCGTTTATATGGATCTCACTCAGTGATAGGTCAAAACATACAACGCATGAATGTAAGTTCATTACCCGCTCAGGATTAAGATCAATTAAGCTTATTAAAGTTTTTGTGAATTAAGATCTACAACATTTAGTTAACCAAATCAAAATTCACAATAGTCCTGTTCAATGTATTATAAATATTAGTTTCTCTACTTGAAGTCTCTACTTCGATGATCTACGTAAATCATTCACTATAAGAAGAAAAAAAAGTACAACCTTACATAATAAAATATCCTTTTCATTAATGGTTGTGAACATGATTTTATTTATAAAGAACTTGTGATCTATACTGTAATGCCCAGTTTCCATGAATAGTCAGATACTTAGAATTTCAAAATTTGACAATTAGGGAACCGTAGGATTTTAGATTTCGACCCTTCTTGGAATATTTTTGTAAGTGTTTATGTGAGCCGTAATAGACCCAATTGGTTAATTTCACAGTCAATATGGGTGTTGGGTACTCACCAAATATTTTTAATATTTTTCGGTTGATTAAGTATTGAAAATACAATATTTGTACCAATAATTTTTGGTGTAAGCATCACACCCTAAGCAAGTTATTTTTGTTGGATAAGTATGTGTATTTTAAGACATATGGACTAATGAAATTGGGACAATTGCATATATTAGTCTATTATATTATATGTTATTAGTTATTAGTAATATTTATCAAATTATTGGCCACAAATCAAAGACTTTTTAATTGAAGAACTACGTAGCAATTAGGAATTTCTTGGAGAGCCATTATGCAATTTTTGGGTATATATATATAAAGGCTAAGTGTTTTATTTCAAAGAATTGCTAAAAAAAACAAGAGAGAGAGAGAGAGAGGATTTCGAAAATGAAGATGGGAAGGAGATGAACATATCCACGAAATTTCAAAGCCAAATCAAGGAATCCACACAAAATTCAAGTTGTTTCCAAGTGCCTAAGTAGGATTCAAAGGTGGATTAAGGGTAAATTTGCTTTAAAAGGTGAGAATTCCAAAACCTTAAAATAGTAAATTAGGGTTTTTGTGTAATTGAACTTCAATTGAATAAATTTTTGGCATTAGAATGAATTTGGAGAGTAGATAAGACCATAGGTAAAAAGAAATTTGAAAAATGGTAAAAATCTCATTTGGGTCATTTTGGGATTTTTAGTGGTACAAGTGCAATTAGCTAAACTTAAGCGTTAAGAATGAATTCTAGGACCCTTAAGATGAGTTTTGATGGGTGAAAATCAAAGTTAGGATATGGGACATAATGGTCATTTATGACAAAGATTAGTGTAGGACAGTTAGTGAGTGGGAAAGCAATTCAAAGAAATTAAATACAGATTATATTAAATTATTAGTATCTATGTGCTTTTTAATTTAAATGTTTTTGTTTCAGGTAATTTACTCAAGTTACGTGACTTTTAAGAATTAAGAAAAGCATAATTATATTTTATTTGATAATTGTATGAGATATGTAGTTTTTCTAGTAAATCAAATATTTGTTAATAATGTTTATAGATTTTAGTAGTAAGTTTTAAAATTTTAAAAAAACAAAATAGAAATGATTAAGAACAGTTTTTAGTATTTTTTTTGAATTTTCAGTATGTTTTCACAATTATTCAGATTTCACACCCACTCGTTGAGTTTATCAACTTACCCTTTGTTTCTGGTGTTTCTATTTTTCCTTTAGGTACAGCCAACAACGTTCTGTCTATAATTTCTTTTGTAGATCAGTAGTGGGCCAGCCCTATGATGATCTCTTATGCATGTACAGAGTTATATGTATACATTTAGTGCATATACATGTATTATATTTAGTTTTACAATATATAGCATGTATAACGGATATTGGAACTAAGATACATATTTTTGCCTTTTTGAAATGGATGGTTATCCTGCTACGAATGTCTGTTGGAGTATGATCAAGAATGCATGTGTTGATTGATTTAGGTAGGGACGGGAAGTCCTCTTTGTAACTAAGAGATGTTAAAAATATTTGAAATGTAGTTTCTATAGGTTTATGAAATATAGATCTTCAGAACAACAGGGAAAACTCTGTTCAATTTAATCCAAGAATTTTAGAAAAAGAAATTTTTTTCGTGTTTATAAGAATATATCTAAAAGAAATTAAGATAAATTTTAGGGTTTGCCTCATTGAATTTCCCAGGCTGATAGTAAACTTTGGGAACTGTTCTATTGGGGTGCCCGGCAGGGCCAACCTAGGTCCACGTTGTAAGATTATGGGAGTTCTGTCAGAGTGGTATCTGAGCAGATTTTTGATATTTTGAGTTAAATATTTATTTTGGGTTGAATTTTTTGTGAGTATGGCATGCATTTTCAGTATTATAAAAATTACATTTCATGTATAATTAATCATATTTTGTTATTGACATAGATAGAAGTATGCATCATCGTGGACGACCATCTATCAGGAAAGCTACTGCTCGAGCTGCAGTGCCTAAACTAGAACGAGTTAACGAGTCAATAAATGCCCCGAGACCACCAGCCCCTTCGGAGTCACCTCAACGTGTAGAGCCACAGAGTGGAACTATGGATATGGAATAGATGGCTCAGATGTTGGCTATCGCAATTTAGTAGCCAAGAGGGTCAGGGTTATCGTTAGAGTGAGCCAAGAAATTGGGCACCACGACATCTGATGGCACCAGAGATCTAGAGAAAGCATTATCATGGCTAGAGAACAATGAAGAGATTTTTTAGATTATGGTGTGCCCTGAGGACCAGATGGTCTCTTACTTTGTATTCATGCGAAATGCAAAAGATTGGTGGAGAGTGCTGTAGAGGAGGCACACAGAAGGTATATCTTGGGCATTATTCAGAAGAGAGTTCACGGGCAAGTTTTATCCTAAGAGTTATAAGGATGCCTAGATAGAGGAGTTCTTTAAATTAGAACATGGATCACTATCAATAACAGAATATGAGAAAAAATTCTTAGAGTTGATTCGATTAGTCCCATTTATAACAAATAATGAGGAACAAAAAGTGAGTGGATTTACTGTGGGAATTAATCCTAGGATACAAACATATGTTGCTTCAGCCGTTCAAACTTAGTATGGAGCATTAGTAGAGGCGACGACAAGAGTAGAGAGGAGTATGGCAGCCATCCCTAGGCTGCCTCAGCAGAGTCTAAAGCGTAGTTGGACGGGTAGTAATTAGGGAGGCCCAAGTAATGTGATAAGGACTGCATAGAGATCTGTGGGATCCAGTAGCCAGAGGCTTAGCCGAGGAGACCAAATTCAGTCTAGCCAAGCCTCAGTACATACATAGTCAGTAGGATCTAGAGGCAACGAAGAGGGTACAAGGAGGTTTCTAGCATGCAGTAGGTGCGAGAGATCTTATCCAGGGGAGTGCAGAATAGGGACCACTGGCTGTTACAAATGTGGATAGGAAGGCCATTTGATTAGAGATTGCCCTAATGTGATGCCTAATAGTAGATCAAAGAATAGAGCCGTAATCTAGGGATAGAGTAGTGTAGACTAAGTACAGAGTAGATAAAGTGCTTCATTCTGAGGGCCCAATAGATTAGGTCAGTCTAGTGGAGGAGTTGGTCAAGGTAGGGGTTCAGGAGGACAGCTGGGTAGACCTCGTACCTAGGCCAAGGTGTTCGTGTTGACGCGTCGTAATATTGTTTAATCGCCATTGCTACCAAGGTAATTGTTAGAACTATTATTCCAGCACAATTCTAATTAGCAAACAAGTTTTTAATCTTACTCAAACTTGTTTCTGCAATTCATTTATATATATATACCATTAGAACTTGAGAGTGAAGATATGAAAACCAAAATTTTCATACAAGTTAATTGATTCCTAAAATTTTCATACAAGCTAATTATGGCTGAAGAATGCTCTTCAATCGAATCATCTTCTCAAGTTTTTCTTTTTGGATGTCAATTTCATCCCACTGATGATGAAATTGTCTTCACTTACCTCATTAGAAAGGTCAACATCTATACTATTGGGCCAGGTTTCATTTTTATTGGAGACAACATAAATCTTTATGAGAAAAAACCGTTAGAACTCCTAGATAAGTAGCTTAGTTAGCCTGCCAGCAAATTTTTACTAGCTATTTTACGCATTTTACTTCTTATTTGTTATAGAAGACTTACAAATATATTGGTACATATAATAAGATATTGAAACTATTTTTAAATTTTAATTTATTTTTTTATTTAATTTCTAACGCAGATTTAGCACCTATCACTGGTCATAAAAAATGTACTTCTCCACATACTTGGAGAAGTTTGGAAAGGTTATCAATAGACAAACCAATGGTGGATATTGGAAGAAAACAGGTGAATCTACTGATGTCAAAGATGAAGATGGAGGGCAAATCCTCATAAATGGAAATCCAATTGCTAGAAAAATGTCACTAGCTTTCCACGAGAAGGGCAGCATCAGTCAATGGCTTATGAAAGAGTATGCTTCTTGAAGAGAACTACAAGAAGGTATTAGTTACATGGCCCTTGTATCTTCAATTTCATTTAATGATTTGTGGTATTTTTGGGTTACAATCTTGTGATTTTGTAATTTTACTATTTTCTCTCCCAACATTTCGATAAGTTTGTGATTGATCACTTTCAAAGAGAAAAATGGGAGTAAAAATTAGAAAATTAGCACTCAATGAAAAGACAAAGGGAAAAAAAATGATAAAAACACAAAATCACAAGGGATCAAAAGCAATTTCCTCAAGTTTATTTATAACTTATACTATATCATATATTAATTATGTTTGTTCGCGAGTGCAGCTATCTCCATGGATGCTTTGTGTTGTCTACGACAAGTTTGATGCTAATAACAACTGAAGATGCAGAAGAAAATAAAGGAGTACTTGCTTGTTGTTATCTCTTACAGTGCATTTGATTTGATATAGCTTATTAAGAGGGGTGGATTAATGAATAATGGGCTTCTACGATCCGATATAGCTTATAATTACACATGCTTTTATGGTTTACTTGGGATTTCAGAAATAAAGCTCAAGATATGTTGTGCTTTGTTTTTCATAACTCCCTTTTGATATTTGTTAGTTAATCTTTATTTGATTATTTCTCATGCACATCTTAAATCTATAGTCTTCTAATTCTGCATGTTCTATCGCTTGCAAGATACATGTTAAAATGGTCTATACTTGGTCAAGTATCATAAGATTAATCAATTTGGAATATTCCTCATATGCTAATGTATCACAATATAAGCACGAGTTAACTCCAAATGAAACATGAAAGCTTTAGAGGTTAGAACTTCGCAAATTTACTTTTTTATCCTTGAGAACTACTCAAATTGATGGGTGAGCACCATTTGCTTAAAAAAAATACTCTAAAGCTTAAGTTAATAATTTTTTAAAAGAGAATGCCTATTGTAAGGAGATGCTATGCTCGAATGTTAAAACTTAGTAGAATTGATTGAAATAGATGTATAACATCATATAAATCGATCATATTTATAATGTATGATTCTAAATTATACTTGAATTTTACTTGAGTACATATAACATGATTTAATCCAAGTTTTATCAAAGAATAGGTTCGCTTGCAATTCATAATGTAGAAACCGAGAAAAGGGACTTGAGTGGGATTCATTCACTTCGAGAAAAATCCTTCTTCATGCAAAATTATGATTAACTCAATCTCAATTCAATAAAACAGTAATTTTTTAATCTTTTATAGTTTCATCGTGACTTACATGATCAATTTCTAGGATCCATTGGTTTAACCTGAAACCCACTTGCACATTTGATTTAGGCTTGTTCTTTAAAGTAGACTTCAATTAAAAAGGTCACATGGAACAAGCTGATGGGCTCATTTAGCCATCAGCCCAACAAATGTCCCCCCACTAGTGAAGAAAAAATGTTTACTTAAGACTAGAAAACTTGAAGGGCTTGTAATCACTACTTTACCAATATCTGACATGCATTCGATTCTGAAAAGGCATCTTTCTCACGTGTAACAATGTTTATGGTAGCCAAGATTGTTTGTTTTCAAGTGAATTCTCAATTTCATGATTTATAAAAAAATGAAGTCTCAATTTCAATCTCATGTGCAACAAGGGCAATTTATAAAAAAAAAACTCTATGTAATCTTATGATTGTATCATTTTCATTTTCACTTTCAAATGTCAAATACAAAAGGCTCTTCTAAGAAATCCTTCATTCTTTACTCATCTTAGGTCTTCTAATTTTTTTTTCTTTGCAAAAACCTCTAATTCCTTTTACTTGAAACATTATAAAACATTAACAATGGCAAAGAGCATGAACTCATTCCCATTAGATGAACTTCAATATGTGTTCAAGTACCTTCAGATGGTGAAGATTGGAAACTTCCTTAAAGGGAATCTTTCTCCAATCACTACTCTGTCCAACCTCAAGAGTTTTCTCTTTTCAGAAAGCATCTTAACTGCATTTGCTTCCCTCTTCACCCATAGTTTATGAATTTCTCCATATCACTAGCCTTTCACCTCTTTAAATAGACTTTTTACTTATTATAAGACATACGAATCCTCATTTAAAGTGCCTTACCCTTATTACTATCTTTACTATACATAACCTTTAACACTCGAAGAAGCATTTATATTAGGCTCTTGAAGGAGAGCAAAATACTATTTTTGAGTTCACAGATAAAAAAAGGCAAGCTTCAAGAAGCACATCATTGTAGTGAGTGCTAAGTGGAAATAGCCTGACTATTCTTATACAGTCACTATAACTTTCAACTCCTTTAACTAGAAGACAAGTTTAACCCTCCTTTCAATTTCGAAAAGAGAGTAATTTTGAAGAACTTCTTTTAGAAGAACCCCATCTATCACAAAGAAATATCATTAGGTCATCTCTTGAAGTACTGTGCTTGCCGTGACATGGTGCATTATTAATCTTGCACCCTTACTTACAAGGTAGGACTCCTAACTCTAACTCCTTCTAACCTGAAATTTATAAGTTGCATTCTCTCATTCAATAGTTAGGTGCTATGAGAATAGTTCAGACATCACTAAACCTTTTTGGATTTGATTTTTTTTGCTCTAGAGATAGAAATAAGGGTGGCAATGGCAAGGCAATGTATTGATTGTACATTTATACCGACTTATTTCCTGATATACATAAGTATCATGCTATTATAAAAAATAGTTTACTAACATCTTACATGTTTCCTTTGCTTGCTGAATAATGGTTTCCATTATGGGTACAAATTTTAAAGTTGTTCGTACTGTTGGGGAAGGTGAGGTATTAGATTACTCTCTTACAGCTTCCACCACTAATTCTAATGTCTTTCTGATGAATGCATTTTATATTTCATATTTCAACTCTCATAACTTGATAATTGTTCATTATAAGTTTGAATACGTGGCTTTTCATGCAAGTATTATTAGCTTGTAGGTTTCAACAAAATGGCCATCAAGAAGAGAAAAACATTGAAGAAAAAGGGTAAAATGAGCATTTCATAGACTTAAGCCAAAAAGCCAATCCTGGAAGTTGGGGCCGCAATGCCCAAAAGTATCATAACGCCTAAAATGCAGGTCTTAGCATTGCAACATAGCCAATAATGCTATCAACCTTCACTTTTGTGCTTTAATTTCTTATCCAACTTAGAACCTATAAAATGAAGACCAAAGGTTGCTATTTAAAGGTGGATGAGAGCACAAAATTTGAAGAGAGAAATAGACATTAGAGAGATAAAAATATTTGAAAGCTTAAAATCTTGAAGAATCTTGAAGATTATTAAAGATTACAGCCCAAAAGCAATCTCTAATCTAATTTCTTCTTTTCCCTTTTTTTTTTGTTCTCTTGATTAGAAGTTTATATTTGTGGATATTTTTGTTTAAACATATATACACTTATAAATTTTCGGATAATCTTATTTTTATGTTTATCTATGATAGGTTAAACGTTTTTTCTAGGGCTTTGATATGGCTTTATAATACCATGTTTAGATGATTTAGTTGATTATCAACTAAGTCTTGTTTAATTCATTTGTCCTTTTTTGTACTTCATACTTCTCATTTGATTTGGAAATGAATTACTTGATCTAAATTTTTTGTTTTAATGCTTTGGTAAGATTGATCCATTTATTGAACTTAGAATCATGATTTGACTTTAAAGATTAATAAACATAGAGGCTATGATATATGATTTTACTCTTAAATCATCTCTTAGCTATTTCTAATAAGTTTCAATCTTTTTCAAAGATGTATTATCATAAACAACTCTGGGCATTCTCTAACCAATGATATATCCTAGCTTTTCCAAACCTATAACAATCTTCAATTCATAGGCCAGTTAAAGTAATTTTCTGTATCCTTCAGTTGGTATGCATCATATATACGGACCAACATATTATTTGAAGCCATCTTATCTTCGCAAAACAAACAAAATAGATGTTAGTGGAAAATATCAAGTCATTAAAATTAACTCGTTAGATCGTGGATATAACTAGCATGTGATTTCAATCATAAGACGCCCTTTACACTGCTTTTCTTGTTCCATTTGTTCTCTCAAACGTGAAAATGAAAGTTCAAACACTTTAAACTTTATAGTGAGACATAGACCCAATCAACATTTTACTCTAGCCTCATGCATTAGCAATAATAGCCTTTATAAGACTTAAAAAGTAGACAACTTTTATCATTTGCATCTCATACAACTCTTACCACTAATCTTAAACACTAATTATTCTCACGCTTTAGCAATATTGGGTAAGTGTGTTTAATATTCACTTGTCAATAATCAAATACGTTACTGATACTACCTTTACGTTTTAACAATATTGGGCAATACATTCTCTTATTTGTTTCTTCATCTCATGTTTAACCAGTATAGTTCAAATCGCCTCGACCAATCCCTTATACTCTAGCAATATTGGGAAAGATTGAGGTGACTCATCAAACAAGTATAATATTTTCTTAATAGGAAATAAATTTCAATCTGATTAAGACAAATTTTGAAAAATCTGCATCTTATAAGGATATTACTCTTAATCACATTTGTTTTACGCAAGCACAACTAACCCTAATCAATAAGTCTTCTTTAGTAGTGTAAAAAAATGACTACAGTTCATGTAACAATTATATTATTGCTTACAATAAACATCACATGCAATTAAAATGCATTTAAAGTAGATAACCTAAGTGCCGCATGTTCAATGGTATTTTAAACTCGCATAAAGATTAAACCGCAAGTTCACGAACGGTGAACAAGTAATAACATGTGATTAAAATATCATCCCATGATAATTGGTATCTAAATTAGCACTTAGTACTATGGTTCATTACTAAAAATTACTAAAATTAACTACACGTCAAATACGTTCAAAGGGATGGAAATTCTTATGGGTGTTGGGGGCCGCTTTTATCCCAGTTCATAACCTAAAACTATTGGATGTGTGCATGTGGTATACGTGCCCATTTTTAAAATTCATATACATACGCATCTAATACATATATATACACATCATAAATGCAACGGAAGCTAGAAATATAATTTTCTAAAAATGAACACGATAAATTTTATTCAATTGCACTAATAAATAATATTAAACTATATTAATCATATTAATACTAAATTTGGAGATATCATTTGTCAAGCCTTTGGAACGGATTTATTCTGTAATACTGTCCGAAGTGGATCCGTTGACAATTCTAGGACCCAACATGGTGGGCATGGGTCGCTATAACAGCAGCCTATATTTTTTCAGCATCGGTTTAACACTTAAATCGTAGAATTAACTCTTAATCGCATAACCTAACACTTAAACTATGTTTATTTTGTTTTTGATGTATTCAACATTTAAATTCATCAAAGCACAAATAACTCAAATGTAATAATGGTGGCCATTTATTTAAAAGTATAAAATAAATAAGAAAATAATTTTGTGATCATGTTTTTGTTATTTTTAACACTTAAAAATTTAAAACAAAAACAAATTTCTTACCTTAAAATTGGCTGCCCATTTTGTTGGCTACAAAGGAAAATGAAAAACGATTTTTCCATCTTGTTTCTTCCTTCCTTGACAAAAGACCTTGTTTTTGTTTTTCAAAGGAAAAATTGAAAACTCTTTTTCATCTTTCTCCTTTCTCCATAGCCAAAACTCTACACTTGAGTTCTCTACTCTATCCTCCCTTTTGTTAATGCATGATTCATTAACAAAATGAATTCTATAGGAACTAATTAATCGGTCGACCACTTTCCCCATTTCTTAATACATTAAATGAATTAATTAATATTTTAACAATTGTTTTTCAACATGTTTATTAAAAAAGAAGAAGAATAAAACTCTTTTACTCTCTCCTATAAATACTATTTTCGAGCACCAAATAGAGGGGGACAAGGAAAAATTAAAAAACCCTTTTTAATCTTCTCCAATATATATGTCTCTCATGTTCTCCATTGAAAATTATTTTTTTAATGTAACACAAAACATGGTCGGCCATGCAAAACATTTTTGAAAGAGAAAAAAAATATTATTTTGCTTTCTCCTATTCACCATTTGCCGAGAATAAGGGGACAAGGAAAACAATTAAATTTCCTTTTTCATCTTCTCCAATGTGCATGTATCACTTATGTCAAGAACAAAAATAAATAAATTCCCAAAGAATAAATTTTATAGCAGACCACTATCTCAATATATGTCAAAAAAACAAAACATATGTTTATAATAAAAAAGAAATGCCTCTTCTTTTATTTAAAAAATTATTAAAAGAATTTAATCCATTAAAGAATTCAAACATGTGTCCAACATTTAGACAAAAGGAAGTGGCCAAGCTCTTGTCTTTGACAAGCAAAATTTTATTTAAATCATTAAGTATTATTTAATTTTTTTTAAGTAATATTTAATTTTAATTTAACTAATTATTTAATACAATCTCATTTTATTTAACAATTAAGTTTTTAATAAAATATTTATTTGATTAATTTAACTATGAGCTAACAATTAACTCTAATCAAATTAACTAATCACTTAACTCTTAAATGATAATAGATATTTAGATTATTTAACACTTAAATAAATAATTTAGAAAAATTATCCTTAAGCCTTTAATTAACCCGATATGGGTCCCACCATACCCAATAATTTAGTCAATTTAACCAAAGGCTTATAATGTGTTGTGTGTCACTATTTAATTAGTCAACAATAATTATTATACCTAACACTTAAGTACTGACATACGACTATCCCGAGAGTTCCTGAAATAAATATTTGATTCTATTGAAAATTAATAGATTAAACAATTTAATCCAATACGCTGCCCTAGTACACAGTGAGTACACTTCATATTATGGGACTCCCTATGTCCACGCCCAATTTGTTAGATAGAACAATTTCATCAGTTTATGATCGATGCCTCACGCACAAGTCACAAATATTACAAATCAGCACGTTAGACCATACAAGCTGAGGTCACAATGCATACGTATAATCCTTCTGTCATCTATACCTTAGATGTGTGGGCATATGGATTAACACCGTCAAATCCCCATATGCTCATCCATTAACTTATCTCCAGATTTGTATTTTCAAGAATAACATACACAAACACCTTTGCTATAATGTCAACCCTTTGGGAAACATCTTTCCCGGGTTAGTACTCGTGGCCACGAGATTTACTAAAATACAATCTCGGAGCATCTGAATATACTACTCCCCTATGAGAGCTAATGGATCCCATATCTGTACACACCGAACTCGATAAACATCTAACTATACCAAGCGACGCGCAGCGATCACACCATGAAAGGTTTGTGACATACGCTGAACCAAAGTATAGTGGATCACTTACAAGCCCACCATGACACTCAGGTCAAAGGACCACATATACTACTCAACTCGAAAGGACTCACTATTAATGGCTTCATAGGATGTCTATTGGCATTTTCGTGAGTCTGTTCAATATTCAACCCTGACTGAAGACCCGTATGCATATATGAGCTTTTGGTAAGCCTATGGTCGGCTAAGAACAACTATCTATACCATATAGATATAGCATACACTGATCTTTATCAAATAAGATCAACTAATAGATATGTATCAGTGAAGTAGATCAGGAACATAGTGTTTGAGGACATACTTGCATAATAATATCTCCTAACACCTATTGCAACTCCTTGCAACTATATCATTACTAATATACCCTCAGGTCTTTGTCCCGTTACAGATAAAGGTATAACCTTTTAGATCTAACTGACTCTTATAATCTGCTAACTTTTAACAGTTCTAACTATTAGCATAAATATAACACTCAGCTCTGCCAATGTTTTAACACTAGTCTAAATTCTTTTAGATCAGATCTAAACTCCTTCAGATCATTTAATGTCTATAATGTAACAAGTATTGTACTATATATTTATATTACATTAACGATTATACAAGATGTTTACTGAATAAATATTAAATAATTTAATATTCATACAGTATTGAAATGGCACATAAGCACCAGCTCCAACAAACTCCCACTTGCTTTAGTGCCATTTATATTGGTATCTCATATCTATACACTCTAAGTATTTCTCAAACATAGTAAAAGTTTAGGCTCGAGTAGGTCCGCCACATCATTATAGAATGCATCCTAGATTCTATCACATCTCTAATAGCCAAAAACACTTTTAATTGGCTTCGGTACCGATTAGGAAGTTCATATAACAAGATATGGCCTTTCTACAATCTAAGTCAGACGAAAAGTCTGAGTATATGCATTCCTTCTCTTGTAAGAATTTATTCATATTTAGAAACTTATCCTTTAGACCTTCTAAGGTATATCAGATATGTTTGATAACCATCTAATGGTTAGGCCTGGATCTGACTTATACTAGCTACAACTTTTGGAGCCATCTAAATTCAAGTATTGTACATAACATGGCATATATTAAGATACTTCTAGAGAATGCATATAATCAGTTAGACATTTCAAGTCTTTTATTTTTTACCCGAGGACACTTGCTCTTGGAAAGATGAATGCCATGTGTAAAACGTACATTAACTGTCTCACAATTAATTAAGTTGTACCTTTTTAGGATTTAGTCTATTTACAATGATTGAGAGTTAGTGAATAAGGGCTTTATCTGGCTGAGTACGTCTCTATAGGGAGTGCCGGTATTTTTGTGAAAAGGAAAGATGGAAGTATGCGATTGTGTATTAATTACCGAGAACTCAATAAGGTAACAGTACGTAATCAATACCCATTTCCAATGATCGACAATTTATTTGATCAGTTGCAAGGAGCTAGAGCATTCTTTATGATAGATCTGAGGTCCTACTATCATAAGCTAAAGATATAGAAAGAGGATGTTCTTAAGACTATCTTCAGGACTCGTTACAGGCATTATAAATTTCTAGTCACACCTTTTGGGTTGACAAATGCCCTAGCTGCATTTATGGATCTGATGAACTGGATATTTAAGTCATTTTTGGATCAGTTTATGGTGGTATTTATTGATGAAATACTGATCTATTCACGTAGTAAGGAGGACCATGCAAAGCACTTAATGGCAGTTCTACAGACTTTAAGAGAACATCGATTATATGCCAAGCTTAGTAAGTGCCAATTTTGGATGGATAAGGTTACATTTCTAGGACACATTATCTCGGCAGACGAGGTGTTAATAGATCCCATAAACGTAACTGAGGTTCGTAGTTTTCTAGATTTGGTTGAATACTATCAAATATTTGTGAAAAGGTTCTCTAAGATAGCCACCACACTGACTAAGCTAACTAGAAAAGAAGAGAAATTTGTGTGGTCAGAAGTTTGCCAATAGAGTTTTGATAAGTTAAAAAGGAGATTAACCTCAACCCTAGTGCTTACAATTCCATTGAAGAATAATGAGTTTATCGTATATTGTGATACCTCTAGGCAAGGCCTGGGTTATGCTTTGATGTAGAATGAAAAACTAATAGCTTATGCTTCGAGACAATTAAATAAGCATGAGCAGAATTACCCCACACGTGACTTAGAGCTAGCTGTAGTAGTGTAGTAACAAGTATCCACGACTGGTAAGAATAAGTATTTATATATGTATAAATATACGTATTTTATTTGTATGTTGGTGATACTTGAATTATATATTGTTATTAGTAATATTTTTATAGGTTAAGGATATACGATTAGTATTGGGTTTATTTGTATGACTTTAGATTTATTTTAGGGACCAAATTGTTATACTTTGAAAGATTTGGGGGCAAATTTGTAAATACCAAAAAATTAGCCTCTTAGTATAAAAATACACTTTTAAACCCTAATTTACCATTTTTAGGTCGAGCTACCCATTTTAAGAGAGAGAAGAGAGAAATAGAGGAGAGAGAAAGAGGAGAAGAAGAAGAAAAAGAAGAAGAAATTGGAAATTTGAATTTCAAGAGGTATATCATACGTATTTCTCAATTTATTGGTATTAATTAAGTTAATTCCTTTAAGTTTTGATTTCTGAAAATATGTATAATTGAGGATTTGTTGTGTATTTCGTAAGATCATATGAGAATTGATGATGATCTATAAGATAGTTTGATAAATCATGATGAATTATGAAATTTCTGCTGGATAACCTCTTGATCTAGGAATTTTATAAATTGTTGTGATTCGATTCTGGTTTTGAATTTTGAGTATATGAAATTAGACATGTTAAGGATCATCTGAGACTTTGAATTGATTGAAAATTCTGGAAATTGAATTTATAGTGAATTTACCAAAATGACCCTGAAATTCTGGAAATTTCCTGTGTAAACAGTAGAGTACAGTGAAAAATAATTTTTGTCCTACTGAATGATCTTCAAAAATTATGAATTTGTGGAATATGATAAGTTTATATGTCTAATATGATATACTCGGAATTGAGAATTTAGATCAATGTGGTTGAAGTGTTATGAATTTCTAAAGTGTATCAGCTCATTGCAATATTTGATTAACAGATTTTTAAAGTTATAGAATAAAATAGTTTTAAAATACTTTTGGCAGTGATTTGGAAGTGAAATATTTATCATGGACTGAGATATGTGTTAAGAGTAATTATATGGTAGTTTTATAATTTTTGAGTTAGTATATGATTTTATAAAATTGGGAGATTGAATACTGTTCAGTAAGTATCTTGATCCTGTCAGGTTTGTAGTTTGGATTCGATGGTGTGTATGGAATGGATTGTGTAGGAAATTTGATATAATATTCATATATAAGAAGGATATATGAGTCAAGAATGGTATATTCTGATTTTGGAGTAATTGGACATCATTTGATGTATTAGAAATTTTTGTTAAGTGTAAGTGGTCAGAATGACAGGTTTTGAGAAACCAAATATTTAGACCAATTTGATGTGATAAATGCATTGTGTATAATTTTGTAAGCTATTTAAAGTATTTTGTGTGAATTGTGAGGCTTATGAAAGGACTAATCTCCATTGATAGGTTAAGGAGATTTAAGCCTTGTAGCTGAAAGTGTTAAGAGGTAAGTATACTAGACTTTTTACTGAAATCACAATAAACATAGTAATTGTTTTGTATGACTTTGCAAATGGGGTTAAGAATATGTTTATGTTATGTCAAAGTATATTTTGATATGAAATGTGAATATATGTTTCTGAATGTGAGCATTGACATTGAGCATGGACATACATGTGTTTTTTGTAAGTGAGCTTTCAAAATAAGATGTGTTTAATAAAGAAAGCTTTTGAAGTGTAATATGTCCATGAGAAATATTTTGTATTTTGAGGGTACTTGAACTCACTGTTAACTTAGTAGGCATTTTATGTGATTTGTGGAGCCTTTATGTGTGGCCTTTCCTTCGGGATTGGTATATGTTATGTGTTCCCTATGTAGGGAGGATCCTATTGGTACCTAAAGGAAGTGTGAGTCATCACATTCGTGTGGTGGCGTATTGGTGCATGTGAGAGGACTCACCGATGATCAGGGTGAGGGTTTGGCTTTTACCTTCGGGCATAAGCATTATATGTGTGTAATTTCAAGACCTCACTTGTACTATTCCTCTCATACGGTATGTCACCTACGAGTGACATTTGGCTCATTATGTGATATGTGATATGTAAGTCCTACTAAGTAGTAGTTGAGTGATGGTATTCCTATTATGTGTTTTGAAAGAATGTGTAAGCGCTTACATGATATGTGATTTGATAAGATTATGATTTTGATTGATCACAGCATATCATACATATGCATTGTGTACATATATGTATTTGTATTTGATATATGAAAAATTAGTATGCTTACTGAGTTTTATACTCATTATAGTTTATGGTGATTTCAGGTAAATAAGGTACATGTGTGCTTAGCGGATTTGGCAAGGCTTCTGCTGTTTCTTGGGTTCCCTAAGTTGCTAGGTTACCGAGTGTTTCATTTGGGGACACGTGGGATATGATGTTTGATTTGTCCCTATTGAATAAATACTTATGTATTATTTCATTGTGTGTGGATTGGATTTGGTTTAAGTTTTATAAAGTGTGGTTATTGGATGATTTTAAGTAAGAATTTGCAATGGATATATTCTGGGCTCCCGGTAACAAAGTTGCTACTAGTGACGTAGTAGAGTGTTAATCTCTGAGAAAACTCTACGTATCTCCGGTTTAATAATTGTCCCAGTCATAATTTAATTGCTATAATTCTGAAAGAAATTGAAATGAATGTTTAAATATTGTCAAGAGAATTTTATATTTATATGTTAGGTTATGGTTGATTTTAGTGTTGAACTTACTAGCAACTTGCTAAGGATTTCTGTGTTGAATGAAAGTTGTAAATTTTGTGTAATATTATTTATGAGTGCACATGCAGTGAATGTATGTAAGTGATGTCGTGTGTCGGATCTTTTGGGTCTGGGGCGTGACAACTTTTATTGGTATCAGAGCTAAGATATGATTCTGTAGACTTTTAAGTGTCGAGTCAAGGGAACCGAGCAGATTCCAAATCCTTAGGATTGTATTTGTAGCTTTGTTGTGTAAAAGTTTTACATATTCCTTAAATTTTGTATGATTTTGTGAAGATGACACATTATCCAAGAGCTGCTAAGATTGTTGTTGTTGTGGATAATGGTACCTTGTGGATCTTAATGTTACTATTTAGATTTTTTTTAAAGTTATGACTCATATGCTTAGTAAGAGTGATGTTGAATATCTTATAATGATAATTTGCATGTCATAGAGTAAATTGAGATAATTTTCTCAATGACAAAATATAGAGAAGTAGAGTATTGAAGACATCAATTGAAACAACTTTTATTGAAAAGGAAAACAACAACAATAGCAGCAACAAAAATACAGTAGAGGCTACGGAGTGAGATTTAAGTCTATTTTGCGCTTCTTCTGACTGTCATGAGTAGACCAATCTAACTGATGCAATGTTGGATTAGACAGAGGAATAAAAGACTGTAATTGATCAATTAGTTGATCAACAGTTGGAGCTGAAATAAGAATCCGTCGTGCTAGAAGTGGATGAATTGTGTTCCCGCTGCATAGTCAAGAAAAGATATCAACCCGTCGTAAAAGCCATTAACATTTAACAAACCAATGGGTTTTTGGTGGATTTGTAATTGTGCCCATGAGACAATTTGAAAAATTTCCTCCAAGGTCCCGAAACCTCCTGGTAGAGCTATGAAAGCATATGCATGCCCAAGCATTTGAGCCATTCATTCGTGCATAGATGAGACTTGTAACTCATCCCCAACTGTTTTTCCTACAATATTTTCAATAGCTAGAGGTTTTGGAATGATACCCAAAACTCGACTACCTTTATTATGTGCAGCTTTTGCCACAGACCCCATTAACCCTCGGTTACCTCCTCCATATACTAAATGTATATTTCGCTCAGCTAATACCTTACCAAGATTTTCTGCAACTTTTGTAAACTCTTCAGTATTTCCAGGGTTGGATCCACAAAAGACACAAATTTTTGTAAATCGACGAGCTGAGGTTTCCTCCATTGTTACGCTCACCCTAATCTTTGAATATTTTTGAGTTTGTATAAGGATGCAAAAACAATGTATTTATAGATAAACAAATTGATAGTAGCTGTGGAGCATATGTGTAAGTATGTTCAAGTATATACGTTTTTCTTAATTCTTGTGAGGTAAAAAGAAAAGAATGAGTTTTACTTTATTATTCTATAAGGGACAATAGGCCGCAAAATTTTGAATAAATATTTGTTGATATGTAAGTGTAATAAAATTGTGTTGGAAGCATGATGAGTTAGGTAAGATGATTAAGAAAAGTCAATAAATGCCTATTTTATGGATTTAGGGACTTTGTCGTTTTGGCACTAATGGCCGACAATGCATCTATGACTTGAAGACTTTTTGAGAGAACAATTGGACTTTGGACATGAGGCCAAATTAACTTTATTAATTTCAAGGATTTTTATGATCTTAACATTGATTTTTGGATAAATTAAAAGCAGATATGAAGAAAGATAAAGCACACTTGACATAAAGATAAAGCAGTAGTCAGTCTCTTTTTGATGTGATAGAGCAACACGGATTTAGTTTCTGTGAAAATAGAAACAGCAATGTAGGTCAAAATGAGTCTCCTTGGTCGCTTTCATCTATGTCGTATCCGTGAGAGAGGAACTTATGGAGTTGTTGTTCCCATGCATTGAATGAGGGCTCTGGCTGAGTGGAATGTGGGTCTACCATATCTTGATCTTCTCTAAGTGAGCTGGTCTGGATGAGGGATGTGCTGGCTTCCTCTTGGATTTGGGTGTCGGTTGGATAAGGTTGGGAGTCTTGAAAGAGGGATAAGTCAAGATTGGGTTGGTGTTGGTCAGGTTCTGTCGGGACAACTGGCTGAGATTGAGTAGGTTCTGTCGGGACAGGTAGCTGAGGCCATTGGTGAAGGTTATCGATTTCTTGTCTATATCTGGCATAATAAGTCATGTTTGGGATATGGTGATGGTGGGTAGAGTAATTTGTATTTCTATGATGTGAAAGATGATGTTTTTGTCTTTGTTGGAATTTGAGTATATTGGCAACATTCAGTTCTTTTGCAAAGTCATCTTCAACCTGTTCCCAAGGTACAGCATCTTCTGGGGAGATCCAAACGGATGGAGGAATTATCTGGTTTTCTTGAGCAAGAATTCTTTCAAGTTCTCTCTTTTGTTGGATTACTTCTTCAGGCCAGAGCTTAATTGATCCCTTTAGTGAAAGGGTAAATGTGAAGTAATCCTTAACAGTGGGGTAATAATGAATCTCGTGATCTGAAATAATCATACCCTTCCGTTGGAGAAGTAAGACTGACCAAAGATGTTGTCTGGGGACTGCAGCATTTGTGTTGTTTGCAATCATATATTGAAATTTAGTTATCCACCATGTCTTTGGGTAAAACCATTGGAGAAAAATCAGGGCTGGATGATCTTCATCACATTTTTCTAATTTTTGGAGGCTTCTAAGTAATGGGAATTCCATAGCGATTGTATACAGATCCAACAGGTACCATAACAAGTAAAGGACATGTTTGGACCATTGGGAAAATGGAAAAAAAGAGTGCAGGTGAAAGAAAGGGTATTCTAAGTTGAACAAAGGGCCACCAAGAACTGTGAGGCCGTGTTCTTGGACTGCTAAGATGGCGTAGTGTCTGATGAATTCTTTGGCACGAGAATGGAGTGTTCTGGTTTTGATTAGGTCTGGAAATTGTGGTGGAGAAAAAGGAACAGGAGGAGTTATGATAATGGGATTCATTATGAAGATGGTAAGAAGGTTGGTTTTATTTATTGCTAGAAAAGTGATTATGAGGTTTAGGCTATTTATAGAGTTTTATGAAAGAAAATTAATAATCGTTTTGTCCTTTTCTTTTACGTGGATGACGTTAAAGGAATAGTTAAAAGAATCATATTTGCCATCGCAGTAATTGTGCTAGTGGAATCTTTTCTATTTGAAATCGAGCATATTAGAAAAAGCAGACATGTCAGTCTCAATGAGAAAATGATGTCCAATAAGGTGGACTATTTTTTTTAAAGATTTAGAGTAAGAGATATAATGTTGAGATCTATAGTTTGAGAATCAATTGAACTAAAGGTTTTTATTTTATTTTATTGAAGTTGATTTTTGATCATTTAAGATAATGCCTTCAATATTCTGATTTGAATGACAACTTAGTTGCGTAGAAATGCTACATGTTTTTAGAATGATATCAAAGAAGTGAATGATATTATGACGTATGAGTATATGTTGAAAGGATTAAAATTTTCAGAAGAGTTAAAAATTTTATTTAAGAGATTAGTATGAGTATTCTACATCTATGTTATTCTCTAATGAATAAAAGGTGAAGTGTATAGATGCCTATTAAATATTGAACGAATGGGAGAAAAGAGTAAAAATTATGTGTGTATAATTTTATAAGTCCATAATGTGTGTCATGTGTTTATTTTATGGATGAATGTTTCGTACTCCCCTCACAGACTAAGCTATGAGCAAATCTTATATACCAAGAAGATTGTTTTGTAAATGTTTTATGAATAAACCATACGGTTGAAAAGGAAACTTGGGAATGAGAATAAGAAATGAGATTTAAGTATCCTAATATATTTACTCAAGTCATGAATTTCGAGGACAAAATTCTTATAAGGAGGGGAGAATTGTAGTAACCAGTATCCACGACTGGTAAGAATAAGTATTTATATATGTATAAATATACGTATTTTATTTGTATGTTGGTGATACTTGAATTAGATATTGTTATTAGTAATATTTTTATAGGTTAAGGATATACGATTAGTATTGGGTTTATTTGTATGACTTTAGATTTATTTTAGGGACCAAATTGTTATACTTTGAAAGTTTTGGGGGCAAATTCGTAAATACCAAAAAATTAGCCTCTTAGTATAAAAATACACTTTTAAACCCTAATTTACCATTTTTAGGTCGAGCTACCCATTTTAAGAGAGAGAAGAGAGAAATAGAGGAGAGAGAAAGAGGAGAAGAAGAAGAAAAAGAAGAAGAAATTGGAAATTTGAATTTCAAGAGGTATATCATACGTATTTCTCAATTTATTGGTATTAATTAAGTTAATTCCTTTAAGTTTTGATTTCTGAAAATATGTATAATTGAGGATTTGTTGTGTATTTCGTAAGATCATATGAGAATTGATGATGATCTATAAGATAGTTTGATAAATCATGATGAATTATGAAATTTCTGCTGGATAACCTCTTGCTCTAGGAATTTTATAAATTGTTGTGATTCGATTTTGGTTTTGAATTTTGAGTATATGAAATTAGACATGTTAAGGATCATCTGAGACTTTGAATCGATTGAAAATTCTGGAAATTAAATTTATAGTAAATTTACCAAAATAACCCTGAAATTCTGGAAATTTCCTGTGTAAACAGTAGAGTACAGTGAAAAATAATTTTTGTCCTACTGAATGATCTTTAAAAATTATGAATTTGTGAAATATGATAAGTTTATATGTCTAATATGATATACTCGGAATTGAGAATTTAGATCAATGTGGTTGAAGTGTTATGAATTTCTAAAGTGTATCAGCTCATTGCAATATTTGATTAACAGATTTTTAAAGTTATAGAATAAAATAGTTTTAAAATACTTTTGGCAGTGATTTGGAAGTGAAATATTTATCATGGACTGACATATGTGTTAAGAGTAATTATGTGGTAGTTTTATAATTTTTGAGTTAGTATATGAGTTTATAAAATTGGGAGATTGAATACTGTTCAGTAAGTATCTTGATCCTGTCAGGTTTGTAGTTTGGATTCGATGGTGTGTATGGAATGGATTGTGTAGGAAATTTGATATAATATTCATATATAAGAAGGATATATGAGTCAAGAATGGTATATTCTGATTTTGGAGTAATTGGACATCATTTGATGTATTAGAAATTTTTGTTAAGTGTAAGTGGTCAGAATGACAGGTTTTGAGAAACCAAATATTTAGACCAATTTGATGTGATAAATGCATTGTGTATAATTTTGTAAGCTATTTAAAGTATTTTGTGTGAATTGTGAGGCTTATGAAAGGATTAATCTCCATTGATAGGTTAAGGAGATTTAAGCCTTGTAGCTGAAAGTGTTAAGAGGTAAGTATACTAGACTTTTTACTGAAATCACAATAAACATAGTAATTGTTTTGTATGATTTTGCAAATGGGGTTAAGAATATGTTTATGTTATGTCAAAGTATATTTTGATATGAAATGTGAATATATGTTTCTGAATGTGAGCATTGACATTGAGCATGGACATACATGTGTTTTTTGTAAGTGAGCTTTCAAAATAAGATGTGTTTAATAAAGAAAGCTTTTGAAGTGTAATATGTCCATGAGAAATATTTTGTATTTTGAGGGTACTTGAACTCACTGTTAACTTAGTAGGCATTTTATGTGATTTGTGGAGCCTTTATGTGTGGCCTTTCCTTCGGGATTGGTATATGTTATGTGTTCCGTATGTAGGGAGGATCCTATTGGTACCTAAAGGAAGTGTGAGTCATCACATTCGTGTGGTGGCGTATTGGTGCATGTGAGAGGACTCACCGATGATCAGGGTGAGGGTTTGGCTTTTACCTTCGGGCATAAGCATTATATGTGTGTAATTTCAAGACCTCACTTGTACTATTCCTCTCATACGGTATGTCACCTACGAGTGACATTTGGCTCATTATGTGATATGTGATATGTAAGTCCTACTAAGTAGTAGTTGAGTGATGGTATTCCTATTATGTGTTTTGAAAGAATGTGTAAGCGCTTACATGATATGTGATTTGATAAGATTATGATTTTGATTGATCATAGCATATCATACATATGCATTGTGTACATATATGTATTTGTATTTGATATATGAAAAATTAGTATGCTTACTGAGTTTTATACTCATTATAGTTTATGGTGATTTCAGGTAAATAAGGTACATGTGTGCTTAGCGGATTTGGCAAGGCTTCTGCTGTTTCTTGGGTTCCCTAAGTTGCTAGGTTACCGAGTGTTTCATTTGGGGACACGTGGGATATGATGTTTGATTTGTCCCTATTCAATAATACTTATGTACTATTTCATTGTGTGTGGATTGGATTTGGTTTAAGTTTTATAAAGTGTGGTTATTGGATGATTTTAAGTAAGAATTTGCAATGGATATATTCTGGGCTCCCGGTAACAAAGTTGCTACTAGTGACGTAGTAGAGTGTTAATCTCTGAGAAAACTCTGCGTATCTCCGGTTTAATAATTGTCCCAGTCATAATTCAATTGCTATAATTCTGAAAGAAATTGAAATGAATGTTTAAATATTGTCAAGAGAAGTTTATATTTATATGTTAGGTTATGGTTGATTTTAGTGTTGAACTTACTAGCAACTTGCTAAGGATTTCTGTGTTGAATGAAAGTTGTAAATTTTGTGTAATATTATTTATGAGTGCACATGCAGTGAATGTATGTAAGTGATGTCGTGTGTCGGATCTTTTGGGTCTGGGGCGTGACAAGTAGTGTTTGCCCTGAGGATCTAAAGACATTACTTATTTGGAATTCCCTGCAAGATATTTACACATCATAAGAACCTGCAGTTTTTGTTTACATAGAAAGATCTCAATATAAGATAGCAGAGATGGCTTGAAATAATAAAAGATTATGAGTGCACTATTGAATACCATTGGAGAAAAGCAAATATGGTGGCAGATACTCTTAGTAGGAAGGCCATAGGTTCAATGGCTTACTTAAGGGCTTCTTATTTATCAATGTTATTAGAATTGAGGTCTTTAGGTGTGAAGCTAGAATTATCAGAGTTGGGAGCATTGCTAGCTATATTTTAAGTTAGGCCGAGACTTATTGATTAGATTAAAGAGCTATAGGTTTAAGATTCTCAGATGATTAGATTAAAGAATTAGATCATGGAAGGACAACAGAAAGATTTTATAATAGCTGAGGATAATACAGTAATATTGGGTTAGAGATTATGTGTTCCGAATGTGGGAGAAGTAAAAAATGAGATTATGGAAGAAGCTCATTCATCAGCCTATGCCATGCATCCGAGGAGCACCAAGATGTACCGGACCTCTGAGGGAGCATTAGTGGTAGAAGGGTATGATGAAAGACAAAGCTAAATTTGTCTCGAAATGCCTAGTATACCTACAAGTGAAAGCAAAGCATCAGAAACCTACAGTCCTCTTACAACCACTTTCGATTCTTGAATGAAAGTAGGAGCGCATTACTATAGATTTCGTAGTAGGGTTTCTGCATAGCCAGAGGGGGTAGGACACTATACAGGTGATTGTAGATCGACTGAAGAAGTCCACCCATTTTCTGCCCATCCAAAGTAATTATACCTTATAGAAGCTGGCCCAATTATATATAGATGAGATCATGCGACTTCATGGCACTCTAGTATCTATAGTTTCAAGCTGAGATCTACAGTTCACTTCCCGATTTTGGCCCAGCTTATAGAAGGCTCTAGGCGCTAAACTGAATTTTAGCACAGCTTTTCACCTACAGACCGATGGATAATCAGAACGGGTTATTCAGATATTAGAAGACATGATTAGAGCTTGTGTAATAGAGTTTAAGGAAGCTGGGATAACCACCAGCCGTTAATGGAGTTCTCCTATAATAACAGTTATTAGTGAGCATTAGAATGGCACCATATGAGGCATTGTATGGAAGGAAGTGTAGAAATCTAGTTTGTTGGGATAAGGTAGGTGAGAGGAAGCTTCTATTTCCTAAGATTGTCTAAGTCACCTCAAAGAAAATTCAGATTATAAGACAGAGGCTGAAGATAGCTAATGATAGACAGAAAGGTTAAGTGGACAATCAAAGAAATAACCTAAAATTTGATGTCGAAGACAAAGTTTTCCTAAAGATCTCGCCTTGTAGAGGAGTGCTACGCTTTGGGAAGCAAGGGAAGCTGAGCCCTAGCTACATTGGGCCATACAAAATTACAAAGAAGGTTGACGAAGTAGCATACCACCTGTAATTAACAGAAAATTTGCCTAGGATTCATAATGTGTTCCACGTTTCTATGCTACGCAAGTATATAGCAGATCTAGCATATATCTTGTAGGAGCAGCCTTAAAATAAGAGAAAATCTTATGTACGAGGAGGAATTGGTGTAGATTCTCAATCGAAGAGACCAGGTGCTTCGTAATATATGCATCCCTCTAGTGAAAGTGTTATGAACTAATCATGGAATAGAGGAATGCGAGGACTAGATGATGGCACAACATCCCCACCTTTTTTAGATAGGTATGACTTAAAATTTCGAGGACAAAATTTTTTTTAGGAGGGGTAAAATTGTAATGCTCAGTTCTCATGAATAGTCAGATACCTGAAATTTCGGTATTTGACGATTAAGGAATCGTAGAAGTTTCAGATTTTGACCATTTTTTAAGTGTTTACGTGAGCCATAGCAGACCCAATCGAGTAATTTCATAGCCAATTTAGGCATTTGGTGCTCACTGAATATATTTAAAATTTTTGATTGACTAAGTAGTGAAAATTCAATATTTGTACCTATAATTTTTGGTGTAAGCATCACACCCTAAGTAAGTTATTTGTTTTGGATAAGTATGTGTATTTTTAGACATATGGACCAATCCAATTGGGATAATTGCATATATTAGTCTATTATATTATATTTTATTAGTTGTTGGTAATAATTATTAAATTATTGGCCACCAATCAAAGGCTTTTTAATTGGAGGAATAAGTAGCAATTAGGCTTCTTGGAGAGCCATTATGCAATTTTGGGTATATATATAAATGCCAAGTATTTTATTTCAAAGAATTGTTAAGAAAAAAAAAAAGAAAATAAGAGAGAGAGAGAGAGAGAGGGGATTTTGGCCATGGAGAGGGGAAAGAGATGAACAGTGATACCCATAAAATTTCTAAGCCAAATCAAGAAAATCCACACCAAATTCAAGTTGTTTCCAATTGTCTACGCAAGATTTAAGGGTGGATTAAGGGTAAATGTGATTTAAAAGGTGAGAATTCCAAACCTTAGAATAGTAAATTAGGGTTTTTGTATAATTAGACTTTAATTGAATAAATTTAGGGCATTAGAATGAATTTGGAGAGTAGATAAGACCATAGGTAAGAAGAAATTTGAAAAATAGTAAAAATCTTATTTAGGTCAGTTTGGCCATTTTCGGGTTTTCAGTGGTATAAGTGTAATTAGCTAAAATTGAGGGTTAAGAATAAATTTTAGAACCCTTAAGATAAGTTTTGATGGGTGAAAATCAAAGTTAGTATATGGGACATAATGGTCATTTATTACAAAGATTAGGAGTAATTATGTCTAAAGAGGATTATAAGGGATTATGGACCCCTTTGACAAAAAATGATAGTTTACGAATAAATTGAGATTGTTGGGGCAAAATTATAAATTTAGAAAAGAATTTTAGTGGTGTCTAAAAATGTACACTAGGGGTATTTTGGTAATTTTATCATTTTCAGTGGACTAAAGGTAATTTATGCTTTGCAATTGCGAAGGTCGAAACCAGTGAAAGGAAAAGCCCAGAAAATAAACTTTAGTATATAACAGTTGGTGAGTAGGAAAGCAATTAAAAAAAGTTAAATGCAACTTATTTTAAATTATTGGTATTTATGTGCTTTTTAATTTAAATGTTGTTGTTTCGATAATTTACTCAAGTTACATGATTTTTAAGTATTAAGGAAAGCATAGTGATGTTTTATTTGATATTTTTGACATAATGAGAATTGAAAATTTATCATTTAAAAATACTGTAAAATTTTAGAATTACAGTTAATATTTTTACATGTAGAGATTTATTTTTCAGCAGTAAGAAACATTTTTTAGATATTATTAGTTTTTAAAGGCCAGTGGTACCCCTGGGGTATAGTATAGACCCGGCCAATACACCCCATATGCATGGGCAGGTCAATTAGTTGGGTTAAGTACTACTAACTCCGGGGGGTCGGGGTGTTGAGTCTGTGAGTTGCTTATGCTACGGGGTGTTGTCTCGCTATATGTCTGCGATGTATATTCCGACACCTAGACAATAAGATGTCTCAGATTTATCAGTTTATCAAATTGGTCATAGTGGTTGTTGCTAGCGAAGACTGCTCTGTGACCAACTCATTTTGTCCGCTACGTTGACGAGTGGGTCCAGCATTAGGGTAGCCATTAGTGCTTTTTAGAAAGACTAGAACTGAGTGAAAGTTTTAAACAACTGTATGAGATATGTAGTTTTTTTTCAGTAAATAAAAATATTTGTTAATAATGCTTATAGATTTCAGCAGTAGCCTATTAAGTTTTAAAAATTTTAAATAAAGAAAAATCACTCGGTGAAGTTTTACTAGTATTCGAGATTTAAAAACGATTTAGAATAGTTTCAGTACTTTTTAGAATTTTCAGTACGTTTTCAGAATTATTCAAATTTCACACCCACTCATTAAGTTTATCAACTCACCCTTTGTTTTTTGTGTTTTTATTTTTCCCCTAAGTACAGCTAGCAGCTTACAACCTACAGTTTCTCCTGTGGATCAGTAGTGAGCCAGCCCTACGACAATCTCCTGTGCATGTACAGAGCTATATATGTATACATTTTGTGCATATACATGTATCATATTTAGTTTTGCGTTATATAGTATGCATGACAGATTTTGGAACTAAAATGAATATTTATGCCTTTTTGAAATAGTTGATTTTCCTGCTATGGATGTCTTTTGGAATATGATTAAAAGTGCATGTGTTGATTAATTTGAGAAGGGACAGGAGGTCCTCTTTGCAGATAAGGGAGTGAGAAATATTTGAAGTGTATTTTTTGCAAGTTTATGAAATATATATTTTCAGAAGAAAAAAAATGGGAAACTCTATCCGTTTAATCCAGGATTTTTAGAGAAAAAAAAAATTAAAACATTTTCCATGGTTATGAGAATATATCAGAAAGAAATTAAGAGTAATTTTAGGGTTCGCCTAATGAAATTTCCCAGGGTTGATAGCGAACTTTGGCAAATGTTCCGTTGGGGTGCCCGGTAAGGCCTACCTAAGCCCACATTGGTGGATTCTGAGTCGGGTTCTGTCAGTTAGCATATATAACTCTCAGCTCTGCTTATTCTTAGTGCTGGTATAAACTCCATTAAACCAAATATGAACTTTTTCAGATCATACAATATTTGTAACGTAACAAGTATTGTTATATATGAGCTAAACTTATTATTTTAGAGTTAGACTATGTGAACCTAGTATGTAGTTAGATTTTATTGATTCTTAGTTTATGAAATTAATTATTACAATTGATTTATTCTATCTTATGTTTAATGCTTTTAGTATATCTGTCCAATATTTTAAATGATTGAGGAACCATGATGAACTTGACAAAGGGATTCATGCATTTAGCCTATGATAGTTTGATGCATAATCATAGGGTAACAACTATTGCCATAGACATATAGGTGATTGTTAGAATACGTAATATAATCACTTGACCATTGACAGAGACTTGTGATGAGATTAGTGCATAAGCTTACAATTTATATTAAGGGATTAATTAAATGGTCATTGAATTCAATGAAATACTACGGGATCAATCTACACCCTAGATTATTATCTTTTGGTGAATTTATATCTTTTTTGTTGCTGTTTAGGTTGAGTAAATTGATAGAATTAAGTTAGTCAACTAAATTTTAGATTTTAGTTTTCTGAATAAAAGTTAAGTAGTTACAATTTAGTATTTGATTTATAGAATTAGATCGCATAGTCCCTATGGGGTCGATATTTGGACTTGAAATCCTATACTACAATATATGATAGAGTGCACTTACGCTTAGTTACTGTTGGGATTTGTGCTTACGTGTCATCCCATTATGTATGAATATTTGTTTAATATTTATACTAGTGTTGATATTTCAATAAATCCCTAATTATATTTATATATGGTAAGATGCATGTAACGTTTTAGACATTGTATAATCTGAAAGAATTCAAATCTGGTCTAAATGAGTTTAGATCAGTGCTAAGAATTAGCAACGCTCAGAGTTATAAATGCTAAGAGTTGGCACTGATAAGAGACACCAGATTATAGGAGTCAGCAATAACTAAAGAGTTAGAGCCTTATCTGAAATGAGACAAAGACCTAAGAATATATTCGTAATGGCATAATTGCAAAGAGTTGCAAATAGTACTAGGAAATGTCATTATGCAAATATATTCTCAAATATTATGTTCCTGATCTATCTTCACTGATGCAGGTTTGTCAGTGAATACCTTAACAAATATATAGTTTGGTGTATGTCTATATCTGGATGGTCCAGATGGTTAGTTTTAGCAAACCATGAGTTTAGTGGAAGCTCGTATAAAGATACAGGTATTCAGTAAGGACTGAATACTGAACAGACTCACAAAAATCTCTAATAGACATCCCATAAAGCCGTCAATGGAGGGTCTTTCAAGTTGAGTAGTATTCGTGATCCTTTGACCTGAGTGCCACGGTGGGCTTGTGAGTGATCCACCATACTTTGGTTCCACACATGTTAGAAACCTTTCATGGTCTGACCGCTGGGTGTCACTGGGTATGGTCCGATGCTTATGAAGTCCGGTATGCATAGATATGGGATCCATCAACTCATTTGGGTGAGTATTATATCCTATTACTCTATAGATTATATTTCAGAAAGTCTTATGGCCATAAGCAATAATTCCCGGGAAAAGAGTTTAACCCTAGGGATAAATAATATTGCAAAAGTGTTTGGGAATATTATTTATTGAAATATAATTCAAGAGATAAGCTTTCAGTCAGGCATATGGAGATTTGACGGTGTTGATCTATATCTTTGCTCTACTCGGATATAAATGATGGAGGGATTATATAAATATGTTATAACCTCAACTTGTATGGTCTAACACGCCACTTTGTAATATCCGTAACGTATGTGGGGGGCATCGTTTACGGACGTGTGGAGGAGTTCTATATGACAATTCAGGCGTGGACCTAGAGAGTCTCGCAATATGAAGTGTACTCATTGTGCACTGGAGCAGCATAATGGATTGAATAGTTCCATCCTAGAAATTCCAGCAAATCGAAAATATGTTTCGGGGTTCCTCGGGTTGTGTACTTGTTTAAACTTAAAGGTTAAGTATATTATTTAATTAGTTGACAAGAGTTATTAACTAATTAGATATTAACAAGTAGCACAATTTTATTGTATGAAGTGTTTTGCCATGAATTCAACCATTTACCATGTTAGTAAAATCAAATAAGGTAAATATTAATTATTCAAATAGTTTTTGAATAATTAAATAAATGTTATTTAAATAAATAAAATGTGATTTTATTTATTTGTTATTTTATTCCTAAATGGAAGACACACCTAATTTGAGAAACATAAACTAAATTTAGTGGAGCACTATTTTATGATTAATGGTTAAATTTATTAGACCATTAAAATGGCGACAAAAAATTGTTTTGGTAGTTGGCCTCTTAATCTAATTTTGGTGGAGCACTTGTGAAGTGTTGTAAGCACTAAGAGTAGTTAAGTTTCAAGTGTTTAACATGAGAGTGAATGAAAATTCGTGTAAGTGTTGAGAGGAAAAAGAAGAGTTGATTTTGAGAGAGTTTTTCCAAGAAAAAAGACTTGTGAGAAAAACAAAAGGAGAAAGAAAAATAAATCCTTTATATTTTTCTTTCTAGTAATCAAAATCTTGTTGCTGGAGATCATACTGCTGTTATTCTAGCTTCATAATCCCATCAGATTGTTGTGAACTAGAATTGGACAAAAGTGTTCTTCAAGGTGAGCTCAAAGTTGAAGCAAGGATATCCGGAATTAGAAATCATCATCGAAGGTCTTCAAAGGTATGTTTTCTGTATTCCTAAGTTGTTAAGAATTCAACTACATGTGTATATGTTGATTACTTGATTAATTCCGCTGCAAAATTCATGTATATGATGCATAAATTTAGTTTTTTCAATATGTACACAATCACATGCATACACCTTAAAATACATTAACAAGTGGTATCAGAGCATGTTTATTGTATTTCTAGGTTGTTAGAGTGTTATATGAAATGTTTAGAATGCCTGAAAATAGTACAAATCGCATTTTGAAATGTTTAAAGTGTAGAAATATAGTTTCTGTCAATGAATGCCACGGCGTCAAAAACTGAACGCTGGGGCGTTCATGTAGTGACATGAACGCCGCAGCATTACGTTCTGAACGCAGGAGCGTTTAGAGAATAACACGGGAGCGTTAGTAGTATAACACTGTGGCGTTGAGGTTCTTGACATAAGGGCGTTGGAAACACAGAAAAGCCGAGGCGTTTATGTGTTGGACGCTGGGGCGTTTATTTGTTTAACGCCGAGGTGTTACTATTGATGAAAGCAGGGGCGTTCATAAGTCAGAAACCTAGGACGCATTAGGTTGAATACAAAAAACAAAATGAGTACAAATTTTTTTTTGGAGCATTATATTGTATAATGCTATAACATTCAACTTTTAATTCTAATCATTCTGAATTATACACTCCAAATCAAAAATTTTGCTTGTGAGATTTATTTAATACAATTATAATTGTTATATTATTGTATTAAATGTAATATATACTTGTTTATGCTTATTAATTACAATGGGAGCCCTATTTGGTGGGGATTATTTGTGATTGCATAAACAAATATTCTAATTATGAATTAGATTCGTATGAGATGCGAAAATTATTATTATTGTTATTGGTAATAATAATAATTATAATAATTAAATATTATAAATAATAAATAAATAAAATCTCTCTAAATCAGATTAAATAATATAGTATTATGAGATAATATTATAAAATGATCCGTCTTGTCAATACGATATTAGGCGGTTCACTTTGGTCTTTCCCAATATTGCTATAGCGTGAGGGTTTGGTCGGGGTGATTCGGGCTATACCGGTTAAACATAAAATGAGGCAAATATATGTGAACATATTGCCTAATATTGCTATAGCGTGAGGGCTATACTGGTAGCATATATTTGATGATTGACAAGTTAATATAGAATACATTTATCCAATACTGCTACAGCGTGAGGATAAGGTGTATTTAGGATCAATCGAAAGAGTTGTATGAGATGCAATTGACAAGAGTTGTCTACCTTTTGGGTTTATAAAGGCTAATATTGCTACAGCGTGAGGCCAGAGTAAAATGCCAATAGGATTCACTTCTCACTATATAGTTTAAAGAATCTAAAACTATCATTTTCCCGTTTGAAAGATTAAAGGGATTATGTAAAATAGTGGGAGGGCGTTTTCTAGATTAAAAAATATATAACTGTTATACCCATGATCTAAAACGTTATTTAATTAGCGATTAAAATATTCCGCTAACATCTTTTCTTTTGTGTTGTCAAGATCAAATGGCTTCAAGCAACCCACTAGTTCGTATCCTAGATGCACACCAACTCAAAGGTGCAGAAAATTATGCTGACTGGCTTATGAATCTCAGAATAATTTTGGATTCTGAGAAGTTTGGATATATAATTGATCAGCACTTACCCCAAGCTGTTTCTGATGATACTTCTCCAGAAGAAAATGAAACATATCAGAAATGGTTGGATGACGATTTGAAAGTCAAATCGTACATCCTTGGGTGTATGTCTACTGATCTCCAAAGGGAGCATGTCCACATGGATAGTGCTGGAAGTATCATGCTCCATCTGAAAGAGTTATTTGGTGACCGACCATAATTTGGGATATATAGGGTTGCCAAATCTCTCTTTCAAGCTAAACTACTCGAGGGCAGTCCAATAAATCCCCATGTCCTCAAGATGATATAATATATTGAGAGGTTGGAAACTATGGATCTCTTACTGAGCAATGGATTGGGGAATAGTTTGATTCTCTAGTCACTTCCAAGGTCATTTGCACAATTCATTATGAACTACAATATGCAAGGATTGACTCCTACTTATGCTGATCTGCATAACATGTTGAGAACAGCTCAAGAGGACATGAACAAATGGGGTACAGTCCTCTATGTTCAGGGTGCTTCATCATCTACCCAGAAGACTTTTAAGAAGTCCAAAGGGAAGGATAAATGGAAAGTAATGTATGCACCCAGAATGGGTCCTTAAAAGCAACACATGTCCAAGCCTCCACATAAGAACAAAGCAAAAGGAAAATGTTTCCATTGCAACGAGGATGGGCATTGGAAGCGAAACTGTCCAAAATACCTTGCCACAATTAAGAAGACACCATCAGGTATGCACTTACCTATTATTGACATTTCCTTAGCATTTGATGCTAATACTGGTTGGGTATTATATACTGCTTGTCCTTCGCATATCTGCAATATGTTGCAGGATCTGAAGGAAGTTAGATTGTTACAGCCTGGAGAAGTACAGCTTCGTGTTGGAAATGGAGATTTCCTATAGGTCGAGGCTATTGAACGATTTAATTTACTTCTTCCATGTCATAAAATTGTTGTGTTGAATAATTGTTATTATGTGCCAAACATTATCCGACAAATTATTTCTATTCCTGTGTTGGACAGTGAAGGATATCATATATTTGTACGGAACCATTCCTTATGTTTGTATAATTTGGATAATGTTTTATTAGCTGAATGTTAGTTGATTAATGGGCATTATATATTGGATACAGTAGGAAATGTCATGAACGTACAGGTGAATGCTGATAATAAATCAGGAACTTTAAATGATACAAAATTGTGGCATATAAGATTAGGTCACATATGTGTGAGACGCCTAACCCGTCTAGTTAAGGATGGTCAGATACCTGATCTGACTATAGAGCCTTATCCAGTTTGTGAATCTTGTATTCAAGGGAAAATGACCAAAACTCCATTTATTGATTTTGGACACCGTGCCACTAATTTATTGGAACTTATACATAGTGATGTATGTGGTCCAATGAATCACATTGCACTTGGTGGCTTTCGATACTTTGTAATCTTTATCGATGATCTATCATGATTTGGATATGTGTTTCTTATAAAATACAAGTCAGAAACTTTTGAAAAGTTCAAAGAGTTTCGAATCGAAGTAGAGAAACAAACCGGAATGTATATCAAATGCCTTCGACCAAATCAAGGCGGTGAATACATGAGCAATGAATTTTTGAATTATTTAAAGGAGAATGGGATTCTCGCTCAATATAGTCCTCCAGGTACACCCATGTATGGCAGAGAGACTTTAACGGTGATTAATGTTAAAGTATCGTTGAACTAAAAAAATTTAAAAAAAAAAGATCAAAGCATATAGATAATACAATAGTCTTTACAACAAATGGGAAGAGCTGAGAACAAATACAGGAAGAAAAATCATTCAAAGAGAAACTCTAGAAAGTATTATAGTTACAACAAAAAATAACACTTCATAAATGATTGTCCAGAGAGAAAGGATATAAAGAATGAAATGAAAAAAAAAAGTGATGATGCAATAGTCTATAAGAAGGACTATGATTTTGCAAAAACCTTAGTAGTTTCTGATGAGAAGTATGCTAGTAAATGAAAACTTGATTTCAACTATATTTTCAATAAGTGTCCACATAGTTCTTTATTTACCAATTATAAATCCATTAATTGAGGGGTATTAATGGGTAGTGATATGGTTTGTAAAGTCATGAAAATTTGTAGTATCAATATGGGGTTGCATAATGGAAAAGTTAAGAAGTTACTTAGTGTAAAAAATGTTCCTAAAGTTAGGAGAAACTTAGTATCCTAAAGGATGCTAGATCAAGCAAGACATACATTCAAGGCTAAAAAAAGAATATTGGAAAAAGTTTCAATAGGTTTATGGTAATGATGAAGGGTGAGAAGCATAATGTGTTATATGTGTTGAATAAGAATGCTGTGAGTAGTTCAACATGTGTTATTGAAGAGATATAGACCAAGAGATAGCATTAGAGAGTATCTTAATGTAGTGAAAGAGGTCAAAATAGAATGTATGGTAAGAGTGTTGCTTGCAAGGATAAGTTTCAACTATTGAGATATTGTAGTTATAGAGTTAAGAGTGACATGGGAGATTGCAATATCGAAGCTACACTAAGCGAAATGCATACAGATCATTAGAGACCTAAGTCATGATCCGTAGTGGAGTTAAGTTTAGGTAAAAGTTTAACTGGATCATCGCTATGTAATTGATTGTGTGATAAGGAGTAGATGAATCCTAAAAAGCTTTTTTAATGATTTTGAATGAAATAGGACTTTGTTAGAATTAGTGATGCAAAATCAATTTTGAGTTAGAGACCAACAAGAATATGACACGAGGATAAGAAAATGATAGATGAACAAGATTTAAAGAAAAACGGAGAGTCAAAAGTAATGAGGAGCTTAGAATGCGTAAAGATGTGTTTCCTAGGCCTTAGGGCTATAGCACCTGCCCTAGCAATAGCTAAGCATTGCGGCATTGGTCTGTGATACCACAATGAACTTTGCATCTTAAGCGTAATGTTATCTTTTTGAGTCGATTGTGAACTCTTACACACGTGGACTCTTATTTTTACTTGATATATGATTTCTAGGGTCGTCTTAGAGTCGATATAAATCTTTTTAAAGCATTTAGAGTGGCAAGCATCAAAGAATTATCGAGAGAGAGAGAGAATAAAGAACTTATAGAGAACTTGAGTATTGAGTGTACAAGAGAGTGTTGATATAGGCTCTTGGTGAGCTCGTCTATTGTGGTATTCCTTATATTCTTTTAAATGCTCTTTGTGATTGTTTAGTGATTCGGTTGTAATTACTGGTTAATAAAAAAAAATTAGGATTCTATTATCTACTATAGATGCAGGCAAGTTGTCAAATTATTTACATTCTTTTGTATTGTGTGTAATTGACTGTTTTCTTTGTTAATTTATATAATATTTTCTATTCTTAAATATTTGTGTATAAATACATCCATGCAAAAAAATTTCAATAAATAATAATATAAATTTTAGAACAGCAATTCATGCCACCAGTAAAAAGAATAAAGCTTGCACCTAGAATACTAATGTGAATTATCCTTTAATTTGGATCGCCATATCTGCCAAGACATACTTATATATAAAAGAAAATGATAAATCTGAACTACAGGCAATAACTAACAAATGAGTCACTCTACTATTATTTGGCAAGTACTCATCAAATCCTATCTCTACCACTACCACTTATTAAGTTGAATTAATCAGTTTTAAAGAACCAGAATCAATCACTTAAAAGATCAGAGCCTTTACATGCATTGGAAAACACGGAAAAATTCACTGCAATATATAGGGTTTTGCAGATCGGTCTTTCACCTCAAACAAATGAATCTGACGCAGACAGATATAATGTTATACAACTTTACGTGTAAACTTTGCAAAGTGCAATTTACAAGATGCTGGAAATCAGCAATTTGTTCTATCGATATCAATCAGTAATCTTATTCCCTTTCCTCTTGCCGTATTTTTCCCCCTCGTTTGCCACATTACATGATGGGGAATAAGTACGGTTTATCTGGCTCTGGCTGTCGCAGCCGGATGTTTCAGTTAAATCATCGGTTCCTATTTAATAATGTCAATTTGTATAATAAGTTAAAATTTGAAATATCAAAATCCACTTTATTGTTTGGTTAAATATAAAATGCATCATTAAATAATTAACAAATTTGTTTTTAAAATTAATAAATTAAAAATAATATATTACATTATATGTTACTATTATAATTTTAAGTTCAATTTTAATAATATTAAATATTATAATTTTAATTTTAATTATATGATATAAATATAATTTTATCTCAATTAAAGATAAAATAATTATTTTGCTATAATTTGTTAATTTTTACTGTTAATTTATATAAAAATAATATATTTAATATATAATTACTAATTTATTCTCATTATTTATCACTTAAGTATGGACACGTGTACATCTAACTCATTCATTGTTATTAAACATGTTGCATAATTCCATCCATTCATTTAATTTCATTGTTATTAAACATGTTGTGCAATTTCATCTATTCATTTGATTTAATATAATTTAGTAAACTTTAATAAAAGGACACGTGCTACAATATTATTTATAATAAACGACAACGTGTCATCATGTAGTTGGTTTATATTTTTTGTAATTATATTTTAAGATAAATTAATAAACATAGTTTTTTAATAAATAATGTTAATAAATGACACATGTCAAATACAGATTATTTACAAATTGATTTATGTTTTTTAAAAATATTTTCTAAAAATGATAAATAATTTTAAAAAAAAATTTGTAATTGCCGTTGGAAAATGGCAGCGTATAATAGATTAATGTTTTTTAAAAAATATTTTAAATAAATGATAAACAACTAAAAATAGCTATCTGTCACTATTTTTTGGCAATACTTCGATGACAAAAATAATCAATTTTTACATTATTAGACTTCATTTTTTTTTATATATACAATGGTGGTGTCTTTTTTACCCAAAAAAAGACAAGTTTAGTGGTGAGGGGTGATGGTCTACTAAAACTGATTTTATATTATTGGATTCTATTTTTCTTAATATATACAATCTTTTTACATCGTTGACTTGCCATAATTTAATTTAATTCTTTATAATTTATTTTATTTTATTTTTAAATACATAACCATTTATATAATGACACATGTTATATTGTGCCACGTTTTAGATTTTAATTTACTTTTATAGTTATATTACTTTTTTTATCCTTCCACTATTAAAATTAATAGTAATAGTTAAGAGGTTAGGGTAAAATTGGATGCTTTATCTCTAATTAGGTAAAATTGTAATTATTATCAAAATATTGTGGCAAAATTATCATTATCTCATAAATTTTATAATTCAAATTCAAATTCTAATGTTAATTACGTTTTTTTTTTAAAGGTAAGGGGGTGCCGAAGTATAAAGTGTTTTACCTCTTATACCCCCACCCCCCCCTCAGGGATCAAACCATGGTGGCTTAATATGGGTAACGTAAGTCCTGTCGCCAAGCCATGCTCTCGAAGTCAATTTTCAAGTACGTTAATTTTATAGTTTCAAATACAATTTTAATTTTAATTAGGTTAAATTATACAATTTCA
This sequence comes from Ailanthus altissimus, assembly GCA_946807835.1. NCBI lineage: Eukaryota > Viridiplantae > Streptophyta > Magnoliopsida > Sapindales > Simaroubaceae > Ailanthus > Ailanthus altissimus. The sequence continues at coordinate 5,703,833 of OX327689.1, forward strand.
ATTCCATTTACGTTAAATGTTATCATTTCAAATTTAATTTCAATTACGATAAATATTATAATTTCAATTTTAATTAAGTTAAATGTTATAATTTTAATTTCAATAAAGTTAAATGTTATAATTTTAATTTCAATTACGTTAAATATTATAATTCAAATATCTATTTTAATTACACTAAAATTATAATTTCAAATCCAATTTTAGCTTTAATTATATTAAATGTTATAATTCCAATTATAATTTCAATTTTAATTACATTAAATATTATAATTCTAATTCCAATTTCAAATTCAATTATGTTAAATATCATAACTCCAATTTCAATTTCAATTTCACTGACGTTAAATGCTATAATTACAATTTTAATTTTGATTATAATTAAGTTAAATATTATAATTATAATTATAATTTCAATTACATTAAATTAAATATTATAATTCTAATTTCAATTATATTAAATGTTATAATTTCAATTGCAATTTCAATTTCGATTTCAATTATGTTAAAAGTTTCAATTCAAATTATTATTTCAATTATGTTAAATTTTATAATTCCAATTCAAATTTTAATTTCAATTAAATGTTAAATACTATAATTCTATTTTCATTTTCAATTATATTAAATATTATAATTCAAATTCCATTTTCAATTACGTTAAAATTGTAATTCTAATTTTAGTTTCTATTATGTTAAATGTTATAATTACAATTCCAATTCTGATTTTAATTATTTTAAATATTATAATTCTAATTTTATCTTTAAATACGTTAAAATTTTATAATTGTAATTTCTATTTTAATTTTAATTACAATAAGCATTATATTTCAATTTCAACTTCAACTACGTTAAATATTATAATTCTAATTTTTATTTCAATTTCAACTTTAGTTACATTAAATATTATAAATCCAATTTCAATTTAAATTTCAATTACGTTAATTGTTGTAAATTAAAATATACTTTTTATTTCAATTACATTAAATATTATAATTTCAATTCTAATTTTGATTTCAATTATGTTAAATAATTTCAATTTTAATTTCAAGTATATAAATGTTATACTTCTAATTCAATTTCTAATTTTATTTTTAATTACATTAAATGTTACAATTTTTAATATAAATTTCAACAAACCCGAAATTGAAAGTTAAAAATATATTATGGACTTGTTATGTATTTTTATAATAAATCCGCAATTGGAAATTAGAAATATATCTTGAAAATTAGAAATTTTATGTGAATTATTTATTTTGGAAATTGACAATTTGAATTTGTTATATAAAGTTGGAATGTTAAGATAGTTTAATAAATGCCTTAAAAATTTAAAACAAAAAAGTATCCAAAATATAAAAACTCCCTAAAAAAAGTAAAGGTCAAAAGTCAAAACCAACCCAAAAATTTTAAATTAGTGCAATTAAATTTTTTGTTATATATTTTTAAATTTAATATAGTTTAACTTTATTTATAATTTTAATAAATATTAATTAATTCAATATAATTATTTATTTACTTAGATTGATAATAACTATTTTAACTATGAAATTAAATGAGATTTAATAAGAAATTAAGCATTAAGTATAAAAACTTAAATTTAAATACCATATGGCGTCCTATAATAGTGCCATATGGCAAAGCTTTATATTAATCATGATTATTTAGGACAGCCATAAAATATCATCTCTTTATATTACGTTATATTTTTTCTACAGTTAAATGTAGACTCACAATTTATAAATAAATGAGGTCATTAACTTATATTTATGGGTGAGAGGTGCAAAAAAGTGAAAACACAACGTACATTAAGTGAGATATAATATACAACAGTTTGTGAATGTAAAAAGTGAAAACATGTTACAGATATGAGAGAATGTTATTTTATGGGTGTCCTAAATATGTATGATTTTTATATATGTTATAAAAAATATAAATGAAATAAATACAAAAATCATGCATGTTCCAACAATTTGTTATTTTCACTAAGAAAACTATCTATATATCTACTTTTACATTCTTAGCTTATTGTCAGTTATCATTGAAATTATATTGGATATCTTAAATAGGTATGGTTTTAATATATTTTACAAAAAAACAAAATAATTACAAACAACATTATGTATGTCCTACTTAATATTCTGTATGTTTTCACTATTTGTTGTTTTTACTACGAAAAGTGCCTATATCCCCACTTCTACATCTTTAGTGTTAGAACTGGTGCTTACGTACCATTTTAATTTAATATGAATATTAATTGTTTAATATTTATATAATAAACATTTTGAAAAAATCTTTAATATTAAATATATATGGTAAGATGCTTGTAACACTTCAGACATTGTATGATTTGAATAAATTTAGATCTAGTTTAAAAGTGATTGGACCAGCGCTAAAGGTTAGCTATGTTAAGAGTTATAAATGCTAAGAGTTAACACTAGTATGAGTTAACAGGTTATAAGAGTTAACCAGATCTAAGGAGTTAGATCCTTGTCTGAAACGGGACAAAGACCTGAGGATATACTACTAATGATATAGTTGCAGAGGGTTGCAATAGCTGCTAAGAAATGTCATTATAAAAGTATGTTCTCAAACATTATGTTCCTAATTATTTTCTTTGATGCGAGTCTGTCGATGAATCCATTTTATATAGATTAGTATATATCTATATCTATATGGTACAAATGGTTATTTTTAACTAACCATGAGTTTAGTGGAAGCTCGTATGGGCATGCGGGTATCTAATGAGGACTGGGTACTTAACTAGCTCAATTAAGATCTCTATTAGGCATCTCATAAAGTCATCGATGGATGATCCTTTTGAGTTAAATAGTATTCGTGGTCCCTAGAGCTGGCTTGTGAGTGATTCATCATACTTAGGTTCTACACATGTTAGAGATATTTCATGGTCTGATAGTTAGGTGTTGCTAGATATGGTCCGATGCTTATGGAGCCGATGCATGTAGATATAAGATCCTTCAGGTCATATGAGTGAGTTGTATATCTAGATTCTCTAATATTGTGCTCTAGAAAATCTTATAGTTTAGAAAATCTTATGGTTATAAGTAATTCACCTAAGAAACTTTTTTTCTAGTATAAGAAACATTATCCCGAAAGCGTTATTGGATATTATTTATTAGAATATAAATCTGGAGATAAGTTCTAGAGTTAAGCATATAGAGACTTGATGGTGTTGATCTATGCCTCAACTCTTCTATGATATAAATGACAGAGAGATTATACATATATGTATTAACCTCAACTTGTATGGTTCAACGAATCGTATTATGATTTCCATAACGTATATATGGGGCAACATTTATAGACTCAAGTAAGAGGTTCTTAAGACAAAACAAATGTGAATTTACAGAATCTAACTAAATGAAGTGTACTCATAGTGCACCAAATTGAATAGTTTAATCTAGGAAGTTCTTAGATAATCAAAATTATTCTAGGGTCTCTTAGGGAGATTATAGGGTTTAAGTGTTAAGTTAAGGATCTCGGCAAGTGGGACTTGCCGATTTTACCTTTCTATTAATTGTCACCATTTCATACCATTAATTTTATAAGGCATGACATGTGGCAAGATTTTATTAGCTTAATACATAATTTGCAAATGTTTCAAAATTATATAATGGAAAATGGAATAAGTGAAATGAATTTAACAATTTAGTGTCATGTTTTTTATTTTATTGGTCAAAATGTAACAAAATGTCCAAGAAAAGAATGACTTGCAATTGTTGGCAAAGTGAATTGCTTTTTAATGGCAATATAAGCTGAACATTTGGCAAAATAAAAGTTGGAGGTGAAAAATGCATGATTTTTCATTAAGAATGTAGTGGCTTTTAAACTTCACATATTGCCACCAATTATGCTCATATTCGGCCGGTACAATACCTTGCCACTAATCCCTTTTTGAAGCGAAGTATGCTTTGTCATGCTTTTATGCAAATGGCCACCTTAGTTTTGAATTTAATTCATTAAGGCATAAATTGTCATAAATGAAGGCATCATTTCATAAGTAAAATACAGGTATGGAATGGCGAGTGATTTGTAAACATGAAAAAATGTATACAAAAAATAATAAAGTGCCGAGAGAAATGAAGCAAGAGTTTCTTTACATATTCTAATATTCTAGCAAAAATATAAAGCTATCGTTCTAGCTTAGAAGGTCCCACTAAGTCCTCGATTAGAATTGTGCAAAGCACAGTTCAAGAGTGAGTTCTCTAATATCTCATTAATTAATGAGATGATAAATTTATATTCCACTGCGTATTTATGCATGTGATGTATAAATTAAAATTTTAAAATGTACACGCTCACCTAATGTATAGTGTGCTTTCAAATTGGTATCAGAGTGCATGATTGTATACTATTTGTGTACTTAATTAGAGTGTTCGTAGTGTAACTAAGATGTCTCATTATGTTGATTATATTAGTCAAATGTTTAAAAATGTGTAATTTGGATGCAGCTAAAAGGAACGTTGTTGTAGTGCTGGTAGTTTAGCGCTGCAATACTTACAACATGACACCGCGGCACTGGAAACTGAATGTCCAGTGCTACTGCACCATTAGTCTGGCGTTATAGCACTTAGTTAGTAACTAAGCATCGTAACACTAGAAGCTTAGAGATACAGTGTAATGCCCATTTCTCATGAATAATTAGATACTTAGAATTTCGGTATTTGACAAGTAGGGAACCATAGAAGTTTCAGATTTCAATCCTTCTTGAAATTTTTTTTTAAGTGTTTACGTGAGCTGTAATAAACCCAATTGAAAATTTTCATAATCAATTTGGGCATTGGGTGCTCACCGAATATTTTTGAAATTTTTTCGATTGACTAGGTAGTGAAAATTCAATATTTGTACCAATAATGTTTTGTGTAAGCATTACACCCTAAGCAAGCTATTTTTTTTGGATAAGTATGTGAATGTTAAGACATATAAACCAATCAAATTGAGACAATTGCATATATTAGTCTATTATATTATATTTTATTAGTTATTAGTAATATTTATTAAATTATATGCCACCAATCAAATGCTTTTAATTGGAGGACTAAATGACAATTAGGCATGTCTTGGAGAGCCATTATGCAATTTTTTGGTTTATATATAAAAGCCAAGTATTTTTTTTTAAGAATTGTAAAGAAAAAAGAAAAAAAAAAAGAAAACAAAGAGAGAGAGAGAGAGAGAATTTCAAAAATGAAGAAGGGAAGGATATGAACAGTGATACCCATGAAAGTTCTAAGCAAATCAAGGAATCGACACCAAATTTAAGTTGTTTCCAAGTGCCTAAGCAAGATTCAAAGGTGGATTAAGGGTAAATTTACTTAAAAAGGCAAGAATTCGAAACCCTAGAATATTAAATTAGGGTTTTTGTATAATTAGACTTTAATTGATTAAATTTAGGACATTAGAATGAATTTGGAGAGTAAATAAGACCATAGGTAAAAAGAAATTTGAAAAATTGTAAAACTTCCATTTGGGTCATTTTGACCATTTTGGAGTTTTTAGTGGTACAAGTCCAATTAGCTAAAATTGAGGGTTAAGAATAAATTCTATGATCCTTAAGATGAGTTTTGATGGGTGGAAATCAAAGTTAGGATATGGGACATAATGATCATTTATGACAAAGATTAAGGGTAATTATGTCCAAAGAAAATTATAAGGAATTATGGATCCATTTGACAAAAAATGGTAGTTTGTGAATAAATTGAGATTGTTACGAGAAGAATTATAAATTTAGAAAGGAATTTTGGGTGGTGGCCGAAAATATGCATTAGGGGTATTTTGGTAATTTTGCCTTTTAAGAGGGGCTAAAGCGTAATTTATCCTTTGTAGGTGCCGAAGGGCGAAACCGATGAAAGTACAAGCCAGGAAAATAAACTTTATTGAAGGATAATTTGTGAGTGAAAATTTGTCATTTTTTTAATTTTCGTTTATCATGTTTCCGCATTATGAAAATATATGTTTTATGAGCATTAAATGTATAAATATGATTTATTATCTTGATATATATCCATAGTTATGCTTTTACATATTCGGTTTAAGAAACAGTTTTAAATTACTGCATCCATTTTAAAGGCCATCGGTACCCTCAGATTATAGTGGTGGTGATTGTACTAGACCCAGCTGGTATATCCCGTACACATGGACAGGTCATGCGGGGTATTTCACTAACTCCAGGAAGTCGGGATGTCGAGTCATGTGAGTTGCTCTATGTGTACGGGGTATTATCTTGCTATATATATGCGATGTAGGATTCCGCTGCATAGCTAGTGAGATTTCTTGAGATGTCACTGTGGGTGCTACTAGTTGAGGTACCCCGTGAATTTTTCACGTGTGCGGTACTAGTTGAATCGCTACGTGCGTATAGAGTTTTAGGGTTACCATTGGTACGGTTTGAAAAGAAAATGGTCGAGGGAGAACTTTACTAGTTTTCGATTTACCAATAGCATTTTATGCATTTATATGCTCATGGCAGATGTGGTATAGATTTTGGATATTGTTCTCCAAAAATGTAGATAAAATTCGCTCGGTAAAATTTCATCAGCATATGATGTTAGAAATCGTTTTATAGCTTTACATCAATTTTAGAAGCATGATTTATGCATGTACTTAGAATTTATTATCTATACATAATGTTATTTTATTTAAAATCTTAATTACACTCACTGAGCTCTTTTAGCTCACTCGTTTTGTGTTTCATATTTTCTAAACCCCCTTCCCAGGTGCAGGTCTCAATACGCAAGCTGCTGATTCTCCTAATGTTGGGCAATGGGCCAAATCTGAAGATCATTTTGTATATTTTTGGATGTGTTAATTAGCACTCTTTACTTTCTGCATAATAGTTGTTGGCATGTATATATGTATGTATGTTTTGAACCAACAAGAAGAGATTTCGATATTATGATAATCGTTTTTACTTTTTATAAGTATGCTTATTTTGTGATTTAAATGAAACTATTGAGTTGTGTTGGATTTGGGTTGGAAAGGACCGGAGGTCCGAATTGGTAATATTGAGAAGTATTTGAAATAGAAGTGAAATTTTCTTAAAGGTTTTATTTGGATTTTAAAAAAAAAATGGGAAAACCCTGCCCGTTTCTTTTTAAAATTTAGATGTCATTTTCATGTGTATTACCAGATTTTCTCAGTAATAGCAAAAACTAAAAAAGAGTTCGCCTCTCATAATTTCTCAACTCACCCAGTTAAATTCTGAGAAATTTTTGTCGAGGTGCCCGGAAGAGTCACTGGGACCTACAGTAGATGGTTTCGGGTCGAGTCCTATCATATAGTGCCAAGGTGGAGACCTTAGCACCATAGCATCGTAAAGGTTGAAACTATAATATCGGAGCCTTGGCCTTCAGCATCGCAATTCCAAGAGCCTAAGAAAAGCTACAATTACGTTAATTACTTTGATTGTTTATTTTAAAATTGTTTAAAACTATTTATTGCTTATTTTATGCAATTTATAAGTTGCTATAATCATTAAATTATAAACTATGGCTTATTTGTTTGTGCTGGTAACCACAATAGAAGTCTTTCTGGTGGGGGTTAGTTGTACTTGCACAAACAAATGTGTGATTGAGAATCACATCCTCATAAGCTAAGGAGAAGAATGTAAAAATCTTTCTTAATCAGATTAAATGGTATTTCATTATGTGATAATGTTACACATTAGTCTGCCTTGTCAATACGATGTTAAACAGGTAATCTCAATTTTTTCCAATATAGTTACATTTTGAGGGATTGGTCTTCATGATTTGGACTATGCCAGTTAAATTTACGATGAGGCAAATATAAGTGAAAGTATTACCCTAAATTGTTACCGTGTACGAGAAGTATAGGCAATATATATTTGATAATTGACAAGTTAATCTAGAATACACTTATCCTATATCGCTACAGCGTGCGGTAAGGTGTGTTTAAGATCAAGAGTACGAATTGCATAAGATGCAATTGACAAGAGTTGTCTACCTTTTGGGTTTACATAGGCTAAGATTATTATAGCGTGCGGTTGAAGTAAAATGCTAATGGGATCTATTTCTAACTGTATAATTTAAAGAGTTTAAACTGTCATTTTCCCGTTTAAGAGATTTAAGGAATTTTGTAAAGCAATAGGAGGGAGATTTTAGATTAAAAAAATATATAAAAGTTACACCTATGATCTAAAATATTATTTACTAACGATTAGAAATACTCCACTATATATCTCATTATTTATTCTGTAGAGATAACATAAGTATTTTATAGGGATGAGATAGTAATGAGCAATCTATTAGTATACTTGATCTAAACACACCAATCATAAGGTGCTGAGAAATATTTAAATTTGCTTATAAATTTAAAAATAGTTCTAAATTCAAAAAAAAACTTGGATATATTATTGATTTGAAGATAATATAGAGGTGTTTTTGATAATGTCTCTATAGAAGAGTTTGGAATTTATCAAAAAAATTGAGTAAGAATGATTTGAGGGTCATATTATATATTTGACCTCTATGTCTAATGATCCTTAGCCAAATCATGTGTATATAAGATGTGCATGTGGTATTGCGCTCAGTTTAAAAAAATTATATCTAAACTACAATAGAGAATAATAACAATGAAAGTGTTTCCATTTAGGTGAGATTTGAAATAGTAAATGTTACTATTCAAAAATACCTTACCTTTGGAAAGATACACCTTTTAGATATCTATTTACTAGGTGACTATAATAGGAGAAGTACAACTTTACATAAGAAATAGAGTTTCCTAGACGTCGTATCCATTACGATTTTTAGTCACTTCTCTATTTTAACAAAAGCATTCATTATATTATTATTTTGTGTCATACATTATCAGGTAAACCATATAATTCTCTGTATTAGATAGAGAGAGTTATCATGGATACATGAAGAATAGCTTTTTATGTAAATATGATAATAATAATATTTTGTTAACTGACTATCAATTAATGTATGGCCACTATATCTTAAGTACTACTTGAAATGTATAGGTGAATAGAACAAATAGTAGTAAGAACTTTGAATAATAATGAATTATGAGATATAAAATCAGGTCATATGGTTGTGAGATGACTATCATATGTAGTTAAGGATAGGTAGATAGTAAATTTAAGGAGCTCAGTAAGTACATTTAAGATTTCAAATAAAATAACATTATGCATAGATAGTAAATTCTAAAAGACATGCATAAATCATGCTTCTAAAATTGATATAAAGCTGTAAAATGGTTTGTAACATTATATGCCGATGAAATCTTGCCGAGTGGGTTTTATTTACATCTTTGAAAAACAATATACAAAATCTGTACAACATAATAACTGCCATGTGAATGTAAATGCATAAAATTCAATCGGTAGATCAAAAATTAGTAAAGTCTCCATCGGCCATTCTCTTTCTAAATTGTACCAATGGTAACCTTAAAGCTCTATACTCACGCAGTGACTCAACTAGCACTGTACATGTGAGTAGATCACGGGGCACCTCAACTAGCAACTGACAGAACCCGACCTGAGATTCTCTACTATAGGTCCCAGTGGCCCTGCCAGGCATATCGACGGAAATTCCTCAGAATTTAACTGGATGAGTTGAGAAATTTCGAGAGGCGAACCCTTTTTTTTTATATTGGGCAGAGTTTCCCTTAGTTTTCTGAAAATCCAAATAAAACCTGCAAAGAAATTTCACTTCTATTTCAAATACTTCTCAATACTACCAATTTGAACCTCCGGTCGTTCCTAAACCAAATCCAACACAACTTAATAGTTTCATTTAAATCACAAAAAAAGCATACTTATAAAAAGTAAAAACGATCATAATAATATCGAAATCTCTTCTTGTTGGTTCAAAATATACATATAAATATACGTGCCAATAATTACTATGCAAAAAGTAAAGAGTGTTATTTAACACATCTACATAAAAAAAAATGATCTTCAGATTTGGCCTACTACTCAGCAATAGGAGAATCAGCAGCTTGCACCTGGAAATGGGGTTTAGAAAATATGAAACATAAAACGAGTGAGCTAAAGGAGCTCAGTGAGTGTAATTAAGATTTCAAATAAAATAACATTATGCATTGATAACAAATTCTAAGTACATGCATAAATCATGCTTCTAAAACTGATGTAAAGCTGTAAAACGGTTTCTAACATCATATGCTGATGAAATCTTGCCGAGCGGGTTTTATCTACATTGTTGGAAAACAATATCCAAAATCTATATAACACAACAACTGCTATAAGCATATAAATTCATAAAATGCTATCGGTAAATCGAAAACTAGTAAAATCCTCGCTCGGCCATTTTCTTTGTACCTGGGGGAAAAATAGAAATACTAAAAACAAAGGGTAAGTTGTAAACTCAATGAGTAAGTGTGAAATCTGAATAATTGTGGAAACATACTAAAAATTCTAAAAGTACAAAAAATTGTTATAATTCGTTTCTAAATCTTAAATATTGATAAAACTCTACTGAGCGGTTTTCTTTATTTAAATTTTTTTAAAACATAATAGTCTACTGTTGAAATCTGTAAATATTATTAACAAACATTTTCATTTAAAAAAAAAACTACATATCATGTACAATTGTCTAAAACTTTCGCTCAGTTATAGTTTGTCTGAAAAGCACCAATGGCTACCCTAATGCTGGACTCACTCGTCGACTTAGTCGACAAAAATAAGTCTGTCACAGGGTGGTCTCCGCTTGCAACAACCACTGTGACCAATCTGATAAATTAATAGATCTGAGATATCTCACTGTCTATGTGGCGGAATATACATCGTAGACATATAGCAAGACAACACCCCGTAGCATAAGCGACTCACAGACTCGACACCCCAACTTCTAGGAGTTAGCAATACTCAACCCAACTGACTGACCTGCCCATACATACAAGGTGTACCGGTCGGGTCTATACTATCCCCACAGGGATCTGAATCTGATAGCTAATAACTGATAAATGGGGTACCACTGGACTTCGAAAACTGATAATATTCTAAAAACTGTTTCTTATTGCTGAAAAATAAATCTCTAAATTGTGGAAAATATTGAACTGTAATTTGAAATTTTTTATTGTATTTTCAAATGATAAAATTTCAATTATCATATTTCAAAAATATCAAATAAAATATCACTATACTTTCCTTAATTCTTAAAAATCACGTAACTTGAGTAAATTACCTAAAACAGCAACATTTAAATTAGAAAGTACATAAATACTAATAATTTAAAATAAATTAAATTTAATTTCTTTTAATTGCTTTCCCACTCACCAACTGTCCTTCGCCAAAGTTTCTTTTCTGGGTTGTACTTTCACCGATTTCACCCTTTGGCACCTACAAAGCATAAATTATGCTTCAGCCCCTTTTAAAAGATAAAATTACCAAAATACCCCTAGTGCACATTTTCGGCTACCACCTAAATTCCTTTCTAAATTTACAAATCTTCCCTCAACAATCTCAATTTGTGCACAAACTACCATTTTTTGTCAAAAGGGGTCCATAATCCCTTATAATTTTCTTTGGACAAAATTACCCTTAATCTTTGTCATAAATGATCATTATGTCCCATATCCTAGAATTCATTCTTAACCCTCAATTTTAACTAATTGCACTTGTACCACTAAAAACCTCAAAATGGCCAAAATGACCCAAATGAAATGTTTACCATTTTTCAAATTTTTTCTTACCTATGGTCTTATCTACTCTTCAAATTCATTCTAATGCTCTAAATTTATTCAATTGAAGTTCAATTATACAAAAACCCTAATTTACTATCCTAGGGTTTAGAATTCTCACATTTTTAAGCAAATTTATCCTTAATCTATCCTTGAATCTTGCTTAGGCACTTGGAAACAACTTGAATTTGGTGTGGATTCCTTGATTTGGCTTAGAAACTTCATGGGTATCACTATTCATCTCATTCCTCTCTTCATTTTCGAAGACCCTCTACTTATGAATTTATAAGATATTTATTGGAGGTATTCATTGAGTCTGTTCAATATCCAGTCCTTACTAAATATATGTATATCTATACGAGCTTCTACTAAGCTTATGGTTTGCTAATATTAACCATCTAGACTATTTAGATGTAGACATACACTGATCTATATTAATCGGCTCCACTCGATAGACCCTGCATTGTTAGAAATAGACCAAGAACATATAATTTGAGAATATATTTACACAATGATATTTCCTAGCAACGTTTACAACTATGTTATTGCAAGTATATTCCCAGTTCTTTATCCTATTTCAGATTAGGTTTAACTCTTTAGACTTAATTTAAACTCCATCAAATTAATACAATGTCCAAAATATTACAAGCATCTTTCATTAATAAAAATAATTAGTGATTTAATAAAATATTTATTTATTGCATAAGTATAAAAATACAATATTCGTACAAAATTGAGATGGCACATTAGCACAAATTCCAACAACTCCCACTTGATTTAGTATCATTCGTAGTGGTATTTAATGCCTAGCGACTCCATATGTTTCTAAACAATCTTTAGAGTTAAGGCCTTTGTAAGTGGGTCCGCTACATTATTTACAAAATCAACTCTATAAAATGTAACATCTCCTTGAGCTAAGATCTCTCGAACAATATGGTATTTTCTCTCCACATATTTAGATCTTTTATATGCTATTGGCTCTTTTGCCTATGCAATGTTCCACTATTATTGCAATATAATGGAATAAGATCCATGAAACTTGGGACTATACCGAGTTCAGCGACAAACTTTTTGATCCATACTACTTCATTTGCTGCTTTTGAAGCTACAATGTATTTTGTCTCTGTAGTAGAATCAGTTATGGATCCCTGTTTGACACTCTTCTAACTTATGGAGGTTCCATTGAGAATAAATATATATCCAGAGATAAACTTTCCATCATCCGGATCAGACTAGAAGTCTGACTCAATGTATCATTTTACATGTAAGTCATTTTCTCCATATATAAGAAACTTGTCCTTTGTACCCTTAAGGTATTTAAGGATATGTTTGACTGTTATCCAATAGCTGTCACCTAGATTCAGACTGGCATCGGCTCATAACACTTACAGCCATGCTGATAGTAGGTCTCGTACATATCATGGTATACATTAAGCTTCCATAGCTGATGCATAAGGAATATTAGACATTCTAACCTTTTTTCATTTTTCTTCAGAGGGCACTCCTTCCTCGAAAGATGAATTCTATGGATGAAAGGTACATTAACTGTCTTACAGGTACTAAAACTGTACCTTTCTAAGACACTATCAATGTACGAAGATTGAGAGAGTCCTATCAGCCTTTTAATTCTATCTCTATAAAGCTTTATACCTAGTATATAGAAAGCATCTCCTAAATCTTTAATGGAGAAATTATTACTAAGCTAACTTTTTACTGACTGTAACATACCGATATCATTCTCAATGATCAGTATGTCATCCACATAAAGAATTAAAAAGACAACTATGTCATCCACATAAAGAATTAAAATGACAACCATACTCCCACTGACCTTTTTATACACACATGCCTCATCTTCATTATTGATGAAACCAGACCCTTTGATTACCTCATCAAAACAAAGATTCTAGCTTTGAGAAGCCTACTTAAGTTCATAAATAGACTTCTTCAGTTTACATACAAGACTAGAAGAAAGGCCGAATGCGAAACCTTCAGGTTGTTTTATGAATATCTCTTCCTTGAGATATCCATTCAAGAACGAAGTCATTACATCCATCTGTCAAATTTCAAAGTCATAGTATGCAATAATTGCCAATAAAATCCTTATTAACTTAAGCATCGTAACTGGTGCAAAGGTTTTCTAAAAATCAATCCTTAATCATTACGTATAACCTTTTGCTACTTGACGGGCCTTGAAGGTTTCTACGTTTACATTGGCCCATGCTTTCGTTGTAAACCCATTTACATTCGGTAGTAACTATTTCTTCAGGAAGCTCAACCAAGTCTTAAACTTGGTTTTGATGCTTAGAGTCAATTTCATATTTTATGGCATCTTATCATTTTTCTGAATCAATATCTGATATTGCATCTCTATAAGTTAAAGAATATTTTTCTTCCATTATTAAAATCTCAGAGTTACATTTAGGTATCATACTATACCTTTCAAGTTGCCTCAATATCCTTTGTGACCTACGCAGAGGATGTGTAAAAGGTAATTTGCTTGATTGAGCCTGTGGCTCCATCTGTGGTTTATTTTAATTGACTTAATTAAGATCAATTTTTCAAGTTGCCTCAATATCCTTTGTGACCTACGTAGAGGGTATGTAAAAGGTAATTTGCTCAATTGAGTCTGTGGCTCCATCTGTGGTTAATTTATATTGAGTTAATTAAGATCAATCTTTCTATAATTCCCACAATCCATGATAAATTATTTCTCTAGGAAATTCCTATTCCTAGCAACGAATAAATTTTTTTCTTCAGGATCATAGAACTGATATCTCATTGAGTTCATGGAATAATCAATGAACCGATACTTGTACCCTATGGGTGTAAGTTTATCATGTTATGTAACTTTTACATAAGCAGGACAACACTAAATCTTAAAATATTTAAGAATTGAATTCTTTCCAGTCTATATCTCATAAGGAGTAGAAGGAACGACTTTAGACCAAACTCTATTTAATACATGAGCAGCAGTATGTAGAGCATAACCCTAAAGATATTCAGAAAGATCGGTGAAGCTCATCATCAATCATACCATATCTAATAAAGTTTAATTCCTAATCTCTGAAATACTATTGTGCTGTGGAGTAGTTAGAGGATTTTACTGAGCAAGAATTTTATTCTTCTTTAAATAATTAAGAAATTCACTGCATATGAATTCTCCATCTTAATTTGATCGAAGGCATTTGACATACATACCAGTTTGTTTCTCTACTTCAAGTCTACATTTCTTGAACTTTTCAAAGGTTTCAGACTTATGTCTCATAAGAAACACATAACCATATTGTGACAAATCATCAGTGAAAGTTACGAAGTACTGAAATCCATCTATAGTATCTTGATTCATTGGACCACATACATCACTATGTATCAGTTCCAATAAACTATTGGCATAGTGTCCAACACTTATAAATAAAGATTTGATCATTTTTTCTTGAATACGTAATTCACAAATTGGATAAGATTTTATGGTCAAGTTAGGTATACGACCTTCCTTAACTAGGCAGGATAGGCGTCTAACACCTATATGACCTAATCTAATATGCCATAATTTTGTTTCATTTAAAGTTCTCGAACTATTTGCTGTGTTTACATGTATATTCATGACATTTTGTGTTGTATTCAAAATATAATAATATTAACTAACTGATAATTAGCTATAATAACATTATGCATATCATATAAACATAAGGAACAATTCTGTAGATACATACAATAACCCTCACTATCAAGTATAGGAAGGGATACTATTTGTCTTAAAATATTGGTTACAAAAAGAAAGTTATACAACACAATAGTTTTATTACATGAGAGATGTAAATCAAAATGTCCCACAACCTTAACCTGTAGGAATTCTCTATTTCCAACACGAAGGTGAATCTCTCTCAACTTTAATAGTTTAACTTCCTTCAGACCCTGCAACATATTACAGATGTGAGAATGAGAAGTAGTATCTAATACCTAGTCAGAATTAGCATCATATAATAAAGAAATGTCAATAATAGGTAAACATATACCTGAAGGTTTCTTCTTACTGAGGCCAGGTATCTCTTACAATTTCCTTAAGTGTCATTCCTCACTATAGTGAAAACATTTTCTTTTATCTTTCTTTTTGTGGTTTGGATATGGGTCACCTTTGAAGACCAATCCTAGGTTTTTGCATCACCTTCTTTTTCTTCTTTCTTTTATGCTTCCAAGAAGCCTTAAGAATAGTAGATGAAGCACCCTGAACAAAGAAGGACGATCCCTCTTGTTCATGTCTTTTTTTGTTGTCTTCAACATAATATGAAGTTCAGTATAAGATAAGGTCATTCCTTGCATATTAAAATTTATTACAAACTGTGTGAAAGACCCTGGAAGTGACTGGAGAATTAAACTATTCCCCAGATATTTATTTAGTGTAATATCCATCGTCATTAATCTCTCGATTATAAAAATCATATTAAGGGCATGGGGACTCACTGGACTACTCTCAGAAAGTCTACACTGAAAAAGTGATTTGGCAACTCTACATGCGTCAACCTAAGGATGGTGGCCAAATAGCTCATTCAGATGGAGCATAATGCCAAAAGCATCACCCATATGAGCATACTCTCTTTGTAAACTTGTAGACATAAAGGCAAGGACATAAAATTTAACTTTTAAATCATCATCTAGTCATTCATGTGGGCATGCACTGATCTATCACATATCTAAAATTTTCATAATCGAGAACAATTCTCAAATTGATCAACCAATCTTTATATTTTTTTGCACCTTTTAGTTAGTTCACATCCAATATGCGTGCTAACAGATTAGATGAAGTCATTTTATCTTCACAAGAGAAAATAAGAGATGTTAACAGAAAATAAATAATTCAATCATTAATTTTTGTTTTAAATGAAGGATATAATCAAATTATACATTTTAAAATCTAAAACACCCTTTATTTGCATTACATAATCCTCTAAAGCTCTCAAAAGGGAAAATAACAAATTTAAACTCTTTAAATTGTATAATAGGAAATAGATCTATTTGGTATTTTACTCGGGCCTCACGCTTTAGTAATATTGGCCATTGTAAAATGTAAAAGGTAGACAACTCTTGTTAATTGCATCTTATACAACTTTTATCACTGATCCTAAATACACTTTATCCTCATGCTTTAGCAATATTGGATAAGTTTAATTCAGATTAACTTATCAGTGATAAAATATATATTATTGATACTATCCCTACACTTTAGCAATATTTGTCAATATGTTCGCATATATTTACCTCAACTCATTTTTAACCTGCATAGTCAAAATCACATCGACCAAATCTCTCACACTTTAGCAATATTAGGAAAGACCGATATAACCTGACTAATACCGTTATAATGGTACACAATTAAATCTCATAATGGTACATAATTAAATCTAATTAAAAGAGATTACTTAATTCTATCCGCATCTCATGAGGCCGTGATTCTTAGTTACACATTTATTTTGTGTAAATACAATTAACCCTATTAATAGGGCTCCCATTGCAGTTACCAGCACAAACAAATGACCTACAATATTTATAACATTTATAACAATTATAAATTGCAAACAAATAAACCATTATTTTAAACTCATAAAAAATAAATATTTAGAGTAACTGGTGTAATTGCAGTGTTCATAGATTCCAGAAGCTTCTACATTGATGGCCTAGCCTTCAGTGTTACAGAACTAACCTAAACCCACGTGCCGATAATGCTGTGGTATCCCTTTCAACCACGTGCCAATTATGAAATTTTCAATACTCGAAACACATAATCAATAGCAACGAAAAATTAAATTATGCCACATACACTCTAAATCCAAACACACAATACAATACTCTGATACCAATTTTGTTGGGAGTTATACGCGTGTACGTCGGGTGATATGACAAATTTTTAAAATTTTTATTACATGTCTCACATGCAATAGTGGACAACGGAATTAATACATATAATACTATCTCATAACATTTATGAGATTAAGAGACTCACCTTTGAAGCGTACTTTAGCAATTCTAGTTATAGAACATGGTGAGCTTTCTCAAGCTAGAATAATAGCTTTTCTTTTCTTAAAATGTATGAAGCAACTCTTGCTTCAATTAAAAATTTATCTCTCAGACAATAGGTTGCCTTTTGAATTGCTTCTATTTATGCTAACTCTTAACACATTATAAGCATTCAAAATTCAATTCACATTTCTTAATTCGGTCAGTTTAATTTTCAACACTCTTTTCACAAACATTTAGCCACCTTATATACACAATGCTGCCACCACACTTTGCCAATAAAAAACAAGCAACTTGCCACTTGGAAAAAGGTGACAAGACACACAAAATGCTTAGTCACAATAATAAATACGTTGGCGAATTTATAAAACAATCAGTGGCCTTTAATGATTTAAAACAATGCCACTTTCTATTTTGCTTTTGTTTGCAATTCAATGAATTAAAATAACCAATAGAATAAGCCAATGAGATTTAAACAAAAAATGAATTATTTAACAAATGAATCATATTCATTTGTATATGGTTATGGCCGAATTGAATCATTCTTATTTCATTTTCTTTTATTTTATTAACTGTATCTACCAATGCTCAAATTTGTATCCATACAAATTATTGGCACAATTTGAGATATGCACTAGGCAAATAAAAGTGTCAAGTTTCACTTGGCACAATTTTATGTTTAACACTTAAACCTTAACTACTCCCCGAGAGACCTTACTAAATACATATATATATATGCGAGCTTACACTAAGCTCATTGTTTGCTAAGATTAACCATCTAAACTATTCAGATATTTAAATACACTGATCTATATTAATTAGTTCCACACGATAGATCCTGCATCGGTGGAAATAGATAAGGAATATATAATTTGAGAACATATTTACACAATGATATTTCCTAGCAATGCTTTCATCTATGTCATTGCAAGTATATTCTCAGGTCTTTGCCCCATTTTAGACAAGGTTCTAATTCTTTAAACCTGATCTAAACTCCTTAAGATCAATATAATGTCCAAAATATTACAAGCATCTTACCTTAATAAAAATAATTAGCGATTTAAAAAAATACTTATTTATTGCGTAAGTATGAACATACAATATTCATACAAAATTAAGATGGCACATGAGAACAAATCCCAATAATGGCTATAGTGCGACTTGAACTTAAATTTTGTTTTACTTTTCCATGCCCTAACCTAAGCCTTTTATTACAACCTTAATAAAGCCCTATTTGAACTTTTGTTATATAATTGTTCTACATTAGTAGAGAATGATATGAAAAATAAGCTTATGTATAATTATTTCAGCCTTAATCTTTTTCTGTAGAATAAGACAGTCAAAAATACATTTGATGAGTAGATAAATAGCTCAGCTTATACTTATAAAGTGAATGATTTTTATGAGTGTAATTCAATCTTTGAGACAACTTACAAATTTTTGATTGATCCATGCAATTCATTATTTTAAGATCAGTAAGAGTTAGCTTATATTTATTTTCTTAGTATGTGTTTTTGTTTTACTCAAGGACGAGTAAGGTCTTAAGTTTGGGGGCCTTTAATAAGGGCATAATTATATAGTATATTTAGTTTCCTGATTTATGTATTTTACTCTAAATTATGAATAGTTGGCCATTTATTCATTTATTTTATCTTAAATAGGTACAAAAGAGAGAATATGATGAATAGGAATAAATGAAGAGCAAATTGGGTGAGGCGCACTCAAATTACCAAAGTATAAAAGATTAGGACTAGGTGCCGCAGGGCTAGGAATGGGCGCTGTGGTGCCATTGGCAGAGACTACAGCACCACAGTGCTGCCAACGCCTCAGCATAGGTTTAAGAAGAGTAACCTAGGTCTTAACACTATGGCACTGGTATGATTAATAAGAAAGCCTTTCCTTTTATCCTAATTCAAGTGAGATTCTATCAACTTGACCCTAAGGTTTCAAAACACATATTAAAGCATACTTTTCAAGAGCAAGAAAGGGGAAGAAAATAGAGAAGAAAATATAGGCAATAGATTCACATTCAATTCAAGAGATGGAAGTAAAATTATTGAAGACTGAATAACAAGTTCTTGTGCATTCAAGTCATGAGAAAAGAGAACAACTCAGGGCATCACTAATGATATTTTCTTTGTTCGCTTAAAGAGATGATATTTTTCATGATGTTCTTTTATTCTTGGTTTGATACTCTTGTTTTAATCATTAGCTACTTTTTTAATATAGGGTTAGACACATTGAACTTAGTATATAGTTGGATTTTATAAACTCTTAGTTATAAACTTAATACAACACAATTGCTTCATTCTATTTAATCTTAATGCTTTCATTATACATTATCACTATTTTGAATGTTTAAGGAACCACGATGAACTTGACAATGGGATTCATGTGTTTAGCATAAGATAGATTGATACATGATCATAGGGTTACAACTATAAGTTCTATCTAGGATAGATATATACATAGATGGCATGTATGACTTAATTTAGACATGTTCTTAATGAGTTACATCTTATTTGGATTACCATACACATATAGGTAATTGTTAAGATGAGATATAATCATTCGACCATCGATAGAGACTTCTGATTAAATCAATATCTAGCCAATCAATTGATAGCAAGGGAGTAACTAAAGGGCTAAGGAATTCAATGAAATATTAGAGGATATGTCGAAACCATAGATTACTTCTCAATTAGTGAATTCAATCTTTGAGTGATTTTGATATTTAATCAGGTTTAAATTGATAGTAGTAGTATAGTTAATTAAAATCCATCTTAAAATTTTTATGGATAAAGGTTAAATAGAGTAATTTTAGTAATTGATTCAAAAAAATAGATACAATAGTCTCTGCGAGAACGATAATCTAGACTTAAGTCTTATACTACTTGATACGATAATGTGCACTTGCTCTAGGCTATTGTAGCATACATCATTAATCTTATCCTCTATAACATTCTGTCACTTCTTATTATTTTCATTCTTTATAGCCTCTTGTATGTCTTAAGCTCATTATACTCAACAATGAAAGTAGTATTAAAAGCATAGGCTATTAAATCTACATGTGCATATCTTATTGGTGGCAATCATTCTCCTTAGCCTATCTTAGGCTAGTGTAGGCCAGTTGGTACACTCCAAGTTTCAGCTTTGGAGTCTTAGCTTGTTTCTAGGTAGATTTTAAGGAACTGACTAGTGTTTTCTATGTATTTTTAAGAGATAAATCACTGACGTATTGATTGGAGAAATCTTAGATCCATTATTATATTCCATTTCAACTTCAATGGGTTATAATATAGGAAATCACTTTAGCATAGGCTTTATCTTCTACACTTCTTCTTTTGTTTGATTTTAATCATAGCTGTCTCGTCGAACATCACATCTCTACTACTTTGTATCCTTTAACACAATATGGATATCCTATGAATATCCCTTTCAGAGCTCTAGGTTCCAACTTTCCTTGATATACATGTACAAATGCCGGGCAACTAAATATTTTTAAGTGATCATTCTTTAGATGGCTATTAAACCAATTCTCTTCTAGTGTCTTAAAGTCAATTACTAAGGAGGAACTTCTGTTCATCAAGTAAGATGTTGTTACTACTTCTTCTCCTTAAATATTTTAAACACTATCATGTTGGTCAACATGTATTTTACTCTCTCAAGTAAGATTCAATTCATTCTTTCTATAAATCCATTTTATTATGGTGTTGACCTTACTATTTTTTGCCTTACAATCCCATGTTAGGTATAAAAGTTATCAAACTCTTTGTTACAAAACTCGTGGCCATTAACCATCCTTAGTTTCTTAATTTTTTACTAGTTTGATTCTCCATAATATTTTCCATATTTTAAAGGTCTCAAATACTTGCTTTTTGCTCTTAAACATATATAGCCATAACTTCCTATAATAGTATTCTATAAACATTAAAAAGTATTTAGCTATACTATATGTGATAGTTTGTGCTGGTCCCCAAATATATAAGTGTATGTAATTAAGTGTTGCTTTTATCTTGTGCTCTCCAATTCTAAACTTGATTCTAGATGCTTTGCTAAGCACACAATACTCATAAAACTACATTGGTTAAAACTTATCCTTACGAAATACCCATTGATTATATAATTTCTTTAGGTTTCTTTTACCTAGGTGAGCTAACCTTAAATGGCATAACTTAGTCTGGATATTCTCATTATCCACAAAGACTGATGTATAACCACTCACTGCCCATCCAAGTAGTATATATACTCTACTATGCCTTTTATATTTAATCACTACCATGGAACCTTTGAACACCTTAAGAATTCCATTCTCTACTATAATTGAACTCTCATTAAGGTTTAACATATCGAGAGAAACTAAGTACCTTTAAGATTGGAAACTTTCCTAACTTCTAGTAATTCTTTAACCTTTCCATTATACAACTTCAACCTAATACTACAAATTCCAACTACTTGACAAGCCATTTCATTCCTTATTAACATTTTTCTTTATTAATAGGTTAATAATTAGTAAATAAGGCTTATTTGGACATATATGAAAGGTAAAACTAGAATCTACTATCTATTCACTAGAACTTCTCCCATAAGAAATGACTAAGGTCTTTACACTATCAATGTCATTCTTTGTTGCAGTAGTAACACTTTCTAGGTTTGCCTTTTGATTTCAATCTTAAACTTTTCTTGGACTTTCATTCTCTATTTTTCAGTATTCCTTTTGTGGTTAATCCTAATACATTATTATCCTCAACTTTCTTCCTTAATTAGTTAGAGTTTAATAAAGATTAAACAGTTTTCAATGTCAAATTCTCTTAATCATAAAGAAAAATGTCAACAAAGTGCTTATAACTCTGAGGTAGGGAACTCAATAGATTAATTACTTTATCTTTATTGTCTATCTTTATATCATTTGTTTCTAAATCTATAATGATCTTGTTAAATGCATATAAAGGTCATCAAGTTTTCTCCAAAGACCCATAGTTATCTTCTCTCCAATAATCTCCCTCAAAATCCCATTCATCAATAAAAGAACTATCATACTATAAGCCTTCTTTTGAATGGAATCAAAAATTGTATTAGGCCTTGACATCTAAAGCTTTTTTAAAAGCTTTAGTCTCCTCAAGGCAAGAGTTAAGCCTTTGACTCATTAACACTTGTGTATGGCTATAATTGTAGATCATTACTTTGGTACCAGTTTGTTAATGAAAATAATTCATAAGTATGACAAATGCAAAACTGATTAAAGTATAAGAAGGTAAAAGAAAGCAAGAATAAGAAAACACATAATGATTTATATGGTTTGGCAATTGCTTACGTCTATAGCATATCAAGATCCACACTTCTTTTATTGAACCAAAGAATCATAAAGAACTCTCTCTCAATAGATTACAATTGAACTCTCTAAATTTAGTATTGTTTGTGATGATTAAACAAGCCAAAATAATAATAAAAAAAGCCTTTAAATAGTACTCACATGTCCTAGGCAAACTATAGTCTGAGTTAGATCAAGAGAAGGTTTTCAAAGTAACTTAGAACTCTTAAATTAGAGTAAGAGTAATATTAGTGCCATGGTGTCCGTTCGATGGCCTATTGGGTTAATAACTTAATGTTGTGGTGTCGATTCGAATTGATGTGGCACGTAGGTACGATTTCCTTGCAATTTAGCCTAAATTTGGACCTGAATCTAGACAACCACCCAGACATGAAAAATTCAAACTTTTTTGTAGGATCTTTTTTTTTTTCTTGGTAATCTAAATATAAGCTAAAAATCCAAGTTTTGGCCCCCTCTTTTTAAAAGAAAATTCTAAATTAATACCTAAAATTTCTAATTTTTGAAATATATATATATCTATCACTAAGTGGTGAGCTTTGTCAGCTATTAGATCAGCTCTCTCTCTCTCTATATATATATACATATATATAAATCTAACAATTACTTTTAAAAATAAATACCCAAAAAGTTCAAATTTAACTTAAAAAATGAAAAAATGGAAAAAACAAAATTCTAGTATAAACCTGGATTCGGCCGATGCCAAGAAAAATCAAGGTTTCAGGTTCATACAAAAAATTTGAATCCAGATTCGAGTTGAGCAAAACCTTGATTTGTATTCGGATTTTTCCATGCCTAGTCATGACACACATGTTCTAACTTATGGCACTGTAGCCTCAATTCTCTATGCCGCAACCTCAACCTTTTACCTTGTGCTTTCATTATAGTGCTTTATGCATCTCTACACCTCCATCGTGTGTCTCATTCTCATTGGATCGATTCCAAACCATCTTCATCATGATTATTAATCAATATTTTTCACAAAAATAAATCTAATAATGGAAAGGATCAAGGAACAACTTCTTTACTTGACCATTTTTTAGCTTTTATACAAATAACCAAATCATGGCTACAACGATTAGTTCTCTTTATATCATAAGCCAATAATTATCGTTTAAGTAGGAACTCATATGATTAAATCTTTTTTTGCTCTTTTTTAATTTGTATAAATACTCTCTTCAATTAACATTTGACTTTCTATCTTTTGGTTCAAAACTTTTCTATTTTTGTAGTGTCTAACTCCCTGCTAGAATTTATGTATAAGAGCCTTCTATAATCTTCTATCATTTTAGTATTCTCACTCTGTGACTGGAGTGTAAGACTAACAGTGGGTCTACTTAAGGATATTGACAATAGTGAAATAGTAGGAAAGCCTTAAAACCATAAGCTATAAACTCTATATGCCATGGACACAAAGGATATAGAAAACGTATGCAAGCAACTCACATTATTGGACAAAGATGGAGAGGTGCTCATTTTAAAATGACTGAAGGGTAAGAGAAAATAAGGTTGATAGCCAAAAGCCTTGTGGGAAAAGTACTATTTACTAAAAAGGATAACTAAAACGCCTTCAAATTGATGATGCAGGAAGCATGGAGGACCTCCAATGGAGTAAAAATAAAAAACCTTGGAGGTAACAAATTTATTTTCAAATTCTCGTATAAGCTAGACAAATGTAAAGTGTAGGTGAATGGGCCATAGAACTTGGATAATGCTCTAAAAGTATTAGCCGAGACAGAATGATTATGGGACATTATAAAAAATGTTTACATATGCATTATTTTGGTTCCAAATTCAAAATGTCCCAGTCTTGTGTATAAATGAAAAGGTGGGTAGGAAGTAGGGTAGTAGATAGAAAAAAATGAAAGAAATAAAGAGTAGTTGGGGTAGGCTTTATATTGGTCTACACATTAGATTAAGGATTAATATAGATATCACAAAACCACTTGTGAGATGGATCGGATTTAACCAATAGTCATGGATAAATGTTCAAATCTTATTGTAAGATACGAAATATTAATGGACTTTTGTTTCTCTTATGGTTACCTCTGGCATATATATAGCGAATGTGTAACTTATTCAGAATGGGAACTTGTTATCAAGGGTAGAAGTTTTAAATATTGCTTATGGATGAGAGCTTAAATGTCCTAATGAAAAGACACAATAAAGCAATTAACAAAGAGGACTGAAGAAGAGGAGCAAGGAGAGAGAATAGGGCTAAGAGATAAAAGAGAGAAGATTTAGCAAGAAAAGGCAGGATTAGATAAAATTCTTAAAGATGCCAATATGCATTCAAAAAAATCAAATATGTCAATCCTGGTCCTCAAGGTAGGAGACCATTTAATTTTTACAGCATCATCTATAGAAAATGAGGCTGGTTATCACAAAGACTATCTAAAACTGAAGGAAATCACTACATGAGGCCTAAATAGCCAACAAACATGAGTAGGGGCTATAGGAAGACTAAGTTTAGACATAGGCCTAACAAGACAAGAAGGGTAGATTAGAGAGATAGAGGAAATGATCAAATGAAGAAGAGAGGGATCGATAGTGGTATAATTATAATAGTATATTTGGTACTTCAACTTAGATATTTTGCTCTAAATTATGAATATTTGGCTATTTATTCATTTTTTTGTCTTAAATAAATGAATGAGGGAAAATGTGATGAAAATGAACAAAACAGAAGGTGAATCGGATGAGAAATAAATAAGATGCGCTCAAATTATCACAACCTAGGCAAACCAAGCCTGGGAGCAGTGACCCTAGGCAGAGAGGTTAATGCCTTGGCACTGGAAAGCCAGTGCTATGGTACCTAATCAAAGAATACTAATTCTTGTTTCCTAAGTCTTAGTGCCATGATGGTTGTATGATAGGTATTAAAACCCTATTTTTCAGTCCTAATTCGAGTAGAATTCAAAAGCCCTCAGATTTTAAAACACATATAAAAGAATACTTTTTAAAGTAAAAACACACATAATTTTGGAGGCAAACATAGGGCAAACGAATTCATAAGTAATTCAAGAGATCGAGGTAAATTATTGAAGATTTAAGAATAAGTATTGTGCATTCAAGTTATGAGAAAAATAGCAACTCAGTGCGTCACTTGTGTTATTTTCTTTCTTCTCCTAAGATGATCTTGTTTATGATGTTTTTTAGTTCTTTCTTTGATACTCTTGTGTTAATAGTGAGAAAAACTCTTTTAATCTAAAGTTAGATGTTTTGAACCTAGTATGTAGTTGAATTTCATAAACTCTTAGTTATAAACTTAATATAGCACAATTGATGCATTCTATCTTGATCTTAATGCTCTCATTATACATGAACAATATTTTGAATGTTTGGGGAACTGTGATGAACTCGACGGAGGAATTCGTGTTTTAACCTAAGATAGTTTGATACTTGATTATAGAGTAACAATTATGAGTTCCATCTAAAATAGACATTTATCTAGGTAGTATATATGGTTTGATTTATGCTTTTTATTAATGAATTGCATTTTACTTAGATTACCATAGACATATAGGTAATTGTTAGAGTGTGATTTAGTTATTCGACCATTGACAAAAGCTTATGATAAAGTTAGTGTCTAGCCAATAAACGGGTAGTAAGAGAGTAACTAAGGGATTAATGAATTCAATGAAATACTAGAGGATTAGTCAAATCCCTAGATTACTTCTTGTTTAGTGAATTTAATCTTTGATTACTTTTGATATTAAATTAGATTTAATTGATAACAGTAAGTTAATTTAGTTAAAATCCATCATTAGAATTTTTTGGATAAAAATAAAGTAGAGTAATTTTAGTAATTTATTTAAGGAAATAGATTAATAATATCTATAGGAATGATAATCTAAACTTAAACCCTATAATACTTGATACAACAGCATGGGCTTGCACTAGGCTATTATAGCAAACATTACATTTTTGGCATCGTTGTCAGGGACATTGTTATCTATTCTTAGATCAATACTAATATCATACTATCTTACTTTTAATTTAGATTTTACTTTTTCAGTATTGTTTATTTTTTTATTTGTTTTAAAATTTGACAGTTCATAAGAAGAATTAAAAGAAAAAGCTTTGCTTTTTTTTATCCTAAGTTTGAAAAAACATTCTGAAGACTTCGACGTGAATAATATCAACAATTCTGTGTTGAGCCTATAGTTGAGTGGAGAACTTTGAAGAATTATGTAGTTCCTATGACAGAAGGTATTCAGTCTACCATTCAACACCTGATTATTAATGCAAAAAATTTGAGATCTAACTAAGTACTATTTAGATGTTAAAGGATTTCGTACAGTTCAACAGAGCTCTCAGCGATGATCTGAATATGTATATCATGAATTTTCTGAATATCTGAGATATATTCAAGTTCAATAAAGTATCAGACTATGTTATCCGATTAAGACTATTCCCTTTCGTATTGAGGGATAAAGTCAGGAATTGGTTGATGTTATTGCCTTCAAGATCTATATCAACATAGGATGATCTAGCACAAACGTTTTTAGCGAAGGTTTTCCTACCAGTAAAGATAGCCTAGATGAGGAATTACATCACCTTATTTGTCAATGTGTAGACATTTTATAACGGGCTAGTAGGTCATTTAAGCACCATTATAGATGTCGCCGCTATAGGAGCTTTAATGAATAAGTCCATAAATGATGCATATGATCTATTGGAGGAGATGACATTAAATAGTTATCAATGGCTTACTGAGAGAGTTACACCGAAGTAGATTGCCAAAGTTCATGATATTGATGCATTGAACGCATTGGCTACTCAAATCAATATATTGACAGAGAGATTCAATGCTATAAATGTCATCAAGACTCAAAATTACATATGACTTTTGTGATGACAATAATATGAATAGACAATGCATGGAGTCCACAACATATGTGGAAAGGTATAATAGGCAACATAATAATCCACATTCAGTTACTATAATTTAGGGTGGAGGAATCATCCTAACTTTTCTTACGTAACAATCAAGGTCAGTAGCCTAAACTAAACCCACCCGAATTTCATCCCCACAAGAAAAGAAGCCGACCTTGAAAGAGATGATTATATAGTATATGAAGTCTAATGATGCTATCTTGTAAAACCATTCTACATCTTTGAAGACTTTAGAGACTTAAATGGACAACTTGTTGTAACCTCAAATAACTAACTTCAAGGGACTTTACCAAGCAAAACTAAAGCTAATCTAAAAATGGATAAAGAACAGTACAAATTTATCTCTTTAAGAAGTGATAAAGAATTGTAGTCGAACAGTGCATAAAAGGAGAAAAATGCAGTAAGTGATGCAAAAAATTGTGCAGAAATACGAAAAAAAAAGTGCAAAAATATTGTAGAACATGATGTGCAATAGTAGAAAAGTGATGGAAACAGTGAAAAAATGTAGAAAAGTGTAGATGCAATAGTATAAACTAGTAAAACTCAACAGAAACATGCAGTTCATCCTTTTTATCCACCTTTCCCTTTCCTTGAAAGGCTGTAGAAACAAAAGTTGGACAAGTAGTTTTCAAAGTTCATAGATATCTTCAAGAACCTTCACATTAACATATCTTTTATGGGTGCCCTTGAACAAATGCCAAGTTATGTAAAGTTTATGAAGGATATTTTATCAAAGAAGAAGAGATTGAAGAATGTAGAGCAATTCTCAAAAGAAATTGCCACCAAAGTTGAAAGATCCAAGAAGTTTCACTATTCTATACATTATAGAGGAGAAATCCTTTTGAGAGAGCACTATGTGATTTAGGCACTAGTATCAGCCTAATGCTATTGACTATCTATAAAATTTTATGTAAGAGGAGGGAGACTAAACCCATTAATGTCGCCTTACAATTGGCCAACCGTTCACTCACTTATCTAAGGGGCATTATTGAATATGTTCTGGTAAAGATTGATAAGTTCATCTTTTTAGTGGACTTTATAGTGTTGGATATAGATGAGGATTGTGAAGTACCTATTATATTAGGAAAACTATTCATAACCACAGGAAGAACATCTCTTAAATGTGAGTCAATTACTTTATTTTTAATCTAACCTACCTTTACTGTAATATCCAATCCCTATTAGTAGTATTGGCGCCTAGATTTCGGTATAGAACAAATAAGACACCGTAGGGTTACTCGATTTTAACCCTATTAGAAATATTCCCTTTATAGTGCACGTGAGAGATATTAGACCTAATTTGGTAAATTCACACTCGATCGGTGCGCCGGACGACTCTAGAATATTTTTAGAATTTTTCTCTATTGGCTTGGAAAAGAAAATTCTAATTTACTACATGAATTTCCATTTAAGGGTTATGAATGGAACAAGCTTTTGTTGAGAAACATAATCCATATATTAGAGAATGGACCAATTAGAAGAAATCTCATGGATTGCCAAGTTGGAAGTTCTAGTTAGTTCTTTGGACTATTCCAACTAGATAATTACAAATGAACTAATTACATAATTAGTTTTCAACTAATGGCAAATTAGTAATTTTGAGAAAGTTGAACGGTAAAATGGTAAATTGAGGGAGGACTGTAAATAGGTTGGAAGTGTGTAGAATTTTGAAGAAGATCAAAAGCAAACACTTAGAACAAAAGAGAGAAAATTCGAGCTTGGAAAGGGGGGCTGCTACAGTGACCTTTCAAGTTTTGTTTTCATGAATTTTCATGGGTAATCAAACCAAAATAAGGTTACAAATCAATCCCTAAGCTCAATTGAAGTCTCTATTAGTGGAAATTTAAGAAAAAGAGGTAAGAAAAGCATCTTTTATGAGTTTGATAAGTGAGATTTCAAGAATGCTTTAATTGATGTTCTTATGTGTATTCTTGGCTTAGATTGAGTTGAATTCTAGTGTGGAGCTTGAAGGAGTCATCAATTTGAAGAAATTGACAAGGTGAGAATTAGGGTTTTTTGGTGATTTTGTTGTAGAGATTTCAATTGGTTGCAATTAGGGTTTAGAATGAAATTGGCATGATTTTGTTGTAATTGGAACAAGAAATTGAAAAAAGGAATGTGTTAGAACCTAGGGTGAAATTCTGCCACTTTAGGGAAGTTAGGAATTAAGTGGTGTTTTGATTGAATTGTTGTGTGTAAATGGTGCATATTGTGAATTGAATGTATATGGTTGATGGAAAAACCAAAAATGAAGAAAATAGGACATAATTGTCCATGTTGGAAAGGTGAAGGGAAATTATGTCCAACCAAGTTATAAGGTGTTCAATAATTTTAAGGGCGCCGGATGGTGAGTTAGTTTCGATTATGGCTCCGTAACTAAAATCGAGAAGTAGTTTACATCCGGGCTTTGTATGCCGATTAGGGCATTTAGTAGTTAAATGAGATTCTAGTATTCGATTTGGTTCTAAATGTCATTTATGGCACGTAGGTGAAGATAACCGAGAGCGTTAACGAGAGCAGAAATCGAGAGCGAAATTGAGCGCGAAGCGGTTGTAAGTGGAAATCTGCCATTTCTTTTACTTTTCGGTTATTATGTTTTCACACAATGACTATGTATGTTTTATAAGCTTTCGATGCATAAATATGATTTATTATCTTGATATATTCATAGACATGCTTTTACATGATCGATTTGTGAAACAGTTTTAAAATTTCTGCATTCATTTTTAAGGCCATTGGTACCCTCAGATTATAGTGGTGATGATTGTATTAGACCCGGCCGGTATATCCCGTGCACATGGGCAGGTCTTGGGGGTGTGTCACTAACTCCGAGAAGTCGGGATGTCGAGTCATGTGAGTCGCTCTATGTGTATGGGATATTATCTCGCTATATGCATGCGATGTAGGATTCTACTGCGTAGCCAGTGAGATGTCTTGAGATGTCACTGTGGGTGCTGCTAGTTGAGGTGCCCCATGACTTACTCACGTATGCGGTGCTAGTTGAATCGCTGCATGGGTATAGAGTTTTAGGGTTACCATTGGTACAGTTTAGAAAGAAAATGGCCGAGCGAGGATTTTACTAGTTTTCGATTTACCGATAGCATTTATGCATTTATATGCACACAGCAGTTATTATGTTATACAGATTCTGAATATAGTTTTCCAAAGATGTAGATAAAACCCGCTCGGCAAGATTTTATTAGCATATGATATTAGAAACTGTTTTACAGTTTTACATCCGTTTTAGAAGCATAATTTCTGCATGTACTTTAGAAATTGCTATCTTTGTATAATGTTCTTGTAATTGAAATCTCATTTACACTCACTGAGCTCCTTTAGCTCACCCATTTTATGTTTTATGTTTTTAAACCCCTTTCCCAGGTGCAGGTCTCGAAACGCAAGCTGCTAATTCTCCTATTACCGAGTAGTGGGCCGAATCCAAAGATAATTTTTGTATATGTAAATGTGCTAATAGCACTCTTTACTTTATGCATAATAGTTGTAGGCATGTATATTTGTAAGTATGTGTTGAATCAAGAAGAAGAGATTTCCAGTTTATGATGATCGTTTTTACTTTTTATGATTATGCTTATGTTGTGATTTAATGAAATAATTGAGTTTTGTTGGATTTAGAAGTGAAATTTCTTTGCAGGTTTATATGAATTTTCCAAAAAATAGGGGAAACTCTATCCGTTTGTTTTTAAAATTAAGATGTCATTTTCATGTATATTACTAGATCTTCTTAGTGGTAACAAGAATTAAAAAGGGGTTCGCCTCGCGGAATTTCTCAACATACCCAGTTAGGTTCGGAGGAATTTCCGTCGGGGTGCCCGGCAGGGCCACTGGGATCTATAGTAGAGGGTCTCGGGTCGGGTCCTGTCATTTACAGTTTTGAAGAGGGGAGGAGAGCTGACAAACAACTTACTACCTAATCATCCACTTTCTTACACCCGCCATATCTAGCAAAATACTATATCATTGGCTTTATAGTAAAGCTCTAATATATTTTCATCTTGCCACCTTTCGAGGTTTATATTACGATACCAAACTTAAATTAAATTATAAATTTGACACATAAACCAAAACTTGCATATTTTTTTGCTATCAACTTGGCTAAAAGGGCTACCATGTCTATAACCTCCATATGCATCAAACCTTGATATTTCATAATGTAGAATTCATAAATCTATATTCCTATATTTAACCATTCCAATTCAAAGCCTTGATGACCATATAGACACACCAACTCTACCTTTATAATTTGACACCACAAATATTGTCAAAGACTCACAAAATGACCAAACACAACACTTGGGCATCTCGACACCAATCTCTCCATATCGTAAGGGCATCTCAACTAGAAATCTAAGAGCCACTCAAGAACCTAAGCATTATGGTGCCACCCACTCCACACTGTAGCACCGACATCTAGATTTATGACGTTGTGGTGTCAACCATTCCTAGTTGCAATGCCATTTCTGTTGGTACCTAGAAGGCAATTGAGAACAACAATGCCATGGCATCACCCATCCTATGTCACGGTGACACCATTATTTTACATAAATCTGGGCTACTCCTTAATTCTTATCCACCCTAATGTTTTTTCTTTTACCATATAAAGCTTCTAAACCATCTCTAAGATTACGAGGTAAATCATTCCAATCTTCTCGCTCTAGGTCTTTCTTATTCTTTAGTTATGTCTGAAACTCGCCACTCAATTTCAAGGTATGTTTTCTACACCTATCTCTCTCATTCATACTAGACCTTTATCCATATTGTTTCTTACTTGGTTGAATTAGAAATATATGTACAGGCTTGGTACAATTCTCATTGGGTTATTGCCATAAATCAAGTACAACTCCAATAGTATAATTAAGCATTATAAAGCTTGCCTAGTAGCTAAAAGGTTTACTTAATGCAACGGAGTTGATTACACTAAGACTTTTTCTCCTATCGCTAAGTTAACTATTTTTTAATTTCTTTTGGCTATTACTTCCATTATTTATTGGCATCTTCAACAGCTAGATGTTCAAAATACTTTCCTTTATGGGAATTTGAATAAGGAGGTCTATATGACTCCTTCTCAAAGTTTTCGTTGACAATGGGAGCAATACTTAGTTTGTCGACTCTATAAATTTCTTACGGATTAAAGCAAGCCTCATAGAGTTGGTTTCACAAGTTTTTTTTTATGCAATCTAGAAGTTTGATTTCCTGTAATCTGAGGCAGAATATTCTTTATCTTCCAAGGTTAATCGTAATTCTCTCATTTTTATCCCTTTTTTTTACTACATGATCATTGCCAGGAACAAAGAGAAGATGATTCACTGGATGAAGAATTTTTCGGCCAGTTATTTTTAGATTAAAGATCTCATTCATTTGAAGCATTTTCTTGAAATAATAATTTATCAATCCCAAGTAGGAATTTCTATCAACCAATGAAAATACACACTTAACATACTAGAGGAGGCTGAACTTCTAGGTGCCACCTATAAAGTTTCCCATGGAACAAAATCTTAAGTTTGCTTACAATAATGGGGAATTGCTTACTGAAATCACAATTGAAGGTTGATTGGAAAATTGATTTATCTTCCAATCACTAGACCAAACTTTACTTACTCAGACAATACACTTAGTATATGTAACAACCCATAAAATTACATCTCAAAGCAGCACGTCAGGTGTTGTGGTACTTACAAATGCTTTACGATAGTGTTTTTAATTTTTTTCACATGAAAAGCTACAATTGATGGGTTTTTGTAATGCAGATTGAGCTGCATGTCCAGATATGCATAGTCAGTTACTAGTTATTGTGTTTTTGTTTTTTGGTAATTCACTTATTTTGTGGAGAACCAAGAAACAAAGTCACAGTATCACGATCTTTAGTAGAATTTGAATGTAGGCCCATAGGTTGATTACTTATGAATTAACTTAGTTACAGTACTTATTAAAAGATTTACAAGTATCCCATTTAGAGCCAACTCAACTATTTTATAACAGCCAAGTAGTAATTTATATTTCAGCCAACCCTATCTTTAATGAAAGGATAAAAGATATTGAGATAGATTGTCATACAGTCCATGAACGGATACAAAAAGGAGGAGCTCAAGACTTCTTTCTTGGAAAGGAGAAAATTAGTTGTTGACCTTTTTATTAAGCCATTGGGTCAAGATGCTATCTTCTTTCTGCTTAACAAGTTATGAGTCCTCAACATTCACTCTCCAACTTAAGGAGGAGTGTTAAAAGAGGAAATAAACAAATAATTTGTTCAAGAAGAAACAAATTATCTAATTTTTAAATGATTAAACAAATTATTTGATTTGTTAAATTATTAAACAAATCAAATAATTTTCTTCTTAATAGGTTTTTAAGTCAAATATTCTCAATTACCTTTTATGTATATTTTCTCTTTATATGTAATTACCTAGTTTAGCCTTTTTCCTTTTTCAACATAAGAATAGCCTTATAAATGTACACCTTACTCTTTGTATACAACAATACACAATTCTTGCCCAAATACTTTCTTCTTGTTCTCTTAATTGTTTAGTTAATGAGGAATTTACTGGGCTTTAAGAAACAATAATAAATCAGCTTATTTACAAAATATGATTATAAATTACTACTTCATCCAATTGTTTTAAAAAAAATGTAATTTACATACAAACAATCACCATAAATTCCTTGTGCTTCTTACCATCTTATCATAAAAAGTCAATGTATGAATTATAAAATTTAATGTAATTGGAATCGAAATTAAAATTATAAAATTCGGTGGAATTGGAATTCGAATTAAGATTAAGATTATAAAATATAATGGAATGAGAATTATAACATTTAATAGAATTAGAATTTTATAATTTAATTGGAATTGTAATTGAGATTTGGAATTAGGGTCGGGATTACAAAATTTAATGTAAATTAAATTTTAATTTGACTATCAAATTTTAATTTAATTGGAATTAGAATAGAAATTATAAAATTTAATGTAAATTAAATTGTAATTCGAATTATCAAATTTAATGTAATTGAAATTGGAAATTGGATTGTGATTGAGACTGGTATGAAAATTAATATAATAAGAATCGAGATTGGAATTATAAAACTCAATGTAAATTGAATTAGAATTAGAATTATCAAATTAATTGTAATTAGAATTAGAATTGAAATTGCAATTGGGATTATAAAATTTAATAGAATTGAAATTAGAATTGGGATTAGGATTTCAAAATTTAATAGAGTTACAATTATAATATTTAACAGAATTCAAATTAGAATTGGATTGGGATTATAAAATATAATGGAATTGGAATGGAAATTATACCATTTAATATAATTAGAATTGAAATTATAACATCTAATATATTTGGAATTGGAATTGTATAATTTAATAGAATTAAAATTTGAATTTGAATTATATAATTTAATGGAATTAAAACTTGAATTTGAATTATAACATTTAATAAAATTAGAATTGAAATTATAAAATTTAATGGAATTGAAATTTGAATTATGACATTTAATAGAATTAGAATGTTTATGAGTATAGATTTTAGTTTTGTCAAAGACTTAAATGTTTACTGAATTATGACTGGTAACAAGGTGCTTTTTTAGAGTAAATCTACATTATAAACTAAGATATATATATATATATATATAATACAACTACAGCAAACAACTTTTATAATCCCAATCAAATAGGCAAACGGGATTCCAAGTCCATGATCATCACTCTCAATTGATGAATTAAGACATTAATTCAGACTAAAATGCACCGGCCGAGTGAAATGGAAACACCTTATTGCAAGTTACAAATATACAAAATAGATTGTTTATCGAATGCGAAAATGTAGAAATAATATAATTCGACCCACTTACCTTGGAGCTTCGAAGGTTCATACTTATAAACATTTGTCTTTGACGAAATCAAAACTGCGTCCATGAGTACAACAATTCTTTCTCCCATTGAGGTAGAACATAACTTCATGGTCATCTAGTTCGAATACACAACCATTTCTAGATGATGAAGCCATAATGGAAATTAAGGGTAATTTAATTAGTCTCGAGCAGTAGAATAATGACTATAAATATTTTAGGATAAAGATTGCTAATGTTCACTAACAAGTTCTGATGATCATTTTTATAGAACATTTTGTAAATTAGAATTGTATTGTAATAACTACTTTGAGTTTGAATATAAGTTAGAGGGAAACGAACAGCAAGTTTGAGGTTTGCAATAATATACATAATGTATGACAACTTGGCTTTTATACTAGTTTGTTGAAGTGGGGATGATTAGGTTTAGCACTAGTCTCACCAAAAGATTAACCTTTCTCCCCAATAACTCTTTGTTTCATAAGCGTATGATCTCAATAAAATAAGAATCATATCAATTAAGAAATGCACACAAACTAATTTACGTAGTTTGGCAAAAATCTTCATCTATGATAGATCAAAAGATTTTAGTCTTTCTTATTAACTTTTTTAGAGATTACAAGGAATACAGATTAAAGAACTCTAAAATGAATCTGTTTGGCCTACCTTTATTCACACATAAACAATAACAACCCATAATGGTTTCACCCTAATTTACATAAACATTTAGTGTATACTTAACTCTTTAATCTATTTTAAAGTCTCTCTTTAATGCTTGATAAATTCTAATAATTTACAATGGTTTATATAGTGCTTATAAAATCTCTAAAAACTTTAAACTTAGTTGGATTAAGAATCCACGCTTAAAAGTTTGAAACCCTTTCAAATAACTTAAATCTAAGCAAAAAAATAGAAGTTTCTGAAATTGGCTGCCACAGCACTAGGTTGGTGCGACCAAACCCAGTGTTACGGTGCTGGAGCTTCTGTCTCTAGCGCTGCAGCCCTAAGAGCTATAGTTGTCTTCTATCATTTCTTTGCTTTCAACTCTATGTTATGCTCTCTTGTATATTTAAGTTGTACTAGACTCATTGCTGACTTTTTATTTAGCATCCATTTCAATTCATATCCATACATGATTATTGAATTACCAATCTAACATTTTTCCCTTAAAACAATTCCTGCAAATCTTATCTAATTACCTTCTATCAGGTTCAGCCATCTCTAATCCTAACTTGGTAGTTTCGGTAAATTCTTTCAGTAAATCATCAAGCATAAGAAAACAATACATGAATATAGTGTTAAAGGGAAAAAAAATAGAAAATGATTTGAGAAAATAAGTTGTAGAAGATCTAATTGTCGACTTAATAAATCACCTCTATAGAATTGTATTTAGAAAGCGATCAATGAGGCTACAGAGAATATCTTTTCTTGACTGCGGATGCCCCTGAATGCCAAGAATGTGATCTCTGATGGTAAACATCTCAACACGTGTTATGTTAGAAAATGCAATCACTTTGGCACCTAAATGAACTCCCAAAACTTCATCTTGATGACACTCAATTATCAAAAGGGATGATGGGATTTCACCCAAGTCATTCAAGAAGCTGCATTATGCCAAATCCATCATAATGCTAACTCTGCTCAACCAATATCCCACCTTGTATGACCATTCCCAACTTTTCCACCCCATGCCCAACACAAAACTTGTGGAAAAAACACAAACTATGGAATTAAACAAAAGAATAGCTTTTTTTTCATTTTTCTTTTCTTGAAATTCTACCTGTAAGTGAGATTTAAACCGCAAATGTGTTCTCTTATATTAAACATTTTTACCAACCGAATCTATTAGTATCCATATTGAAATGACAATTTGAGGATTATTTATTTAAAATGTTTCATTTGAAAAGAATGATGATTTGAAGTTTATAGAGAAGGAAAAAATGGAAATTACCTGGTTACCGAAGCAAATTCCAAGAATGTTTTCCCATGGCACCTAAAGTTTGCAACAAAAAGCAAAGCTCGAGAATCCAGTGATCATTACCATAGACATCATGAGGGCTACCACTCATTACAAATACATCATATTTGTGAAGCTCATTCATGTCAGGGAATTCTCCATCAACAACTCTGTACAGATTTTAGCATTCTCCCTCTTCCCCAAAGGATGAAACATATACATTAACATGTCCTCCATAAACTTTATTCACATAATTAGATTCTTTT
This sequence comes from Ailanthus altissimus, assembly GCA_946807835.1. NCBI lineage: Eukaryota > Viridiplantae > Streptophyta > Magnoliopsida > Sapindales > Simaroubaceae > Ailanthus > Ailanthus altissimus. The sequence continues at coordinate 5,741,841 of OX327689.1, forward strand.
GCGGCTAGCAAAAAAGCGTATCTTTTTTCTTCCTTGACAATCATGTTGTCCTGATAAATATTCATGTTGTCCATCTCAGGAATTGGAATTTTATTTCTTTAGAAGTAATAACTTCTCTAAGTGTTTAAGAGAGATTTTGAGAGAGTGAGAGAATAAGAAACAAGTGGTTTCTTCTCTCAGAGAACAAGAAACAAGTGAACGTTTTCTTATATGGAAAGATTAAGAACATATTGCCTCCTATATATAAAGCCCACTTAGGTTCCCTAGGTACTTGAGTTGAAAAATTAATGGAAATTTCTATGTGCAAAGTTGTTAGGCTTAAATAACAAAGCTGTCGTATATGAAATTTCTGTAAACTTAATGTTCGTCAAAAGTGGGAGTGTGATAGAAATATTGAGATATTATGGATAATATTTTCTTAAAGAAGAATGTATGTTATTATTCTAGAAAATTATTATAGATAAATGATTCAAAAGATGAGACATCAAAAGTTGTCATACATTATGTATATTATTGCAAACCACAAATTTAGCCAAAAGCAATTAGCCATCGGATTACCACTACAATTGCCTTAAAATTATTATCAAGCCGTTCATAACATTAAAGATATAGTATGAATTAGATGTTTAAGTGCTATAAATGATTAATGCGTAAATAATATTGTTAGTAGGTGGTGATGTTGTGCTTTCTAGTTTTTCCTTCCAGGGATTACCCTGTTTCCAATGTGTTCTAGACTTGGTTGACTGTTGTATCTTGCTAGTTTAAACAATAAAATCTCTTTGGTTATTTACCAAAAAAATAAAATTAAATGTTGCTAGCTATCAACTGCACCACAAAGATTGATAAATTAAGATTATATCTCATTAATTACAAATAACAAATTATACTAAGCAGTAGATATATCAACTGCACCGAGAAGTGAATTCAAGCAGCTCATTTCAAGTTATAAATGTAATTGAATTGGGTCAACGGCTGTAGCAATACAGTCTAATTTTAATACATAGTATATTAAAATGTAGCATACAAGGCCGCTTTTGTAGCCATATTCAAACTGGTTATATACTGCAAGAAAATTCTTACTTTTGGACAGTGTGTGTATATGATGATCATCTGAGCTTGTGAGTAACATAAGCAATCTCCATGTAAAATTTAGCAAACATTAAGGATGAGAGAATACGAATTGTTTTCCTCACACCGAAGATGTCATTGATACTTACGAAATATACATAAATTAACAGAAATTTTCCGTTTCTCACACTTTGATCAGCCAATAATCCATTGCCCCCAATAATATATAAACAGCCAGGCATCTTGCTGCTGTTACCTTTTCTAATTTTTTTGTTAAAATATGTACAGTTGAACAATTTTATTTCTAACTGACCTAATTTGACCCATAACCCACGTGACTTTATCTCAAGTCTAAATAAATAAATATTGCAACTAAAAATGATTAACTTCAAGTGGCACATGTCATAATTTAACCACTAAGCCAAGAGAAGTAACAAGATTTTCAACCCTGAAAACTTAGATAAGTGATTAAATTTAAATTTCCTAAATGCTGGTACTCAAAAATATATAATACATCCAATATAAATGTTGAATCTAAATGTTCATAGTTATAATATTTTTATGTTTAATATAACATTTTAAAATATATTTATAACAAAAACTTATTTTTATATTTTTTAAAAAAAATTAAAATAATATTTATGATATTTATTATTTCATATAATTTAAAATATTAAATGTAATCTTTTGTGTAATATAAATTCGTAAAATAGTTTCCTTAATAAAAATAATTTATATTATGTGTGCAATTGTAAATTTTTTATTGTTTATAATCATTTTCAAAATTTTACAAAATATTATGTCATATTAAATTTTGAAAAACATTAACCTTGTATTTTTTTTGCTTATAAATTTATTTGAATATAAAGTTGAAAAGAGCTTATTATTATCTAGTATTTCAAAGTACCAACATTAAACATTACAAGATAAGCCAACAAATTATTATTAGTTTGTGCGGGTTTAATTGTTGAATTGATACTTGGGCTACTTAAGTCTCTCTTGACTTGTAAATGTATTATACAATGTATTATGTAAATGGATCTTAACGCCATCTACTAATTCAATGATTACACATTTTAATAGCTAAACAACAGGAAAGTTGTAAAAGATATTTGTTATCATGGTAATTAAAATATATAGACACTAAGTATAATTTTGAGTGGTATTGAAGCATAAAATAATGTGTGCAAATTTAAAAAATTTGAACCTTGTTTAAAATAGAATAAAGATTTGATAATATATTAGTAATGATATAATTTTAAAGAGTTACAAATAGTACGAAGAAATGTCATTATACAAATATATTCTCAAATACTATGTTCCTGATCTATTTTCACTTATGCAGGTCTGTCAGTGATGACCTTATAATAAATATAGATTAGTGTATGTTTATATCTAAATGGTCCAGATGGTTAATCTTAGTAGACCATGAGTTTAGTGAAAACTCGTATAGAGATACATGTATTCAGTAAGGACTGGGTACTAAATAGACTCTTGAAGACCTCTCATAGATATCCCAGAAAGTTGTCAATAAAGAGTCTTTTGAGTTGAGTAGTATTCATGGTCCTTTGACTTGAGTGCCACAGTAGGCTTGTAAGTGATCCACCATACTTTGGCTTCACACATATCAAAAACATTTCATGGTATGATCCTTGGGTGTTGCTGGGTATAATTTGATGCTCATAAAGTTTGGTGTGCATAGATACATGATCCATAATCTCATTTGGGTAAGTCTTATATGCTAATGCTTTAAGATTATGTTTTAAAAAGTCTTATGGTCATAAGTAGTAATTCTCAATAAAAGAGTTTTACCCTAGAAATAAATAATATCACAAACGTGTTTACGAATATTATTTATTGAAATACAAATATAGAGATAAGCTTACGGTTGATCATATAGAGATTTGACAGTGTTGATCTATATCTTCGTTCTACGCGGATATAAATGATGGAGAAATTATACGTATATGATCTAATGCACTACTTTATAATATTGGTAATGTGTATGGGGGGCATCGTTCATGGACGTATAGAGGAGTTCTATATGATAAACTAAACGTGAACCTAAAGAGTCTCATAATATATAATGTATGTGATATGCACTAGGGCAGCATTTTAGATTGAATAGTTTCATCCTAGAAATTCCATTAAATCAAAAATATATTTTAGGGTTCCTCAGATTGTGCACTTGTCTAGACTTAAATGTTAAATACATCACCTAATTAGTTGACAAGAGTTGTTAACTAATTAAATGTTAACAAGTGCCACAATTTTGTCCATGAATTATTTTAGCATGAATTCACTCATTAACCTTGTTAGTAAAATCAAACAAGGTAAAATTTATTATTCCAATAGTTTTTAAATAATTGAATAAATTTTATTTAAATAAATAATTTTTATTTATTTGTTATTTTATTGTTAAATGAAAGACATACCTAATTTGAAAAGTATAAATTAATTATGGTGGAGCACCATTTGTAAAATTAATGGTCCATTTATTTTAGATCATTAATATGGCCACCAAATTTTTATTTTGATAGCTGGCCACTTAACCTTAATTTAGTGGAGCACTTATAAAGTGTTTTGAACACAAAAAAATGGATGGAATTTATTTTTTATTGACAAAACACAAGGAAAAAACATGGGAAAGAGAGATTGAAAGATAGAGCTTTTGTTTTGAAAAGTTTTTCGTTGAACAAAGGATTGTGAGAAGAACTAAAGAAAGATACAAAATTCTTCTTATTTTCTTTAAAGAAACAAAAACTTATTGTTGAAAATTCGGTTGCTGCTATTTTACCTTCACAATCTCACTGTATTATTGTGAACTACAATTGTACAATAATTCATTTTAAGGTGAGCTCAAGGTTTGGAGCTTGAAATAATTCAAAAAATTAAAATCTTCACCAAAGTTCTTCAAAGGTATGTTACTGTAATCTTCAATTATTAATGATTTAATTTATATGTGTATATGTTAATTATATACTTAATTACGTTGCGAAATTGTGTATATGATACATGTATTTAATATTTTTCAATATTTACACAATCACATGTATATACCCTAAAGCACGTTAACAATACTATCAAGAGAATTATGTTTCTATATATATAATCTAGTTGACTACTGTATCCACGTTACTCAACTTTTTTAACCGTTAAATTATGACTTGAAAACTAATTATTGTTGTCAATTAGGACAGCAAATCCAACCAATCATTATTAACCTATTACACCAGTTGCATCCTTATTGCTTTTCCTGACGTCTCGTTCTCTGCATCCTTTAATTTTCATTGACAATGACGTTTTATACAGTACTGAAACGGCTACTGGTTATTAGTTCTTGCCAAAACTAAAACGGGTACTTTCCTAAATAACATATAGAAAATGAGGAAGCACGTTAAATAAGAATTGAATAAGAATTTGAGCTATTCATATATTTTATTCGACTTCCGATGAAGAATGTGAAAACCAAATTTTGCTTCTTTGTAACCTTTTCAATAAAGAAAACTAACACTTTAATATTTATATATTTTTTAAATTACTCATGATATTTTTGACTTTTTAGTATTATATCAGTTAGTTTTTGTCATCCAAAATTTATCATTAGTAGGTATACTTCAAGAGTAAATGTCTTTTTTTAATATTATAAAGTAAATTAAAAATTTTATTTTTTAAAAAATAAAAATAAAAATTGCTCAGCTAACCCTTATCCCTAGCTCACACCCACATCGTCGCCGCCCTCCCCTAGCCCTCCACTCATACCCAACAATCCCTATGCCTCATTCCTCCCAACATGTTCAGTCGTTGTTGTTGTTGATTGCCGCTCCCTCTGATAAGGCGTAATTGTATAAACTATTTTATCTTCTTAACTTGATATTTGTTCAATTTATCTCAATAATTGGGCTATTTATGCGTATTAATGTTGTTTTATAAGTTGAAGCATTATCGGAGCAAAAATACCGGAAAACGGACGCAAATCGGAGCATTAGAGATAAAAATACGAATGGAGGCACTGTTTGCTACAGTAACACCGTAGCTACAGTATACTGTAGCAACAGTGCAGCGCCGCGGCGCCGATTGCAGAAAGTGGGCGCCGCAGTGCCAAATTGCAGCGCCGCAGCGCCGGGACCTGGGCAACAAGTTTTGACAGGTTCCTGAAAATCAGGAAACCCAAAAACAACCCAAAATGCGCCCTAATTCCGTGCTCTTACCTATTTATTTGCTCAAAACTTACATTTTGAGGGAGGACTCCAGCTGGGACAGCAGCTGGAAATACAAAGAAACACCTAACTTCTAAGTTTGAAGAAATCAAAGGGGAGGGAAGCAAGCTTCAACAACAAAGGCATTTGACAGGGATGTCTTCTTTGCTTTGATTCTTTACTTGTTGTAAGATGTTTAGTTTACATGTATTGATGGAATTAGCTTCAAGATTGTGTAGTTTAATGATGAGCTAATTTCGTTCATCTAGGATTACATCCTTGAACTCATTATGTGATTGATTTTAGTTCTCTCTTTTATGGTATTAATTCAGCTTTTGATATATTCATTGTGCTTGTGCTTAATGCTATTTGATTACTTGGCCAGTGGTTAAATTGATCTAGAAATGCTTAAATAAACTTGACAAAGGCATTTAGGTATTTAGTCTTAAGCATATTGATGCATGATCATAGTGTAGTACACTTGAGTTTCATATGAGATAGACATATACTCATAAGGCATGTATGGCTCATAAAACTTGTGCTTAATGAATTTTGTTCAATTTATTTATCATAGACATATAGATATTTGATTGGATGGAATAGATTCGCTTGACCTGCAAAAGAGGCTTGTGATGTGTTGAGTGTTTTGGTCAATATATCAAGTTGAGAACCAATAAACATCAAAGAGATTCTGCTGAATTTATTTGCATAATGGGGGATAGTTTGTAATCCTAGGATTTCTCATATTGAATATAATTTGCTGGTAATTTAGTTTATCACTTAGCATAATTAAGTTGTTCTTTTACTTGAGTAGTTTAATCATCATACATTAAATCATTTTCTGGATAATAGTAGAAAGACACCATTTCAGTACTTAAACTAGAAAAGATAAATCATTCTCTGTGGGATCGACACTTTTCTCATCATATATTACTTGTTGCGACACGTGCACTTGCGCTAATTTGTGTTATAGAAAACACACAACACCCTCCTCTTATCATACTCAACCGTTGTTACTGCCATTACCGCCCCCTAGCTAGCAACCCTCACTCTAAAATAATTGGGTTACATTTTGAAAGTACACTTAATCTACCATGAGAAGGAAAATCCAAAAGATAACAATTATTTTTGGAGTACGTCTCAAATTAGTGCAATGTTCAAATAGTCTAAGATAAAACTATGATCACCATAAGAAAATCCAGGGCATAATGTAGCAAAGTAGTGAATATGAGCAAGGCAATCTGCCTTAATGCCAAAGGAATTAAAACTCCGAGTATCAAATCTAAGATGATTTTGATTTCTCCAATTCAAGTAAAACAAATAAGCAGCTAACAATCTCCATAAGTTTAAAAGTTGTGGGCTGAAAGGTTTAGATAAAATCACTTTTCATAAATCCATAACAGTTAAAACTGAATGAAGGTTTTGTTTAAATATATAGGCAAACCATAACCAAAGCTCTATAACAGCAGGGCAATAAACAAATATATGATCCATCATTTTAGTATCTTCCATACAAAAAAAGTACACTAGGCAACACAAATACCACAGGACTATAATAATTCAACAGTAGAAAGAAGGTTCTGAAGCATACTTCATATGAATATAGAAATTTTAGAAGGGAAAAACCATGCCAAGGAGATAATAAAGCTGAATCAGTGATTATAAGACTTTTGATGAAATTGTAGCTTTCATTTAAAGAAAGAATTCAATCTCTAGTAAAACTCCAAACGTACTTATCAGCCTTACCATTAACAGGTACAATGATATCATTAACATGTTCTCTTATATGTGAAAAACTAGAATAAAAAGAATTTGGAATCCTTCATTGGCCTTCTTTAGTCAGATTTTTCATCATACATTCTAATTGTAAACCACCGAAAGGAAGAATGGGTTCATTTAACCATATATCATATAAAAAAATTAATTGAAGTCCTATCATCGATGATCCATTTTGTCCCCTTATTAAAATAGAAAAGAATAGATTTAAAGTCATTCCAAAGAGAAGAGTAGAGGTATCGTTTATTTGCATCTCGTAAATTATACCATTTTCTCAAGAACTTTGAGCAAATAAAATCTATTTAGTGGATGTCCCAAAGTACTTTAAAAAGATAAGCCTTATTAAGTAAGTCCAGTCTACGAATACCAACCCCACTAACCTTTTTTGGCATGCCAAGCCTATTCCATGACATCAAGTTCATATTACAAGAGTAATGATCACCCAAGATAATAAAATTTTAGGCCTAACCATTTAATCACGTGAGAAGGGAATTAGGCCAAAGATATACCTTGAAACTGTGAAGAAGGATGCTCTGGAAAACTATGCAAACAAACTTAATTCCACTAGCGATTAAGAGAAATTTTCCTTTCTAATCACTAAGATGTACACATATCTTATCTGCCAGAACTTGCAATTGTTAACTGACTAAAAAGAACTCCCAAATAGATAAAAGGAATATTGCTCAGAGAGAACTTCAAACTAATAGAAATATCCTAAAAATGGTGTGCAATATGTTTACCAATGAAGAATTGGCTTTTATCTTTATTAATTACTTAAGTACATTCCAAGTTATGTTGCTGAAAAAAGTCTATAAAAGAGCCAAGAGAGTTACTATTGCCCCTGCAAAAATGAAAAACACCATATACATATAAAATATTGGAGGAAGCCTGGCATCTTCTTGGGACCGAAAGGTGGTCACCTTCTTAGAGTCCACTAGATTCTGAATACCACGAGAAATAGCATCATTAACTAGATAGAAAAGCAAATGAGACAAATGATCCTTCTGGCAGACTCCTCAACAACAATGGAAAAACTCATGAGGAGTACTATTAATCATAATGACAAGCGAGCTGAGTAAAGAATGATAGAAATCCACTGAATAAAGGGTTTGTTGAAGCTAAAACAACTAAGAACTTCAAGAAGAAAATCCTAACTGATGGTATCAAAGGCTTTAGCTATATCAAGTTTCATGCTAATGTTACCACTAATAACTTTTCTATCTAGTACATTAACCCTTGGACACCATAGAGATAAAATCATGAATATGTCTTTCATAAGTAAAAGCCATATGATTCCGCGTAACTAGATTAATCATTAAAACTGTTAATTTATCAACAATGATCTTGAAAACAAATTTCGCCAAAGCTATTAGCCTAAAGTGATTAACTAAAATAGCATCCTGCATCTTAAGGATTAGTACTATTAAAATTGAGTTCAAGTCTGAAAGCAAGAAATTATAGCTAAATTTTTTTGAATGCCCAAAACTACATATTTTCTAATAATCTCTCAATAATGTTGAAAAAATAAGCTAGTAAAACCATTTAACTTTGGAAAACTAGAAGGGTCTAAAGAAAAAATAACCGACCTTACCTCTTATTCCGAAGGAATACTAGTTAAGACTTAATTATTTGAATTTGAAACAAAAGAGGCAATGTGATTATAGACTTGGAAAACTCTAGTAGCATTAATTGCAACCTCTGTATATAGCTCTATATAATACTATATGATATGGTTAGTCACATTTGTATGTTAGATCCAAACGCCATTAATAAGAAGCCCATTTAGGCACGATTTTACAGCACAAGATTTTCTATAGTAGTAAAAGAATTTGATGCATTTGTCTCATTTTTTAAGCTATTTTAACCTAGCTCGGTCACGCAAAAAAGTAACTTGCTTCTTTGTAGCGTGTAGAACCTCCAACTTTATTGCTGCCTCTACTTTATCTAAATCCTTTAAGGCCACCCTTAAACAAATGTCACTTTGAACTAAAGCCAAATCTTCTCAAGCTTTCTTTAGATTATTATGAACATTCTAAAAAATTTCCCAATTCCATCTATCCAGGTGATGTTTTAAAACCCACAATTTTTTTGTAACCATAAACATTGGACATTTATGATAAGGAACTGAGTTCTATATTTTAGCTACTGTATCTTTCAAGCCTAAATGCAAAGCCTATATAGATTAGAACTTGAAAGGTCTAGGGTTTGTTCTATTAAAAATCCCAAAAGAAATTATCAATGGAGAGTCATCAGACACTATACGAGGGAGTACTACACACGAAAAAAAATCCCAAATATCTTGCCAAGCCAGATTAAATAAAGTTCTATCCAATTGTTTTTCAATATAACTAGCAACAGCTGTTATTCTTGCCCAAGTGAAAAATAAACTTTAAGTAAGAATTTCTATAAGCTAACAACAATCAATAAAATATCTAAAATCTGAGCACAATAACGAGCTCATAAAACCTCCTTTTGTTGTTTATGAACTCCTATGATAGCATTAAAATTACCAATCACTAACTAAGGAGATTGACAATGAGTCACACGTAAATAGACCAAAGCTCTTGTCTTTACACACACTGAAGAGCTGCATAAATAAAAGATAAGGGATAAACATTAGAATCAATGGATATTCTAACTATAAGATAATCACTTTTAAAAATCATATCTTTGGGAAAGTATTTCTTGTATGTCCAACCAAAGAAAAATGTAAGGATAACTAATAAGTGCAAGGAATTGAATCAAAAGATGTCATAGTTTCACCGATTGCCAAAAATAAAGATTTGTACAAAAAATATAAGTTGGCCAATTCATTATGAGAATGAGAGTTGGCCACCCTAAAATATTACAATAGAGGATCTTATCATTTTGGAGTAGAATCTGAATTCTGTGAGATGTATATTGCTTTAATGCCCTCTTTCTACACCCTCAATATCTTTTTGCAAGACATTACTATCTCAAAGAAATTTTCTATTAGCGATTTAGTTAAAATGCTAACCATTTTTTTGTAGATCATTGTCAAATATACTTACATCGTCTTTGTCTTCCAAAATAGTTACTCAGACCTCACAGTCATCACATCTCTATAGGCTCTCATATTTCATAATCTGTAGAACATCTAGGCCATCATGCAGGTTATCATCCTTATCTGGATCCTTACTTCCAGTATGCCTATTTTGTATAGGGTTCTCTTATAAATATTTCTATGCAACACCATCACTATCCTTACCTTTGTGATCTTCATTTCGTTCTTTTAATTCAGGCTCCTACAATAGTTGAATTGTCTTATCTTCATTATCAACCCTAATAGTGTCCATATCAATCAAGCTATCTCCATTAGCTACATGATCATAAGCTATAGTTAGAGACGGACATTGATTCAATAAAGGAGAAAATGCCCTAACTTATTTTGTATCCTTCAAAGAGACTACTGATTCATCCTTATTTTCTTAGCTTTTTTGTTAAATCCATTGTTTTCATATCTTGAACAACTGTACAACTATGAAAAGGAATTTGGTATTGGTATATGGAGATGTCATGTCCAAGTTTACTATAACCAAAACATTTGGGTGGCAAAATTTCATAAAAAAATCTCTATATGAAAATCAAATCCTTCTATCTCAACTGTTAAGAATTATGGCAAAGGATCTAAAACATCAACCTCAACTAAAACTCTAGCATAGAATCCATATAATTCCTTCCGTAGTAGATTTATTTAACTATAATAACCGACCAACACCCCTTGCAATACCCATTATAATCTTTAGGCACCAATACTCCCAACTTAGATCATATATTCGAATCTATACTTGAGAGTTTATGTGAATTTGAGTAGTATATGGATCAAAATCTGGCTACCACTAGTATAGACAAAATGATCCCGAATACAACGTATAAGTACCACCACCCTAAACACATTGCATATCAGCAATAACTTCAAAATAAAGTACATAAAAACAGTTTAAAAACGGAAAAAGATTCCATTTATGCATGGGATTTCACAATTTTTGAAGCCCTAATTTTAAATCATCAACCTTAATAGGTTGTGAGCCATTCTTTAAAATCAATTGATCTATGAGATTGGATTTGCTTCGACTAAGGAGGTTGTTGTATTCTTCATCATCAATTTTAATAAACACCTGATCACCTTTAATACAATGTAGTGAAAGTTATAAGGGAAGCATGGCAATATTTGGAGCATTAGATAAAATTGAAGCAAATAACTTATTTTGCAAGAATCGCAGTCTTTTCATTATTTATTTTCGGTTATTTCTCCTTGTACCAAGCAATCAAACTTATTTTTTCATTAAAAAGTCGACCATGACAACTACCATTGAAGTAGATAGGTAGCGAAGAAAGCCACACTTTTTTAGAATTTGAGTTTTGCTGAATGAAAGTACTATATCATACAGTACTGTAGCACGCAGTACTGTAGTTGATGGATATTGTAGCTACCAGATACTATAAGAAAATGGCTTGATTAATAGCAACACCAGAATAACCTTTATATTTTTTTACCAATTATGGAAATGAACAAATCAAGCCAACTGGTCACCAAATTGGACCTCGAACATGAAGAAAGATGGATGCCATACATAACCCTTAAACACTTGTGTTTGATTGGAGAAGAAAATCTAACAGTTGGAGAAGAAATAATAGTTACTATAGCAAATTCATTTTGGGTACTGTAACTTTGTTGAAAGAATTTTTGTTACTATAGCAAACCACGGTTTAGAATATTTTTCCTTTTTTCCATTTTGGTATGACTTATTTGTGCCTATCAAATTGATTAGGATAAATCACATTAAAAACTATAGGTGTGACCTTATTCTTCTTTTACTCTTTTGGGCCATTTTATAATTTAACCAACTTTAATGTTTTTTTAACTTTAGACAAAAAAATAAAAACATAAAAAATGGGCATAAATTCTTCAAACCCATTTTCCCACTTATAGTATTCAAGTTTGTGTCAAACTATAAAATATTTCCTTCTCTACTTTGACAGCTTGAACGATGGCAGTCGAGTGGACAGTAGCTAGATATTGAAAAAGTATAGTAAGTTTGTGTTGTTATAATTATTAAATGTATTGAGTTTGTAAATAGTATATATATTATTAAGTTTTTGATAGAAGAAAAATAGAGTAAAAAGATTTCTAAATTACTCTTTAAAATAATTTGGTGTTCACGTATATTAGGAAAAAAATGGTGTAAGTATATGGCGATAAATAACCTTACCATTGTCACACCTGACTTCTATCCTCGGAGTTAACTATCAAATGAAGGAATATGGTTGACGAACTTCAAATCTTAAGGAGTTAGCTTCTAGATTCCATCCTCGTAAGTAAGGTTATAAGGGTAATGATGTACCCTCTCCAGATGTGTATAATTCATTAAAAGGTGGAACCGAAACATTGTCTTATGAAAAATGGGGTTTATATAGAAGAAAGTTAGGCTTGCCTTCCAGTTAAATGCCTTAAAAGTAATGGCAACTTCATAAGAATATCCTGTGCACTTCTACTCACCACTAATTATTACAATGTGCTTCTTAGTAATAATTTTTCTTCAAATGTTAGAGGTTGTATGTACAAAAGATGTCGAATAGAGTAAGGCAATATGGGTATTAGTTTATCACTCAACCTAAAAGTTTAAGCTTACAGGTGTAGGTCCAATATTAATATTAAAGATAAGTCTTAGCAGTTCGTCTCATGTGAAATATAAATCCAAGTAGGTTTGAATCAAGTGGATCCTTTGTCCCGTAGGTGAAATGTTAAATAATTTTAACACTAGTAAAAGGTTAATTATGTAAGTTAAATAATTTTAACACTGGTTATTATGATCAAAGTCTATAAATTTTAACTTTTATTAATTATGTAAGTCCATAATCTTAGTTTTATATATTCTTTGCTAATCACAAACGTTAGGGCAAAAAAATGGAACCTTTTATCCCATATGCTTATTTCATAGTTTATACAGAGTTAGGGATTTATTTACTACGTTGTATAATGTTAATATATTAGAAACTTATTAATAACTTGTATAAGTTAATATATATTTTTTATTTGATATATGTATATCTATATTCCTATTCAAATATATAAGTAAATTTGTTTTTGAAATGTAGATGTATTAAACTTTAATTTATAAAAAAAAATTATATATGTAATTTAATATGGTGTATTTAAAACATTATACAGACATTTATAAACTTATGAAGAGTAAAAATTATTAAATTACATGACTATTAAAAATGAGATTTTATTTTATAAAATATGATAAACTGGTCCTTGTTTATTTATTTTGGAATGAAGTTGTGCCTTTAATTAATAAAAATTGAAAATGAAGTGATTTAGACAATAAAACTCCTATTTTTGCATTATTAGGAATAAATGAGCTCTATATTTTTACTGTAAATAAAAAACTGTATAATGAGAATTTTTATATAGGCTTTAGCCTATTACAAAATAGAAAAATAATACTATACATGAAAAAACAATTACAGATTATAAAAGGTAGGAATATTATATTATAATATAATTGATATCATATCAAATATATTAATAATATAATAGCACACATTAATACACACCTCCCCCCTCCTCTAAAAATTCAAGATGGTGAAGTAGAAGCAAGCTTGAGTTTGGAGATTAGAGTTTGGAAACGACTAGGAAGTGGAGATTTGATAAAGATATCAACAAGTTAATATTCAAAAAAGATGGAGTGGAGAATAACTGCTCCCTGAAAAATATATTGTCGAACAAAGTGATAATCTGTTTCAATGTGCTTAGTCCGCTTATGAAAAATATCGTTGTGAGCAATATGAATGGCACTCTTATTGTCATAATAAAGAGATGTACCTCCAATGTGAGAAATACTTATATCTTTAAGAAGCTAGCAGAGCCAAACAATCTCTTTGGTAGTATCAGAAAGAGCAATACTTAGCCTCAGTACTAGAATGAGCAGTAGTTGTCTACTTCTTACATTTCTCTGAAAGAAGAGAATCACTCAAAAAAATAAAGAATCCAGTAGTTGATCATCGATCTATAGGATCACTCGCTTAATCTATATCAGCATAAGCTAGTAACACGAGAGAAGAATGAGTCGAAAACTGGAGGTAATAAAAAAGTGTACCTTTAAGATAATGTAGGATATAAAGAATTACTACATAATGAGAAGTACAAGGAGCGACCATAAATTGACTGAATATGTGAACAACATGAGTAATGTCTGGGCGAGTAACAATGAGATATGCCAAACTATCAACCAACTGACGATAAAGGGTAGCATCACTGAAAAGAGTACCATTAGATTATTAGAGTTTGGTATTAGGCTCTAAAGGAGTAGAGCTGATGTATATTTATTCTTTGAGAGATAATACCTAATAGAGTTGGACAGTACTTCAAGGCCAAGGAAATAACTAAGGGTGCCAAGATCTTTCATTTCAAAATATTGCTGAAGAAAGTCATTGAGAGTGGAAATACAAATAAGATCATCACCCATGATAATCATATCATGAACATAAAGAAGCAATATAATACAACCACGATCTGTTCTGCAGATGAAAATGGCTAGACGATCTATTCTGTATATTGAGACACAGTGCTACTGAATTTTACAAACTAAGCATAAGGTGTTGTTTAAGACTATATAATGCTCGATGAAGTTTACAGACCTTAAGAAAGATCACAATTAATAAAAGTAGTTTTCACATCCATCTGAAATAATGTCCAACCATGAACTGCAGCAACAGCTAACAAACTCCGAACAAAAGTAAGTTAAGAAACATGGGAAAAAGTTTCTTTATAATCAATTTCATATTCCTAAGTAAAGGCTTTTACAGCAATATGAGCTTTATATCACTCAATAGACACATTAGACTTGGTCTTGATCTTGTACACCCATTTACAACTAATGATAGTTTTAATAGATAGAAGAGGAACAAAATTCTAAGTGTACAATTTCTCAAGAGCCTGAAAATATTCTATCATTGCTTGCTGCCATACAAGATTAGCACTAGCCTCGGGGATGTTAAGAGTGGATGTCGTAGAAAAATATCGCATCTGTAGACTCATATATATAAAACTCAAAAGAAGTATCTGTAGGTGAAGTATCGGGAAAACGATCAATAGAATTATTTGTAAAAACATTGTGAAATAGGGGAGGCACAGAATTAAAGTTAGATACCAAGAAAAATATTTTATGCTCGAGAAACATAAAGGCGATTAGATATGGGATCCCAACACCTATAGCGTTTATGTTCTATCCTGTATCCTAAGAAGCAACATAATCAAGCATATGGCTCGAGTTTGATGTACTCATTTTTTTCGAAGTAGGAAAAAGTAGACAAAACCAAAAAATTTGAGGAGACTATAATTAGGTGGAGTTCCATAAAGATGCTAATATGGGAAAATATTCTCTATAATAGGAGAAGGAACACGATTAAAGTAAAGTCAACAGTCAAGGTAGCTTCTCCCAAAAAACATTTAGGACAAGAGGACGAGATAAGAAGAACACGGGTAGTGTCTAAAATATATATGTGTTTATGTTCAACTTTCCCATTTTGTTGAGATGTACTAGGACATGACCTTTAATATATAATACCGTGTTCATGTAAAAGAATTAAAAAATTAGAATCTCTATTTTGATTTCGAGGCTCATGGAGAGCGTACAAC
Organism: Ailanthus altissimus; assembly: GCA_946807835.1. Lineage (NCBI taxonomy): Eukaryota > Viridiplantae > Streptophyta > Magnoliopsida > Sapindales > Simaroubaceae > Ailanthus > Ailanthus altissimus. The sequence continues at coordinate 5,757,552 of OX327689.1, forward strand.
TTCAGATCGACAAGATTCTAGTGCCGTTGGAATCTCTGGGTGATTATGAGTAGAGTCGTCTTAGTGGTGCATGTTAATGCACTAGAAACTAGTTAGAATCCAAGGTGAATAATAACAGCAATAAACGTTTGGGCGGCGTGTGAGAGAGTGTGCAGTTGCGGAGAAACATGACTCCGATGGGGTTCAACCGGCTGGCAGTGTCCAAACTTCTTGGGCTGGGAGGTGTTGATTATAGTGAACTTCCAGTGGCTTTTTGGCGAAACTTCGATGAGCTTCCAAAGAGTTTTTAAAAAAATTCAGACAAGTTCCACTAAATAACAAGATAGTGAAAGAATTAAACCTTAGACTCTGATACCATATTAAAAATATAATGAGCTATATATTTTTATTGTGAATCAAAAACTGTATAATGAATGACTTTATATAGGCTTTAGCCTATTACAAAATAGAAAAATAATATTATACATGGAAGAAAATAATTATAGATTATAAAAGGTAAGAATGTTATATTATTAATATAATTGATATCATATCAAATATATTAATAATATAATATCACACATTAATACGCATGAAAAATTTATTATTGAACTCAAATATAATTTCGATTTTGTTTTCCCAAAAAGTAATGGACCCATCTATGGGTCCAGTTGATGAGGACATTTTTTTTTCTTTACAATTTTAGAATTTTTACTTGCAATCAAATTAGAAAATTACGTATACAAAAAATAATAGAGCTCAGGCCCTTAGCTCAAAATCATTAAAGTCATCTAAACCATAAACCCCCTAGGATTTCAACCATTGTAAGAGAAAAAAAGTTAGGCTTAGAAGACATGCTCCTGCATCACATGAAGTCAAATAATTCCATTATGAAAAATTATTCTAGAACTTTAAAGAATTTGGAGACTCAACTGAGATAGCTAGCTGTAATGACTAATAAGTGATCTCAGAGAGTTCTACCAAGTGACACTGAAGCCAATCAATGAGAAAATGTAGAGCAATGCTAAACTATCTCATTAAGAAGTGGTAAAGAGTTACAAGACATAAAATTTTAGCCTTAATCACCAATAGTCAGAATGCTAATGAGAAGCAAAAGATAGTATAAAAAGATAAAGTGCAGCCCTATAAAATTTTAGTACCTTGTTTTCAAAGACTACAAAAAAGGAAAACAAGTGAAAAGCATAAAACTAGCTGCAAAATAGTACAAAACAACTGCTCAGCAATAGAAAAGTGCAGAAACTGGTGTAGAGTTACCAAAAAATACATATACAACATAAAACACCAGCAGCAACATGTAGAATCAACCAATGTAGTCTTTTATTCTATTTTCACCATTCTCTCAGAGGCTGCAAAAAAAGAAACTAGATAAGCAATTCTTAAAATTTTTAGAAATCTTTAAGAAATTACATATAAATCTTTCTTTTGTAGAAATTGAAGGATTTTGAGACAATAGTATTGACAGAGGAGTGTAGCGTCATTCTTCAAAAGAAGTTACATCATAAGCTTAAAGATCCTAGGAAACCATGCTCCATTGGAAACTATGACTTTGGAAAAGCATTCTGTAATTTAGGAGTGACAATGAATCTTATGCCACTCTCAGTCTATAAAAAATTAGGTTTGAGAGAAGCAAAACCTACCGATATCACACTTCAACTTGTCGATCGATCTTTTATCTATCCTAAAGGATCTATAAAGGACGTGCTTGTAAAGGTAGATAAGTTCATTTTCCCTACTAATTTCATTGTTTTGGATATAGAAGAAGACAAAAAGATTTTAATCATTATTACAAAACCACTCATAGCCATTGGACGAACTATAATTAATGTATAAAAAGGAGAGTTGACAATGAAGGTATAAAACAAAATAATAACTTTCAAAGACTTCAAGGAAATCAAGTCTCCTATATAAAGTAAAGACTATTCTGCATTGATGTAGCACATTTATACAACAAACAACAACTTCTGCAATTGATGGAAGAAATGAATCCTCGGATCAAAAAGAAAGCATAGAAGTTTAGCAAGAAAAGTAAAAAGAAGTATGAGTAAAACTTTCATGACAGGTGTACAGTCACAGGCAAAATGTACTCTCTCTCTTAGTCTAAGACTAGACTCTTTCCAAAATAGCATAATAAAAATGGAGCGGAAGCTACTGTCCAAAGCTTAATTTCAAATCTATGGAAGCCCACAAAGAGGAGTGCTAGCAAGAATACATTCTAAAATTTCTCCACCATCATCTTTGATCCACTCTAATAAATAGAGAAGTCTCATCAAGCTAATGATGTTAAACCAAGCACTTATTAGGAGGCAACCAAAGTAATTTTTTTATTTATGTCAACTTAGTTTTAGTTTTGTTTGGCATTATTTTCTTTTTTTCAATGTTATAACAACAAGGAAATTAGTGAAAGAGCAATAAAACAAATTGCAAGCATTAGGAGATAAAGAAAGAAACAGTCACATTTAAATCTCAAATGCTAAACTGCTAAATCTTTATTTACCAGTGAGGTTATTTACTCTCATTTTTATTTTTTCCATTAGAGATAGTGTCAACTTTAAGTTTGGAGGAGGAAAAAACTTATCCTATATTTATTTTTTGCTACATAAATTGTTGGTTATCTTGCATGTTAATTTTTTTTTTAAGTTATTAGGTTTTTGGTTGAGATGATGATCATTAGTTCATGATAAAAATAATAGAATATTGGCTGAATTTATTTTTATAAATCCCTAAAAACAATAGACACTTGAGATAATTTTTATACATAAATCTTGAAATTATTTCAACCTTATTTTTTATCACTTATTATTAAGCAGGTTGAAATAAAGTATGTATTAGTTAAACAGTAGCTTAGAGACACTCTTGCTCAAGTGGTACCCCACAGTCTCAAATATTAATACTTTAGAACTTGATTGATTACTATTTATGACAAAATCTTAAAAAGTACATGAATAAGGAAATGACATTAGACAATTTTTAGACCAATAGAGCCTTTTCTAGCCCACCTTAAATTTATATTTATCCGTAGTACCCCTTTTGAGCATAAATATCTTTTTTTTTCTATTTAACCACATTACAAACCATAGGACTTTAAGCTTATTTATCTTAAAATTGCCCGTAACACTATAAATTTTGAGTTTACTTAAAAATACTTTTAAAAGGAATAAAGTTGTGGATTTGTGAGAAAATGGTATTGCAATAAAAAACAAGTCTAATGGTATTTATCACTTCACTTCTCATTAGGACAACTCGGGAATTCATCAGGGGTCGGGACATATAATTTCACCGAGGATGGAATGTTATAACAGAACCGAAGGCACTCAAAATTTCTTCGATCACATAGGAGCTTTGATACATAAAGTCTAATTCAAACTCTAATTCTTAAAGGTTCTCAAAGGGTTGTCTGATTTTTTCTTCTTATTCTTCTTTTCAGTTATTTTTCAGAAGCTTAATCCCCTATCATTCGTTAAGGTTGCTGACTTGCTTCTTTGCCTATATCCTCAAAAACTGTGATAGCTAAGGAATTATCGGGGACTCCCATGCTCCTTGAAGTGGAAGGCCTACTTATGGGCTAAAGGGCATCACAATAGAGCCCAGCCCACAAACAAGCCCTAATATAAGAATACATATAAGTAGTCTATCAATAAAGCCCAAATATCAGCATACATATAAGTAGACCACAAATAAAGCCCAAGATTAAACAGATGAGCAACATCAGATAAAAACAAAAACCTGAAAACTACAAGGTCTAATCTATAGCAACCAATTCCTCGTAAGCACGAGGCAACACGGTCTAATCTATAGCAACCAATTCCTCGTAAGCACGAGGCAACACACAACATACTAATCTATGGCTTAGAGGATTCTATGTTAGAGCAAACAAATTATTTATCCAATGCATTCATACATCGTTAGATATTTATACTAGTGCAAGCTTTATATAACCTCTTAGACATTCTTAAAAGAAGGAAAAACAACCAATGCCACATCACAAGAATCGAAGAAAGTTATGGAACAACAAAAGAGCATTCTCGAAATAGGCCAAGCGGTCAACTGTTGGACGATCGTGGTTTTTAGAATGCCAAGTCGTTTACTCGTAAAAGGATCTCGATACTTAAACAAGCAAAAGTGTTGACTAAGTAGAAAGCGAATAGTTATGGGATAGGGCAGATACAAACTGCCATCATTCAAAAGGTGAATAAGCCTGATTGAAGCGCACCCCATTCACATTTTTTCAACTAAACCATAAAAGTTCAGCGATTCAAAAACCATCAATTTGAATTCCATGGCGACGGTTCATCCACGTCAGTTCTATTTAGTCATATTAAATGTCCGTATGAAATGAAAGGACTACATGGTTGGCACATGAGCCTCGACGAGTCGCCTACATTTATATGAAGATTCCCATGACATCAAAATCACTCGGGAAGCGACATAACCCACCCACCTATCCCGACCAGACTTGTCCTATATTTGGTAAGGATGCAAGCAGTTTCCACACCTAACAAGTCATAATTGAAAATTAGGGACTCCATTGTTCGCTCTAAGATTGGTTTGGGAGATCTGATGCATCTTGGTGGGCACCACATAACACCAACCTATCTAGATTAGAACTTTCAATAATTGAGTTTCTAGTTTAACAAGATTAAAAACCGAGGGACTCTAGTTGATTAGATCCCTATACCTCGATCTAGAGAGGGGAGGGCTCACGAGATGAATAAAGACTTGCTCAAAGTCAAGAATTGGACCTTGAAGAGACCGTCCACCACTTATACCCAGACACACTAAACTCTGAGAAGCTCAAAGACCACATTCCATGATTTGAAAATTTTGTATTGATCATCACCAAACAAGAAAAAATGCCAGAGATCTCAAGATAATGATCCATTACATTAACTTCTAATCCCATGACCTAAGAAACTTCGGTCGACTATTAATTGCATAGGAAAGTCCCAAGGATCTCGGGTTACTAATCAAATCTCATCGACCCAAGCTGGCCACAAATCATCAAGGGTAAAGCCCTGATTTCTCGCCTGGGCTTTTTGGGATGTAAGGCAACGGATTAGTTACAAACCAACTATAAAAGATAGAGTTATAATAATCAAGAGTAATGATAATTTTCTCATTGAAAGGACTTAAAATACTCTTCCACTCTCTCAGCTTGCTAACTTAAGCATAAGAGAGTTCTCATTAGATTCATCACTTGTGAAGATTTAACTTTGCCAATTCATTGTTGCAGGGGAAAGCCCAAATCAACCCAATTCAGCTTATTTCAAATTAATATAGGAGTCGAGGCCTAATATAATATCCCTAATAAATAAATTCAAAGTTTGTTAGTATAAAAAATTAGCCTTTTAGGTTAATATTATTAATAGAAAATAAGATTGTAAAGTATGTTGATGCGATGAAATACATAATAAATTAAAGAGCCAGAAAAATTAATTTTAGAAAAATTGAGAAAGAATATAGCAAAGCTTAGAACACACCTTTCCTTTGTCTAATTTGATTGTGAACGGGTTATCAAGAATGATAAGAGAAGGTTTATAATTTTTATTCTCCCAAACTTTTTATTCGCCATGGAACCGAGGAAAAGAAAATAGTAAATTGCTGTGGAACTATTATACCTTAGTTTATATGTTTAAAGTAAGTATTGATAAAGTAAGTACTTTATAAACAGATTCTTTTTCTGATGAGTTACATTTTTCATACGTCCATCTCCTACTCATTTTTAAATAAATTCGATATTGTGAATTCAACTATATTCTAATTCTATCCAAAGGTGGAAATTCGTTAGTCTTTTGGTTGTGATGAAGTGTCCAAAGATTAATCAGGTATTAATTGATTTAATGGTAAAAGTTTTGAAGTAGTTCAAGTTACGTAAAAGTCTTGTTTGGGACCAAATTAAGTTGGATCAGGGAGAGCACATAAGATCATTCTATTTAAGGTCAACAAAAATTAACATAAAAGACTGTCTAGACCATTGACATGAAAGATCGAACGATTGGGAAACCTTGACTCTAATCGTACGGCTAAGGAGGAATGTAGGGGGAGGCTGCCTTTTCTCTCTCTAAATTCATTAAAAAAAACTTAAAAATTGCACTTGTGTTTAATAATTAATTTAGTTATAAAGGACAGTACATTTATATCTTCAATTTAGTAAAGTTTTGAATTTAAATCCGCTATTTTCATAAAATCACTTAAAAATTGAAAACTAACTTCAATCACATTCACATTACAAATTCTCTAAAAAATTTAATCAAATATTTCTTACAATTTTCTTTCAATTATTTAAGAGGGGATTTCGAAATAAACAGAAGGATTCGAAGAGAATTTGCGGGTAGAAGAGTGCGGCCCTAGCTCTCCACTACCAAATGGGAGAAGTAGTATATATGAAGCTCTATTCTCTCCACTAGATATCAAAATGTATTTCTAGGGAATAATACAATCAGCTCTTCTACTTTTTCTTATTTCTCTTTAAGGTAAATACACAATCCAATATAATTCAACTTTTATCTCGTTTCCAGTTTCACATAAGTTCCAATATTATTGATTCCGTGCTGCCATCTTACAAATTTCAGCACCAAAAGATACGAAAGATAATTAGTACTTGTTAAAACGCAGAAATATACAAATAAGTAATATAATTCAAGTAATATTGTGTAGAATAAATAATTAAAAAATTAAAAAAAAAGTAGAAGAAGAACACACTAAATTTACGTAATTTAATAACTTGCATACATTTACAATGGATCAAGATCACTCACTCTTATTATTAAATCACAAGGGACTCACAAAATATACCTTTTACAAAAAAGACTCATAAAGAAATACTCTCTCTTGCAACATAGGAATTTTTTCTTATTAAGAAACAACGTATGTTTAAATCATAAAGATGTCTTAACTTTTCACTAAGATGTATTTACAAGCCAATAGAGATCCTTTATATAAGGTTTAGGAAGTTCTAAGTTTACCATAAACGTTTGAGAGTCGTATTAGAGAGTCCTGAAACTATTAGGAGACGAAATAAGTGGTTTCAAAATAGGAAACAAGTCCCCGCGGCTCTGGGCCGCCTGTCTGGGCATCATGACTCTCAAGTTTTGCTTTGGAAGCCGCAACCTGGGTACCGCCCCTTGTGTTTTTCGGCTCCTTTCGTGTCCGTTTTCAATCATCGCGTACCCAATGCACTTGTCTTGCTCTCCAAATTATATTCCAATAATTTTTAATTAATATTCTCATAAATTACCTTCGTAATTCCAAATCATTCATAAAGTAACTTGATCTCTTATCTCCGCATCTTCAGTCACCTGGGCATCGCCCCTTGTGTCTTTCGGCTCCTTTCGTGTCCGTTTTTGATCCTCGCGTACCCAATGCACTTGCCTTACTCTCCAAATCATATTCCAATGATTTTTAATCAATATTCTTATAAATCTCCTCCCTAATTCAAAATCATTTACAAAGTAACTTGATCTCTCATCTCTGCATCTTCAGTCACCCTCATAAAGTAGTGACTCCGATTAAGTCCTTACATAGGATAAACTTAACCGAGGGTAGTGGTTTGGTGAATATGTTAGCATGGGTTTTAGACAACATTATCTTTATTAGACTAACTTCACCATTTTGGACAATCTCTCAAATGTGGTAGAGTCGTACATCAATGTGTTTCGACCTCTCGTGGAATACTTAATACTTGCTTATGTGTATGGTACTTTGGCTATCACAATATACACTAGTGTTCACATCTTCATTAGTCAATACCTCCGCGCATATACCTTTCAACCATATGGCCTATTTAATAGCTTCACCAACAACTATGTGTTCTGCCTTTATGGTAGATAGTGCAACCACATGTTGTAGAACTGATCTCCAATATACATTACACCAAAACACTGTGAATACGTAGCTCATCAACAATCTTCTCTTGTCTAGGTCACCTATATAATCTGAGTCTACGTATCTTTTTACCATTTTACTTCTATACTCATCCCTTTTATACATCAACCTAGGATTTGACATCCCCTTAAAATATCTTAAAATCTACTTCATTGTAAACCAGTGATCCTTACCCGAATTTATCATGTATCTACTCACCACACTCATAGCCTATGCTATGTTTAGTCTTGTATAAACCATTGAATACATGATGCTCCATACAGTGCTTGCATATGGTACTTTACTCATTTGCAGTTTCTCTTCTTTAGCGACAATACTACTGAAAGTTTGAAATGCATGGTCAAATGAGTAGAGACAGCCTTTATATTGGATATACCAAACTTCTCTAGAATTTTGAGTACATATTACTGTTGAGACAAGAAGATGACATCTTTTTTTTCCTCATAATATCCATACTCAATATTCTCTTCCCTGTTTCCAAATCCTTCATCTCAAACTCACAGGCAATTGCTTATTGAGTTTTGGTCTTTCTTCTATATTTTTTTACATGTGATGAACTTATCATCGACGTATAGAAACAAATACATCATCCCACAACTTATGTTCTTAAAGTACACACATTCATCATAATTGCTCTTACTAAAATCGTAAGCCACTATAAACTCATCAAATCTCTTATACCATTGTCTGGGTAATTGCTTTAACTTATGTAACAACTTCTTTAGCAAGCAAGTATGATCTTCATTTTTAGGCTCCTTGAACCCTTGCGGCTGTGCCATGTATATCATCTCTTCAAGCTCTCTATGCAGAAAAGCTATACTTACACCCATCTGCTCTAGATGTAAATCAAAGTTCGCACACATGGCTAACAAAATCCTAATGAATGTGTGCTTGACGACTAGAGAGAATATCTCATGAAAGTTAACTCCCTCTCTCTGAGTAAAACTTTGTGCAACTGACCTAGCCTTGAATCTCGTAGGCTCTATCTCAGGTATTCCATCCTTCACCTTATACACACATTTGAACCCAATTTTGAGGTCTTTCTACCAACCTCTAGGTATTATTTTTCTTAAGAGAACTAATCTCTTCTTCCTGGCCTGCTACCATTCTTTCATGTTTTCGCTCTTTATAGCCCACCATATGTTCTATGCTTATCATACTAGAGAGTGTAAGCAGGATTAAAAGCATGATTAACTAAATCTGCTTATGCATAACTAATTTGTAGGTTTATCATTCTCTTTAGCTTGTCTCTGGCTAGCTGGTACTTTTCAAGTTTCATCTCAAGAGTCCTAATATTTTTTTGGGTGAACTTAAAGGAACTCGCAGGTGTTCTTAGTTCTTCTTTAAGGATCTCTTTATTTAAGTACTGATCTGGAGGCATATCAGATATACTCTCAGGTTCCACTTTAACTTTTATTGACTCAGGTGCTAAGTCTTCATTGGACACGGGTTCTTCTTTCTCATCTTCTTAGGAGGCTTTCAACATGGTCGTCTCATCAAACGTCACATCACGATTTATGATACTCCTTAGTGGTGTCAAGTCTTTATACCACACCTTGTATCCTTTCACTTATTCGCAATATCCTATGAATACCCCTTAGATGGCTCTAGGTTCTAACTTTCCCCCCTTAACATGTACAAAGACAGGGCAACTATATATTTTGAGGTGATCATACTTAGGAGGGTTGCCATACCATTTCTCTTCAGGTGTTTTAAAGTCAATTACTGATGAAGGACTTTTATTAATCAATTAAGCTACAGTCACAATAGCTTCTCCCTAAAATTCCTTGGACATCTTGCATTAGTAAGCATACATCTGACCCTTTCAAGTATGATCTTATTCATCCTCTCAATTACGCCATTCTACTGTGGAGTTGATCTTACCATTCGATGCCTTGTAATCCCATGCTTGGGACAAAACCTATCAAACTTTCTATTGTAAAACACAAGGCCATTGTCAATTCTTAACCTCTTTAGCCTTTTTTTAGTTTGATTCTCAACAAAAGCCTTTCAAGTCTTGAACACATTGAACTCTTGATCTTTGCTCTTCAACACATAGACCCACAGCTTTCTTAAATAGTTATAAATCAAACTAAGAAAATACATGACATCACCATGAGTAGCTTTCTGAGCTGGTCCCCAAAGGTATGAGTGTATATAGTCAAGAGTCCCCTTAGTCTCATGCTTGCCAGTACTAAACCTCACCTTATGTGCTTTTCTAAGAACAGAATGCTCACAAAACTCCAATGGCTGGAACTTATCTTTACCAAACGCCTTTTGACTAAATAATTCCCTTAGGTTTTGATGAGCATATGAAAATACATATTTATTAAGATATTCAATCACCATTTAATGTCACTAATTTTAGCATTTTCTTGTATTATAGCTTGAAATAAAGTGTTCTCCTTAAATTATGGTTAATGAATGTTATTTGCATAGGTTTAGGTAAAATGGACATAACTCTCAATGTAGAAACCGAAATGAAGAAATTCTTGAACCTGGTATAACATGACTCAATCTTACACAAACTTGAAGAATAGTTAAAAAGCCAAATCCAACATGTGATGGGCCAAAAATTGAGATACAATAGAATCGGGCTACAACTTTAGCTCAGCTTGATCCAACTTATGTATTTGGACTGTATCTCACAAAATACATACTCAACTGGTATAATTCTTAAATCTATGAAATACTGACTTAATTATCAACAACTCTAATGTTGATAGTAAGTCAAAATCAGCTGTTATCATGGACCAAATTGCATTGTAAGTGGGCAAAAGGGTTGTTAGCCGAATTTTGATGTATCTTTGAAATTTGTCTCATATCTCATTGGATAATCATCCAATTTGTCTGAAATTGGTGCCTATAAAAAGAAGAGACAAAATTATACAACTTTTATGTCGAGCACAGAGACTATACTGGTCATTTACATTATCAAAAATATACTGCAAGTGAGTAAACGTTATTGGCCTACAATTATTGAAGATTAATGTCACACATGACATTAATCTTCAATAATTGTAGGCCAACAACATTGACATATTCTCATTCATTGCTTATATAAGGACAATCTCATGATGTTTTTAACATTAGATAATTCGCTCTTCTTTTCTTCTCATTAACATGTATTGTAATTTAGGCTAGAGTTCTTGCTAAGGCTAAGAGATGAATGTGTAATAAATCTACTTCTATGCTTTGATTCGTTGTCAAAAGCTATAAATGTTTGTAAGTTTGGTTTTGATTAAACTCTTATCTATTTTATTTTCTATAATTTAGAGGTTATAATACTCATGTCTCATATATGTTCAATCATGCTTTCCTTATGTGATTCTTGTTGAATTATAATTGTTAATGATTACATTATTTTTATATGTTAATCATTTACTGCAATATTATCAAATTGATATATTGTCGATCTTGCATAACATGTAAGGGCAATAAATGTTTGATATTCAAGTTGATCTTTTACTACAATATTATCAAAATGATATATTGTCGATCATAGATAACTTGTATAAATAAACATAATTTGTGTTAATATTTACAAAAAAGTTTAGTCATATCAAATGCATGTGCTATTAAATGTGCTATATTTTATATATCTTCCGATTGATTGTTTAAATGTAAAACTGTTAAACATTGAATCAAAGTGTAGAGTAGATTTATAAAGCATAGGTGTGATTCTCAAAGCCTTACTTAAATCATCATAAGACATTTCCTTCAATTCATAGACAATTCTATCTCATCTACTTAAATCAATTAATTTTATCCTTTGCTATTGCTTTAATATTTTACTTCACCAACCTATTTTACCAAGAGCATCCTAGTGGGATCGACACCTCAATCTATATTGCGATAGCCGTATTATTTTGAGCATAAACAAAATTTGATGCCGTTGCTGGGGAGGCACACTAAGCGAAAGTCGATTGCGATTATAAATACTAAAGTGGTAACTTTGTATATTGTCTTTTCTTTGTAAAATATTAGTTTTATTTTCTTGTAATTCATTTTATTATTCATGGTTAGTTCTACCACCTAATTTATTTTATTTTCTTTAACTAATTTGTTATAATTTACATTGTTTTAATGACTGATTTTACCGCCTAACTTCGTTCACTTTCTTTTATTTATTTATTGTACTTTGCTTTTTCTTTTCTTTTATTTATTTATTGTACTTTATTTCTTTAGATAAGTTTTTGTATTTTTTTATTTTAATGGCCGGTTCTACCGCCTAACTTTTTATTTATTTATTTATTGTACTTTATTTTATTTTTTCTTTTATTTATTTGTTGTACTTTGCATTTTATTTTTTTATTTATTACACTTTCTTTTCTTTTATTTACTTATTGTACTTTTTATTTATTTATTTATTGTACAGTTTATTATCTTTTGTTCATATATTGTATTTATATTTCATAGTTGGTTTTACTACCTAACTCATTGCTATTTCTTATGTGTTTCATTACACTTCTTAATTTTTCTTAAGCATTTCCTTCTTTAAAAAAAATATTGTTAGGATGTATGCATCGACTTAGAGACAAACGAGGAAGATTTGTGAGAGAACTAGAACTATAACCACCCGCACAATTTGTAAGGAAAGAGAATTCATTATCTAATTCATCTTGTAAGTCTAACACAATGAGCCAACACGAAAAAAATCCCGTTAGGACTCTAAAAGATTACTTGTATACTACTTGTACAGCCACACCATCATGCATTATATTTTCACTTAACACACTACATTCGAATTTTAAACCTGGAATGATACAACTTCTGCCCACTTTTCATGGTCTAGATAGTGAAAATCTTTATGTACATGTTAGAAAATTTGAAGAGGTAATTGCCACCTTCCATAGCCAACCTGAAGTCATAGACACTGTTAGGTTTAAATATTTTCCTTTTTCTTTGAAAGACAAAGTAAAGAGTTGGCTATACTTTTTAAGGCCGAGGACTATAGGAACTTGGGCAGAAATGACCTAAGCATTTTTCAATAAATACTTCCCACAATACAAAACTAATGACCTAAAAAGATAAATTTTTTCCTTCTTCCAAAGAGACAGTGAAACCTTATATCAAGTATGGAAAAGGTTTAAAGAGTTGCTAAATTTGTGTCCTCACCATGGGTATGAAATTTGGCGTTTGGTTAGTTATTTCTATGAGGGACTCACAATTAGAGAGCCCCAATTTGTTGAGACGATGTGTAATGGAGAGTTCCTTCACAAAGATCCTGAGGAAGCCATAGAATTCCTTAATGACTTAGCCGAAAAAGCCCATACATGGATTGGACCTAGCGTTACTGAAAGCACAAATAGGTCATTACTCAGTGGAGTTTTCTATCTTAGGAAAGAGGATAACCTTAAAGCCCAATTAGAGGTCTTAACTAGGGAGTTAGAGGCCTTGAAAACCAAAAATAGAAGGGTTACCCACACGGTTGCTAGGGCTGAGTCACACGATGTCTATTTTGCTTGTAGAGGAACGGAACACTTAGCTTAGGATTGCCCCACCTATAGTGAGATGAGAGGGATATATGAGAAACAATGTAATGCCTTAGGGATGTACAAGAAGCCTTATTCACCATACTCTGAAACACATAATCCTAGCTGGAGAAACCACCTAAATTTCAGTTGAAAATCTGACCAACAAGCCAACAGTCATTGGAAACAAGAACAATAAGCACCCAAGTCTTATGTTGCACCTCAATATAATGTATGACCAACTAGGAGTTCTTTAGAGGATATATTACAAGCATTTATGGAGGCATAAAGTAAGACTAACCAAAAATTTGAAACAGTTCTTGCGCAGGTGATAGACGAAAATAAAGAAATTAAGAGTTAAATCACAAACCTGACAAGTGCTTTAACTATACAAGAACGAGGTAAGTTTTCATCTCAACCTCAATCCAATCCAAAAGGATAATTCATGACACAAGCTTCTTCTTCTGATGCTCAAAATCTCAAAGAAGTTAATGCCATTACTACTCGAAGTGGTAAGATTGCAAGTGAGCCTACTTCTGAAACTAACACATATACGAGTAGTAAAAATGCCCCTATAGAAAAAGAGGCCACAATGAAAAAAGAGCTGTTTACGCTCAAAATATAACGCGGCTATCGCAATATAGATTGAGGTGTCGATCCCACGAGGAAGCTCTTGGAAAAATAGGTTGGTGAAGTAAAATATTAAAGCAGTAGCAAAGGGTTAATTGATTTAAATGGATGAGATAGAATTGTCTATGAATTGAAGAAAATGTCTTATGATAATTCAAACAAGGCTTTGAGAATCACAATTATGCTTTATAAATCTACTCTATACTTTGATTCGATATTTATAACTCAACTGAAAGTTTCACATCCCAAACAATCAATCGGAAGGTATGTAATATATAGCACATTTGATAACGCATGTATTTGATTTAGTTAAACTCTTTGCAAACATTAGCACACATCATGTTATTTATACAAGTTATCTAAGATCGACAATATATCATTTTGACAATATTGCAGTAAAAGATTAACTTGAATATCAAACATTTATTGCCCTTACATGTTATCCAAGATCGACAATATATCAAATTGACAATACTGCAGTAAAAGATTAACATATAAAACAATGTAACCAGTAACAATTATAAATCAACATAAATCACATAAGAAAAGCATGACTGAACATATATGAGACATGAGAATTATAACTTCTGGATTATAGAAAATAAAATAGATAAGAGTTTAATCAAAACCAAACTTACAACATTTATAGCTCTTGACACCGAATCAAAGCATGGAAGTAGATTTACTACACATAAAAGTTCATCTCTTAGCCTTGCTAGGAACTCTAGCCTAAATTACAATACATGTTAATGAGAATAAAAGAAGAGAGAAATTTTTCTTTTAAAAACGTCCTAAGGGTCTCCTTATATAGGCAATGAATGGACATATGTCATGGATGACATCAATCTTCAATAATTTTAAGTCAATAACTCGTGTATCCACTTACAGCACGTTTTGGATAATGTAAATGATCAATTAAGCTTCTGTGGCCAACATAAAAGTTGTAGAATTTTGACTCTTCTTTCCATAGGCACTAATTTCATGCAAATTGGATGAGTATCCAATGAGATATGAGCAACATTCCAAAGATACACCAGAATTCGGCCAACAACCATTTTACCCACTTGCAATGCAATTTGGTCCATGATAACGGCTGATTTGGACTTTACCATAAACATACGGGTTGTTGATAGTTAAGTCAGAAATTCACAGCTTCAAGAATTATACCAATTGAGTACGTATTTTGGGAGATACGGTCCAAATACGTAAGTTGGGTCAAGCTGGGTAAGAGTTGTAGTCCGATTCTGTTGTATCTCAATTTTTGGCCCATAACATGTTGGATTTGGCTTTTCCACTATTCTTCAAATTTGTGTAAGATTGAGTCATGTTGCACCAGGTTCAAGAATTTCTTCATTTCGATTTCTACATTGAGAGTTATGTCCAATTTACCTAAACCTGTCCAAATAACATTCATTAATCACAATTTAAGGAGAACACTTTATTTCAAGCTAAAAATACAGAAAATACTAAAATTGGTGACATTAAATGGTGATTGAATCTTTTAACAACATGCATTTTCATGTGTTCATCACAGCCCCCAACCAGCTTATTACTAGTCTCTAGCTATTCAAGCGTAAATAGAATATGGAAAACTACCTAAGCACTTCAATCAAAACGTCAGTTCGAGATCACTGTTGCTATCATGGTTTTTTCAATTACAACTTCCATAATTTGTGTGTGTGTGAACTAAGCCATAACCATCTAACCACAAACCACAATAGATATAGCCTTGAGAATTTCTCCAAGTAAAAGCCTCAACTCCATATCCTCACAGGTGTATGACTGTTTAAAAGGTTAGGACTTCTCTTATGGAGTTGGAAAACAGTTAAGCACTCAAGAAAAAGTCAATTTTAAGGACAGACATATAAACTAACATTGATCCGAAGATATGAAAATTATTTGTTTAAAAATCAATTATTCATATCTTACGTCAACTTTAGAACTTTAATTGGCTGGTGAGAACAATACAATTATAACTTGGTGAGAAAACTGTTTTACAAGGTATTTGTCTTCTAAAATTGAATGAAGACTTTATTAAACTGAATTGCTTCTTCTTTTTTTTCTTGTTTTTGGTACTTTTGTGTTTTTTTTTTTTTTTTTTTTTTTTTGAAGAATACAAGGAAGCATTACAAAGGTTTCTCACCAAATTATATTATGCACAAATGTAACCAACTTATCCCTTAATTCAAATAATATCATTCTAAACAAAAATTAACCAATTCAAAGGATCAATGAAAGTTCATAAGCTGTTTTCTCAACCTTTCCACTTACTCACAAAAGATATGTGAGATTTAGAAAAATATATACTTAAACATGGGAATTCTCTTGGCTATATAAATTGAATCATCCATCTTACCACAAGGCTTAGCATTGTGCTCAAAAATATTTTGGAAGTCATTCTTTAATAACCTAGATAGAAATAGTGACTCAACCTAATCAATTCTGAAATCATACTTAGGCAGAAAAGCAAATTCCTTTATACAAGAATTACCAAGACTACAAGCAGTAAACGACAATGCATGAAATATAAAACAAAATAACAAAAAGTTAGTTAAAATGCATTTCAAAAGTTAGTACTAAAACTCCTTACTCTGCCATTCTAATTTGACCTAGAATGCGTCTCAATAGTTCAAGAATGAACTCTTTACTCTGCCGTTTTAATCAAATGTCGGACCACAATTTTTTATTTTTTATTTTTTATTTTTATTTTTATTTTTTTGCAAAATGCAACGTATGTCTACTATCCTCCCCCCAAACCAGATGAAACATTGTCCTCAATGTTTAAATAGAAAGAGATAAAGTATAGGAGACATTACCTGAAACGCCAGTTATTTGAAAGAAACAAACCTGAGAGACACTTAAGCAAATATAAACTAAAATGATGGTACTGATAAATAAATAAATAAAAAGAAATATTTACAAACGGAGTGTCAGATCCAATTTTCGCTTGTTAAGGCCCACTGACCAATCGATCCGAGTTATTGCTGGGTCAGGTTCGTAGGTAACTGCCTGTAATTTGTTAATCAATTCATCCGCCTCAGTAGCAGAAACCAGGATCTATCGCGCCGAATGTGAAATAAAATTCTGTTCCACAGCTTGATCAAGAAAACAAAGTAAGCAATCAAAATAGTTATTAATATTCAACAAACCTATGGGTTTTCGGTGGATATTCAGTTGGGCCCAAGAGACAATTTGAAAAATTTCTTCCAAGGTACCAAAACCACCTGGTAAAGCAATAAAAGCGTCTGCATTGCAAAGCATTCTGGCTATACGTTCATGCATGGATGAGACTTGTAATTCTTCCCCTATTGTTTTTCCGGTCAGGTTTCCCATGGCCAAAGCTGTAGGAATAATACCTAAAACTTGACTTCCTCCTAAATGTGCAGCTGTTGACACACACCCCATTAGCCCAAGGCTACCTCCTCCATAAATCAAATGAATTTTTCTTGCAGCTAATGTTTTTCCTAGATTGTTTGCTGCTTCTACGAACACTTTACTCTCCCCAGGACTAGATCCACAAAATACACATATATTTTGAAATTGTCGAACTTGGGTTTCCTTCATATCTACTCTCACCTTTATCTCAATATATGAAAATGAAGAAACTGAGGTGCTGTATTTGTAGAGTGCCAAATGACAACAATGATTATGGTAACCCGACAGTTTGTCAAAAGAGAGTTAAAAATAAAACACAAAAATTTAAACATAATGACCCGCATGCATTATTGAACAAAAAGATTTGAATTTAAGACATCTACATGAGTAGCCCTACTATTTATAAAATAAAGTTTGAAATTAAAACACATGTATTTACAAGTAGTTGTGATTGTGGCTCACATCTTCCTCTGGTTTTACGTCCAGTAACGGCTTAAACGCCCTCTATGGGTCGGGGATAGGCTTCCCATCCAATTTTCTTATAAATTGGCAAACAGGGTCTTTTAGAGTCAGATTCCCGAGACTATACCATTGATGTTCATTTTTGAATTTGTTCCATAAATCGAGAAGTTCACGTTGCACGAGCCCACAGGGATGCGTCTCAAGAGTCAATAGGATATCATCCAAAGACTCCTTACTCAGTCCATCCTTAATGAACTGAATTTTATCTTCTCGATTTCTAGATACGAATCCTAAAGAACGACAACTCCGATTACAATTCCATCGAGCACATTTATGACAGACTTGTAACCTTTTTGCTCGTCGCCTTTTGGCATAAGAGCTTCTTCCAAGACCAGGCATATGAGAAACAAAGTCATTTTCAAACTCACCAGACAACCGAACCTTGGCTTCAATTAACCAACGAAGGTCCACAGGGATATTACCCAACATCAATAGCCTTAGTCTTTCACACCATGCTTTGTAAATCTTAAGTAGAGCATTTTGAGGAAATGAAGGAAAACGTTTTTTAAGGTTGGCAAGAATGCGATCCATTTTGAAAGAAAGAAAAGAGATGAATGCACAGTTTGAGGGACAGTTTTTAGGGAACTGAAAAACCGACTTTAATAGTCACGGAGTACCGTATCCGCCACTTGACCGGGAAATAAAATCACACTGAAGAAAAAATAAAAAGAAGAAAATAAAGTAAAATAAAATGTGCAGGAAAATAAAAGTAAAAATAGAAAGTCAAAAGATAAAATATAGACAAAATATAAAATATGGTACAGATAGATTGAACTTGATCAATCACGATAGACAGGATCCACAAGAGGGATCTCGCCTAGGTACATAGAGTCGTTTACCTTTTCCACGTAGCTTTTTAGCCGCTGTCCATTCACTTTGAAAGTCCGTCCATCAGTGGGGTCTTCTATTTCAACAGCACCATTAGGAAAAACATGTCTTACCATAAATGGACCAGTCCATCGAGATCTCAACTTTCCAGGGTGAAAATGCAATCGAGAATCATAAAGATAGACCCGTTGATTTGGCTTAAAGTGTTTCCTTGAGATCTGTTTGTTATGAGCTACTTTCATTTTAGCTTTGTAAATTCTGGAGTTGTCATATGCGTCATTTCGTAGCTCTTCTATTTCTGACAATTGTAACTTTCTCTGAAGTCCTGCAACATTCAAATCAAAGTTAAGGGCTTTGACAGCCCAATAAGCTTTATGAGGTTTTCTAGAACTGAAATATGTTCCTTGGTCACCAATGATGACACGTGGTGTCTCGCGTTTTGATGATTTTGGCTTCTCCCTCTCACATGGCAACTTTTCAATGCCTGGTTTCCAAAATCGAATCCCTTTATCCTGTGAGTCAAAAATACTAAACATATCAGTTGTTTCATCAGGATAATACAATTCTTCAATATCAAAATCAAAGAGATTTTCTAAAGAATTAGAGCCATGATTTTTATAAGCTTCCTCCGCTCCAAGTGTGTCTATCATATATGAATGATAGCATTCGTCTTCTTCTCGTGATTGCTTATCAATATGAAAAATGTTCACCTCAAGAGTCATATTCCCAAAAGATAATTTCATTAGACCATTTCTGCAATCAATAAGAGCATTAGCAGTGGCAAGAAAAGGTCTCCCCAAAATAAGAGGGATTTTTGACTCCATGTTAACAACAGAATGAGTATCTAAAACAAGAAAATCAACAGGGTAGTAAAATTTATCAATTTGCAACAAAACATCTTCTACTATTCCCCGTGGTTTCTTGATTGATCGGTCAGCTAATTGTAGGACTACAGATGTTGGTTTAATCTCACCAAGTCCCAATTGCAAGTAAATAGAATAAGGCATTAAATTTACGCTTGCTCCTATGTCCAATAAAGCTTGACCAAACTCATGTGTCCCAATTTGGCAGGAGATTGTGGGACATCCTGGGTCTTTATACTTGGGTGGTGTCTTTTGTTCAATCACTGCACTTACCTGTTCTGCCAAAAATGCAGTTTTCTTCACATGGTGTTTTCTTTTGATAGTGCATAAATCCTTGATGACTTTGGCATAAGTTGGAACCTGCTTAATCAAATGTAACAAGGGAAGATTAATTTTAACTTGTTTCAAATGTTCCAAAATCTCACCTTGAATTTCTGAATTTTTCCCAACCGGTCGAAGAGCTTGAGGAAAAGGCACTGGGATTGAAAACTTACTTTCGGGCTCTTTTTCCATTGTGGCCTCTTTTTCAAGGGGGGCATCTTTACTACTCGTAGATGTGTTAATTTCAGGAGTAGGCTAACTTACAATCTTACCACTTCGAGTAGTAATGGCATTGACTTCTTTGAGATTTTGAACATCAGAAGTAGAAGCTTGTGCCATGAATTGTCCTTTTGGATTGGATTGAGGTTGAGATGGAATCTTACCTCGCTCTTGTACAGTTAAGGCACTGGTCAATTTTGTGATTTGACTCTTGATTTCTTTGTTTTCGTCCACCACCTGTGCAAGAATTGTTTCAAATTTTTGATTAGTCTTACTTTGTGCCTCCATAAATGCTTGTAATGTATCCTCTAAAGAACTCCTAGTTGGTCGTGCATTATATTGAGGTGCAACATAAGACTTGGGTGCTTGTTGTTCTTGTTTCCATTGGTTGTTGGCTTGTTGGTCAGATTTCCAACTGAAATTTGGGTGGTTTCTCCAGCTAGGATTATATGTTTCAGAGTAGGGTAATAAGGCTTCTTGTACATCCCTAGGGCATTACATTATTCCTCATATATCCCTCTCATCTCACTATACGTGGGGCAATCCTGAGCTAAGTGTTCCACTCCTCCACAGACAAAACAGACATCGTGTGACTCAACTCTAGCAACCGTGTGGGTGACCCTTCTATCTTTGGATTTCAAGGCCTCTAACTCCCTAGTTAAGACCTCTAATTGGGCTTTGAGGTTATCCTCTTCCCTAAGATGGAAAACTCCATTGGGTCGTGACCTATTTGTGCTTTCAGTAATGCTAGGTCCAGTCCATGCATGGGCTTTTTCGGCTAAGTCATTAAGAAATTCTATAACTTCCTCAGGATCTTTGTGAAGGAACTCCCCATTACACATCATCTCAACAAATTGGTGCTCTGTAATTGTAAGTCCCTCATAGAAATAACTAACCAAGCGCCAATTTTCATACCCATGGTGAGGGCACAGATTTAGCAACTCTTTAAACCTTTCCCATGCTTGATATAAGGTTTCACTGTGTTTTTGGGAGAATGAAGAAATTTGTCTTTTCAGGCCATTAGTTTTGTGTTGTGGGAAGTATTTATTGAAAAATGCTTGGGTTATTTCTGCCCAAGTTCCTATAGACCTCGGCCTCAAAGAGTATAGCCAACTTTTTGCTTTGTCTTTCAAAGAAAAAGGGAAAAATTTAAGTCTAACAGTGTCTATGGCTTCAGGTTGGCTATGGAAGGTGGCAATTACCTCTTCAAATTTCCTAACATGTACATAAGGATTTTCACTATCTAGACCATGAAAAGTGGGAAGAAGTTGTATCATTCCAGGTTTAAAATCCGAATGTGGTATGTTAGGTGGAAATATAATGCATGATGGTGTGGCTGTGCGAGTAGGATGCAAGTAATCTTTGAGAGTTCTAACGGGGTTTTCTTCGTGTTGGCTCATTGTGTTAGAATTACAAGATGAACTAGAAGGTAAATTCTCTTCACTTACAAATTGTGGGAGTGGTTCTAGTTCTAGTTCTAGTTCTCTTACAAATCTTCCTCGTTTGTCTCTAGGTCGATGCATACATCCTAATTTTTTTTTTTTTTTTTTAAGGAAAGAAATGCTTAAGGAAAATTAAGAAGTGGAATAAACATAACAAGAAATAGAAATAAGTTAGGTGGTAAGACCAACCATGAAATATAAATACAATAACTAAACAAAAGACTATAAAGTACGAAAAAAAAAAGTACAATAAATAAATAATAAAAAGAAAATACAATAAGTAAATAAATACAAGGTTAGGCGGTAGAACTGGCCATAAAAAGAAAATACAACATATTAAATAAAGAAAATAAATTACAATAAATACGTAAAAGAAAATGAAAATAAAGTACAATAAAAAAAAGTGCAATAAATAAATAGAGTACAATAAGAAATAAAGAAACTAAGTTAGGCGGTAGAACCAGCCACAAAATAAAATAAAATACAACAAATTAACTAAAAAAAAGTACAATAAATAAATAAAAGAAAGTTAACGAAGTTAGGCGGTAAAACCAGCCATTAAAAAAAAGTGCAATAAATAAACTAAAGAAAATAAAGTGCGATAAATAGATAAAAGAAAATAAACTAATTAGGCGGTAAAACCAGCCATTAAGATAATATAAAATATAACAAATTAACTAAAGAAAACAAAATAAATTAGGTGGTAGAACCAACCATGAATAATAAATAAATTACAACAAAGGAAATAAAACTAAGATTTTACAAAGAAAAAAAAAATATACAAAGTTACCACTTTAGTATTTATAATCGCAACCAACTTTCGCTTAATGTGCTTCCCCGGCAACGGCGCTAAATTTTTGTTTACGCTCAAAATATAACGCGGCTATCGCAATATAGATTGAGGTGTCGATCCCACGAGGAAGCTCTTGGCAAAATAGGTTGGTGAAGTAAAATATTAAAGCAGTAGCAAAGGGTTAATTGATTTAAATGGATGAGATAGAATTGTCTATGAATTGAAGAAAATGTCTTATGATAATTCAAACAAGGCTTTGAGAATCACAATTATGCTTTATAAATCTACTCTATACTTTGATTCGATATTTATAACTCAACTGAAAGTTTCACATCCCAAACAATCAATCGGAAGGTATGTAATATATAGCACATTTGATAACGCATGTATTTGATTTAGTTAAACTCTTTGCAAACATTAGCACACATCATGTTATTTATACAAGTTATCTAAGATCGACAATATATCATTTTGACAATATTGCAGTAAAAGATTAACTTGAATATCAAACATTTATTGCCCTTACATGTTATCCAAGATCGACAATATATCAAATTGACAATACTGCAGTAAAAGATTAACATATAAAACAATGTAACCAGTAACAATTATAAATCAACATAAATCACATAAGAAAAGCATGACTAAACATATATGAGACATGAGAATTATAACTTCTGGATTATAGAAAATAAAATAGATAAGAGTTTAATCAAAACCAAACTTACAACATTTATAGCTCTTGACACCGAATCAAAGCATGGAAGTAGATTTACTACACATAAAAGTTCATCTCTTAGCCTTGCTAGGAACTCTAGCCTAAATTACAATACATGTTAATGAGAATAAAAGAAGAGAGAAATTTGTCGTTTAAAAACGTCCTAAGGGTCTCCTTATATAGGCAATGAATGGACATATGTCATGGATGACATCAATCTTTAATAATTTTAAGTCAATAACTCGTGTATCCACTTGCAGCACGTTTTTGATAATGTAAATGATCAATTCAGCTTCTATGGCCGACATGAAAGTTGTATAATTTTGACTCTTCTTTCCATAGGCACTGATTTCATGCAAATTGGATGAGTATCCAATGAGATATGAGCAAAATTCCAAAGATACACCAGAATTCGGCCAACAACCATTTTACCCATTTGCAATGCGATTTGGTCCATGATAACGGCTGATTTGGACTTTACCATAAACATACGAGTTGTTGATAGTTAAGTCAGAAATTCACAGCTTCAATAATTATACCAATTGAGTACGTATTTTGGGAGATACGGTCCAAATACCTAAGTTGGGTCAAGCTGGGTAAGAGTTGTAGTCCGATTCTGTTGTATCTCAATTTTTGGCCCATAACATGTTGGATTTGGCTTTTTCACTATTCTTCAAATTTGTGTAAGATTGAGTCATGTTGCACCAGGTTCAAGAATTTCTTCATTTCGATTTCTACATTGAGAGTTATGTCCAATTTACCTAAACCTGTCCAAATAACATTCATTAATCACAATTTAAGGAGAACACTTTATTTCAAGCTAAAAATACAGAAAATACTAAAATTGGTGACATTAAATGGTGATTGAATCTTTTAACAACATGCATTTTCATGTGTTCATCAAGAGCCCGAAAATAAGTTTTCAATTCCAGTGCTTTTTCCTCAAGCCTTCGATCGGTTAAAAAAGATTCAAAAATTCAAGGTGAGATTTTAGACATTTGAAACAAGTTAAGATTAATCTTCCTTTGTTGCATTTGATTAAGCAGGTTCCAACTTTTGCCAAAGTCATCAAGGATCTATGCACTATCAAAAGAAAACACCATGTCAAAAAAACTGTATTTTTGGCAGAATAGGTAAGTGCAGAGATTGAACAAAAGACACCATCCAAGTATAAAGATGCAGGATGTCCCATAATCTCCTGTCAAATTGGGACACATGAGTTTGGTAAAACTTTGTTGGACTTAGGAGCAAATGTAAATTTAATGCCCTATTCTATTTACTTGCAATTGGAACTTTATGAGATTAAACCTACATCTATAGTTCTACAATTAGCTGACCGATCAATCAAGAAACCACAAAAAATAGTAAAAGATGTTTTATTGTAAATTAATAAATTTTACTACCCTGTTGATTTTTTTTATTTTAGATACTCATTCTTTTATTAACATGAAGTCAAAAATCCCTCTTATTTTGGGGAGACATTTTCTAGCCACTGCTAACTCTCTTATTAATTGCAGAAATGGTCAAATAAAATTATCTTTTGGAAATATGACTCTTGAGGTGAATATTTTCAATATTGGCAAACAACCACAAGACGAAGACGAGTGCTATCATTCATATATGATAGACACACTTGTAGTAGAGGAAGCTTATAAAATCATGGCTCTGATTCTTTGAAAAACCTTCTCAATTTTGATTTTGAAGAATTGTATTATCCTGATGTAATAATTGATGTGTTTAATATTTTTGACTCATAGGATAAAAGGACTCGATTTTGGCAGTCACGCTTTGAAGAGTTGCCACAAGAGATGAAGAGATCAAAACCATCAAACCTCGAGACACTATAAGTTGAGCTTTCTCCACTACCCAAAGGTTTGAAACATGCATTCTTAAGACCAGGTGATACCTTTCCTATCATCATTTATTCTGAACTTAGTGCTGAACAAGAGAAAAATTTGATAAAATTGTTAAAGGACATAAGTCTGCACTAGGCTAGACTATAGCTGATATTAAAGGTATTTCTCCATTGATATGCTCCCATAAAATTCATTTAGAGGAAAGTACCCAACCTCGTAGGGACCCATAAAGAAGACTTAGCCCAATAATGAAAGAAGTAGCGAAGAAAGAGGTCTTCAAACTATTAGATGCGGGTATAATCTACCCAATTTTTTATAGTCAATAGGTAAGTCCAACTCAAGTAGTTTCTAAGAAATTTGGAATTACTGTTCTAACTAGGGTAGTAAGTGGTTGGAGAATGTGCATTGATTATAGAAAGTTAAACACAGCCACTAGGAAAGACTATTTTCCATTGCCTTATATCAACCAAATTTTAGAATGTGTAACTGGACATCCTTTTTATTGCTTTCTTGATGGGTATTCAGGATATTACCAGATTGAGATAGCTATAAAAGATCAAGAAAAAACCACTTTTACATGCTCTTTAGTACTTATGCTTTTTGTAGAATGCCATTTGAATTATGTAATGGACTAGCTACTTTTCAGCATTGTATGTTGAGTATTTTCTCTGATATGGTTGGAAAATGAATGGAAGTCTTTATGGATAATTTGACTGTTTTTTGTAATCGTTTGATTTATGCCTACTTAACTTGAAATCTGTTTTGAGTAAATGTTAAGAAAAAGGTCTTGTGCTAAATTGGGAGAAATGTTATTTCATGGTATCTTCAGGAATCATTTTGGGGCACATTGTATCTAAAAGAGGGATAGAGTTTGATGATGCGATATTTCTATATCATAAATTAAGTGCAAGTATACACTATCGTATGCAAGTAATAAAGAGACTAAATAAGTCGGATGTCGAACCCACAGGGATAATTTTTTCTTTTTAACCAATTACTAAAATTATATCTTCCTAATAATTATTCAGAAAAATAAAAATCTAAGAATGAATGTAAGAAATATAAAAGCAAAAACACAATGCAATAAGATTTAAAGATAGCAACGTAGAGAAAACCTAGGATTAATACTATCCCTCAATATGCTTTTTAATGATTAATCCTTTAATATTTAACTCACTTAGTCTTTATTATTGATCAAGACACTAATGTATTCACAAGCTTCTTCCAAGGTCATGCAAGTATACCCTAATTTACCAAATACCTATATTCCTATGGTACTTGTAATAAATTAAGATTCATTAAGATTAGATCTTATTGATCATACATGCCAATTAGGTATATTCCTATCCTAAATTGAAACTTGCATATGCAACATTGAATGTTACTCTACAATCATGCATCAAATTACCTAGGTATAAATATATTGATTCCTCTTCCGAGTTTATCAAAATATTACCAATTCATTCACCATATATTGGCCAGATATATTGAAGCATTAAACACAAGTAATTTAAATAATAAAGGACTAAGTTTATTAAATACTAAAAGATATGGCAATTTAAGCGCACATATTGAGTTCAAATATTAACCCTAGAAAATAAGTTTAGTTCATGGCTACAAGAGAACAGCAGTAAAAATAATTATAAATCATGATACAATTATTAGCAAACCGATATAGATGTCGAATTGCTCTTAATTGCGCTGCCTAGGAACTCTTGATGCCGAAGAACGTCTTGTATCTCTCTCTAAAGTTGATTCAATTAAGATCCTATTGCTCTCTAAGACTGGTGCTTTGTATTATTGGTGCTCTTGGGTCGTCTTGGATTGATTCTTGAAGGTTGGGAACGAGTAGCTTATGTTGATAGCGCTGGGGCGATGGAGCGTTGCTGGCGCGGTGACTCTTCGGCGCTGGGGCGCTAGACGCGACTTAAGCAGGTCATTTTTCTTATTTCGATCACTATTTCAGCGCTGAGGCGACAATACTTATGGCGCAGGGGCGCTGGACTCATAATTTGAAAACTTTGCATTTTAGTCCCTGTTTTCGCTCCTTTAAATTTCGTTCAAGTCCCTATAAATAACAATAATGCACATAAATAGCCATCTATTCTCATAAAATCATAAAATATCAATAATAAAAATATGAGAAAATATATGACAAATTTGTCCTTATCAGTTGACAAGGAAAAAATTGAATTAATCTCTAAATTACCTACACCTAAAACGGTAAAAGATGTCTTATCTTTTCTTGGACACGCTGGCTTTTACAGAAGGTTTATACAAAATTTTTCTACCATATCTAGACCATTGTGTAACTTTTTGCTAAAAGATGCAGAATTTACATGGACACAAGAGTGTGAGGAGGCATTCCGAACACTCATTGCCAAACTCACCACCGCTCCTATCATGCAATCACTGAATTCGAACCTCTCATTTGAAATTATGTGTGATGTAAGTAATTATGCTGTAGGAGCAGTTCTTGAGCAACGAAGGGAGGGAAAACCCTTTGTTATTTATTATGCTAGTAAGACTTTGAATGATGCTCAGATGAATTACATTACTACTAAAAAGGAACTACTAGCTGTTATTTTTACCTTAGACAAATTCTGTTCTTATTTGATTGGTTCACTTATTGTTGTTTTTACTAACCAAGTAGCCCTTAAGTACCTTCTTTCTGAGAAGGATGCTAAAGCTCATTTAATTAGGTGGATTCTTCCTTTGCAGGAATTTGATCTAACCATCAAAGACAAGAAAGGCGTTGAAAATGTTGTTGCTGATCATCTATCCCGCCTTGAGTTCACTGACTCCACTAATTTACCACCCATTCGAGACGATTTTCCTAATGAACAATTTTTTGCATTAAGTCAAATACCTTGGTATGCACATATCGTAAATTATTTAGTTTATGGTGAACTTTCATCTGACTGGAGTGTACAAGATAAGCGTAAGTTCTTGGTTGAGGTACATAATTGTTATTGGGATGATCCATATCTTTTCAAATACTATCCTGACCAAATCATGAGACGTTGCATTCCTAAAAGTGAAGTTTCTAGTGTTTTAAATTTTTGCTATAGTGCTGCTTGTGGTAGTTATTTTTCTATGAAGAAGACAACTGTGAAAATTTTACAGTGTGGTCTTTACTGGCTCACTTTGTTCAAAGACACTAATAAGTTTTGTCGTTCCTGTGAATGATGTCAAAAGTTAAGTGATTTATCTCGAAGAAATATGATGCCTCTTAACTCTATTCTTATTATCGAGATATTTGACTATTAAGGTATCAATTTTATGGGTCTTTTTCCCTCATCTTTTGGCTACCTTTACATCATTTTAGCTGTTGACTATATATCAAAATGGGTGGAGGCTATAGTTTGTCGTACTAATGATAATACAATTATGGTAAAATTCTTAAAAGAAAATGTGTTATCTAGGTATGGTACGCCATGTGTCATCATTAGTGACCAAGGAACACATTTTTGTAATCATTCTTTTGAAGCGTTGATGCGCAGGTATGGTGTTCTTCACAAAGTTTTCACTACATACTATCCACAGACAAATGGACAAGCCGAGCTAGCAAATAGAGAGGTTAAATAGATTTTAAAAAAGATGGTTAACCCGAATTGTAAAGATTGGTCTCTACGCTTTTCTGATGCATTATCGGCATATCGCACTGCATATAAAACCATCTTAGAAATGTCTCCATACCGGCTTGTTTATGAGAAAGCTTGCCATTTACTTGTGGAGTTAGATCATAAAGCTTATTAGGCTGTCAAAGCCCTTAATTTTGATTTGAATATTGTAGGTCTCCAAAGAAAGTTACAATTGTCAGAAATAGAAGTGTTAGGAAATGACGCATATGACAACTACAGAATTTACAAGGGTAAAATGATACTAGCTCATGATAAACAAATCTCAAGGAAACACTTTGAGCCAAATCAGCGGGTCTATCTTTATGATTTTCGATTGTATTTACACCCTGAAAAGTTGAGATCTTGATGGACTGGTCCATTTATGGTAAAGCACGTTTTTTCTAATAGTGCTGTCGAAATAGAGGACCCCACTGATGGATGAAATTTCAAAGTGAATGGACAGCTGCTGAAAAGCTTTGTGGAAAAGGTAGAATACTCTATGTACCTAGGCGAGATCCCTCTTGTGGATCCTGTCTATCATGCTTGATCAGGTTCAATCTATCTGTACCATATTTTATATTTTGTCTATATTTTATCTTTTGACTTTTAATTTTTTCTTTTATTTTCTTTCACATTTTATTTTACTTTATTTTCTTTCTTTTCTTCAGTATAAGTTTATTTTTCGATCAAGTGGCGGAGACGGTACTCCATGACTATTAAAGTCAGTTTTTCAATTCCCTAAAAACTATCCCTTAAACTGTGCATTCATTTCTTTTCTTTCTTTCAAAATGGATTGCATTCTTGCCAACCTTAAAAAACGTTTTCCTTCATTGCCTCAAAATGCTTTACTTAAGATTTATAAAGTACGGTGTGAAAGACTAAGGCTATTAATGTTGGCTAATATCCATGTGGATCTTTATTAGTTAATTGAAGCCAATGTTCGATTATCTGGTGAATCTGTAAATGATTTTGCTTCTTATATGCTTGGTCTTGAAAAAAGCTCTTATGCCAAAAGGCGACGAGTAAAGAGATTACAAGTCTGTCATAAATGTGCTCGATGGAATTGTAACTGGAGTTATCGTTCTTTAAAATTTACATCTAGAAATCGAGAAGACAATTCAGTTCATTAAGGATGGACTGAGTAAGGAGTCCTTGGATGATATCCTATTGACTCTTAAGATGCATCCCTGTGGGCTCGTGCAATGTGAACTTCTTAATTTATGGAATAAATTCAAAAATGAACATCAATGGCATAGTCTCAAAAATCTGACTCTAAAAAACCCTGTTTGCCAATTTATAAGAAAAGTGGATGGGAAACCTATCCCCAACCCATAGAGGGTATTTAAGCCGTTACTGGAAGTAAAACCAAAGGCAGATGTGAGCTACAATCACAAATACTTGTAAATACATGTGTTTTAATTTCAAACTTTATTTTATGAATAGTAGGACTACTTATGTAGATGTTTTAAATTCAAATCTTTTTGTTCAATAATGCATGTGGGTCGTTATGTTTAAATTTTTGTGTTTATTTTTAACTTTCTTCTGACAAACTGTCGAGTTACCATAATCATTGTTATCATTTGGTACTCTATAAATACAGCACCTCGTTTTCTTCTTTTTCATATATTGAGATAAATGTGAGTGTAGATATAAAGGAAACCCTAGTTCAACAATTTTGAAATATATGTGTATTTTGTGGATCTAGTCTTGGGGAAATAAAGTGTTTGTAGAAGCAATAAATAATCTAGAAAAATCATTAGCTGTAAGAAAAATTCATTTGATTTATAGAGGGGCTAGCCTTAGGTTAATAGGTTAATAGGGTGTGTGTCAACAACTATACATTTAGGAGGAAGTTAAGTTTTAGGTATTATTTCTACAGCTTTAGTTGTGGAAAACCTGACTAGGAAAACAATAAGGGAAGAATTATGAGTCTCATCCATGTATAAACGTATAGCTAGAATGTTTTACAATGCAGACGCTTTTATTGCTTTACTAGGTAGTTTTGGTACCTTAGAAGAAATTTTCCAAATTGTCTCTTGAGCCCAGCTGAATATCCACCGAAAACCCATAGGTTTGTTAAATGTTAATAACTATTTTGATTGCTTATTCTGTTTTCTTGATTAAGCTATAGAACAGAATTTTATTTCACATTCGGCGTGACAGACCCTGATTTCTGCTATCAATGCGAATGAATTGATTGACAAATTACAGGTAGTTACCTACAAACCTGACCCAACAATATCTCGAATCGATTGGTCAGTGGGCCTTAAAAAGCAAAATTTGGATCTGACACTTCATTTGTAAATTTTTCTTTGTTTTATTTATCAGCATTGTCATTTTAGTTCATATTTGCTTAAGTTTCTCTCAGGTTTGTTTCTTTCGAATAAACTGGCATTTCAAGTAATGTCTCTTATACTTTATTTCTTTCTATTTAAATATTGAGGATAGTGTTTCATCTAGTTTGGGGGAAGATAGTAGACATACATTGCATTTTGCATTAAAAAAAAATTTTGTGGTCCGACATTTGATTAAAATGGCAGAGTAAATAGTTCATTCTTGAACTCCTGAGACACATTCTAGGTCAAATTAGAATAGTAGAGTAAGGAGCTTTATTTTTAACTTTTGAAACGTATTTTAACTAACTTTTTATTATTTTGCTTTATATTTCATGCATTGTTGTCTATTGCTTGTAGTCTCGGTAATTCCTGTACAAATAAATTTGCTTTTCTGCCTAGGTATGATTTCAAAATTATTTAGGTTTAGTCACTGTTTCTATTTAGGTTACTAAAGAAAGACTTCTAAAATATTTTTGAGCACAATATTAGCCTTATGGTAAGATGAATGATTCAATTTATATAGCCAAGAGAATTCCCATGTTTAAGTATATATTTTTTCTAATCTCACATATTTTTTGTAAGTAAGTGGAAAGGTTGAGAAAACAGCTTATGAACCTTCATTGATCCTTTGAATTAGTTAATTTTTATTTAAATTGATATTATTTGAATTACGAAATAAGTTGGTTGCATTTGTATATAATATAATTTGGTGAGAAACCTTTGTAATGCTTTCTTGTATTCTTCAAAATAAAAAAATAAAAAAATAAAAAAAAGAAAAATATATATATATATATGTATACAAAAAAAAGAATAAATTCAATTTAATAAAGTCTTTATTCAATTTTAAAAGACAAATTGTTTTTGTATGGCAGTTTTCTCACTAAGTTACATTGGTATTATTCTTACAAGACAATTGAAGTCCTAAAGCTGGTGTATGTTAAGAATAATTGAATTCTAAACAAAAGATTTTTCTATCTTTGGATCAAAGTTAGTTTATATGCCTGTCCTTAAAATTGACTTTTTCTTGAGTGCTTAACTGTTTTCCAACTCTATAAGAAAAGTCCTAACCTTTTAAACAGTCATACACCTGTGAGGATATAGAGTTGAGGCTTTTACTTGGAGAAATTCTCAAGGCCATATCTATTGTTGTTTGTGGTAAGATGATTATGGCTTAGTTCACACACACAAATTTTGAAAGTTGTAATTGAAGAAAACCATAATAGCAACAATGACTTTGAATTGACTTTTTGTTTAAAATGCTTAGATAGTTTTGCATATTCTATTTACGCTTGAATTGCTAGAGACTAGCAATAAACTGGTTGGGGTCTGTGATGAGCACATGAAAATGCATATTTATTAAGAGATTCAGTCACCATTTAATGTCACTAATTTTTGCATTTTCTTGTATTTTAACTTGAAATAAAATGTTCTCCTTAAATTGTGGTTAATGAATGTTATTTACACAGGTTTAGGTAAAATTAACATAACTCTCAATGTAGAAATTGAAATGAAAGAATTCTTGAACATGGTACAACATGACTCAATCTTACACAAACTTGAAGAATAGTTAAAAAGCCAAATCTAACATGTTATAGGCCAAATATTGAGATACAATAGAATCGGGCTACAACTTTAGGTTAGCTTGACCCAACTCACGTATTTGGATTGTATCTCACAAAATACATACTCAATTGGTATAATTTTTGAATCTATAAAATACTGACTTAATTATCAACAACTTTTATGTTGATGGTAAAGTCCAAATCAGCCTTTATCATGGACCAAATGGCATTACAAGTGGGTAAAAGGGTTGTTACCCGAATTCTGATGTATCTTTGGAATTTTGCTCATATCTCATTGGATACTCATCCAATTTGCAGGAAATTACTGCCTATAAAAAGAAGAGACAAACTTATACAACTTTTATGTCAGGCACAAAGACTACATTGATTATTTACATTATTAAAAATGTATTGTAAGTGGGTGAACGCTGTTGGCCTAAAATTATTAAAGATTGATGTCATACATGACATATTTTCATTCATTGCCTATATAAGGATACTCTTAGGACATTTTAAACATTAGATAATTCTCTCTTCTTTTCTTCTCATTAACATGTATTATAATTTAGGCTAGAGTTGTTGACAAGGCTAAGAGATAAACTTTTATGTGTAAGAAATTTACTTTTATGCTTTGATTCGTTGTCAAGAACTACAAATGTTTGTAAGTTTTGTTTTGATTAAACTCTTATCTATTTTATTTTCTATAATTCAGAGGTTATAATTATCATGTCTCATATATGTTCAGTCATACTTTTCTTATATGATTCTTGTTAAATTATAATTGTTATTGGTTATATTGTTTTATATGTTAATCTTTTACTATAATATTGTCAAATTGATATATTGTCGATCTTGGATAACATGTAAGGGCAATAAATGTTTGATATTCAAGTTGATCTTTTACTGTAATATTGTCAAACTGATATATTATCGATCTTAGATAACTTGTAGAAATAAACATGATTTGTGTTAATATTTACAAAAGAGTTTAGTCATATTGAATGCATGTGCTATCAAATGTGCTATATTTTACATATCTTCCGATTGATTGTTTAAATGTAAAACTGTCAATTGAATTATAAACATTGAATCAAAGTATATTAAAGATTTATAAAGCATAATTGTGATCCTCTAAGCCTTTCATAAATCATCATAAGATATTTCCTTCAATTCATAGACAATTCTATCTCATCCACTTAAATCAATTAATTTTATCCTTTACTATTGTTTTAATCTTTTACTTCACCAATCTATTTTGCCAAGAGCTTCCTCGTAAGATCGACACCTCAATCTATATTATGGTAGAAGCATTATTTTGGGCGTAAACAGATTTCTCTCGCATTGCTGTGCCAGTCTAAGATGCCATAACTTGGTTTACATATTCTCGTCATCTACAAAGAATAATGCAGAACCACTTACAACTTTATCTTTAAGCACATAAACACCTTTGTGCTTCTTTAGTGAGTTCAAGTTTCTCTTGAGGTTAGGAACATACCTAACATCTGTCAACTCTCTCACTTGCTCATCATGCAGTCTAAATCTAACACTATCAATTCCAATCATCTGACATGCAATATCATTACCCATTAACATATTACTACCTCTAATTGGCTAGAAATTTATAAACCCAGACTTTTGTGGACACATGTGAAAAGTAAAACCAGAATCAAGAACCTATTGTTCAACATTCTTATCATCAGTAGCGATGAGTGTCACTGCGTTGTTATAACTGTCATTAAAGGCTAGCATAGTATCTGCTTTCTGCTTGTCTTGTACTTTCTTCTTTAGATAGTCCTTTATGAAGTGTCATTCTTTCTTATAGCAATAGCACTTCCTAGGAGTTTTAGACTTCGATCTTGAGCCATTTTTCCTTCCATTTGTATATGAAGGCTTTCTATTACATGTAGACTTTCTACATTGTCCTTAATCTGTTTTCCTAATAACTTTGAGTTTAATGATGATTTCACATCGCTCATCATTAAGCTCTCTCCATCGTAGAGTAGCGTATCAACAAAACTCTCATAACTTTTGGAGAATGAACTAAGCATCATAATTGCTCTATCTTCATCTTCTATTTTGAAGTTGATAGAATCAAGATAAAAAATAATCTTATTGAAGTCGTCTATATGATCTTTCATCGGCGTCCTCCCTGACATGGATAGCTGATATAACTTTTTCTTTATATGCAATATATTAGCCAATGATTTTCACATATAAAGGGAGTCTATTTTCTTCCAAAGACCAATTGTCATTGTCTCATCTGCTACTTCCCTCAGTATTTCATCGCTCATGATAGAAAGATTATGCTGTAAGCTCTTTCTTGAATGTCTATTTTTTCTACTTCAACTTTAGATAACTTTGGCGTCTTTTCTTCTTCACTAGATAAAGCTGTAGTCTCCTCTAATACCGAGTCCAACCGTTGGCTCACCAAGAACACCTTTACCTTCATCTTCCAAAGACTGAAGTCATTCGTACCATTGAATTTCTCTACCTTATACTTGGGTACAGTCATGTCCGCTTAGAACCTGGCTCTGATACCAATTTATTGAAGTAGAAGCACATAAATAAGAAATATAACCCAAGCAATATTATGCAAAACAAGTAATTAAGAAGCTAAAGAGAGAAAAGTAGAAGAAGAACACACAGACTTTACGTGGTTCGACAACTTTCCTACATCCATAGCAGATCAAGATCCCTCACTCTTAATATTGAATCACAAGGCACTCATAAAGTATGCCTTTTACAAGAAAGACTTACAAACAAACACTATCTCTTGCAACCTACGAATTTTCTCTTACTAAGAATCACAAAGTATGTTTAAATCACAAAGATTTCTTAGGTTTTCACTAAGATGTGTTTACAAGTCAATAGAGAGCCTTTATATAAGTTTTAGGACATCTTAAATTTATCCTAAATGCGTGAGAGTCATATTATGGAGTCTTGTAACCATTGGGAGATGAAATAAGTTGATTTGAAATGGGAAACTCTTCCCCGCGTTGGGAGCCGCCGAACCCAACTCCTGTTGCTGCCGCTTTAGGCTGCCCGTCTGGGTGCCACAGCACTGGGCTGCCCGTCTAATCACCACAACGCTGGTCACCTGGCACTACAGTGCTCAAGTTCTGCTTTGGGAGCCGTCACGCCCAAGACCTAGTTACCGCGGTGCTCACACCTGGGCACCGTCTCTTATGTCTTTGCCTCATTTCACATCCGTCTTCAATCCTCCTATACCCAACACACTTTACTTGTTGTCCAAATCATATTCCAATGATTTTTAATCAATATTCTCACAGTACTACATCTTCACATGTTTATTATATATACTAACCATGTTTTGTTAGTATCGATAAAAATTACAATTGTATAGTTAAAAGTGGAGGAAAAAAGATAATAAAATGTGGCATATTATTAGATTGAAAGAGACCTAAACCTATATTCTTCATTGAAAGAAGGAAGTTAAGTTTAGCACTAGTCTTACCAAAAGATTAGGCTTTTTTCCTAATATCTCTTTATTGTGAAAGCATATGTTCTCAAGTAAATATAAAAGTAAGAAATAAAAATCAGATCAATCAAGAACACACACATAAATCAATTTATATGGTTCGATAAAAGTCTATGTTCATGGTATATCAAGGGATCATAACCTCTCTTATTAACTATTTTAGAAATTACGATGAATACAAAATAAAAAAAAAACTCTCAAATGAATCTATTTAATAAACATTTGTTCACACTTGAACAATAAACGCCTATAATGGTTTCACCCCAATGCATAAAAGCACTTAATGTCTACCTAACTCTTTAATCTCTCTTAGAGTCATTCTTTAATGCTTGATAAATTCAAACGGTTTATATAGTGCTTACAAAGTGTCATAATATCCCGAACCCGAGTCTATGTGTAGAAGTCTGAAACCCCCTCAAACAAGTTAAATTTAAGACAAAAACTGAAGTTTTTGAAACTAGGCTTAGCGATGCTAGTATAACCCGACACATTTGAGACCTAGAGTTATCTCCTAGCTTTTTTTACTTTTAACTTTCTATTTTACTCCTCCCCCGTATATCCGATGTATACTAAACTCTTAGTTAACTATTAACTTGGTATCTATCTCAATTTATTCCATACATGATTGTTGAATCACCAATTTTAACATACCATTCCTTGATTTAAAATCCCTCCATAAAATGTCTTTTGGATTCATCTGTACCAATGCTCTATCACTTAGAGCTAATTCAAGTTAAGTCTTTATTCAAACCTAACTCATCACGGGCCTGTGATTTTAGTCTTTAAATGTATGAATGCTCTTACATAGGGTATGAATACGACGCTTTCCCTTTTGACCTTCATCACTTTGGTGAGTTTGTTTTAGATGTCGTCTTATAGTTTGCATTACCCTAACACCTATTGTTGTTCTACCTTCGGCCATCCTTTTAGCCATATAGAACCCTCCGTTGTGCTTTTCATCTTACATCCTCATAAATCCTTTTATTACCCTTAGTTTTTCTATTTCTCCTCTAACCAAATATCTTTCTTTATCTAGCTTTCCTATGAATAACAAGTTTTTCCTAAGTTTAAGAACATACCTTATACTTTGTAAGTCCCTAAATTTTCTACTTTATGTTCTCAGCCTTATGTCGATCCCCTACGACCTTATAAGCTATGTCATTCCTTATTAATGCTTTATTCCTAATGGTATTATATTTGGTGAACAATAATGTTTCATGACACATATAGACATTACACCTAGAATCGAGTATCCATTTGCCAACATACTTTCTCTCAGAGACTACCGAGGAGTTTATAGCTTCGATGTCATCCTTATGAGTTACAATTATAGCATCTCCATCATTTTCTTTTGCTTTAGGACAACCTCTCATAAACTGCCCTTCCTTGTTATACAAAAACAACTTCTTAGATCTTCTCTTAAGTTGGTTATTCTTATTTTCTTTTACAACCAAACTTCTTGCACTGCCAGATTCAAATATCTTTCTCAATTCTTTTGAATTCAATGATATCTTGACATTATTGATTGTAAGAATCTCCCTACCAAATAAGAGCATATCAACAAAATTCTCGTAACTTGATGGTAATGTACTTAACAGGATGATGGCCTAGTCTTCATCCTCTATTTTGATGTTTAGAGTCTCAAAATTTATGGTAATCTTTTTGAAGATGCCAATATCATCTCTTATTAAAGATTACTCGAACATAGAGAGCTAGTATAACTTCTTCTGCACATGTAGATGAATTTCTAAAGACTTTTTCATATACAAGATGCCGAAGTTCTTCTATAGATCTAATATCATTTTCTCTCAAGTCACTTCTTTTGATACTTCGTCATTCAACACAAATATTATAATACTGTAGACTCTCTTTTGAATGGTATCCCATTCTATCTCCTCAAGTTTTGTAGGTTTTTTCTCTTTAATGGTAGTTGTTTGATTTCCTCTGAGGCTGAGTCTAACATTTCTTTCACTAGTAGAGCCATAACTTTTACATTCCATAAATTGAATTCATTCATTCTATTAAGCTTCTTTATATCTTGATTGGTATTTGTCATGGTTTAAATGCTACCTAAGTGTATTACCTAACATTGGTTCTGATACCAGTATGTTAAAGGGGAAAGATTAGGTTTAACACTAATCTCACTAAAAAATTACTCTTTCACCATAATATCCCTTTGTTGTAAAATCGTATGATCTCTAAAAAATATAAGAGTAGGAAATAAGAATCAGATCAATCAAGAACATACACAAAAACTAATTTATGTGGTTCGATAAAAGCATTCTTCCACGGAAGATCAAGGGACCCTAGCATCTGTTATTAACTATTCCAAAGATGACAAAGAATATAAAATAAAAAACTCTTAAAAGAATCTATTTGGCTTACTTTTATTTCTACATGACGAGTAATTCTATAGGTTTGGAGAAGTGTAAGGGAATAATTTTCATATATTTTACTTAGGGTTTTATTTAT
Source organism: Ailanthus altissimus (assembly GCA_946807835.1). Taxonomy (NCBI): domain Eukaryota; kingdom Viridiplantae; phylum Streptophyta; class Magnoliopsida; order Sapindales; family Simaroubaceae; genus Ailanthus; species Ailanthus altissimus. The sequence goes on from OX327689.1 coordinate 5,795,966, forward strand.
TTAATGAAGAATAAATGGTTGTTTACGTGCTTTATTGTTCACATATAAGGCTTAGGCCTAAATGAATGGAAACTGAAAAAATTGGAGCAAAACTATAAGATTTGGGATCAACAATGGAATTAGAGACCAAAAGGCAAAGTAATCAAAATTACTGAGTCACCGCTCTAGTGGTCAAGTCTCTGCTACTGCAGCAGCATTCTTAAGCTAAAGTTACTGCAGCAAAAAATGGCTTTCTCCCCAATGACATGAGTATAAAAAAATTGAATTCAATTGTAAAATTGTCATGGCCATAAAGGTGTAATGCTGCATCAGTAATGAGTTAGAGCTGCAGTGGCAAAACATATTAGTGTTGCAATGGCAAAAGAAATTTTTCCCCAGCAATCTGACATTTTCTAAAAGTAAAAAGGAATATAACTCTAAGACTCCAATCAATCCCTATATAAAGACCACTCATTTTCACCCTAAGGAAACACACAACACAAGTTTAGAGAGCAATTTGAGCATAATTAGAGAAATTTAAGAGAGAGAAGCAAAGGCAGTTCAAGGAAGTAAGAGATTATTGGTGAATCTTTGACAGATCAATCAATTATAATTTGATATATATATTGGTTTACTTTTGGTTGTATAATGTTTATTTTATTTTCAGTAATAATTCTCTTATAATCATGAGCTAATTTTTTTTTCTAAGGCTTTTACTTGAAGTCAATATGCGTGCTTAATTATTGAATCTTTTTAATATTTATTTGAACTTAATTCTTGTTATTTAAATGATTTGTTCTTAATGCTTCATTATATCTAGCAAATATTATGATTTTATTGGTAATACTTTAATAAAATCGAGAAAGGCATCACTGTATTTAGACCTTGATAATTTGATGCATAATTATCAAGAAATTTACAAGTTCCAACTTAAGATAGAGAAATGCCTATTTGGCATGTATGATCAATAAAGACTTGTTCTTAATGAATCTTGATTTATTATAATTACCATAGGAATATAGGCATTTGGTGAATTAAGATATGCTTACTTCACCTTGAGAGAGACTTATGAATACATTAGTGTTTTGATCAATAATAAGAATAGAGGGATTTAAATATTAAAGGATTAAGTTTATAGAAAACACATTAAGGGATAGTAAATAACCCTAGGCTTTCTCTATATTAATATTTCCTTCAAATATTTGAGTTGTGCTATTTCGTTTCTACATTCTAAATTAGTTATTGAATTATTTTTCAATCTAAAGGATTTGACTTTCTGTATAATTACTAATAAAGATATAATTTTAGTACTTGGTTGAGAATAAGAAATTTTCCTATGGGTTCGACATTTGACTTATAGTTCCTTAATTACTTATTTATGATAATGTATAGTGCTTAATTTTGTGCTTAGAAAATACATCCAACAGTAGTTGCTTAAGCCAATGAGCTTGAGGTGCATCAGAAGTCCAATTTTGTGGAATGAAAGTACCACATAATTCAAGAGATCTTAGTTAGATATTATGTAATTATATTTAGAGTATATTCAAGTGATAATGTAGCGGACCTAGTTACTAAAACCTTAACTCCTAATGTATTTTTAAAATCTTTAAAGTCTATAAGTATAAGATACTATGGTCAATAGTACTAAAGTAAGTATGAGTTATTTAAGATAGTGCTTACATGTCATTCTATTTTTTGCATGAATATTTATCAATATTTATACGATGCATATTTCTGTAAATCGATAATTTATTATATAGTAATAATTTTGTTCCTTTTCGGACATTGTAGATCTAAAGTTGGCTGGATTAAGGATAAAATTTAGTAATTCTAATAGTTAGAGTCTTGTCTATAATGGGACAAAAACCCTATAATATTTATTAGATATAGTTTTAAGGAATTACAAATGGTGCTAAGAAATGTTATTATATATTATATTTTTAACAACATTGTTCCTGATCAATATTTACTAATACAGGTTGATTAGTAAATCTTACAATTCAGTATATATCTATATTTGAATTATTCAGATGATTAGTCTTAGTAGATTGTGAGTTTACTGAAAGTTCATATAGACATATAGGTATTCAGTTAGGATTAGGTACTAAACTAACTCACGAGGACCTCTAGTAAAGATCCCATAAAGTCATCAATTGATGGTCTTCTCGAGCTGAGTAGTATTGATGGTCCTTTAACCTGGGTGCTATACTTGGCTTGTTAGTGATCCATCATGCTTTGATTTCACACATGTCATAGACGTTTCATGGTTCAATCTCTTAGTATCTATGGGTATGGTCCAATGCTGATGCAATGCGGTATGAATAGATATAAGGTTTTTCACCTTATATGGGTAAGTTGTATAACCTGATGCTTTAAAATTATATTTTAAAAGTTTTATAGCCATAAGCATTGCCCTAGAAAAGAGTTTTTGTAAGGTAAAGTAGTATGATAAAGACGTTTGCAAATATTGTTTATCGAAAAGAAAATCTAGGAGATACATTCATAGTCGAGCAAATAGATATTTGACAATGGAGATCTTTGTCTCTGCTCTTCTACGATGTAGGTGACTAAGGAAGTATACGAATATGATTAACCTCAACTTCTATAGTTTAATATGTCATTTTGTGGTATCTGTGACATATGAATGGAGCAATTTTTATAGACTTATGAAAGGGTTCACAATATGAAGTGTACTTATTGAGCAATTTTTAGCAATTTTTATAGACATAAGATAAACTATTTTAAACCTTTAGAGTCTCACAATATGAAGTGTACTTATTGAGTACTAAGGTAGTAAACAAGGTAGAAGAGTTTAATATGAAAAAATATTTTAATAAGTAGGATTCTATTTTATCACCTCTCAATAAAGACATGTGTCGAATACTAAGTGTTAGACTTTGACACATGTCAAAGCATTATTAGGCACCAAGTTAGTGCGATAAAATTGTCTACTTTCTATTATTTAATTAAACTTAATAGTTAAGCTGTTATTAAGAAATGGACACTTGTCATTATGGCTAATTTTTTAATAGACACAGGTCATGGTGGCTAAATGTTTCATAGATATTTGTCTATTTACAAAGTTAAACCAAAAGATTTTGTATAAGGGTTATGAACAATCAAGTGAAATGTTGAATTCGGCTCTTTTGAGTTTGGGGACAAGAATTTTTTTATATCTTAAGTTAAGTTTGACTTGAAAGAAAAATTGAAAGAAAGTGTGCAAAAATGACTTTAGTGTTAAATCTAAAACATCAAAATAAACTTGCAAATTAGTGAGCTACCATTCTACCATTTTGAGTCCATCAAAGTCGAGGCCTAGAATTATTTAAAGGTATCCTTTAAGGTGAGACTCTTAGCTCCATATGTCCAATAGTATCGATAGTTCATTAAGGCATATTTTTTACTACTAATAAAATTGCCATTGAAAATGTGATTTTGAATTACAATGATTATGCTTCCTCTATATGCTGTGTACCATGCATTCGTATTTCATTACCCACATACACTCATACACTGATAAGCCACGCAGGTCCATTTATAAAAGAATCAAGAACCGAAAATATCTTTAGAACGTTGTGTGACTGGCCACCAGGAATTTATGCATAAGTGGAACGAAAAGAATGACAACAGGCTTGCATAGTGTGCATGGCATGGAAAGTGGAAAGAGGCATGCATGGCATAGAAGGTGGAAACGTAGGATAACATACATGGAAAGTGGAAATGTAATGATTGTTGATTTTATCTTTTATGTGACGTACAACTACATTATAGGAAGCAGTTTTATTTTTTGATGTATTTAAAGGAATATCAATTTGAATGAAGGGATTAACAGATAAAACAAAAACAAAACTATCTTGTGGTGTGATTCTTACCCTAAAAGAATCTTATTTCTTCTTAAACTTTGATTGGGACCTAACATTGGTATTAAAGCAGGTTATTATGTCTACCAACAAAGAGCGTATTGAGAATCTTGAGGCAAGGTTAGATGTGATGCAGGAAAGTATGAGTCACATGGAGGGTAGCATTAACAGACTAACTAGATTAATGCTTAGCAACAAAAACGGATCCAATACTGAGGATGACCTTCAACACCAGTCTAGCAACAACAAAGAAGTAAGTAAAGAAGGGACCGATTAGAGTAGACAAACATTCGTCTCCAAGCTTACCAAACTGGAATTTCCTCGGTACTCAGGAAATGACCCAACTGAGTAGTTCAACCGGATAGATCAGTTCTTCGAGTATCAAGGCACTGCAGAAGAACAAAAGTTTTCGCTAGCATCATTTCACCTTGAGGGTAAGGCGAATCAATACTAGCAGTGGTTGTGTCGTACATACAAGGAAGAAAGAAAGGAGAACATATGGCTAGTGTTTACAGAGGAATTATGGGCAAGGTTTGGACCCAACGAATGTGAAGATTTTGATGAAGCATTGTCGAAGGTTAGACAAACGGGTTCACTCCAAGAATACCAGAAGGAATTTGAAAAGCTTGGTAATCGGTAAGGGTGGGGAAAAAAAACTGGGAACCAAAAAACCGAACCGAACTGGCCAATTCGATTCGGTTCGGTAGGGTTTTTTAAAAAAAAATCAATTTGGTGTTTTTAGAAAAAAAACCGACTGGTTTGGTTCATTTTTTTCACCCAAAAAAATCGAAATATTTGGCTAAAAATTAAAAAAAATCATAATTTAGAATGAAAAATTTTAAAAATAGAAAAAATCAAATCGGACCGGACCGAAAAAATCGAACCGAAAAAAATCGGTTCGGTCTGGTTCGGTTCGATTTCACAAAAAATTGAACCGAATTTGACCGTGCCCACCCCTAGTAATCGGGTGAAAGGATGGACGCAAAAAGCCTTGGTGGGAACCTTCATAGGAGGGTTAAAAACTGACATAGCTGATGGCATTCGCCTATTTAGACAAAAAACACTAAAAGAGGCGATCAGTTTAGCAAGAAAGAGAGACGAACAGTTGACATGGCAGAAAAAAATTAATCAGCTGCAATTTACTCGAACAGTGGTCGAACTATCTATGGCCATGCAAAATATGTTCTCCACTCCAATTGAGAGATTAACTTGGGATGAAATGCAAAGAAGAAGAATCCAAGGTTTGTGCTTCAAATGTGATGAGAAGTTCACCCTTTGACATAAATGCTATAGTCCACAACTTCTGGTTCTTGAGGGAGATACCACCAGCAATAAAAAAGATGAAGTGACAAGACCCGACCCGACCTCTCCTCGAGAATCGAGACAAATCCTGCGATAACATGTGACTAACATACTCTTTACTCATACATATGATACAATGAGGCTACCTGCCTCAACAAAAGTGTACATCCAATATACAAAAACATATACAAATACATAGACTAAAACACTTATGCAGCTATGCACGTTGGCCCAACCTCAAAATGTGATGACTGTATCACACTGCACAAATTCCTGTGACAACCTGGGAAAAATAGGGAAAATAGGAAAAAAGGTGAGCTTGTGACTCAGTGAGTGGACATAATCTGAAAATATTATATACTTTATATGTATTGTACTGTATGATAAAATAATCATAAAACTGTATACTGAGTAATCAATAAACTTGTACTGAAAATATGAACTGTCATAAAATCTGTGCTGAAATTAAAATGATGACATAGTATTGGAATCTGAAAACGCAAACTATCATAAAATCTATTATCAAGCTGAATATATGTAACATAACTCTGGAAACATGTACTACATATATATACTGAAAACCACACCAAACTTGTACCTAGGGAAAATCTGGTCTAACCTAGCGGAGTAACTCACGCACAGGCAGAGCGGGGGATCTAAGCTGGTCTAACCCGGCGGAATGTTACATCGCTCGGGCAGAGCAAGCTAAACTGGTCTAACGCATGCGCAGAGCAACTACATTAAAGGGGAGGGTACGCATATGGTGGTTCAAAAACTACTACAATATAATATTGTGACCATAATTATTCTGAAATAATTATTTCTGTACTGAACATAATTATAAACTGTACTATAATAAATTCTAAAATATTTATGAATCTACTAAATAGTATAAATATTTTTCTGTCTAAAATAAATCATAATTAAATCTAATAACGCGCAATTAAATCATAATTGGCTGTATTGAAAACATATAAAATATATATAGTTATCCACTCACAAAAGTGCGCTAATCCTGAGCTGGGTCTGGATTCTGAGATCTACCCGCTATCGGCACACCTCCTATATCATAGGGTGTAAAAATACATAATTAGTACCGATATGTATTATAACTATTAAAATCTAAATATTCTAATATCGTAAAACTATTACCCGCTAAACCACTGGGTATAATTCTGACTACCCAACTAATTTCCTAAAATTTCCTATTTTCTTTCTTTTTTTTTTTCCTTTTCTTTTCCTTCTTTTTCTTTCTCTTTCTCTTTTTCCTTCACGTTCTTCCTTTCCCTTTCTTTTTCTTTTTCCTTTCTTTTCTTCTTCTTTTCTTTTTCTTCTTTCTTTTCTTTCTTTTCTTTTCTTCTCTCGGCTTTCTCTTCTTTCTTTCTTTCTCTCTTCTGTTCGGCTCTACTTCCTTTCTTCTTCTGTTTCAGTTGCTTTTCTTAAACGAACAAAAAAAAAAACTAATATATATATATAACGGCCATCGCTTCATTTCTTCTCTCTCTCTTTCCTTTTTTTTTTTTTTTTTCTGCCACCAAGATTTATATATTTACTACACGTGTATTACATGAAGGATGTGAACAAATGGAACCCGAATCACTGCAAGAACTTGAAATTTCACTCCATGCTTTGATAGGTTGGACCACGTCTCGGACATGAGAGTGAAAGCACAAATTAGACGACAACAGTGTATAGCCTTCATTGATAGTGGCTCAACTCATAACTTCATTAATGAACAATTGGCAAATCAGTTGCAACTAAAAGTGATTCCCACTAAGCCAATCTCAGTTAAAGTAGCTAATGGAGAGCCTTTAAGGTGCCAAGGGAGATTCAAGCATATGCAAATTTTTCTCCAAGGTACACCATTTTCACTTACTTTTTATTCGCTACCACTAAAAGGATTGGATATAGTTTTAGGGGTACAATGGCTAGAATAATTGGGAACTGTAAGATGCAATTGGAAAGATATAATTATGGAATTTCGATGGAAGGCAGAGTAATATAAGTTGCATGGGATAGCCGAACCACTTACCCAAGTGACCACCTTAAAAGCCATTACCAAAGTGCTTCGGCAATAAATGACAATGCTGGCTTTATGTGAACCTGTAGCTAAAGATGGAAACAAATCCTGTCATCCGAATATACAACAATTATTGGACACATTCACAGACATATTCAAAGAGCCCACTGAGATGCTACCTGAAAGAGACGTTGAACACCAGATTTTAATTAAAGAAGGGACAAAACTTATAAATGCGAGACCCTACAGGTATGCCTATTTTCAAAAGGCCGAAATTAAAAAACAAGTTCAAGATATGTTAACCCTATGGTCCATAAGACCAAGTACTAGTCCGTTTTCATCTTCTGTACTCCTAGTAAAGAAACAAGATGATACTTGGAGATTTTGTACAGATTATAAAGCCCTCAATGCTGTTACCATCAAAGACATTCCCTATTCCTACCATCGATGACATGCTAGATGAACTCCATGGTGTAGCTTATTTTACAAAATTGAACCTTAGATCCGGCTACCATCAAGTATGCATGCACCCATCCGATGTCCATAAAATAGCTTTTCATATCCATAATGGTCACTACAAATACTTAGTAATGCCCTTCGGCTTATGTAACACCCCATCTACATTTCAAGCCATTGTGAATTTCATTTTTTGCCCTTACCTTAGAAAATTTATTTTGGTATTTTTTGATGATATTTTGATATATAACCTAATTAAACCATGCATCTTGAACACGTTACACATACTTTTGAAATATTACGGCATCATAAATTCTTTCTTAAATTCAGTAAATGTCAATTTCGACAACAGGAGTTAGACTATCTGGGTCACATTATTTCTTCTCAAGGTGTAAAAGTAGATAAAAAAAAAAAATCAAGGCAATGACAGAATAGTCTCAGCCTACTAACATTACTGAGCTGTGTTTTTGTAGGCCTTACAGATTATTACAGGAAATTCGTCTGCAACTACGGTCTTTTAGCTCGACCATTGACCAATTTGCTCAAAAAGGGACAATTCACCTGGACTGAAGAAGCCGAGATAGCCTTCCAAACTCTAAGCAGACTATGACAACAACTCCCACCCTTGCCATCCCAAAATTTTAAAGAACCTTTTACCATCCAGACGGATGCATTTGACGAGGGAATTGGTGTTGTTTTTAGCCAACAAGGGCGACCAATAGCATTCATGAGCCGAGCTTTAGGAGTGACAAAATAGTCTTGGTCGATTTATGTAAAAGAAATGCTTGCCTTCGTTTATGCCATCCGAACTTAGAGACCATATCTGTTGGGACAAATGTTTTATTCAAACAGATCAACGAAGTCTCAAGTACCTATTGGAGCAACGGATCACAACATCGGAACAGCACAAATGGGTGACAAAACTACTCGGGTATGATTATGAGATACAGTACAAGCCAGGCAGAGAAAACTTAGCAGCTGATGCCTTATCCAGAATCACGAAGAGCCCAAGAATTGATATGCTGTCGGTACCACAAACTCAGCTTTGGGAAGAAATCAAGGAAGTAGCAAAAGGAAATGCATACATGGACCAAATACAAGCTAAAGACACGGTGGAACCTAGTAAACCATACAGTCTTCGTAATGATTTGCTTCTCTACAAAAATCAGGTCATAGTTCCTCCTAATTCAAACATCATTTCTAAATTACTACAAGAATTCCATGATTCACCTTTTGGGGGACACTCGGGAGTACTCAGGACATATAAGCAGTTGGCACAACAATTTTATTGGCTACGTATGTATAGAACAGTGCAACAGTACGTAAGCTCTTGTGAAACCTGTCAGCGTGCTAAAACAGAAACACTATCACCCGCGGGCCTTCTACAACCTTTGAACATTCCATGTCAAGTATGAGATGACATTACCTTGGACTTCATTGAAGGATTACCATCATCCAATGGTAAAAACACGATCCTTGTTGTAGTAGATCGCCTCAGCAAGTCAGCCCATTTTTGACCCTTAACTCATCCATTCACCACCAAAGTCGTAGCTGAAAAATTTATAGAAGGTGTGGTCAAGCTCCATGGTATGCCAAGGTCTATTATTTCAGATCGTGACCACATTTTCCTTAGCCATATTTGGCAAGAATTCTTCAAACTTTTTGGAACCAAACTCAGCATGAGCTCAGCATATAACCCTCAAACAGACGGCCAAACGGAGGTGGTTAATCATTGTCTCAAACAATATCTCCGATGCTTCACCAACCAACACCCACGTAAACGGAGTTATTTCCTTCCTTGGGCTAAATTTTGATACACCACGACATATCATGTGACCACCGGAATGACTCCGTTCTAGGCACTTTACGGGAGACCACCCCCATCCGTACCGCAGCATCTAATAGGCAATACACCGGTAGCGGCCGTCGACCATGAGCTGGCTTCCCGAGATAAATTATTGCAACAATTGAAACAGAACCTATAGATGGCCCACAACCGAATGAAATAGTTCACTGATTCCAAGAGGAGAGATGTGGAGTTCTAGGAATGTGATATGGTATACCTGAGGCTTCATCCTTATCGTCAACAATCGGTTTTCAAAAGGGCAGCTCACAAATTGTCCAACAAATTTTATGGACCATTCCTCGTCACAAAGAAGATTAGCTCCGTAGCTTATCAGCTCCAACTTCCATTGGAATCCCGTATTCACCCTGTCTTTCATGTCTCGTTGTTAAAGAAACGAGTTGGCGCAGCTGACAAGATCAGTGTTGAGCTACCCCCAATCAGTCCCGACCATGAATTCTAGCTCAAACCAAAGGCCATTCTTGACCATCGCTGGGTGAAACAGGGCTCACGCTTCATTGAAGAATAACTGATTAAATGGACATCTCTTCCTATTGAAGATGCCACGTGGGAGTAAACATAGTCCTTAAACGATCGGTTTCCCACATTAGACCTTGAGGACAAGGTCGTTGTCAGCGCGGGCGGTATTGATAAGCCACGCAGGTCCATTCGTAAAAGAATCAAGAACCAAAAATATCTGCAGAACGTGGCGTGACTGGCTACTAGGAATTTCTGCATGAGTGGGACGAAAAGAAGAAGAAAAGGCGTGAATGGCATGGAAAGTGGAAAGAGGCGTGCATGGCATGGAAGGTGCAAACGTGGGATAACATGCATGGAAAGTGGAAACATGGTGATTGTTGATTTTATATCCTATGTGACGTGCAACTACATTATAGGAAGCAGTTTTTTTTTTTTGATGTATTTAAAGGAATATCGATTTCAATGAAGGGATTATCAGATAAAAACAAAAAAAAAAAACTATCTCGTGGTGTGATTCTTACCCTAAAAGAATCTTATTTCTTCTTAAACTCTGATTAGGACCTAACATACACCCTTATTAGGAGATAAGGCCAAATCCTCCGTATTTCTATGAACATTACCAAAACAAAACTAGGATAAAATTTGGGAAAAGAACTGAATGTGAGCAAAGCAATCAGTTCGATTCGTGCTCCTAGGTTATAGTAACGTACCTTTCGATGGAATGATTAGCGGAAAAATGCTCTCTTTCGAGTTTTCCATGGAATTAAATTGGAAGTTTTGACTTCTTTTTTTCATCTATTTTATTTCGTAGTTTGTCAGATTTTTCATTTTTAACTTCAAATTTTCCTTTTTAAGCAAGTGCGGCTCTCTTGGTTGGCGATGGCTGCCATGTTTCACGTTCTGGAGGAGATAGCAAGCTTGCTTGCCCATTATAAGGATAAGCAATCAGAAACTAAAGAAGAAGCTCTAATGGTTTTTGTTAAACGATCGTCTGCATTGATTCTATTCAACCGCCAAACATCTCGATGCATCCCTCACAATGTCTACCTCCATGTCTTAAAGGTAATCAAGTGTTCATTGGGATTGATAAATGAGATTTCCGGAGTCATTATAGTTAGAGCAAGAACAGTCTTATTGGGTCAGTTGGTGTTGAGGAAGGATTTAAAGCCTATTAAGGTGAAGGCACTGAAATTATAGCAACCCTAACATAACTGAGACCTTTTTCTGTTACAAAAAAGGTTCTATGTAGTTCAGTTTGAGGACATTACAAACATGCAATGAGTTTGGGGTCGAGAAACTTGTAAGTTAAATTCCAGATCCTTTTGTTTATATCAATGGTAGCCAGATTTTAATCCATACACCACAGAAAATCACATCCCAAATATGAGTTTGTATTTATGGTCTCACCGGGAAATATTAGAGTCCAAAAATTATAATGAATATTTCTAGGTGTATTTGTTTGCCATTACAATTGGATAAGGTTAAATGGGAAGGGGTTTATGGGTTATATGCCAAGGTGTTGGTGGTGACCGATGTGTCTGGCCCATTGTCGTAGTTATTTAAAAGTGGAGCAAGAAGATTATGATTTTCAAGTTGAGATATTTTATGGAAATCTTCCAGCCAAAATGTACGGTACGTGGGAATCTCGGGCATGATATTTCGAAGTGTTGTATCGGAAACAATGATTGTTTTTGCTAATTGCAGTCGTCCGGGTAATAAAAGTTGGGAAAAAAAGGTTTCGGATTAACCAAATGCCAATGGATGATAAAGAAGAGCCGATGATTGGTTCAAAGGAAATTGAAAAAGGAAAGTGGGTCCTGGCATCTCATAATCTGCAGTCGCCAAGGATTATAAAGGCTGATTCTTCACTAGAGAGTGGCATAGAAACAACTAATGTGGGTTTGCAGCCTTCTTCGGCTGTTGATGACATTGTTATTGGGGACATGCAAATTGATCCCACGATCGATAATAATAATATGGAAGTTTTAGTTCTTTTGTATGCCAATGAACAGCGAATGCATCATGATTCAGGGGCTGTAGATGTGGAAGATGGGGAGGATCCTCGCCAATTTATGACGCGGTGCAAGGACAGTGGGACGATGTGAAGAATAAAGAAAAAGGAAAAGAGAAAAGTGGTGAAGAATAAAAAGAAAAGAAAAGGGAAAAAAATAAGGAAAGAAGCGTTAATTAATGTCAGTTAGTTATTAAATTTTACTTCATTATTGAAAAGTAATTATAAAAATTAATAACAAATTAAATTTTAGTTCTTAAAAATTTTAAAACTTAATGATATAGTCTCTTAAAAATGTGGAAAAAGAAAGGATTTTTAGAGTAATTTTGTCTTAGAGTCAGTTTGATAATGTTGCAGACTTTAAAATAATCATGGTTAGTTATACTGCAAAAAGAATCAAATAAGAGAATTAATTGAGGGATAAATTATGTTTTAAAAAATATAATGAAATATATGTGCTTTTGATAAATTTTATTATTATAATGTTGTAAAAATTGATATGACGAAAATAAATATAATAATAATAATCTTTAAAAATAATATATAATATATGTCTGCATAAATATTTTAGTAATATATATGCATAAAATACTTGTATATATGTTTATTTTTATTATTTTTATATATATGTACTTCTATATTAGATATGGATATTCTGCCGTCCTTTCTCCATCAAAATTTGCATGTCGAAAACCAAAACCTAATAGCATTGGCTAATCAATCAAAAACATTTATTAATTACAATAATTTTTATACGGGTTGTATCAAAGTGTTTGTTAAAAAACAAAAGATAAAAAGTGTTTATTTTATTAAATTCTTAAGAACCGTTATATTTTGTTGATAGAATCAAATTGTTTATTATATAATTCACTAGGTTGAGTAATTTTCAAATTTACTTAACTCGAGTCAATTATTAGATTCCTTGGAGATTTTTTAATATTTTTTATTAATTATTTATTTTTCTCTGTAAATAACAAACAAATATAGTATTTAGTCCTTATTACGTTTCTACGTAAGAGTTAATTATTTATAATTTTTCTTGAGCTAGAGAAATGATTACAGAACTTATTTAGTATTAAGAATAATTATACAACGGTATTTATTAAAAAAAATTATAATAGGTTAAATTAATAATATTATATTAGTAAGTAAGGCCGATTTTGAACTAAAATTTTATATTTTAAATTTTAATAATAGGTGTATTGAAAAAGTGAGGTTTATAGAGTATTTTGGTAGGTTTAAATAACTCCAAGGTTTTTTTTTTAATGCATAATTCATTCTAATCATCTTCATTTTAAATTCTCCACTGTTTACTCTCATATTTGTAACAAGAGCTTATTATCCTGATTTGAGTTATAAAACGTAATCATAATCATAATCAAATTGCATCTCTCCAAGGGGAAGTCATTGACGGGGCTTCCAGCGTAATATTTCCGCAATGTCCCACTGGGTTGGTCATTCATATTATTGAATGAAATTGTTATTCAATTCCAAGATGCTAACTTGTGGAATAAGTGTTACCGACGGTCAACAAACAAGTCATTACTGATTTTCTTTTTATTCTTTTATACGCATTATAAAAATTTTACGAATTAAATCTTTGCCAACCATTCCGGTGACCTAATAATTTATATTAACATTTCTATGGTTGAAGTATTGAGTTTAATTCAGACTGAAATTCCTCTAAATATTTGAAAGAATTATTTGCTTTTCTCTGAATTATTTATTTATTTTAACTTTAATTATAGAGGATTGATATTATACTGAAACTCTGTTTGACCATCCCCTTTGACAAAATGAACACAATTCTCACGCAACATTTTAGTGCTAGCTGAAGTCATAGTTAGAATGGTAAGCGTTATTGTTCTCTAATCTATACAACTGTATAAATATTAAAACCAATGAAGATCCTTTCTGTTAGAAAAAGTGAAATAAATCAAACAACAGGGTTAAATTGTAGAGTCCACATTTTTTCGTGGAGCATTGATACCAAGAAAAGGGCAGTAGTGTTGTATCTCTACTCGTTCCCATTTAATAGTGCTATTTGCCATGGTCGAAACTTTGTTATATTATTTTTTTCAATCCAATTTAATTTATTTAACACTTTTGAATTCATTATAATGCTCCAAACGTTCCCTAATAGTTGTACCGCACAGCTCCATATTAAGAGCTATTTAGCCAATGGTGGACATTATAAGGGGTAAGGGCGATGGCCCCTCCAAGCCTTAAATTGTTTTGACATTTAATAAAATTTTATAATTTTTAATTATTTTATAAAATATCAAGATACTATTAAATAAAATTATAAATTAATGTAATACGATAGTTTCATATAAACTTTTGCCAAGATATATTTGAATAGTTTAATAATAAAAAAATTTATAATATATTATTTTTATTAAAGTAGAGATTTTAAGTTTAAACCCCTCCACCATATATTAAAAAAGAGATAAGTCATATATCTAAGTACATAGGTAAGTTCATTGTCTTTGAAATGGTAATAAACCAGAAACATTTTGTACTCTTTTTCTTAACGTTTTCATTTATTCTTATTAAGTCGCGAAACTTCGAGAGCAAAAAAGGGAAAATGTGCAAAAAAAAAAGGATAGAAAAAAATAAAGACAGGTGTAAAGAAGAAAGATAAGATGTGAAGAATAAAAAGAAAAGAAAAGAAGCGTTAATCAACGTCAATTAGTTATTAAATTTTTATTATTATTGAAAAGTAATTATAATTACAAAATTAAAAAAAAACTAAAATTCAAACTTTTAAATTTTAATAATGGTTTCGTTGAGAAAATGAGGGATATTTTGGTAGGTTTAAATAACTCCATCTTTTTATTATTATTTTTTGGCATAATTCACTCTAATTAAATTCATTTTAATTTCTCTACTGTCTCCATCTAATCAAACCTCATTTGAGTTATAAATTATAATCATAATCATAATCAAATTGCACCTCCAAGGGGAAGTCAGTGACTGGGCTTCCAGCGTAATATTTCCGTAATTTCCTACTGGGCCCCGGCATCTTTTCGGTCATTCTTACAAATGTAATGAAATTGTAATACCTTTTCCCCAAAAAAAAAAATTGATATTACAATTCCGAAACGGTACCTTGTGGAATAAGTGTCACCGACGGTCAACAAACAAGTCTTTACTGATTTTCTTTTTCTTCTTTTATACCCATCATCAAAATTGACAAATTAAAATGTTCGTGAATGTATATTTTGCGTCTATGGTTATTCTAATTTGAGTAGAAATATAGAAAACAAATTTGTGTCTAAGAGGTAAAATTTCTTATTTTCATCTAATACTAATTAATGTATATAAATAAGCATTTTCATTGTTATCAATAGCCACTTGCATTCAACTATGGAATCCTCAAATTGTGGTCGCCGTGATGGCATATACTTGCGAAAGAGTATAGTGTCTTCACTCACCGATTTATCCAGTAAGTGGGCAGATAAGGCTCCTGTTGGCATCCGATTCAAGCCAACCGATCAAGTGCTGGCCGAGATTTTCCTTATCGGAAAACTTTTGGGTCATAACAACATCCCAATTCTACCACTTTTCAAAGACTTAAATATTTATGAGCATGAACCTTCGGAACTATCAAGTGAGTAGTCCAGCAGTATATGTACATATATATATATATATATATATATTCTTCTCTCTATCCAAATCATCTATCTATATATATATTTATATATATATATATTCTTCTCTCTATCCAAATCATCTATCTATATATATATTTATATATATATATATATATGAAATTAGGAACGACGATCTTTGTAACGATCGAACTCTCAGGTTTAGCACATGACTTTGGTGATGGGAAGATGTATTTTTTCACAACCATTTGCCTGATAGACTCGAAGGGTAAACCTTTATGCAGAAAAGCCCCAGGTGGGTGTTGGAAGAAGTTCGGGTCGTCCGTTGATATCAGGGGCAAAGATGGAAAACCAATTGCTATCAAGACGTCGTTGGCCTATTACAAGATCGATGAAGAATCTGATGCTGAAAAGCCAACCGGATGGCACGTGAAGGAGTATATGCTTGAAAGGCAAAGATATGAGAAACTTGGAATTGTAGGTTAATTATACAAATATATATCTTTGATTTTGCTTATGAAGTGTTGGATTAAACTAAATTTGTTTAGAAAATATCTAAATTGTTTTCTTTGAGTGAGATTAGAGATTTTACATTAATAATTTTTTTTATTGATTTATCTTATTAAATATATAGTTCAACTTATACCAAATTAAGAATATAAGTTCAACAAAAAATAAAATATCACTAAGTATATAAAAAGATTAAAGGATCAATGAAAAAATTATAAGACAAAAATCATATGAGAGATCATGTAAAAAATATTTAGAGTATTGTTGCATTTTACATTATTGTTCCAACAAGAAGTTAAATATCACTTACTTTATACAAAAAAGGTAGATGATCAATAACAAATTTATGAGAGAAAGAAACAACATTAGGAGTCACGTAAAAAATATTAGAGTATTATTAAATTTTATATTATAATAATTGATTTTTTTACGGATATAACTTAAATTAAAGTGATCTACCTTAAATTTATTATATTCTTTGTATTTATTATTTTTAATGTTTGATGTACTTTGATTATATTTTTATACAGGTTATTAGAGCTAAAATAGTAAGAAAAGTTTATGGCGTTCAATAATTGCAGTGAATTAATCATGGCTTGTGTGAATTGTATATCATTCTATTTGATATTTATAAGCATCAGATCACTTGTGTGCTATATCTAACTTCGTTTTGCGTGTAAATTAATACAAGCAGTCGTGCCCATTGTTGCTTTGTGTGGTCTATTCCAAGAAACATGGCAATCCAAAGCCGCGTGAAAGGGAAAACGAAGAACCTTGTCTTCAAAGAAATAACCAAAGTTCAACGCCAGACGGGGTGCAAGAAGCTTCTCAAACAATGGATTGATGGGAGCACGGCTGAGCAAAAAAAAATACTAGTCTAAGTCATTAGTTTGGAATCACTGTATCAATTATCTTCTTGTTTTATGCATTTTTTAAAATAATTAGAATCCTAAGTTTGTTTAAGAAAAAATATTTTGATGCTTAAATTAATAATTATTCAAAGAAGATGAGTGTTTATTTAAAAAAGATTTGTTAAAGAAGATGTTTATTTAAAAATAAAAGAGGATGTTGTATGTGAAGGAGTATTCATAAAGACAACTAAAATGTATGTTATGTATACATACCACAATTGCTAATAAAGAATATTGAATGCTCAATATTGAATGTTAAGCTATTTACAGTATGTATAAACATTCACACTTTAATAATTTTGGTTTCAATAGAGTTTAATTCTATTAACAAGTCATTAAACTTAATAAAAAAATTTAAGAAAAAGATTTAAGTAAAATTCATTCATTTGTTAAAAAATCCTTCTTGATGAATAACGGTAATTAATCAATAATTCTAGTAGGATTAAAAGTTTAATTTATTCTTGTCTCCTTATGGTTCTCAAGACATATTCTGAGGCACCCATAGGTCAACTTGTTTGGTTGTTGACTTGTTGTCCCACATAGGAAAAGAGTGGAAAGATAGAAGAGTTTATAAAGAAAAGAGTCACACCACTTAATAGGCTAGTCTTTTAGATTGAATGTTAGACCCTTGGCTTAATCCCTTAACAGTGGTATCAGACCTGGGTTCTGAAGTTCAAAAATATGGATGAACACTCAGTGTGTCGAACAAAAGCCTAATCATAAATATACTAATGTAGCTGTAGCGAAAGAGAAAAATATTAAAGAACTTGGGACGTTTGAAGAAGCATAACAAAGGTGTAAATGGATTAAAATTATGAAAAAAGAAATCATAACACTGTATCAAAATTAAACTGAGGATTTAGTGCCAAATCTAAAGAATGTGAAACCTATATCTTGTAAGTGGATGTATAAGATCAAAACATGTCCTGATGGATCGGTAGAGAGGTAGAAAGTTCAGTTGGTAGATCGATAATTTCCTCAACAGTATTGGCTAAACTATGATGAAATCTTTAATCTAGTAGCCAATATCACCACAATACGAGTTCTACTTACATTGACAACTAGTAAAGGTTGGATATTGTGGCAAATAGACATAAAGAATGCATTTCTACATGCAGAGTTAGATCATAAAATCTACATGTTATGAAAAAATAAATCATAACACTGGTCACAACTATGAAAAAAGAAATCATAACACTGAAGTAAAATAAAACTTGGAATTTAGTGCCAAATCTAAAGAATGTGAAACCTATATCTTGTAAGTGGATGTATAAGATCAAAAGATGTCCTGATAGATCGTGGAGAGGTATAAAGTTTAGTTGATTGCTCGAGAATTTTCTCAACAATATTGGCTAGACTATGATGAAATCTTTAGTCTAGTAGCCAACATCACCACAATAAGAGTTCTACTTACATTGGCAGCTAGCAAAGGTTGGATATTGTGGCAAATGGACGTAAAGAATACATTTCTACATGGAGAGTTGGATTGTGAGATCTATATGACTCAACCAATAGGATTTGAAAACAAAGTTCATCCTAATTATTTGTGTAAGTTGAGAAAGACATTGTATGGATTAAAGCAAGCTCCAAACGCATGGTATGGTAAAATTAAAGAATTTTTAATATATGGTGGTTACTTTGTAGCACTAGTTGATTCTAGCCTCTTCATTAAAGATAATGAAAAAAACTTGCAATTGTATTGGTATATGTGGATAATTTAATTATCACTAGAGATGATAAAGATGAGATTTATCAAAAAAGAAAGAATTTGGCGATTTGTTTCTAGATGAAAAAGCTTGGACAACTTAAGCATTTTCTTAAACTCAAAGTCACTCAAAGTAATGAATGCTTACTTCAGGTTTATTGCTCATTCTTTTTCTTCATCCTCTTCATGAAGAAGCAGTTTATGTACTTGTAAAGCTATGATGAATTGACTGAGTAAAGGATAAGGAGGTTTAGCAAGCATTGCAATTTTGAACTCTATGTATTTAGATTCTATACCTCTTGCTAGTTGAAAATTTTTGTTAAGATCACCAAGAGGCTTTTTTACAGCTACAAGATTATTACAAATGGCTTTGAACTTTCAAACATATTCATCAATCAAGAGCAATCACTTCTCAGAGTGTACAGCCTATCATTGAGTAATACTTCTTTTTTCTTAGATATTGGAAGAAGTTATTCCTCTTAAGGAATTCTATAACTAATAGACTGTTTATGCTTTAGCAATCATGCCTAAAACTTCTTCAGTCATGTTTCCTAATAACCAATAAGTTACAAAGGTATCATTATCAACTCAAGTTTTAAATGTTGGATTGCTAACTGTGTTGCCGCTTATATCCTGAACTTCTGCTACTGTTTTTTTTTTCTTTTTTGTTAAGTGGTGTATGACACCAAAGCTTCAAGCTATCAAAAGCACTTCGAGCTATTGGTAGAATGACTAAATACTAAGGGAAGGTTATTTGGTTGTCATGATTTATTCACAGAAAAGTGGCTCTGATACTGTAAAGAATTGTATTGATAATGTGAGAAAAGATACAAAAATAAAAGAAAAAGACAAACAGAAATAATAAAGAGAAACTGAAAATCTTTAAAGACTACATTGTTACTGTAATTCTGTGTATTACAAATGCTACATAGATGGCCTTTATATAGAATTTAGGTTAATATAAATAAGGAACATAAATATATATAAAGAAACTAAATATAATCTATTAATTATAAAATATATATAGTAAGAATCAATTATCTTAATTGCTTTATATATTTAACATCTCCCCTCAAATTCCAGATGGTAGAAGCTTGAGTTTGAAAAAAAACATTATCGATTGTAATAGTGTTTGTTAAGATACAACCGCTGTTAGTGAATAATAACTCTTGTTGGAGAGAGACAACCCTTATAGAAAAGAGGCAATGTTGTTGTAGAGTGACAATATTGTCAGAGTCACGAGCACATCGAGAAAATCAATCACTGCGATTGCAAACGCGTTGATAAAAAAAATAAGAAATCAATCGTTGCGAGTGCAAGTGCATTGAAAAGATCAACTACTGCGATTGCAAACGCGTTGATAAGGAGACAGGAAATCAACTATTGCGAGTGCAAGTGCGTTGAGAAATTCTATATTAGAAAAGATAAAGAAAGTAATAAAAACTAACTCTTAAAAATGATTAAAATGTTTTGAGAAGGATGATAACTTGACTTTGATACCATGTGAGAAAAGATACAAAAATAAAAGAAAAATACAACAGAAATAATAAAGGGAAACTGAAAATCTTTAAAGACTACATTGTTACTGTAATTCTTTATATTACAAATGCTACATAGATGGCCTTTATATAAAATTTAGGTTAATATAAATAAGAAACATAAATATATATAAGGAAACTAAATATAATCTATTAATTATAAAATATATATAGTAAGAATCAATTATCTTAATTTCTTTATATATTTAACAGATAAAAAGAGTTCTTTATCTTTTATTCAAATACAAATTCTGTTTGTGTATAGACTTGTAATTGAATTACAAAAGGAAAAAAGAACACTCCTAATTAAGTCCTGAATTGTAGGACAAAAAATACTACAACGGTAAACAAAAAAATATAAACTATACAAATAGAGAATAGCTAATTAGGCGGTAAATCTTTTAGGAGAAAGTCCCTTATACAAGCTCCGACAAATAGTGAGATTTGTCTCCACTACAAAAAAAAAAAACAAAAATGAAAAAATGGAGCTATAATGATAGATAATATGTATTACAAATAAAATTTTATAATAAATTTATTTTATCAAATAAAATTATATCACAAATTTATAATAAATACTTTTATTTGTGATAGATATTTTTTATTACAAATTTATGATTTGTATTTTTAATAAGTGATATGACAGTTGATGTATAAACTTATATGACTGTCGATGTTACACATGATTTAACAAATAGTATAATGTAGAAGTAGCGTACTTGCATCATCATTAGATCACTCAATAAATGTACAATTGTGCCATTTTTTATCACTATTTTATAGTAAATGTATATCACTAATTTATCTGTAATAGTTATTTGTCATTAATTTATAATATATTTGTATATGCTTTTAAATTTTATAAATACGATTTATTTTTTATATATACAATTAAATTAATATCTGTAAACTAAATTATATTATATTATTTAATATATATTAAAATATAAAAATATTCTACAAATTGATAAATGCATTAAATTAATCCACAATTAACATATCCTCAAATTGCAAAATCTAACATCCAAGTAACGTAATTGCATCATTCAAGTTCGATCTACAAAATCTAACATGCAAATAATGTAACTCAAACATCCAATTAATGTAAAGTCAGGTCTACAACAAGTTGTATGCTTCCTTAAAAGCGCATCAATATAGTTCAATAGTACGGCGTACTACCATTTCGCTTTAGAGAATCCTAGGTGGACTTTTTAGATTTTACAATTCGATTAAGGCACCCATAACTGTACCATAAAAATAGATTACTAAACAATTATTAAATTCAATTAGGGATATCTTCAGCAGAGGAGAACTATTACTAGCAATTATTCTTGACAAAAGTAAATGAAAATAACACAAATGTAAAATTCTAGAACCTGAGCATTAGCATAGCAAATCAGAAAATAACTAACAAGGCAAGGACAAAGTCCAAAAAATATAAATATGAGACAAATTCCTCAAGGTAGTAACTTATACCAAATCAGATACAAAGCTAACATAAGTGACAAGAGACAAAAACATATACAGGACAAAATTGTGAACTGATTGTAAGAAAATTATATAGAAGTCAAAGGTTACTTTCTTAAAGTTTGGCTTAGGTTTGGTATTATTGGTTCATCCATCGAGTTGAAAATGGATACACCATATTCAACGAGAAAGCAATGAAATTCAACCCTTCTGTTGAAAAAGTAAATGGACAAAAGCAACCCCTCAGTTGAAATTGTACCGAAAATGATATGTATACATGGCTAGTTAAGCAAATAATTTTCAGCATTTTGACGTAGATCACTAGCTTCTCGACCTATATCAACAGCAATTAAATCTAAGTGATAATGAGAGTATACCTTTGAAATGATGCAGAGTGCAAGTTTATTTCCATCATGCGCACCAATGATCCGATGGCCAGACGATACACTAATGGCATCAGACCTACATAATACGTTCTATAATTCAGACTTCAGTCACATTTAACGTCTGAGGATAGAACTCAAAATGACATAAACATGAAAGAACATGTAAATACCTTAGCTATGAAACTGTACCAAATACGTTCAACTTGAAAACCAATTGACTAGAGGCTAAGCAATGAAACTGGAGGGATCATTGACTCAGATGGAGTAGCCCAATCTTTTTTTTATGTCGAATGTGTAGTTGATCTCCAACTAGCATTTGCTGTCATCATTAACAAACTGAAAATAGAGAAAACAGTGCATAAAGGAAACAATTAAGAGTAATATTTCAAATACACACTCTTTAAGACATTATATAAATATTACAAATTATTCCCAATCAGTTGTCTATTTCACATAGAAATTTCAAACCATTCACGACGTTGTAAACAAAAACACTTCAATAATTACTCTTGAAAAATGTTTCATTAACTCTGAAAACATAATGAACTACTTTGACACAACAATAATTGCTAATATTCTTGTAAAATAATCATTCGTCTAAATCAAAGAAAAAAACTCTAGCATTTAAATAATATAGAAAGAATATTAAAATAGCTAACAAAACAAAAAAAAATAATAATCATATAATCTATCAGAACTTTAGCTTGAGGAAAACCATGTTTAAACTGACTGACTGAAGTACCAGATGCATTTTATAGGATCCACATTGTTACTCAGAGCTCTTGAATCTCCATCATGCCTTTTATCTCTAATTTTCTCAAAATAATATTAAATTTATTCGATAAATTTATCAAATGACAGAGAGAACCGAGTCTCACAACAATGTTATAACTTGAGTCGATGTTTACCATCCACATGGCCGCTAATAATTCACTGGTCTGCAAAACGACATCAAGTGAAACTGATTTTTTGAGATCGAAGAGGAGTCAGGATTTTTTTTTCTTAGGAAAAAATCAATGTTAATAGCAAATTGAAAGTTTTCGAAGGCACCGAGTTAAACAAATAAAGATACAAAATTTGATGCCCTGTCCCAAGTTGTCCAAATAACATGAGAAGAAAAATCTTAGCAAATTTGCATGTTTTACCTCCAACATATTCCAAATCCACACTTCCAAGAAGTTGTTCCTTCCATCTCCTCAAGCTCTTATCATCCTAAATTCCCAAAACAACCACAAAAGAAATAAAAGATTTCAGATAAAAAAAAAAATTTCAAAAAACAGAACACAAAACTTTTATATCACAAATACTCATAAATGGATTGTGCTTCTTTAAGCACTTTGTCGGAGACGTGAATGAAGGACTTGAGTTGGGGCTCGGTGAGTTTGAGGCGGACGAGGTAGTATTCAACAAGCTAGGTGGCGGTGACCTGGCAAGAGAGGAGTGAGTGGAGGATGGGGAGGATTTGGGAATCGGACAGTCAAAGTGAAGGTGATGATGGTGAGGTGGAGGACGGCGGTTGGTGTGCGGTGTTGAGAGGTTAGGGTTTTTGACGAAGTAATCTTAACGACGCCATTTGGTGGTAAATAAAATAAATAAAAAGCAAATCAGAAGTGGGATTTGAACCAATAACTCTTCCAAAGAAAGAATTTAAGTCGGGCATTTTAACCACTCGCCCATCCTCAAGTTGGTGGACGACGAAATATACATATTTTAAAACAATTAATTGGTTACTAAAAGGTACCATTTCATATAATCTAAAAAAAAAAAAAGTAAATGATACAAATGATGTCATTTTAGTTACCAAATAATAATTCAATAAGACGTCATTTTGGAATTCTGAAAATAAAATAAAAAATTTGATATGACTAAGTTTACATTAGATTTATTAAAGAATTTTTAGATAATTTGAAAACCAGATCTATCACTAATATATGCTATATATTTCTTAATACATTCTATCACAACCACAAATTTGTGATGAATTTATTATAAATTTATGATATAAAATTTAATTTTCTCTTTATAATAGAATCTATCATAAATTATAGGTAGCAAAAAATTCATAATAGAATCTATCTCAAATTTTTAGTAATGTTATAATTTTATGATAAATTTTTTATTATTAAAACCTTTTTTTTAATAGTGCTCTAAGATATTTGCTATTGATTCGTTGATTTAGGATTAGTTGTTGTTTGTGATGATTGTTGATTATGATTGCTTTCCTTAATATTAATCATGACTTGTAAGCAGAGATTTTCGATATTGTTATAAGTATGATAAGGAGAACTAAAATGAGAAGTTGTCAACTAAAGCATTGATTTATTCAAATATCTCATGTTTATCCTTAATATTAAATGTGATTTATTTCTTTTATTGTCATTTAATTTATTTTCTTATTAAGTTCATTAATTTTGTATAAATTAAGCCTTAATAAAGGCTAATGAAATGAGATTCCCATTTAACATTTTTTTTATATTGTCAAAATTTTCATGGTATTAAAGCATAGGTGTTAACGATGGGTTACCGTTAACGCTGTCACCCGATCATGTTTTAAAAATAAATCATGTTTCTTTCTTCACAAATAATTTGTATTTTTTCTTCTATTTGTAGTCTTTCTCAAAATAAATAAATAGTACCATGTTGACCACAGCGCTATAATTTACTATTGTAATAGTAATCTTTGAGACTACTAGAAGAATCGACAGAGTAGGTCTTATCTATCCTAACCAGCTGTCATTTACATCAACAAGGTCGGAAAGGAATAAATATTTAAAAGTTAAAAGGTTTCCTTGAACAAAAATTTAAAAGAATGTATCATTTTTATTTATGATCAGAAGACAAAAAAGAAAAGATTTATAAATATCTCTACAACAAGTTGAGAGTTTAACAAAGTTTTCGCGCCAACTTGAAGGAGAATGATAAGAATCAATAGAGATTTTCAAACCTGGTACAAGTATGATAAGAAAAACCAAATTCAAAATTTACCAATTAAAATATTGATTCAGTTAAATATCTCATGTACATCCCCAAAATTAAATGTGATTCGTTTTTTTTTATTGTCATTTAATTTATTTATTTATTTCAATCTATCATTTTTATTTAAATAAAATTTTAATAAAAATTAATAAAATAAGACTCTCATTTAATATTTTCTTTATATTATCAAACTCTTTAACTTATACATAACTTTGCTTTGCCTGTAATTAAATGCAATGCAGTCGTGTCCATTGGTGCTTTGTGTGGTCTACTTCAAGAAACATGGCAAGCGAATGTCGAAGTGAAAAATGAAGCTTCTGATCACAGAAATAACCCAAGTTCAATGCACACCCCAAAATAATAATAATAATAATAATAATTAAAGGGAAGACAAATACTTTAGTCACTACTAATGGTAAGAACACTGAACAATGGGTTCTTGACTCTGGTTGTACATTTCACATGTGCACGCACAAGTCTTGGTTTATAAATTTTCAGACCATTAGTGGTGGTAAGGTATTAATGGGTAATGATGTTGTATATCAGACGATAGGAATTGATAGTATTAAACATAGGCTACATGATAGGTGAGTGAGAGAGTTAACAGAAGTTAGGTATGTTCCTGACCTCAAGAGGAACTTGATCTCACTATGGACTTTAGACCAGAATGGGTGTTCCATCAAGATCAACGGATGAGTTTTGAGAGTATTGAAGGGTTCAATGGTGGTAATGAGAAGAGAGAAGTACAAAGGTGTTTATGTGCTTAAGGGTAAAGTTGTAAGTGGTTCGACATTATTCTCTATAGATGATGAGAATATGCAAACCAAGTTGTGGCATCTTAGACTAGCCCATATAGGCAAAAGAAACCTAAATGAGTTATTTAGTCGAAAGGCATTTAGTGAGGATAGGTTATAGCCATTGGAGCTTTGTGAACATTATGTGCTTACAAAAGCACATAGGGTGAAGTTTAGTACTGGTGAGTATAAGACTAAAGGGACTCTTGACTACATGCACCATGGTCTTTAAGGACCAGCTCAGACAACTACTCCTGGTGGTACTAGGTAGTTTTTCAATTTGATTGATGACTATTCAAGAAAACTGTGGATCTCTGTATTGAAAAGTAAGGATTAAGTGTTTGATAAGTTCAAAACTTCGAAGGCTCTTGTTGACAATCAGACTAGCAAATGGGTGAAAACGTTATGGACTGATAATGACCTTAAGTTTTGCAATAGAGAGTTTAAAGGGTTTTATGCCAAACATGGGATTGCAAAGCATAAAATGGTCAGATCAACACTACAGCAAGATGGCGTAGCTGAAAGGATGAATAGAACCCTACCTGAAAGAGTTAGATGTATGCTTACCAATGAGAAGATGTTCAAGGTATTTTGGGGAGAAACTGTAGTAAGTGGAGGTTATTCAATCAATATAAGTCCCTTATCAGCAATCGACTTCAAGACACCAGAAGAGAAATAATCTGGTAACCCTCATAAATATGACCACCTCAAAACTTTTGGTCACCCTGCCTTTGTACATGTTAAAAATGGGAAGTTGGAACTTAAAGCTATCAAAGGAGTATTCATAAGATATCCCGAATAAGTGAAAGGATACAAGGTATGGTGTAAAGAGTTGACACAATCAAGTAGTATCATAAGCCGTGACGTAACGTTCGATAAAATGACAATGTTAAAAGCCTCCCAAGAAAATAGGAATAAAGAACTTATGTCCAAGGAAGCGTCAACACCCGAGTCAATAGAGGTTAAAGTAGAGCCTAAGTGTATATTTGATATGCTCTTAGATCAATACTTTAACAAAGAAATCCTTGAAAATGAACCAAGAATACTGACGAGTTCCTCTAAGTCCACCCAAGGAAATAATAAAATTCTTGATATGGAGCTTGAATGAAAGGACTAGGCCTGAGATCCTCTATAGTAGATCTCAGTAGCCTTGCCGGGTACCCCGGCGAACATTTCTCAAAATATAACTGAGTAAGTTGAGATATTCTCTTACTATTACTGAGAAAATCTTAGAATATTCATGAAAATGATATTTGAATTTTTTTTTTTAAAAAGGAGCAGAGTCTCCTCTGTTTTTTTTTAAAGTTCAGTACAAAATCGTCAAAAAATTACACTTCTATTTTCAAACACTTCTCAATACTACCAAATAGAACCTCTGGTCCTTTCTAAAACAAATCCAACTCAACTCAATAATTTCATTATGATCATAAAACTGGAATACTAATAAAAGAGTGAAACGATCATCAAAATATCGAAACTCATTTTAGTTATATAAAACATATGTACAATACACAAGCTTAGATCTACCATTCTGAAAGCAAAAAGAGTGCTATATAGAACATTTACTTGAACAAAATGATCTTTAAATTTGGCCCATTAATCAGCTGTAGGAGAATCAGCAGCTTGCGTACCAAGACCTGTACTTGGGAAGGGGGTTTAGAAAACATAAAACACAAAATGAGTGAGCTAAAAGAGCTCAGTGAGTGCATTTAAAACATAAAATGCTTAGGAGAATCAGCAGCTTGCTTACCAAAACCTGTACTTGGGAAGGGGGTTTAGAAAACATAAAACACAAAATAAGTGAGCTAAAAGAGCTCAGTGAGTGCATTTAAAACACAAAATGAGTGAGCTAAAAGAGCTCAGTGAGTGCATTTAAAACATAAAATGCTCAGAAGAATTAGCAGCTTGCGTACCAAGACCTGTACTTGGGAAGGGGGTTTAGAAAACATAAAACACAAAATGAGTGAGCTAAAAAAGCTCAGTGAGTGCATTTAAAATTTAAAAAAAAAACATCATGCATAGATAGTAAATTCTAAAAGACATGCATAAATCATGTTTCTAAAACTGATATAAACCTGTAAAACGGTTTTAACATCATATGCCGATGAAATCTTATCGAGCGGGTTTTTATTTACATCTATGGAAAAAAATATCCAAAATCTGTACAACATAATAACTAGCATGTGTATATAAACGCATAGTATGAAATCGATAAATCAAAAACTGTTAAAGCCCTCGCTCGGCCATTTTCTTTCTAAACTATACCAATAGTAACCCTAAAACTATATACTCACGCAGCGACTCAACTAGTACCGCACACTTGAGTAGGTCACGGGTCACCTTAACTAATAGCACCCACAGTGACAATATCAAGACATCTCACTGGCTATGCAGCGAAATCCTGCATTGCATACATATAGCAAGACAACACCTCGTATACATAGAGTAACTCACATGACTTGACATCTCGACTTCTCTGAGTTAGTGACAAACCCCCATAACCTGCCCATGTGTACAAGATATACCGGCCAGGTCTAATACAATCACCACCACTATAATCTAAGGGTACCAATGGCCTTTGAAACAGATGCAGTGACAGGACCCGACCTGAGACCTCTACTGTAGGTCCCAACAGCCTTGCTGGGCACCTCTACGAAAATTTCTTGAAATTTAACACGAAGAGTTGAGAAATTTGGCGAATCGAACCCCTTTTTGGTTCTTGCTATTACTGAAAAAATCTTGTAATATACATAAAAATGATATCTTAATTTATAAAAGAAAAACGGGCAGAGTTTTCCCTATTTTTCGAAAAATCCATATAAAACTTGCAAATAAATTTCACTTCTATTTCAAATACTTCTATTTCAAATACTTCTTAATACTACCAATTCAGACCTTCGGTCATTTACAAATTAAATCCAACACAACTTAATAGTTTTATTTAAATCACAAATGAGCATACTAAAAAAAATTAAAAATGATCATTATAATATTGAAATCTCTTTTTGTTGGTTCAAAAGATACATACAAATATACATGCCTACAATTATTATGCAGAAAGCAAAAGGTGCTATTTAGTACATTTACATATATAAAAAAGATCTTCACATTTGGCCTACTACTTAGCAATAGGAGAATCAGCAGCTTGTGTACCGAGACCTGCACCTAAAAAGGGGGTTTAAAAAATATAAAACACAAACGAGTAAGCTAAAGGAGCTCAGTGAGTGCAATTAAGATTTCAAATAAAATAATACTATGCATAGATAGTAAATTCTAAAGTACATGCCTAAATCATGCTTGTAAAACTGATGTAAAGCTGTAAAATAGTTTCTAATGTCATATGCTGATGAAATCTTGCCAAGCGGGTTTTATTTACATATTTGGAAAACAATCTCCACAATTTGTATAATACAATAACTATTGTGTGCATATTAATGCATAAATGCTATTGGTAAATCGAAAACTACTAAAGTCCTTACTCGACTAAATTATACCAATGGTAACCCTAAAGCTCTATACTCACGCAGCGACTCAACTAGCACCGTATACGTGAGTAGGTCACGGGGCACCTCAACTAGCAGTACCCACAGTGACATCTCACTGGCTATGCAGCGAAATCCTACATCGCATACATATAGCGAGACAATACTCCGTGCACATAGAGCGACTCGCATGACTCAACATCCTGACTTTTCGGAGTTAGTGACATAACTCCATGATCTGCCCATGTGCACAGGATATACCGGCTGGGTCTAATATAATCACCACCACTATAATCTGAAGGTACTAATGGCCTTTAAAACGAATGTAGTAATTTTAAAACTGTTTCTTAAACTGAACATGTAAAAGCATATCTATGAACACATATCAATTTCATAACTCATGTTTATGTATTAAAAGCACATAAAACATATATTTTCATTATGTGAAAACATAATAAACGAAAGATAAAAGAAATGACAGATTTTCACTCACAACTACTCTAAGCTTAATTTCTCTTTGAATTTTTGCTCCCGTTACCAGTCTTGATTTTCTTCACTTATATGCCATAAATGACATTTAGAACCAAATTGAATGCTAGAATCTCATTTAACTACTAAACGCCCTAATTGGCATACAAAGTCCGGATGGATACTACTTTTCAATTTTCATTTATAGAGCCATTCAATCTTATCTAATTCACCATCCGATGCCCTGAAAATTTCTTAACACCCTATAATTTCAGTTGGATATAATTGCCCTTTAACTTTCTAAAATAGACAATCATGCCCATTTTCTTCATGTTTGATTTTTTCATCAACCATATATATTCAATTTACAAAAGACACCATTTATACACAACAGTTCAATCAAAACACAACTCAATCCCTAACTTCCCTAAAGTGGCAGAATTTCACCCTATGTTCCAACACATTTCTTTTCTTAATTTCTTGTTCCAATTGCATCAAAATCAAGCCAATTTCATTCTAATGCCCTAATTATAACCAATTGAAGTCTCTACATCTAAATCACCCAAAACCCTAATTCTTACATTGCTAATTTCTTTACTTTGATGACTCCTTCAAGCTCTACACTAGAATTCAGCTCAATCTAAACCAAGAATACACACAAGAACATTAATTGAAGCAACATTGAAAGTTCACATATCAATCTCACAAAACAATGCTTTTCTTACCTATTTTTCTTGGATTTTCACTAATGAATGCTTCAATTGAGCTTAGGAACTTATACTTGACCTTCTTATAGCTTGATTAAGCATAGAAAAAAACTGAAATTTTACTATAGTAGCACAACTCTTCTTTTGCACGAATTTTGCTCTCTTTTGCTCTAAGTGTTGTGCTTTTGATCACTTGAAATTTCTACACACTTCTACTATATATATCATGCTCCCTAAAAAGTCTAATTTACCCCTTAACTAACTCAAAATTTCTAAATTGCCATTAGTTGAAAACTAAGTATGTAATTGGTTCCTTTGTAACTATCTAGTTAGAATAGTCCAATGAACTAACTAGAATTCCTAACTTGGCAATCTATGAGATTATTTCTAATTGGCTCATTCTCTAATATATGGATTGTGTTTCTCAACAAAGGCTTGTTCCATACATAACCTTTAAATAAAAATTCATGTATAAATTAAAATTTTATTTTCCAAGCCAATAGAGAAAATTTTCAAAAATATTCTAGGGTCATCTGAAGCTCTGACCGAGTGTGAAATTACCAAATTTGAGATGAAGGATTTGAGAGCAACAAAAGGATATTGGGTATAGATATTATGAGAGAAAAAAGAGATGTTATCTTCTTGTCTCAACAATGATATATACTCAAGACTATAAAGAATTTTGGTATGTCTAATTCAAATGTTATCTCTACTCCTTTAACCATGTATTTCAAATTTTCAGTAGCATAGTTACTGACATCGGAAGAAGAGAAATTGTAGATAAGTAAAGTAATGTATACAAGCACTGTAGGGAGCATTATGTATGCAATGGTTTACACAAAATCATATATATCACAAGCTGTGAGCATGGTGAGTAGATACATGGAAAATCTGAGTAAGGATCACTGATTTTGCAATGAAGTAAATTTTGAGATATCTTAAAAGGACATCAAATTACGGGTTGATGTATAAAAGGGATAAGGACAATAGTGCAATGGTAAGAGGATACATAGACTCAGATTATATAAGTGATCTAGACAAAATAAAATCGTTGACGGGATATATATTCATAGTGTTTGGGTGTAGTATGTGTCAGAGATAAGTTCTACAACGTGTAGTTGCACTATTTATCACAAAAGTAGAGTACATAGCTGTTGGAGAAGCTATTAAGTAGGCCATGTGGTTAAAAGGCATATGCTCGGAGATAATGGCTACTAAAGATGTGAACATCGGTGTGTATTGTGATAGCCAGAGTACAATACACCTAAGAAATCATCAAGTGTTTCACGAGAGGTCTAAACATATTGATGTGCTGCTCTATTACATTCAATAGATTGTCCAAAGTGGCAAAGTTAGTCTAACAAAGTTAGCATCGTTTAAAAATTTTGCTAACATATTGACTAAGCCACTACTCTCGGTTATGTTCGTCCTATGGAAGGACTTAACCGAAATCACTCTTATGTGAAAGTGACTGAAGATGCTGATATGAAAGATCAAGATGCTTTTATGGATGACTTTGAATCAAGGAGGAGATTTGTGAAAAAGTTGACTAAAAATCATCGGGATATGATTTGAAGTGTAAGCCAAGTGCATTGGATATGCGAGGATTGAAGATGGATGCGGAATAAGGAGAAAACGCAAGAGGCAAGTGCTGGTGCACACGCCCAAAATAGTACCTGAGCGTCGTACTCTAGGTGCTAGTGCCATGGCACTCTTGCGGGTGTCCTAGCGCCATAGCGCCCAATGCAGGAATTAGTTTCCCATTTTGATCAGATTTGTTCCATCTCTCACTTTTTTTGGAACCCCCTAAAATAACTCCTACACGTTTATGGTTAACCTAAGTTGTTATAAAGCCTATATAAAGGCTCTCTATTGGCTTGTAAACATGGCTTGGTGAAAAATCTTAATGATGAAACATAAATCTTAGTGATTATAGCTTACTTTGCGATTTTTAGTAAGAGAAACCCATTATTTACAAGAGAGACTAAGTTCGTTGTGAGTCTTTCTTGTAAAAGGCATACTCTGAGATTTAATAATAAGATAATGTGATAGTGTTCCGCTATATAAATTATATGTTTTATTTCTTCTACCTTTCTCTTTTTAGATTCTTGGTTGCTTGTTTCTGCATTATATTACATGAAATATTTACTTGTTTGATTACTTTCGCTTCAATAAATTTTGAGGCATTTGAATCGATCCTTTAAGATCCAAACGTTTCAAAAGGGGCTGCTACCTCTATGGAGGAACTTTTAGCTGTTAGACCATCAACTAGTGGTCCATACATTCCAATCGAAGTTTAGGTCGCTTCCTCAATTGATGGAAGCTTTGTAGTTCTTATTATGGAAGTAAAAATTTCTCCTACTGGTTCTTTCTAAGAAGAAGAATGTGACTTTGATTTATCTTTTGTTCTTATTAAGTTTTCTTTACCTTTGTTTAGGATTGATTTAGTCTTTTTTTTTTTTAATTTTGGTAGCATTCCAAGCTTTGATAGGAATTCCAAGTCTTCCAAAAGTAGTTACTGGAATTTTGAAGCAAGGTATAAGAAGCCCAAGGGCTCAAAAAATGAAGAATAGGTGTCCAAGGATGGGAACCGAGCCTTTTATTGACATTCCATTTCCATAGGTAAAGCAACCTGCTACTAAAGTGTGGGTTCATATAGTAGAAACAGAATCTGCGAGTCTGGAAGTTATACGGGAGGTGATGGACCATATGGTTACACCAAGTGGATCGGGGGCAGTACCTAGATCTTTTACTTTCAATCCACCTCTAGAGTCATTTGTACCTAGGTTTAACAGCGAATCGAGTTTGGGACAGATACTCTTATTACACTAGAAGCGTTCAAACAACAATTAGGACTGTAATAAATTGTTATGCAAAGTATAATTTTTGAGTAATCGAAACACAACCAAACAATAATGCTAGCAATTGGACATAATATCACAATGAAGTAACCAACTAACTAATCATCCAACATAATATGAAAAATAGAAAGAACACCAAATTTAACAAGGTTCGATAATGTTACCTACGTCATCGAGCTCCGTTAAAACAAACCATTAACTTCAAAGAGAAATTACAAATTTTATGGGCCACAATACAAATTCTAAACTATTTGGTCAAACTACGAATACCTAAATAGTAAGGTCAATACTATAATTATTCAAATAGTATGGTACTACAAATGTCCAAAAATAAATGAAAAAACTAAACTATTACAAACTTCAAGGGCTTGTATGTAAAATCCTTGAACTATGAGATTTTTATTGAGAGATCCTATAAATTGAGGGGGGAGAAGAGAATTATACAAAAGTACAACAAATAAATAAGACTGCTTTATCTTATATAAGCCAAACCAAGCCACCCCATGCCATCTCTCACCAATATGGGATTGGCTCAATTGGCATATAAGTCAAGTTTCAACAAATCTTTAATGTGGTGGATATGCCAATCCTCCATAAAGCTTTGCTTTTTCCTAAAATTCTTTATCCAAATGCAATGCCTCTAAATTTGTGCCCAATGGTGCTATAAAACTCAAACTATATTGATCAAGTCTAAACAATGATTGAACGTGATCGTTGTAACTACCTTAATCAACATATCTGCGGGATTATCGGCAGTCATAATCTTCTGAAGTAATATTCTTCCTTCATTAATGATCTGTCACAAAAAATAATACCAAACATCAATATGGTTCATTTGAACATGGTACACTGGATTCTTCGCTAAATGAATAGCATTTTAACTATTAGAATAAACAGGAATATTCTTCTAACCAATTCCTAACTTATTCATCGATCCATGTAACCAAATAGCTTCCTACATAGCCTCTATAACTGCCATGCATTCTGGCTCTGTAGTAAATAAAGCAACTGTAGACTGTAAAGTAGACTTTCAACTCATAGGTGCTCTGGCAAGAGTAAACACATAACCTGTTATTGACCAACAACACATTGATCACATGTATCATCTCTCTAAAAGACTAAGCCAACATCTACAGTCTTTAATAATACTATAAAATCTATTTCATAGACAACTGCATGTGAAATGTCAAGTCTCGTACACACCATAGCATACATCAGGCTACCAATTGCATTAATATATGGAACTCAAGACATATACTCTCATTCCTTATCTAAATTAGGAGATAAAGATACACTGATTTCATATAAGGAGCAAGTAGGGTAGTTATAAGTTTTGACTCCTCTGAAATGCCAAAACGTTGTAATACCTTATTCAGATATTGCTTCTAAGTCAAACAAACTTTTTCTCATTCTCTTCTTTACTAATCTCAATACATTTATTATCTTTCTAGCTTCACTTAAATCTTTCATCCCAAGCTCTCAGTTCAATTGAGTCTTCAATTTTCTAATTTCTTCAACATTCGTTAAAGCTATCAATATGGTATTGACAAACAAGAGTAGATAAATGAAAGAACCATTATGTAGCCTCCGAAAATACATACAATGATTAGATTTGCTTCTTGTGTACCTCTAATCCATCATAAATTGAAACTTGCATATGCAACATTGAATGTTACTCTACAATCATGCATCAAATTACCTAGGTCTAAATATAATAATTCCTCTTCCGAGTTTATCAAAATATTACCAATTCATTCACCATATATTGGCCAGATATATTGAAGCATTAAACACAAGTAATTTAAATAATAAAGGACTAAGTTT
This sequence comes from Ailanthus altissimus, assembly GCA_946807835.1. NCBI lineage: Eukaryota > Viridiplantae > Streptophyta > Magnoliopsida > Sapindales > Simaroubaceae > Ailanthus > Ailanthus altissimus. The sequence goes on from OX327689.1 coordinate 5,831,160, forward strand.
ATTAAATATTAAAAAGATATGGCAATTAAGCGCACATATTGAGTTCAAATATTAACCCTAGAAAATAAGTTTAGTTCATAGCTACTAGAGAATCACAGCAATAAAAATAAAAATAAAACATGATACAATCAATTGCAAACCGATGTAGACATCGAATTGCTCTTAATTGATATTGCTCTAGATTCTTGGTGCTCTTGAACTGGTCTAAGTTTTCTTTAGGTTGATCTAGGTTCTTCTCTGGTCTCCTCTTATGTCTGGGGTCGAGTGGCCTTTTATAGGGTTTTATTTGAACTTGAAAAACTCAATTCTGGTCGCACTAGGATTCACACTACCACTAGGGCGATATGCTTCTGTCGCTGGGGCGCTGCATGAAAATGGCTTCATCGCCGGAGTGGTGGGATTATAGCGCTAAGGCGCTGGAGCGTCGCTGGCACGATGACTCTTTGGCGCTGGGGCGCCAGATTCGACTTAAACAAGTCGTTTTCTTATTTCGATCATTGTTCTAAAGCTGGGGCGAAAATCCTTGTAGCGGTGGGGCGATAGCCTCATATTTTAGTCCCTGTTTTCATTCAAGTTCCTACAAATAACAATAAAGTACATAAATAGCCATCTATTCTCATAAAATAATAAAATATCAATAATAAAAACATTAAAAAACATATGACAAATTTGCCCTTATCAGATATATACCAAATATCTGTCAAACTCTAGTTCATCCATCATTATTTCTCAACCGAATTGGACCTATCTTGGCAGTATGACAACTATTATTATTGCCCATATACACAACTCCACCATTAAGCTCTTCAAAATTAAGAAACCAATCCCGATGTGGACACATATGATAAGTACAACTTTAATTCGTAATCCACTTATCAGAATTAGGTGTGGATGAATGACAATCTAAACAAAAATCTGACACACTATCATTACTTGCGCTGTCAACAACACATGCATCAAAAATAGAAATGTCATTTTCTTTCTTTTTCAACTTTTGACAATATTTTTTCCATTGCCTTTTGTCCCAACAAAAGATACACTCATCGTTTCCTGCTCTACCCTTTAACTTAGATTTTTTTTCCTTTATCCTAGTTTCCTACACTGACTATGCCCTCTCATTGTTTATGCTTCTATTGACTCATCTCTATATTCTCTCTTATCCTTTCTACAGATTTCATAGTTTTTCAAAAAAGAACAAACTTCTTCAAACGACAGTTTATTATTCGTATGGATAAGAGTAATACATAAATAATCTATTTCATCTAGAAGAGAACCAATAAATAGCATAACCTTTATTTCATTTTTGAAGGTTTCCTCTAAGTTTAATAAATCAGCAATTAATTTATTCTTTAAGGCCTTCCACAATGCACTGACTGACTTCTTTCTGATAATCGAATACTTTTGCTCTCTATATAAATAAGAACGAATCAACCCACACCTTTTATATTAAGCCTATTTCAGTCTATCTCTTTGATATCTTCTGGTTTTGTTTCTTCCAGAACCATATCCAAATCTTGTTGACATAATTCGTCCAACACCTCACTCTACCATAAGCCAAAATTATTTTGGCTATCAAATTTTTTCACATCTATTGTCTCTATCTCTTTAGTAAGTTTTCCTCTCTTGCTTTGCTTTGTCAATGTAATATAAAAGAAATTAAGTATATAAAATCTGATTAACTGATTAGGTTGTTTCTCAATCTCTAATTAGGTTTAGTTTTATTTTTTGGCATTTTCTTGGCAGGAATTAGATATTGTATTTTGGACACTGACTTTTTACTCTGTTATTCTTCTAGCCTTTTCATATTAGTTTTAGCTGCCTTTCAGATAACATAAAGCATAGCTCTAAGCGTTTGGCTTTGCTATAGATGAGTGCTTGAGCATAGTTTTCTCTACATTATCTTGCTTATGGAATTGCAGTTACATACTTTCGTAACATATTATTATTGCCAACAGATAAATAATGCCACTGTTGTGGCATCCTTGCTTAACACAACACTGGTTCTTACGAAATTTCTTTACAACAATGTATGGAAGGATCAAAGGTTTGCTATTATGTCAGTTATTGTTACTATGAAGTGGTTATCTCTAATTTTATTTGGATATCATTTTTATTGATGTCATAACTTAATCAATATATCTACGTTTTGAGAATATTCATAGTGCATAGTTAAAAGAATAGTTTCTAAGTTATCTCATTGTCTCATATGTGATTTAGCTCATGCAAAGTCAACTCCATTTATAAGTTTTTCTTCCATATTAAGACATAATTTGCATAACATATTATGGAAAAAATTACTGAATTTAGAACATAGAGCACATGGTTATATGGTTTATTGTAGCCAATTGATAAAACTTCACACAATTAATGGTTCACCATGTATATATAAACATTAAAATATGTTTCTATAGAAGCTGGATTTTATTGTAAGAAAAAGAGTGATAAAGTAAATGATTTTGTAGAGCCGAGCATTTATATTGATAATCCTGAATAAAGGTTGAGATAATTTTGACATTAATTACTCGATTGATATTTATTTTTAATATAAACATGTTTTAATACCATATTAGTAATAACATTCAAGTAAAATGTTATTTCTATTTATTTCTATTTTACAAAAACAAGCTATTATTTCTTAAAGAATGTAATAATTTTGAAATTTAAAAAATAGAAGTTGTTTTGTTATTTTATTTGATGTTTTATCCATATTATAGTAAAAGCTACAACTTTTTCCTAATTTGTCTTTCATGAACATGTTGTACACTTCTAAAACAGTAGAAAATTTTCTTCTTTTACAATGACTTCAAATATTCATTGTTTGAACATCATGATGAAGTGCATAGTGGTGAGACTTAGTCTGACCTCTACACTATGCTTAATGTGCATGAGTATATTATCATATGATGTATCTGTGTGAAGGATAGAGAAGTATATCTTTTAGCTTTTTTTTCTCCTTTTTAATTTTAACATTTGTTTTTATTTCTTCTATCATGTTTCCTACTATATGAAATTAAAGACCAGGTCAAAACTTCTTTGTTAAGTTCTCTTGAAATAAATTATTTTACCATAACTTCTATATTTAGAATTTATTTCTGTGGTGAGGAAAATATGTGAAGAATTGAACTTTATGCTATAGTTATTACAACTTACCAAAGAATATTTTCTTGTTTTGCACATTATAGTTATTAAACTACTTGACAAGATTTTTTCCAGTCACTTTCTTATCGTGATTTCCATTAAAGATACCCTAATAAAGTTTGTTTTGAAAATAAAAGAGATCATTTGAGAAAAATGAAAGAGAAGTTATTGTGGCAGTTGAGTAGCTGCTTCTTACTGTATATGACATATATAATGGTTCATCTAACTGTGGCTTTGAAATTTTTATTCTTCCTTTTTTGCATTTTTTATGGAGTTAAATATTAAAGTCCTTACTTCATGTAAATTATTTTTAGGCGGTGGCTTATCAATATTATCTTACAGAAATGATCAACTTTACAATAGATAATAGACAGAGAATTTGAGCTGGTGAAAAAAATTGTTGAGGTTTATTTTCAGATCAAGAACTAGATACTATTATATTATCAAGGTCTATTAACTTTCTTGAAATGAATGTATTCCGCTTTTGCATTTGTTGCAGGCTTCTACAATTTGCTAATTATTTGAGATAACACAAAGCATAGAACTGAACTATAGACACGACATCCATTATGAGGTTTGCATTTTTTTGCTAGGGTAACATTGTTATGAAAGATTCATTTAACACACACACGCACACGCACATATATATGCTAGTCAAATTATTTAGATGTGAATATGGAAGTAAGCATGGAAACTTCATAGCAAGTAATGTTAAAAATTTATAATATCATCCACTGCTTCTTAAGAAGTTATTCTTCTATAATTTGTTTATAGCAGTTGCAACTTGGTACTCATTTATGAAATCTGTAAGTACAATCAAAGGATTTGTTTATTCACTTAAAATCTCATTTATTCACTTAAAATTTTACTGAATTTGATTTCTAATGCATCTTACTCTGTGCTCTGTTTAAAGCATTTGACAGAGTAAGAGGAGAAACTCCTCCTTATTTTGTCTAGCATTGATTTGTATATCTCAGGAAGTTGAACAAGTTAGTAAAGCTATGCAGGAGCTTCAGAACAGCACGTTACCATCATCTGATCAATACAATATGCATAGAGTAGATGAATTTGCTCTCACTTATTACAAGTGGCGTGAATGATGGAGAGGTTACACTGAAGATGACATTACCTAATACGTGACGATGGGGCAGCTATGTGTTTAACTAATTTTCAAGCTTTGGGATGTTTTGAAATACTGTACTTCTTAATGATTTAGTCTGAAATATTTAGCAATATATATGAAACTAAGTTTGGATGCTTTAATAATTGTAATTTTATTTATTTAAATAAATGAAAAAATTATTTTTACGTAGATGTGGTATTTAGATATGGAATTATAGTTTATAAATAAATTCAAAATTCTAGTCCAATAGTTCAAAATTGAAATTATTAAAAAAATCTTTTAAATTAAACACAAAATGTTTTATACCACAATATCAATGATTTACTGATACCTTGGTTTTAGTGATTTACTAATACTACGATGTAAAAAAATCACTGATACCATGGTATCAGAGAATCATTGATACCACAATGTTAGTGATTTGCTGATACCATGGTATTAAAGATTTACTGACACTATAAATAGTGTCAATAATTTTCTGGCTCGAGCAACTGACACTATAAAGCAATGTCATTGAAACCCTTCATTGACGCTAACTTAGTGCCAGTGAAGGCCATTTTTGTAGTAGTGCACCTTAAAATTTAAGTCTTTTCTTCTGTTGTCTACTTAGCTTTTCTGTCTACTTTGAGCCACTTTTATTCTTTTCTTTATCTTCTCTATAACTTCACAAGTTTGCTAGATAATCTCTGGCCCTAAAACTTTTTTTTCTCCAACTTCATCCAATGCACATAAGATCTACATTTTCTTCCATATAAAGCTTCATATAGAGCCATACTAATAGTTGATTGATAACTGTTGTTGTATACAAACTCCACTAATGAAAGTGTTTGTCCCAGCTACATTTAAAGTTTAACACATATGCTCTCAACATATCTTCTAGAATTTGAATGGTCATTTCTAATTGACCATCAGTTTGTGGGTGGAATGCAGTACTGAAGTTCAACTTTGTGCCATGGTATTATGTAGACTCTTCTAAATTATTGAAGTAAATTGAAGATCTCTAACAGATACAATTGACATAGTAACTCCGTGAAGCCTCATAAATTGATTAACATATAATTGGGTATACCTATCCGTGGAATAAGTGGTATATATTAGAATAAAATGTACTAATTTTGTTAGCTTATCAATAATCATCCATATAGCATTATAGCCCTTTTATGTTCTGGCATCCCAACTATAAAATCTATGGTATATGTTCCCATTTCTATTATGGTACCAATAAAGGTTTCAATAGCCCAAATGGTCTCTGATGCTCTGCTTTAACTTGCTGACATATCAAACATTGCTCTATAAATTTTTACAATCTCTCTTTTTATATTAACCCACCAATAGACAGCTTGTAGGTCTTGATACATCTTGGTACCTCCCAGATGAACAATATATGGTGAAATATGAGCTTCAGTCAAGATCTCATTTTAATTCATCATCATTAGGTACACAAAGTCTACCTTCAAAATGTAGGGCTTCATCATAAAAAATAACAAAGCCAGACTAATGGAATTTCTTCCATAATCTTCTTTAGATGCACATTATTACCTTGTGCTTCCTTAATTCTCTTAACTAGGGTGGGTTGAATGGACATACTTGCAACATAAGTCCTATCATTTGATCTCACCACTTCAATGCCAAGCTTTCTTCAATCTAATAAAATTTGCTTTTGAGCAGTCAAAAGTGATGCCGTATGTCCTACAGACTTTCTACTCAAAGCATCCACCACAGCATTAGCTTTCCTCGAATGATAATTAATCACACTGTCATAAGTTTTTACTAGCTCCAACCATCAACGTTGCCTTATAATTAACTCATTTTGAGTAAAGAAGTATTTAAGGCTTTTGTGGTTTGTGTAAATTTTCACACCTTTCTCCATAAAGATAATGCCCTCAAATTTTAAGAGCAAGAACTACTATAGCCAACTCTAAATTATAAGTAAGGTAATTTTGCTCATAACGTTTTAGTTGTCGTGAGGCATATGCTGCTATATGCCTATTTTCAGAGGGAAGCCTAGAAGAATTCATTTTCAAACTCTTGCAAATATGTTTGTTCGTCGACGTCATGGTCGTTGCCTCAAATCATAACCATTTCTCAATTTTAACGATTCTTTAGGTAATTTAAAGCGAGCTTTAGTCTGAAGGAAGATAAGGAACCCTACTAAATTTAGTCTGAGAACTTCTTGCTGGGCGGTTATTCAAAGCTAGCAATTGGATGCCAGATTTTGCCCCGCAAGTAGAAGAACTTTCCATCTAGCATTAATACACTCCCAAGCCCTTTCTTGAAAACATCACTATAAATCACAAATCCACAAAAAGTATAAGAAATGGTTAGTATAGGAGGAGATACTAATTGATGCTTGAGTTTTTGAAAACTTTTCTCACATTCATTAGACCACTGAAACTTGACATCCTTTCTTATGAACTGATTTAAAGGTGAAGCAATCTTAGATAATCCTTCAACAAACCGCCTATATTATCCTACTAGCCCAAGACAACTTCGAACTTCTCCAACATTAGTTAGTCTGGGCCAATTCACCACTGCTTTAATTTTGCTTGGATCTACTGATATTCTCTTTGAGTAAACAACATGTCCCAAAAATATTATTCAATCTAGCCAGAATTCATACTTATTGAATTTTGTATAAAGCTGCTTCTTTCTTAACACTTATAAAACTTTTCTTAAGTGTTCTTCATGCTCTTCTTTACTCTTAGAATACAATAAGATGTCATCAATGAACACAATAACAAACCTATCTAAATAATCCTTGAATACTCTATTCATCAGATCTATAAAGGTAGCAAATGCATTTGTCAACCCAAATGGCATCACAATAAACTCATAATGCCATATTTGGTACGAATTGCAGTCTTCGAAATGTCTTATTTCTTAATCTTCAATTAATGATAGCTAGAACGAAGATCAATTTTAGAGAATACACAAGCTCCTTATAGCTGATCGAATAAATCATTTATCAAATATACTCGTAGCACCTTATCTCCTATTTCAATCTCACATGATTTCACTACATTTGTATCACACATCAAATCACCTAAAAGAGTTGCAACACATAAATCTATAACCAAAGCTTCTACAACAACGCCATACTACTAACAAATACATGTGACACAAATGAATGGGCAGAACCTGAATAAAAAAGAGCTAAACCATGGTAGCCAAATATAGAAATTGTACCTTAATAAGGGTAAAATTGTCATATATTTTCTCATATTTTTATCATTGATATTTTATGGTTTTATGAGAATAGATGGCTATTTATGTGCTTTATTGTTATTTATAGGGACTTGAACAAAATTTAAAGAATGAATGCAAAAGGAGCAAAAACAGGGACTAAAATGCAAAGTTTTCAAAATATGAGTCCAGCGCCACGATGATTATCGCCCCAACACTAGAATAGTGATCGAAATAAGAAAAATGGTCTGTTGAAGTCGCATCTGGAGCCCCAGCGCCAAACAGTTACCGCACCAGCGACGAGACAGAGCCTTAGCGCTATAAACCCACCGCTCCAGCGATGAAGGCTTTTTCACGCGTCGCCCCAGCGACAACTGCATAGCGTGCCAGCGGTATGGCGAGTCCTAGTCCGACGAGAATTGAGATTTTCAAGCTCATATCAATCCCTATAAAAACCCACTCGTTCCCAGCCTTCAAGAAGAATTCAAGACGACTCAAGAACACCAAAAATATAAATCACGAGTCTTGGAGAGCAATAGGAGTTTAATTGAAGCAACCTTAGAGAGAGACTCAAGGCGTTCTTCGGCATCAAGAGAATCTAGAGCAACATCAATCAAGAGCAATTCGACGTCTACATCGATTTGCAATTGATTGTATCATGTTTTATTTTTATTTTTACTGCTGTTCTCTTTTAGCCATGAGCTAAACTTGTTTTCTAGGGTTAATACTTGAACTCAATATGTGTGCTTAATTGCCATATCTTTAGAATATTTAATAAACTTAGTTCTTTATTATTCAAATTACTTGTATTTAATGCTTCAATATATCTGGCCAATATATGGTGAATGAGTTGGTAATATTATTGATAAACTCGGAAGAGGAATCATAATATTTAGACCCAGGTAATTTGATGTATAATTGTAGAGTAACATTCAATGTTGCATTTGCAAGTTTCAATTTAGGATAGGAATATACCTAATTGGTATGTATGATCAATAAGACCTAATCTTAATGAATCTTAATTTATTACAAGTACCATAGGAATATAGGTATTTGATAAATTAAGGTATACTTGCATGACCTTGGAAGAGGCTTGTGAATACATTAGTGTCTTGATCAATGATAAAGACTAAGTGAGTTAAATATTAAAAGATTAATCATTAAAAAGCATATTGAGGAATAGTATTAATCCTAGGTTTTTTCTACGTTGCCATCACCCTATTCTCTTTGCATTGTATTTTTACTTTTATATTTTCTACATTCATTCTTAGGTTTTTATTTTTCTGAATAATTATTAAGAAGACATAATTTTAGTAATTGGTTAAAAAGAAAAAATTATCCCTGTGGGTTCGACATCCGACTTATTTAGTCTCTTTATTACTTGCATACGATAGTGTATACTTGCACTTAATTTTATGATATAGAATTATCGCATCATACCTGTCACCACAAAAGGTAAATCATCTGCTTCTTGCCTGGTAAAAGCATAAACTCTTGCTTAAGCTTTCTAGTCATTCTTAAATCCTTTTTACTCACTCATTATTTTTGGACAATTCTGAATAAAATGACCAGTCTTTTCATACTTGAAACAAGCTCCACTCTTCTTGTAACATACCCCTCTATGTTATTTCCCATATGTATCGCATAATGGGGGATCCTTCTTTTTATTGCCATCATTTTTCTGCCTTTTCTTTCCTTTCCACTTGTCAAACTTTTTCTAACTAGTATTAACCCATGGTTTCTTTTCCGATTGATGCTGGCCCATATGCTTGGACTCAGATGGAACTACTAATTCTTTATCCTTTGCCAATATTTGAGCCTTCTGTAGTACTGCACTATATGTCTATAGCTCAAGTACAGAGATTAACCTTCTCACCTCTGGTTTAAGACCCATCTAAAACTGTTTGGCCTTACGTGCTTTCGTATCTACTAAGTGGGTAGCAAATCTGGATAACCCCTCAAACTTTCTCTCATATTCTGTCACTGACATTGTACCCTGGGTAAGAGGGATAAATTTTGCTTTTTTTTTTATCTTTTGAGGACTAGGGAATGTATTTTTCATTAAATACTTCCTTGAATCTATCCTATGTTATCTTGTTTCTATCAACATTCAGCATCCGCATAGTCATCTCCCACCAATGGCTGACACTCTCTTTGAGCATGTAAGTGGCACAAGTCACTTTCTGTACATTTGAACAATCGATGAGATGAAAAATCTTTTTCAACTCACGGATCCATTCCTTAGCAACCAGCTGGTCCTTTGAGCCTTTAAATGTTGGTGGTTGTAATTTTATGAATTGCTCAATAATATAGAAATTGTCATTATGGACTACTTGGGGTCGTTGTTCTTAGATCACATTGTCACCGATTGAAAAGAATTCTGGATGGTAGTCCTGAAGTACTCTCATTCACAGTAGCAGTACTTTTAGTAATTCTTGGATTATGCTCCATCTTTTCAAAGTCATAAAAATAAGCAAGTAAGATATCAAACAAATATATATAAATAAACATATACAATTTTAAGGATTTAGCATCTACTGGGTTCCCTTGACTAGACACATAAAAGTCTATAGAATCTTATTCTTAGCTCTGATACCACTAAAAGCTGTCATGCCCCAGACCCAAAAGATTCAATACACGACATAACCTACACTCATTTAATAATGTGCACTCATAATTAATATTACAAAAATTTTCAAACTTCAATTTAACATAGGAATCTTTAGTAAGGTGTTGGTAAATCCATCAAAAAATTAACCTATGAATATACTTAGTGGATCATAAACCAAATACAACCACACTTAATAAAATACATAATTATTTATTTAATAGAGATAAATCAAATATCTTCAACTGCGTGTCTACAAATTAAACACTTAGCAACCTAGCAACTTAAGGAACCCAATGAACAACAGAAGCCTTGCCAAATCTGCTAAGCACATATGTACCTTATTTACCTGAAATCCTAGTAAACTATAATTAGTATAAAAATCAGTAAGCATGCTAGCTTTTCATATACTAAAATAAAAATACTTATATATACACAATGTATGCATATGATATCTCGTGATAAATCAAAATCATAATCTTATAAAATCACATGTCAAGTAAGCTTACACATTCTTTCAAAATATATAATAGGAATACCATCACCCAACTACTACTTAGTAGGATTTTCATATCACATATCACATAATGAGCCAAATGCCACCCCTCGATGACATACCGTATGAGAGGAATAGCACAAGTGAGGTTTAAATTACACATATATAATGTCATGCCTTGAGGTAAGGGCAAACCCTTACCTTGATCATCAGTGAGTCCTCTCACATGTACAAATACACCACTACATAAATGTGATGACTCACTCTTCTTTTAGGTACCAATAAGATCCTTCTTACATAAGAAACACATAAGACATACCAATCTTGAAGGAAATGCCACACATTAAGGATCGACAAATCATATAAGGTGCCTACTAAGTAAATAATAAGTTTAAACATACTCAAAATGCAAAACGTTTCTCATGAAAATATTGTACTTCAAAAGCTTTCTTTGTTAAATACATTTTATTTTAAAAAGCTCACTTTCATAAACACATGTATGTCATGTATATCCATGCTGAATGTCAATGCTAATATTCATAAACATGTCTTTCACATTTCATATCAAAATATACTTTGTCATAACATAAATATATTTCTAAGCACATTTACAAAATCATACATAAACAATTATTATGATTTCAGTAAAGGTCTAGTATACTTACCTCTCAACACTTTCGAGTACAAGGCTTAATTCTCCTTAACCTATCAATGAAGATTAATACTTTTATAAGTATCACTATTCACACAAAATACTTTATATAGCTTACAAAATTATAAATATACTGCACTTATCACATCAAACTGGTCTATTGACTTGATTTCTCAAAACCTGTCATTCTGACTACTTATATTTAACAAACTTTTGTTATACATCAAATGATATCCCATTACACCAAAATTAGAATATTTCATTTTTGACTCATATATCATTCTTATATATTAATATTATATCATAATTCCTACACAATCCATTTCACAAACACCATCAAATCTAAACTATTATCTGATAGGATCAAGATATTTACTGGACAACATTCAGTCTCTTTTACTAGACAAGTTACTAGGGGTTTAACACAAGCTTAAAGAATCTATTTTGATGAGACTTGCAGTCCTATCATTAAACCTACTATAATTTGTCTTGTTTTCGTAATTATTGTAGGCAAAGGACGAGGCTTTTGATAACTAGATGTTTGCAGTGCCTAAGTTTACGATACCTTAAAAAAAATATATATATATGGAGATACCTCCAAGATTTAAGGATACAACATCTGTTTTTACGTGCAAATTTCATAATTCCCTTTCTTGTCTTAAACGAAGCCCCATATACATGGTTTGAATATTTGTCTCATGCTTTTCATGCAACTTGGATTATAAAGGTACTAAGATGATAGCTATCTCTTTACATTTCATGATATATCTTAAGCCAAATACACTCGCGACTTACTCCTCAAGCTTAAGAGTGACAATGGGGCAGGTTGGGATTGGATCACAATCCTCACCCCCACATCAGAATGGTGTGAGAATTCTTATACCCACCTCATACCCTATATATAATTCGGGTTCAGAGCTGGGAATCCTCAAATGGAGATGGGGATCCCTATAGGTACCCCATACTTGATTTGTTTTTAAATAATTTATTTAATATTATTTTATTTGTACTGATTTAAAATTTTAAAATAATTTCACCTCGTACAATGATAATATACCAAAAATAAATTGTAAACATCATATGAAAATATATACTACATTGAGTCTTAAAGTCTTCAACTACTAATTTTAAAAATCAATAAAATAAAGAAAAATCTAAAAATTAAAAAAAAAACATTAATGATTTTTTTGAACTTTGGCATCTAAATCACCATGCTTCATTTGTAATCAAAACATCAAGTCTCTATTAAGATTCCTCGCAAACCAATCATAAAGTAAAAAATATTTTGAGTTACAGGAGTGATGACTAAGAAACCAAAATTGATAATAAACTTATTTACCTATTTTATTTGTTTCTGTTCATCTTTTTTTTTTTTTCAACCATTGAATTCACTTCAATTTGGAAGCAAGTGCCTAATATTAAATATTATTTTTTTAAAAAGAAAAGTTATAAATAAGAACCAAAAGTTTTAAAAATATAATGTAAGTAAATTTTACACCTTCAGTTTTAACACGTAGCCTACTTTGATTTTTATAAACAAATAAAATTTTAAACACTCGGGTTTTCTTTAAATTTTATTATTAATTTGAGTATTTGGAGCAGGTTTAAGAAAATCAACTTATCCCCAAGCTCAACCTAAATTTAATTCGAATTTGGATTGCTGTACTCAAATCTGCATTATCCCAAAAAAATATCTAAAATGCAACCCGAATTACTCTCCATTGGGAGCAGATCTCATCGAGCCCCTAATCCTGTGAGGAAGTCTTCCATGCCTTCTCAAGACTAAGATACATATGGTTTCACCTATCAAACCCCATGGCATTAAAAACCACTTTAGTCTCAGATGATTTTGAACTGATTAACCTGGTTTGAAATACTTTACTTTAACTGGATTTGACATCACTCATACAGTCAACCACTACAATAAATAATTCCTTTTGTGATAGTTAAATGGTCATTATACAAAGGTTTTTATGATGACTTTGCCACAAGGAACAGGGGTTGCAAAAGTGGACATCGTACTTTTTGCTACGAATAAATAGGCATCACAAAAGGCTCTTTTGTAATAACTAAATAACCAATATTAATGATCTTTTTATGATGGTTAAATAGATATCGTAAAAGAGTTTGCAACGACTAAGTAACTATAGCAAAAAGGTCTTTTACGACAAACATTGGAAAAGGGTTAAGACATTAAAAGAATGCAGCTATAATTGTATTCTACCGTTTTCTGCATATATAAACTATCATATAAAATTCTAAAAATAAAACACAACAAAAAAAAAAGCAAAAGCAATATTTTTAATAATTATCAAATTTACAATATAATAAATTCAAAAACTATTAGAAATCATAAATAATAATATATATATAAAACATGGTCTTTGTAATACAAATTAATTTTAATATTTTAATAATCTCAAGTTCTTTAAGCTTGATCTCGATAATTATCCTGAGACTGTCACATTTCCTGATTCTCATCTATGTTAGTGGTGGAAACCCCTGTGCATAAAATTAAAACCCTAAAATTGAATATTTGAAATGACATTACAAATTAAATACATAAAACCATGAGAGGAACATTAAACAAATAAGTTTTGGAATACATTTAAATTGTAATTATCATGAATGAACATATAGAGATAAAAAGTTCTGGTACCATCAATTTTCTGCAAGACTTTTTTGACTTTATGCTTACATCCACGACAGTGTATGTTCACTCTTAGGACATAAGTCTGCATGCACAAGTAAACCCAAAAAATCTCTGCTTTACATAAGAAATAAACATTATAAAAAGAAAAGAAAATAAAAAATGGGAAATTATTAAGTTTGACCCCTTACTACCCTTTAAAGAAAAAAAGTTGTAAAAATAAATGACCTTACTTTCTAAGTAAAGAAAAAAGTAGTAATGGATTCATCTTGCTAATTGATGAAAAGGAGTGGAGAAAAAAGTAGTAATGGATCAACATGAAAACACACAACTAATCTAATAGATGGAAAAAAAAATTAAAACAAAACATCAAAGTGAATGAAAGTTTATAATGATAGGTTCTAAATCTAGGTTTCAAGATTATCTTATCCTCAACATTCCTAGTTCAACGGATTGCCATAGTAACAATGTCTTAATGCCCAATTCAAACCTGTCAAGTTCTGAAGCCGCTGGTTGTACACACCCTCTTCTTGTCAATCAGAAAGATGTGAAAGTAAGAATACACACATCACATTTAAGCATATGCTCACACATGTAGAACTTCATAAATATTGCAAGTAAAGGGCTTATGTACAAAATTCATTAATTATAGACTTAACATACGCTATACTAAGTTATTTTCTTTTTCAAGCTATCAAACTTGAAATATTAGTGACTGCAAGTTGGAAAATTCCTGCAATGTAATTTACCACTAGGTTAAGAATACTAACATACATCAATAAACCTATGAAGGTGATGAAAATATAATTTTACAAGAAAATGATCTATGAAAATGTAATAAAACAAGACTACGATCAAACAAAAGCAAAAGCTACCAGCTACATTATTCATTATGTTTTTGTCACCTGTTAAGAGTTATAACATCCTTGCGATGAAAGATATTTGAAAAAAAAAGACGTTTTAAATCATATGACTAAATAAACAAAAACATCAAATTATTATACATAGTGGAGTGTCCTTGATCATCAATATAGTGGCTATTAACATATGATTAAAAAAATGAAGATAAATTTGTAGAGTGCTTACTAAAGGTGCTTGCATGTGAAAATATGTTCATTGAATTATTAATGCATGTCAAACATACATTTACACAGCGAAATTGAAATCTAATTTCCTATTTAAAAAACATATATTGAATGTAAATCAATGACATTGATAAAGTTAGAAACACTCACCCTTTAAGCCTTTGGTGAAATTTCAATTTTGGAGCTCACCTTGAAATGATCAATTAAACAATTCTAGTCTCTAACAACTAGTGGGATTAGAGAGATAGAATTATAGATTTGTTTGATTTTCCAGCAATACTGGAATTTTTATAACTCTTAAACATGTTTCTTTTGATGTTAATGAAAACTGGGTCTTGAATGCAACAATAGCATTTATTTCCTTATATATGGCAGAATTTTGCTTTAAGGTTTAAATTGAAAAAATTGTAAAATTTCTTACACTTGGCCAATGGCAACTTGACACCTATCCTCATTAAAAGCTGTGCATGTTTAACTTTAACAAATTTTGTTAAGCCCTATTGCATGCGTCCATGCAATATGTCAAGCTTATCCCATTAGTCATACAAATGGCCATGCATCATGCCGTATATTAGCTTTCTATTAGTTAAACACTTTAACTAATAAAATATAGGTTTAATACTTAAACCTTGGCATGCGTGTTTCCTAAGAGATCTTAAAGTAAATCCTGCTTTTTAAAATTCTTTCAGATCGAACTGTTAAACCTAGTCCGCTACCTTAGTGCTCAACAAGTACACTCCACATTATGATACTCTCTAGTATCACACTCGTTTAAATTACGAAACTCTTCCGTAAGTCCATGAATGATGCCCCACACACATGTTATAGATACTACAGAATGGTGTGCTGAACCATAGAAGTTGAGGTTAACCATATATATAATTCCCTTGTCATCTATATCTTGGAAGAGTAGAGATATAGACCATCACCATCAAATCTTTATATGCTCAACCAAGAATTTATCTTAATATCTATATTTTCGTAAACAATATATGCTAACACCTTTACGATATTATTCAACCTTACGAAAAACTTTTTTCTAGGTTTTTTGCTTATGGCCATAATACTTCGTGAAATACAATATAAGAATATCATAATATACAACTCATCAATATAAGGTGATGGATCTTATAGGTTTGTGCTTACATGTCATCCCTATTTGTATGCATATTTATTTTGTAATATTTATATAATGTATATTTTATTAAATTGCTAAGTACATTAATTATATGGTATAGTACTTGTAACGTTATCTACATTGAATGATTTGAAGGAGTTTAGATTTAATCTAAAGGAGTTTAGACCAGCACTAAGAGTTAATTGTTAAAAGTTTGCACTACTAAGAGCTAGCAAAATCTAAAGAGTTAGAGCCTTATTTGTAATGAAAAAGTTACAAAAAGTTGCAATAGATGCTACGAAATGTAATTTTGTAAGTATGTTCTTAAATATTATGTTCCTGATCTATTTTAACCAATGCAGGTTTAATAGTGGGTCACATTTATATAAATCAGTGTATGTCTATATCTACAGGGTATAAATAATTGTTCTTAGTTGACCATGAGCTTAAAGCTCATATAGGCATGCGGGTATCCAGACAGGACTTGATATTAAACAGACTCACAAAGACCCCAATAGACATCCTATGTAGCCATCAATGATAAATCTTCTCGAGTTTAGTAGTATTTGTGATCCTTTTATCTAAGTGCCACAATGGGCTTGTGAGTGATCTACTATACATAGGTTTCATGGATGTTATAGACCTTTCATAGTTTAACCGCTACATCTCACTGGTGCGTATAGATGTGGGATCCCTTAGCTCACATAGGAGAGTTATATATCTGATGTTATGAGATTGTATCACAAAAAGTCTTATGGCCATAAGCACTAAACCTGGGAAAGGAGTTTCCCACATGATTAAACAATATACCAAAAGGGTTTGCATATATTGTTCATCGAGATATGAATCTAGAGATTAGTACATGGATGAGCTTATGGGATTTAATGGTGTTGATCTATGTCCCTGCACATCCAAGGTATAATTGATACAAGAATTATACGTATACGCTATAACCTCAACTTGTATTGTCTAACACGTTGATTTGTAATATCCGTGATGTGTGCGTAGGGCATTGATCATTGAATCATGAAATATTTTCATTTTCGAATCAGGCGTAGACCTAGGGAGTCACAATAAAAAGTGTACTCATTATGTACTGAGGTAGCGTGTCGGATTAAATAGTTTAATCCAGTAGAATCCAACGAAATTGAATATTTGTTTTAGGAACCCTCAAAATGCTTAAGTGTTAAGTATATTAATTAGTTAACAATTATTGTTGACCAATTAAATGTTGACACATAGAGCATAATGAGTCTTCGATTAAGTTTACTCAAGTATGTGGTTAGGTGGGATATGCTTTAGATAATTTCACATATTTGATTATTAATTACTAAATAATCAAGATATTTATTTACTTAATAGTTAAATAAATATTTAACTTAACTATGGTTAAAAGTTAAGCATAGGGTTAGGTTAAAATATATTTATATTATTTAAGTGTTAGATAATATTTACTAAACCTAGGTGAATTTTTAACTAGGGTTAGGTTAAAATTTATATTATAATAATTTAGATTTACTTGAGAATCAAATAATTGGCTAAGCTAACTAGAGTTAGAAGTTGACTTGAGGTTAAATATTAACTAAGGTTAAATTATTTGATTTATTAATATGTGGAATGAAAACAAAAATCAAGTATTAATTGTTAGAGAGGCCGGCTACATTTGGGAGAGAAAGAAAATAGAAATTATTTCTTGGTTTTTCATTTTAAGTGTTGAAATTAATAACCATTCATCTACTTCCATTGTTGGCTACTCATTATAACACAATAAGCTATTGTTTTTATTGTTTAAGAGTTGATTAATCGCAAAAACAAATAGCTTGAGTTTAAGAGTTAAACTGAATATTGGATTTGGAGCTATTATTTTAGAGAATCAAACCTCCTACTATTGGTTGCTAGAACTGTCAATGGTTATACTTCAGGCAGACTCTAGAAAATTTTAAATCCAAAGGCTTTTTAGGTAATTATTCTCAATCTAGTATTAATTTGATTAATATGCATTAAATGTGTTCATTATCATGTATTTAGACTTCTGCTGCATATATCTATGTTGAGATGCATATATTTGGATGATGAACACATAAACTACATATATACACCCTAGTTTTTATCAATACCAACATAATAATGCCTAGAGATCAAACCATAAAAGGTCTCTGACATGCGTAGAATCAAAGTATGGTAAATCACTCACAAATTCATTGTGGCACTCAGGTCAAAGGTACTAGAGTTTATGCTTACATGATCAAGAGTTTGCACAAAAAGTTATGGCAAGGAAGTACTTTGTTTACTCTCACTATGGTGTCAAATAAAAAGAAAAAAAATAGATTATTTGGACTATTGTAGATGGGTTTAATCTATAATGCAATTTTTTAAGCCATGATCAAGAGTTTGGAGTAGAAAGAGAAATACATAACCACTTACCAAGTGACCAGGGAATAATATATTCATGCACTTATAATGTTTGTTATCAATTTCACATGCAAAACACTATTAGGGGATTATATAAAACAACTATAGTTCACATTTTAAAGTAGGCAATTATATATAATATATATATATGTAATATGGTTCATGGTTCAAAAACTTGATAGTTTATAGGTGTCAAGTAGTTCAATTAGTAAAATTTATAGATAGAATCAAAGACATTTAGGGTTTAAATTTCTCTTACATCGATAGCTATTAACTTTTGATTGAGTATTTTAAATGAAACTAAGAAGTTTAGCATTCGAATACAAGAGGATTTAGATCATCTAAATATTGCTCACCCCATAAATAAAAAACAAATGGATGATTTAATTTAATGAAGGACAAGAAATCCATTAAAAGGGTCCAAAAATTCTAAAACTGTAACTAATGTGGATAAGTTGTGTTATTGTAGTAATGTATTATTTTTCCCTCAAGTTTATGTCTTGAGCTAATTTTAGGAATTATGATTAGATAATGCATGTGTTTTGGATACATTTGGTTCAAGAAAGTGACTTTTTTCATATCAACCTTGCTTTCTCAAGCAAGATTGTGACAAATCCACCAAGAATTTGATCCATTGTAGTTTAAAACATTTGATGTGTAAGTACTTTGTTAATTTTCCATCCCTATATAGTTGTGTTACTGTTTGAGTTTTTCTTATAAATAATTATAATTTATTCTAAATCTCTACTAAACTAATTACCTTGAATTGCACTTAATATTGATAATAGCAAAAACTGCTTTTAAAAAGAGTACTTTTAGATTGAACCTAAGTTAAAAATAATTTAGTTTCAGTTTGATGGGTTTATCATGAAATGTTTTTGGATAGTACTTGAGTTGTACAAACCATGAACAATATCCTCCGTATTTCTTTGGGTAATTTCACAATAAAAGTGAACAAAAGAAATGGGTTAACAAAAGTACAAGTAAAAATTTGAAATAATGAAGGTGAGATTTAAACAATATCCTCCCCATGTAGGCATCCCTAGACTACTTCTGATAATTTTGGTTGATACCATGAACGAACAAGTGATTTTTTATGTTGCATTAATGTTGCATATGCAAGTTTCAAATTAGGATAGGAATATACCTAATTGGCATGTATGATCAATAAGACTTAATCTTAATGAATCTTAATTTATTACAAGTACTGTAGAAATATAGGTATTTGGTAAATTAAGGTATACTTACATGACCTAGGAAGAGGTTTGTGAATACATTAGTGTCTTGATCAATAACAAAGACTAGAAGAATTAAATATTAGATGATTTGTCATTGGATAGCATATTGAGGAATAGTATTAGCCGTAGGTTTTTTCTATATTACTATCTTCCAAATCTCTTTACATTGTGTTATTGCTTTTATAATTTCTAAATTTATTCTAAGAGTTTTTTTTTAATAATTACTAGAAAGACATAAATTTAGTACTTGATTAAAAAGTAGAAATTATCTCTGTGGGTTCGACATCCGACTCTTTTTTTCCTTTATTACTTGCATACGATAGTGTATACTTGCACTCAATTTTAAGATATAGAAATATTGCATCAACATCTCCTACATATTTGAAAACAATTAAAAAGCCTTTATTTTTCTCCACAACTATCTTCTTCACAATTTGCTATTGGGATTTATGCTCACATGCCATCCCATTATTGTTTGAATATTTTATTTTGTAATATTTGTATAGTTTATTATTTATTAAATTTCTAATGACGCTACAGACATTATATGATCTGAAGGAGTTCAGATTTGGTCTAAAGAAGTTTAGATCAATGCCAAGAGTTAAAATCACTAAAATTTATAAATGCTAAAGAGTTAGCATGTTATATTGATCAGTGAAGTCTAAAAGTTAGAATCTTGTCTGTGACGGTACAAAGACCTGAGAATACATTAATAATAATATGGGCTAAGAAATGTTATTATGCAAGTTTATTCTCAAATTATATGTTCATGGTCTTAATTCACCAATGCAGGTCTGACGGTGGAATCCTTTTACATAGACCAATGTATACTATACCTAGATGGTCTAGATGGTTGTTCTTAGCTAACCGTGGGCTTACTAGAAGTTCGTATAGCTTACAGGTGTTCAGTGAGGACTGAATATTGAACAGACTCAATAAGGACCCCAATAGACATCCCATAAAGCCATCAATGAAAGGTCCTCTCGAGTTGAGTATTATACATGGTCTTTTGACTTGAGTACCACAGTGGGCTTATAAATGATCCATCATACTCTGGTTCTACACATATCACAAACTTTTCATGGTGTGACCACTAGGTGTCGCTAGGTATGGTTCGATGCGTATGCAGTTCGGTGTGTACAGATATGGAATCCGTCAACTCATATGAATAAGTTAATATATTCAGATGCTTAGAGATTGTATCTTAGAAAGTCTTATGGCCATAAGCAACAAACCCAGGAAAAGAGTTTCCTAAAGGGTTAAACAATATTGTAAAAGTGCTTGCATATATTGTTTATTAAGATACATGTTTGGAGATAAGTTGACGGATTAGCACATAGGGATTTGACGGTAGTGATCTATATCCCTACTCTTATAGGATATAATTGACAGAAAGATTATACGTATGCGCTATGACCTTAACTTGTATGGTCTACTGTACTGATTTGTAATATTTGTGACGTGTTTGTGGGGCATCGATCTCAGACTCACAAAATAGTTCTATTTGATAGATTTGGAGTGGACCTGGAGAGTCCTGCAATATAAAGTATACTTGTTGTGCACTGGAGCAACGTAACGGATTGAATAGTTCGATCTAAAAAGTTTCAGCAGACCGGACATTTACTTCGATTTCCCTTCAGTTCTGTACGTGTCAAGACTTAATAGTTAAGTACATCAATTAATTAATAATTAGTTGTTGACCAATGGGATGTTGACATATGGCACATGTGGGCCAATTATTGTTTGATTTGAAAATTACCAAAATGACCTTATTTGTTGGATAAATAATATCATTATTTTATTCATTAAAATGTTTATTGAATAAAATAATAATATATGATATTATTATTTGAATTGAAAACAAACACTTAATTTTTTATTTAAATTGACATGTGTTTCTACCATGATTTAATATGATTAAATCATTTGTTTAATATTTATTAAATGATAAGATAAGTATAAATGGGTGGCATTTGTTAATGGTAGGTCTTAAGATGTTCTTTAATGATGAGAAAGTATTTTCTCATTTGGTCTAGATTAAGGCTAAGTTTATTTAAATGATATTCTATTTTGTTTTATTTTAAATTCTTTTATTGTTAGATAATAATAAACAAAAACTAATGGCAAACATAATGGATGCCATTAGGTGAGAAAATGAAAGATAACAATAAACAAAATACTAATGACAAAAATAATGGTTGCCATTAGGTGAGAAATGAAAGATAATAATAAACAAATAAGAAAGTAATTAGTTGCTCAATTAATCATCAAAAATTCGTGCAAGGGGTTAAGTGAATGGTAGAGAGAATTTTGAAAGGTTAAGTGTTATAAATTCTCTCAAAATTTGCTCAAGTGTTGAGAGAAAAAACACCTCTTCCATTTTTCCTTCTATTTTTGATCACCCATACTACAAGGTAGAAATATAGATTCAAGAGTTGAATCTTTTGCTGAAAAAGCTACTATTCTGGCTTCCTCAAGCCCATCGTGTTCATGAACTAGAATTATGAACGAGTTGCTTCAAGGTGGATACTCCGGTTCGTCAATATACCAAAGAGTTGACAAGGTACTGTTTCTCAATCTTGAAGTATTTTATATTTATGAGATAACATATAAAGTATTTTACAGTTGTATTCTACTCATCTGCTAGGCATGTATGTATGAGGTACATATGTTATATTTGAATGATAGACACAAACCCACATGTATGCACCCTAGGTTTAAAATCACTCACATTTGTATCTTATGTTTGTTGTAAAAAATAGTGCAACCATTGCCTTCAAAATGAACAACATATACATGTTCTACTAGCTGCCCACACTAAGTAAGTTCTGCTCCAAATCAGGAACAAGTAACAAATCACGAATATATTTGGTCCCACCTTGGTTTGAACCCTAATTGGGCCTTTTTCCGTTGACTACAGACACTATCTAAAAACTAAAAATTGGTTTTTAGTTTAGAGGCACTTTGGCAAGAAAAAAATAAATTTTATTCACTTTCTTTTCTTTTACAACACTTTTTAGTTGATTGTATTTTAATCTACAATCTTTTTGCAAGTGCCCAAATTGTTTACATTTAAAACATTAGAGTTTTCCCTTATTCCAATAATCTCTCTCTATGTGATTGCTCTTTCTACAAATATTACACTTTTTTGTGATTGGGATGCTTATTCATTATTAAAATTCCCTCTTCCTCTCCTCTACCTCTTCTTTGTTAACCGCCCGAAGAATTCTCTTGATTGATATTTGATTGAAATGCACTCTTAATAAATTTTTCAGAGTGTCACATCAATTTTCTTTCAAAAATTTTTAGAAAATCCATGAACTCTTATATTTTCAATAAAGAAAGATCTTGTGTTCTATCACAAAAATAATTGGATCAAATTTTTCAAGCAAACTAATGAGGACTTTTCTCAACAACCTTCTTGCTTTCAATATTATTGTCATATATTTTTATCTAATTCATAAGTTCTGTAAATCTATCTGAAATAATTCTTGCATGGTTTCACTCTCTTTTAATTTAATATTTTCGAAATCTCTTCTAAGATATTGAGGTTTAGAAGTTATAAACTTTTAACTCCCTTTGAATTTGTCTTGGAGAATATCCCATGCCTCCTTTACTATTTTTGAACCAATTATTATTAGAAAGATTGTATCTAAAACACCTTGTTGAATCTTTCTAGGAGGCTTGATCATCCTTTTGTTGCTTTTCTTTTTAAAGATCTCTTCTACTATTTTGTCAATTTTTCTTTGGAACCTTCTTTTGCTAAATAAGATTCTCCAATTCATTCTTCTATAAAATCCTATAAATTAAAAGATAAGAAAACAATTTTCATCTTTACACACCAAAAATCATAATTTTCTCCATCAAATACAGGCATGTGACAGTGTTGAATTACTGTATTTAATGAACTTTCTCTTCCATAACAATTTGTCTTTGTGGTAATTTTCTTTGTTGATCTCTAGCTTTAATACAATGTATATTGTTTGTTTGGGCATAACTGTTGGGTGCTGATTAAATCATGGGTGCATGCATGTGATGTGTGTGTTCATTATCCAAATATATGCATCTCAAATATATATATACATAACAGAAGCCTAAAAATTGATAATTAACACAATTTATATATATATTAACCAAATTAATACAAATTGAGAATATAACCCTTGATGCCTTTGGATTAAATGTTTTGAGAATCCGCATGAAATGAACTCGTCATCAATTCTAGCAATCAATAGACATGGGTTTGATTGTTTAGTATAGCAACCTATAATCCAGCAACGATTTAATAATTAAACACTTAAATTAACTCTTAATCTAATGAATATAATATATTTTTACCTTTAATCAATACTTGAACAATTAAAAACAAATCCTTTCGTTATTACAATGAATAGCGTAAATTTAGAGAAAAATTTATGGAAATCAACTCTTGAAACCAAATTTAAGAAGTCATATTTCTTTTCTCTCAAATATTTGACTGGCCATTCTAAATTGTAAAACTTTCACTTATGAATTTTGTTTAATTTCACTGTGATATCCAAATGCATTTAATTTTAAATTAATTTGCATGTCATTTAGGTTTAATTTCACTTTAATATAACCCTAGGGTTAACAATTAACAAAGATTAAGTTAAACTTTATTTAATTATTAAATATAATAAAATATCTTAATTTTTAACCTAACCCTAAGATTAACGATTACCAAGGTTAAGTTAAACTTTTATTTAATAATAAAATAATAAAATATATTAACTTTAACCTAACCTTAAGGTTAACAATTAACCAAGGATAAGTTAAACTTTCATTTAACAATTAAATAATAAAATATCTTAATTTTAACTTAACCCTAGAGTTAACAATCAGTGTAGGTTAAGTTAAACTTTATTTAATAATTAAATAATAAAATATCTTTATTATTTAATAATTTACAAAATCAATTAAGTAAAATTACTATTATATCATTATTAGGTTACCAAGTTATCCTAGAGTGGATCCTCTATTTCTCCTTTTACTTAAAGAGAATTGAAAAGAATTAATAATTAATGACCTTAGACCTAAGGTCTTTATATAAGTTTTACTTTAAGCCCTTTTTAGATTACCCAACCTTGAATTGGATTTGAATTTAGCTGATAAAGGAAAGATTTTAATTTGTTTCTTGCATGAAAGAGAAAAATTACTTAGTCTTCTTTTGGAAAATCTATTAATTTCTTTTTTGAACAATATTTGTTACAGATTTTTTAAGTCCTATAAGCTTATAAACTTGAATATCTTTTATAGGCTTTATAGAGTTATAATTTGATTTTACCCGCTTTAGTAAAACGACATCAAGTAGCATCTTGCAACATCTGTTGGGATTTGTGCTTCCATGCCGTCCCTTTATGTATGAATATTTGTTTAATATTTACACTCGTATTATCATTTCATTAAATCGCTAATTATATTTTATATATGATAAAATGCTTGTAACGTTTCAAACATTGTACAATCTAAAAGAGTTTAGATCTGGTCTAAATAAGTTTAGATCAGTTCTAAGAATTAACAATGCTGAGAGTTATAAATGCTAAGAGTTAGCACTGATAAGAGTTATCAGGTTATAAGAGTCAGCGATATCTAAAGAGTTAATGCCTTGTCTGAAATGAGACAAAGACCTAAGAATATATTAGTAATGACATAGTTGCAAAGAGTTGTAAATAGTGCTAAGAAATGTCATTATACAAATATGTTCTCAAATATTATGTTCCTGATCTATCTTCATTAATCCTGGTCTGTCAGTGAATACCTTAATAAATATATAGATTGGTGTATGTCTATATCTGGATAGTCCAGATGGTTAGTCTTAGCAAACTATGAGTTTAGTGAAAGCTCATATTAAGATACAGGTATTCAGTAAGGACTGAATACATAACTGACTCATAAAGATCTTCAATAGACATCCCATAAAGCCGTCAATGAAGGATCTTTCGAGTTAAGTAGTATTCGTGGTCTTTTGACCTGAGTGCCACGGTGGGCTAGTGAGTGATCCACCACACTTTGGTTCCACACATGTTAGAAACCTTTCATGGTCTGACCGCTGAGTGTCACTGGGTATGGACCGATGCTTATAGAGTTTGGTGTGCATAGATATGGGATCCATCAACTCATTTGGGTGAGTATTATATCCTAATACTCTATAGATTGTATTTTAGAAAGTCTTATGGTCATATGTAGTAATTCTTGGGAAAAGAGTTTAACCCTAAGGATAAATAATATTACAAAAGTATTTGAGAATATTATTTTTTGTAATATTATTTATCAAAATATAATTCTAGAGATAAGCTTTCGGTCGGGCATATGGAGATTTGACGGTGTTGATCTATATCTCCACTCAACCTGAGTATAAATGATGGAGGGATTATATGAATATGTTATAACCTCAACTTGTATGGTCTAACGCGCCGCTTTGTAATATCCGTAACGTGTGTGTAGGGCATCGTTCACGGACGTATGGAAGAGTTCCAAATGACAATTCAGGCATGAGCCTAGAGAGTATCACAATATGAAGTGTACTCATTATGCACTAGGGCAGCATAATGGATTCAACACCTTATGAATATCCAATAAATATTGCTTTTAAGAATCTTGGTTCTAGTTTGCCTTACTTGATGAGTACAAATACAGGGCATTTAAATACCCTTTATGATCATACTTTTGAGTACTACTAGACCACTTATCTTCTAATGTCATGAAGCTAATTATTGACGAAGAACTTCTATTAATCAAGTAGGCTACTGTAACTATTGCATCTTCCCCAAAATACCTTAAATAGCCATACATTAACTAACATGCATCTTACCCTTTCAAGTAAGGTTCGATTCATTCTTTTTACAAGTCTATTCTGTTGTGGTGTGTACCAAGCCATTTCATGTCTCACAATGCCATACTTAGCACAAAACTTATCAAACTTGGTATTGCAAAATCAAGACATTTTTTAGTCCAAAGTCTTTTAATTTTCTTACTAGTTTAATTCTTAACAAGTGCTTCCCATTTTTAAAATGTTTCAAACACCTCATATTTGCTCCTTAATATATAAACCTACATCTTCCTTGAGTAATCATCAATAAATGACAAAAAATATTTTACGCCACTATGAGTGATAGTTTGGGTTGATCTCCAAATGTTAGAATGTATATAATCTAGAGTTCCCTTGGTGCTATGTTCACCTGCATTGAATTTAACTCTATAAGTTTTCCTAAGCATACAATTTTCACAAGATCTTATTGGCTAAGTCTTTTTCTCGCCAAATATACCATAATTATACAATTTGTTTAGACCTCTCTTGCCCAAGTAATCTAACCTCAAATGTAATAACTTGATTTGCATATTTTCAATGTCAACCGAGATAGATGCAAAATTAATGACACCTTCTTCACTCAACACATACAACTCGTGTTTACACTCACCTTTCATTACAACCATAGAATCCTTAATTACTTTTAGTGTACCCTTCCCACCTTTGAATATGCAACTGGATTGATCTAGTATACTAAAAGAAATAAAATTCCTCTTAAGATTAGGTACATGCCTAGCATTTAGCAACTCTCTTACACTCTCATCATGTGGTTTCAGTCTAATACTACCTATTCCAAAGACTTGACAAAGATACGTGGTTTAGCAATGTGCTTACATCCATAGTGGATTAAGGATCTGAGCCTCTTTTATTGAAGTTTTATTATAAGAGAATTGATCTTGAAAGATAAATGATAGTACAATAGTAATTTGGAGCTTAAGTGTTTATTGTACTGTGTTTTATAGTGTTCTTTTGGAGTTTAGCAAACCCTAAAAAATATATGGGGTATTTATAAAAAGGTCGAATGCCCTAAGGTTATGAACCAAATGCCGAGGTTTAAGTTCAACATCACAGTGCTAGCATAAGCATTTATGGTGCCGTTGTGCCCATAGATAGTGCCATGACACCAGAGTTTGGGGAAAAGCCCCTTGCTTCCTTTGCCTTCTAGCCATTGTTCTATTGGGTTTTTACATCTCTAAGCTTATTTTTGGCTCCGTTTTAATTTTCACTTGTCCAAAAATTGGTTCTGATACTCAACCACATCATATCCATGATTTTGGATAACTAATTTTGTAATTGTTAGATGTCCAAATCTAATCTAGTGTTTATGTATATATAATCTTATCATATATGATCTTAGCAATGATGATCTTATCATGCATTTCTTAATTAGTCTTGATTAAAATTCTAATCTAGTGTTTGTGCATATATAGGGAAGGCTTGGATTTGTATATGTTAATGAGTGTTTGACTTTAGTGCCAGTTCATGAGTGTAGGCTAAATCAAAGAAATTTAAGTGTGTTGTTTGAGGAAAATTTTGCCTAGGTCAAAATAAACACAAAAGAAAGGAAATAACTATAAGAATTAGAAAATAAAGAATAATAATAATACTCATTGCATAAACAATCTGAATGGTAGGCGAGGCTTTTACAAATGAGGAAATGGACATGATCAAGGGTGGGGAAGAGTTTTCTAGGTTTTTCAGTTTTTTCAAGTGATTTTCAAGGTGCTTTTCCAGAAGGAATGGGTTTTTTCTGATCCAATTTGTTAGATATGTTTTAAGCCTAGTTATTCTACTTTTAAGTGCAATAACAAATCAATAGGAATTTTTCTACCATTGTAACCCTATAATAAAAAATGTTGTTGATGGTTATGCATTTAGATCAATGGCATATGCGCATAATTCTTTTTTTAATCAAAATAACTATCAAGTTGGACCTTCTTTTTATATCAATGCAACCTATAATGTAACTTTTGAGATTATAGTTGATCAAGGATGATATCTTGGAAATAGAGCTATATATTTATCACCTTGCCGATGATTTTAATGTTCTTTTTGAAAATGAAGATTATAAAGGTATTGATTCTTTAATCATTGGTAATAGCTTAAGCTTAAACATAGCCATTGGTTTTTCATATCTAAAACATTGGCACAATAATAGTACCATTTACTTGAATAATGTGTTATTTGTCTCCCAAACCAAAAAATATCTTGTTAATGTATGAGATGCCTTCATATTGTAGGTTTTTCAGTTTTTTTAGGTGATTTTCAAGGTGCTTTTCCAGAAGGAAGGAATTTTTCCAATTCAATTTGTTAGATGTGTTTCAAACCTAGTTATTCTGCTTTCAAGTGCAATAATAAATTCAATAGGAATTTTTCTACCATTGCAACCCTATAATCAAAATCCAAATGTTACTGATGGTTATGCATCTGGGTCAATGGCATATGGACATCATTCTTTTTTTAATCAAAATAACTATAAAATTGGACCTTTTTTTATGCCAATGCAGCCAATAATGCAACTTTTGAGACTATACCTGGTCAAGGATGGTATCTTGGAAATTGAGCTATATACTTATCACCTTGCTGATGATTTTAAGTTTCTTGTTGAAAAGGGAGATTATAAAAATATTGATTCTTTGATCATTGGTAATGGCTTTGGCTTAAACATAGCCATTGGTTTTGTATATCTAAAACATTGTCGCAATAATAATACCCTTTACTTGAATAATGTGTTATTTATCCCCCAAACCATAAAATATCTTGTTAGTGTATGAGATGCCTTCATAATGTAGTTTTTCTGATAAATAGATTATCCACACCAATTATGCCTTACCAAACACCCTATGAAGCTCTTCACAAATATCAACCTAACTATTCCTTTCTTAAATGCTTCTTTCTAACGTTACTAAGGCACTTGGTTGTTCTTGGCCTTTTTGTTTATATATATAAGACCATACAATAAGCATAAGTTTAATTTTCACACATCAAAGTGTGTTTTTATTGATTATAGTCTAATCTATAAAGGTTGTAGTCCAATCCATTTACCATATATTTTAATCTAATTCACAAGTTCTATAAATTTATTTGAAAATTCTTGCATAGTTTCATTCTCTTTTAATTTTATATTTTCAAAATCTCTTCTAAGATCTTGAAGTTTAGAGGTTATACCTTTAAACTTCCTCTAAATTCTTCTTCGAGAATATCCTATGCCTCATTTGCTGTTTTTGCACCAATTATTCTTAAAAAAATTGTATCTCAAACACCTTATTGAATGTTCCCAAGGGTTTGTGCATCTTTTTGTTGCTTCTCTTTTAAAGATCTTTTCTGTTCTTCTGTTAATTTTTATTTTGGATCTTCTTCTTTTGTTAAACTGGATTCTTCAATTCCATCTTCTATAAAATCCCATAAATCAAGTGAGAGAAAAAGAGTTTTCATCTTCACTCACCAAAAATCATAATTTTCTCCATCAAATATAGGCTTATTGTATTTGATGAATTTGTTCTTTCCATGACAATTCTCTTTATAGTAATTTTCTTTTTGGATCTCTAGACACCATTTTATGTTGGTTGCATAACCATGAAAAATAAAAATAACGTGAATAGGGGAACACTTTTTTTTTCTTGTTTTTATTTCCTTATCTAAGTAGAAAGATAAATCCTAACTAAACTTTTACATAGGAAAGTCTAAATAAGACTAGAACTCATAATTTTAATTATAAAAAAGAAATAACAATAGCTAATAATGATGCTAAAAAAACATGTTATCGCTCAATAAGTTTCATAACCAACTTATGTTCTTATTTATCTTCTTAAATATTTTTTTTGCTAAATATTCAATATAGCTTCTCTAAGTGGATCACTCTGAAACTTATTCATCATGATTAAAAACCTTAAATCCTAGAAATGCTATGTAGATTTCTCTTTGGAAAGATGAGAAAATATTTATTGAAATTAGAGTAAACATATTTTAACTAATATAATTTTTTTATAAAAAAACAATTTTTCCTATTTATTTCAATTTTAAGTAATTATCATTTGAATGTCCATTCAAGCTGAAATTGAACTTCTTATATATATGTTGGTAATTTTAGTTAGGTCACGTATGATGGAATGACCTAACATAAGCACTCATAACAAACATATAATTTATTGGTAAGAATGAAGAATCTATTAACTTGAATAAAAATTCCATTAACATAAATGAATAAGCCATTAACTTGAATGGACAATCCATTAACATAGATGGAGAAACCATTAATAATAAAAATAGTCAAAATAAACTTATGAGAGTGTCTATATAAACCAACATTCTTTCATTATGAATGAGTGCAAGAAGTGTACAAGTAATATGTATGGATTATGAGCAAAAGTATATAAACTCTTAAAATGAAAAACTATGAAAGTATGTGTGTGAATGAATTGAGAGTTATTAGTTAAAGAATATAAATGTTCTTGCAACGCGAATTGAGGGAACTTTTCGCTTGTGATTGTTCTCCGACCAAAAGGAAAGTAATGACACAAATTTGTTTTGTTCTGGCTTTGAGCTTCCACCTTAACATTAGGGTATGTTGTTATTAATTGTTATTTCCTTTGTTAGTATTGAGCATGTTACTTTGTATTCTGTTTTGGTCATATTGATTCAAATATGTTATTCTTTCATTTAAAAGTGAAATTGAGCTTATTAATGGCATAATTCATTTTATCTAATAATTAGCATATGTTTCTAGTTTTATGAGTTATAGTAGATGTATAATATATTTCTAAAACTTTGGATTGCTTTGAAATAACATATATAGTGAAAGAATCAAAACCCTAAGCATAAGACCTGATATTATATTATAATAATAACTTTTTCTCTAGTGATTCATTATTTCCGACATTGGCACCATTGGAATGAGCTTGAAACAAGCTTTCCAATGGTATATTATTTGTCATATTTGGACGTAAATTGAGAGAGAACAAGCCTTTTTTTTTCTAGTTCAAAAATTAAGTTTTAGGATTTTGAGGTTAAGATGATGAACAATGTTCATCTGAATCCTACTCTCTTTACCAAAAAATGGAGTACACCATGATACTGAGCACATAATTAGGAGTAAAAAATATGTAAGATAGTTGTTGGAATATAGACATATGATATTGTGTAGCATGTTTGCACCACCCACTCTGAGTGAACAAGCGTGGCACTATGCAACACAACTTTCACTCCTTATTTTGGCATGTGGGGTCCATGCGCTACCTTCCTGAACTCTAATTTTTGCACCGTTTGCTGCAACCAACTCAGAATTTTATTTAGTTTTA
Organism: Ailanthus altissimus; assembly: GCA_946807835.1. Taxonomy (NCBI): domain Eukaryota; kingdom Viridiplantae; phylum Streptophyta; class Magnoliopsida; order Sapindales; family Simaroubaceae; genus Ailanthus; species Ailanthus altissimus. The sequence continues at coordinate 5,862,988 of OX327689.1, forward strand.
TTTTGTATTTTAAAAATAAATTGGTAATATATTTTATTTAATTATATTAAAGTAAATAATGAAAAAATAAAAATAAAATACTGTTACACAATTTAAAAATTGTAAAAAATATTTTTAATATTTTATGGAATGTGCTTGAGGGTGTTGCACTCCAGTTGGAGCAAACAAAATTTATTTATGATGCATACTCTCTTAATTAAGTGTATGACTATATTATCTCAATTAAGTTTATGACTGTTGGAGCCTCATGTATGCTATAATGTATACAAAGCCAGATATTTGTTATGTTATGGGATTGGTAAGCAGATACCAATCAAATCCTGGACGTAAACATTGGACTGAAGTTAAGTGAATTTTGGCATACTTGAAAGGCACTACTAATTACTCATTATGCTATCAAGAAGGTGATTTTTGATTAATTGGCTATACAGACGCTGATTGGGGAGGCGATCTTAATGAGAGAAAATCAACCTCGAGATATGTATTTTTGCTTAGTTATGGCTGCATATCTTGGAGTAGTAAAAAGCAAACATGTATAGCTCTATCAACAATGGAAGCTGAATATGTGGAATGTTCAGCTACTATACAAGAAGTTGTTTGGCTTAAATGTTGTATAGAAGATCTCTAGATCATCATGGTTACCTCTAGACTAGTGACTTTATTTTATGATAGCCAAGCAGCTATATCTTTTAAAAAAGATGCCAAATATCACAGTAAGCCAACATATATAGAGACTAAATATAATTTTGTGAAAGATATTGTGGCATGTAAAGAGGTGTCAATACAATACATATCTATGCATTTGATGATAGTAGACCAATTTATCAAAGTCATGACTAAAGATATTTTTATCTCACATACAGGTGCTTTAGGTTTGCATAGATTGTAAAAAAAAAAAAGTTTGTGCTTAAGGAAATACTCTTTCGTATTAGACATTTTATGCATTATAAATTTGTATTGGCATAATTACACATATTTTTGAAAATATGTCGTCAGGTTTTGACCGGCTCTCTAACACAAGTGGTCGCCCTAGTTTTTAAAGAAGCAAGCTAAGATGAGACATTAAATGAGAAGAATAAAAAGGATTTATACTTACTCATTAAATGTCGCCTTGATTGGGTCAATATGCGGTTCATTTTAGTAAGTATTAAGCCAACCATGACATACCCTATTGTCATGGAAACTTAATTAATCCAAACGTGAGTTTTATGATTAGGCGCTTCATGAAAAGTGAGCTTATCAAGGACTCAGGTTAGGCACCAGAGTGGCGACTGAACCAAGATCTATACAATAAATATATAAGACATGTGTAGAAGAGAATTCATTGTAACATATAAACAATACCACGTGTGGTTTTTAGTGACCAACTAAAGAAAAATGAGTGAATGGATCCCTACTTTCTTATTGTGTAAGTTCCTCTGAAGTAAATTTTAGTCTTAACTAGTATCTTTGTTATCATTAACTATATTTTGAATTGAAGATTGATGTTAGCTACTTTAGCATGTTTTCTATGACTATGATAGATTCACTTTATGGAACATGACTACGAAAGCAATTAATTTGAATCTGAAAAATATTAGTCGGATAGGAAGATTTATTTTCTTACACCTAACTTATGCATTCATCAGTCGACTAGTTGTACAATCCTTAAGAGGATAAATACAATTGTGAATACATAAAGTGCATGGGTTCAAGAATAGCTACTTTTGAGGGATTAAGTATGCTTGGACTAGTATAATAAAACTAAATTTAGAATACAAGATGGACAAAATAACTAATAAATCTCTTATACATGGTTACAAATGAGATTTGTTATTAGCTCTTGCTTTTATGATATTTGTTCATAGGTCACACGCTGCATTTGCTTGTATGAGTACTGTATTAAAGATTGATGACCTAAGAAACTCTTCTTACTCTGTACACACTATAATCCCATCATGTGTGAGTGAGAGATATTGGTAATTTTAGTTAGGTTACCCATGATGAAAACACAAACACTTATAATAAACATATAATTTTTTTTGAAAGAATGGAGAAGCCATTAACTTGAATGGACAATCCATTAGTATAAATAGAGAAATTATTAACAACAAAAATAGTCAAAATAATGTTATGAGAGTGTTTATATAAACCAATATTGTTTTATTGTAAATGAGTGCAAGAAGTATGCAAGTAATGTGTATGAGCAAAATTATATACACTCTTAAAATGAAAAATTAAGAAAGAGTGTATGTGAATGAGTTGAGAGTTATTGGTTAAAGAATACAAAGATTCTTACAACATGAATTGAGTGAACTTTTCACTTGTGATTGTTCTTTGATCAAAATAACACAAATCCGTTCAGTTCTGACTTCAAGTTTTTGCATCAACATCTAGGAATGTTGTTATTATTAGTTATTTCCTTCAATATATATATATATATATATATATATATATAATATTTGTCATGCTAAAATTTACAAGTTACGCTATATAAATAACAATGGGCCGATTAATTAATGTGAAACAACCATAATCATGCGCTCTATAGTAGGATTACAACCATGAGATTTACTATAAATAATGAAGTGGGAAAAACAAAGTGCCGATTAATTAATGACATACAACGATAATAATGCGCTCTAGAGTAGGATTACAGCCATGAGAATTATTATAAATAACGAAGTGGGAAAAAAAGTGACAAATGTAATCTCGGTTAATTTGGAGAAGGCACAACAAGGATGATAAATATCTAGACAACCAAAACCAGGGAATACGAAGTTGAAGTTCGGAACAGTCACCTCTCACCAGCTCACCAGCACCTGCGGGAGTAGTACAGGGGATGTGGACTTGTGGGGGATGCTGCCGCAAAGATTGTCAATTGGGCCGGGAAAATCGGTTCTGGTAATTGGACAAGTGCGGAGCCGGCTGATGATCTATAAATTTTTGCTGATCAGTGAGTGCCAAAATATTCACCAAGCTCGCTAGTTTCCGAAGCTATCCAGTCCGCTTGGAAATCATTTTCCAGATTTTCCAGGCAGGAACTCAGATTTTGAATGTGGGCATTTGGATAAGTGGCACCTGACTCGTTGAGGAACATTGGGTCCTGCAAAACAGTGCCGTCAGGAAAAAGCTGCGGCTGCTGATGAAGCATTTCAGTTTGTTCATCAATGTCTAACAAATACTCAAGTGAGTCAAAGTGCGGGAATGAGTAATCACTTGAGGCTTGGTTATGGAAATTATAATCAGGACCATTGTTTGTAATTTGCATGTCTGGAACAATGGCACCTCGAGGTTCTTTAGAGTTTGGGCTTGAATTAAATTCAGGATCTGCAGGGCGTGGGCGCTTCATAGAACTAGGATTGGGGTTTTGCTTGTGTTCTTTGTTCAAATAAACGACACAAAGAACCAATATTGGCTTGGACATCTGCATTGTTCATTTAGTTAATTTAGAAACAAGCAAAGTAATTAAAGAACAAAAAGGATAGATCGTATGTAAAAATGAAAAGTAAGATTAAGACATCATAACTAAACTTCATGAAGTAAATAACGATATGATATGAAAAATATAACCTACCTTTCCGCCGAGCTTTTCGTACAATTTTGTCTCAAGCATATACTCTTTCATTTGCCATCTTTGTTTACTAAATTCTTCATCTTCCTTGCAAAAGACCAGCGACGTCTTGGTACCGATAAGCTCTCCATTTTTGCTACTGATTTTTTCCAGCTTCCCGGATTTTTTCCAGCCTCTGCCTGCATCTGTTAGATGTGATGAACTTTGTGATCTGATTCCATCTTTGCCTTGATTCTGATCACATTGTATTGTTCTTTTAAACCTTTTTCCCTTTGAGCCTTTTGGGCTTATGCGTGTGAAGAAATACATCTTTCCGTCACCAAAGTCATACGTTAAATCTGAACGTTTGATAATTACGGAGAATTGTCATACTTCGATTCAAAATTAAAAGAAATATATATACAAGATTTAGCAACGGTTGATTAGGGGCCGAAAGTGATTAAGATGACAACAATTGATTGGAAGAAAATTACGAGTGACCAAAAAAAAATAAAAGAATACGAAAATCTAAATAAAAAGAAGAAATTATTTTTATGGAAAAGAAAAGTCGGATTACAGTGCTAACCACCAGTACATGAGGGTCCCTGTCCCTAAACCCCACAAATGATTTTAAAAAAATAAAGCTTATTAACCAAAATATTACCTACTCGTTTCGACCAATAAGCAGAACAATAAAATTAAAGAACAGTTAAATTAAAAAAATTTCAAAAATTACAAATTACAAGCCACTCAATTTATAAAATGCTTTATTTTTTCAATAATATAATTTTATAAAATATAATACCAAAACTGCCTTACATGAAAATTACAATTTTAAAATATATCCTGATGTTCAAAATACATAAAATATTTTAAAATTTTAAAAATTGAAATTAAATAAAAATAAACTACTAGGAGAATACCATGTTGCTGTTAGCACCATCACTAGCGACAAGATAGCACAACCATTTTACAACATTACTAATGTTATTTAATTCTCAATTTTTCGAGCTATGCAATAGTGATAACAACATCTAGAAAGAAGGCCACAATTCGGTGCACACAATGTCCAAAGAGAGAGAATTACTGTGTCTATCATAATCCTACCATCAATTGGTGTCAGCACCATCACCCGTGACAAGATAGTACCACCATTTTTTAACATCACTAGTACTATATAAATCTACATTTTTTTTTATCTATCCAATAATGATAATGACATCTAGAAAGAAGGCCACAATTTGATGGACACACTTTTAAAAGAGTGACAATTACGATCATAACCTTACCGTCAAAAGGCGCCGGTACTATCACCGGCGATAAGATAATACCACTACTTTTAAGGGTACAAGTATTATTGAATTCTAAAATTTTTAATCTATGCAATATTGATAACGGCACCTAGAAAGAAAACCACAATTTGATGCACTAGCTACTCAAAGAGTGACAATTATTATCATTACCCTACGATCCAAAAGCGGTGCGTTGTGATACACCACCATCTCTATGTGAATGAGCGATGATAATATAACAAATAATTTTGTCAGTATATCAAAACTCGTTGTGACGATGATATTATTAAGGTAGCCGCTGTTTATACAGTGTGTGCACCATAATCAGGCATTCTTTTTCATCAAGAACACCATTGTTGCATAGATCCAACGTTTTAACATATAGTAAAGAAAACACATGTATAATTATGGCCACTTACTTCTTAACTCGGAAGGTTCAGTGCACTGGTAAACAGCTACTTCCCTAAGAAGAGGAAAAAGGGGGTTATCAGTGCGATGCTCCACCTTCTTAGCAAGATAAGTGCCCAACAGTGCTTCATCGCTAGGATTGAATCTAACGCCAACAGGAACCTTTTTTCACCACTTAATGCTTCAATTAGAGATTAAAGGCACTGAGATGTTCAAGTAAATACCATCATGGCCAGTAGAACGTAAACTTGAGAATGACATAGTTGAAGGACTTCAAAGACTTTGAGCTGAGGACCTGAGCTGTACTACTTATTATATTTGCAAAATTCTAATTTGAATGCAATTAGAAATTCTGAAATTGCAACGGAAAAAAAAATGTCTTCATCAATCGGACCCATGGATGGGTCCATTACTTTTTGACAAAACAAAACCGAAATATATAATTTTTTTATAAATTAAAGTTTAATACATCAGCATTTCAAAAACAAATTTACTTATATATCTGAATAGGAATGTATATACATATATCAAATAAAAAAAAATATTAGCTTATACAAGTTATTAATAAGTCTCTAATATATTAAAATCATACAACGTAGTAAATAAATCCCTAACTATGTAGAAACTATTAAATAAGCATACGGGATAAACGGTTCCATTTTTTTGCCCTAACGTTTATGATTAGCAAAGAATATATAAAACTAAGATATGGACTTACATAATTAATAAAAGTTAAAATTTACAGACGTTGATCATAATACTAGTGTTAAAATTATTTAACCTTTTATCTCTATGAACATGTAGATGTTGTATGATATAGTATTGATCATATCTTAAGCATTTATTTCAGTAACAAAAAAAATCCATGAACAAAAAACAAAATTAGATACAGGAACATAGATTAAAAAAAAAAATCAACTTCCATGTCACCCAAATGATTTGCACGTGGTGGTGTCGGAGACATCAAAGTTACGATTGTAAATTCCGAATCAAAGGAGACGTGGAGCCTCTAGTTACCTTACAATTTATCGCTGAAAAAAAAAAGTGTACAGTAATAAAAAAATCATCATCACAAAACTACTTTATTATAGATTTTATTTATTATTGAAATCTTTAAAATTTAAAATTTTACAAATTTATTATTTTACTTATGAATACTTCATAGATATACTAAACAAAAACCGTCCTCTTATAAAAAAACTTCTTAGCCCTAATGTCTTTCATTTGCTGTAATATATTGTCACTCTCAATTATATATTTTTTGCACTATTATTAAGACTTCTTAACATTAATATTAGGCCTTTATATATAAATATAAATTTTTTGCTGAATGATATTATTATGTATCAGAGTTAAAGTTATAAATTTAAATTCTTATATCTTTATTTTTAATTAATTTCTTAATTTTTAATTTATAAAATAACATATTCACTTACTTTAAATTTACTCATATCAATTTTTATATTTATTAATTTTCAGTTTACGAGAAAGAGGATCACTTAGTTTTGACTCATTCAAATTTACATTTCACGTGAGACAGGCTATTAAAACTCTTCTTTAATATTAATATTTTATTAAAATTTGTGCTAACGTACTATTCTAATATTATATGAATGTTAATTATTTAATATTTAAACAACAAATATTTTAAATAAAATTGTTAATATTATATAAATATATGATAAAATACTTATAACATTTCAGGCATTGTATGATCTGAAGGAGTTCAGATCTGGTTTAAAGTTATTTGGGCCAGTGCTAAGAGTTAGCTATGCTGAGAGTTATAAGTGTTAAGAGTTAACACTGCTAAAAGTTGGGGGGTTATAAAAATTAATAAAATCTGAAGAGTTAGAACATTGTTTGAAGTGCGATAAAGACCCAAAGCTATACTAGCAATGACATAGTTGTAAAGGGTTGTAAATAGTACTAAGAAATATCATTGTACAAATATATTTTTAAACGTTATATTCCTAATTTATTTTCACAGATACGAGTCTGTTGGTGAAAACCTTATTTAATATAGATTGGTGTATGTCTATATTTGAATAATCTAAATGGTTAATCTTAGTAGACCATGAGCTTAGTAGAAGCTCATATACGCATGTAAATATTTAGTTATGACTGAATATTGAATATACTTATTTAGGATCTACAACAGACATCCCAATAAAGCCGTCAATGAATGATCCTTTCAAGTTGAGTATTATTCGTGGTCCATTGACTTGAGCACCACGATGGACTTATGAGTGATCTACCATATTTAGGTTCCATATATGTCACATACCTTTCATGGTTTGACCATTAGGTGTTGTTGGATATGATCTGATACTTATAGAGTCCAATATGTGTAGATATAGGGTAAGTACTATATCAAAATGCTTCAAGATTGTGTTCTAGAAAATCTTATGACTATAAATAATTCACTCGAGAAAAATATTTCTCATGTTAGAAATAATATCGCAAAAATGTTTACAGATATTGTTTATAGGAATACGAATCTGAAGATAAGTTCTAATGTTGAGTATATAAAGACTTAATAGTGATGATCTATGTTTTTGCTATCATAGGATATAAATAACAAATGGATTAAATGAATATATATTAACCTTAATTTTTATGGTTTAACACGTTATTTTTTTAATTTTCATAATATGTGTGGGGGGTATCGTTTATGGACTTACAAAAGAATTCTATAAAATAAAATGGGTGTGAACTTAGGAAGTTCCACTATATGGAGTGTACTCATTGTACATTATGATAACACACTGAATTAAATAATTTAATCTAAAAATTTCTTAAAAAATTAAAATTATTTAAAAGTCTTTGAGAAAATTATAAAATATAAGTGTTAAATTCGAAATCTCAACAAGTGAAATTTACTACTTTATACTTTTTATTGAATATTATATTTCATGTTATTAATTTGTAATAACATGACACATAATAAAATATAAATAGATATAATTTATTAAATGTTAATATATTACTTAGCCAATTAAAACAATTTTTAATCTTTACGTAAGAAATAAAATTCTGCCAAATTCATAATGATATTAAGGCTTCGGAAGTCAAATGGATTTCGACCAATAGATAATAGAATCAAGAGGTGGTAATGTTATATGTATAAATTAGCCACCAAATTAATTTTATTTGACCTATGAGTTGGCAAATTAAAATGTTACAGATCATGCTTGTAATTTAGCATGACAATGCAAGTTTAACGGATTTGTCATGCTTGTTGATTTTGTTTTTTACACTAATTGCATTATAATTAATTGGAATGGACGACCATGAATGCTATAAAATGAGGGTTTTTTGCTTTATTTTATTGTGAAGTAAAATTGTAATTTCACTCGTATGCAGTATATATGGGCTGAATTCATTTATTATATATGTAAGTGTTGAAGTAGAAGTAATTAAACAAATAAATATTTTAAGTAATATAAAGTGAAAATAAAGTAATTAAAAAATTTAGAGATAAAGGTAGAAGAATAATACACAGAATTTATATAATTCGATAATTTGTTTATATCTACGGTGGATCAAGATCACACTCTCTTATTATTGAATCACAAGGCACTCACAAAGTATGCCTTTTACAATAAAAAAACTTACTTTCTCTTACAAACTAGAGTTTCTCTCACTAAAAATCACAGAGTATGTGTAATATCCAATCCCTATTAGTAGTATTGGCGTCTAGATTTCGGTATAGAACAAATAAGACACCGTAGGGTTACTCGATTTTAACCCTATTATAAATATTTTCTTTGTAGTGCACGTGAGAGATATCAGACCTAATTTGGTAATTTCACACTTGATCGATGCGCCGGACGACCCTATAATATTTTTAAAATTTTTCTCTATTGGCTTGGAAAAGAAAATTCTAATTTACTACATGAATTTCCATTTAAGGGTTATGAATGGAACAAGCCTTTCTTGAGAAACATAATCCATATATTAAAGAATGGACCAATTAGAAGAAATCTCATGGATTGCCAAGTTGGAAGTTCTAGTTAGTTCTTTGGACTATTCCAACTAGATAGTTACAAATGAACTAATTACATAATTAGTTTTCAACTAATGGCAAATTAGTAATTTTGAGAAAGTTGAAGGGCAAAATGGTAAATAAAGGGAGGACTATAAATAGGTTGGAAGTGTGTAGAATTTTGAAGATGATCAAAAGCAAACACTTAGAACAAAAGAGAGAAAATTCGAGCTTAGAAAGGGGGGCTGCTACAGTGACCTTTCAAGTTTTGTTTTCATGAATTTTCATGTGTAATCAAGCCAAATTAAGGTTACAAACCAATCCCTAAGCTCAATTGAAGTCTCTATTAGTGGAAATTCAAGAAAAAGATGTAAGAAAAGCATCTTTTATGAGTTTGATAAGTGAGAATTCAAGAATGTGTTAATTGATGTTCTTATTGTATTCTTGGCTTAGATTGAGTTGAATTCTAGTTTGGAGCTTGAAGGAGTCATCAATTTGAAGAAATTGGCAAGGTGAGAATGAGGGTTTTTGGTGATTTTGTTGTAGAGATTTCAATTGATTGTAATTAGGGCTTTAGAATGAAATTGGCATGATTTTGTTGTAATTAGAACAAGAAATTGAGAAAAGGAATGTGTTGGAACCTAGGGTGAAATTCTGCCACTTTAGGGAAGTTAGGAATTGAGTGGTGTTTTGATTGAATTGTTGTGTGTAAATGATGCATATTGTGAATTGAATGTATATGGTTGATGAAAAAACCCAAAAATGAAGAAAATGGGACATAATTGTCCATGTTGGAAAGGTGAAGGGCAAGTATGTCCAATCAAATTATAAGGTGTTCAATAATTTTCAAGGCGCCGGATGGTGAGTTAGTTTCGATTATGGCTCCGTAACTAAAATCGGGAAGTAGTTTACATCCGGGCTTTGTATGCCGATTAGGGCATTTAGTAGTTAAATGAGATTCTAGTGTTCGATTTGGTTCTGAATGTCATTTATGGCGCGTAGGTGAGGATAACCGAGAGCGTTAACGGGAGCAGGAATCGGGAGCGAAATTGAGCACGGAGCGGTTGTGAGTGGAAATCTGCCATTTCTTTTACTTTTCGGTTATTATGTTTTCGCACAATGACTATGTATGTTTTATGAGCTTTCGATGCATAAACATGATTTATGATCTTGATATATTCATAGATATGCTTTTACATGATCGATTTGTGAAACAGTTTTAAAATTTCTGCATTTGTTTTAAGGCCATTGGTACCCTCAGATTATAGTGGTGATGATTGTATTAGACCTGACCGGTATATCCCGTGCACATGGACAGGTCTTGGGGGTGTGTCACTAACTTCGGGAAGTTGGGATGTCGAGTCATGTGAGTCGCTCTATGTGTACGGGATATTGTCTTGCTATATACATACGATGTAGGATTCCGCTGCGTAGCCAGTGAGATGTCTTGAGATGTAACTGTGGGTGCTGCTAGTTGAGGTGCCCCGTGACCTACTCACGTATGCGGTGCTAGTTGAGTCGTTGTGTGGGTATAGAGCTTTAGGGTTACATTTGGTACAGTTTAGAAAGAAAATGGCCGAGTGAGGATGATGAACACATGAAAATGCATGTTGTTAAGAGATTCAATCACCATTTAATGTCACTAATTTTAGTATTTTCTGTATTTTTAGCTTGAAATAAAGTGTTCTCCTTAAATTGTGATTAATGAATGTTATTTGGACAGGTTTAGGTAAATTGGACATAACTCTCAATGTAGAAATCGAAATGAAGAAATTCTTGAACCCGGTGCAACATAACTCAATCTTACACAAATTTGAAGAATAGTGGGAAATCCAAATCCAATATGTTATGGGCCAGAAATTGAGATACAACAGAATCGGACTACAACTCTTACCCAGCTTAACCCAACTCACGTATTTAGATCGTATCTCACAAAATACGTACTCAATTGGTATAATTATTGAAGCTATGGATTTCTGACTTAACTAGCAACAACTCGTATGTTTATGGTAAAGTCCAAATCAGCCGTTATCATGGACTAAATCGCATTGCAAGTGGGTAAAATGGTTGTTGGCTGAATTTTGATGTATCTTTGTAATTTTGCTCATATCTCATTGGATACTCATCCAATTTGTATGAAATCAGTGCCTATGAAAAGAAAAGTCAAAATTCTACAATTTTCATGTCGGCTGCAGAAGCTGAATTGATCATTTACATTATCAAAAACGTGCTACAAGTGGATACACGAGTTATTGGCTTAAAATTATTGAAGATTGATGTCATCCATGGCATATGTCCATTCTTTGCCTATAAAAGGAGACCCTTAGGACATTTTTATTAGATAATTCTCTCTTTTTTTATTCTCATTAACATGTATTGTAATTTAGGCTAGAGTTTCTAGCAAGGCTAAGAGATGAACTTTTATGTGTAGTAAATCTACTTCCATGCTTTGATTCGGTGTCAAGAGCTATAAATGTTGTAAGTTTGGTTTTGATTAAACTCTTATCTATTTTATTTTCTATAATCCAGAGGTTATAATTCTCATGTCTCATATATGTTCAGTCATGCTTTTCTTATGTGATTCATGTTGATTTATAATTGTTACTGGTTACATTGTTTTATATGTTAATCTTTTACTGCAGTATTGTCAATTTGATATATTGTCGATCTTGGATAACATGTAAGGGAAATAAATGTTTGATATTCAAGTTAATCTTTTACTGTAATATTGTCAAAATGATATATTGTCGATCTTAGATAACTTGTATAAATAACATGATGTGTGTTAATGCTTGCAAAGAGTTTAACTAAATCAAATACATGTGTTATCAAATGTGCTATATATTACATACCTTCCGATTGATTATTTGGGATGTGAAACTTTCAGTTGAGTTATAAATATCGAATCAAAGTATAGAGTAGATTTATAAAGCATAATTGTGATTCTCAAAGCCTTGCTTAAATCATCATAAGACATTTTCCTCAATTCATAGACAATTCTATCTCATCCGTTTAAATCAATTAACCCTTTGCTACTGCTTTAATATTTTACTTCACTAACCTATTTTGCCAAGAGCTTCCTCGTGGGATCGACACCTCAATATATACTACGATAGCCGCGTTATATTTTGAGCGTAAACAAAAATTTGGCGCCGTTGCCGGGGAAGCACACTAAGCGAAAGTCGGTTGCGATTATAAATACTAAAGTGGTAACTTTGTATATTTTATTTTCTTTGTAAACTCTTAGTTTTATTTTCTTTGTTGTAATTTATTTATTATTCATGGTTGGTTCTACCACCTAATTTATTTTGTTTTCCTTAGTTAATTTGTTATATTTTATATTATCTTAATGGCTAGTTTTGCCACCTAATTAGTTTATTTTCTTTTATCTTTTTATTGCACTTTATTTTCATTTTCTTTTACGTATTTATTGCACTTTATTTACTTTAGTTAACATGCTGTATTTTCTTTTTATGGCCGGTTCTACCGCCTAACCTTTTATTTATTTACTTATTGTATTCTTTTTATTATTTCTTTATTGTACTTTTTTTTTCGTACTTTATAGTCTTTTGTTTAGTTATTGTATTTATATTTCATGGTTGGTCTTACCACCTAACTTATTTCTATTTCTTGTTGTGTTTATTCCACTTCTTAATTTTTCTTAATCATTTCTTTCCTTAAAAATATATATATATACTAAAAAAAATAAAAATTAGGATGTATGCATCGACCTAGAGACAAACGAGGAAGATTTGTGAGAGAACTAGAACTAGAACTAGAACCACCCCCACAATTTGTAAGTGAAGAGAATTCACCTTCTAGTTCATCTTGTAATTCTAACATAATGAGCCAACACGAAGAAAACCCCGTTAGAACTCTAAAAGATTACTTGCATCCTACTCGCACAGCCACACCATCATGCATTATATTTTCACCTAACACACCACATTCAGATTTTAAACCTGGAATGATACAACTTCTTCCCACTTTTCATGGTCTAGATAGTGAAAATCCTTATGTACATGTTAGGGAATTTGAAGAGGTAATTGCCACCTTCCATAGCCAACCTGAAGCCATAGAGACTGTTAGACTTAAATTTTTCCCTTTTTCTTTGAAAGACAAAGTAAAGAGTTGGCTATACTCTTTGAGGCCGAGGTCTATAGGAACTTGGGCAGAAATGACCCAAGCATTTTTCAATAAATACTTCCCACAACACAAAACTAATGGCCTGAAAAGACAAATTTCTTCCTTCTCCTAAAAAGACAGTGAAACCTTATATCAAGCATGGGAAAGGTTTAAAGAGTTGTTAAATCTGTGCCCTCACCATGGGTATGAAAATTGGCGCTTGGTTAGTTAGTTCTATGAGGGACTCACAATTAAAGAGCGCTAATTTGTTGAGATGATGTGTAATGGGGAGTTCCTTCACAAAGATCCTGAGGAAGTCATAGAATTCCTTAATGACTTAGCCAAAAAAGCCCATACATGGACTGGACCTAGCATTACTGAAAGCACAAATAGGTCACGACCCAATGGAGTTTTCCATCTTAGGGAAGAGGATAACCTCAAAGCCCAATTAGAGGTCTTAACTAGGGAGTTAGAGGCCTTGAAAATCAAAGATAAAAGGGTCACCCACACGGTTGCTAGAGTTGAGTCACACGATGTCTGTTTTATCTGTGGATGAGCGGAACACTTAGCTCAGGATTGTCCCACGTATAGTGAGATGAGAGGGATATATGAGGAACAATGTAATGCCCTAAGGATGTACAAGAAGCCTTATTCACCCTACTCTGAAACATATAATCCTAGCTGGAGAAACCACCCAAATTTCAGTTGAAAATCTGACCAACAAGCCAACAACCAATGGAAACAAGAACAACAAGCACCCAAGTCTTATGTTGCACCTCAATATAATGCACAACCAACTAGGAGTTCTTTAGAGGATACATTACAAGCATTTATGGAGGCACAAAGTAAGACTAATAAAAAATTTGAAACAATTCTTGCACAGGTGGTGGACGAAAACAAAGAAATCAAGAGTCAAATCACAAAGTTGACCAATGCTTTAGCTGTACAAGAGCGAGGTAAGTTTCCATCTCAACCTCAATCCAATCCGAAAGGACAATTCATGGCACAAGCTTCTACTTCTGATGTTCAAAATCTCAAAGAAGTCAATGCCATTACTACTCGAAGTGGTAAGATTGTAAGTGAACCTACTCCTGAAATTAACACATCTATGAGTAGTAAAGACGCCCCCCTTGAAAAAGAGGCCACAATGGAAAAAGAGCCAGAAAGTAAGTTTTTAATCCCAGTGCCTTTTCCTCAAGCTCTTCAACCGGTTGGGAAAAATTCAAAAATTCAAGGTGAGATTTTGAAACATTTGAAACAAGTTACAATTAACCTTCCCTTGTTACATTTGATTAAGCAGGTTTCAACTTTTTCCAAAGTCATCAAGGATTTATGCACTATGAAAAAAAAACACCATGTGAAGAAAACTGCATTTTTGGCAGAACAAGTAAGTGCAGTGATTGAACAAAAGACACCACCCAAATATAAAGACCCAGGATGTCCCACAATCTCCTGCCAAATTGGGACACATGAGTTTGGTCAAGCTTTATTGGACTTAGGAGCAAGTGTAAATTTAATGCCTTATTCTATTTACTTGCAGTTGGGACTTGGTAAGATTAAACCAACTTCTGTAGTCCTACAATTAGCTGACCGATCAATTAAGAAACTACGGGGAATAGTAAAAGATGTTTTGTTACAAATTGATAAATTTTACTACCCTGTTGATTTTCTTGTTTTAGATACTCATTCTGTGGTTAACATGGAGTCAAAAATCCCTCTTATTTTGGGGAGACCTTTTCTAGCCACTGCTAACGCTCTTATTAATTGCAGAAATGGTCTAATGAAATTATCTTTTAGGAATATGACTCTTGAGGTAAACATTTTCAATATTGGCAAACAACCACGAGAAGAAGACGAGTGCTATTATTCATATATGATAGACACACTTGTAGAAGAGAAAGCTTATAAAAATCATGGCTATGATTCTTCGAAAAACCTTCTCAATTTTGATTTTGAAAAATTGTATTATCCTGATGTAACAACTGATGTGTTTAGTATTTTTGACTCATAGGATAAACGGAATCGATTTTGGCAGCCAGACTTTGAAGAGTTGCCACTAGAGAGGGAGAGACCAAAACCATCAAACCTTGAGACACCACAAGTTGAGCTTTCTCCACTGCCCAAAGGTTTGAAACACGCATTCTTGGGACCAGGTGATACCTTTCCTATCATCATTTCTTCTGAACTTAGTGCTGAACAAGAGAAAAAATTGATAAAATTGTTAAAAGAACATAAGTCTGCACTAGGTTGGACCATAGCTGATATTAAAGGTATTTCTCCATTGATATGCTCCCATAGAATTCATTTAGAGGAAGATTCCCAACCTCATAGAGACCCACAAAGAAGACTTAACCCAACAATGAAAGAAGTAGTGAAGAAAGAGGTCTTGAAACTATTAGATGCGGGTATAATCTACCCAATTTCTGATAGTCAATGGGTAAGTCCAACTCAAGTAGTTCCTAAGAAATCTGGGGTTACTGTTGTTGAAAATGAGAATGGGATACCTGTTCCAACTAGGGTAGTAAGTGGTTGGAGAATGTGTATTGATTATAGAAAGTTAAACACAACCACTAAGAAAGACTATTTTCCATTGCCTTTTATCGATCAAATTTTAGAACGTATAGCTGGACATCCTTTTTATTGCTTTCTTGATGGGTATTCAGGGTATTACCAAATTGAGATAGCTATAGAAGATCAAGAAAAAACTACTTTTACATGCCCTTTTGGTACTTATGCTTTTCGTAGAATGCCATTTGGATTATGTAATGCACCAGTTACTTTCCAGCGTTGCATGTTGAGTATTTTCTCTGATATGGTTGAAAAATGCATGGAAGTCTTTATGGATGATTTGATTGTTTTTGGTAATTCTTTTGATTTATGCCTACTTAACTTGAAATCTGTTTTGAGTAGATGTGAAGAAAAAGGACTTGTGCTAAATTGGGAGAAATGTCATTTCATGGTATCTTCAGGAATCGTTTTGGGGCACATTGTATCTGAAAGAGGGATAGAGGTTGACAAGGCAAAAATTGAATTAATCTCTAAATTACCTACACCTAAAACGGTAAAAGATGTCCGATCCTTTCTTGGACACGCTGGCTTTTACAGAAGGTTTATACAAAATTTTTCTGCCATATCTAGACCATTGTGTAACCTTTTGCTAAAAGATGCAGAATTTACATGGACACAAGAGTGTGAGGAGGCATTCCGAACACTCATTGCCAAACTCACCACTGCTCCTATCATGCAATCACCGGATTGGAACCTCTAATTTGAAATTATGTGTGATGCAAGTAATTATGCTGTAGGAGCAGTTCTTGGGCAACGGAGGGAGGGAAAACCCTTTGTTGTTTATTATGCTAGTAGGACTTTGAATGATGCTTAAATGAATTACACTACTACTGAAAAAGAACTATTAGCTGTTGTTTTTGCCTTAGATAAATTTCGTTCTTATTTGATTGGTTCACCTATTGTTATTTTTACTGACCACGCAGCCCTTAAGTACCTTCTTTCTAAGAAGGATGCTAAAGCCCGTTTAATTAGGTGGATTCTTCTTTTGCAGGAATTTGATATAACTATCAAAGATAAGAAAGGCGTTGAAAATGTTATTGCTGATCATCTATCCCGCCTTGAGTTCACTGACTCTACTGATTTGCCACCCATTTGAGACGATTTTTCAGATGAACATCTTTTTGCTATAAGCCAAATACCTTGGTATGCACATATCGTAAATTATTTGATTTGTGGTAAACTTCCATCTGACTAGAGTGCACAAGATAAGCGTAAGTTCTTGGTTGAGGTACGTAACTTTTATTGGGATGATCCATATCTTTTCAAATACTGTCCTGACCAAATCATGAGACGTTGCATTCCTGAAAGTGAAGTTTCTAGTGTCTTAAATTTTTGCCATAGTGCTACTTGCGGTGGCCATTTTTCTATGAAGAAGACAGTTGTGAAAATTTTACAGTGTGGTATTTATTGGCCCACTTTGTTCAAAGACACTAATAATTTTTGTCGTTCCTGTGAAAGATGTCAAAAGTTAGGTGCTTTATCTCGAAGAAATATGATGCCTCTTAACCCTATTCTTGTTATCGAGATATTTGACTATTGGGGTATCGATTTTATGGGTCCTTTTCCTTCATCTTTTGGCTATCTTTACATCCTTTTAACTGTTGACTATGTATCAAAATGGGTGGAGGCTGTAGCTTGTCGTACTAATGATAATATAACTGTGGTAAAATTCTTAAAAGAAAATGTGTTATCTAGGTACGGTACGCCACATGTCATCATTAGTAACCAAGGAACACATTTTTGTAATCGTTCTTTTGAAGCTTTGATGCGCAGGTATGGTGTTCTTCACAAAGTTTCCACTGCATACCATCCACAGACAAATGGACAAGCCGAGCTAGCAAATAGAGAGGTTAAACAGATTTTGGAAAAGACGGTTAACCCGAATCGCAAAGATTGGTCTCTACGCCTTTCTGATGCATTATGGGCATATCGTACTGCATGCAAAACCATCTTAAAAATGTCCCCATACCGGCATGTTTATGGGAAAGCTTGCCATTTACCTATTGAGCTATAACATAAAGCTTATTAGGCTGTCAAAGCCCTTAACTTTGATTTGAATGCTGCAGGTTTCCAGAAAAAGTTACAATTGTCAGAAATAGAAGAGCTACGAAATGACGCATATGACAACTCCAGAATTTACAAAGCTAAAATGAAAGTAGCTCATGATAAACAGATCTCAAGGAAACACTTTGAGCCAAATCAACGGGTTTATCTTTATGATTCTCGATTGCATTTACACCCTAGAAAGTTGAGATCTCGATGGACTGGTCCATTTATGGTAAGACATGTTTTTCCTAATGGTGCTGTTGAAATAGAAGACCCCACTGATGGACGGACTTTCAAAGTGAATGGACAGCGGCTAAAAAGCTACGTGGAAAAGGTAAACGACTCTATGTACCTAGGTGAGATCCCTCTTGTGGATCCTGTTTATCGTGATTGATCAGGTTCAATCTATCTGTACCATATTTTATATTTTGTCTATATTTTATCTTTTGACTTTCTATTTTTGCTTTTATTTTCTTGTACATTTTATTTTACTTTATTTTCTTCTTTTTATTTTTTCTTCAGTGTGATTTTATTTCCCGGTCAAGTGGGGGATACGGTACTCCGTGACTATTAAAGTCGGTTTCCCAGTTCCCTAAAAACTGTCCCTCAAACTGTGCATTCATCTTTTTTCTTTCTTTCAAAATGGATCGCATTCTTGCCAACCTTAAAAAACATTTTCCTTCATTTCCTTAAAATGCTCTACTTAAGATTTACAAAGCACGGTGTGAAAGACTAAGGCTATTGATGTTGGGTAATATCCTTGTGGACCTTCGTTGGTTAATTGAAGCCAAGGTTCGGTTGTCTGGTGAGTTTGAAAATGATTTTGTTTCTCATATGCCTGATCTTGGAAGAAGCTCCTATGCCAAAAGGCGACGAGCAAAAAAGTTACAAGTCTGTCATAAATGTGCTCGATGGAATTGTAATCGAAGTTGTCGTTCTTTAGGATTCGTATCTAGAAATCGAGAAGACAAAATTCAGTTCATTAAGGATGGACTGAGTAAGGAGTCTTTGGATGATATCCTATTGACTCTTAAGATGCATCCCTGTGGGCTCGTGCAACGTGAACTTCTCGATTTGTGGAACAAATTCAAAAATGAACATCAACGGTATAGTCTCGGGAATCTGACTCTAAAAGACCCTGTTTGCCAATTTATAAGAAAATTGGATGGGAAGCCTATCCCTGACCCATAGAGGGCGTTTAAGCCGTTACTAGATGTAAAACCAGAGGAAGATGTGAGCCACAATCACAACTACTTGTAAATACATGTGTTTTTTTTTATGAATAGTAGGGCTACTCATGTAGATGTCTTAAATTCAAATCTTTTTGTTCAATAATGCATGTGGGTCATTATGTTTAAATTTTTGTGTTTTATTTTTAACTCACTTTTGACAAACTGTCGGGTTACCATAATCATTGTTATCATTTGGTACTCTATAAATATAGCACCTCATTTTCTTCATTTTCATATATTGAGATAAAGGTGAGTGTAGATATGAAGGAAACCCAAGTTTGACAATTTCGAAATATATGTGTATTTATGGATCTAGTCCTGAGGAGAGTAAAGTGTTCGTAGAAGCAGCAAACAATCTAGGAAAAACATTAGCTGCAAGAAAAATTTATTTGATTTATGGAGGAGGTAGCCTTGGGCTAATGGGGTGTATGTCAACAGCTGCACATTTAGGAGGAAGTCAAGTTTTAGGTATTATTCCTACAGCTTTGGCCGTGGGAAACCTGACCGGGAAAACAATAGGGGAAGAATTACGAGTCGCATCTATGCATGAACGTATAGCTAGAATGCTTTGCAATGCAGACGCTTTTATTGCTTTACCAGGTGGTTTTGGTACCTTGGAAGAAATTTTTCAAATTGTCTCTTGGGCCCAACTGAATATCCACCGAAAACCCATAGGTTTGTTAAATGTTAATAACTATTTTGATTGCTTACTTTATTTTCTTGATCAAGTTGTGGAACAGAATTTTATTTCACATTCGGCGCGACAGATCCTGGTTTCTGCTACTGAGGCGGATGAATTGATTAACAAATTACAGGCAGTTACCTACGAACCTGACCCAGCAAGAACTCGGATCGATTGGTTAGTGGGCCTTAACAAGCAAAAATTGGATCTGACACTTCGTTTGTAAATTTTTCTTTTTATTTATTTATTTATTAGTATCATTATTTTAGTTTATATTTGCTTAAGTGTCTCTCAGGTTTGTTTCTTTCAAATAACTGGCGTTTCAGGTAATGTCTCCTATACTTTATCTCTTTCTATTTAAACATTGAGGACAATGTTTCATCTGGTTTGGGGGGAGGATAGTAGACATACGTTGCATTTTGCAACAAAAAAAAAATTAATTGTGGTCTGACATTTGATTAAAATGGTAGAGTAAAGAGTTCATTCTTGAACTCTTGAGACGCATTCTAGGTCAAATTAGAATGGCAGAGTAAGGAGTTTTAGTACTAACTTTTGAAATACATTTTAATTAACTTTTTGTTGTTTTGTTTTATATTTCATGCATTGTCGTTTACTGCTTGTAGTCTTGGTAATTCTTGTATAAAGGAATTTGCTTTTCTGCCTAAGTATGATTTCAGAATTGTTTAGGTTGAGTCACTGTTTCTATCTAGGTTACTAAAGAATGACTTCCAAAATATTTTTGAACACAATACTAAGTCTTGTGGTAAGATGGATGATTCAATTTATATAGCCAAGAGAATTCCCATGTTTAAGTATATATTTTTCTAAATCTCACATATATTTTGTGAGTAAGTGAAAAGGTTGAGAAAACAGCTTATGAACCTTCATTGATCCTTTGAATTGGTTAATTTTTGTTTAGAATGATATTATTTGAATTAAGGGATAAGTTGGTTGCATTTGTGTATAATATAATTTGGTGAGAAACCTTTGTAATGCTTCCTTGTATTCTTCAAAAATACAAAAAAAAAGAAGCAAAACACTAATAAAAAAAAAACAAAAAGAGCAAAAATACCAAAAAAAAAAAGAAGCAATTCAGCTTAATAAAGTCTTCATTCAATTTTAGAAGACAAATATCTTGTAAAACAGTTTTCTCACCAAGTTATAATTGTATTATTCTCACAAGCCAATTAAAATTCTAAAGTTGGCGTATGATATGAATAATTGATTTTTAAACAAATAATTTTCCTATCTTCGGATCAATGTTAGTTTATATGTTTGTCCTTAAAATTGACTTTTTCTTGAGTGCTTAACTGTTTTCCAACTCCATAAGAGAAGTCCTAACCTTTTAAACAGTCATACACCTGTGAGGATATGGAGTTGAGGCTTTTACTTGGAGAAATTCTCAAGGCTATATCTATTATGGTTTGTGGTTAGATAGTTATGGCTTAGTTCACACACACACAAATTATAGAAGTTGTAATTGAAAAAACCATGATAGCAACAGTGATCTCAACTGACGTTTTGATTGAAATGCTTAGGTAGTTTTGCATATTCTATTTACGCTTGAATTGCTAGAGACTAGCAATAAGCTGGTTGGGGGCTATGATGAACACATGAAAATGCATGTTGTTAAGAGATTCAATTACCATTTAATGTCACTAATTTTAGTATTTTCTATATTTTTAGCTTGAAATAAAGTGTTCTCCTTAAATTGTGATTAATGAATGTTATTTGGACAGGTTTAGGTAAACTGGACATAACTCTCAATGTAGAAATCGAAATGAAGAAATTCTTGAACCTGGTGCAACATAACTCAATCTTACACAAATTTGAAGAATAGTGGAAAAGCCAAATCCAACATGTTATGGGCCAAAAATTGAGATACAACAGAATCGGACTACAACTCTTACCCAGCTTGACCCAACTCACGTATTTAGACCGTATCTCACAAAATACGTACTCAATTGGTATAATTATTGAAGCTATGAATTTCTGACTTAACTATCAACAACTGGTATGTTTATGGTAAAGTCCAAATCAGCCGTTATCATGGACCAAATCGCATTGCAAGTGGGTAAAATGGTTGTTGGCCGAATTCTGATGTATCTTTGTAATTTTGCTCATATCTCATTGGATACTCATCTAATTTGCATGAAATCAGTGCCTATGGAAAGAAGAGTCAAAAGTCTACAACTTTCATGTCGGCTGTAGAAGCTGAATTGATCATTTACATTATCAAAAACGTGCTGCAAGTGGATACACGAGTTATTGGCTTAAAATTATTGAAGATTGATGTCATCCATGACATATGTCCATTCATTGCCTATATAAAGAGACCCTTAGGACATTTTTATTAGATAATTCTCTCTTCTTTTATTCTCATTAACATGTATTGTAATTTAGGCTAGAGTTCCTAGCAAGGCTAAGAGATGAACTTTTATGTGTAGTAAATCTACTTCCATGCTTTGATTCGGTGTCAAGAGCTATAAATGTTGTAAGTTTGGTTTTGATTAAACTCTTATCTATTTTATTTTCTATAATCCAGAGGTTATAATTCTCATGTCTCATATATGTTCAGTCATGCTTTTCTTATGTGATTCATGTTGATTTATAATTGTTACTGGTTACATTGTTTTATATGTTAATCTTTTACTGCAGTATTGTCAATTTGATATATTGTCGATCTTGGATAACATGTAAGGGCAATAAATGTTTGATATTCAAGTTAATCTTTTACTGCAATATTGTCAAAATGATATATTGTCAATCTTAGATAACTTGTATAAATAACATGATGTGTGTTAATGCTTGTAAAGAGTTTAACTAAATCAAATATATGTGTTATCAAATGTGCTATATATTACATATCTTCCGATTGATTGTTTGGGATGTGAAACTTTCAGTTGAGTTATAAATATCGAATCAAAGTATAGAGTAGATTTATAAAGCATAATTGTGATTCTCAAAGCCTTGTTAAATCATCATAAGACATTTTTCTCAATTCATAGACAATTCTATCTCATCCGTTTAAATCAATTAACCCTTTGCTACTGCTTTAATATTTTATTTCACTAACCTATTTTGCCAAGAGCTTCCTCGTGGGATCGACACCTCAATCTATACTGCGATAGCCACGTTATATTTTGAGCGTAAACAGAGGATTTTACTAGTTTTCGATTTATCGATAGCATTTATGCATTTATATGCACACAGCAGTTATTATGTTATACAGATTCTGAATATAGTTTTCCAAAGATGTAGATAAAACCTGCTCGGCAAGATTTCATTAGCATATGATATTAGAAACCGTTTTACAATTTTACATCCGTTTTAGAAGCATAATTTCTGCATGTACTTTAGAAATTACTATCTTTGTATAATATTCTTGCAATTGAATTCTCATTTACACTCACTGAGCTCCTTTAGCTCACTCGTTTTATGTTTTATATTTTAAACCCCTTTCCTAGGTACAGGTCTCGGAACGCAAGCTGTTGATTCTCCTATCGCCGAGTAGTGGGCCGAATCCAAAGATAATTTTTGTACATGTAAATATGCTAATAGCACTCTTTACTTTATGCATAATAGTTGTAGGCATGTATATTTGTAAGTATGTGTTGAATCAAGAAGAAGAGATTTCCAGTTTATGATGATCGTTTTTACTTTTTATGATTATGCTTATTTTGTGATTTACACGAAATAATTGAGTTGTGTTGGATTTAATTTGAAAAGGACCGGAGGTCCGAATTGGTAGAATTGAGATGTGTTAGAATTTGAAGTGAAATTTCTTTGCAGGTTTATATGGATTTTCTGAAAAACAGGGGAAACTCTGTCCGTTTGTTTTTAAAACTAAGATGTCGTTTTCATGTATATTACTAGATCTTCTTAGTAGTAATAAGAATTAAAAAGGGGTTCGCCTCGCGGAATTTCTTAACTTACCTAGTTAGGTTCGGAGGAACTTCCGTCGGGGTGCCCAGCAGGGCCGCTGGGATCTATAGTAGAGGGTCTCGGGTCGGGTCCTGTCAGTATGCTATGATCACAAAGATACTTATGTTAATTACTAATATGTGTTTACAAGATAATAGATAGCTTTTATATAAATTGTAAGATGACTTTGGTTAATCTTAAACATGTGATAGTCATTTTAGAAAGACCTAAAATAAGTAGGAGACGAAACAACAAGTGAATTATAAGCAAAATTAAATAGAGAGGTATGAGAGATATTTAATATGCAAATGTTCCTTCAAATAAAATATTTTGATGAGAGTAGGAAGCTATCATTCTAACTCGAAAGATATCACTGAATTCTAGACTAGAACTACACAAAACACGTTTTAAGGGTGAGTTCCCTAATATTTCATTAGTATAATGAAATTTTTGTTTATATTTCTTTTACACTTAATTATGCATGTGTGATGTATAATTAAAAATTAAAATGTACACACTTACCTTTTTTTCAAATAATTTTTTTTGGATAAATACTCATCTTCTTGGGATAAACATTAATTTAAATGTCGAAGTATTTTTTTTATAAAATTAATATATTTTAATTATTTTTAAAAAATATATGAAAACAAAAAATATAATTAACATAGAGATTCCAAACTAGTAACTTCAACTATTATTTTTTAATCTAAGCTGAGCTCCCATCAATCTATTTTTTTTTTTTAATCTAAGCTGGGCTCCCATCAATCCATTGTTGAGAAGCTTCTTCCACCACATCTGTCGTTGAACTTGGGTTATTTCTTTACACCAAGGTTCTTTGTTTTCATTTTCACGGGGCTTTCGCTTGCCATGTTTCTGAGAAGCTTCTTGTACCACATTTGTCGTTGAACTTTGGGTTATTTCTTTGAAGACAAGGTTCTTTGTTTTCATTTTCACAGGGCTTTCGCTTGCCATGTTTCTTGAAATAGACCCCACAAAGCACCAATGGACACGACTGCATTGCAAAGCAAAGTTATGCATAGCACACAAGTGATCTGATACCTATAAATATACCATGATTAATTCACTATAATTATTGGAACTCCGTAAACTTCTCTTTGGATTTTAGTTTTAATAATTTATTGAGAAAATATAATGGAAGTATATCAAATATTAAGAAAATAAATTACATAAAAAATATAAATAATTTAATATGATTCCCTAATTTAAGATTATATTTATAAATAAAAAATAACCTCTATAATTTTATAGTATAAAATATAATAACACTCTAAAATCTGATGATAATTGAATTCCTCGTTGATGCTACTGAAAGCATCATTCTTAAGTCTACAAAAATTGTATAAATATCACTGATGTTAGAATTTCTATTTTTCAAGAGAAGAAAATCAAAGTTTCAACCAGGGAAAAATAGCACTAATAAATGGGAACGAGTAGAGGTTCAATACCTCCATAATTTTTTTTTTTTATAAACACTTCAAGTAAAAATGTGGATAGTGCAATTTTAGTCACCGTTGTTTGACACGAATTTCATAATTATAACATTTTTAATTCACTTTTTCTAACAGAAAGAATATTCATTGGTTTTAATAATTATATAGTTGTATGGATTGGGGAACGAGGACTCTTACCGGCTTTAGGTTTTTGAATTTAAATAAATAATAAAATTTATTATACTGTAAGCAAATTAATTTATAATATTAAAATTAATTAAAATATGTTTTTTAAATAGATGAAAATAAGAAATTTCACCTATTAAACACATATTTTTATTTTATATTTTCACTTAAATTGGAAAAATTATAAACACAAAATATATTTTTAAATATTTAATATGTGAATTTTGGTGATTGGTATAAAAGAAGAAAAAGAAAATCGGAAAAGACTTGTTTGTTGACCGTCGGTAACACTTATTCCACAAGGTACAGTTTTGGAATTGTATTACAATTTCTTTTTTTTTTCCCCTCGAAAAGGTATTACAATTTTATTATGATTTTAAGAATGACCATAAAAGTTGCCTGGGCCCGAAAATGCCGACATGTTTAGCTAAAAACCTCGTCAATGACTTCCTCTTGGAGAGATGCAATTCGATTATGATTATAATTTATAACTCAAATGAGGTTGATTAGATGGAGACAGTAGAGAAATTAAAATGAAGTTGATTGGAGTGAATTGTGCCTAAAAAGAAAAGAAAAGAAAAGCTTGGAGTTATTTAAAACTACCAAAATATCCTATCGCCTCACTTTCTCAACACACATTTATCAAAGTTTAACACCCATTATCAAAATTTAAAACT
Organism: Ailanthus altissimus; assembly: GCA_946807835.1. Lineage (NCBI taxonomy): Eukaryota > Viridiplantae > Streptophyta > Magnoliopsida > Sapindales > Simaroubaceae > Ailanthus > Ailanthus altissimus. The sequence goes on from OX327689.1 coordinate 5,889,096, forward strand.
TTGAATTTAGTTCAAAACCAGCCTTACTAATATAATCTTACTAATTTAAATTATTATAAAAATATCTTTTAATAAATACCCTTGTATAATTATTCTTAAACTAAATAAGTTTTATAATCATTTCTCTCACTCAAAACAAATTACGAATAATTAACTATTAAATGAAAACATAATAAGGACTAAATATTATAGTTGTTTGTTATTTATAGTGAAGAATAAATAATTAATAAAAATTAAAACGATGCTCAAGGAACGTGGGAAAGTTAGAAGTAAATTTGAGATTACTCAGTAAAATTCAATTAAAAATTAAATCATATAATAAACAATTCGATTCAATCAACAAAATATAATGGTGCTTAAAAATTTAATAAAATAAACATTTTTGATTTATTTTTTAACAAACACTTTGACATAACCCCTATAAAAAATTATTCTTTTGTAATTTATAAAATTTTTCGAGTGATCAATCAATGCTATTGGATTTTAGTTTTAGATAAATAAATTTTGATGGTGACAGGACTGTTGAATATCTATCTCTAATATAAGTATATATATAAAAATAATATAAATATTAAAAATATATACAAAATATTTTATGTATAAATATTTTAAAAATATTATTATGGTGATAATGATGTTCATTCTTTTCATAACAATTTATACAGCACTACAATAATAAAATTTATCAAAAGCACATATAGAACTCATAATATTTTTGAAAACATAATTTACCAAACACTCAATTAAATCTTTTTGTTGATTATTTCGTTATTATTTTAAAGTTTACGACATTATCAAACTGGCTCTAAGATTTAATAATTATTTGACGTTAATTAGTGCTTCTTTTCTTTTTATTCTTCACATCTTTTCTTTTTCTCTTTTTCTTTATTCTTCACATCTTGCCTTTCTTCTTGACACCTTTCCTTTTCTTTATTTCTTTTCTCTCCTTTTTATTTACACATTTTCCCCTTCTTCCTCCCAAAGTTTTCGCGACTTAATAAGAACGAATGAAAACTTTGAGAAAAAGACTAGAAATGTCTATCATTTACCACCTTTGCAGTTGGATATATGACTTCTTATAATCTTCCTAAGGTCTTGTCTTTTTATACTATGTGGAGGAGGGAGATAATCTCAACTTGAGTGAAGAATAATACATTACAAGTCCTTTATCGTTGGACTATTTAAACAAGTGCCCTATTAATTTGAGCAAAAATAAGACTTGGTGAAACTATTACATTATTTATAATTTTATTTAATTATATTTTGTTATTTTAGAAATCAATTAATTTTTTTTAAATAGGGGAGGGAGGCTATGAATTTGTTGTCAGGAGTCCAACAAACGACATATATCTCCATATTGGTATGATATTGTCCACTTTGGCCCTAAGTCTTCATGATTTTACTCTTGGGCTCTACCCAAAAGGCCTTACACCAATGGAGATATGGTTTTACTACTTATAAACCCATGATTCTCCCAATTTCTAGCCAATGTGGGACTTTGTTTGCCTTAACAATTCTCCCCTTGAACAAATGATCACTTAGCCTCCCCCTCAAACGATATTCCATCCGCTTTCCCAACAGTCTGTTACTCATCTTCATTGCGTTGACTGCTCACGTCTTACGTGAAGCACCAGAGTACCGCCTATTATTGAGAGCCCGCTTTATCAGGTCAACTTCACATCACTATGTTAGCCATACACGCCTTACTTGAAGCTCGAAGCACAACAGCGCCTGTCCATAGAGCACTACACGAATTTATCGCAAACAATGGAGAATACCAGGCTCACTACCTTCTCATTCGTCACCGAGGATTTCCACCACATGGCAACACAGGGGCATGGCTCTGATACTACTATCAAGAGTCCAACAAACCACATATATTTCCACATTGGTATGATATTGTCTACTTTGGGCCTAAGCCTTCATGGTTTTACTTTTGGGCTCTACCCAAAAGGCCTCACACCAAATGGAGATATAATTTTACTCCTTATAAACCCATGATCCTCCCCAATTTTAGTCAATGTGAGACTTTATTTACCTTAACATTTGTAACCTCCATTTGAGTGAAGGTAGGGATGATAATTTAGCACAAATTTGAAAAAACCGAAAACTTGGAAAAGATTATATATAAAACAAAAACTGAAAAATCCAAGCTTCTATCTAGATTTGAGTTTTTTTTTTTGTGTAGTCTAGATTTGAGAATGAGTTTTTTCTAGTTTTAAGAAATCGAACCCAGAACCCAAGTTATTTTTTAAAGAAAAATTATAAATTAATTTTAAAATTTTTAACCTTTAATATATATAAATCTAATAATTTTTTTATAAAACAAATATTTTAAAAATTAAAAATTAAATTAAAAAAATTTAAAAATAGGTTGAAATCCAAGCTGGATTACCCGAATCCAACTCGGGCTGGATTATCTAACAATATAATTTGTTGTCTCATTACGTTAAAATTTATAAAATGTTAAATTAATTAAATAAGAAATTAACATGCATAAAAAATAAATTTAGTTTAAAAATACATGATAAATAAAAATATTAAATTAATAAATTTTGATTTTGATTTTGATTATCCTTATCATATTTAAACTGTTTTGGGAAATTTTGCTATAATTTTTACGACAGCCCATCATTTCAAAAGGAAAAATAGGCCCTTTCGTTTATAGACAATGGGTAAGATTTTTCACTAGACTTTATCCTTGTAAAATAGGCGAGACGGAGATATCTCTCTCATTAGGTCAATATGAAAATCCCAATACAACACCTCTACCGCTTAATTATTTGAACTCGTCTAATTTACGAAAATACTTCTAAAATACTTTTTCAAGGTGTACTTTTTTTTGTGGGGAGGGGGGTGGGGTGGTGGGTTCTGTGTGAGCTTCACTTTCACATGCTCTTTTCCATATCTTACTTCAAACTTTAGTCGGCGTTAGCCAATTCCTGATTAAGATTATCTTCTTTGAGACCAAATTATATTAACTATTGTTTGAAATTTTTTATTAAATATGGACTAGCATTAATTGAATTTCTTATTTTATAAAAATGGGTTAATGAGTAGTCCATTAATTAATTAATTTAATAAATATAATGATGACTTTTAAATTAGACTGTAGTATTTTTTATAAAAACTCAATTGGGTCCTTTTATTACTATAAAAATAAATTTTATTGACACTTTTTTAAATAGTGTGAGTGAATAAAAATATTAATATTATGGTATCAAAAATATAAAGTGTTAATAAATTACTGATATTATAAAATTCAAAAATAAAGTATCAATGAATTAGTGATACTATAGTACTAGAAAGTTATTTTTTATTAAAAAAATTTAATTAATGATATTAATTTAAATTTTTTAAAATATAAAACTCTCAAAACAATGTCGTTTTGGACGTTATAAATAAAAAAAAATAACCCCAAAAATGACATCATATTTGGGGTTTAAAAAAGAAGCCCCAAACACTTTGTTTGAGGTGTCTTCACACAAAATATTTCCCTAAGTAATTTTATCTTCATTGGTTATTATTTTGCAAACTTAGTAAGAACTCATTATCACAACTGCTTCACTGTCAACAACCTCCTTCAAAAACCCTAGCCTCCTTAAAAAAAATTTGAGATCTTTGGCATTGCCAAACCCTAGCCAAATCTCAACCCTTTACGTCAGAATCCACCCATCAAAGCTCCATCTTGACAAGCACATGAAGTCTCTTCTCGACCGCAAGGTAAAAGGTGTGGGAGCAGCAACTTTATCACCTTCTGATGCAAAAGTTTTGGCTTCGTTTCACACTGTTAAGTCGTCATTTCGTTGTTTCATGGTTTTGTGTTTTTTGTTTTTTGATATTTGTTGCTTTACTTTGCTGTAATTAATTAGTACCTCATTGCTTTTGGTTCAAAATCAATTTTTTTTTTTATAAAAAAAGACAATGAAGAGAAGAATATAATAAGTACTCAACTATGTTCATCTTCGTCATAATTGTGTTTCTCTATTTGTTCAATTTGAAAAATGTATGACTCAATTGGTGAGAAGTTGAAAATCTTATTATTAGTTCACTTTGTAAAGAAAAAAATTGAAGTTGGGAAATGAAAAATAGAGGAGATTTTGATTTTTGCTACAAGAATTTATTAAACAATTAAAAAGCTTAGATTTGTGTGTGTGTGATGTTTTTTATTGGTTGGTCCTCGTATAGAGTAGTAAGAGTGGCTTTTAATGAAACTCTATTCAAATAAGTGAACAATAGTCTTTTGAGCATAACCCGATAAATATTTTGGAAGTTCGGTGTAACTTATTATCAATCGATCCTCATTTAATAAAGTCCTATTCTTCCTTTTGGATATTATGTTTCAGAAATACCTGTAGGACTATAATGAGCGAGAATCTCATTCTTCTTTAAATATTTCAGGAATTCATTACTAATGTATTTATTGCTTTGATATAATTAAAGGTATTTAAAACATATCGTTGTTCATTTCTTTACTTCAAGTCGAAAGTCCTTTGAAAATTTTAAAAGTTTTCAACTTGTGTTTCAACAAAAATATGTCCGAATCATGACATTCATCGATAAAGACAACGAAGTAGGGAAACCTACCTATAGCAGTGTGATTCATTGGACCATATATATTACCATAAAAGTTTTAATAAATCCATTGGCATGGGATCAAACACTAACAATGAATACTTGGTCATTTTCCCCTAAATAAAAGATTTATAAATCAGATGGGGTTGCATGGTAAGATTAAGTATCTAACCATCCGTAACTAGATAGGTTAGGCATTTCACGTCGTATGTTATAGTCTTATTTGCCACAATTTCATAATATTCAAGAGATTTTCTGTTGTATCATTAACTCTATTGGCCTTTTGTCAACTGACATTCAGTTGAAGATACATTAATAACATCATGTAAATATAAGAAACAATTCCTTCTATATACATGATAACCTTTAGTGTCTGACATATAAAGAGATACTATTTATCTGATACTGTTCGTCATAGAATAATTTGTATACAACTTAATGCTTTTGCCAGAAGAGAGAAATGACTAAAACTCTGAATAGCTTTATCATTTTTTGAAATCTCTATTTCCTACGAGAAGATCTACTTTTCTTGTTCAGTAGCTTCTTATCATTTCTCAAATCATACAACAATTGTAGATATGAGACAAATAGGCGACATCTAATACACAACCATTTGTAGCATAAAATGCTGATGAAATGTTAATGTTTTGATAAACATTCATCTAAGGGGTTTATATTGTCTATTTCAAGGTATTTTGAACAGTCACGTTTATAACATTAAACCATGCTGCAATGGAAACAATTTCCTTTGCATTTATTCTCATCCTACGGATTTGGATATATCAATAGTAATTTTTTCGATAAGAAACAAATTACAACTTACACTATTCTTGTGCATGTGCTTCTACTAAGTATCAGTAGAAATTGAGGTTAGGATATATAACATGACTCTCAAATCATCTTTGTCCATTTATGATAAGTTAAATCTTTTTAGAAGAAGTATGATCATAAACACTTCTTATCATATACTAATCTATGATATATTCACGTTGTACTAAATCTATAATAATTCTTAAATTATAAATTAGTAATAATTATTATTCTAGTGCCCTACAATTTGTGTGTGTCTAACAGATTACTTGTATTATTCTTATCGTATCTTTATAAAGCAAGATAAGAGATGTTAAGTGGAACATTTCTAATTCGTTAATGTTAACATTTTTAGATCATGGATATAACTAATATATATTTTCGATCTAAATATGCCCTTCTACTGCTTTACATATTTTCTGTAATCTCTCAAATAGGAAAGCGAAAATTTAATTATTTTAAATTTTACGGTGAGAAGTAGATCCAATTAGTATTCTTCTCAGGCCTCACATTTTAGCGATATTGGTCTTTGTAAAACCCAAAAGGTAGACAACTCTTGTCAACTACATCTTATGCAACTTTTACTACTGATCTTAAATACACCGTATCCTTGCACTTCAGCGATATTTGATAAGTGTATTCTAGATTTATTTGTCAATAATTAAATATAAGTTACTGATATTACCCTTACACTTTAATAATATTAGATAATATTTTTCATTTATATTTGCTTTATCTTAGGTTTAACCGGCATATTCCAAATCATGCCGACCAATTTTTACAAACTTTAGCGATATTAGAAAAAGACTTAGATGACCAGACCAGTACTATATTGACAAGGCGGGCCAAGTATAATACTATCTTATAATGTAATACATTTTAATCTGATTAAGAGAAAATTTTCAATTTATTATGATTTTCTGCATCTCATATAGATCTGATTCATAATCAAAAATTTTGTTCACACATGCACAACTAACCTCCATCAGTAGGACTCTCATTGTGGTTAACAACGTAAATAAATATTAATAGTTTATATAATATAGTGATATAAGAATTATATATGCATTAAATAAAGCTCACATACATATAATGCAAAATGTAGAATACTATTTGGAATGCCCGGACACTATAAATTTTTGAACACCTTAGTGTTCAACTCCTTAAAAACCTTGGATTATACTATATAATACCTTGGCAAAAGAAAATTAAAACAAAATTCTTTTTTTACTTTTTTTTTTTGCGTCTAAGCGTTTAGTGCTATAATGCCCCCACGTCTAACACTTGAACACATCAGCAAGTAACCACCAATGTCCTAGCATTCAACATTTAAATGCCTTAGCATTGGTTGCTTTGAATACCTCAGCGTTCATCTAACCAATGTTGTGGTGTTCATCCAAGAGATGAACACCTTAGAGTTCTGAGGCCAACGCCTCAGCGTTTATCTAGGTAGAATATAAAAACCTATGTTTTCAACACATCAAAACACGATTTAACACATTATGGGCAACCCCAACACTTCTAACACACCACATTAATCCAGAAACACACGAATATGTACTTTGATACCACTGATAATGTGTAATCTAGGTGCATGCATGTGATTGTGTTCATTGCTCTTTTTATCTAATGCATAACAATCATACATAATTACGCAGTGGAATTGAAAACTAAATTCTTAAGTAACAATCATTTTAAAAATTAAAGTCTTGTTACACTAACAAGTCAGAAAACTATACCTTTGAAGCCTTTGCACATTTTCTTTGCTTGGAGCTCACCTAAAGTGCTTACGTTGATTAATTCTAGGCTTTAAGAATTTGTGGGATCAAAAACTATAGAATCGTAGCATTGTATTGATTATTTCCAACATGAATTAAATTCGAAATTCTCTTACAATGGGACTGTTTTGTTAAGTATGTAATGAGGGCTTAAGTGAAATAATTTCAAACTTTGTTTATGTACTTAAACAAAATAGAGGGCTAATTGCAACACTTGCAAACCATTAGCCCCCTCATCCCTTGTGTGGTTGACACTTGTCACTCATGCATCCGATACATGCTGCCAAATGTCAGTCATACAAAGCCCTCACGTGCCACTTGTCCATATGTCAAGATTTCCTTTGCCTTGCAATAAGGATCTCCTTACAATATTTACAAAGTATGTTTCTTACGTTTTAGAGAGGTCCTGAAATCATCTAGGATCGAACCACTCGATCTATCTTACTACCTTAGTGTATAACGAGTATACTTTATATTGTGAGACTTTCTAAGTTCACCTCCATTTGTCTTATGGAACACTTTTATAAGTCCGTGAACAATGTCCCATACACATGTTATGGATATTGAAGAATGGAGTGTTGAACTATACAAGTTGAGGTCAATCATATCTATATAATCCTTTCATCACCTATATCTTGGAATAACAGAGATATGTTTATGACCGTCAAATATTTATTTACTTAACCATAAACTTATCTTCAAATTTGTATTTTGGTAAAACAATTTTCTCAAACACTTGTGTGATATTTTTAACCCTAAGAAAAAAAATATTTTTCTAAGGTTTATGCTTTTAGCCAAACGACTTCCTAAAATATAATTCTTGGAGCATCGGGACATATAACTCACCCATATAAACTGACGGATTCCATATATATGCACACCAGACTCTATGAGCATCGAACTATATCCAGTGATGCCCAGCGGTAAGACTATGAAATATTTCTAACATGCGTAGAATAAAAGTATGGTGGATCACTCATAAGCATACCATGACGTTTAGGTCAAAAGACCATAAATACTACTTAACTCGAGAAGGCCTTTTATTAACAACTCTATGGATATTTAATAGAGTTCCACGTGAGTCCTTTTAGTATCTAATCTTTACTAAGTACCTATATGCCTATACGAGCTTCCATTAAGCTTATGGTCTACTAAGACTAACCATTTAAAAATCTAGATATAGACATACATTGATCCGAAAGGAATACCAATCGATCAGTATCGGTACCCATAGATCAGGAACGATGTTTTTTTAGAACACAATGCATAATGACATTTCTTAGTACCATTTGTAACTCTTTGCTAGATTCTCGAATCTTTGTCCTATTTCGGAAAAGGTTATAACTTTTAGAATTGCTAACTTTTAGCACTCAACTAAACTCCTTTGGATCAAATCTAAACTTATTTAGATCTACAATGCTTGTAAATACTACAAGCCTCTAATTAATAATTAGTATCGAAATGATTATTGTTAATTGGAATGGCATGTAAGCACTATTTCTAACAAGTATGCCCTATGCCCCATTTAAAAAAAAAATGACTAAGGAGTACACTAAGGTTGCTATCACACTAGTTGACGGTAAATCGTTGGCCTTAGGTCTTTTTTTTCTTTCTTTTCCACCTGTATAGAAGCCTTTATGAATTTTTACCTTCGAAGGAGGAGTCAACCTTTCTAAATTTTGGGGGTTCTTTATTGATTCTTTTCTTTTGGATATGGCTTACTTTCCTTCATTTTTCAAGGTAACATCACAGGGTAAAATTTGGCTTAGTTGCTACACTCATTGGCTTTTTCAATGGTAGTTTAAGGATTTGAATTTTACTGATTCTTTATTTTATTTTATAATACTCCTTCTCTAGATGATAAATTGTTTTGTCGGCTTAGACTGATCCTTTTGGACCCTGAATGGACCAAATAATCTTATAAAGGTCAAAAAATTTTGATCGAAGAGGTCGCCTTAGATGCAATGTAGTATGACTTATGGTTAAGTAGTATAACAGCCCGAGACTTGTATCACGATGTGATTATTACTATTGGTCAAAATAACAAATGTGGGAAGAAAACTTATCGTCTTCAATCGGTAAGTAGCCAATTCGGCTTGGTTTAAGCCATTCTAAACCCTAACATTTTCTCAACAAAACCAAAAATTTAGGAGTAAGATAGTTTTTAGATTACCTTTTTATATGGAGGAAACCATCATAATGACCAACATGCTTATGAGGTCACTTTAATTAGTTGGATAGTTTTTAGATTACCTTTTTATATAAAGGAAATCGACATAATGACCAACATGCTCATGAGGTCACTTCAATTAGTTGAGTTTCCTATTTAACCTAGCATCTAAGAATATTTGATACCTACTGAGGAGGTATGGTCAACCATGTTTTTAGTTTGTCTTTACAAGAAGCCTTATCGCACTACAATTTTAAAGATTTTACCATACTGTTGTTGTGCAAGTAGTTGCTAGACAACACGTGGTAAGATTATCCAAGACATCTTGAATTTTGAGTCTTTTTTTCACTTTAAGTAATTATGTAATAATAGAGAGGAAATCATCCCCTGAATGTTTCTATTGTTCATGAGGAGGCCATCCCTACCACTTTAGATGCCTGACCAGTCATTGTTGAGGACCTTACTCCTTCTAAGAGCGGGTTATGGTAAGAAATCATCCCTTGAATTCTTTATGTTGTCTTTGTTTCCATCTCTTATTTTTATTTTATTTTCAAAAGACCGCCCATAAGATAACCTGTATAAAAATCGTCCACTTAAAACTTATTTAAATGAGTCAATTAACTCGCCTCAGTTAATGCCTTTACCTTTAATGACTCCTATCATCCAATTGCCTTAAGTACCTAATCTAGTTACTTTCAAGTCCAAACCCTCTCTGATCCTTGTGCTATTGCCAAGGCCTTCACCTTCGCCTCTAAAATCAAATAGGTTGAAAAAACCACCTGCTAAGAATCCTCCTCATCAGGGTGTGGCGACTTTTACGGCTGATATTTTCTCCACGCTGATGGAGGTATCCTCTAATGAAAGTAAGGATGAGGTTGCTCCATTTGCAATGGATGATACTTCTCTACTAGCCTTAAATATACAGGGTGAGGTGATAGAGACGATTCAAGAGCTAAAGATGATCAAAGGTTCCTTGGCCGACCTTTGTTGGATGATCGCTGGGTCTTAGAAGTAAACAAGAAACTTAAATACTTGTTTGATAATGCCTTTGGTGATTCAATGTAGGTCAGTGTTAAGATCCAATTGGATGATTATGCAGCTACCTTCATATTGCATTGATAATAACTTTATTATTTTTTAATATATTTTAATTGTAAAATAATTATGCATAGTTTTTATATTTTTATATTTTTAATTTGGTGACTAATATGCATCACATAAATATATGTAAAAATAAATATAATGGATGATGAAAGTATTATTATGATGGCATGATATAGCTTAAATTATTTATTTCAAGAAATTAGTCTTAAGAATTTCTTGAAATGTAGGGGTTTATGATTTATTCTTATTATTTGTTTTTCATGTATCATTGTGGGAGACTAAAAAAAATGACGCATATCTATTTGTTTGTTAGAATTTGATTTTGTGAGAGGGTATCAATAACAACATATTTTGTATGCTTTAAGCGTCCCTGTAAAATTGTCCTTTGTATAGATTTATTTCAACAACATTAATATGAAAGTTCTTATAATTTTATTAGTGAGAAAAAAAGAGTTTCCTCGTGTGCTTTAGTATTGTGATAACTAATATCTATAACTAGTGATATTGGCATGGTATGTCAAAATCTTAGTGTTTCATATAAAGTTTACAGGAAAATCATAAATAAAAGACTTTTGAAATTAAATTATTGAGGAGGGTGTGTTTAAACCCATAAGGGAGTCACTTGTAGTAGAAACTCAACCTCTGTGATTGGCGATCTATGAAGGAGGTTTAATGGGTAAAAAAAATTCAAATTACGTGACTTATTTAGCACTCATATTATGGACATATCTTAGAAGAGATATGTTTCCACTCATTCCTATGACGGAAGTGTTTATTTTGTGTGACGTTAGGAAGGGCATTTACCCTAAGTGAGTCTGCGACAACCTGTAAATTCAAGTCTTTGTCATTATTATATGTGTTATAGTTAAAGTTTGTTCAAAAAAGCCAAGTTCAAGACATAATTCACTTAGGTTCCTCGAATAGATTCTATAGTATTAAGTATAGGTTAAATTCTAAAAGACACCTATACTTATTATAAAAAGTTTTCGAATCTTTTATGGGGGATTGTTGGAGAAAAAGTTTTAAAACCTTTTATAAATGAATAATAATTTATAACATACAATTTTAAGTTAAATATCGTAAACTATTATTATTATATCATTATTATAATATGTAAAATAGTCATTAATCTAATTTTAACATTAGAGAGTTACAATTTTTTTATAATAATATTATTATTATGGGAGTTATAATATATCTGTAATTTTGATTATATAGAGTTATTATATATTAGTTACTCTTATTAATTCTTGTGTTATTATTTAGATTATCTACCATTATATAAAGAGTACTAATCCTTCTTTAAAGAGTGTGTGAAAATAAAGAAGAGAAGATAAATTGGGCTTTGGTGGTGTGTGTGTGTTAGTAAGAAGAGAAATGAAAGTAACGTATTCTATGTATATGTGTATATACTTTATTTTTATATTGTGTTTTGCGTAACTTTGACAATGGAGACTTGGTAGATCCTTCGGTGGTCATGATATCAAGGAGAGTGGCTGCAAGCATAGAATTGAGTCTTAAAGTCATATAGATCCGTTACTATCTATACGAGTGGATGACTATTTGGCTTTAGGACGATGCTCTATATCATTTATGCTCAAGGCAAAGTTCTATTTTCTTTAATCTTTCTTAATATTTAATTTTTATTTTACTTGTTGATAATTTACATCTTGCAAATATTTAATAACATATATTCGGATATATAGTTAAATAATGTTTAAAATGAATTTTACCTAACAGTCCTTTCATTTTTCGATAGTAAAAAATCATTTTTTCTTCTGCAGTTCTGAACATTATTCTTAATGAAAATACCATACATGTAAAAGTGCAATAGTTACATCGTATGACTTATCCATTTCTATCTACAAAACACTGAAGCTATTCATCTCTTATATAAATATATGATCGTTTCCAAGGACCATTTCTAGCTTTTAGAGCTGTCAATCAATTAAGTCCAATAATTTATTTCATATAAAGCTAAGTTCTTAGTTAGAAACTATGAAGTAAAAGAAAAGTCATTTATTTTTGAAAGTTCAAATAATTTGATTTAACATCATATCAACAAAACAATACTAGCCAAATGTTTCTAGCACAAACAACAAAGAATGAACAAAACAACCTTTCAAGTATATAACAAATCAATCTTCAAGAATCTTATGTATGAAAGAAAATGATATCAACTTGGATTATTCAATATTTGAATTTAATTTTGATTTAATTTCAGTTGTGAAGTTGTCTCTTTTATGCTACCGCTATCAATGCGATCTTCTGGTGTTGCAGCTCTCAAACCTGGGAAGTGCTACCTTTGTCTTTCCGCTTCTTTCTCATCCATCTTACTTTTTTGTGTACTCAACGTACTTGGCTTATTCTTCAAATAATATTACAATAATTTTCAATCAACTTTCTCAAAAAACTGCTCATTGATTCAAAATCATTCACAAAGTATTCATGATCTTTTATATCCATATCTTTGGTTACCCTTACAAGTAGTAACTCCAGTTAAGTCTTGCATAGGACGAACTTAACTGAAGGCTGGCTTAGTCAACATGTCAGTAGAATTTTTGGACATGCTATCTTTGTTAGACTAATCTCATCACTTTGAACAATCTCTTTAATGTAATGGAGCAACATAACAATATGTTTATACATCTCGTGAAATACTCAATGCTTATTTAGGTGTATGACACTCTAGCTATCACAATACATACTGGTGTTCACATCTTCAATAGCCATTACCTCTGTGCATATACCTTTCAATCATATGGCCTCATTAGTAGCTTTTTAAATAGCTACGTACTCTGCCTTTATGGTATATAGTGCAACAATATGTTATAGAACTAATCTCCAATACACACAACACCCAAACACTTTGAGTATGTAACCTATTAACGATCTTCTCTTGTCAAGATTACCTGCATAATCAGAGTCGACGTATCTACTTATTATTACACTGATATCTTTATTTCTTTTATACATCAATCTATTATCCTTGTTCCCATGAGATATCTCAATATCCACTTCACTGCAAGCCATTGATCATTTTTGGGATTTGCCATGTATCTACTCACTACACTCACAGCTTGTGTTATATTTGGTCACATAAAAATCATCGCATACATGATACTCCCCACACAATTTGCATATGGTACTTGTATCATCTACAATTTTTCCTATTTGGATATTGGCGATTGTGCTGTTGAAAGTTTGAAATGCATGGCCAAAGGAGTGGAGACAGCTTTTGCATTAAACATACCCAACATTTTTATGATCTTGAGTATATATTATTATTGTGAAAAACTAACATCTATTTTTTCTCTCACGATATCCATACCCAATATCCTCTATGGTGCTCCCAAATTTTAATCTCAAACTCACCACTCAACTGTTTCTTGAGTTTCTGAATTTTTTTCATATTTTTATATGCGATTAACATATCATCAACATATAAGAGCAATACATTATCCTATTGCTTAAGCTTTTAAAGTACACACATCTGTCATACTTACTCCTACTAAATCCACAAGCCATCGTAAACTCATCAAATCTCTCATACCACTATTTAGGTGATTGTTTTAACCCATATAAAATTAAGGGAATTAAATATTAAATGACTAATCATTGGAAAGCATATTTAGGGATAGTATTAACCCTAGGTTTTCATTATATTGCTATCTTTCAAATTTCTTTACATTGTGTCATTGCATTTATATTTTTAAAATTCATTTTTAGATATTTAATTTTTTGAATAATTACTAGAAAGACATAAATTTAGTACTTGGTTAAAAAGAAGATATTATCCTTGTAGGTTTGACATCCGACTCTTTTGTCCATTTATTACTTGTATACAATAGTATATACTTACACTCAATTTTAAGATATAGCAATATTGCATCACAAACCACTCGTGAAGGTTTCTTAGAAACCAACCCCATGTTTCTCCGCTCTCAATCTCAACTACACGTATTACTATAGGGAAAATTTCATTATTGGCATTTATTGCCACTATAGATAACAATATACCTCTATAAGGGCCATTTAAATGGCACCCATATAATCCTATGAACCTCCTATAACAATTGATAAAATACCAAGGTTCCTAAATCTCTAAAAATACACTTGACCATCTTTAACAATAACATCAAATTGCATTTTTACCAATATACCAGGGTTCCTCTCCATAAGTACATTTGCATAACCCCTCAATCTTTGATATGTATACTTATGATTCATACTAGCTTCTTTAAGTGCTCTAACTCTTTTAATTTTCTTTATATTACAGTGAACACTAAACTTTTGTTTCAACTCATCTTGCATTGCCTTGGCTGGCATGTTAGGGTTAGTCTTCAACGCACTTACAAACTGTGAAGCCACTTATATTGAAGTTGCTTCATTCGACTTGGAAACTTTGTCACAAGTGTGCTCATTTTTCAATTTTTGGATTCTGGATGCTATTTCAGACTTTTTTTTTGCTACATAAATAAACCATGGGCATTCTGCATCCTTGCACCTACCTCTAAACCACTTAAAGTCATTCTTAAGTTGAATGACTTCATATCCTTCTCAGAGATAATGTTTCCTTAATGCACTTCTGATATGCTCAACTCCATCAAATTCTTGACCAATATACATATTAGCCTTCTACTTGTAACCTTCTTAAAAATAATCTCTACCCATTGAGCTTATTGTTTCTCTTACTGCTTCATCTTCATCTAATAAAGACACTAAGGGACTATCTCTGTCATCTGAGTGATAACTTAATAGCAGATGGTCGTTATGTTCATTGTCACTTCATTACTCATTCCCTTTATCTTTATTACTATCTTCAGCATTAGTACTCTCTGAGTTTACATCATCTTCTTGGTCATTGTCTAACCAGACTACCTCTTCATCTAATAAGTTAGGGTTATGATCATTTGGTGGGTTGTGTTGTATGGTGGGCTGTCTTACTATGGTAGGTTATATTGCTATAGTGGGCTATGATGCAGTAGTGGGCTGTGTTGCTGTGGTGAGTTTTAATGCTATGGTGGGATGAGTTACAGTGGTGGGCTATGTTACTGGGATTATGCTTGGATGTTCTACTTGTTGAATAGGTGGGCTATGTTATTGTGATAGGCTTGAATTTAGTTGCTGGTTTATAAGGCTTACTGGTTGTTGTGCTTGTGGGACAGGTGAGCCATGGATTGGTTGTTGAGTTGGTGATTTGTGCTGCTATAGTTACAAGGCTAATGGGTTTGCTAGTTGTTGTGCTTGTTGGATAGGTGAGTTGTGCTACTATGGTCGCTGGGTTTGTGGTTTTGCTGGTTGTGCTTGTTGTTTGGCTAATGGCATATTCAAAAAATAGCTTTTTCCTCATGCTTGGGTAACAACCATTAAACTTTGGCACTCTATGACCTTTATACTAGAGGGAGGCACTAACTTCAGAGGTAACACCTCTAAATCCACATCCATGAATACCATTTTCTTTTTATACACTTACCCACTAACATAATAAGATCATCAATAGTCTCCATTTCAATACTCTTCTCACTCCAAGGTATAGTTGCAGTGACCCTAAACTTGACTCCTAGAAACAATGGTCTATTAAACAACATACCATAGATTTCACTCTTAAATGCAATTAAACTACAATAGTCTATCTCAACATAATATTTGTAGTCATCACACCCAAGAACTCTAATAATGACTATAACAAACTCTTCTTCATCATCACAAGACATCTGTTACACATGTACACAAACTAGGTCAGATTATAACCCTTTAAATACAATAGAAGACAACACCAATAAAATACAAATTGACAATATAGAAACAACACCAACAAATCCAATAATAACGCCATGTATAATAAAATCTAATTTTTAATTTCAATATTCCTAAAAAAACTCATCAATATTAAAATTACAGCCCCTTCCATATCAGACTACAAGCCCTTGAAAAATAATGCAAGGCCATGTATAATCTAATCTGATTGTTATAGTCATCAAAGACAGATTATAGCCCTTTGAAATACAATGTAAAAGCACACCCATCAAACTCTGATTACAGTCCCTTGAAATAGAATGTAAAACAGTACCCATCAAACACCAATTTTAGTATTAAGGCTATATATAGTCCAATATGATTCCCAATTTCATTATTCCCCAAAAAAATAAAATAGGATTTTGTTTTAAGTTCCAACAGCTATATTTAAAACGAATTAAAATTTAGGGCAAAAAAAAAACATGATCGAATAGGAGAAATCTTACGCAAATTCAATGGCGTAATTAGTGAATTAAAAAACTTTTCAGAAATCATATTCAATCAAAAAATACACCAATCAAACAGACTAACCAAGATGATGAATCGAACAATATATCCCAAAAATTCAGATAGACAAAAAATTTGTATTCACAATAGAAAAAACATATATTTGTACAAATCATACAATGAATTAGTGCTTCTGCCCTTGCATACAAGTGGTTTGCGATGCTGGTGGTGTATAGTGCTTTTTTGCTCAATGAATTAGGGTCGAATATAAAGTTTACGGCTAAGATGGATCAAGGTTCTACAAATGTTCTTCAGAGTCTTTTTTCAATGGTGTAACTTTGATATATTCTTTAATGTGGAAGATGAAACATCCAAAAAGTTTTTGAGAGCGAAAATCATTATTTCATAGTGTGGCTTATCTCTATTTGACACGTGTCACTTAGTTGACTCCTTGTGTGGGCCTTCACCTCTTCACACCATGCGTCCTTCAAGGTGGGCCACCCGCTCAAAGGAATATTGGAGCCCCCACCCCCTCTTTTCTTTCGCCTTTTTGAGGCTCGAACCAAAGACCGTATGGGGTTCTAAGACCAGAGGTGCTCCCCAGTGGTCTTAGAACCCTATACAGAAATAGGTTCGAGCCTCAGAAAGGCGAAAGAAATGAGGGGGGACTCTAATATTCCTTTGCGCGGGTGGTCCGCCCTGAAGGACGCGTGGCGTGAAGGGGTGGGGGCCCATAATAAAAAGTATTAAATTGTAATATCCAATCCCTATTAGTAGTATTAGCGCCTAGATTTTGGTATAGAGCAATAAAGACACCGTAGGGTTACTCGATTTTAACCCTATTAGAAATATTCCTTTTATGATGCGCGTGAGAGATATTAGACCTAATTTGGTAATTTCACACTCGATCAGAGTATTGGACAACCTTAGAATATTTTTAGAATATTTTTCTATTGGCTTGGAAAAGGAAATTCTAATTTACTACATGAATTTCCATTTAAGGGTTATGTATTGAACAAGCCTTTGTTGAGAAATATAATCTATATATTAGAGAATGGACCAATTAGAAGAAATCTCATGGATTGTCAAGTTGAAAATTCTAGTTAGTTCTTTGGACTATTCTCACTATATAGTTACAAATGAACCAATTACATACTTGGTTTCCAACTAATGGCAAATTATTAATTTATAGTAAGTTGAAGGGCAAGATAGTCAATTGATGGATAACTATATATATGTTGGAAGTGTGTAGATTTTTCAAGGGAACAAAAAGCAAACATTTAGAGCAAAAGAGAGCAAAATCCGTACAAGGGTTGGAAGTGCTGCTACTGTGGGCCCCACACTTCTACTAGTAGGGTGGGGTCTACCCCTACTCAAGGTAGCTAGCTCAAATGGTACCAGAGGTGCTCCCCAGTGGTCTTAGAACCCCATATGGTCTTGGGTTCGAGCCTCGAAGAGGCGAAAGAAAAGAGGGGGGACTCCGATATCCTTTGAGTGGGCCCACCGAGTAGGGGTGAACCCCACCCTGCTAGTAGAGGGGTGGGGGCCAACAATAAAAAGGTGCAAATTGTAATATCCAATCTCTATTAGTAGTATTGGCGCCTAGATTTTGATATAGAGCAAATAAGACACCGTAGGGTTACTCGATTTTAACCCTATTAGAAATATATCCCTTTATAGTGCACGTGAGATATTAGACCTAATTTGGTAATTTCACACTCGATCGGTACGCCGGACGACCCTAGAATATTTTTAGAATTTTTCTCTATTGGCTTAGAAAAGGAAATCCTAATTTACTACATGAATTTCCATTTAAGGGTTATGTATGGAACAAGCCTTTGTTGAGAAATACAATCCATATATTAAGGAATGGACCAATTATAAGCAATCTCATGGATTGCCAAGTTGGAAACTCTAGTTAGTTCTTTTGACTATTCTAACTAGATAGTTGCAAAGGAACCAATTAAATCTTTTCATTTGAACTAATGGCAAATTAGAAGTTTTGAATAGGTTGAAGGGAAAAATGGTGAATTGAGGGAGCATTATATATATGTTGGAAGGTTACAGAATTTTCAAGAGATGAAAAGCAAACACTTAGAGCAAAAGAGAGCAAATTCGTGCAAGGGGGGAAGGTATTGCTACAGTGAAATTTTAGTTTTTGTTTTCATGATTTTTCATGTGTAATCAAGCTAAAATAAGGTTTCATATGAATCCTGAAGCTCAATTGAAGCCTCAATTAGTGAAAATTCAAGAAAAAGAGGTAAGAAAAGTATTGTTTTATGAGTTTGATAAGTGAGCTTTCAAGAATGCTTAAATTGATGTTCTTGTGTGTATTCTTGGCTTAGATTGAATTGAATTCTAGTATGGAGCTTGAAGGAGTCATCAATTTGCAGAAATTGGCAAGGTAAGAATTAGGGTTTTTGGTGATTTTGTTGTAGAGATTTCAATTGGTTGTAATTAAGGATTTAGAATGAATTTGGCTTGATTTTGTTGTAATTGGAACAAGAAATTGAGAAAAGGAATGTGTTGGAACCTAGGGTGAAATTCTGCCACTTTAGGGAAGTTAGGGATTGAGTGGTGTTTTGATTAAGTTGTGTGTAAATGGTGCATATTGTAAATTGAATGTATATGGTTGATGAAAAAACCAAAAAGGAAGAAAATGAGACATAATTATCCATTTTGGAAAGGTGAAGGGCATGTATGTCCAACCAAGTTATAGGGCGTGCAATAATGTTTAGGGCGCCGGATGGTGAGTTAGATTAGATTAAATGACTCTGTAAATAAAAATCGGGAAGTAGTACGCACTCGGACTTTGTATGCCGATTAGGGTATTTAGTAGTTAAATGAGATTCTAGCATTCGATTTGGTTCTAAATGTCATTTATGGCGCGTAGGTGAAGATAACCGAGAGCGATAATGGGAGCGAAATTGAGTGGAGCGGTTGTGAGTGGAAATCTGCCATTTCTTTTACTTTTCGTTTATTATGTTTTCGCATAATGAATATGTATGTTTTATGAGCTTTCGATGCATAAACATGATTTATGATCTTGATATATATATTCATAGACATGCTTTTACATGTTCGATTTGAGAAACAGTTTTAAAATTTCTGCATTGTTTTAAAGGCCATTGGTACCTTCAGATTGTAGTGGTGATGATTGTATTAGACCCGGCCGGTATATCCCGTGCACATGGGCAGGTCTTGGGGGTGTGTCACTAACTCCAAGAAGTGAGGATGTCGAGTCATGTGAGTCGCCCTATGTGTACGGGGTATTGTCTCGCTATATGTATGCAATGTAGGATTTCGCAACATAGCCAGTGAGATGTCTTGAGATGTCACTATGGGTGCTGCTAGTTGAGGTGCCCCGTGACCTACTCATGTGTGCGGTGCTAGTTGAGTCACTGCGTGAGTATAGAGCTTTAGGGTTACCATTGGTACAGTTTAGAAAGAAAATGGCCGAGCGAGGATTTTACTAGTTTTTGATTTACCGACAGTATTTATGCATTTATATGCACACAGCAGTTATTATGTTATACAGATTCTGGATGTGGTTTTCCAAAGATGTAGATAAAACCCGCTGGGCAAGATTTCAATAGCATATGATGTTAGAAACCGTTTAACAATTTTACATTAGTTTTAAAAGCATGATTTCTGCATGAACTTTAGAATTTGATATCTATACATGATGTTATTTTATTGAAATTTTATTTGCACTCACTGAGCTCCTTTAGCTCACTCGTTTTGTGTTTTATGTTTTCTAAACCCCTTTCTCAGGTGCAGGTCTCGGTACGCAAGCTGCTGATTCTCCTATTGTCGAGTAGTGGGCCGAATCCGAAGATCATTTTTGTACATGTAAATGTGCTAAATAGCACTCTTTACTTTATGCATAGTAGTTGAAGGCATATATATTGGTATGTATGTTTTGAACCAACAAGAAAAGAACTCGAGATTATGATGATCATTTCTTCTTTTCATGAGTAGGCTCATTTTGTGGTTTAAATGAATAATTGAGTTATGTTGGATTTGATTTGGAAAGGACCGGAGGTCCGAATTGGTAGTATTGAGATGTATTGGAAATAGAAGTGAATTTTTTTTGCAGGTTTTATATGGATTTTTTGAAAAACAAGGAAAACTCTGTCCGTTTTTTTTTTTAAATTAAGATGTCATTTTCATGTATATTACAAGACCTTCTTAGTAGTAGCAAGAATTTAAAAGGGGTTCACTTCGCAGAATTTCTTAAATTACCCAGTTAGATTGGAGGAACTTCCGTTGGGGTACCCGGCAGGGTTGTTGGGATCTATAGTAGAGGGTCTCGGGTCGGGTCCTGTCAGCTACAGTGATATTTCAAATTTTTTTCATGATTTTTCATGCTTAATCACGCAAAAATGAGGTTACATAAAAATTCCTAAGCTTAATTGAAGCCCCCATTAGTGGAAATTCAAGAAAAATAGGTAAGAAAGGCATTGTTTTATGAGATTGATACGTAAACTTTTAAGATTGCTTCAATTGATGTTCTTGTATGTATTTTTGGTTTAGATGGAGTTGAATTCTAGTGTAGAGCTTGAAGGAGTCATCAATTTGCAGAAATTGGCAAGGTAAGAATTAGGGTTTTTGGTGATTTTGTTGTAGAGATTTCAATTGGTTGTAATTAAGGCTTTAGAATGAAATTGGCTTGATTTTGTTGTAATTGGAATAAGAAATTGAGAAAAGGAATGTGTTGGAACCTAGGGTGAAATTCTGCCACTTTAGGGAATTTAGGGATTGAGTGGTGTTTTGATTGAGTTGTTGTGTGTTGGTGCCTTATGTATGTTGAATGTTTATGGTTGATGGAAAAACAAAAAATGAAGAAAATGGGACATAATTGTCCATTTAGAAAAGATGAAGGGCAATTATGTCCGACCAAGTTATAAGGCGTTTAATAATTTTCACGGTGCCGGGTGGTGAGTTAGATTAGATTAAATGACTCCATAAATAAAAATTGGGAGGTAGTATACATCTGGGCTTTGTATGCCGATTAGGGCATTTAGTAGTTAATTGAGATTCTAGCATTCGATTTGGTTCTAAATGTCATTTATGCGCGTAGGTGAAGAAAATTGAGAGTGGTAACAGGAGAAGAAATTCGGAGCGAAATTGAGTGCGGAGCGGTTGTGAGTGAAAATCAGCTATTTCTTTTATCTTTCGGTTATTATATTTCTGCATAATGAAAATGTATGTTTTGTGAGCTTTTAATGCATAAACATGATTTATGATCTTGATATATATCTATAGATATGCATTTATCTGTTCTGTTAAGAAATAATTTTAAAATTTCTGCAATCGTTTTAAAGGCCATTGGTACCCTCAGATTATAGTGATGGTAATTGTATTAGACCTTACCGGTATATCCTGTGCACATGGGCAAGTCATGGGAGGTGTGTCATTAACTATGGAAAGTCGGGATGTCGAGTCATGTGAGTCATTCTATGTGTACAGGGTATTGTCTCGCTATATGTATGCGATGTAGGATTTCACTGCATAGCCAATGAGATGTCTTGAGATGTCACTGTGGGTGCTGTTAGTTGAGGTGCCCCATGACCTACTCACGTGTGCGGTGCTAGTTGAGTCGCTGCGTGAGTGTAGAGCTTAGGGTTACCATTAGTACAGTTTAGAAAGAAAATGGTCGAGCGAGGACCTTACTAGTTTTTGATTTATCGATAGTATTTATGCATGTATATGAACACGATAGTTATTGTGTTATACAGATTTCAGATACCGTTTTCCAAAGATATAGATAAAATTCGCTCGGCAAGATTTCATCAGCATATGATATTAGAAATCGTTTTACAGCTTTACATCAGTTTTAGAAGCGTGATTTATTCATGTATTTTAGAATTTACTATCTATGCATAATGTTATTTTATTTGAAATCTTAATTGCACTTACAGAGCTCTTTTAGCTCACTCGTTTTGTGTTTTATGTTTTCTAAAGCCCCTTCCCACGTGCAGGTCTCGATACGCCAGCTGCTTATTCTCCTATTGCTGAGTAGTGGGCCAAAATTTGAAGATCATTTTTATATATGTAAATGTGCTAAAGAGCCCCCTTTGCTTTCTGCTATTAGTTGTTGGCATGTATATTTGTATGTATATTTTGAACTGACAAGAAGATATTTCGATATTATGATGATCGTTTTTACTTTTTATGAGTATGCTCATTTTGTGATTTAAATGAAACTATTGAGTTGTGTTAAAAAGGACCGGAGGTCCAAATTGGTAGTATTGAGAAGTATTTAAAATAGAAGTGAAATTTCTTTGTAGGTTTTATATAGATTTTCTAAAAAAAAGGTGGAACTCTGCCCGTTTTAAAAAAAAATTAAGATGTTGTTTTCATATATATTACAAGATTTTCTCAGTAATAGTAAGAACTAAAAATGGGTTCGCCTTACAAAAATTTCTCAACTCAGCCAGTTAAATTCTAAGAAATTTTCGTCGAGGTGCCGGGCATGGCCGCTGGGACTTGCAGTAGAGGGTCTCGGGGCAGGTCCTGTCAGAGTGGTATCAGATCACAGTTTTTGAAGTTTCTAGTTAAAAAAATTCATTTTTAGAATGAGACTTTTGATAGTGCATGCATATTTTTCTAAGTTTAGTAAATTGAATTCTATGCATTTGATAATTATTTGCATCACTAAATTTACAGAAAATATGCATCGTCGGGGAGACCCACGTACTAGGAGAGCAGCTGCGAAGGCTATTGCATCTGAAGAGGAGCAGGGAAATGAGAGGGTAAATGTTCCTACGCCTCAGACCCCTCCTGAATTATCTCAATCTGCTGAGACAGAGGGTGGAAATGTGAATATAGCTCAGATGGCCCAGATATTAGCAGCGGTGATCCAACAGCCGCGAGAGACCGGAGTGTTAATTGAGCACGCCAAGAAATTGGGTACTAAGCCTTATGATGCTTTCGGAGATCCCGAGAGAGGCCTATCCTGGTTAGAGAATAATGAAATTGTTTTTTAGGTTATAGGATGTACTGAAGAACAGATGGTGGTATACTCCGCATTTCTATTGAAGGAAGGAGCGAAGGATTGATGGAAGGCCTTGCAAAGTAGGAATGTCGATAAGGTGTCTTGGGCGCTTTTCAAATAGGAATTTATGAATAAGTTCTACCCCGAAAGTTATAAAGATGCGAAGATAAAAGAGTTCTTCAAGATGGAACAAGGCTCTCTCTCGGTGGTAGAGTACGAGAAGAAGTTTTCAGAGCTCTTCCCTGTCGTTCCCTTAGTAGCCGATAATGAGGAGCAGAAGGCTAACCATTTTACAGTGGGTCTCAATCCTCAGATTAGGGCATACGTGGTATCGACAGTGCACACTCATTATGGAGCATTGGTGGAAGCTGTAACTCAGGTTGAAATAAGTATGGTGGCCATCCCTAAACCGAAACAGCAAGGCTAGAAAAGAGGTTGGTCAGGTGGTTCTCGAGGAGGACCGAGTATATTCACACAAATAAAGGAGAGATTTTCATGGTCCAGCAGTCGAAAACCAAGCCAAGGAGCTCAATCCAATCAAGCTTCCATTCGACAACCATCAGCCGGATTCCGAAGCAATAAGGAGAGTTGGAAGAATTTTTTGGTGTGTAATAAATGCGGCAAGGCCCATCTGGAGGATTGTGGAAAGGAGACTACCGGTTGTTATAAGTATGGTCAAGAGGGCCGCTACATGAGAGATTGGCTGAATGATGGAGCTAGCAGTAAGCTAGAAGATAGACCACCAGCTCCGGGACAGGCTAGTGGTGGCCGAGGACAGATTCAAAGTGGTTCTCAATTCAGAAGGCCGAACGGCTCGAGCCAGCCTAGTAGGGGAGCCAGTCGAGGAGGATCATCCGGAGAACTGTAAGGTTGACCGCATACCCAGGCTAGGGTATTTACGATGATCCAACAGGAGGCGGATGCGGCCCTAGAAGTTGTGATAGGTATGATGTCAAATTTTGATCGAGATGCTTATGTACTGATAATTTCTGGAGCGACCCATTCTTTTATTTCTATGGAGTTTGCTGCAAAAGCTAATATAGCACCCCAATTATTAAATTATGCAGTAGTAGTGTCTCTTCCTACAGGAGACTCCATTGTAGCAGAAAGGGTGTATAGGGGTAGTAAAATCAGTATTGAGAGCCAAGAGTTTATGACGGATTTGATTGTGCTAGCCATTAGTGAGTTTGATGTGATTTTAGGGATGGATTGGTTGTATCAATATCGGGCCTCAGTGGATTGCTTCCGAAAAGAAGTCAGATTATGTAGACCAGGTAGAACAGAAGTTATTTTTTGTGGGGTGCAAAAATTACTTTCCGCCATTATGGTGTCAGTAATGAGGGTAAGAAATATGCTTCAAAAGTCATGTCAGGGGTACTTAGTCTATGCCATAGACGCAAGAGATGATAGAACAAAATTGGAGGATATTCCAGTGGTTAGGGAGTTTCCAAATGTATTTCCAAAGGATCTTCCGGGGCTTGACTTCAGATAGAGAGATAGAGTTTAAATTAGAAGTAGCCCCTTGAATGCAACTAATTTCCAAAGCACCCTACAGAATGGCTCCTTCATAATTGAAAGAACTAAAGGTTCAACTAGAAGCGTTGGTGAATAAGGGTTTCATCAGACTGAGTACTTCTCCTTGGGGGGCACCAGTTTTGTTTGTAAAGAAAAAAGATGGAAGCATGAGATTATGCATTGATTACAAGTAATTGAATAAAGTAACGGTGCATAATCAATATCCACTTCTGAGAATTGATGATTTTTTTTATCAGCTATAGGGAGCTAGAGTATTTTCGAAGATAGATCTGAGCTTAAGCTATCATCAACTGAAGATCCGGGAAGAAGATGTTCCTAAGACGGCTTTTAGAACCTGATATGGGCATTATGAAGTCTTGATTATGCCTTTTAGGCTGACTAATGCCCTAACTACTTTTATAGATCTTATGACTAGAGTTTTTCGATCTTATTTACATCGGTTTGTGATAGCATTTATTGATGATATACTGGTTTATTCAAGCAGTAAGGAAGAGCATGCAGAATATTTGAGGATAGTTTTACAAACCTTAAGGGAGCATCGGCTGTACGCCAAACTTAGTAAATGTCAATTCTAGCTAGATAGAGTTTCATTTTTTGGGGCATGTAATCTCTGCAGAAGGGGTAATAGTAGATACCCAGAAGATTGAAGCAATAGTGAATTGGAGATAGCCTACGAACGTGACAGAGGTCTGTAGTTTCTTGGGTTTGGCCAGATATTATAGAAAGTTTGTAGAGGGATTCTAAAAAATAGCCGCTCATCTGACTAAACTAACTTGGAAATAAGAGAAGTTTGTATAGTCAGAAGCATGCCAGCAGAGGTTCGAAGAGCTAAAGCGAAGGTTGACTTTGACCCCAGTGCTTACACTTCTGTCAGGGAATGACGAATTTACCATATATTGTGATGCTTCCAAGCAGGGTCTAGGTTGTGTACTGATGCAAAAGGAGAAACTAATAGCATATGCTTCCAGACAATTAAAGAAGCACGAACAAAATTATCCTACACATGACTTAGAACTAGCTGCAGTAGTTTTTGCTTTAAGAATTTGGAGACATTATTTGTATGGGTTTCCTTGCAAGATCTTTACAGATCATAAGAGCCTGCAGTACTTGTTCACCCAAAAAGAATTGAATATGAGGCAGAGAAGGTGACTGGAGCTTATTAAAGATTATGAGTGCACCTTGGAGTACCATCTAGGAAAAGCTAATGTGGTAGCAGATGCTGTCAGCAGAAAGCCTGTCGGTTCAATAGCTCACTTGAAGGTCGCATATCTATCAATGTTGATAGAATTAAGGTCGTTGGGTGTCAAATTAGAATTGTCAGATTCGAGAACACTATTAGCCACATTTCAGGTCTATCCAATAATGGTTAATCGGATCAAAGAACTATAAATTCAAGATCTACAGGTAATTAAATTGAAGGGTGAGATCGAGTCTAGGCAGCGGAAGGATCTTTCAATGACCGAGGATGGTGTAGTAACCTTGGGTCGGAGGTTTTGTGTTCTGGATGTAAAGGAGTTAAGAAGAGAGATTATGGAAGAAGTTCATTCGTCTGCATATGCTATGCATCCAAGGAGCGCAAAGATATACTGTACCCTAAAAGAGCACTACTGGTGGAAGGGCATGAAGAAAGATATAGCTAAATTTGTCTCAAGATACCTAACTTGCCAATAAGTAAAGGCTGAGCATCAGAAACCTACTAGGCTCTTGTAACCCCTTCTGATTCCGGAGTGAAAATGGGAAAGAATAACGATAGACTTTATGGTAGGACTTTTGCGTATCCAGAGAGGCAATGGCACAATATGGGTAATTGTTAATAGGCTGACGAAATCTGCCAATTTCTTACCCATTAGAAGCAATTATTATTTAGATAAATTGGCCAGATTATACGTAGATGAGGTGGTACGACTCCACAGGGTTCCAGTATCTATTGTGTCAAATAGGGATCCACGGTTCACTTCTCGATTTTGGCCCAGCTTACAGAAAGCTCTAGGCATAAAATTGAGTTTCAGTATGGCCTTTCATCCATAGACGAATGGTTAGTCTGAGCGGATAATTCAGATACTTGAAAATATGCTTAGAGCGTGTGTTATGGAGTTTAAGGGGAGTTGGAATACTCATCTACTGTTAATGGAGTTTGCCTACAATAATAGTTATCATACTAGTATTGGGATGGCACCATATAAAGCATTGTATGGAAGGAAGTGCAGAACTCCAGTTTGTTGGGACGAGGTAGGTGAAAGGAAGCTGATCGGCCTAGAAATTGTCCAAATTATTTCGAAAAAGATTCAAGTTATTAGGCAAAGATTGAAAATCGCTAATGATAGACAGAAGAGTTATGGAGATAATAGGAGAAGAGACTTGGAGTTTCAGATTGGTGATAAAGTTTTTCTGAAGATATCGCCATAGAAGGGAGTACTAAGATTCGGAAAGCGAGGAAAGCTGAGTCCCCGATATGTTGGGCCGTACGAGATAGTTGAAAGAGTTAAAAATGTGGCATACGCTCTACGGTTACCTGAAGATCTGGCTATAAACCATGATGTGTTTCACATTTTCATGCTTCGTAAGTATACACTAGATCCTTCATACATCCTAAAGGAATAGTTAGTAGAATTGAACGAGAACTTGACCTACGAAGAGAAGCCTGTGCAAATCCTAGATCGAAAAGAGTAAGTGCTTCGTAATAAATGCATTTTCTTAGTGAAGGTGTTATGGATGAACCATGGTGTAGAAGAAGCCACGTGGGAACGTGAAGATCAAATGCGAGTACAACATCCTCACTTCTTTGACACAGGTATGATTTCAATTTCGAGGACAAAATTATTTTAAGGAGGGGTAAAATTGTAATATCTAATCCCTATTAGTAGTATTGGCGCCTAGATTTCGGTATAGAGCAATAAAGACACCGTAGGGTTACTCGATTTTAACCCTATTAGAAATATTCCTTTTATGGTGCGCGTGAGAGATATTAGACCTAATTTGATCATTTCACACTCAATCAGAGCATCGGACAACCCTATAATATTTTTAAAATTTTTTTCTATTAGCTTGAAAAAGGAAATTCTAATTTACTACATGAATTTTCATTTAAGGGTTATGTATGGAACAGGCCTTTGTTGAGAAACATAATCCATATATTAGAGAATAGACCAATTAGAAGAAATCTCATTGATTGCCAAGTTGAAAATTCTAGTTAGTTCTTCGAACTATTCTAACTAGATAGTTACAAATGAACCAACTACATACTTAGTTTTCAAGTAATGAAAAATTAGTAATTTAGAGTAAGTTGAGGGGCAAAATGATCAATTGATAGATAACTATATATATGTTGGACGTGTGTAGATTTTTCAGGAGAACAAAAAGCAAACATTTAGAGCAAAAGAGAGCAAGGGTTGGAGGTGCTGCTACAGTGAAATTTCAGTTTTTGTTTCCATGTTTTTCATGCTTAATCAAGCCAAAATAAGGTTACATACCAATTCCTAAGCTTAATTGAAGCCTCAATTAATGGAAATTCAAGAAAAAGATGTAAGAAAGACATTGTTTTATGAGATTGATAAGTAAACTTTTAAGATTGCTTCAATTGATGTTCTTGTATGTATTGTTGGTTTAGATTGAGTTGAATTCTAGTGTGAAGCTTGAAGGAATCGTCAATTTGAAGAAATTGAAAATGTAAGAATTAGGGTTTTTGGTGATTTGAATGTAGAGACTTCAATTGGTTGTACTTAGGGCATTAGAATGAAATTGGCTTGATTTTGATGTAATTGGAACAAGAAATTGAGAAAAGAAATGTGTTGGAACGTAGGGTGAAATTCTGCCACTTTAGAGAATTTAGGAATGGAGTGGTGTTTTGATTGAGTTGTTATATGTAAATGGTGCCTTATGTATGTTGAATGTATATGGTTGATGGAAAAATCAAAAAATAAAAAATGGGACATAATTGTCCATTTTCGAAATATGAAGGGTAGTTACGTCTGGCCAAGTTATAAGGTGTTTAATAATTTTCACGACACCAAGTGGTGAGTTAGATTAGATTAAATGACTCCGTAAATAAAAATC
This sequence comes from Ailanthus altissimus, assembly GCA_946807835.1. Classification (NCBI taxonomy): domain Eukaryota; kingdom Viridiplantae; phylum Streptophyta; class Magnoliopsida; order Sapindales; family Simaroubaceae; genus Ailanthus; species Ailanthus altissimus. Next base: position 5,918,368 of record OX327689.1, read on the forward strand.
GGGAGGTAGTATGCATCCGGGCTTTGTATGCCGATTAGGATGTTTAGTAGTTAAATGAGATTCTAGCATTCGATTTGGTTCTAAATGTCATTTATGGTGCGTAGGTGAAGAAAACTGAGAGCGGTAACGGGAGTAGAAATTCGGAGCAAAATTGAGCGCGGAGCGGTTGTGAGTAAAAATCAGCCATTTCTTTTATCTTTCGGTTATTATATTTCTGCATAATGAAAATGTATGTTTAATGAGCTTTCAATGCATAAACATGATTTATGATCTTAATATATATCCATAGCGGTTTAAGAAACTGTTTTAAAATTTTTACATTTGTTTTAAAGGCCATTGGTACCCTCAGATTATAGTGATGGTGATTGTATTAGACCCGGCCAGTATATCCCGTGCACATGGGCAAGTCATGGGGGGTGTGTCACTAACTTCAAAAAGTCAGGATGTCAAGTCATGTGAGTTGCTCTATGTGTACGGGATATTGTCTCGCTATATGTATGCAATGTAGGATTCCGCTGCATAGCCAATGTGATGTCGTGAGATGTCACTGTAGGTGCTGCTAGTTGAGGTGCCCCGTGACCTACTCATATGTACGGTGCTAGTTGAGGCATTGCATGAGTATAGAGCTTAGGGTTACCATTGGTACAGTTTAGAAAAGAAAATGGCTGAACGAGGACCTTACTAGTTTTTGATTTACCGATAGCATTTATGCATTTATATGCATACAGCACACAACAGTTATTGTGTTATACAGATTTCAGATACTATTTTTCAAAGATGTAGATAAAACCCGCTCGGCAAGATTTCATCAGCATATGATATTAGAAACCGTTTTACAGCTTTACATCAGTTTTAGAAGTATAATTTATGCATGTTTTTGAGAATTTACTATTTATGCATAAAATTATTTTATTTGAAATCGTAATTACACTCACTGAGCTCCTTTAACTCACTTGTTTTGTGTTTTATGCTTTCTAAACCCCATTCCGAGGTGCAGTTCTCGGTACGCCAATTGCTGATTCTCCTATTGCTGAGTAGTGGGCCAAAATCTGAAGGTCATTTTTATATATGTAAATGTGCTAAATAGCACCCTTTGCTTTCTGCATAGTAGTTGTTGGCATGTATATTTGTATGTATGTTTTGAACTAATAAGAAGAGATTTCAATATTATGATGATCGTTTTTACTTTTTATGAGTATGCTCATTTTGTGATTTAAATTAAACTGTTGAGTTGTGTTGGATTTGGTTTGGAAAAGATCGGAGGTTCGAATTAGTAATATTGGGAAGTATTTGAAATAGAAGTGAAATTTCTTTGTAAGTTTTATATGAATTTTCCGAAAAACAGGGGAAACTTTGCTTGTTTTTTAAAAAAATTAAGATGTCGTTTTCATGTATATTAGAAGATTTTCTCAGTAATAGCACGAACTAAAAAAGGGTTCGTCTCGTGAAAAATTTTCAACTCAACCAGTTAAATTCTGAGAAATTTCTGTCGATGTGCCTGGCAGGGCCGCTGAGACCTACAGCAGAGGGTCTCAGGGTGGGTCTTGTTACCTTGTGTGTCAGATAAATGAAATGTCTATGTCAAGTTATGTTTATGCCTTTCCACCATCAATTCTAATAACATCTCACTAATGGATTAGGATAAAATTTAATTTTCTAAAACTCATAAGATAAAATTGATACTTATGTAAAACTCGTGAGACAAAATTGTCATTTGTCCTAATAATAAGAATAAAAAATCTAATAATAATAATAATATCTTTAAAAATAATATATAATATATTTCTAGATCAATATTTTATCTAAAAATATATTAAAATAAAATATTTTGTATATATGTTTAATATTTATATTATTTTTATATAAACTTATATATTAGAGATGGATATTCTACAATCTTTTCACCATCAAAACTTATCTAAAACCAAACCTAATAGCATTGATGGATCACTCGAAAAATTTTATAAATTACAAAAAACTAATTTTTTTATAGGGGTTATGTCAAAGTGTTTATTATTTAAATAAAAAGATCAAAAGTATTTATTTTATTAAATTTTGAAGCATCAATATATTTTGTTGATTGAATCCAATTGTTTATTATAAGTTTTGATTTTTGATTAAATTTTACTAAGTGAATAATCTCAAATTTACTCCAAACTTGAGCAAGTTTCCATGTTACTTGAACATTTTTTATTCATTATTTATTCTTAATTATAAAAAACAAACAAATATACTATTTAGTCCTTGTTTTGTTTTCATTTAATTGTTAATTATTTATAATTTTTCTTGAGTCAGAGAAACGATTATAGAACTTATTTAGTAGTAAGAATAATTATTAAAAATTATTTTTATAATAATTTAAATTAGTAAGATTATATTAGCAAGTAAGGCTGGTTTTGAACTAAAATTCAAAGTTATAAATTTTGATAACTGGTGTGTTGAGAAAGCGAGGTTTATAGGATATTTTCGTAGGTTTCAATAACTGCAAGCTTTTTTTTTTTGGCATAATTCACCCTAATCAACTTCATTGTAAATTCTCTACTGTTTTCATGTATATTTGTAACCAGAATTTATTGACCTCATTTGAGTTATAAATTATAATCATAATCAAATTGCATCTGTCCAAGGGGAAGTCACTGACGGGGCTTGCAGCAAAACATTCGCATTTTTCCTCTGCGGCCAGGCAACTTTTATGATCATTCTTACAATCGTAATAAAATTGTAATACCTTTTCGAGAAAAAAAAAAAGAAATTGTAATACAATTCCAAAGCTTACCTTGTAGAATAAATATTTAAATGTTCATGAATATATTTTCCGTCTATATTTATTCCAATTTGACTTAAAATATAGAATAAAAATTTGTTTTTAGAAGGTTAAATTTCTTATTTTCGTCTAATTGTTTTAAAAATATTTTTATGAATTATTATAATATTATAAATTAACTTGCTTATAGTATAATAAGTTTTATTATTTATTTGAATTTGAAAACCCAAAGCTCCGTCGGGCCACCACCATTTGACACAATGACCACCATTCTCTATCATCACATGCAACATATCAGTGCTAGCTGAAGTGGTAGCTAGAACGGTAAGGGTCCTCGTTCTCCAATCTATACAATTCTATAAATATTAAAACCAATGAAGATTTTTCTGTTAGAAAAAGTGAATTAAAGTTTTGTAATTATGTAATGTGTGTCAAACAATAGTGACTAAAATTGCATTGTCCACATTTTTACTTGAAGTGGATTACAAGAAAAATGATGGTGGTTTTGTATCTCCAATCATTTTCATTTAATATTGCTATTTTTTCGTGGTCGAAACTTTGATTTTCTTTTCTTGGAAAATAGAAATTCTAACATCGGTGATATTTATAAAAAATATTTACACTTAAAGGATGATGCTTTTAATAGGACCAACGACGAATTCAATGGATATCAAATTTGAGAGTGTTATTATATTTTATACTGTAAAATTATAGTGGGTTGTTTTTTTATTTATAAATATAGTTACAAACTAAAGTGAATTACGGTAAAAGTTTTATGTTCTTTGCATAATTATTTTTAATGTTTAATATACTTCAATTATATTTTCTAAATAAATTATTAAAACTAAAATACTAAGAGAAGTTTGTGGCATTCAATAATTGTAGTGAATTAATCTTGGTATATTTATAAGCATCAGATCACTTATGTGCTATGAATAACTTTCCTCTGCGTGTAAATTAACGTAATGCAATAATGTCCATTGGTACTTTTGTAGGGGTCTATTTCAAGAAACATGGCAAGCAAAAGCCCCGTGAAAATGAAAACGAAGAACTTTATCTTCAAAGTTGTTGATTGAAAAAAATAGTTCTTCAGGTTAATGAGTTTTGAATTTATTTATTAGCATGAATTAACACTTAAGCCTTGTCCTGGTTGAGCTGGCTCATTTGAGCTTGGATCTTCCCTTCGTCATCAGCAATGACAGAACTTGTAAAATACTAATATAACTGTCATCAGCAATTTATTTATTGGAAAGTTCTTTCGAAAACTTTCCAATACTTAAGTTAGAGAGGGTCTCTGTGATAACAATTTGGTAAGAAAAGAAACTACAGATATGTTAAATGGGAAGGAAAAGAAACCTCTTGTTCTCTGTCTTCGTTCCTCCGCCATTTGGGCTTTCTCTATAGTATTTGAAGGAGCATTGTTTCATCATCCTCTACTTTTGTGTTCTTTTCCTCCTTTTATAATACTGATCCTCGGAGGACCTCCTGATCATTCTCCTTCTGCTTTGTCTTTATCACACACAAAATATTCATCTACACATCTTCTTTCATATCTCTGCCATATGCCAAATATTCGTCTACAGATCTTTTAAAATATTTATGCTATACGCCAGGTATCTTTCTTACATTCGTTTTAAGCATATTCTTGGCACATTCCTTATGCCCATCTTCGTTGGTGGATTTGGTTTAGTGTGATGTTAAGCTTGATTTGCCAAGTGTCAGCCCCTTGATAACCTCTTCCGGTTCAGTTTATCCGTGGTTTGAAACTTTGCTTGCTATACCTGGTCGGCCCATCCATCATAGAACCGACCCTACTTCCTTGTTGATCTGCAATTGTTGAAGCAAACCGATCCGGTTAGTTTGTAAAGGGCGGTCTTGATCGTATCCTGGCCAGTTCTTTCAAGTAGAGGCTTAAGGTTGCTAATCAAGTTCTCTGAATCTGAGTAGGCTTTGTATTATTGAGGCCTACCTAAATCTGGCCCGATGCTATTACTATAGGCCTGTCTTCGGAGTAAGCCGTCCTGCAAGGAGTGGTGGGCCTTGAGGAGGGCTATTTCATAGGAAAACACCTGTTTCGGGCTTTCGGAGGTTGATTTCTCTTAGGCCTTGAGGCTTTAGGCCCGAAGGTGACTTCTGGGAAGGTAACAGGTGTCTGCCAGTTTATAGTTTTGATTTATTCAAAACTATAAACTATATTCTGTCTTGGTCAGTTTCGTTTATCTCTTTAATCTATCTATTTCTTTTGCTTCTGTTAGTTTATCACTTGTTTGAGCTGGTCCGAACGGGTTCCTGGGTGGTGTTTTGCAACCAAGTGTCTTGGTTATGATTTCTTGAGGATGTCAAAGCTAGTCGGCTTGATGTGATGACGTAATGGCTATTCATCATGTTACTACCACGTAGCGGCGGCTTTTTCTAAACTTTCTCCAAGTAATGATGGCGAATCTTCTCAAATGTCATCCTCGATCCATATGAAAAATTTCTTGATGAAGAGACTTACACCCATTTATCAATCAACTTCTGATTATGTGGCTAGGGATAGCTGAGACGTAAAGGTCACGTATTTCTTATTTTCTGAGTGACGTTTAATTGACCAAAATAATTCAAGCTGTTGATCTGTTGGATTCGATAGTCTGGATCTTTGTTCCTCGAATAGTATCACATTTAATGTGTATATGAACCCAAAGTGTTACACCCCTTATCCCAATAAGTCTCTTCAATTATTTTGATAATCTGTTCGTTCATTTGATCTGGACGGTCTTTATTGCTCTACTGTTACCTCTAAAAAGCTATCTTCTTCTTCATTAGGCCATTTACTTTGCATCTTTCTTCCTTTCCATCATTTTACTGGATTGATGTCATTCTCTCTTTAAAGGTGTCCTATTTGTTTGACGATATTTGCTATTGTTGTTGGTTTGTATTTTCTACTCTTCATCCTAGTAAGCTTATGCTTCTCTTGTCTTTCTTTTTTTTGAAGTTTTTCTTCAATATTCTTGCACTTTGGGGGGAGGCTTCTATTGTTCGATGTTGCCTCTATTTTCTGAGTAACTTTGTAGCCTTTTAGGCTATTGTTTTGGGTTTCTGCCACTGTTTCTATGCTTTAGTTGCTTTTATGTTTTTATTTTGATGTTTATTGATTGTTTCTCTTTATTTGATATTTTTTGGGTGTGGTTGGTTTATCTTCGTCCTTTCCCTGTAGTGTCTGTAGCCTCTACGAAATAACCTGTGGGTTTTAATGGCATTTAGAGAAAATTTAGGCATTTCGACTATAAACATAGCTGACAATGAAGAAGAGCTGATCCCGAAGGTCCCACTAGTCAGGAGTAGTATCTACCTCAATAGGTGATGTGCCATTCTCTGCAGAAGTGGTTATTGAGGTTGAGTCAGTCTCTAGCATTAAAGAGGGAGAGGGTAATAACCCAGAAGACCTTGAGGGGGCAGATGGCATAAAGGCGGCAGAGTTTGAGTTGAAAACTAGGTATCGTATGTCTTATTGAACAAGGCTGGCCTGAACTTCATTAAGCACCCATATAACATTCCTGAGTCGGTCATCCTTAGGTTACCCACTGAAGAGAATTATTTGACCAGCCCTATCAATGGTGAGGTGGCAATCCATGTCGAGTTCATGAGAATAGACCTCAGGCTCTTTATGCATTGCTATTTTGCTAAGATGCTAACCCGCCTAAGAATAGCTCTGTCCTAGCTAGGACCAAATTCCCCGAGAGTCTTAGCTAGCTTGAACATTATGTGGTCAAGAGCAGGATAGTCCCCCCTAATTTTCACGAACTATACTACTTATACCTCTTCAGGAGCAATGCTAGGAGCTAAAGAGGCTTCTATTACCTCTCCTTCCATAGCTCTCAAAATTTAGTCCCTGGTTGGCCTCTTTCTGTGAAAGATTAGAAAGGGGAGTGGTTATTTGCTGGGGGAGAGAGGTTCAGAGGATCCCTAAGAGAGATGGGGCAAAGTAGGTTATCTCTACTAATTTTTCTATAATTCTTGTTACCTTGTGCGGTTCAACTAACATTTTTAACCTTCTTACAGTGACTTAGGCTACTGACGTTGAGGTGTCCAAACAAACACTTAATCGAATAACCAGCACTCTTTAGCATATTTACTTGGTTCTGGAGCTACTGTCTCCGACAAGCCTAGACGGATTGGGCCTTGTAACTTTGGTGCCATCTCTACCCTACATTCAAAGTAAGCTCTTGTTTTCTTTTACCTTGGAACTTATTTTATTTTTCCTTTTTCCTAAGCTAATACTGTACGTCTTGTACTCATCATGAAGGGATGTCCGAACAAGATGGTAAGGAAAGGAGAAAACGGAGCTGGACCAAAGGTACCTCTTCTTTAGGCGATCAAGGTTCTTTGAACCCTAATAGTGTCATAGGGCTGCTGTTTCACTCCGGCTTGGGAGGAAGCCAAGCGAGGGTGTCGTCCCACAAGAGGGGGTCATCTGGCCATGCTGCTGGCAAGTGGACCCTTAAAGTAAGGACTATATAGAGCCCAACTGTAATATCTAATCCCTATTAGTAGTATTGGCGCTTAGATTTCGGTATAGAGCAATAAAGACACCGTAGGGTTACTCGATTTTAACCCTATTAGAAATATTCCTTTTATGGTGTGCGGGAGAGAAATTATACCTAATTTGATAATTTCACACTCGATCGGAGCATCGGACAACCCTAGAATGTTTTTGGAATTTTTTTCTATTGGCTTGAAAAAGTAAATTCTAATTTACTACACGAATTTTCATTTAAGGGTTATATATGGAACATGCCTATGTTGAGAAACATAATCCATATATTAGAGAATTGACCAATTAAAAGAAATCACATTGATTGCCAAGTTGGAAATTCTAGTTAGTTCTTTGGACTATTCTAACTAAATAGTTACAAATGAACCAACTACATACTTAGTTTCCAACTAATGAAAAATTAGTAATTTAGAGTAAGTTGAGGGGCAAAATGATCAATTGATAGATAACTATATATATGTTGAAAGTGTTTAGATTTTTCAAGGGAATAAAAAGCAAACATTCATAGCAAAAGAGAGCAAAATTCGAGCAAGGGTTGGAGGTGCTGCTATAATGAAATTTCAATTTTTTTTCATGATTTTTCATACTTAATCAAGCCAAAATAAGGTTACATACCAATTCCTAAGCTTAATTGAAGCCTCAATTAATGGAAATTCAAGAAAAATAGGTAAGAAAGGCATTGTTTTATGAGTTTGATAAGTAAACTTTTAAGATTGCTTCAATTGATGTTCTTGTATGTATTTTTGGTTTAGATTGAGTTGAATTCTAGTGTGAAGCTTGAAAGAGTCATCAATTTGAAGAAATTGGAAAGGTAAGAATTAGAGTTTTTGGTGATTTGAATGTAGAGACTTCAATTGGTTGTACTTAGGGCATTAGAATGGAATTGGCTTGATTTTGATGTAATTGGAACAAGAAATTGAGAAAAGAAATGTGTTGGAACATAGGGTGAAATTCTGCCACTTTAGGGAATTTAGGAATTGAGTGGTGTTTTGATTGAGTTGTTTTTGTAAATGGTGCCTTATGTATGTTGAATGTATATGGTTGATGAAAAAACCAAAAATGAAGACAATTGGACATAATTGTCCATTTTGGAAAGATGAAGGGCAGTTATGTCCAACCAAGTTATAAGGTGTTTAATAATTTTCACAATGCCAGGTGGTGAGTTAGATTAGATTAAATGATTCCGTAAATAAAAATCGGGAGGTAGTATGCATCCGACTTTTGTATGCTGATTAGGACGTTTAGTAGTTAAATGAGATTCTAGCATTCGATTTGGTTCTAAATGTCATTTACGGTGCGTAGGTGAAGAAAATCGAGAGCGGTAACGGGAGTAAAAATCCGGAGCGAAATTGAGTGCGGAGCAGTTGTGAGTTAAATTCTGTCATTTCTTTTATCTTTTGGTTATTATATTTCTGCATAATGAAAATGTATGTTTAATGAGCTTTCAATGCATAAACATGATTTATGATCTTGATATATATCCATAGCAGTTTAAGAAACAGTTTTAAAATTTTTACATTTGTTTTAAAGGCCATTGGTACCCTCAGATTATAGTGATGGTGATTGTATTAGACCCGGCCAGTATATCCCGTGCACATGGGCAAGTCATGAGGGTATATCAATAACTCCAAAAAGTCGGGATGTTGAGTCATGTGAGTCGCTCTCTCGCTATATGTATGCAATGTAGGATTTTGCTGCATTGCCAGTGAGATGTCTTGAGATGTAACTGTGAGTGCTACTAGTTGAGGTGTCCCGTGACCTACTCATGTGTACGGTGCTAGTTGAGTCGCCATGTGAGTATAGAGCTTAGGGTTACAATTGCTACAGTTTAGAAAGAAAATGGCCGAGCGAGGACCTTACTAGTTTTTGATTTACCGATAGTATTTATACATTTATATGCACACAACAGTTATTGTGTTATACAGATTTCAAATATTGTATTCCAAATATATAGATAAAATTCGCTTGGTAAGATTTCATCAGCATATGATATTAGAAACCGTTTTACAGCTTTACATTAGTTTTAGAAGCATGATTTATGCATATTTTTTAGAATTTACTATTTATGCATAAAATTATTTTATTTGAAATCTTAATTGCACTCACTGAGCTCCTTTAACTCACTTATTTTGTGTTTTATGCTTTCTAAACCCCCTTCCTAGGTGCAGTTCTCGGTACGCCAACTGTTAATTCTCCTATTGCTAAGTAGTGGGCCAAAATCTGAAGGTCATTTTTATATATGTAAATGTGCTAAATAGTACCCTTTGCTTTCTGCATAATAGTTGTTGGTATGTATATTTGTATATATGTTTTGAACTAAAAATAAGAGATTTCGATATTATGATAATCGTTTTTACTTTTTATGAGCATGCTTATTTTGTGATTTAAATGAAACTACTGAGTTGTGTTGGATTTGGTTTGGAAAGAACCGGAGGTCCAAATTGGTAGTATTGAGAAGTATTTATAATAGAAATGAAATTTCTTTGCAGGTTTTATATGGATTTTCTGAAAAACAGGGAAAACTCTGTCTGTTTTTTAAAAATTAAGATGTCGTTTTCATATATATTAGAAGATTTTCTCAGTAATAGTAAGAACTAAAAAAGGCTTCGCCTCGCGGAAATTTCTCAACTTAGCCAGTTAAATTCTGAGAAATTTTCGTCGAGGTGCCCGGCGGGGCCACTGGGACCTACAGTAGAGAGTCTCGGGGCGGGTCCTGTCACCAACTATCCAAGAGGGGGACAAGTTCAGAGCAGTTCTTCAAGGAGAGGGCGAGCCTCCACTCAAACGCTTTCGCAGACACAAGATGTCTTTGCCCTCTCTACTCAAAATAGAGGGCGGGGTTCACCAATTCAGCCAGAAGCAACCCCAACTGGTCTTTTCGTGGGGGTGCCTAATCTTGGAAAGCATAAGGGATAGAAGGCCTTCCCCTTTGTGTTCCTCATTCTATACTGGACCTAGACGCAAGGGTGGACTAAAGCTTCTTACTCCTTGTAATGCAAGAGATAGAGAGCTACCAGCCTCGAGCCTAGGTGGGCCAGGTATCTTCTTTAGCCCCTGTCATGGAGTCTAATGCTGTAATGGGGTCTGCCTTAGACGTAAGCCTTCTGTCTATCTTTTTCTGTTCTATCCTTCTGCTTGTCATTATCTTGTTCTAACTTCTCTACTCTTTATGCATTCTATCTTTCTTATCTCTCAGTTTTAGATTGAGATACTTGACCTAGCAACCCAAGCCCAAATGGCTAAGCATGTTCTTGCTTGGTCTAGAGTTGAGACCAAGCAGGCTAAGAGGATCACCGAACAAAAGAGGAGGATGACGGATAAGGCTGAGGGCAAGCTGGATGAGATGATAATAGCCTGTATTAAGGCATAGAGCAATTTGTTAGAGCTTGAACACCAAAAGAGGCTAATGAAGCAGAAGATGACCAACTCTTTGGCTGTGGCGGGGACCTGTATCGCTAAGCTGACATGCCACAATGAAAAACTTGATACACAACTTGTAGTGGCTTTGCGAGAGAGGAAGCTGATTATGCAAGACAAAAATTTCTTGGTAACTCACTTTGAGTAGTAGATGAATCACTAGTCTATCGGTTATGATGAAGGCTTCCGCCAAGGAGTAATATAAGAGTTCTTGAAGTTGATCAACCTCTTCGAAGAGCACTACTTGGAGATTAACCTCTAGTGGGTTATGGAACTTAGCCATTGGAAGGTCTCATCATGAAGGGGAGGCTTTTAGAGCTCGGGACGTTAAAGAGGTATCAATGCCTTTTGGTGCTGGTGCAGTTGTTAGTGATGCCACTCTAGTCAATTCAACTATCAGTGCTGCTGCTGGTGTTGTAGTTGTTGGTATCAATGAAGTTGCTTCTTCAGACCAGGGCTAGACTGATGCTGCCGCTGCTCAGTCTCTAGGGCCAGTTGAAGCTTCTACTACTCCCTCTACCCTTACTAGACTTTCAGTCGAAGCTAATCTTGAGATGCTGCTTGTTATAGATCTGGAAGTACTTGATACGGCCCCAGCTGCATAGGCTGAACTTTTCTTCTCCTTCTCCTCTTTTTCTTCCATCTTCTATCTGGTTTTGTAAAGTTTAGAATTTTTTGTAATGTTTGAAACTTCTTCTAATATCTTTTGCCAATGAAATACAAGTATTTTTCATTCTTCCAACTCTTGTGGCAATCTGCTATTTTAAAAGTTATTCATAGTAAATCTGTTTTCTCATATAGGAAAAATTACAACAGTATAATCGAATAACTTGTAATATTGAACTTGCAATATGTTAGTATAGTTGAACTGCCCAAAAAAACTTAGTAAAACCATCTTAGCTTAGTTAAGTTATTCATGATAATGATAAAATTTGCAACAATAAAAGCTAACTATAGTGCCGAACCGTTTACAATGATTAAGTAAATAGTGATGGCTCATAATTTGATGGGCTTTTGTAGAATGAGGAGTTCTTCTAAAGCCATAAGGCATCAAGCTTAGTTGTTTTGGGTGCCAATGACAACTATGCAAACTTGATCTAAGTTGAGACAAAAACTCGTTCAACTAATAAGTGCCATATCAAAAATAGATCGACATAAAGATAAAAATATAACTCCTAAGTCTGGGAGTTATTTAGACACCCGTAAATAGAAGAAGACCAAAATTGTCAAGATAAGAATTTCTAGGAAATGACTCTATTGATTATTAGTATAATGTAATGTCTTTGTATGACATAGGCATGGAATATTTCTTCTTACTTTGTCAAATTTCTACGTTTTCATAAAAATGTGCTTTTCTTTTTAGAATTAATTTTCGGTTTTGGGAGTTGAGGATGTTGAACCCATCATCGATTATATCCTTGGTTTCACTAATATGTGTGTATATATATATATTATGTATGTATATATGTATTTATCTATCTTTCTATTGATATTTTTGTTATTCTTTTAACTAAACCTCAAAGAGCAAGGAAACTATTAATAAAGAAAAAAGAAGATAATGTTACAACAATATCCATAATTAAGATTGGAACTAAAAAAGTTTATAACTAAGGAAGCCATTTGCATTATGTAAAAGATATTCAATAATATTGACCCGGGGATGATCCCACCAAGTAAAATCTTCTTAAAAAAAACCCATATTTACCAAGTATCGCATCTCATATCGAATAGAAATTAGATGGATCTTAGGTATATATATATATGGGTGAATAGGCAGCATTATCTAATAGGCTAGTCTTTTGGGTAAGTAGCAAACTCCTGGCTTGTAATAAGTGATATTAGAGTAGATATAAATTCTTGTTCACATGTGAGCCCCAAAATAACCTCAATGGAGATTGCTATATGGAATGTGGGTCTCCTAAAAATAGTAAAAATGGGCATTACAGGCCAAGCGGGCCCTGAAAATCCTATGTCTTAAGCCTCAATAGAGATTGTCGTGTAGGTAGTGAGTTCCCTATTGCTTTGGAGGGATGAAAAATATAGGTCAAGTTGGCCCTTGAGTTTAGGCCAGGGTTCGATGAGGGTATTACATGATTGGGCGGGAGAGAATATCACATTCCACATCGAATAAAAATTTGGTGGATACTAGATATATATGGGTGGGTAGGCATTATTACTTAAAAGGCTAGCCTTTTGGATAAATGGTAAGTGCTCGCCCTATGACACAAGGTATCTGCCACCAAATTATTTCTTCAGAATATATGCCTATATTGAAAATCTATAGAAGAAAGATGATATGGGCAATTTATCCAATGATTTTAATGAGGTCAAGGAGGAGGAAAACTTCAATTGTGTATAAGTTATACTTCTAAAAACCCTTATATGAGAGATACAAGACTTTCTCCCAATCTAAGCTTTTTCTAGTGTTTTTCCTCATGCATTCCTTATTGATGATCAATTTAACAAGTACATAATAGTACCTACAAATTTAGCCTAGAATTTCTTTAGCATTCTCTTGCTTTTTAGCATGCTTTTTACCATGTGACGGATGGTGTTGCCCCAAACTTATAGAAAAACTATTTTCTTTCATATGAATATCGTAGTCTTTCTTTAAAAGTTGCCCCAAACTTAATATACTATTTTTTATTATTTTCATCTTGGGCATATAGTAGACATTAGAAATAAATTTGTGCTTCCCATATTTCAAGTAGATTATGATATTACCTTTCCTTTCATCAATATATTTGATTCATCTCTAAAGAGACATTACTACTCATATATTTGTCAAGTTTCATGAACATGCTTCTTTTTCCATACATATATTGACAACACTTTTAGTACTGTACCACATATTATCTTGTCTTTCAACGTTGTCTTGTATGCTAGCACCAAAGTATCATCTACTTGATCTACTTTAACTAACTCAATTTGCTCATCCTTTAACTTTTTTATTGGAAGCTTTACATTTAAAGGCATAATGCCCATACTTTTGATATTTGTAACATTAAACTTGAGACTTGTCATACCTTAGTATTGAGTGTCCTCCTCCATGATCTCTTGTTGAGCTTTTTCTATTCATTATTGTTCTTGTAACTCTAACCCTGTTCATATCCATGACCTCTTCTATAGCCACAACCTCTTCCGTATAGGTTTCTTTCATTACCAAGACATTTTGTTTTCTCTTTGATTTGCATTTTTAAGAGTTTCTTTGTGATTCCTTCATTTCACTTGTGCATTTCATCATATGTTTGCAATGTTACCATTAATTTTTTAATATTCATTTCTTTCAAGTATTTAGTTTCTTCAATAGTCACAATGATATGCTCAAACATGGTCTAATAGTAGAGTATTTGCTCTGTTATTCTCACATCTTTTAGCTTTTCATTGTTTCTTTTTAATTGATTAGCAATGGCTAAGATTCTTGAGAAGGGCAAAAAACCAATAGAACAATAGTTGAAAGGTAGAGGTAGTAAGGGAATTTTTCCTAGGCTCGAGTATAGCAGCACCACAGATGCACGTGCCAGTGCTACAGTACTGGCCTTGACAGAACCTCAATGCTATAGGCGTTGGGTGATATTGCTCAATGCCTCAACATTGGGTGTATAACGTTGGGGGGCTCAGACTTTTTACAAATACTGCTTGTGTTTTTTAGGGTTTATATGACTAAAAAAACACTCTAAAACATTATAAAATAAACCCTTAAGTTTAAAATTAATGATATACTATCCTTGATTTCTAAAATCAATTCTCTTGTAATCGAACATTAATAAGAGAAGCTCAGATCCTTGATCCAATATAGACGTAAGCACATTTTTGAACCATGTATCTTTGTGTATTGGTATGTTTGATTTTTGCATTTTCTCTACTATATATTTTTAGTGATTGTGTTATTCTTGGTCATTACTTCATTCTTATGGTATGCTAGCTTCCGCTTCGTATTTAACAAATTGGTATCATATTCATTTTGGTTGTTTGTTGTTTAGTTGATAATGGCACCCCATAAATATAAAGAAGAGAAATTTACAAGGCATAATGATTTAAATTTGTGTAAGGTTAAGTGATGGCTTTGTTAGAGAGCCAAGGAATAAAATCAGCCCACCCTTGAGGATGCCTCTAGTAGTAATGATCGATAAGAGTAAATTATATCTATTATTTTTACTTCCTTAACTTGATTAATTGCTTATTTTAATCAGAACATTAGGCTTTTTAAATGTTTTGTTATTATTTTATAGGTTTGGGATCAATGGAGTAAATAGGAATAAAAATCTGAAGAAAATAAGACAAAACATCAAAATTACTATAGTACCATATGAATAGATATGTGTGAACAGTAACTCATGAACACTACAAATGAACAGTGATCTAGCTACAGTGCATATCGCCCAGCATTGAATAATGTTTCGCTACAGTGGTGAACAGTGCCTTTTTTTTCCTAAATTAAAAAGAAATATAACTTTAAGACTCTAATTAATCTTTATACAAAGGCCACTCGTTTCTTACTTCAAAGAACACACAACTTAGGGCTCTTAGAGCCACAACATATACAAAAAGAACAAATTTAGAGAGAGAAACAAGGGGAATTCAAGGAAGTAAGAGATTATTGACGAATCTTTGGCATATCAACCAACTACAAATTGACATCTATATTGGTTTGCTTTTGGCTGTTTCATGTTTATTTTATTTTTTAGCCATAATTCTCTTGTTATCATAAACTAATTTATTTTCTTAGGTTATTATTTGAACTCAATATATGTGCTTAATTGTTAGATCTTTTTAATATTTATTTGAACTCAATTCTGTATTATTCAAATTATTTGTTCTTAATGGTTCATAATGTCTGATTAATATTGTGGTTGTTTTGGTAATATTTTGATAAACTCAGAAGAGGCATCATTATATTTAGACTTAGATAATTTGATGCATGATTATAGAGTAACATTCAATGTTACATATGCAAGCTTCAAATTAAGATAGGAATATACCTAATTGGCATGTATGGTCAATAAGACTTGTTCTTAATGAATCTTAATTTATTACAAGTACTATAGGAATATAGGTATTTTGTAAATTAAAATACACTTGCATAACCTTTGAAAATGCTTACGAATACATTAGTGTCTTGACTAATAATAAGAATTGAGGGATATAAATATTATTGAAGGATAGTAAATGAGCCTATACTTTCTTTTTCTTTCTATCTTATTGATTTATTTAAGTTGTGTCATTTATTTTTTGCACTTTATTTAATTTATTTAAATATTAACAATCTAAAGATTTGATTTTCTAAAAAATTAGAAGAAAGATATAATTTTAGTACTTGGTAGGAAATAAAAATTATCCATATGGGTTCGATATCCAACAGAATTAGAATGGGTAGTATTAGGCTGAAACTATATGATGAGAGTATATGAGAGTTACCAGATGCTAGGCATGTACTTGATCTTAAGAGAAATTTGATTTCTCTTGGCATGCTAGATCAATCTAGTTTCACATTTAAAGGTAAAAAGGGTACACTTAAAGTAATTAAAGGTTTTATGTTTGTAATGAAAGGTGGGTGTAAACACGAGTAATATGTGTTAAGTAAAGAAGTTATCATTGGTTATGCATCTATCTTAGTTGACTTGAGAATATGTAGACCAAGTTATGACATTTGAGATTAGGTACTTAGGTGAGAGAGGTCTAAAGAGTTTATATAATCAGCGTATATTTGGTAAGAAAAAGATTTAGCAATAGAGTTTTGTGAACGTTGTGTACTTGAGAAAGCTCATAGACTTAAGTTCAACACAGGTGAACACAACACCAAGGGAACATTGGATTACATACATTCTGACATTTGAGGACCTATACAAGCTATCACTCATGGTGCCACAAAATATTTTCTATCATTCATTGAAGATTACTCAAAGAAGTTGTGGGTTTATATGTTGAAAAGAAAAGAGTAAGTGTTTGAAACATTTCAGAAAATAGAAAGAACTTACTGAGAAACAAACTAGTAAGAAGATTAAAAAGATTAGGACTAACAATGGTCTGGAGTTTTGTGGTAAGCATGGCAATGCAAGATATATAATAGGTGTGGTACACAACACAACAGAATAAACTTATAGAAAAGAAGAACTGAAACTTACTTGAAAGTGTAGGATGTGTTTTGACAAACATAGGGTTGTTTAAAGTGTTTTGAGGAGAGGAAGTAGTTATGGCAACCCATTTGATTAATAGAAGTCCTCCGTTAGCAATTGGATTTATGACAACAAAAGAGAAGTGACCTTATAGTACTTTAAAGTATGATTATCTGAGGGTATTTGAATGCCCTATATTTGTACATAATTACCAACGCAAACTAGAACCAAGTTTAAAGCCTATTGTGTCGATGCCTACCCTTTAGAGAAAGATAAAGGGATTGCCATCTAATTGTTCCAAAATAATCTTATGAGCCCTGCACTAAAATGATTTACATAATTCGATCATTCTTTCTCTAAGTTTTTCTTTTTGTCTCCCTTTCTTTAGTCAATGTTGCATTTCGATAGCTTGGTTAGATCTCCTGGATAAGAGTAATGGGAGAGGCAAGGATAGTCAATGAAGTTAAAAAAAGCTAAAAAAGGGGTCAAGCTTGTTTTATTTTTAAGAGACCTAGTCGTAGATGAAATTAATTCTAAAAGCTCTACCTTTGATTGATTCTAATGTTTAAGAGTAAGTCCTAATTTGATTTTCTACCAAAAAGCTTAAATGGAAGGACAGAGAGACTAGTAGACTTAAGATCAGATCAGCTGACTCAGACGAGCCTAACATGACAAAAAAAACCAAAGGCTATGCAATATAGTTAAAAATGCCTTAAAAGGGATATTCATTGGATATTCAGAAAGTGTTAAGGGATATAAAGTGTGGTGTACTAATCTTAAGCCACACAAGAGTGTCATTAGTAGAGATGTGATGCTTAATGAATCTTTATTGTTAGGTACCAATTCAGATTCAATTTTGAAGAAGCCAAAAGTTATGCCAACTTTAGTTTCTAAATTTAAAACTGAATATTTTGAAGTGGATCATGACATGAGACCTAATATGCACATAGGTCAGCACTTCAAAGATGAAGCTCCTAGAAATGAAGAACTGGCAAGTTTCTCTAAATAGCCTAACCATAGTCTGGAACTCCTGAAGCTGAATACAAAGAGTACTGGTAGGGTTTATATAGTTTATTATTTTCTATCATTCTGGACTCAAGTTTTGCTCTAATTCAAAAGTATTTTATCTACTTATTTGTGGTTTTTTTTTTATCATATATAGGCTAACTAACCAAGGCGTGAAGATACTAGAAGAAACGTGTGCGAAAAGACAAAAATAGGACGAATTAGTAAAACCAAGCTAGCACCGCAGCATCCAGTTTAGAACGTTGAGCGCCGCGGTATACTGCAGTACCCATCATCAGTACCGCAACGCCCAGTCATTCTCTAATGGTAGATTGTTTCCAGGTCTTAGCACTACGACGCCCAACCCAATGTCATGGTACCAATGCGACAAAATAAACCCCATCTCAAATCTACTATTTAGACTTGAATTTAAAGCCTCACATCTCTAGGGTTATAAGGACTGATAAAAGTACTCTTTTAAAAGCCAAAACGTACACAATATTAGAGGCAAACCTAGGGCAAACAAAACACATCAAAATACAATATATCAAAGCAAGAAATTGAAGATTCAAGATCAAAATTTATGCATTCAAGCAATGAAAAGATAGACGCGATCTAAGGCATCGACTTTATATTATTTCTTCTCTTTTCTTATTTTTATGATCTTGTTCATGATGTTTTTCATTTACTACTTTGGTACTCTTGAATTTGTTATGAGCTAAACTCTTTTTATCTAAAGTTAGATTTTGAACCTAATATATAGTTAGATTTTATTAACTCTTAGCTTAATGAGCTTAATACACTAAATTGATTCATTTTCTCTTGTGTTTAAAGCTTTTATTATATGTTTTCAATATTTTAAATGATCAAAGAACCATAATAAACTCAAAAATAAGGATTTATGTGTTTAACCTAGGATAGTTTGATACATGATACTACGGTGACAGCTATGAGATCCAAGTAGGATAAAAATATACTTAGATGGCATGTATGGTATTATGAATTGCATTCTATTTAGATTACCATAGACATATAGGTCATTTTTAGGGTATAATATAGTCACTCGACTATCAAAAAAGGCTTGTGATGAGATTAAAGTCTAGCTAATAATTTGTTATTAAGGGATTAACTATAAGATTAATAAATCCAATGAAATATTTGGGGATAAATTGAAATCTTATATTCCTTTTGATTAGTAAATTCAACTTTTGCTTGCTTTTAATTAATATTAGGTTTAATTTGATAAAAGTAGATTAATTAGATAAATTCATCTTTTGATTTGTTTGGATAAAAGTAAGTAGAATTAATTTTAGTAATTAATTAAAAAAATTGGTTAAATAAGTCCCCGTGGGAATGATATCTGAACTTTAATCCTATATTACTTAGTATAATAGTGTGCACTTGCACTTAATTATTATTGCATACATCAAGTACTAGCTAGCCAAAGATAGGAAAATAAGAGTTGTTTGACTACCGAGCTAGTATACACATGCAGATTTGATAGATCATGTGTTTAACATTGCTTACACTATGGAATATGAAGAACCCAAATCATATGTTGAAGCTGTAGAATGTATAAACTGTGTAAATGGTAGCAGGCTATGAAAGAGGAGATCATTTCTCTTAAAAAGAATCAGACTTGTAATTTGGTGCCCAAATCAAAGAACAAGAGATTGGTTAGTTGCAAATGGGTTTATAAGGTTAAGGAGAGTGTTCTAGGTGTTGAGCATATAAAGTTTAAGGCTAAACTAGTTGTACAAGCCTTCATTCAGAAAAAAGAGGCTGATTTTCATGAAATATTTTCTCCTGTAGTTAAGCACTCATCTATTAGGATTCTATTGTCTATGTGTGTAAATTTAAATTTACATCTTGAACAAATGTATGTAAAAATAAAATTTCTATATAGTGAGCTTGGATAAGAAATATACATGGCATAACCAAAGGGTTTTGAGGAACCAAGAAAGAAAATCATGCTTAATTGTTAAAGAATTCTTCATATGGGCTAAAGCAATCTTTCATGCAGCGGTATAGGAGATTTGATGATTTTATATTGCATTGTGGCTTTAGAAGGAGCAAGCATGATGGATGCATGTAATTCAAAGCACTGAAAAATAATAAGCCTATGTATCTCATTCTATATGTTGATGATACGTTGATTGCATGTGAAGATATGAAAGAGATATATAAGTTGAAACATCAGTTGGGTGGTGATTTTGAAATGAAGGATATGAGCCAACTAAAAGGATTTTAATATAGTGAGGGATAAATATGATGTTGTATTTTTATCTCAACAACAGTATATACTCAAAATTATTAACAGATTTAGAATGATAGATGCCAAGGCTATGTCGACTCTATTGATAATGCATTTTAAATTATCAACATCTCAATCACTGCAGACTAAATATGAGAAATTGTATATGCTTTAAGGTACCATATGCTAGTTTTATGGATTATATCATGTAAGTTATGATTTGCACAAGGCCAGATATAGCATAATTGGTGACTGTTGTAAGTACATACATTGTTAATCCTGAAAATGAGCATTAGATGACCATGAAATAGATATTAAGATATCTTAAAGGAATGCCAAATCATGGTTTGCTGTTCAATAGAGAAGCACATGTAGTGAAATGGTGAAGGTTATATGGACTTAAACTATGTAGGTAAACCAGACAATAAGAGGTCTTTATTTTGGTATACTGTCACAATGTTTGGATGTAATGTATACTGAAAATTAGTAATGCAGATTGTTGTAGCATTGTCAACCATAAAGGCTGAGTACATAGCCTTTGGAGGCTTTATCAAAGAGGCTATTTAGTTGAAAGGTATATGTGCTAAACTTTTGGCTATGAATGTAGTTGAAATTAGTATGCATTGTGATGGGTAAAGTGCAATACATTTATGAAAACATCAGGTATTTTATAAACAATCAAAACATATTGATATTATGATATATTTCATTTGGGATACTATATATAATGGTGTTATTAGTCTGTTTAAAATTTTGACATCAGAGAATCTTACTGATAGTTGACTAAGTACTTGCCTTGAATTAAGTTCAAGTTATGACTTAACAAGAATCACAACTTTTATAATTAAGTTTGTGATATATATAGATGAATCTTTAGGTTGTTCTCTTGAGATCTTGGAGTGATTTTGTATTGAGGAGGGAATTTATTGAATTAGTGATCTAAAATTATGGTTATGATATGGTTGATTCCCGACTATTGGGACCGATTTGGGGATAAGTCAAAATTGAAACGGAGCCAGAAATAAGCTCAAAAGGGGCAGAAAACCAATGGAACAATGGCTAGAAGGCAGGGGGAGTATGGTAATGTTTCCTCAGGCTTAAGCGTTTCGGTGCCACAGAAGCGTGTACCAGCACTGCTGTGCTGACCTTGACAGAACCTGAGCATTGAGGCTCTGGGCGATATTGTCAATGCCCCAACGTTGGGTGCTTAACGCTTGGGCGGTCAACCATTCTATAAATACCCCTTATGTTTTCTAAGGTTTTTGTGACTCGAAAAAACACTCTAAAAACCTTGTACAAAAATCCTTGAGCTCAAATTACTATTGTACTATCCTTGACCTTTCAAGATATATTCTCTTATAATCAAACATCAATAAGAGAGGCTAAATCCTTGATCTACTATGGACGTAAATACATTACTGAACTACATATCTTTGTGTCTTAGTATGTTAATTTTATGCCAGAGAACTATTGCATATTGTTAGTTCTTCTGTTGTTCTTGGTCATTACTTCGGGCTTATATAGTGTTGGCTTCTGCTTTGTACTCAACAGCAATAGATAAATTATCAACTAAAGTTTTAATTTTCATGAAATACTCCATGATAGAAAGAGAGCCTTCCACATTGTTAGAGAATTGAGCCTTAAGCTACATCTCTAATGCCATAGATTAAGCACAAAACTGCTTTTGTATGCCTATCCAGAGATCATAACAGGTTTTGCATCCAATTACAAAACCAAAAGTGCTCTCACTAATTGAAGCAAGCAACTAATCAAGCTGAAATTCTAAATCCTCGTTTAGATACATCAATATAGCTTTTTAAGCCATTTCCTCGAATCACTATGAGAGTTTGAGCTTTCCATAGAAGAAAGTTTGATATCTTCAAGTTTAATTTGTGTTGGAAAAAGAGAAAGTCACCAAAGAAGTTTGTTTGACGAACAGGAGGTTGTATTTTCATTTTCTTGACTATGGTGCCAAATGAGAAAATGAGTTCTGTACTTGTTTGGTTAACGCGAAAGGGAGGAATAAATTCATGCCGAAGATACGAGAACTACAATTACTTTCAGTATATATACAGAAATGAGGAACAAATTAGGTTGTTATGAATCACATGAAATACACTGCGAGTTGTTCCGTTGTAATAGAGAAAAGCTGGGGAAAATTAGTCTTAAACGAATCAACAAACTCTTCACTTCACTGCTATCTCAGCATTTGTTTTACCAAATCGCGATCATCTTCGTAACTAGCATTCTCCTTTATAAATGGATAGTTTATATGCTCGGTAAATCTTTTTCTTAAAGTGCGGTAATTCTAACAAACATATCTATTTATTTATTTTTATTTTTTTACGTTCAACAAAAGTCACTTAGGTTAAAATCTGATTAGCTATACAATCCATATAAAATACGATAAAATTTATAAGACATAAATTAACAATCATTATGTATATTTTCCTTTTTCTTTAAAGTGCAAATAATAGATAAAATTGCAATACGAAATTTGATCAGTTTATTTGATAAAAGATATTTTGATGCTGGTAAAGAAAACACATGATTGATAAAAGAGAGGTCTATTGCCGTAATGAAATTATAATAAGGCTTCTATTGATAAATTAGTATTTATGAATAAGAAAATAAACATATAATAGGAATTAATACAAATGTCATTAGGTATTACATTAGCTACTTTGCAAAATTAATTCCTCGTGGACCTGCTCTAGAAACTGTGGTTAAAATGAATTATGTTATAAAATAAGTGCATTCCAAGAATTTTACTAAAAAATTTTGAAATCTGAAATTATAAAAGAAGTAGCTATTGAAATTAAAAAAAAAAATCCCAAATGATGCGTAAGTTTTACTTCTAAAACTATAATTAGGTGAATCTTTTGTACTAAATGATCGGCAGAATAATATGCATCATCACCTATGATTGTCAAAATACCATAACAAGTTTTACACCGCTTTTTTTTTTTTTAACTTAGGGTAAAAAGAAATTGAATTCAAAACCTTCGTTAAAGTAGAAGTAAAGAAGTACCATCAACCCTTTATTACTAAACTGTTAGCATATGAGTATAGTTTTACAACACCTATTGTTAGGATCAAATTATAGTTTAACCTTAACATGAACTAGGGAGGTAATTCGTGTAAATAAATTATATTCGTGTTGTGTTAATATAAAATATTAATACATTTTTATCATAATTTTTACAATTCATTTATTAAACGAATCAAATACTCAAAGATATATTCAATTTGTTTAATAAATGTATTATACGATTAAATATTATTAGACACGTTTAAATAAACGAATCAAATTTAATTGGTTTACGCGATTATACGATTCGATTCGTTTTGTAATTATATTGATTTAAAATAATAATAATATCAAATTCAATTCATTTAACATAATTAAACATATTTAAGTAATGATAAATATTCATTTAAATACAATTAAGTCACTATTAAACACGTTTAAGTCAACAATAATACTATTGATATAAAGTGTACAGTAATCAAATAATAAATTAAATAGTAATATGTCTTAAACGAATTGGCGAATTACAGAACTCAAATACATATTCGATGCAATCGACCCGTTTTTTAATCATATTAATTTTTTTATCTGTGTTAATCAAAAACATTTCGAATTCATGTCGAATAATTATATTGTAACTCATTTTGCCACTCTTAATATAAACTTGCTAAATCTTTGTTCCCTGCCCTCAATGAGACTTTTCTCATCCTTGCTCATCAGTCCCCTAGGTGGAAAAGTCACATCTAGAGACCAAATTTTGCCGAAGGCGTCGGCGGAAGGCCAGGACATGAAAGAGCTATCTTTCTATTAATTGTTTTTCTTATTATTTATTTATTGAAGAAAAAAAATGAGAGAATACATTCAATAAGATGGACTAAATGAATCATATTTCCTAAGATAAATTCTCTTGGTACATAAAGAGTCTTAACCGAGTGAAAAAATAAATAAAACCAAATTTAAACAGACATAGCAAGGACATGAAAATTATATGATACTTTCTACTTTTGTTGCATGAAAAATATCAGAGCCCCCAAAATGAGGGAGAATTGCAACTTTTCCCTCTAATAAATTTGAAAACTATCAAATTTGTTGTGTGTTTTTTTTTTCCCGATAAGCGATGGGTTGACTCGTTCTCTTTTTCTCTCAACTCTCTTAATTTTGGAAAGATCAATTTTATCACCTCTCAAATATTCCTTTTCTTATTCGGCTTTCTTGCATTTCAGTGTCTTTTTTCCTTTTCAACGTCTTTTCTTCTTTTCTGTCTTGTACGAGATAGTAGCCAGGGGTTCATCCTGGAGGACATTGTTTTAAATATGCCTAACTTCGGATTTGAGACGGCCCAATCCATTTTCTATTGAGATAGAGAAGTTTGGCTCGATTGAAAAACTTTTTGGAATATGTCCTGTCGCGATCTGAACTCAGGTTGGGATGGGTCAAGTCGAAAAAAATTCGGTAATATTTGGATAAGGTTAGGTTTTTCCTTCTCTCTTGAGCTGTTTTCAAAGTTGGGTTGGGTTATTTGTGCACTTTTTTTAATTATTTTTTATATATTTGTGTTTTGGACTTTGGACTTTACTTGAGTGTTTTTTTTTTAATATGAGGTTTGAATTTTAATTGAGTTTGGGACTTTTTTTTTTTGTTTGGTGTTTGAATATACATTATTTTTAAGATATGTTTGAAAAAATATTTAATATAATTTCATTTTGAAAACATATGGACTTCTTTCATTGAGTTAACTAGCTTAACCGAATCATTGAATCATCTTTCTAATTCTTCAATTCTCCCTCCAATTATAATTGAATTAAAATTTTGATTAAATTAAATAAGTTAATATTAAAGTGAATTATAAATTAATAATTTATGTAATACATTTTCTAATCTAATTTCATATTTCAATTATATGAGTCAAGCTAGTGAAGTAATTTCAACATGTTTAATTCATTCGTATTGAATTGGATTTGCTGTCATTGCAGTTGCACTAATACTGTCATAATAGACTATAGGAATGGATGTTATCTGAAATTTCATTTCAAACATAAGAGACACCAACCAACATATCTCTCTTCTTGTATTTGCAAGAGACTTATATTCTGATTCACAACTTGACCTTGCAACTGCAATCTACTTCTTTGATAACCAAGACACAAGATTGTTGCCTAAGAATACACGGTATCCTCCAATTGAGTTTTTGTCCTTTGAGTTACACCCCCAATTTGCACCATTGTAGGCTCAAAATAATAAACCTTGATTTGTTGTGTTCTTAAGAAATCTAAGAAGTCTTTTCCAGGCTTAGTAATGAGAAATGAATGGACACTCTATAAATTGACTCAGTTTGTTAACAACATAAGCAATTTTAGGCCTAGTTATAGTGAGATATTGTAAGGCTCCAATTGTAATTCTGTATATTGTAGGATATGCAAAAATGTCACCAATTTCCTTGCTTAGTTTATGCCTAATTATCATGGGTGTGTTTAAATTTTTTAATTTTAATTTCATTAAATGTTATAATTTTAATTCCAATTCCATTAAATTTTATAATCCTAATTCCAATTCTATTAATTTTTAATTTCAATCCCAATCTAATTCCATTAAATTTGATCATTCAAATTCTAATTTAATTGACGTCAAATTTTATCCCGATTCCAATTCTAATTATATTAAATATTATAATTTCAATTCCAATTCCAAAAAAAATTATAATTCTAATTCTAGTTCTATTAAATGTTACAATTCAAATTTTAATTTCAATTCCATTAAATTATATAATTCCAATTCCAATTCTATTCAATCTTATAATACTATTTCTAATTCTATAAAATGGTATAATCCAATTCCAGTTACATTAAATTTTATAATCCCAATCCAAATTACTATTCTATTAAATGCTATAATTCCAATTCCAATTCCATTAAATTTTATTATTCAAATCCTAATTCTAAAACCATTAAACTTGATAATTCAAATTCAAATTCCAATTCAATGGACTTTAAATTTTATAATTCTAATTTCAATTCGATTAAGTATTAAATGTTATAACCCAATTTCAATTCTATTAAATTTTATAATTCCAATCCCAATCACAATTACCATACTACTATAATTCTAAATTTTATAATTTCAATCCCATTCCCATTAAAGTGTGTATTATAGTCATCCGACCATTGATAGAGGATTAACTAAGAGGTTAATAAATTCAATGAAATACTAAGAGATGAGTTAAAATCCTATACTATATTTATTTGTAAATTCAACCATTTTCTTGTGTTTAGTTTAATTTGATAGAATTAGGTTAACTGAATTTTAGATTTTAGTTTTTTGAATAAAAGTAAAGTAGGTATAATTTTAGTACTTCTTCAAAAGAAATTAGATTGTATAGTCCATGTGGAATCGATACTTGGACTTAAAATCCTATATTACTTGATACGATAGCGTGATCTTGTGCTTAACTATTATAACATCAATCAAACACCAAAGTGGCCAAACTTAAGGATGGTTCATGTATGAAACTAAAGACCATTTATAAAATAAAATGCCTATTATTGTTTATAATCAGATAAATTGGTGTTGACTAATCATGAGAAATTTAAGATATACTAAAGGTATATCAATCATTATTTGAATAGTAAACATTATAAAGGTAAATTAATATTTTGTTTAAATATATAATGTGCATCCAAAGATCACATATATATTTTCATAAATATTTAATTACCTGGTAAAAATTATGAAGGCATTGAAACTATGATAATAAATATTGTAGTTTTTACCTAAAGGTAAGCTATAATAGATTCTTGGCTATTTATGTATCTGATTCCATTAAGTAAATTTTTAAGCATTTTATATTTGTAGCTGTTACTCGTCATTCGCTTGCTTATTCTGTTATCATCTTTAATGGATTAAATTTCTCTGAATGGTAAGAACAAGTCAATTTCCTTTTAGTTGCTTTGGATCTAGACTTAGCACTTTTGGAAGACAAACCTGTTGACCTTACAAATTCTAGCAGTGCAGAAGAGTAATTACATTATAAAAAATGGGAACGATCTAATAGATTAAGCCTTAATTTCATGCGAATGACTATTTCCAACAACATTAAGTCAATTATTCCATATACAAAAAGTGCAAAAGAATATCTTAGGCATGTGGAAGAAAGTTTTTGTTCTATGGATAAATCTCTCGCTGGTACTTTTATAGCCAAACTCATGACCATGAAGTTTTATGGGTCACGGAGTATGCAACAACATATCATCGAGATGTCTAATATTTCAACAAGGCTAAAGACCTTGGGAATGACAATAAAAGACTCTTTCTTAGTACGAAAAGGCTAAAGACTTTTTTCTTTTCCACTTATGTATGGACCATTCAAAATTAACTATAATACTATCAAGGATAAGTGGAGTGTTAGATTGTCTAGTATGCTTACTCAGGAGGAAACAAGATTGAAAAATCAATGAAGTTATTCCTTTAATCTCATGGGTCAAAAGGCTAGTAAAGGAATTAAAATGAAAGCCAACAAATTAAAAAAACCTACTAATATTTAACAGGTTAACAATAAAAGGAAAAGGCAAAGAAATGTTACTTTTGTAAGAAATATGGGCATTTTCAGAAATATTGCTCAAAACGTAAAGCTTGATTCAAAAAGAAAGGTATATCTAATACTTTTATATGTTTTGAAATAAATGTATTTAAAGTTCCTCTTAGTACTTGGTGGCTTGATTCTGGTACAACTAATCATGTATCTAATATGATGCGAGGTTTCTTTACGATCCAAACTATAAATTCAAGTGAGAATTTTTTATTTATAGGAAATCGTATAAGGTCTCCAATCGAAGACAAAGGGACTTATCATTTGATCTCAGACACTAGTTGTCATCTAGATTTATTATGAACTCTCTATGTACCTTTATTTTCTAAGAACTTGATTTGTCTATCAAAATTGATGTTTCTGGGTTTAATTTTAAGTTTTGGCATGGTTGTTTCAATTTACATAAGAATATATCCTTTATTGGTTCCAGCATTCTTATTGATGGATTACATAAATTGGAACTTGATGATGCCTTTGTTGAATCATTGCTTAATGTTTATCATAATATCATAATTAAGGGTAGTATGCCAAATGAAAGTTTTACTTGTGGCATTAATGTTTGGGACATATACCCAAAGAATGGTTAGAAAAATTAGTAAAAAAATAGATTCTTCCGAATCTAGATTTTACTGATCTTAGTTTATATGTGGATTACATTAAAGGAATGCAAATCAAATATAATAAGAAAGGAGCCATAAGAAGTACTCAACTTCTTGAAAGTATACACACTAATATATATGGAACCTTTGATGTTTCATCTTTTAATAAAGAAAGGTATTTTATCACCTTTATTGATGATTTTTCTCATTATGGTTATATCTATTTCCTTAAAGAAAAATCTCAAGCAGTTGACGACCTTGAGGAATACAATAATGAGGTTAAAAGACAATTAGATAAAAAGGTAAAAATCATAAAGTCAGATAGAGGTGGTGAGTATTATGTAAGACATAATAAATTAGGACAACGTTGAGGTCCATTTATAGAGTTCCTCAAAAGGAATGGTATTAATGCTCAATACACTATACCAGATACACCTCAACAAAATGGTGTAACAGAAAGACGTAATCAGACTTTAATAGATATGGTTAGAAGTATGATGAGTAACTCCTCATTAGGTAAATCTTTTTAGATGTATGCTCTTAAAACTTTTGAAAATCTGCTAAACAGAGTTCCTAGTAAAGCACTTTGAAATTGTAGATTGACAGAAAACCTAGTTTACGACACCTGCATGTTTGGGATTGTCCAACAAAAGCACACATTTATAATCCATATGAAAAGAAATTAGATTCTCGAATTGTTGCTTGTTACTTTATTGGGTGTCCTAAGAAATCTAAAGGGTATTTATTTTACTGTCCTAACTATAGTCTAAGAATTGTTGAAACAGGTAATGTTAAAATATTGAAAATAGTGAAGTTAATAGGAGTAATGAACAATAAAGTATGGATGTTAAGGATATTAAGGAAACTAAAGTGTTATTTTAAAAGTTGCAGAATGTTCTAACAACTCCAAAAAATATTTGAATAAAGAAACACTCCCTGAAGAAAATAACTCTCAACAAGTTAATGTAAATGAACCACAAGTTATAACATTAAGCAAATCTCAAAGAGAATGAAATCTAGCCATTCAGGATATTTATGTGGTTTATTTACAAAAATTGAATTTCGATATTGGAATCAATAAAGATCATATTTCTTTTTTACAAGCCATAGAAAATGTTGAGTCTGATAAATGGATTAATGCCATGAAAGATGAATTGAAATCCATGGAACAAAATAATGTTTAGGATCTCGTTGTATTGCCAAAAAATTCTAAAGGAGTCTGATGAAAATAGGTTTTCAAAACCAAACGTGACTCAAAATGCAATATTGAACGATATAAAGCTAAACTTGTTGCCAAGGGTTACACTTAAAGAAATGGCATTGTTTATAGAGAACCATTTTTACATGTTTCAAAGAAAGACTTATTAAGAATATTTATGGCTTTGGTTGCTCAATATGATTTAGAATTGCACCAAATCGATGTGAAAACAACATTTCTTAATGATGAAATTGAGGAGGAAGCTTATATGGAAAAATCAAAAGGTTTTAAAAAGTCAATACATGGACTCACACAACTTCCCGACAATGGTATATTGAGTTTAATAATGTCATAATGTTTTTTGGTTTTCAGCGAAACATCGTTGATCGGTGTATATACCAAAAGGTCAAATGGAGTTAGTTTATATTTTTAATCCTATATGTTGATGATATTTTACTTACTGCTAATGATTTAGGTATTTTACATTAGATCCAAAAGCTTCTCTCTAAGAATTTTGAAATGAAAGATATCGGAAAGGCATCTTATTTGATAAGAATTGAAATATTCCATGAAATGATATATCAAGCAAATTCTTGAGAGATTTAATATGAATAAATGTTCAACAGGAATTATTCCATTATAGAAAGGGGAAAAATTTAGTCTCATGCAATGCCCAAAGAATGAAATAGAATGTAAGAAAATGGAATTCATTCCATGTGCTTCAATTATGGGCAGTTTAATATATGTGCAAACCTACACGAGACCGAATATTAGTTTCGTGGTTGAACTGTTAGGCTGGTATTAAAGTAATCCAGGAATTAATCATTGAAAAGCTACAAAGAAAGTATTAAGATACTTATAAGGCACCAAGAATTATATGCTTATATATAAAAGAACCAACCATTTGGAAGCAATTGGTTACTTAGATTCAAATTTTGCTGAATGTTTTCATAGTAGAAAGTCTATGTTTAGCTATTTCTTTATTCTTTTAGTAGGAGCAATATTATAGAAAAGTAATAAACAATCTATCATTTCTTTATCCATTATAGAGGCTGAATTTATAGCATGTTTTGACTCCATAATATATGTATTATAGCTGCAGAAATGTATTACATGACTTGGTGTTGTTGACATTATTACTGAGCCACTGAAAATTTATTATGATAATGTTGCAACAATATGTTCCTCCAAAAATGATAAATACTCTGTAAATGTCAAACATATGGAATTAAAGTATTTTGCTTTGAAGAAAGGAAGTTCAGAAACAAAGAGTGTCAATTGAGTATATTCAAACTAATCTCATGATTGCAGATCTTTTAACTAAAAGGTTACAACAAAATACATTTAAAGAACATGTATATAAAATGGGTCTTAGTTGTATTAATGATGTTTTATAGTGATGATTGGGATACTCTAAGGCGACTAATGTGTTCCTGACATACCTTAATGAATTTATTATTTATCATGATGGTATATACATAATTGTTTCTAACGAGACATTGGTTATGAGACCTCATAAGAATCATTGAGAAATGATTTTTTATATATCATTAAAGACCGAAGTTTCAAAGGTTATAAATATTGTGGTATATAGAAAGAAGTATATTGTATAAAATAATATATAACCACCATAACCCATATTTAGTAATTTATAATATTGAGCTACTTAAGTTGAACATTACAGAGATGTGTTTTGCATGCACTATGTTTACTATTAATTTTAGTATTATTTGATTATCAGGCCAAGTGGGAGAATATTAAGTTATGCCCTGATTATGCCATAATAATCAAATAAATAAAGAACACTAAAATTAAATAGTGAAAGTAAATCTCACATATTCTTTTGGTTACTTGATGGACGTACCAAGTTAATGTCTACTAGATATCTAATTGAGAAGTTGTAAAATTATATTATTCCATAATTAAATGAGATATAATGAGACAATAACTAAGGATATTAAGGGGTACAAGAAGTTTAAAAGATACTTCTATTAACGCTTCCAGAAAATTCAAAAGATACTTCCATTAATGTTTTTGGGAAGATTAAATGGCACTTCTATAAATGCTTTTGGGAAACTTAAGAGGTATTTTGAATGATTAAGAAATCATGATGAACTTGAAAAATGGATTCATGTGTTTAGCCTATGATAGTTTAATGGATGATCATAGGGTAACAACTATGAGCTGCATGTAGGATAGACATATACCTAGCTGACATGCATGGTATTATTTAGACTTGATCTTAATAATTTACATTCTATTCCGATTACCATAGACATACAGATGATTGTTAAAGTATGTAATAAGTTATTCGACCATCGATAGAAGCTTGTGATGAAATTAGTATCTAAGCCAACAATTAGCATTAGAGGATTAACTAAATGGCTAATAAATCCAATGAAATACTAAGTGATGAGTAAAAACCCTTGATTATCTTTATTTGTGACTTCAACCATTTGCTTGTGTTTAGTTTAATTTGATAGAATTAGGTTAACTGAATTTTAGAGTTTAGTTTTCTAAATAAAAGTAAAGTAGGTATAGTTTTAGTACTTCTTCAAAAGAAATTAGATTGTATAGTACTTGTGGGATCGATACTTGGACTTAAAATCACACAAAGAGAAGAAAAACAAGCACACCAAATGTTTGCACGAATGCTTTCTATATTGCTGAAAAGAAAACAAAGCTATGAGATAAATTATACAAGTGAGAGTCTCCCCTTTATATACTAGCAGCCCTATATAATTGACGGCTGAGATCTAAATGATCTAACGATATATATACAAGATGGAATAATATTCCCTAGAATATTCCTAGATGCCATCACATATTCCTTGGAATATTCCTTTCTTAATTAAGGTAAACAACCCTAATAAGTCGCGGGCTTAACCCGGTTCTTCACCCATGTCAGCGGGTCTTCTAGAAGCTCCGGCCCGCAATCCATTCCAACAGCCCATATAGCCTCTAGGAGGCTTTGTCGCGCACTAAGTGTTTGAGAAAATGCTTGAGAACACTTGGGGCGTGACATTCTCCCTCACCAAATTCATGCAACGCCCTCGTTGCGTCTTCACTGGAAACTGCACACCTCGTTCATCAATCTGCCGCTGTGCGCTCTCGTATTTCCAGTGTGCCTCAATATCGGGTACCTCTTTCCACTTGACAATATCCTCATGCCTTGGAGGGGGATTCTTCTTTTGCACCTTTCGTCCATTGCAGATGAGTTTCGCCCCATTACTGTCCCATGCAAAAATCCCTAAAGGTCCTTGTTTCTGCTCCATGTCTTCTATACCCCCTTGGTATAGCTCCAAACAGCTCTCGGAAGGCAACAGATGCAGCTGTTATCTTGAAGGTATCCCTACCTTATGCGAGACGTTGCCAACCCTCTTGGCAATAGAAAATGGCCCCTCGTCCCTACAATCAAGGCCCTTGTAAAGTCGACGTGTTGTCTTGTGTTGTGGTGGAAGTATCGTCTCCATCACCAAGTCCCCCACATGATGCTTGACACGCCGCTGCCTCAAGTTACTGAGCGATACCCACACTCGCCAACTTCTTGAGTTACCCCCGCAACTCATCTAATCCCGGTTAAGGCATCTACATTGTAGTTGGAAGCATCAACCCTAACTCCAACTGTTTTCCATGCTCGATATCACCTTGATGTGGCTGCACCTATGGTATGTCAGTGGAGAGGAAATACCACATAATTAAAGAAAATTTGATTAGGGGAGATGTAATAATTTGTAGAGTTGACTTTATAAATAATATAGCAGACCCACTGACTAAGACCTTAACTCCAAAAGTGTTTGAGAAACATGTGGAGTCTATGGGTATAAATACTACTATAAATAGCACTAGAGCATGTGGGAGTTTGTTGATATTTGTGCTCACATACTATCCCATTATTGTATAAATATTTTATTTTATAATATTTATCCAGTTTATTATTTGTTAAATCGTTAATTACTATTATTAAATGGTTCAATGCTTATGACGCTATAGACATTATATGATCTGAAAAGGTTTAGATTTGGTCTAAAGAAGTTTAGATCAATGCTAAGAGTTTAGATCAATGCTAAGTGTTAACATCACTAAAAACTATAAGTGCTAAAAGGTTAGCATGTTATATTAATCATTGAAGGCTAAGAGTTAGAATCTTATTTGTGATGGTACAAAGACCTAAGAATACATTAGTAATAACATAGTTGCAAGAGTTGTAATAGGTGCTAAGAAATGTTATTATGCAAGTGTATTCTCAAATTATATATTTTTGGTCTTAATTCATCGATGTAGGTCTATCAATGGAATTCTTTTATATAGACCAGTGTATTGTATGCTCCCACCCCTTCACGCCACGTGTCCTTTAGGGCGGGCCACCCACTCAAAGAAATATTGGAGTCCCTCCTCTTTTCTTTCGTCTTTCCGAGGCTCGAACCTATGACTATATAGGGTTTTAAGAACACTGGGAAGCACTTATAGTACCACTTGAGCAAGCTAGCTCAAGTGAAGGGGTGGGGGCCCACAATAAAAAAGGTCCCATATCTATCAATGTATTATAGAATTGAGGTCATTAGGTGTAAAATTAGAATTGTCAGATTCATGAGCACTATTAGCCACATTTCAAGTCCGTCCAATACTAGTTGATCGGATCAGAGAACTACAGACTCAAGATCCACAAGTAGTTAAATTAAAGGGTAAAATTGAGTCAGGACAGCGGAAGGATCTTTCAGTGACCGAGGATGGCGTAGTAACATTGGGTCAGAGGTTATATTTTTCGGATGTAAATGAGTTAAGAAGAGAGATTATGAAAGAAGCTCATTCTTTTACATATGCTAAGCATCTAGGGAGCACAAAGATGTGTTGTACCCTAAAAGAGCACTACTGGTGGAAGGGCATGAAGAAAGATATAGCTGAATTTGTCTCGAGATGCCTAACTTGCCAGCAAGTAAAGGCTAAGCATCAGAAACTTGCAGGGCTCTTGCAACCCGTTCTGATTCTGGAGTGAAAATGAGAGAGAATAATGATGGACTTTGTAGTAGGACTTCTGTGTAGCCAGAGAGGCAATGACACAATATGGTTGATAGATTGATGAAATATGCCAATTTTCTGCCTATTAGAAGCAGTTATTCTTTAGATAAATTGGCTCAGTTGTATGTAGATGAGGTGGTATGACTCCATGGTGTTCCAGTCTCCATTGTGTCTGACAAAGATCCATGGTTCACTTTTCGATTTTGGCCCAGCTTACAGAAAGCTCTAAGCATAAAATTGACTTTCCCTACGGCCTTTCATCCACAGATGGATGGTCAGTTTGAGCGACAATTTAGACACTCGAAGATATGCTTAGAGCGTATGTTAAGGAGTTTAAGGGGAGCTGGGATATTCATTTGCCACTAATGGAGTTCGTCTACAATAATAGTTATCAGACTAGCATTAGGTTGGCACCATATGAAGCATTGTATAGAAGAAAGTAGAGAACTCCAGTTTATTGGGATGAGGTAGGTGAAAGGAAGCTAATCAGCCCAGAAATTGTCCAGATTACTTCGAAAAAGATTCAAATTATCAGGCAGAGATTGAAAATAAATAATGATAAACAGAAGAGTTATACAGATAACAGGAGAAAAGACTTGGAGTTTCAGATTGGCGATAAGGTCTTTCTGAAGATATCGCCATGGAAGGGAGTACTAAGAATCTGGAAGTGAGGAAAACTGAGTTGGAAAAGTGGCATATCGCCTACGGTTACCTGAAGATCTGGCTAGAATCCATGAAGTGTTTCACGTTTCTATGCTTTGCAAGTATATAGCAGATCCTTCGCACATTCTAAGGGAACAATTAATAGAATTGAACGAGAACTTGACTAACAAAGAGAAGCCTGTGCAAATCCTAGATCGGAAAAAGCAAGTGCTTTGTAATAAAAGCATTCCCTTAGTGAAGGTGCATAGTGTAGAAGAAGTCACGTGAGAACGTGAAGATTAGATGCGAGTACAACATACTCACCTCTTTGATGCAAGTATGATTTAAATTTTGAGAATGGAATTTTTTTATGGAGGGGTGAAATTATAATATCCAATCCCTATTAGTAGTTTGTGCCTAGATTTTGGTATAGAGTAATCAAGACACCATAGGGTTATCCAATTTTAACTCTATTAGAAATATTTTTTTATGGTGTACGTGAGAAATATTAGATCAAATTTGATAATTTCACACTTGATCGGAGCGTCGGACGACCTTAGAATATTCTTAAAATTTGTCTCTATTGGCTTGGATAAAGAAATTTTAATTTATTGCATGGATTTCCATTTAAGGGTTATGTATGAAACAAGTCTTTGTTAAGAAACATAATTTATATATTAGAGAATGGACCAATTAAAAACAATCTCATAGATTGTCAAGTTTAAAATTCTAATTAGTTCATTGGATTATTCTAACTAGATAGTTACAAAGGAAATAATTATATACTTAGTTTCTAACTAATGGTAATTTAGAAACTTAGAGTAAGTTAAAGGGCAAATTGGTCAATTGATGGAGCACTATATATATGTTGGAAGTGTGTAGACTTTTCAAGAGAACAAAAAACAAATACTTAGAGCAAAAGAGAGGGCAAATTCGTGCATGGTGAAGGGGGTGCTACTACAGTGAAATT
This sequence comes from Ailanthus altissimus, assembly GCA_946807835.1. NCBI lineage: Eukaryota > Viridiplantae > Streptophyta > Magnoliopsida > Sapindales > Simaroubaceae > Ailanthus > Ailanthus altissimus. The sequence continues at coordinate 5,954,499 of OX327689.1, forward strand.
TTAGTTTTTTTTCGTAATTTTTCATGCTTAATCAAGCCAAAATAAAGTTACATACCAATTCCTAAGCTCAATTGAAGCCTCAATTAGTAAAAATTCAAGAAAATGAGGTAAGAAAAGCATTGTTTAGTGAGATTTATAAGTGAGCTTTTAAGATTGCTTCAATTGATGTTCTTGTGTGTATTCTTGGTTTAGATTGAGTTAAATTCTAGTGTAGAGCTTGAAGGAGTCATCAATTTGAAGAAATTGGCAAGGTAAGAATTAAGGTTTTGGGTGATTTGAGTATAGAAACTTCAATGGGTTGTAATTAGGACATTAGAATAAAATTGGCTTGATTTTGATCTAATTAGAATAATAAATTGAGAAAAGAAATGTGTTGGAACATAGGGTGAAATTCTGCCACTTTAGAGAATTTTGATTGAGTTGTTATATGTAAGTGGTGTTTATGTATGTGATTGATGGAAAAACCAAAAATGAAGAAAATGGGACATAATTGTCCATTTTTGAAAGGTGAAGGAAAATTATGTCCAACCAAGTTATAAAGCGTTTAATAGTTTTCAGGGCGCTAGGTGGTGAGTTAGATTAGATTAAATAACTTCGTAAATAAAAATCGGAAGTAGTATACATCCGGGCTTTATATGCCGATAAGGGCGTTTAGTAGTTAAATGAGCTTCTACCATTCAATTTGGTTCTAAACGTCATTTATGGCGCGTAGGTGAAACAAATCGAGACCGGTAACAAGAGTAGAAATTTGAAGCGAAATTGAGCACAGAGCGATTGTGAGTGAAAATTTGCCATTTCTTTTATCTTTCAGTTATTATATTTCTGCATAATGAAAATGTATGTTTAGGTTATCGTTTCCAGCATAAGGATTATAGGTGAATGAATTCAAGGGGTAGAATATTCATTTCAAGGCATGTAAACTTTGATGAGATATAATTTTCCTTTGACAATGATGTTTCCTTTAAGTTTTTTACAATTGTTTCTTCTATTCCTAATGAATTAGTTCAAAATAATACATTAGTTTACTCTCATCAAACACTCTTCCCTATAAATATAACTGATACAATACATGTGCGTTTCCCAAAGTAAAGTAACATGCATAATTGCTCTCCAGTTTATGAAATTAATGGAGAATAATTGAATACTTAACAACCTTTCAACTCTGAAAATGCCCATGTCAATACCAATACTCCCAATATTTGAAACACAAACAACTCACATCATAACAGTGATAAACTCTCTCATTCACACTCAAATGCCACACATACCCACACCAACTTAAACACTTCACCAAATATTTTAAAAATAATTGTGTGCAAAATCAAGTTGAAAATGTACATCCCATAATAACAAGATCTAAGAATAGGATACATAAGCCCAAGATATATACTGCTTCTTTATCATCAAGTACAAATAATGTACCAGAAACAACAGCACTTGCACTAGATATACCAGAATAGAGAGCGGCTATGACTAAAGAATTTAGAGCATTGATTAAGAACAAAACTTAGACTTTAGTTCCTAGAGACAAAAACCAGAAGATAGTAGGTCATAAATAGGTGTTTAGGATTAAAAGACATCCATATGAGAGCATTGTCAGATATATGGCCAGTTTAGTGGCCAAAGGTTTTCACCAAACTCTAGGAATTGATTACATTGAAAGCTTTAGCCCTGTGGTAAAAGTGAGTACAATCAGAGTTATTCTCAACTTAGCATTATCTAAAGGATGAAAATTAAAGCTGGTAGATGTCAATAATGATTTCCTGAATGGGGATCTAAGTGAAATAGTTTACATGACACAACTTGAAGGCTTTATAAAATAATACAAAGCTAACCATGTATGCACATTACAAAAGGCATTATATAGTCTTCAGCAAGCACCTAAAGCCTGGTTTGACAAGGTCAAAAGTGCTTTAATTTGATGAGGATTCTCCAATCTTAAATATGATATATCCGTCTTCACTTAGGGAATTTCAAGTCATATTATTATCATGCTTGTTTATGTCGATGGCATAACCATAACAGGTAATAACTCAGACTTGATGCAGCACTTTATAACAAAGTTAAACAAGATTTTTGTATTGAAGGAATTAGGTGATCTACATTGCTTCTTGGTGATTAAAGTCACCAAGCTTGGAAATGCTTTACATTTATATCAGCAAAAGTATATAACTGATCTGTTAATAAAAACAAATATGACTCAAGCTAAAGGATGTCCAACTCCCATGAGCTTTAGCCTCAAGCTGTATGAAGAATCAGATAAATTGTTTCTTCATATTACACTATATAGAAGTGTCATTGGGACACTTCAGTATGTCACACTGATAAGACCTGAGATCTCTTTTGCAATAAACAAACTTATCTCGTTCTTGTCATGCCCTATAATTACACATTAGACCTATTGTAAAAGCATTTTCAGGTATCTACAAGGTTCCAAGGACATGGGGCTGTTGTTTGAACAAGGAAAGCATTTAGGCTTAATGGCTTACACAGATGCAGACTAGGCTTGTGATGAGATTGATAGAAAGTCTGTGAGTAGTTATTGTGTATTCATTGCTGGTAATATAGTTTTTTAGAGATCTAAGAAGGAAAAAGTTATGTCTCATTCTAATACTAAAATAGAGTATCGTGCCTTGGCACAAGTATCAGCAAATTTAGCTTGGCTTGTTTCATTGTTCACTGAACTTGATCTGCAAATAAATGGAATTTCATTGATTTGGTGTGTTAACCAAGGGGCAGCAACCTAAGCTGCTAATCCTGTGTTTTATAATCAAACCAAGCATAAAGAGGTCTATGTTTACTTTGTTAGGGACAAAGTTCTGAACAAAGAAATTGACATTCGATATGTTCTTACTGAGCATCAAATTGCTGATCTATATACAAAATCAGTGCCTATTTCTCATTTTCATAGACTAGCTAACAAACTCAAGCGTCTCCCTAAACCTTTGACTTTGAGGGAGGATGTAAGCCAGAAGGAATGATACAGCTAAGGGAGCTGCTGACGTGGCTGAAAAGTACTGATGAGAAGCCAAGCTGAAATAGGATTGGTTGAAAAAGAATATTTATCAAAAGAATTTTTAACTAACTTTCAGACCCAAAATTTGTTTCCGTAACAAACTTGTGCTAGCTGGCGCTTTTCTGTTTTAGCATTTTTTTGATTTATTTCTGAGTATATATTTAAGGTTGTATATAATTCAATCAGTTAATGAAAGTAAAAGAAAAAAGTTCAGATTTCGGTTTCATCTCTTCTCTGTAATTTTTTCTGTCAATTTATCGGGAAAAATACAAAACTTTGATTTTTCTCACTAGGATTAATGTATGACTTTGGTGATGGGAAGATGTATTTCTTCACACGCATAAAGGCAATAGGGTCGAAGGGAAAAAGGTTTAAAGAACAATACAACGTGATAAGAATCAAGGCAAAGATGGAAACAGATGACAAAGATCATCACATCTAGCAGATACAGGAAGATGCTGGAAAAACTCTGGGGCGCGCCGTGAGGTCAATAGTAAAAATAAAGAGCTTATCGGTACCAAGACGTTGCTGATCTTTTGCAAGGAAGATGAAGAATATAGTAAACAAGGATAGCAAATGAAGGAATATATGCTTGAGAAAATTTGGACGAAGAACTCGGCGAAAAGGCAGTTTATATTTTTATATTATAACTTTATGTACTTTTAGGAAGTTAAATTATGATGTCTTAATCTTACTTCTCATATATACAATCTATCCTTTTTGTTCTTTAATTAGTTTGCTTGTTTCTAAATTAATTAAATCAACAATGCAGCTCTCTGGGCCAATATTGGTTCTTTGTTTAGTTTATTAAAACAAAGAGCACGAGCAAAACCCTATTCCTAGTTCTAGGAAGGGCCCACGCCCTGCTGGTCCTGAATTTAAGTTTTCATCCAAACTCTAAAGAACCTCGAGGTGCCATTGTTCCAGACGTGAAAATTCCATACCAGGTTCCTGATTATACTTTCCATAACCCTGCCTCAAGTAATTACCCAGACATACATATGGACTTCACAAATTGTTTTCCGACACTAGAAAATTGAATCTTGGTTACTCGATGATGAACAAACTGTTATAAGTCATCATCAGCTACAGCTCTTGCCTGACAACATAACCGACACTTTTTTTCCGAACCCAAATCACAATCTTCACTCAATGTTCCTTGACGAGTCACGTGCCACTAATCCAAATGCCCACATTCCAAATCAGAGTTTTTTCTTGGAAAATCCAAAAAATGATGCCTTGGCATATTTGAATCACAAAGCTTCAGTCACTACTCTGCTGAATGTTTGGCACTCACTGATCAACAAAACTTTATGGGTCATCAGCCGGCTCAACACTTGTCCAATAATATATCTAAACCGATTTTCCCGGCCCAATTGACAATCTTCGCTGCGGCATCCCCCACAAGTCTCAATCCTTGGCCCTCGGCAAGAGTTTCACGTTATCTACTGCCGCTGGAGGTGGTCAGCTGGTGAGAGTTGATTGTGCCGGGATTGAATTTCATTCTCCATGGTCTTCAGTTGGCTAGATATTTCATCATCGTCGTGCCTTCTCCAAATTAACAGAGATTACATTTGTCACTTTTTTTTCCCACTTAGTTATTTATAATAATTCTCATGGTTGTAATCCTACTCTAGAGCGTACGTATTGAGGGTTAAGGGGAGATTTAAGTTTAGCATCAGTCTTTTCTTAAGATCAGCCTTTTGCTCTAATACCCCTTTGTCAATAGAAGCATATAATTGCAATATAATATCATAAATATAAGAACTAGATTAATATAATATCATAAATATAAGATTCGATTATATATTCCTCATTTCACTATTATAAAAATGAGTTTTATTGAGATAATGTTACTGATACTTTTCTAAATAATGTCACTGAATTGTTGATATCATAGTATCAAAAAAATGTAATAATAACAAATTATTGATACTATAATATTAGAAAATGAAGTGTCAGCGAATTAGTAATACCTTAGTATCAGAAAGGTTTTTTATTTAAAAATTTTAATTATCAAAATAAATTTTAATTTTTAAAAATTAATATAACATCCAAAACGAAGTCATTTTTTTGCTTTTTTATAACATTTTTGGGTATTAGATAAATTTAAGTGTTTATGCTTTTTATAAAATTTTTTTTTGTATTTTTATGTTAAATCTTATAATTGGTCCAACTCCAATTTCACTTTTAATTAAGTTAAAAGTTATAATTCCAAATCCAATTATACTATTGACTACTAATTTCAAATTCAATTTCAATTATGTTAACTGTTAAAATTCTAAATTAAATTTTAATTTCAATTACATTAAATATTATAATTCATGATACTTCAATTTTAATTTCAATTACATTCAATGTTATAATTATGATTCCAATTCTAATTTCAATTACCTAAAAACTACAATTTTAAATCCAATTTTAATTATGTTAAATGTTATAATTTTAAATACAATTTTAATTACATTAAATATTATAATTAAAATTAAAGTATGACGAAAATATATACTTAGAATAGTATGAGCAAAATATATACTTAGAATAGTATAGTATATGTAATCCAATTTCAAATTTGACTAGAGGTGGGCAATGATTCGATTTAAATGAAAATCGAATCAAGCCGAACCAAACCAGTTTAGGGTTCGGTTTAAAGTTTGGTTTATTTTTTTAGAACCAATCAATTCAATTTTAATTTAGTTTCGATTCGGTTCGGTTCAATTAGGTTAAAACAAAAACAATACACTAAAAACCAAACCGGTTCAGTTTGGTTTCAGTTCGATTCCAACCTAAACTAAACCGAAATTGAAAATACCTACTCCTAATTTTGACTAGTTAAATATTATTATTTTAAAACAAATTTCAAGTACGTTAACTATTATAATTATGTATACATTTTCAATTTTAATTACGTTAAATATTATAATTTCAAATTAAATTTCAATTTCAATTACATTAATTCTTATAATTTAAATTCCAATTTCAATTTTAATTTACATTCAATGTTATAATTCTAATTCTAATTCTAATTTTAATTATGTTAAATGTTATAATTCAGAATCCAATTTCAGTTTCAATTATGTTAAATGTTATAATTTTCAATCCAATTTTAATTATGTTTATGTTATAATTTTGATTATAATTTTAATTTCAATTACGTTAAATATTATAATTTCGATTTGAATTTCAATTTCAATTACGTTAAATGTTATAACTTTAAATACAATTTTAATTACATAAATGTTATCATTAAAATTAAAATATGAACACAAAATATAATTAGAATAGTAAGTCTATATAACTACATGTAATAATTTAAATTAGAAAAGTTAACAAATTTATTATAATTTTAATTTATTTAAAAGACAATTTTAAATTTAAATTATAAAATTTAAAATATAACTAATAGTTAATTAATTACGTGTAATAATTAAAATTACAAAACTAATGAATTTATTACTAATTTTAATTTATCTAAAAGAAAATTTTAAATTTAAAAATAACTAATACTTATTTAATTACGTGTAATAAAACAAATCATAAAAAGCCAACCAATTTATTATTAATTTTAATTTATTTAAAATAACACTTAAAATTACATTATGAAATCCAAAATATATCTCATGATTATTTAATTTAAATAATTAAATTTATTTAATTAAAATAAAACATATTACATTTTCGTTAAATAATAAAATGCCTCACAAAAATATAAAATACTTCACAAAAGACTTCATTTTAGAAGAAAAAAAGAAAAAAAAAAACAAATACCTACTAACTACATTAGTAATGTTCTCTCTCGAGGCTACAGTAACTCTCGAAATTCTCCTTTATCTCTACGACTCTATCATGCTAAAAACTATACTCTTTTTTTTGTCTTTCTGCACTACATGGCTTTGCATTGTTACCAACTGTTTAGGGAGTAATTCGGCCTAACCATTGAGTTCACTCTTCTTTCTTATCCTTCAAACCCTATCCTAAATCTTTAAATCCATCAAACCCAATTCAAATCTTTGATGTTCAGTAACGAAACAGCGAAGTTGAATCCTGAAATTTGATGCCTGAAGCGGACAGAGAGGCATAGTTACTCCCAATTCTAATCTTTGGTGTCTGAAAATTTGAACTTGTGAGTTATTTGTTGCAGAAATCTAACTTATCTATTTGGTTTCCATCTTTGCTTTTGTTTGTGTATGGGTACAATCCTTTCATCTCTCTGTTTCAAAAATATTTCAGTTCAGTTTTGATTGCCTTGTTTTTTTTTTTTTAAATTTTTTTTTGATTTCTGCTTGTAATAAATTGGTCGGCTATGGTTGGGGAATTCCATTGTTGTTCTTGGTAATAAGTTGGTCTCTTAAGCTCATGCCTACAGCTCTGTAGCTAAAAGGCTCCCGGCAAGTCATGTAGTGAGTCTGCATCAGATTTTGAAAAAAATTCGTCGATTGTTTTGTAAGAAGAGGGTTTTGAGTTTATACTTTTGTCTATACCCGTTTTTGCAATTTTAAGAATCTCAGGCGTAAGATTATACCAGGCTTGCTAGTATTTTATCAATTATTTCTTGTTTGATCACTGCAAAAAGAAATCAATTTTATATAAATTTGGTTTATATATTCTAATTAGAGAGAATGGAAGTAAGTTTACTAACTTGAAGTTTAACAAAGAAAAGTCATGGCTTCTCTTCTAGTTCACAGCATAACGTTTAACAAAGATGCATCGTTATTACAATGTCATTTTACCTGTCCTCATTTCTATGATTTGGGCAAAATTATATTCAATTTCAAATCTCTTTATCGAATATTACAACACTTCCTTGTCTATATAAAATCGTTGTTCTTGTGGCCTTTCTTCATGACCGAACAAGCAATAATGATAAAAAGAAAGCATAGAAACAAGGACTACACCCATCTGTGAGCATTGTAGATTAGCAAAAGGAAAACTGCACCAAAATAACAATCTTGAGAAGGTTGAAGCCGAGAAACAAGAAGAACAGCCACCATCTGTGATCAATCTTGCTGTCGTTCTTGCTGGGCTTGCATTTGAAGCATACACAACCTCTCTGTAATTACTTCTTTCACAAAACTACATTTTATTTTTGTGCCTATGTAATTTACTTGACTAGTATTGAGCTTTATTAACTAATACTAAAAAAAAGAACATGGATTGATGTGTGTGTACGCACGCACTTTTGGTGTGTGATTAGAGAAATATTGGGTGGAAAGAGGTTAATGCTCAGGTTGAAAGACAGTTTATCTTTTAGATTATGTCACAGTTTTTCACACTCACAAGCTTACAAATTAGTTGATTCAAGAATATTTCACAATTTCCCACCGGTGACTTCTATTTCTATTAAAGTTTTATGGGTATTTAATTAAGCTTTCACAAATTAGATGGGTATTTTTTATTAGTGAAAAATGAAAGCAAAAGACTGGGTTTGTTAAAAATAATTTTTTTGATTTCGACAGTGTTTTCAAACTTTTTTAGTTATAATTTGTTGTAAAATACTTATTTTAATTTTCCTTCAATTGTACTTCAGCCAGATTCTTTTTTGGAGAGAAAAAAGAAAAATTCGCAAATTAAGTACTAAAAGGCATCTGTTGAAAGGTCCATGAAAATTACTCCAATCTTTTAGTTTTACCAATACTAGCTTTGGAATTTGGGATAATAATGAGAGAATTGCATTGAAAGTTTAGTCACGTGCTTCTAGGTTACATTTTCCAAGCATTTAACTAATCTAATCTAATGAATTCGATATTTTGTAGTTAGTTTTCTAGAAATTTAAGTTTCAACAGAAAAAAAAAGTTTGAATCACTAATCAGTCTTTTTTGTCTTCCCTCTCTCTCCCTTTTTCTCTCACATTAGTTTATTGTTGGATTCTTTGGGCTTTTCTTTACCGTGATGTGGTACACCGAGTTGGCTTTGCTTTTTTTTCTTTCTCCTTAATTTTTTTATATTTGCCTAGCTTATTAAGATATTGTTATTTATTTTTTTATATCTCATAAATTTTATCAAAATTTTGATAAAGTCTCCACTATTTTTCAAACATTCTAAACCTATAACTTAAAAATATTAACACTTTTATAAAACTCAATTTATTATACTTTTAAACTTTTCATTTCTTATCCACCAACTATCAACATCAAATGAAAAATATATTTATAAACTATTAATCAATAATTTTTTGAGTGTCATGGACAATATGAAAGACATTATGACACCAAATAATAAAAGTATAGCATAATATATATTACTGCTAGAAAAAGGCTTTTAGTGATAAAAAATTGCTATCAAAAATTATATTTAGTGATACGAAATTTCTATTATCAAAAAAATACTTTAAGAATCACTAATAGAAAGAATTTATCACCGATCTATGATAGATGCATTCTATGATAGAATGCATCTATCACTAATTTCTGACATCATTTAATGATAGAAAATATCTATTATTAAACTGTAATTTTTATCTTACATGTACAGAATATATATGGCACAAAATGCATATGTGTTCGATAACATGAATGTAGATTTGACACCTAGTACTATAAATAACGTAAGTGTGACGTTATTTTGCTGACGTAAAAAAAATATATTATAAGGTCATCAAAATACATTATTTGTCATGAATTTTTAATAGTTTTTATTACAAATTTATTATAAATGTGTAACACGAATTTGTGATCGACGGACATCTAAATTATATTAAATATTTTAAAATATTTATATAAATAAAATATATATTACAAAAAATATATATTCATAGTCAATTGTTCACGTGATCATCAATTGTGAACTTTTATGAATTTAAATTTATTCATATATTTATATTAAATATTTCTTATATAAATAAAAAATAAATATTACAAAAATTAAAATATTCAATAAATATTATTCTCTAAATATTCAATTAACCATAATTCAAACATCTTTCTGTTGACGAAAAAACATCATAATCATAAAGGTATTAATTCTGCTTTTTGGAGCCTTCAAGATTGAAAAGCACATAGGAACTGTCCTCCTTGGAACTCAACAACTAACACAGCAAGATCCTGACAACTGATAAATTCTGAATTACCCGAGGAATTGCTTATGACCTAAGGATAAACAGAAATGATTGAGATTATAAAATTTAATGTAAAGTGAAATAAAATTTGAATTATTAAATTTAATATAATTGGGTTAAAATTAAAATTATAAAATTGGGAGTAGGATTATAAAATTAAATGTAAATTGAATTGGAATTTTAATTTTTAAATTTAATGTAATTAGAATTAAAGTTATAACATTTAATGGAATTAAAATTAAAATTGAATTGAGATTATAAATTCAATGGAATTGAGATTATAAAATTTAATAGAAATAGAATTGGTATTGAAATTTTAAAATTTAGGGATATTATCATGAATGCCATTAAGGTATTGGTTAATTTCAATAAAATCTACTAAGCTAAGAAATAGGCAAGAATGTCTAACCATTTGGGAATCTTCTACTAAAATTAAATATTAAAAGGGTAATATTTTTATTTATATGTTATTTTATCCAAACAACCCTTATCCCATATCTATACATGCTTATTTTTGTATTCAAACACATTTAATCTCTTATTCAAATAATATTATTCTTATATCTAAATAATCATATTTTTTTTAAAAGACCGCTGGTAAATGGGCCATTAACCAGCAACCAAAATAGTCGTTGGTCTGATGACCAAATGGCCATTGGTTACCAAATTAAAAATATACGTAAAAGAAAAATATTATTAATTTATTATTAAATTTTTTTTTTTAGAAAATGGTGCTCTCTAGAGGTAAAATATATTTCAAATGGTAATTTAGTTATTTAAAGTAATTCTATTAATTTTAACAAAATATTTCTTAACGGTATTGTCTAGTTCAAAACTAGTAAATTTTACTAATATTAAGCTATACATCAAAGATATTAATGATAATATCCTTAAAATTTAATATAAATTAAATTTAAATTTGAATTATCAAACTTAATGAAATTGGAATTGCTATTGGTATTGGTATTATAAAAGTTATTGTGAATTGAATTAGAATTTAAATAATCAAATCTATTGTAACTGGAATTGGAATAAGCAATATAAAATTTAATGGATGGAATTGGTATTGGGACTATAAAAGTTAATTTAAATTGAATTAAAATTTGAATTATAAAATTTATATAATTGAAATTGGGATTTAATTATAAAATTTAATGTAAATTGAATTAAAAAATTTAATACAATTATTGAAATTGAAATTGAAATTTGAATTATAATCTTTAATGAATTACATTTCGAATTGAGATTGGGATTTTAAATTTAATGGAATTGGTTTTATAATATTTAGTAGAATTGGAATGTGAATTGGATTTAGATTATAAAATTTAATGAAATTGTCATTAAAATTATACCATTTGATAAATATTTAATTAAAATTATAACATTAACAGAATTGGATTTGGTATCATATAATTTAACATAATTGGAATTTGAATTATAACATTTAATACATAAAATTCGACTTATAGAATTTAATGCAATTTTGAGTTAGAATTGAAACTATAAAATTTTAATAGAATTTGGATTCAAATTATAAAATTTAAAATTTGTAATAGTATGGTATCTACAAATATAACTGAAATATGCAATTGGATTATAAATATTATTACATAAACTATTAATTTTTTTAATTCTTTATAATACTAAAAAAATAAAATTTAATTTAATCAAAATTTCTAAGTCACTTAATCCCTTTTAGCTATGATAGGAAGGAATATTGGAAAATTAGAAATAGGATTTAATTCAATTAATTCAATAAAAAAGTTCATATACGTTTTCAAAATAAAACTTAATTAAATATTTCTAAAAATAAAACTTAATTAAATATTTTTAAAAGAATATCTTAAAAATAAAATAAACTTAAATACAAAACAAATCTCAAGCTCAATTAGAACCCAACGTTATATAAAAAAAATTCAATCAAAGTCCAAAGCCCAAAACACAAATATATCAAAAAGAATTCAAAAAATCCATAAATAATCTAACCAACTTCTAAACCAGGAAAAACTTCAGCCTAACCCAAATTTGTTTCCTAAATGTTTTCCAAACCCGACCCATCCTAACTTGAGTTTGAGTCAAGTTCGAACATGTCTCAAAAAAATTTTTAATCGAAATGGTAAAAAATGGGTTGGGTCGAATTGTTTAGAACTCAACCCATTCTAGAAATTGCGCAGCCCTAGGTGTTAGGACTAGACTACCTATGTAAAGGATGTCGATTTTAGGGCAACTTTTGTGGAGAGTGAGGTCTTTACTCTTTGATAAGAAGTTCTTTGACTTAAGGGAGCATCTAATGAGTCTCAATCATTAGTCATGACTTTTCAGAGGAAAAAGTTTCCTTTGGGAGGAGAAATAAAGGAGTTATCAAGAGAACTCAAGGCTTATTGGGCTAAAACTTATGAGAAGGTAGAGATTCACTTTGGTAAAGGGGTTAATATAAGCTATGACAGGTATATCCAATTCGTCAAGGAGCATAATCACAATTTGGACTTTTGTTTAGCATGAAGAGGCGACATTTGCTCAATCTGATTTCGTGGGTAAAGCCGGAGGCCTTTCTCCAACTGCAGTTGATGTAAAGCTCGCCCAAGTTACCTCAATTGAGGATGCTCAAGTTGCTACGGACTTTCCCTTACCTTTTAGATTAGGAATTTTTTTTGTAACTTGGGTTGAGCCTTTTTTTTTACACATATTCTTTTTTATTAATAAAATGAAGTGTTTTTTCATTAAGCAAAAGCATTTAATTTTTACTTGTTTTATGGAATTTGTTTTCTATCTTAATTCAGAAGTAGCTTCATTGTACCTTTTAACTACTTTCTAACATAGGGGACTTGGTCTAACTTTTATTGCTTAAAGTAGTTATGCAGATTTTTACCCATTCTATTTAGTGCATTGGCTAATTGAGGAGTTATAGGGGTTTTGTCCTGTACCCTTCCATTTTTTAAAAGAAAGGGGTCGTAGGGGTCTCATTCATCTTCTTTAGAGTTTCCTCTAACAAATGGTACCTCTCCTCATACCTTTGGTTCTTCTCTGACTAAAAGGATCATAAGTCCGCACCGTGTACCCTTTGGGTCTTCCTTTAACCAAAAGGGTCATAAGGGCCTTACCTTATACCATTAGGTCTTCCTAACAAAAAAGGTCATAATGGCCTTGCGTCGTACCATTTGATTCTTCCTCTGACCAAAGGGGTCAAAAGGACTTCACTTTATACTATTTACGTCTTGCTCTCACAAAAGGGGTATAAAGGCCTTTCCTTGTACCCTTTGTGTCTTCCTCTAGCTAAAAGAGTCATATGAGCCATGCCCTGTATCTTTTAGGTTTTTCACTAACCAAAAGAGTAATAGAGACCTCACCCCGTACTTTTTGGCGAATTGGCCAATTGATAGGGTCATATAGGCCTCTTTCTATACCCTTTAACTTTTGCAATCAAATGGGTAGTAAAGGCCTCACGATATACCCTATGGCATATTAGCCAATTGAAGGCGTTGTAGGGGCTTACCTTGTACCCTTTAACTTTTGTTACAAAAGAAATCAAGTGGCCTCACCCCGTCTCCCTCAGCTTTTAAGACCAAAGGGTCATAAGTTCGCGCTTATAAAAATTTGGTGTATTTGTTAGATAAGGGAGTTATATGGGCCTCAATCGTTATACCTCAGCTTGAGGACTGAAGTTGTTGTAAGGCCTTCACCATGTACCTCTTTGAATATTAACTAACTGAGGAGGTCATAATGTCCTCGCTCTGTGCCCTTCAACTTTTGGACCAAAAGATGTAGTAAGTGCCTCGCCTCGTTCCCCTTAGTTTTTGGGACCGAAAAGGTTGTAGGGGCCTTACCTCATGCTCTTTGGTTAAATAGCCCTGGTTATAGGAGACTCGCTCTGTACCTTCGACTTTTGGGACCAAAGAGGTTGTAGGGCCTCACCTCGTACCCTTTAGTGTATTGGCTAGTTGAGGGAGTGGTAGAGACCTCGTCCCATACCCTTTGACCCTTCAATCAAACGATGAGGGTTATAAGAAGCTTGTTCTATACCCCTTAAGTCTTTAATCAATCAAGGGGGTTATAGAGGGATTACCTTATACTGATAGTTCTTTTACTTACCAAAGGGGTCATAAGGGCCTTGCCACATACCCTTTGGTTCTTCAATTAACTGAGGAGGTCATAAGAGGCTTGCTTTATACACTTTATCTCTTTGATCAACAAATGGGATCATAGGGGGCTTGCACTATATCCTTAGGGTTCTCTACTAACCAATAGGGTTATAAGGGCTTCGTCTCATACCCTTTGGTTCTTTGATCAACTGAAGGGTTTATAGGAGGCTTCTTTATACCCTTTAGGTCTTCTACTACCCAAAGAGGTTGTAGAGGCCTCACAAATACCCTTTGGTTATTCAATTAACCAATGATGTCATATGAGGCTTGCTCTATACTCTTCGAGTTTTTGCAGTTGGCATTAATGTTTAGCAATGATCATTTGGGTTATTAAATAATGTGTATAGAGCATTAACTAGTCCTTTTTCTCTTATTTTTTTATTTTATATAATGGTTAGTTCTTAGATTTCTTCTTTTGCATATCTGATCTATAATCTTCAAATTGTCAATCTCTATAACTTTTTATTAGCTTCTCATAGACATTGCCAAATTGTTAATCCCAAAATTTCATCAATTAAAAGTCAACGAGTCAAATTTATTAGTTGTTGGAAATGGTTATTAGGGTTTGTAAAATAAACATAAATATACAACAAAACACAATATTATAGTGGCTCAGCTCAATATTGGCCTAAATCTGCTCCCTCAAGCCTAATAAACCCACTCTTATAGCACAATTGATAACTTAACTCCTTTGGGCCAGGTTTGGCACCTATGCGCCACTAATTTGGGAAAAGTCAAATTTTGGTAGTTTTGTATCCCAAAGTCAATTTTTGGACTCCTATAATGCATGAGCTCTTATTCTAACTAAGAATAGAATTTTTATGGACATTTTCAACACTAAACAAACCCTTGTAATTTATTAGAATTGTCAATGCATTGATAAGAAAAAGAATAGAGGGTTGTGGTAGCTCTAGAGTGCTGGGCATAGCTGTAGAAGAATGCTTGAGCATTAGGGTGTGTAAGATAACATTGGTAGATCCTTTGGAAGCTCGTCTATTGATGTATTCTTTGATGATTTCTTTTGTTAGTTATTTGTGAACTGGTGAATGAAAGAAGCAAGGATTTAAAGATCCACTGTTAAATAAGGGAGTTATTGCCATTCCATGCATATTCTTATCCCTTGTGTGATTGATTGTTATCTTTATTGCATGTTTGATCTTATGATTCTTGTTTTATTTGTAAAAGAAGTGTTCCGCACATGTTTTAAAATTTTAGGATACTAAATACCGACTTATAAGATATTTGGTCTCGGGGTAAAATTCCTAACAAGTTGGATTAAATCTAGAAAGAAAAGAAAAGTCGGAGAAAAAGAAAGAACAAATCGGCTTAATAAGTATAAAAAACCTTGGGAATGACAATCTCAGAGTTACAATGTGATTTTAAAATGTCACATCACTGCTAACGGTTCAGGTTCTAATTGGCAAACAAGACAAAGCTTCAAGAGAAAAAAGAAAATGCTCAAATTTAAAAAAGTAAAAAGGGAGAGATAAGAAAGTAGTAATGACAAAGTATCCCTACAAGGCACTTATGTAGAGAAAAGTACAGAGATATAGCTATTTGAATTTGAATTTTGTTTAATGAAATGAAATCATTAATGTGATTTCGTTAATGTCATTTGTGATGGCTAAAGTCGTCCAAAAAGGAATCGTAAATTTTTTTTTTGTTTTATAGTGAATTGAGTATGCTAGTATTTTCAAGCACCCACCAAGGCTAGCTTGCGCACTGTGAAAATAATACTTCATTACCTTCAAGGAACAGTGGATCATGGTGGTATACTTTTATCTCAAACATAATTAAGACCCTCTATAATTTTTTTGATTCAAATTATGTAAGGAGTATAGTAACACAAGGAAGCACATCTTAATTTTGGATTAATCTTGAGGCTAATTACATCTAATGGAGTTTAAAGAAGCAAACCACTGTGGCATGTTCCATTGCTTTAATTATTGCTAAATTACTTTAGATCAAATTCCATTTATAAGATATTGGCCTTGTACGCCCCTACCTCTTCACGCCACGCGTCCTTCAGAGTGGGCCACCCACTCAAAGGAATATCGGAGTCTCCCTTCCTTTCTTTCGCCTTTTTTAGGCTCAAACCCAGGATCGTATGGGGTTCTAAGACCACTGGGGAGCACTTTCTGGTACTACTTGAGCTAGTAAAATTGTAATATCCAATCCCTATTAGTAGTATTGGCGCCTAAATTTTGATATAGAGCAATAAAGACACCGTAGGGCTACTCGATTTTAACCATAATAGAAATATTTTCTTTATGGTACGTGTGAGAGATATTAGACCTAATTTGGTAATTTCACACTCAATCGGAGCGTCGGATGACCCTAGAATATTTTTGAAATTTTTTCTTTATTGGCTTGGAAAAGAAAATTCTAATTTACTACATGAATTTTCATATAAAGGTGATGTATGGAACAAGCCTTTGTTGAGAAACATAATCCATATATTAGCGAATGGACCAATTAGAAGAAATCTCATGGATTGCCAAGTTGGAAATTCTAGTTAGTTCTTTGGACTATTCTAACTAGAAAGTTACCAATGAACTAATTACATAATTAGTTTTCAACTAATGGCAAATTAGTAATTTAGAGTAAGTTGAGGGGCAAAATGGTCAATTGATGGATAACTATATATATGGTAGAAGTGTGTAGATTTTTCAAGAGAACAAAAAGCAAACATTTAGAGCAAAAGAGAGCAAAATTCGTGCAAAAGGTGGAGATGCTGCTACATTGAAATTTTAGTTTTTGTTTTTATGATTTTTCATGCTTAATCAAACTAAAATAAGGATACATACCAATTCTTAAGCTCAATTGAAGCCTCTATTAGTGAAAATTCAAGAAAAAGAGGTAAGAAAAACATTGTTTTATGAGATTGGTAAGTAAGCTTTAAGGATTGCTTCAATTGATGTTTTTGTGTGTATTCTTGATTTAGATTGAGTTGAATTCTAGTGTAGAGCTTGAAGGAGTCATCAATTTGAAGAAATTGCCAAGGTAAGAATTTGGGTTTTGGGTGATAGGTAGAGACTTCAATTGGTTGTAATTAGGGAATTAGAGTGAAATTGGCTTGATTTTAGTGTAATTGGAACATGAAATTGAGAAAAGAAATGTGTTGGAACTTAGGGTGAAATTCTACAACTTTAGGGAAGTTAGGGATTGAGTGGTGTTTTGATTGAGTTTTTATGTGTAAATAAAATGGTGCCTTATGTATGTTGAATGTATATGGTTGATGCAAAAATCAAAAATGAAGAAAATAGGATATAATTGTCTATTTTAGAAAGGTGAAGGGCAATTATGTCCAACCAAGTTATAAGGCGTTTAATAATTTTCAGGGTGCCGGGTGGTGAGTTAAATTAGATTAAATAATTCCGTAAATGAAAACCGGGAAGTAGTATATATCCGAGCTTTGTATGGCGATTAGGGCGTTTAGTAGTTAAATGAGATTCTAGCATTTGATTTGGTTCTAAACGTCATTCATAGCGCGTAGGTGAAGAAAATTGAGAGCGGTAAAGGGAGCAGAAATCTGGAACGAAATTTAGCGCAAAGCGGTTGTGAGTGAAAATCTGTCTTTTCTGTTATCTTTCGTTTATTATGTTTCCGCATAATAAAAATGTATATTTTATGAGTTTTCAATGCATAAACATGATTTATGATATTGATATATATCCATAGATATGCATTTACATGTTCGGTTTAAGAAACGGTTTAAAAATTTCTGTATTCTTTTTAAAGGCCATTGGTACCCTCAAATTATAGTAGTGGTGATTGTATTAGACCTAGCTGATATATCCCGTGCACATGGGCAAGTCATGGGGGGTGTGTCACTAACTCCGAAAAGTCGGGATGTTGAGTCATGTGAATTGCTCAATGTGCACCGGGTATTATCTCGCTATATGTATGCGATGTAGGATTCCACTGCATAGCCAGTGAGATGTCTTGAGTTGTCACTGCGGGTGCTGCTAGTTGAGGTGCCCTGTGACCTACTCATGTATGCGGTGCTAGTTGAGTCACTGCATGAGTATAGAGCTTTAGAGTTATCATTAGTACAATTTAGAAAGAAAAAGGTAGAGCGAGGACTTACTAGTTTTCGATTTACCGATAGCATTTATTCATTTATATGCACACGGCAGTTATTGTGTTATACAGATTTTGGATATTATTTTCCAAAGATATAGATAAAACCCGCTCAGCAAGATTTTATCAACATATGATATTAGAAACCGTTTTACAGCTTTACATCAGTTTTAAAAGCATGATTTATACATATACTTAGAATTTACTATATGTGCATAATGTTATTTTATTTGAAACCTTAATTGCACTCACTGAGGTCTTTTAGCTCACGCGTTTTATGTTTTATATTTTCTAAACCCCCTTCCCAGGTACAGGTCTCGGTACACAAGCTGCTGATTCTTCTATTGCCGAGTAGTAGGCCAAATTTGAAGATCATTTTTGTATATGTAAATGTACTAAATAGCACCGTTTACTTTATGCATAGTAGTTGTAGGCATGTATATTTGTATGTATGTTTTGAACTAATAAGAAGAGATTTCGATATTATGATGATCGTTTTTGCTTTTTATGAGTATGCTCATTATGTGATTCAAATGAAACAATTGAGTTGTGTTGGATTGGATTGGGAAATGACTGGAGGTCCGAATTTGTAGTACTGAGAAGTGTTTGAAATAGAAGTGAAATTATTTTGTACGTTTTATATGAATTTTTCAAAAAATAGGAGAAACTCTGTCCATTTTTTAAAAAAATTAAGATGTCATTTTCATAGATATTACAAGATTTTCTCAATAGTAGCAAGAACTAAAAAAAATGGGTTTGTCTCGTGGAAATTTCTCAACTTACCTAGTTATATTCTGAGAAACTTCCGTAAAGGTGCCTGGCAGGGCCGCTGGGACCTACAGTAGAAGGTCTCGGGGCGGGTCTTGTCAGGCCTTATATTACCTAAGTCTCCCTTACATCTCATGACATATAAGAGCTATTCATATGGCACACAATCTTTACTTCCTCGCTTGCATAAAACATATAGAACTTGATGATCATTTTGCCAGTGAAAATGTTTTTGGAGGAGTTCTTCTTACCAAACATGTTCATTTTTGCATCAGAAGGTTTATGTCCTTACCAACCTACTCACTAAAGTGTTGTTTTAAACTTTTATCACCTAGCTTGGTGTGCATTACTTATAATATCCAAACTTGAGAGGGGCTAATAACAATAACGATCAAAAGTATGTAAAACATGTGCATTCTAATTTCACAAAGCAATGGTCAATTAACAATAAATGAAAAACTATAGAGAATTGATGATTCAAAATTGTGGTTGGGTATGATTTTGAATCAAAGACCAATAATGAGATAACATAAGATTGAGAACATATTAGACCGATAAGATTTGAAGTAAAATCGAGTGCCAAAAGTAAGAAGGGACTTGAAAGCGTGAGGAAGAAATTCTTCAAGCCTTAGGGCAACAATGCCGGCCTAGCAGCTATTGGGTGCCGTGGCCTAGCCTTAATGGCGCTATGGTGTAGTGCTGTAGCACTAAGTCTTCTATTTAAGTTTGGATTTATGTCTTCAATTTGGCTTTGGATTCCCTCAATATTTTTACTTCTATTCCAAGTTGATAGGATTTCTAGAGATATTTTAGGGCCTATATAAGCACATGTTAAGCTATGGGGTTGTCATGCATCAATAACCATCAAAATGGTTTTAAAGAGAGTGTTGGGGAGCACTTTAGTGCTAAGTACGCAAGAGAGTGTTGTTATATAGCCTTAAGTAGCTGGTCTATTGTTGTATTCTTTGGTAGTCTCTTGTGAGTGATCTTTATGATTTGAATAATAAAAGAAGTTAGGATCCTTGATCCACCGATGTAGGCAATTTGTTGAACCACGTAAATTCTTGTGCTTTATGTGTGTGATTGATTGTTTTCCCAATTCATTGTGTAAGACCTTTGTAATTCTTATATACTTATATGTAAAGACTTCCATGAAAACCCCAACAAACTAGTATCAGAGCATTAGTTGATCCAACTATGACGATTCACAAGTATGAACTCTAAAGAATTAGGAAAAAGATCAAAGCCTAGTTGGATGCAAGATGAAGAGTTGAGAACAAAGATGGGAAGAACAATCTTTTGAAAGAGTCAAAAAAAAAATTAAGAAGTGTTATTTTTGCAATCTAGAAAGACATTTCATAATGGATTGTCAAAAGAGAAAGGCTAAGATAAAGAATAAGAAAGAAATTGATGTTACAATAGTCTATGAGGATGACTATGAAGTTGTAAAAACCTTGGTAACATCTGAGGCAATGTATATGGGTGAGTGGATATTTGGCTCTGGCTGTAGTTTTCATATATGTCTTGATAGATCTTATTTATCAATTATAGATCCATTAATTGTAGTAAAATACTAATGGTAATAATATAGCTTGTCAATTCACGAGAATTACTAGTATAAGGATGAGACTGCATGATAGAAAAGTTAAGGAGTTACCAAGTATGAGATATGTTGCCGATCTTCTGAGAAACTTAATATCAATCCCTGGGAGTGGTAAATCAAGTGAGATGTTCATTTATGTAGAAAAAGGAATACTAAAGGTATTTAAAGAGTCTATGGTGAGAATAAAGAGTAAGAAGCACAACCTGTATATACTAAATAGGAATACCGTGTGCAGCTCAACATATATTGTTAAAGGGATGAGAGCAAGAGGCAGCATTAGAGATCATCTCATCGAAGTGAAAGAGGTCTAAAGAGAATGTTTGAGTATAGAGGTTTTGGCAAGGAAAAGTGTTGTGATGATGTAAATAATGGTTTATAGATCATAGCAAAGCTGCCTTGAGAGAGATATATTTGGATCTTTGGAGACCTAAGTCAGTGTTCTGAAGGACTTAACAGAAATTAACACTAAGTTTAAAGCTTCCAAGGACTTAACAAAAATTAACGCTAAGTAATCGATTGTTGGTTATAGATAGGATGGATTTTGAAATGCTTCTAAGAGATTTTGAATCATTGAGGGATTTGTAGAGAACTGTTAATCAAAATTGTGTTTGAGTATGATTTTGAATCAACGACCAATAAAGAGACAATATGAGGTCTATAACATGTTAAACAAATGAGATTTAAAGTGAAACAGAGAGTCAGAAGTAAAGGCAGGCTAAAAAATGCAAGGAAGCAATTCTGCAAGCCTTGGGGTTACAGCCCCAAGGTAGCCAAGTCGTGGCCCAAAGGCAGCCAGACTACGATGCCGACTTGGCAGTAGTTAGGCCTCATGACCTAGCCTTAGTAGTACCACGGTGCCAGCCTGTGGTGCTAAGTTTCCTATTTAAGTTCAGATTTGCATCTTCAAGTTAGTTTGGGATACCTAAAATGTGTAGACTTCTATTTCAAGTTGATATAAGATTTCTAAGGACGTTTTCGAGCCTATATAAGCACTTCTTGGGCCTTAGGATTGTCATACATTGACAAGCATCAAAAGGCATTAAAGGGAATGTCGAAAAAAAATTTAAGAAGCGTGCTGAGCGCTTAATTGACCATTTTAGAATTCTTTTATAACTAACCAAGTCAAGGCTACAACGATTAGTTGTCTTTCTATCATAAGCCCACAATTCTCGTTTATGTTGGAAATCATATGAATAAAGCTTTTCTTTTGGTCCCTTTTTTATTTGTATAAATAACTTCTTCAATTAACATTTGACGTACAAGAGTAATACAATTCTTTCATATCATACACTCTTGTTTTTCTATAGAAATATTTAACATAAAACTTACATATCTCTAACATAGCTGGTTATTAAAAAGAAACCAAAAGAGATCATTTATTAACCTTATTAACCAAAAAAAAAAGAACATTCAACTCATTGTATCTGTATAGACTAGCTTTAACCTTCTTAATAGCAGGCTTATTTCATATTTTTAAGATTTTCTTTTATTTTTATTTTATCCCTTTTTTGTTCTTCTAACTTTTCTTTTCTTTTCCTTAATTTGTAAAATATCAAATCCATATCTTTATTATAACATTTAATAGAATTGGAATTGATATTAAAATTATAAAATTTAATAGAATTAGAATTGAAATTAAAATTATAAAATTTAATAGAATTAAAATTATAATTATAACATTTAATAGAATTAGAATTATAAAATTTAATATAATTGAAATTGGAAGTGAAACTACACAAAATTTAATTGAATATTTAAATTTCATATTAATAAAAGAAACTTAGTATGCTCAAACTCCGGGGATACTTCGTGTCATGAGCACTTGCCATTAATAAAAAAAACTAGCATATTAGGTCATGCTTACTGGCTCATATATATCTAAGATCTATCTAATTTTTATTTGATGTGGGAAATGATATTCTTCTCCACTTAATCACGTAACGCCTTCATCACAGTCTAACCCAATTTGGCCTATATTGTCCATCCTCCTTGGAACTAGGAGGTCCACTACTCACATAGCAATTCCTATTAGGGCTTTGGATATAGGATTATCAGGGCCTCTTGGCCCATAATGCCTAACCTATAGAGGATATGAGGAACCTACTTTTCACGTGATAGTTTTTATTAGGATGTTTTTGGGAGCCCATATGTGAATAAGAATTTGAGTCTACTTTGATATTATTTATCACGGGTTAGGTGCTTGCCATTAACCCAAAAGACTATTTTATTGGATAATACTGCCTACCCAATCAAATATATCCAATATCTATCCAATTTTTATTTAGTGTCGAATGTAACATTTCGCAATGATCTTATAAGCTACGTTGCAAAGACTTATCTACCGATAATATTTATTATCTTTAATATGCTTAAACTCTTTTTTTTAAAAAAAAAATCTCTCCAATATCAAATTTTTGTATTACGATATATATAAGTTATATATCTTAAGTTGAATTGATTTATCATGAAGATAAGAACTACAATATCTTTTGTACTGCATTTATCTTTTGAATTCTTGAGAAGGAAATATATCATTATATATTTCCTTTTTAAGAATTTGTAATGCAATAATAAAATTATTTTATTTTTATTCATTCAAGATTTATTTTTCCAAAACTAATACTAGTTTGAGAACCTGAATAAAAATTTTATTTTCTTTTTGTATAAGTCTTTTAAAAGAAAATTTTAAGTTTTGAGTCATTTAAACTAACTTGTTCATTTTCATATTTTTTTTATTTTGCATAGTATTCATTTATTTATTGTTAAAAATGAATAATTATTATACTTAGCAATAATTATTTTATAATTTAAGGAGCTTTCTTGCTTATTACCTATCTATGCTAATGGCCAAAGTTTACGAGGAGTTGACTGGGCCTCAAGAAACAATAATAAATCAGCTTATTTACAAAATACAAATATAAATTATTACTTCATCCAATTGTTTTGCAAAAAAATGTAATTTACATACAAAGAATTGCAATAAATTCTTTGTGATTCTTACCATCTTATCATAAAAGCCGATGTATGAATTATAAAATTTAATGTAATTAGAGTTAGAATTGAGATTGGGATTTTAAAATTTAATGGAATTGAATTTATAACATTTAATAGAATTAGAATTAGAACTGAATTGGTATTAGGTTGGAATTATAAAATTAAATGGAATTAGAATTGGAATTATATAATTTAATTGAAATTGGAATTGGAATTGTGATTATGAAATTTAATAAAATTATAATTGGAATTGAAATTATAAAATTTAACGTAAATTGCATTAAAATTTGAATTATCAAATTTATTGTAATTAGAATTAAAATTATAAACTTTAATGGTATTAAAATTGAGGTCAAGATTATAAAATTAAATTAAATTATAAACATTTAATAGAATTGGAATTAGAATTGAATTGGGATTACAAAATTTAATAGAATTGGAATTATACAATTTAATAAAATTAGAATTGAAATTATAAAATTTAATAGAATTGGAATCGGAATATATAATTTAATGGATAATGGAATTGGAATTAAAATTATAAAATTTAATGAAATTGAAATTATAATATTAATAAAATTGGAATGTTTGTGTATAAATTTTGGTTTTTGTCAAAGACTTAAATGTTTAGGGAAATATGACACTTGTAACAAAGTACTTGTTGGAGTAAAACTACAATATAATTCTAAGATATATTTATAATAAAAATACAGCAAACAACTTTTATATATAATTCCAATCAAATTGGCAAACGTGATTCCAGGTCCATGATCATCACTGTGAACAGACCCAGATACTACGGTTTCACTATAAACATTGATGAATTAAGACATCAAATCTAACTAAAATGCACCGGCCGACTGAAATGGAAACACCTCATTCCAAGTTACATATTTAATCGAATTCGAGTTAATGGTTATGGCATTACAATTATAACTAGAACTTAATAAGGTACGGAAAACATCTATCTTTTATAATCAATAATACGGCAAAAATCTATCATCTTTAATCATACTCAAAGTGGTTATTACAATACAATTCTAATTTAAAAAATGTTTTATAAAAATGGTCATCAGAACTTGACAATAAACATCAGCAATCTTCATATTAAAAACTTTTTTCTACTGCTCGAGACTAATTGCTCTTAATTTCCATCATGGCTTCATCATTTAGGAACGGTTTACCACCTGGTTGGGTATTCGAACCAGAAGGCCAGGAAGTTGTGCGCTTACTCATTAGGAAAAACAATGGTTGTACTCATGGACTCGAATTTCCTTATGTCAAAGACATAAATGTTTATGAGTATGACCCTTCGAAGCTCCAAGGTAAGTAGGTCAAATTATATTATATCTCCATTTTAGCATTCGATATAAGGTATCGAACATATGCCTGTGGAGATATATATTATTGCTTATTCATACAAAATTGTTTTTGCTCCTATGTGATGAATCTTTGCAATTATTATCAAACGCCCAGGATTTGCAGCTGATTCAGGAAACAAAAAAATGTACTTCACAAATTTACGTAAGAAGGGCCAAGGAAAGATAGTCAACAGACAAGTCAAATGTAGAATTTCGAATGAAAAAGGATCTTGGAAGAAAACGGGGGACAATAAAGATGAAGAGAGAGTTGTTATAATAACGTCACTAGCTTATTACACTGAGCCAGAGACAGAGAATGGCAAGTCTAAATCAGTGAAGACTCAATGGCTTATGAAGGAGTACATGCTTCCCGAAGTGGCAGATTCAGTAAGTTAAAAAGGGGGAGTTTATTAGTTACCCTAATGTTGTTTGGTACTTTTACTAGTTCTTCTTGATTTTTTAGTAAGTACCATTATTCTTCTTTTAGAGAGTAATTAATCACTCTGAAACAAGATGGACAAAAATAGTATTAAAGAAAAGGATACTGGTATTTGTTAAAAAGATTAAGGAAAAAGCTAGTAAAAATGTCAAACAACAAAGGGGTACCTGACAATTTTCCTAAGTAAAACAATCCATATTTATATAATTATTATATTTCACACCATTAATTACAACTTGTGTTATTTATAATGAATAACTTTTGTTTTTTGATGCAGGAAAATCCGTTGGCACTCTGTGTTGTCTATTCTTCAAATTAAGGAGAAAGCAGTGATACCAAGTAGAAGAACTAAAGATGCAAGAATGATAATATATATAGAGAACAGAATAAAAAAATATATATGGCCTTTGATCCAATATAGATTAGAGAATTAATTAGCAAATAAGAGATTTCAAGCTAGCCCATCTACCTTTAAGTCACAAATGTTTGTTTGTTTGTTTATTTTATAATTTCATTTCTTAAAATTTTATGTTTGATTGAATTTAATTTTGTGCTTTTGTTGTTCAATCTCTCCATTTTATAGTAAATTCTAGTTTTAATATTATGAGAGTGAAAATTCAGATGACATAAAATTAAGAGATGTATGACAATTTAAGGTTTTTTTTATTATTTTGTTTTAATTTATTTTACAATAATGTTACATATCTTAAATTTCGATCTTAAATGAAGTGTTAAATAATTATTAGGTGAAATTTTTTTATAATTTTAAAAATTATTCATTATACCATTTCTTCACCCAATAATTATTTAACATTTTATTTAAAATTTAAAAATTAAAATATAATTTAAAAGGTGTAACATTATCATAAATATATTCAAACTGCTTTTATAATCGTAATCGAACAAGTAAATTAAATGGTGCTAGCTATGAACTACCCAATATTAATATATAGTATATTAAAATGTAGCAAACAAGGCTGCTTTTGTAATCATATTCAAATTGGTTATACTGCGGGAAAATTCTAACTTTTAGACAATGTGTGTATATGAGGATCATCTGAGCTTGTGAGTAACAGTACATTTTGAAAACAAAGAAAATTAAAAAAAAAAAAAATAAAGATGAGAGAATACGAATTGTCTTTCTCGCACCAAAGATGTCACTGATACTAACAAAATATATATAAATTAATAGAAAAAGTCCATTTCTCAACACTTCGAGCTAATAACCCATTACCCCCTATAGTATACAAAACAGTCAGCTGGTATCTTGCTGCTGTTATCTTTTCTAATTTTTTTTGTTAATATATGTATAGTTGAACAATTTTATTTCTAACTATGACCTAATTTGACTACTAATCCACAAGACTTTATCTCAAGTGTAAATAAATCATAATTGCAACTAAAAAGGATTAAAAAGTAATTGTTGGTACTCAAAAATATATAATATATCTAATAAGACTTATATTCACTATTACAAAATTGGTTTTCACTGATATTATATTATTGATACTTTTCTAAATAGTATCTGTAAATAGAAGTATCAATAGATTATTGATACCATAGTATTAAAAATATAAAGTGTCAATAAATTATTGATACCATGGTATCAAAAAATGAAGTGTTAGTAGGTTAGTAATACCATGGTATCAAAAATTTATTTTTTATTAAGAAAATAAATTAAGGAAACAGATTTAAATTTTAAATAAATTATAAAATTTTTCCTCTTGGTTGAACGTTGCCCTAGTCTGACTTTCTCTCTATCAGCCGCTTTGTTTCAGTGCTCTCATCTCTCATGGTCAATTGTTACAAATTAGGGAACCTACTCTCATCTTTCTCTCTCTGGTCGAAATCATCTCTCTCTCTAGTTGAAATTGTCTCTCTCTCTCTCTCGCAAAAAAAGATAAGGACTTGGTAAGTATTTCGTTCTCTCTTGTAAAATTATTCCATTACTAATAAGGGATGTGTTTTGTTTACCTAACTATAAATTTGTTTAAGTCCAATTTATAATTGTTGTCTTTCAATATTTGATTTTAAATTTTGCGTTTTGTTCATAATTATCATCCCTTGATCGAGTGTTCCTGTATTTTAATAATTATTATCTAGTGCTTTTGGAGTTTGCTTAAAAAGAAAATGTCATGGGAATATTTACTCGGGTGGGAATCGGATTCAGAAGACTTAACTTGTATTTAGGACCTCGCAAGCTATTTGTCTAAGTTCTTGACATTGATATAAATTTTCTTTTCTTTTTTTTTTTTAATTATGATACTATATGCAAGCATCATAACTTTAACCACTAATGATGATAAATTATGACAATAAAAAATAAGTACCATACACTAGTTAACATTTATATATTTTATCACAACTTTGTATAAATAATATTATTATTTACCATAAATTTTCTCATAATTATAACTTAATGAATAATGGACAAATTCGATTTATCAAAACATAAAGAAACTCGATAGATCTTTCAATGAAGCTATAGGCAGCAATGATCTATATATTGCTTCGACACAGTACATATCTTTATAAGCATGGATAAGATCACCACAAAGTCAAAATGATAAAGTCCTGGTCACAGAGCAGTCAAAATTATTTTATTATTAAGTTGAATGATGATGCTTTATAATGAAAATCAAGCCTTTCACATTGTGCTGTTGCATATGTACATCATGAACTCTTTATATTTGTAACTTTACTTTTATATGTTAGTTCTTTAAAGTCAAAATTTTTAGATTGATGTCAATGGCTTTAATGCAAACTGACATAGTAGGATAAGATTAAACAAGATTGAAGTAAGTAGAGTTTATTCATTTGGGTGGTGGCTTAATTGCATTATTTGTCATCTTTTCTATTATTTGTAGTAATTTTCTTGTTTAAAACTAAAAGTATTATATGCTGATTTGACTCGTACAAATACATTCCACCTTTATTCTACGTCAATAGTTATGTATTGACAATATAGCCACTATTTCTTGCTATTGCTTTGTGCCTACATGTCTATTATTTTGCTATTATTTTATACTATTATAAGGCCACTATATTTGTTTTTGCTTGGGGCTCTATGGCCACTAATTTTGGTATTGTTTTAAAGTTGTATGGCCACTAATTTTGCTGCTTAATTGAGGTTGTATAAATATTATTTTCACTATTTTGGATTATTTATAGTGCTATTTGGGCCTGCTTCAACTACTTTCTTGCTGCTATTTTGCTTTGTTTATGATTCTGTTTTGATTTTCTAATTATAATTTATTGTTTTGTGCTTGTTATTGCAGTATTTTTATAATTATCTTAGTTGACTACCTTAGACTATAAAAACTCAATAGTGTAGAAAGTTATTGTGAGATATACTTTCATTCTCTAATATATAATTTCATTTTTCTTATTGGCTAATTTTTTTTGTATATAGAGTTTATTTTATATGATTTGTTGTGAATGGGAGATGGTTGTTGTAATTTATTTGGAAGTGTTATTAACATAATATATATGTTTGTATTTTCTTTATTGTAACAAAAGAAAATGATTGTTAATTACACTCAAGTTAAGATCTTTCACGCTGAACTAACACTCATTAAATAATAATCAGGTAAAATATTTGATATGGACAGAACATGAATATCAAGTGATAGGTTATCAAAAGAGTATGAAATTGAAGTTGATGAGTTTTTGCAATTTTTCATGTTTAATTCTGATAATAGGAGGTCACTTAGATGTCCATGTAACTCTTGTTGCAACATGGAGTTTCATGCTTCTGAGTCAATAAGAGTTCATTTGTTTGAAAAAGAATTTTTACCCACGTATTTAACTTGGACTAAACATGGGGAAGTTGACAGTAAGTTGAGAGCTTCATCTCTTGAAGACCATTCTAGTGAAAGATAATTTAAATGCCAAGATTACAATAACATTGCAGATATAGTTAACGATGCCTATAAATAGTGTAATAAGGATTCTAAGTTTTTCATAAATCTACTTGAAGATGCAGAAAAACCTCTATATCTTGGATCAAGGCATTCTAAGTTGTCTGGTCTGATGAAAATTTATAATTTTTAAGGAAACTATAGATGGTCTGATAAGGAATTTTCGTCTCTATTGAAAGCTCTTGCTGACATATTACCAAAAGCTAATAATATTCCAAAGTCAATTTTTGAAGCTAAAAAAAACAATGAAGGTATGGGGATTAGAATATGAAAAAATACATGCTTGTCCCAATAATTGTATTCTATATAGGAAAGAGCATGAACAACTAAACGAATGCCCTATATGTAGAGTGTCCAGGTGGAAGAAAAAAGGAAATGGATCTAAGGAAGTCAGATTAAGGATTCTTGATAAGGTTTTATGGTATTTTTCCCCTATTCCAAGGTTTAAACGTATATTTCAATCACTTAAAATTGCTAAGTATTTGACTTGGCATGTAAATGGAAGAATAAAAGATGGTAAGCTTCAGCATCCAACAGACTCACTTGCATGGGATTTAATTGGTAACAAGTGGCTTGAATTTGCACAAGAGTCTAAAAATCTTCCATTTACATAGCACGCTTAACACAAGAGTGAGTCTAAAAATCTTCCACAAGACCCTAACAAGTGGCTTGATAGGGTCAATCCACATAGCACGCTTAACACTACTTATAGTTGTTGGTTAGTATTGATGATATCATACAATCTTATTCAATGGCTGTGTATGAAAAGGAAATATATAATGCTATCTTTATTAATATCCGGACCTAAACAACCTGGAAACAATCTAGATGAATACTTGGCTCATTTGATTGAAGATTTGAAAACACTATAGGAATGTGGTGTAGAAGTGTATAATGCCTATAAGAAATAAAGTTTTAACTTGAGGGCCTTGTTAATGTGGACAATCAATGACTTTCCTGCATATGGTAACCTATATGGGTGTACAATGAAATGGTATTTTTCTTTTCCATACTGCGGGAATACATCATTATGTTGGCTTGCATGTAGTAAGAAAAATGCCTATATGGGCCACTGTCGTTTTTACCAATTGATCATCCATTTCGTAAGTTGAAAAAAGTTTTTAATAATGCACAAGAGATGAGTGAAGCTCTTACTACTTTTTCTAGGCATGAGATTCTAAGGATGGTGGATGAAATTGCTAGTTGTACTGTTATAGGAAAGCATAAGAAGTGAAAACGGGGCAATAGTAATATTGAGAAGTTGTTCAAAAAAAAGTCTATATTCTTTGAATTTGATACTGGCCATATTTGTTGGTTCGCCATCAATTAGATGTGATGCACATTGAGAAAAATATATGTGAAAGTATCTATGGCACATTACTTCATCAACCGGGCAAGATGAAGGATAGGGTAAATGCTAGAAAGGATCTTGTGGAAATGAAAATTAGGGATACATTAAAACCTTATGAAGAAAATAAGAAACTTCTCGCTGCACCATACACCTTGAGTTGAAAAGAGAAGAAAATGTTTTGTAGAACTTTGTTTGAAGTAAGGGTTCCGAATGGGTATTCTTCAAACTTCAAAAAACTTGTTGTAATGGATGATTGTAGGATTCAAGGCCTAAAGTCTTATAATTGTCGTACTTTGATGCAACAATTATTACCTTTGGCGGTTCGAGATTATTTGTCACACAATGTTCATTGCACCATAATGCGGATATGCTTCTTCTTCAACTCTTTTTATGCAGTAAAGTGATAGAAAATAATGGTTTAGATGAGTTACAAAGTAACCTAGTTGTTACTTTATGCATGATGGAATATTACTTTCCACCTAGCTTCTTTAACATAATAGTTCATTCGACTATCCATCTCGTTAAAGAAGTTAGGTTATATGGGCTAGTTTATCTTAGATGGATGTATCCATTTAAGAGATATATAAAGGTCCTTAAAGGTTATATGCGTAATCACAATCGTCTAAAGGGGTGCATTTCTAAAAGCTATATTGCTGAGGAAGCACTTTAATATTATGCTGAATACCTCTCCGATCATGATTCAATTAGGGTCCCAACTAGTTTATGCAATTCACATATTTCAGAACCTTTGAGTTCCGAAGATATAAAGTTTATGGATTCTTATACATTGGAGCAAGCACATCTTTGTATTTTAGAGAACACACTAGAGGTTCAACTTTATATGAAGTAAGTTATATAGTTTGATTATATTACAGTTATATATTACTTATATTTTATTATACTAACTAATGTCATTGTTTACCTTTAGAGAGCATAAGGAATATTTGAAAAGAAATTTTCCTCACCAAGCTAAAAACCACCTATGGCTGCAAAATGAGCATACTCGTACTTTTAGTGATTGGCTTTAGAATAAGGCAAATTACATTTCATATTTAGTCTAAGTTAAATATTTATAAGTTGTGAATATTGACATAAATTATATGAAATGTAATTATCGAATGACATAGAAATGAATGTGGTTGTTAATGATACCGTTAAGTGGTTGGCTAGAAAATCTCATTCTTTGGTCATTACATATGCTGGATATCTTATAAATGGTTTTAAATTTGTAATTATAGCTCGAGACAACAATTGGGTAACACAAAATAATGGTGTTAATGTTGTTGCAACGACAATGCAAATATCTAGTACAGAAGATAAAAAGCCATATTCTGGAGAAATGGCATTTTACGGAGTCTTTGATGAGATTTGGGAACTCAATTATCTAATGTTGAAGAAGGTATTGTTCAAATGTGATTGAATTGATAGTAAGAATTATGTTGAGGTCGACAATTTAGGATTTATAATTGTGGACTTGAATCGAATTGGTCATAAATCTAATAGTTTCGTATTAGCTTCTCATGCGACACAAGTGTTTTATGTGAAGGATCAAAAAGATCATAATAAATCAGTTGTTTGTTCAGTGGCTGACAGGGTTAATAAATTTGTAATTGATGATAAGTGTGATGACATGGTACTATATGCTCCATATCAAAAACATTGCCCTAGGTTAAGATTGATGATAAAGATGATGTTGCAATTTATTCAAGACAAGATTGTGAAGGTGTTGGCATTGATATGAACACAACAGATGAATAATGTCCAATAACTTGTTGAAGTATTCTACTGTATATTCATTTGAAATGTAATTGAATTGTAAGTATATGTACATAATTAATTCATGCAAAAAATTACATGTTTATTATTTATATGTATGTTGATTTATTTTTTATTCTTGCATATTAGCTCAGTATATGGCTGAGAGCAAGAATATACTAGAGGGAAGACCGCAGAGAAGAGGAAAATCCAAGAAGAAATATTTGTAATTGTTGACACCCGATAAGAAGATTACCATTAACTACAACCCATATGGCATGGTTTCTGGCGATACATCAATTGAATTGAGAAATTACAAAGGTATTTTGGTACGAGACAATATTTCAATTATATATGATGATTGGAGACCCGTACCTATGAGCAAAAAGAAGACTTTTGGCTTTATTTTTAGATTTATTATTCTTTTCTACATATTAGGCAATGGGATGCTTTTTTGTTCAAATTATTTATATTTTGTTGATCATTCATTTTTCTTTTATAGGATAAGTTCAAATTGGATTTAAATAGTAAAAAGCAAGTATTTCAGTGGATGGGCATCTCTTTAAGGAACTTTAGACATACTATAGCTCACGAGTATGTTCTTCCATATAAGAACGATCGTAATCAATTGAGGTTTTCACCACTTGAATACCCAAACATTAAGAAACAACATTGGAAGTTATTTATTGATAGAGTGTTATCTAATTCATTTAAGGTAAGTTAAAGATCAATTATTTTATTTTTGTGTAATATAGAAAGTTAAATATCAATAAGTTTACATATTCATATTGTGCAGAAAATAGTCAAAATGCCAAGAAAAGATGTGTTAAGAACATTTATAATCATATTTTGGGTAGTACAAGTTACAAAGGCTTATGTGAGAGACTTATAAGTTTTCACTCAATTTTAATTATATCAATCTATTGTCATAATATATTATGACAAAATCAAATGAAAATATTTATTTTTCTAAATATATCATTTTTTTCTCTTATCTTAGGTTAAGAAACAAGGGGAATCTTTGAGCCAAATAGACCGAAGTGTGTTATGGAAAAAGGCTCGACTCAATAAAAAAGGAAAATATTCAAAAGCAGTGCAAGAAGTTATTGAAAAAATTGTAAGTGATTTTATTTATGTAAACATCATCTTATTAACATGCTTGTTGATCACATAATATTTATATTATGATAACGACATTACTTGTGAATTGTAGGAGGAGCTACAAAGTCATGTTGACGAAGGGTCTTTGAAAACAGGTAGTACCAATGATATTCTAACTTTGGTACTGCACAAGCAACCAAATGGAAGTAGAGTACAGGGTGTTGGCCAATTTATTTCCCCATCCATGTACTTTTGTATTCTTAAAAGTTTCATTATAGCGCATGGCAGAATGTTGCAAGAACATAAATTCGCAATGTTATCTGCACAAGTTCAGGTGCTTGATGCAAGACTTAATGCACAGTCAAAAACTGAAGTTGGTAGTTGCAGTATCAAACATAATACTATCAACAAAGGCAACGCAGAAGTGGATCGCCTGTCTCCAGAGATTTTAGAAAAAATAAAGGTATAATTACTCATGGCAACTTTTAAATTCCGTATCTTAATTTTTTTTAATTATAATTAAAGTTCTATATATTTTTTTCAATGAAGGCCACACCAATACAATCCCCAGCCCATAAGAAAACTCCTACAAAGAAAAAAACACTGACAAAGAAAACTGTTACAATCACACCTTTTCAGCATTGTATGGCCACTGAAAGGTCCCCTAGAATCAGTCGAAAACTAACACATGCATGTCTTGAGTCACCCCTAAAACAAACAAAGCAAATTGCAAGAAAGCTAGTTCTTCGAAAGAATACAAGAAGTTTGGTAACTTCAAAAAAGCAATCAAGTGATTAGTTGGCTATGTTTTCCTAACTGGTTAACAATTGCCTAAAATCAGCAATAAAAGTGGAGCACTAATTGTCAATCTTTGGTCAATATTAGGTCACTCATTTGACTAAGACGGATTGTGAAACTGTTATAAATATAGTCGAGTTATCCAACATTTGTCTTGAGATTTGGATAAAGTAAGTTCTTTTCGAAATTGTTATTACTATAAAAAAATGCCTAAATATATAGTCTCTTATATGATTCATTTATAATCTAATTTTTTATTAGGTACCTTTACCATTTCATGGAGAATGAAGGATATGACTTTCCAGTTTACTTTTGTATTCCTACAAAAGTGTTTGCATCAGGTTGTCTATCCAATGTCAAAACACGTACTGACCAGTCTCAGTATATTTTTGAGAATTTGGCATTGTCACAACCAGGGCAAGTTACACTTATCCCATATAATCCTAGATATAAAATTCTTTTAATTTATGTAATTATAATACTTTCCACCTAGTTATAAGTTCTTAAATTAATTCATTTTTTTCTTGTTTGTAGCAACTATTGGGCATTAGTTGCCATTGATTTATTGACAGCAATTGTCTTTTACCTTGACCCATTAGGGAATAAACCTTGTGAAGATTTAGAATATATTCTCAATCAGTTAAGATTCAGTTAATATTATTTCAAGTTATGTATTTCTAATTTATTTTAAATTTAATATGACTTGCTGTTTATTTCTTTTAGGGGGTTCAATTTATCTTACATAGAAAACATTTAAAAAGGCTAATCTTCAATGGATCAATGTCAAGGTAAATGTAAACATTTCTTACTTATTATGCATGTTAACTTATGATTTATATTTCACTTATAATATTGATTGAAATAATAAATAATTTCAATTGTTCGTAGTGCCATTTGCAACCTAGTTCATTTGAGTGTGGATACATTATCATGAAGTATATGAAAGCAATTGTTGGGGATGTTAATGTACTGGAGAATAATGTATGTATCTAATATAATATTCTTAAATTTTTCAATATTAGTTTATACACTATTAACTAATGTTTTTTCTATATTTAAAGTTTAAGGGGAATTGATGATTACACTCAAGATGACATTACAACGATACGTGATAAGTGGGCGATATATGTTGGAGGCTTAATCACAAATCATAAAAATAGGTAAAGTATTTCATTCACCATTTACACTTAAAAGTTATTTTGGTATCATAAAGTGTTTGGGATGGATCATACTAATTTTATTGTATAGATGGA
Source organism: Ailanthus altissimus (assembly GCA_946807835.1). NCBI lineage: Eukaryota > Viridiplantae > Streptophyta > Magnoliopsida > Sapindales > Simaroubaceae > Ailanthus > Ailanthus altissimus. Next base: position 5,990,134 of record OX327689.1, read on the forward strand.
TCTTTTTTCAAAGAATCTATTGTATTATGTTAGTTCTAGTTCTCTAGGTTATGAATGCATTTTTTCTACATTATTATTTTCTCATTGAAGCTTGATTCATGTTCTTGAAATGTCATTTGAATGACTACATATATGCTATGTGTTTGTAGCGTGATATTGTTTTATTTTATGTTGTCTGATTAAACTGAAAGACAAATATACCATGTACTGTATATAATGAAAAATCAAAATCTTAAATCACCATATATACGTGATATGCAATATTTTTCTTCCTTTATAAAATCTTATAGAGGTTTATATGGTTATCAAGTTCCATCATTTCTCCGATGTCTACACCTTCAGGTTCTCTATCAAACTTATATGCTTGCTTTAAAACAATTTAAAAATTTTTAGAGAAGCAAAATGTGATAACAATGATCCCAAGGAAGTGGGCTTTTCTTTTTCCAAGTTCTATTGTAACGTTTCCTTTAGTGTGTTCTGCATTTGCCATTGACTGATGGAAGCTGGTGTTTTGCTCTGGAGTTGGAATATATGTTTAACAAAAGGACTTCCAACAGGATTGGAAATGTTAAAAGAAAATAAGAAAATATTTGAAGCCATAAATAATCTATCAATTACAAGAGATTTTAGATTTGTCTTTTCTTTTCAACTTTCTTCTTTCAGCAAACCCTGCATTCTTTTTCATTATCCAAAACCTCTCTATCTCTTTTGTTTTCCATCCTAGAATTCGGTCGGCTATCAAATCCCATCTAAAAAATTCATCTTGCTAATGTTAGATTGTTCATGTTTAGCAATACACACACACACACACACACACACACACAATAATATCGAAGATAGATGATGTCGTAAATCTTCAAGAGTTGGCATATATCAGATGGTTATGATCAGTAAAGACAATGTTTCAATTGCACCCAAAATGGTAAGATTTGATAACTATAATTTGGCAAACAAAATAAGGAAATTCCACTAAGGTTCTTGAAAAATGTCTTAAAAAGATTGATGACTCATTAAAAGCCGCCAAGGGCATTACTTTACTAGTTCATCATGTTATGGAAAACGTTAGTCGTAGTTTACACTACAACAAGTATCAAAGCACTAAGAAGTCATTGCTTGCTTTTAAGTATTGAGAAAATGACAGCACATATCACATGCTATCTCTGTAATGATTACAAGCGATATGGTCCTAGGATTAAGAGGTCTGTAAGCGAAACACAAACTAGAGATAGTAGTGAGCTTGAACCAAAGAATAACCAGTGAAAAACATTTATGATCTGCTATAGTACTATAGCAGCAGTAATTACACAGTCGAAAAAAACAAACTAAGTGTTTCAGTGTAGAATCATTATTATTCTTATTCATTGATGAAGGGGTACAACCATAGATAGCAAAATGGGATTTAATGCAAATATATGGTATATTAGTCTGAAATAGGAGCTGTTGTTTTGGTGCTTTCTTATTGTTGTTTTAAATTTATTTTAGGGTTGTTATAGAATTGAAATGAGGTTATTTTAGTTATGCATTTCTTGATAAATATATTACATATAAGTACTTTGTCTTTCTTTGTTACATATAAGCACTTTTTAGCATTTGTATCTTTTTTTAAGCTTTTATACCATCTAGTGCAACAACTAACCATATCTTGCTTTTGTTCTCTAACCTAGTTTGAGTGTGATTTTTATTTTTATACTATTATTGCAATTTTTTATAAGTCAAGTCTATTGTTTAAGTTTTTATATATTTACTCGTGTATTTCTATTTACTTTGACAGAGGTGGTTGTAGATTATTTTGCTCGATGGTTGTTAAGTTGTGTGGATTGCTTCAACAAATTTGATGGATTGTTGTTTTGTGCAAATTTATGTGGTGACTTTGTTTAACTGAATGTCAAACACTAGGATCTTTTGAACAAGGTTTTGAATGTTTGTAATATTTCTGAAACTAATTGAACACACTTTGGGATATTTTCATTATAATTGTAAGATAATGTTTCATATTACTTAACAATTTAAAATATATATAAATGTGAAGTGCATTCAACTTTGAATATATATTAAATATTATGGTTCAATAATTGTAATGTTAATTTATTGAAAAGTTAATTAATTAAATTGTCATAAATAAACAGTAAATATTATTGGAACAATGGTATTAATAAGTTTTTGATATCGTAGTGTCAAAATATCTCTAATACTGTGGTATTAGTGAATCTTTGATACAATAGTGCCAGAGATTCGCTGATACCATGGTGTTAGAGATTTACTGATACCATGATGTCAGAGATTCATTGACACCATATTTAGCATCAGTAATTTTCTGGCTCAAGCAACATTGACACTATAAAACAGTGTTAGTGAAACCTTTCACTGACACTAACTTAGCATCAGTGAAAGCCAATTTTGTAGTAGTGATTTGACTTGTGCATACATCAGTTTACCAATTCTAAACTCTATAAGAGGATAGAAACAATTTTGAATACATAAGTGCATAGAAGTTGAGTATAACTACTATCGAGGGGTCGAGTATGCTAACTAACATAACAAGACTTAATTAAGATACAAGGTGAACTTCATAAATCTCTTGTACATTGCTGCAACTGTGTTCCTTGTTTTTGTAGTCCTGCTTATATAAAATTTATTCATGAGTCACACATTACATTTACTCTTATGAATATTATGTTTATAGCTTCAGGCTGAAAACTCTATTGTTGCTCTATTATAGAATGTCATCCCATCATATGTAAATGAAAGATGTTGGATTTTAATGGGTTTACCTATGATGGATTGACTCGACCTAAATTCATGTAATTTCTACCACTTAGGTAGTTACACAGTTAAAGATATGAGAAGTTATTGAATAACTCTCCTATCCATTACAGTGTGCTTATTACCAATTGGGGTGTTTACAGTCATTATTCTACCGCTCGAGACTAATTGCTCTTAATTTCTATTATGGCTTCATCATCTAGAAATGGTTGGGTATTAGAACAAGATGAACATGAAGTTGTATGCTACATCAATGGAAAAAAGAATCATTGAACTCATGGACGCGGTTTTGATTTTGTCAAAGACATAAATGTTTATAAGTATAAACCTTCGGAGCTCCAAGGTAAGTAGGTGGAATTACATTATATCTTCATTTTTCGCATTCGATAAACAATCTATTTTATATATTTTTCTTCCCTACATGCGTTTCACATAAAAAAGTATATAAGTAATATAAGGTATTCAAGATATGCCTGTGGAGATAGCAGTAATATATTATTGCTTATTCATGCAAAATTGTTTTTGCTCTTTCAGGACATGCAGCATATTCAGGAAACGAAAAAATGTACTTCACAGATTTACATAAGAAGGATCAAGGAAAGAATGTCAACAGACAAGTCCAATTTGATAATTCAAATAAAATAGGATTTTGGAAGAAAACGGGGAAAAGTTCGTCACTAGCTTATTACACTAAGCATGGGAATTCCGAACCAGTGAAGATTCGATGGCATATAAAGGAGAATATGCTTCCTGAGGTGGCAAATTCGGTAAGTTAAAAAGGGGGAGTTTGTTAGTTACCCTCATGTTGTTTTGGTACTTTTACTAGTTCTTTCAGATTTCTTTTGTAAGTACCATTATTCTTCTTTTAGAGGGTAATTAATCACTCTGAAACAGGATCTACAAAAATAGTATTAAATAGTAATTAAAGCTAGTAAAAATATCAAACAATAAATTTCCCCAAGTTAAATAACCCATATTTGTATAATTACTTTCATTTGAAGTTATTATATCTCACACCATTAATTACAACTTGTGTTATGTATAATGAATATCTTTTGTGTTTTAATGCAGGAAAATCAGTGGGCACTCTGTGTTGTCTACGAGCGAGTAAGAAAGGAAAGCAGTGATGCTTAAAGATGCAAGAATGATGATATATTTATAGAGAAAAGAATAACAAAAATATTTGGCGTTTGATCGGATATAGATTAGAGATGTTAATTAGCCAATAAGAGATTTCTAGCTAACCCATCTAGCTTTAAGTCATAAATGTTTGTTTGTTTTATAATTTCATTTCTTAAAATTTTATGTTTGATTGAATTTTATTTTGTGCTTTTATTGTTCTATCTCTCCATTTTATAATTAATTCTAATATTCTATCTTCTAGCTAGGCTTGGTTGTTTTGTTGTTATATCTCTACTAATTGAGAAGTGACCCGGCAAGATGGGAGATTGTTATATCAAGTGGAATGGGTTCACGCACACTTTCATTTTTCAAACCGCTTTTTTAATCGTAATCGAACTGTTAAATTAAATGTTGCTAGCTATCAAGTAACAAAATTATACTAAGCAGTAGTTCCATCAACTGCATCAAAAAGTGAAAGCAGCTCATTTCAAGTTAAAAATTTAATTGAGTTGGGTTAACGACTATCGCAATACAAGTCTAGTATTAATACATAGTATATTAAAAATATAGCAAACAGGGCTGCTTTTTTAATCATATTCAAACTGGTTATACCGCAAGAAAATTCAAACTTTTAGACAATGTGTGTACGTGATGATCATCTCAGCTTGTGAGTAGCATAAGCAATTTCTACGTAAAATTCAGCCAAAATATATGTATGGTTTGAGCAAGTTTATTTCTAACTATATGTAAATGTGGTCAAGTTGTCAAACCACATAAATTCTTGTGTCCTTTCTCTTATTTTATTTTCTATTTATTGTCTTTATATTGCTTATTGTTGTGCATATTACTTGTTTGATCAACTTTTGCTTCAACAAACTGTCATTAGAGATAGGTTCTTAGCATACATGGCTACGTCTAAATATGTAGAGAAATTCAGCAGCTTGAATTATTCCAATCTATGAAAGATAAAGTAACAACGTTATTATTGAACCAACGGATAGGCTTAATATTAGAAAAGACTACAACTCTATCTAGTGAACGAAAGAAGTCACTAGAGTTATCTAAGACTGAAGCAAAAAGAAAAAATATTCGAAAAAGTGCTCACAACATAATAATCTTTTTGACAGGAATTTTTCCTATCGAGCTTCCAAACTTGTCCTTAAAGAACTTAGTTAGAAAATGAAGGTCATTGGCATAATCCCCGATGTTTAAAGCAGTACAAAGGTTTTATTTACTCTGATATCATGTCCCTATTGCAAATTTGAGGCAATTAATTATGTTGGTAATATAATAGTTGTTAATGTTGTAAATTTGCTGCTAGAAATATTGTGGAACGAGAAGTTAGATTAAACTCTTGAAAGTTTTGTATAGCCTGGTATATGTTCTTTGGCTTATTTCAAGTTGTCATCATTGTATAAGAAAATAGTTTCATATTCTATATTTAGCATTGGAAAGGAGCATTATATTGTTTTGTCTTTTTTGACGGATATCCTATTTTAGTAAGGAATAAGTTCTTTACCTTTTAATTTGATTGCTTTTATTAATATTTGAGATATGAATCTTTTGAAATTGATATTAAAGGCGACAAATATCAATGCTTTTAGTGAATTTACTTGGAGATTTTTCCTATTAAAAAAATGGAAAATTTACTTGGAGAATTGGGGTAGATGCCCTAATTGAGGCACACACTTGGCCATACTCACTATGATTCAAAGGTGTTAGTAGAGTTGCTATCTTGAGATCCTTTTCTTGTACTTGGTTGGGTTGGCACTTTCTGTGATGGATCAATTAATGCATGCTTGCATTAGTATTATTATATTTTGATTTTTTTTTTCAAAATTTATTTTGATGGAATTTTCTTTATTTGTAGTGTCCTGAAGAAGTGAAATGATCCCTCGCATGAGCAGATATTTTCTTCTGGTACTTTTTGGCTTTTCAGGATTTATGGTAGTGCTTGCTTTAGAATTTTATTGTTTCTGAGATATCAAAGTTACTTAAAGAAATTCTATGTGAGAGATTGGCTTAGGGTGATTGTTTCATACAAGGACTGAAGTACTTGAAAAAAGGCAATGTGAAAAGTTTAGTTTGATGTTACAATGTATTTGTGAATCATAATTTGCTTATTGATATATTTGTTATTGTTGACCTGAAAAAATAATTTATTGGGCCAATGATCTTTAAATTTGTTATGAGGGAGAATTGAATTTGGGCTTCGTCTCGATTGGCGCAATTAATACGGGCTTGGGCTTCTTATTTTTTGCGAGCTGTGGAGGACTTGCAAAGAAAATGTGAACATAAGCTCAAAGGCAGTCTTGCTGGAGTGGGTTCCGACGAATGGGTTCCGACGAAGAAGCTCCGATGCTTAAGTCAGAAAGAATGGTTCTCTTTCTTAAAATGCGACAAAAATAAGAATAAGATATCGTCTATGGACAAGGGTGATACTCCTTCCCTTTTTCTTCATTTTCGTAATTTTTAGAGGCTTTTTCATCATCTTTTCCATGTCTTCTTCTTTCTCTTTTTATAGTAATGGCCTTTTAGGGACTTTTTGGGCTTTCCTCTGTAGTATTTTTGTCTCGCGCCGAATATTTTTTACTGTACTTTTGACACACGCCAAATATCTTATGCAGATTTTCTGATCCCTTTCTTATCGTACGTCATATTTTCCTTCTGATGTGTTCAAGCATATTCCTCGGGTTTGTCTCCATTGGTGATTTTGATTTAAGTATGGCTTATTTCAATCACCTCGACTTAGATCTTTGAACAATAGTCTCCTACTAGTTTTATGTCGATGCGGGATTCTTAAGAGTGAAATTGTGGAATGTTGTCAGTACCTACTCGGTTGTAGTTGTATTTGGGTCAGTAAAGGCCGAACAGGTTTCCTCGCTTGCCAACCAGATCCCTCGAGTCAAAATCGGTTCTCTGTCGTTTCTGTCAGGCTTTGGCGAATTGGCCATTGCTTCTGGGCCTGTCTTTAGATTGGACTCACTGTATAAATTTTGGCAAAATTTTCGAGAGGAGAGTGGCCTTTTTGAAGGGAATGTCTGGCTGGGTTTCTAGGGATCGGCCTCAGTTGAATTCAAGACCCTTGAGTTCAAAGGCTGAAAGATGGGGGGTTTGGGAGGGGGGGCGAATGGGGGAAACAGGGGTCAAACAGTTTCTAGTTTTGATTTATCAAAAGTAAAAAATCTATTCAAGTCTGGTGGACTTATATTGCTCCCTGGGCCCCTACTCCATCTTTTCTGCTATCTTCTTTTTCACCCAGGTCAATCCAATTTGCTCCCAGAGAGCAATTTCATGATCGGGTCTAAATTTTAAAAATGTTAGAGTAGGCAGGATTATTGTGGTGACATTATGGTGATCTAAAGAGTTGTCGCCACGTAGTAGCGATTTATCCCAAGATTTTTAAATTTAATGGTAGGTCTCTTCAAACGTCGTCCTTGATTTTCGTGATAGCCTCTTCGTCGTCAGTCGTTGATTTTTTTCCGATCGTGCGGTTAATAGGAGTTGCGACCTAATCATTGTGTTTTTCTCTTTTTTCAAGTGACATTTAACTGACTGAAGTCCTTCAGGCCATCCGATCTATTTGAATTAATGGCTTGGGTTACAACCTTTTGAGGAGACATGATTTTATTGTACCTAAGTATCTGAGGCATTGCACTCTAGCACCAAACGCCTTTTTACTTTTCTCATCGATCCCGCCCATTCATTTCAATTTTGAACTGCCTAGATCTCTTTACTACTGCCTATAAATAGTCATCTTCTTCTTCATGTTGTACCTTTTTTCACATATTTTTGTTTTTCTGTTGTCACCCTATTGTGTCATCATTGCTTCTCTATCGAATGTGCGTTTTTGATCTGATGATTTCGTCTCCATCATTCTCAACTCCAGTTTTCTTTAGTTCTTCTGGGTATATCTTTGTATTCTCTTTTTGGCTTCTTTTCTTTTATTCTATTTTTTTCGGGGACTTGTTTTAGGTTTTACTACTAGCCTTTTATCTATATTTTTCCTATTTTGATTTTTCTTGTGCTTTTTGGTCTTGACAGTTGTCGCCTATTTTATCATTTCTGGGCGTGGATGGCTTATCATTGTCCATGCCCAGTAACCTATAAGCTCATTTAGAAAGTGTCTTCTGTTAGTTGATGGTCTCCAGGATCAATCTAGACCTCCCGAATGTGGACACGGTGGTTAAGGAAGGGGAACAGTCCCCAGAGCTCCTTTTAGTTTGAAGACGCAAGAGGGTCAGGGTGAGTGATGGAGCTTCCACCTCAGCAGGTAGAGTTCCCTCCTTATCTAAGTTGGCCCTAAATGAGGCTGGGCCAGTCTTGAGTACCAGAGAGGGCGAAGGCAACGATCTCGAGGACCTAGTGGCAGGGGAGGGCGTGGAGGTAGTAGAGTATGAGATAAATACCAAATACCGCGCCTTTTGCCTTAGTGAGCATGACTTAAACCTTATCAAGCACTCCTATGACATTCTTGAAACAGTCACCCTCAGCTTACCCTCCGAGGAGGATTACCCGAGCAGCCTTACCAATGGCTAGTGGCCATTCATGTTAAGTTCTTAAGGCTAGGACTCAGGCTTCCAATGCAGCGGTATTTTACTAAGATGTTGGCCGGCTTCGAGATAGCCCCTTCTTAGTTAGGCCCAAACTCGTAGAGAGTGCTTACGGGCCTATTTGTCTTGTGGTCAATGGTAGGACAGTCGCCCCCCCTCCCCCTCTCCCCGCCATTTTTCAAGAGTTATACTACCTGTACCATTTCAAGAGCAATGCCAAGAGCCATAGGGGGTTCTATTACCTCTCATTTTATGGCCTTTAAACCCGATCTTGAGTCGACTGACCTCCGTAAATGACTGGAAGGGGAAAAGGTTTTTTATCGGGGGATAGTGGGGTCAAAGGGTCTCCAAGAGGGGGGGGGGGAGAGTGGGTCATCCCTACTACATTTTCTGTAGATGCAGATCTTGATTCTCATATATGTGTTGACTTAAGTGATTTGCTTAGCTCGGCTGACTTTTCTTTGTTTGCCATTTTTCTACAGTTACCTTGGCGATTGACGTGGAAGTTTTCGAGCAGGCCTTTACTTGGATAGACACAACGCTTCAATATATCTACCTACTTCAGGAGCTACTATCCCTATCCAGCTTTGTCGAATTGAGACTAGTTCCTTCATTGCCTAAAACCCAAAGTGGGTTTCCATCTTTTTTGCTCCAAACTTTCCTTTCCCGTCCCCCTTTTGTGGTTCTTACATTGTGTAAAATACAGGAATGTTTAAGAAAAGAGGTGGTGAAAAGAGAAAGAGGAGTCGAACCAAATGTTCTTCCTCAGACGGTCGGGGGCCTCTAAACCCTAACAACGTCATGGGATGTTGTTCAGTTTCGAAAGGTGCCGGGCGAGGGGGCCCTCCCAGGGGAGGGGTTCATCTTCGCCATTTGCTGGTGATCAAGCCCTTGAGGATAGGGCTTCCCAGGGTCTGAATGTCCAGGAGAGGGGTCCGGACCAGGAGGATTCTTCAAGGTAATGAGTTTCCTTTGAGACTCGGCCATAAGACTCTCCTATTGTCCAAACGCTAAGTAGAGGGTAAGGTTCTCCGGCTCATCCATCAGCCCAGGTTACACAGGCTGGAGGAGCTGCATCTTTGTCGAGCTCCCTGAGAAAGGAGGGACGGTCTTCTCGAGAGGGGCCCTCTTGAGTGTCCTCCTCCATTTTAGTCTCGGAGGTAAGGGAGGACTTGGGCCTTTTCCTTCCAGTGATGCAGAAGCTAGAGAGGTATATGAACCCCACCTGGGCAGGTCAATCATCTTCTCTGCATCCCGCCACGAGCTTCAAAGTTGCACTAGGGTCTGCCCTTGACGTAAGTTGCCTGATATTTAGTTTATTTCTCTTTTGTGCATTTATTTGCTCTAACCTCACATTTTTCTACCGTTTATTTTCCTTCTTTCTTAGTTTTGAACTAATATCATGGGTTTTACCACCCATGCTCAGAAAGCAGAGGATGACCTTGCTTGGTCTCGGGCTGAGACTCAGCAGGCGAGAGGATCGCCGAGTAAGAGAGGAAGATGGCTGATGAGGTGGGGGCCAAACTCGAGGAGATGATGACCGCCAAGGCCAAGGCAGGGAGCAAATTGTCTGAGCTCGAGCATAAAAAATGGTTGGTCGGGTTGACGATGATGAATTTTCTAGCAGTGACAGGGGTTCAAGTTGGTAAGTTGACACACCAAAATAAAGAACTTAAAGCGCAACTTAGTGCCACTCAAAGGGAGAGAAAGCTAATTGAGCAGAGTCGGATCTCTTTGATGGCCCAGCTTGAGTAGCAGTGGAACCAGTGGTAAGCTGGTCATAAGGAGGGCTTCCATCAAGGCGTGATGGAAGTATTTCAAAGATCTATTACCTTTATTAAGGAGCACTACTCAGAGATTGACCTCCAATGTCTGTGGTCCTTAGCTACTAGTGGCTTTTTCCATGAAGGGGAAACTTCCGGAGCCCATGATGACAATGTATAAGTGTCTGCTAACGCTGGTGGTGACGAGCCCCCTTTGGTCGATGTACCTACCTTTGTTGGGAGTGCCATTATTACAAGCGATGGTGAAGTTACCTCTCTTGCCGACCAGGGGAAAACTAACATGGTAATATCCAATCTCTATTAATAGTATTGGCACCTCGATTTTGGTATAGAGTAATAAAGACACCGTAGGGTTATCCGATTTTAACCCTATTAGAAATATTTGTTTTATAGTGAGCATGAGAGATATTAAACTTAATTTGGTAATGTGAGTTGCTCTATGTGTACGGAGTATTGTCTCACTATATTTATGCGATGTAGGATTCCGCTGCATAGCCAGTGAGATGTCTTGAGATGTCACTATGGGTACTGTTAGTTGAGGTGCCTCGTGACCTACTCACATGTACGGTGCTAGTTGAGTCGCTGCGTGAGTATAAAGCTTTAGGGTTACCATTGGTACAATTTAGAAAGAAAATTGACGAGCGAGGACTTTACTAGTTTTCGATGTACCGATATTATTTTATACATTTATATGTACATAAGAGTTATTATGTTGTACAGATTTTGGATATTGTTTTTCAAAGATGTAAATAAAACTTGCTTGGCAATATTTTATCAGCATATGATGTTAGAAACTGTTTTACAGGTTTATATCAGTTTTAGAAGCATAATTTATGCATCTCTTTTAGAATGTACTATCTATGCATAATGTTATTTTATTTGAAATCTTAAATGCACTCACTGAGCTCCTTTAGCTCACTCGTTTTGTGTTTTATGTTTTCTAAACCCCATTTCTAATGCAGGTCTTAGTACGCAAGCTGTTGATTCTCCTATTGCTAATTAGTGGGCTAAATCTGTAGATTATTTTTGGAAATGTAAAAGTGCTAAATAGCACTCTTTTGCTTTCTGTATAGTAGTTATAAGCATGTATATTTTGAACTAACAAAAAGAGATTTTGATATTATAATTATCGTTTTTACTTTTTATGAGTATGTTCATTTTATGATTTAAATGAAATTATTGAGTTGAGTTGGATTGATTTTGGAAAGGACCGGAGGTTCTATTTGACAGTATTAAGAAGTGGTTTGAAAATAAAAGTGTAATTCTTTGCAGGTTTTGTACTGAATTTTTATAAAAACATGAGAAACTCTGCCTGTTTTTTCTTTTTAAAATTAAGATGTCATTTTTATGTATATGCCAAGATTTTTTTAATAATAGCAAGAACTAAAAAAGGGGTTCGCCTCGCAAAATTTCTAAACTTACCCAGTTAAATTCTAAGGAACTTCAGTCGAGGTGCCCGGCAGGACCGCTGGGACCTACATTAAAAGGTCTTTGGGTAGGTCCTATCAAACGTTACCGCCCCCGCTGAGCCACATGGAATTGTAGATGCTGCGGCTGCCTCTCCCATTATTGCAGTTTCTCCGTCGGCAATGTTCCTGAAGCTGTTCCCATCGTGGACTTGGACATGCCTGGCACCGCTCCTGCAGCTTGAATGATCCATTTTCCTATGTAGGGGTTTTTTTTTGTGATCGCCTTGTAATTGATCAGTGTAATCGTCTTTAAGGAATAGATTATTTGCTCTTTTTTAATGTGTGCATGTTCTTTTGTACCTGCTCAAAGTAAATTCGTTTCACCACAGTGCAATTCACTAAGATAACTAAACCACTTATAAAAAATTAATCTTGTTAAAACAACCACACCGTTAGTGATAATCATCGATCTGAATAAGACATTTCACAAATGATAATAAAACTTGTAGTTAAATAGGCTAACCATTTTATCAAATAGCTTCAGTTAGGACCAAATGACAGTAATTAGTAGTCATCGTTTCCAATAAACTCATGGTATTGGAACCGAACAAATTTAGTTGGGCCGAACAACTTTTTTGTAATTGCCACGATTGTACGAATGCTTTTACTTAAATGTGATCACAAATAGTTTGAAATAAAATCTGCTCGGGGCGTCTTATAGTGATGCCGATACAATTAAGTAGCTGGGTCAGCCTCGGTGATACGTCGGTCGTTAGTGTAATCCAAAGCAAGTAGCCTGGACTATGTTGGGTGAGGAACCCTTCTATACTCTTATGGGACCGACTCGGTGTAATAACGTTGAATAGCATGTCATGGTTGTTGTGGAAGGCCATAGTGATATCGTGGCTTTGCCACAGTCAAACACTTCTTCAATGGGCATCATGGTGTAACCTATGGTAATACTATGGAAGCGCCACAACCATTGCCCTATCAAGCTGTCCAGGTGCGACGCTGTAGAATGAGCTTAGAATCGGTCATGGCAAAGTGCTATGATGGTGAAAATAGAATGAAAGTCGAACATGTCACAGCGAAGTGCTCCACCAGTCGAGCTAGTGACGGTGAAAATAGAATGAAGTCGAATCGATAACAATGTCCCGCATAACATGGTGATGCCTTGTTAAAAATGAGGATATCTTTGCGATGACGACGTCGTGAAGATTCCAAGATAGGGCACAGTATACCATTTTAGGCGGTTGATGCAAGTCCTCTTGTCCAATAATCTGAGGGTGCCTGTATGGGTGACTCGTTCCATGTTCCGTTCAATTTGCTCCTCATAATTGTTCATGCAAAAGAAAAAAAGAAACAAAAGAGTTTTCATTTAAGCACGATGTTCATACAGCGAATGGTTACAAACAAAAGCTTAGAGATAGTATTTTCTTACCAGCTCGGCGCTCCATGGTTTTCTGACGGCTCTCCCGTTTGTTCCTTCAAGTTCGTACGTCCCTCCTACACGTCTGAGGATCTTGTACGACCCTTCCTAGGTGGGACTCAGAACTCTGTCTACGGGGTTCTTTGTGATGAGCTCCACCCTCTGTAGCACTAGGTCTCCCTCTTCAAAACTTCAGGCATTGAATTTCCCGTTGTAGTATCTGATCACCTTTTGCTAGTAGGCTGTTGCTCGAATATGGGCCCGATCTCTAAACTGTTAGATCGAGTCCAGCCCTTCCTTTATCAGGTCATTATTGATGGTTTCAAAAAATTTTAGTACTTAGTAGGTCAGGGTGCCAATTTCTGCGAGGATCACTGCTTCACTTCTAAAGGCTAATGAGAATGGCGTCTCGCCAATGGCTGCCTTACTAGTTGTTCGGAGCGCCCATAGTACCTCAAGTAGCTCCTCTACCCACGTTCCCTTTCTTTTCGTCAGTTTCTTCTTGAGTATTTTTTTATTAGCTTATTGAAGGACTCGACTTGGTTGTTAGTTTTATAATGTGCGGGGGAGGAGAACGACAGTCATACTCCCAATTATTCGCAGAATTGCTTAAAGTTGTTGTTGACAAACTGCTTCCAGTGGTCGGTGATGATAGTGTAGGGGATGCCGTACCAACATATCATACTCCTCCATACAAAATCATGGATACTCTTCTTCGTGATTTTCGGTAGTGGCTCGGCTTCTATCCATTTTGTGAAATAGTCGACCGCCATGACCACATACTTGCATGACCCATTGCCTCGGGGGAGTGGTCCTATCAAGTTGAGACCTTACTAAGTGAACGACCATGGTTCGCTCAATGTGGTTAGCTCCCTCGCAGACGCTTGGATGCTATCTGCCAACTTTTGATATGCGTCACAACGCTAAGCCAGATTTGTAGCTTCTTGAAGGGCGGTATCCCATCGATCATTAAGTATCTAGCGGCCTAGTACTTAATTTTCTAGGCTTCCTTTTTGTTGACCGGAATCATCCTGTTTGAAATATAATTCTTGCTGGGGTCCATCTAGCTTGGCCCTAATTCGATCAGCATGATCTGCTCGCCTTCCTAGGTATTGGGTTTTGACAAGAATTCCACAGGTACTATATGGGGAGACTAGTATCTTCTGCTGATGCTATTTGGGCGATGATATACGCTTGATGGTTCTTGGGATCAGCTCCATCTGTATTTCTCTGAATTGACCGGTCAACTTCCATACTATCGTGAGATAGGTAGCCATTCTTTCTTCTCCTGCTTTGAAATTGCCATTAACTTGATTCTTCGCCAACTGAGAGTCGCTCTTAACTAGTACCTCTTTTACTACTAATGCTTGAGCCACTCCTAAACTGGCCAAGAGGGCTTCGTATTCTGTTTTGTTGTTCGACGCTTTGAATACGAAGTGGATAGCATACCTAATTTCATCTCCTCGGTGCTAATGAGGATGATCCTTGCTCCACTACCTTATGGGTTGGATGCTCTATCAATATATAGTACTCATTTTTTTGAAACTACCTCAAGGACTTGGTCATTTATCCATTCTCTCATGATTATCTTATATGTGCTTTCGGCTACAAAGTCAGCCAGGGCCTGCCTTTTAATGGCTGTTCGGGGCTTGTAGTGAATGTCAAATTCACTTAAGTTTATATACCATTTAACTAATCGGTCAACCAAAGTTGGGCTTGTGTAGGATTTATCTTAGTGGCTAGTTGGTTAACACCACGATGATATGCGCTTGAAAATAGGGTTGTAGTGTTCTTTCAGTCGTAATTAGTGCAAAAATTAACTTTTCAATGGGGTATCAAAATTCTAGCCCGATAAGGACCCTGCTCGTGTAATACATGATAAGACATAATTGTATAAACTATTTTATCTTCCTAACTTGATATTTGTTCAATTTCTTTCAATAATTTGGCTATTTATGCATCTCAACTTCATCGGATGCAAATTAAGCTATTTGAGATGAAAATCGGAGAATATACTAAAATGCTCAAAGCGTGAACAGTGAAATTTCTATAGTGCATAAACAGTGCAGAGCCGGGGCATTCGATTTGAGTGCCGGGGTGCCACTTCCAGAGAGTGAGT
This sequence comes from Ailanthus altissimus, assembly GCA_946807835.1. NCBI lineage: Eukaryota > Viridiplantae > Streptophyta > Magnoliopsida > Sapindales > Simaroubaceae > Ailanthus > Ailanthus altissimus. Next base: position 6,005,313 of record OX327689.1, read on the forward strand.
GCCGCGGCATTGAACCCGAATGCCGCAGCACTGAATTCTGAGCACTCTTTAAGGGCACTTTTGTCCTCTTTTTGCAACCCTACCTATATAAACACCCATTGTTGAGCTAAGAGGGGAGAGGAGAAAGAGGGAGCAGTAGAGAGCACGAAAATAAACACTTTATTTGGGTTTTGGAAGCAAGAATCAACAACAATAGGCAAAATCAAGAGGAAGAAGAAGAATTTCTGCATTTTCGAGGAAGAGCATCACCATTGCATAATGGGAAATTTCTTCTTCACTTCAAATTCGTATTTGTTATTGATTCCAACATGTATAATGATGTTGTTAGATGCTCTAAACTTATGCTTTCAATTATGAACTAAGTTTTATTGCTAGGATTACAATGTGAACTCAATATGTAGCTTGGATTGATTATTTTTCCTTATTTATCATATTGGTATGGAATTGTTCAATTTGTTCTATGATTAATGCTTCTAATTACAAGACAATGTATTAGATTGATTAGGGAACCTTAATGAACTTGACAAAGGGAGTTTTGTGTTGGCCATGGATAAATTGATGTATGATCATTGTGTAAAAGCATGAGTTCTATATGAGATAGACATATACTCATATAGTATATATGACCATTTAGAGAATTTGAACTTAATGAATCTTATTTCAATTTGATTATCATAGACATATAGATAGTTAATTGAATGAGATATACTCACTTGACCTGCAAAAGAGGCTTGTGAGGATATTAGAGTTCTTGGTTGACATTCATATTGATAGTTCTAAGGGGAGTAGTTGGATTCAAGTGAAGTATTAAGGGATTATTGTAATCCTAGGCATTTGAGTATTTGTGCTATCACAATTGTTCTCTTTGCTCAATTCTTGTAATTATTATTATTTATTGTTTAGTTAGTCTGTTATCAAAACCATTAAATTGCCAATAGCTTGAATACGAATAGGAGAACATAATTTTAGTACTTAGCAAGTAGTAATAACAATTCCTCGTGGGATCAACATTCTACTTATCATATATTATTTGTTGCGATAACGTGTACTATTGTGTGTTATAGAAATCATACAACAGTACACCAATTGTTATAATTGAGCAGGGTCTTCATCGGGCTAGAATCTTGATACTATCCCACTCCCCCCTAGCGAAGACTGAGCTGATAGCTCGTTCTGAGACTCCCAGGTATACCACTAATGACTCTCCATGCACGAGAATTGCTAGGTGTACTGGTTCAGAGAGGTAGGTCTTTCAGCTATTAGAAGGCTAGTTCCTACTTTTTGGTCCACCGATCCTTCTCCTTTTTCTTAATAGCCTGAAAAAAGGTGAAGCAATTGTCAATAGCTTTGGTGATGAATCTGTTTAGTACCGCGATCCTACCGGTTAGCCCCTGGATCTCTTTCACTGTGCTTGAAGACTTCATTTCTAAGATAACTTTGACTTTATCCGGATTGGCTTCTATTCCCTGTTGGCTCACTATAAAGCCCAAGTATTTTTTGAATTTTACCCCGAAGACGCATTTCTCGGGGTTCAATTTCATTCCGTTCTCTCTTAGCACTATGAAGGCTTCTCTGAGGTCAGCTATATGGTCCGCTGCTTTTACTAACTTGGCTATCATATCATCTACGTAAACTTCTATATTTTTTCTAATCAAGTTTTTGAAAAGGTTGTTTACCAATCTTTGATTGGTGGGTCCTATATTTTGCAATTCGAATGGCATCACTGGTAGTAAAAGGTCCCTTGGTGGGTGACAAAGAATGTTTTTTCCCAGTCATAAAGGGAACATTAAGATCTGATTGTAGTTAGAAAAGGCATCCATGAAACTTAGTAACTCGTGTGCTGCAGTTGTGTCCAATAGTTGGTCAATCTTTGGGAGGGGAAAACTGTCTTTGGGGCTTAGATCAGTGAAGTCAACACACATCCTCCACTTTCTATTTACTTTCTTTACCATCACCACGTTGGACAACCATTCCGGGTAGTAGACCTCTCGTATGAATCGTGCCGCCAATAGTTTTTCCACCTCTTCCACTACAGCTCTGTTTTGCTCCTAATTGAAGATTCTTCTTTTTTGCTTGACTGGTCGAGATGTAAGGCATATAGTCAGCTTGTGGAAAGCCAGTCTTAGGTCAATTCTAGGCATGTCTCGGCAGGACTAGGCGAAGATGTCTGAAAACTCTCGAACTAAATGGGTCAGCCCTTTGTTGACCTCTGGCATCAACTAGTTCCTATTTATGCTCAAAATGTAATGTGACTATCACAGTATAGATTGAGGTATCGATCCCATAAGGAAGCTTTTGACAAAATAGGTTGGTGAAGTAAAATATTAAAGCACCAACAAATGAGAAGATTAATTAATTGGTTTAAGTGGATGAGATAGAATTGTCTATGAATTGAGGAAAATGTCTTATGATAATTTAAGCAAGGCTTCAAGAATCACAATTATGCTTTATAAATCTACTCTACACTTTGATTCAATGTTTATAACACAATTGAAAGTTTCACATCCTAAACAATCAATCGGAAGATATGTAAAATATAGTACATTTGATAACACGTGTATTTGATGTGACTAAACTCTTTACAAACATAAACACAAATCATGTTCATTTATACAAGTTATCTAAGATCGACAATATATCATTTTGACAATATTGCAGTAAAAGATCAACTTGAATATCCAACATTTATTATCTTTACATGTTATCAAATATTGACAATATATCATTTGATAATATTGCAATAAAAGATTAACATATAAAATAATGTAACTAATAACAATTATAATTCAACAAGAATCACATAAGAAAAGAATTACTGAAAATATATGAGACATGAGAATTATAACCTCTGGATTATAGAAAATAAAATAGATAAGAGTTTAAGCAAAACTAAGTTTACAAACATTTGTACCTTTTGATAATGAATCAAAGCATAGAAGTAGATTTATTACACATAAAAATTCATCTCTTAGCCTTGCCAAGAACACTAGCCTAGATTACAATGCATGTTAATGAGAAGAAAATAAGAGAGAATTATCTAATGTTGAAAAGGTCCTAAGAGTGTCCTTATATAGGCAATGAATGGAAATATATTAAGTGTGACATCAATCTTCAATAATTCAGGCCAATAACTCATTCACCCACTTGTAGTACCTTTTTGATAATGTAACCAGCTCTTTGCTTTGTCTTTCAAAGAAAAAGGGAAAAAGTTAAGCCTAACACTGTCTATGGCTTTAGGTTGGCTATGGACGATGGCAATTACCTCTTTAAATTTTCTAACATGTACATAAGAATTTTCACTATCTAGACCATGAAAAGTGAGCAAAAGTTATATCATTTCAAGTTTAAAATTCAAATATGGTGTGTTAAGTGGAAATATAATACATGATGGTGTAGCTGTGTAAGTAAGATGCAAGTAATCTTTTAGGGTCCTAACAGAGTTATCTTCGTGCTAGCGTATTATGTTGGAATTACAAGATGAACTAGATGGTGAATTCTTTTCCCTTACAAATTGTGATGGTGGTTCTAGTTTTACTTCTCTTACAAATCTTTCTTGTTTATCTTTAAGTCAATGCATACATCATAATAATTTTTTTTTTAATGAATGAAATGCTTAAGAAAAATTAAGAGATAAATAAAACACGACAAGAAATCGAAATGAGTTAGGTAGTAAGATCAACTATGAAATATAAATACAATAAATGAACAAAAGATAATAAATTATAAAGTACAATAAATAAATTTTAAAAAAGTACAATAAGTAGATAAAAGAAAAGAAAGTGCAATAAATAGAGGAAAATAAATTGTAAAGTACAATAAATAAATAAAATAAAAAAAAGTACAATAAGTAAATAAATAAAATTTAGACAGTAGAATCAACCATTAAAATAAAATAAAAATACAATATATTAACTAAAGAAAATAAAGAGCAATAAAAGAATAAAAAAAATAAAAATTAAGTGCAGTAACTAAACAAAAGTGCAATAAATAAATAAAAAAATAAAGTGTAATAAATAAATAAAGTACAATAAATAAACTAAAGTGCAGTAAATAAATAAAGTGCGAAGTACTATAAAAAATAAAAGAAAATGAACTAAGTTAGGCAGTAAAATCTGTAATTAAAATAATAAAAAATATAACAAATTAACTAAAGAAAACAAAATAAATTAGATGGTAGAACCAACTATAAACAATAAAATGAATTACAACAAAAGAAATAAAACTAAGATTTTACAAAAAACAAATGTACAAAGTTACCGCTTTAGTATTGATAAACGCAACCGACTTTCGCTTAATGTGTTTCCCCGACAACGGCGCCAAATTTTGTTTACGATCAAAATGTAATACGGCTATCGTAGTATAGATTGAGGTGTCAATCCTACTAGGAAAATTTTGGCAAAATAGGTTGGTGAAGTAAAATATTAAAGCAGTAGTAAAGGAGAAGATTAATTAATTGGTTTAAGTGGATGAGATAGAATTATCTATAAATTGAGAAAAATGTCTTATGATGATTTAAGTAAGGCTTCGAGTATCACAATTATGCTTTATAAATCTACTCTACACTTTGATTCAATATTTATAACACAATTGAAAGTTTCACATCCTAAACAATAAATCGAAAGATATGTAAAATACAACACATATGATAACACGTGTATTTGATATAACTAAACTCTTTGTAAATATTAACACAAATCATGTTCATTTATACAAGTTATCTACGATCGACAATAAATCATTTTGACAATATTATAGTAAAAGATCAACTTGAATATAAAAAATTTATTGTCTTTACATGTTATTCAAGATTGACAATATATCAATTGATAATATTGCAGTAAAAGATTAACATATAAAACAATGTAACCAATAACAATTATAATTCAACAAGAATCACATAAGAAAAGCATGATTGACAATATATGAGACATGAGAATTATAACCTCTGGATTATAGAAAATAAAATAGATAAGAGTTTAAGCAGAATCAAACGTACAAACATTTGTAGCTCTTGACAACGAATCAAAGTATAAAAGTAGATTTATTACACATAAAAGTTCATCTCTTAGCCTTGCTAAGAACTCTAGCATAGATTATAATGCATGTCAATGAGAAGAAAAAAATATAGAATTATCTAATGTTGAAAACGTCCTAAGAATGTCCTTATATAGGCAATTTATGAAAATATGTTAAGTGTAACATCAATCTTCAATAATTTAGGCCAATAACTCGTTCACCCATTTGCAGTACCTTGTTGATAATGTAAATGACTGATGTAGCTTTTTTGGCCAACATGAAAGTTGTAGCATTTTGTCTATTCTTTCTATAGGCACTAGGTTCATGTAAATTGGATGAGTATCTAATGAGATATGAGCAAATGCTAAAGATACGTCAGATTTAGGCCAATAACCCTTTTACCCACTTGCAAGACAATTTGGTCTATATTAATGGCTGATTTGGACTTTACCATCAACATAAGAGTTATTGATAATTAAGTCAATATTTTACATCTTTAATAATTATACCAATTGGGTTCATATTTTGTGAGATACGGTCCAAATATGTGAGTTGGGTCAAGCTAATTGAAAGTTATAGTCCTATTTTATTGTATCTCAATTTTTAAGCCATAACATGTTGGATTTGGCTTTTCAACTGTTCTTTAAGTTTTGTGTAAGATTGAGTCACGTTACTCCCGATTTAAAAGTTTCTTCATTTCAATTTCTACATTGAGAGTTATGTCCATTTTACCTAAACTTGTGCTAATAACATTCATTAATTATAATTTAAGGAGAATACTTTATTTCATGCTAAAAGAACAAAAATGCTAAAATTAGTGACATTAAATGGTGATTAAATCTCTTAATAAATATGTATTTTTATGCATTCATCAATTCTCATTCTGTCTACCTTCTCAGATTCCCTGACCTCAACCAGAAGTTCTTATATCTCTTCCACCGACTCTGGGATTCAAAGACTCTTTCTCTTTTATCAATGGCGAAAATGCAAAATGCCTTTCTTACTGTGATTGCATAACAGCCCATTGCTGCCTTCTGATCTCCCGACATTACTCTGATCCCTTCTCCTATATGGGAATTTTAGCTTCAGGTAATCAATGGATAGAGCTGCATTAGTACTGACCATAAACGGTCGCTCGAGAAGAATTCTATATGGAAATGAGCTGTCCACCACCACAAACCTAGTCATCACTGTCTTCTCATAAGGCCTTTGTCCAATGGTAAGAGGGAAGGTCACTACTCCAATCAGCATCACACAGCTATCCCTGAATCCTTGTAGTGATGTTTGAGTTACCTTTATGTGGAGGTTCTTGATTTTTAGGTCGTTCAAGATTTCCTTGAAGATTATGTTGACCGAGCTACCCAAGTTAACAAACACCCTATTTATTTTTTCTCTCACTACCATTACTTTGATTACAAGTGTGTCATTGTGGGGATAACATACCATTTGAGCATCTTACTTCGCGAATATGATTGGCACCCCTTATGGTAGCCTCGACTTATTAGCTAAAGAGGTGTTATGCATGACTTGATGTGCCATTATTGAGTACTTAGAGTAGTTCTTCTATTTTTTATTCGAGTCTCCTATCAACGTGGGTCCTCTTTGAAATAATTGCGATGAAGTTAGGGATCAATGTACTAGTTGGATTGGTGGTTGTTATCTGCTGATTTGCCTAGAATTCTTCCAGATTCCCATTCCTCATCAGGTGGTCGACCTATTTTCTTAGCTCAATACATTCTTCAGTGGCATGCCTGGGACTCTTATGCATGTTGTACCATTTTTAGAATCCGTTTGCCATTCTGATCCTTTCCATTTGAAATTTCTCTATAACAATCCACTATCCTAGATAACTTCGTAGACATCTTCAAGTGGCATAACCAAAGGGAAAAAATCCTTAACCTGGGCCACTCTTCTCTCCTCCCCTGGTTGTTCGTTATTCCTTGGATTCCAAGGCGCCTATAGAGGGGTGCCTAGTTGGAAATAGTTTGACCCTCCTTCTCGATTTTAGGATCCGTCATTCAGTACATTGTTCCATCAATTGCCTAGAGGGTTACACCAGTTCGTAAAATTTTCCCTCTGCTGGAGACAATATTCTCCATCCATTTTTTGGTATTTTGATGGAAAGGCGGGGACCCTTTTCTCCCCTTATGTCTCGCTTCCTCGTGTAGCCATGTTTTTCCTCGAGGAAGTTTAGCCAGGGATCTCTTAGTCTTTTCACCTTCCTCTATAGACATGTATTTTGGTGCTTTATTGTATACTGCCGCGTAGCTTGTGGTACCACCTTTCGCCAGGTGGTACCATAATCTGTTCAATCATAACTCTTTCTTTAGGGCATCCAGGGCAACGGGCTGGTCCAATACACTTAGCGTAATCACTTTCTTGTGGAACCTCTAGATACAGTCCCTCAGGCTCTCTTCTTAACCCTGCCTAATCTGCTTTAGCTCCTCTAGGTCCCTGGCTACTTTGTATGAGCCTAAACAATTTTGGGAAAATTTCTCGGTTAGCTCATTATAGAAGGCAATGTTGCGCTGTTTTAGTCCCCTGTACTAGAATAAAGCTGGCCCTTCTAAGTTTATGTGAAAGCGCTGGCACATTTGGTATTACCTTAGTCCTACGATGGATAGCAGGTCAGTGACTTAATCTACATAATGATTAGGGTTAGTGACTCCTTTGTAAGTGGGCAAATTAGGGACTAAAAAATCACCTGGAGCTTTATATCTCTCATCTCGTCTGTTAGTGGTAACCTTCTTTCCCTTTCATCCCATTCACGAGAGGTTGGTCTTTCTCTCTTCTTTTCACCAAGAGTCTTTCTAATTTTTCTTCCAAACTGCGGACCTTGCTTTCAAGGCCCAATTTACTTCGTCGGTGGTGTCACAGCTCAGTCAATGGCTCTCTCTCTGTTGATAGCTTCGAATCTTTAAGCTCTGCCTCTCTCCACTCAAGGATCGCTTGGCTTGGCCTATTTGTCCCGGTCAAATTATATGGAGCTTCCAGTCTTTCCTTTTGCTCTGTTTGTCCTCAAATCTCCTCCTAAGACTGTCTTCCATAATTCGTTGCTCTTGATTGCTTATTTCTAATTAGTTCAGTCATTAACTATCTTAGTTCCTCTATTTCTTCCCTCATAATTCTTAATTCTACCCGCATTTTAGGGTACAGGGAGCTTTCTATTCGATAGAGGGGTTGGTTTGGATTTAGACTTCACTCTCTGGCAACATGATTCTTACTGGCAACGATCATTCATATTTTAGAATGCTACTCTTCCCAACAAAAATTTTTACTCTATTCCCATACACAACGCAAAAAACTGTTGACCTGAAATATAGTTTCCTAGGTCAACGAGCCTTAAATTTGTTATAAGTGGGAAACAAACTTGAGCCTCGTCTCGATTGAAGCTATTAGTATGAACTTGGGCTTTCTATTTTTCACGAGCTGTGAGGGGCCTACAAAGAAAACACGAACATAAACTCAAAGGTAGTCTTGCCGAGGTGGGTTCTGACAAAGACACTCTGATGCTTTAGTCAAAAATGGGGGTTCTCTCTCTTAAAATGTGACAAAAACAAGAATAAGATATTGTCTGGGGATAGGGGGATACTCCTTCCCTTTTTCTTCTTTTCATACTTTTATAAAGTTTTTTCATCATCCTTTCTATGTCTTTCTCTTTTGCTTTTTATAGTGATGGCATTTCAGGGACTTTTTTAGGCTTTTCTCCGCAGTAATCTTGTCTTACGGCAAATATTTTCTGTTGCACTTCTGACACACGCCAAATATCTTCTGCAGACTTTTTAACCCCGTTCTTATCGCATGTCAGATTTTTCTTTTAATGTGTTAAGCATATTTCTCGAGTTTGCCTCCGTCTGCAGTTTTGGTTTAAATAAGGCTTATTTCAGTCGACTCAGGTCAGATCTTTAAAAAGCCCTCCCCTACTTGTTTGTTGTTGACGGAGATTCCAAATAGAAAAGTTGTGAAATGTAGTCAGTACCTACTCGGCTGTAGTCATGTTTGGGTCAACAAAGGCTGAATAGGTTTTCTCATTTTCTGACTAGATCCTCCGAGTCTGAACCGATTCTCTGTCATTTCTCGTTAAGCCTATTAACCATTGCTCATGAGCCTATCTTTGGATTGGACTCGCTGTGCAAATTCTGGTGAACTTTTCAATAGGAGAGTGGCCATTTTGAAAGGAACGTCTGGCTAGGTTTCTAGGGCCCTTCGTTGAATTTAGGGCCCTTTAGCCCGTAGGCTGAAAGATAGGGTTTTTCAAGGGGGAATAGTTATATTAGCACAATGCCTTTGGATGTTATGTTAATGATTTTATTGAATATAACAATTTTTGAATATTTATAAATTAAATTTCATTTTGTTATTTTGTGCTATAATTAAATTAAAATATTTATAATATTATTTTGTATATAATCAATAAACTAATATATAAAATATATATATATGCATATAAAAAAATTAATTTTATGTTAAAAATCTATCACTAATTGTTGATACATATCTTTCATAAAAATGGTTATATAATATTCAAGTTGATAACATAATATTCAAAAATGGTTCCCATAATAGAAATGGAAAAGGATGAAACTAAAATGAAGATGAAAGGGATCCATTAACATAAACCATATTTGAAATCGCAACTAGAACAAATTGGATGAAACCTTACACTGATTATCTTAAGGAAGGAAAGCTTCCTAAAGATAGAAAAGAAGCAAGATATCTCTAATCTAGAGTGGGGAGATTCACCATCATTGACGATCATTAGTACAGAAGATCCTTTTCAGGTATTTACATGAGATTCGTGCCAATTGAAGAAGGGCACTAGATTATAGCGGAGATACATGAAGGATCATATGTAAACCAGTCGAGTGTAGGAATCCTGGCCCATAAAGTTATACGATAAAGATATTTATGGCCATTAATAGAAAAAAGCGATACAGTAGAGTATGTCAAGAAGTGTGAAAGGTGTTAGATGTACACCACAATTATCTACCATCCTGCTTATGACCTCAACATAGTTTTTATCTTTTAGCCATTCATTCAGTTGAGGATGAATATAGTAGGACCATTCCCAACTGCTACACGAGGGAAATGGTTTATTCTATTGGCCACTGATTACTTTAGTAAGTGGGTCAAAGTAGAAGCTTACATCAATCTTACTAGAATCGAGGTGAAAACCTTTATCTATAAGAATCTTATCACCAAATTTTGCATGCCACAGAGTGTGTGGTCTAATGGGAAATAATTTGTAACCACTAATGTTACTTCTTTCTAGTTATCCACAGGGAACAATCAAGTTGAAATTTCCAATCAGACAATATTTACCATATTACGGAAGAGACTAGAGCAAAAAAAAAGTAGATGACTTTAAAAGTTTCCATGAGTACTATAAGCCTATAGAATGAACGAGAATAGATCAATGGGAGCGTCGCCAGACTCCCTAATGTATGAGACAGAAGCAATACTTCCTATGGAAGCCTTCATCCTATCCCTAAGGATGAGGATAATAAATTAGAACTCAATAAAAAAGCCTTAGCCGTAGCAAAATATCTGACAGATAAGGCTAGAAAATCACGGTAATCCATGCAATGATTTGTAAAGCAAAGATGAAAAGATACTATGATAGTAAGATCATGAAGCATGAGATTAATGAAGGTTACCTCGTCTTACGAGAGGCACTCGATATTAATAAAGAATGCAATGCTGGAAAGATGATTGAAACTTGAGAAAGACATTACAAAGTCGTGCAGAAGCTAGACAAATGAGCCTTCTTACTACAATACATGGATGAAAACTCGATTCTGACTCCCTGGAACATATCAAATTTAAAGAAGTTCTATGTATAACTTATTTTCTCTTCTTTTTTTCCCATATCTCAAATAATGTTCTTACTCAGATTATTTATATGACATTATATTAAAAATTGTCTCATCAATGATAACAATCCCGAGATCAATCTTCCCATGTACAAAGCAATAAGGTTACAAATATAGAAAACACAGTCCACTGCTGTTTCAAAAAGATGACAAAAAAAAGATTCCCACAGGTCTGTATATAAGGTCCTACAACTTTTTTATGGGATCTGATGCTATTACCAGGAAATGAAAAGGCCAAAGCAATCCTCTACTATTGTTTTCAGGGAGATTGCCAAAATATGATCCCCCAAAGTCTGTATGTAAGGTCCTACTACTCATTTATGAGGTCTGATGCCATTACCAATAGCGGAGATGACCAAAAGTAATTCTCTACTGCTATTTTAGGGAGATAGCCATCCCCTCAAGTCCATATATAAGGCTCTACTGCTCCCTTTCATAGCCTGGTGTTGTTATCAAAAGAATAGTCGATCAAAAGCAATCCTTCACAACTATTTCAAATAAATGACCAAAAACCAATCCCCTAAGTCTGTATGTAAGGTCCTAATGCTCCCTTACATGGTCTAATGTCTTATTACGAGAGAAGATAGCCAAAAGTAATTATTCACTACTGTTTCAAGGCAATAGCAAAAAAATGATCCCTCTAGGTCTGTATTTAAGGTCATACTATCATCTTACTTGGTTTAGTGTCGTTATTAAGAGAGGAGATGGGCAAAAGTAATCCTCCATCGTTGTTATGGGGAACAACTTAAAGCAAATCCCCCAAAATAAAAGCCTTTCTTACTTAAGCCCTTAAAAGCCCCAATTCGAAAGCGCCCAAGTCTTATTTACATGTGTTCCAACATCTTTAATACGGAAGTAATTGGACTTCCTTGTGCGAACGTAAATGCCTTTACCTCAAAGGGTCTACAACATCTTTAAATGAGCCTATCGCTTCCTTCTTGGCTTGATTGTGTTTCTATCTTGCAGTTGAAACTCTTTATGATTTGTTGATACTCTGCTCTATCCTTATTACAACCTCCACAAGCTTTTCAAAATCACTAAAGCCAATATACAGAGACTGTTGTATAAAATTAGTACATTTCTCTTCTCTATAGTAATCACCGCAGTAGTGAAATATGAAAGATCTAATAACTTTATATCATAATGCTCAACAGGCATTGATTCTTAAGGCAGGTGAAGAAACTCTTTCCATTTATCCTTTCAATACACTGTAGGAAAGAAGTGGTTATATGATTCCTTTTGAAAGATTATCCAAGAAATTTCTTCATAGGTTTGAACGTGTTTTTTATTGATCTCCATCAATGGAATGTACCTCTCTCCACCAATAATGTGGTAAATGATAACTTCTCCTCGTTTGAGCACCTCTTTAAATCAAATATATGCTCTACCTTATCTAACTAAAACTCGACCTTTAAAGGATCTCCCAAACCGTCAAAGTGTATGCTTAAGCCTAATTTTTTATGACTGCATTCATAAGCTGAGCAAGTATATCGACCTTGGGCAGGGTCACAGGCACTTGCTGAATAGATGGAGGTAAATTAAATAATGTTATACCTTTATTAATTGACTCGTTTCGCCCACGATGTTTAAGATGGGGGTTTTGCTCAGTGATGATTTTAGTACGACGTGGCGGCATAATAGTGCTAAAAAAATATCATCTCAACTATAATAACTACAACACCGAAATCATGAAAAGACAAGAAAAGTCTACATAATCTATAACCTATGCTCTGATGCCAACTGAAACTTTAGAGCAGATCTCAACTACTATACCATGACCATTCATAAACTCTCACTATAAGAGAAATTCTATTGAAATTTTTGCAATCTCCTTTGTTTTTCGGACATCCCAAACATGAAACTTAAAATAATGAACACTTCTATAAAATCCAACACATGCTACTTTCTTCCAAACTTTTCATTTCTTATCCACAACTCACAACTATTAACATCAAATGAAAAATATATCTATAAACCATTTATCAACACAGTTATAAGTGTCCTGGAAAATGATAAAGGCAATATGGCACAAAATACCCAAAAATAGCATAAATCATATTAAAAATCTAAAAGTTTAATACAATAAATTCTTATAAGTCCAAAAAGATAAAGAGAGTCCATATATCCTACATGTCTTAGAAAATGACTTAAAGCACCATCCTGTGACCCACCTCAACTAGTCAGTAAGTTAAGAAAGTCTATAAGCTCCTGAGAGGGAAAAAAGTGAGAAGTTGAGTTTTTACAGACTCGGTGAGTGAAATAGTTTTAAATAAATAATAAGCATAATAATGATAATAGTAATAATAGACTTTTATACTATAGATAGTAATTTAAACATATATAATGTAAATATTTCAAAATATCATAAGAATCATCATATCTCATTTTAGTCATGCTAAAAGTGAACATTCTACAAAATATTATATGATCTCATAAATGATTTTTTTTATATAAATTATTTCATGTTTAATACATCTCAAGAAAATGAAATATTTCTAAAATCTTATACTATATTAGGACCTAAGGAAACATCTCGTCGTATCAAGAGTACTACTCAAGCAGAGCGTTAAATGTACTAATTTCTATCTCATCTCATATCCTCGTCTTACACATACACAAAGCAAACTAGCTCCAAATAGCAAAGCATCCATACATACGGCTCAAATCCTATTTGTGCACAGACGAGCCCCAAAAGCCTAAATCTCATATATTTATCTTAAGGGAGAAGGGGTACCGCTTAATGGGTTGAAAGCCACTTTTATTTTGTAAATATAAATCTTAGAACCATATCTCATACTTTATACTTTAATCTCTTAAATCATCTAAACACATTACTACTGATATTTATAATATTACTTATAAATATTTGAGGTGTCAAATGACAATAAAAATGATTTTCTCATAACATAGAAAAAAAGCTTAACTTAAATATGGTATAATTCAATGAAATTAATTCAATAAATATTTTTTTTTAAAAAGCACATATTTAACTTTAAAAATTATATCTATCATGCTTAAAATTTATTCATTATGCTTCCATAGATTTTATAAAAAGATGCATGATAAATTAATTCTTAAATATACTAAATAAACTATATATGCATGTATATTAAAAATCTCACTCATTAAAGGCGATGACGCTAATCGAAAATGAATTCTTGTAACACATCACCTAGGGAACCTACTAAATAAGACAAAATAATTATTTATTGGAACGGAAGTTAATACTCGAATTGATATTTTTAAACACTCACGGAATCTATGCGGACTTTACGGTTCGGGGTCTAAGTCTTTCCATCTATTGACTATAGGTCCTAAATTAAAGAAAAATATTAAATTTGGCTAAAAATATAGTGAAATTAAAAATTAGCCCCAAAGCAAAGATTAGGATTTTTTCAAAACCCAAATCCCTATGTTTTATGAAATCTAACACTCCAACATATATATGTAATGGAAACTTTAAATTAGAGTGATGATCTTGCTCTTAAAAACTTTAACATACTCTCTTACACTAACTTTTTTTCTCTAAAATTTCAAATACCTAAAATTTATTTCTAACTAAAACTTTCCAATACTTTAAGATTTTAAATCATACTTAAAATATTTACCCATAACATAATAACTGAAAACCATACTTAAATAAGCAAAAACATTAGAGAACTGAATGAAAAAAACTTGTTTTAGAGAAAAGAGAGCTTCTGACAAAAGGGAGAGAAAGGGTAAGCTCATACTTATATATATGTGTATATATATTTTCTTTTGGGCCTTAGAACAAATACAACCCATTTTAAATTTAAATTTAAATTTAATTTCAATTATGTTAAATATTATAATTTCAAATCTAATTTCAATTTTAATTACCTTAAATGTTAGAATTTTAAATACAACTTCAATTTCAATTAAACTAAATGTTATAATTTCAAGTCCAATTTCAATTACAATTGTGTTAAATATTATAGTTCCAATTTCAATTATGTTATATGTTATAATTCTAAATACAATTCCAAATTCAATACATTAAATGTTATAGTTTCAATTTTAAATTCAACTTCATTTACATTAAACGTCATAATTCCAAATCCAATTTTGATTTCAAATACGTTAAGTGTCATAATTCTAGTTCTAGTTTTAAATTTAATTTTAATTATGTTAAATATTATAATTCTAGTTCCATTTTAATTACAATAAATGTTACGATTCCAATTCCAATTTCAATTTTGATTCCAATTACTTTAAATGTTATAATTTTAATTTCAATTTCAATTTTAATTTCTTTAAATGTTATAATTCTAATTTCAATTTAATTACATTAAATGTTATAGTTCCAATTTCAATTTCAATTTAAATTACGTTAAATGTTATAATTTTAATTCTAAATTCAATTTTCAATTACGTTAAATGTCATAATTCCAATTTCAATTTTAATTTCACTTATGTTAAATGTTATTGTTAAGAATTCAATTCCAATGTCGATTACATTAAATTATTTTAATTAATTAAGATTATAAAATTTAATAGAATTGAAATTGGAATCATACAATTTAATAGAAATGAATAGGAATTATAACATTTAATAGAATTTGAATTTGAATTATATAATTTAATGGAGTTGAAATTGAAATTTATATTATATAATTTAATATAATTTGAATTGAAATTATAAAATTTAATGGAATTGGAATTGAAATTATAACATTAAATAAATTTTGAATTATAAAATTTTATATAATTAGAATTGAAATTAGAACTACACAAAATTTAATAGAATATTTTAATTTCATACTAATAAGGGAAACTTAGTATGCTCACACTCTAGAGATACTTTAGCAATCTTATAGGCTCCATTACAAAGACTTACCGGCTGATAATAGTTATTATCTTTAATATTCTTACACTTTTTTTTTTCAATTCACTCCGGTATCAAATTTTGGTCTTTGATACATATAAGCTATATCTTAAGTTGGATTGATTTATCACGAAGATAAGAACTACAATATCTTTTGGGCAAAGGATATCTATACCCTCAAGGTATGGCTTAGTATCTAACTACACTTCATAATTTTAAAAATATCCATGTATACCCCAATAAAAGAGTATTACAGTAAATTAACATATGAATAGTATCCACTTAAATAATATCCTTTGTGAATAGTGTCACCACCATTGCTTGCCGACCAAAAATTAATCAGCCGTAGATATTATTTAAGGTAAACAATCATTATAAATCGTGTCGCGTGCGCACTTTTTATGGTGGATATGGTTCACCGTTAAACAGTGACCCTCTAAATAGTATCCACTAGTGATCGATTTCTAATTGACAAGCGCGACAGCAATACTGTTCACTACTCAAGTGGGTACTGTTCACAAATTGTCAATTTACTAATAATACTCTTTTGTTGGCGATGTACATGGGTATTTCTAAAACCACATAGTGTAATTGGATATTAAGTCATTCTTTAGAGATGAACATGTCCTTTGCCCACATCTTTCTTAACTGCATATATATTTTGAATCTTGGAAAAGGAAATATATATATATATATCATCATCTATTTCCTTTTTAAGATTATGCAATAATAAATTTATTTTATTTTTATTCGTTAGCATTTAATTTTCCAAAACTAATACTAGTTTGAGATCTAATAACAACTTTAATTTCTTTTTTTATCAATTCTTTTATAAGAAAATTTTAAGGTTTGAGTCATTTAAATTTAAACTAACTCATTCATTTTCGTATTTTTTTTATTTTACACAATATTCATTTATTTATTGTTAAAAAAATAATTACATTACTTCTTAGCAATAATTATTTATTAATAATAATGAAAGGATAATTATTTTTTAATTTAAGGAGCTTTCTTGCTTATTACCTATCTATACTAATGGCCAACGTTTATGAGGAATTGACTGGGCCTCAAGAAACAATAATAAATCAGCTTATATATATATATATTTTTAAAAAAGATTACAAATTACTACTCCATCCAATTGTTTTGGGAAAAAAAAAATGTAATTTACATTCAAACAATCACCATAAATTCCTTGTGCTTCTTACCATTTTGTCATAAAAGTCAACGTATGAATTATAAAATTTAATGTAATTGAAATTATAATTATAATTATAAAAATTTAATGGAATTGGAATTGGAATTGAGATGGAATTATAAAATTTAATAGAATTGGAATTATATCGTTTAATAGAATTAAAATTTGAATTCGATTAGAATTATAAAATTAAATAGAATTGGAATTAGAATTATATTATTTAATAGAATTTGACTTGGAATTATAACACTTAACAAAATAAGAATTGAAATTTGAATTTGAATTGGAATTATATATATTAATTGGAACTAGAATTGAGATTGGGATTATAAAATTTAATGTAAATGGAATTGGAATTTGAATTATAAAACTTAATGTAATTGGAATTGGATTCGGATTAGGATTGGGATTAGGATTGTAAAATTTAATAGAATTAGAATTGAGATTGGGATTATATAATTTAATGTAAATTAAATTGAAATTTGAATTATCAAATAATGTAATTGAAATTGGAATTATTAAATTTAATGTAAATTGAATTTGAATTCAAATTGTCAAATTTATTTTAATTAGAATTGGAACTGAGATTATAAAATTTAATGAAATTGAAATTAGAATTGGGATTTTGATTATAAAATTTAGTGGAATTAAAATTATAACATTTAATAGAATTCGAATTTGAATTAGATTGCAGTCGTAAAATTTAATAGAATTAGAATTGGAAATGAAATTATACCATTTATAGAATTAGAATTATAACATTTAACTAAATTGGAATTAAAATTATATAATTTAATCAAATTATAATTATAATTTGAATTATAACAATTAGTAGACTTAGAATTGAAATTATAAAATTTAATAGAATTGAAATTTGAATTATAACATTTAATAAACTTAGAATTAGAATGTTTATGAGTATAAATTTTAGTTTTGTGAAATACTTAAATGTTTAGGGAAATATGACACTTGTAACAAATTACTTGTTGGAGTAAAACTACAATATAATTCTAAGATATATTTATAAAAAAAATACAGCAAACTACTTTTATATATAATCCCAATCAAATTGGCAAACGTGATTCTAGGTCATATATAATCAACTTTCACAGTCCCAGATACTACGGTTACACTATAAACATTGATGAATTAAGACATCAAATCTACTGCTCTAGACTAATTGCTCTTAATTTCCATCATGGCTTCATCATCTAGGAACGGTTTACCACCTGTTGGGTATTCGAACCAGAAGGCCAGGAAGTTGTGCGCTTACTCAATAGGAAAAACATTGGTTGTACTCATGGACTCGAATTTCCTTATGTCAAAGACATAAATGTTTATGAGTATGACCCTTCGAAGCTCCAAGGTAAGTAGGTCAAATTATATTATATCTCCATTTTAGCATTCGATATAAGGTATTGAACATATGCCTGTGGAGATATATTTTATGGCTTATTCATACAAAATTGTTATTGCTCTTATGTGATGAATCTTTGCAATTATTATCAAACGCCCAGGATTTGCAGCTGATTCAGGAAACAAAAAAATGTACTTCTTCACAAATTTACGTAAGAAGGGCTAAGGAAAGATAGTCAACAGACAAGTCAAATGTAGAATTTCGAATGAAAAAGGATCTTGGAAGAAAACGGGGGACAATAAAGATGAAGAGAGAGTTGTTATAATAACGTCACTAGCTTATTACACTGAGCCAGAGACAGAGAATGGCAAGTCTAAATCAGTGAAGACTCAATGGCTTATGAAGGAGTACATGCTTCCCGAAGTGGCAGATTCAGTAAGTTAAAAAGGGGGAGTTTATTAGTTACCCTAATGTTGTTTGGTACTTTTACTAGTTCTTCTTGATTTTTTAGTAAGTACCATTATTCTTCTTTTAGAGAGTAATTAATCACTCTGAAACAAGATGGACAAATATAGTATTAAAGAAAAGGATACTGGTATTTGTTAAAAAGATTAAGGAAAAAGCTAGTAAAAATGTCAAACAACAAAGGGGTACCTGACAATTTTCCTAAGTAAAACAATCCATATTTATATAATTATTATATTTCACACCATTAATTACAACTTGTGTTATTTATAATGAATAACTTTTGTTTTTTGATGCAGGAAAATCCGTTGGCACTCTGTGTTGTCTATTCTTCAAATTAAGGAGAAAGCAGTGATACCAAGTAGAAGAACTAAAGATGCAAGAATGATAATATATATAGAGAACAGAATAAAAAAATATATATGGCCTTTGATCGAATATAGATTAGAGAATTAATTAGCCAATAAGAGATTTCAAGCTAGCCCATCTACCTTCAAGTCACAAATGTTTGTTTGTTTGTTTTATAATTTCATTTCTTAAAATTTTATGTTTGATTGAATTTAATTTTGTGCTTTTGTTGTTCAATCTCTCCATTTTATAATAAATTCTAATTTTAATATTATGAGAGTGAAAATTCAGATGACATAAAATTAAGAGATGTATGACAATTTAAAGTTTTTTTTTATTATTTTGTTTTAATCTATTTTACAATAATGTTACATATCTTAAATTTCGATCTTAAATGAAGTGTTAAATAATTATTAGGTGAAATTTTTTTATAATTTTCAAAATTATTCATTATACCATTTCTCCATCCAATAATTATTTAACATTTTATTTAAATTTTAAAAATTAAAATATGATTTAAAAGGTATAACATTATCATAAATATATTCAAACTGCTTTTATAATTGTAATCGAACAAGTAAATTAAATGGTGCTAGCTATGAACTACCCAATATTAATATATAGTATATTAAAATGTAGCAAACAAGGCCGCTTTTGTAATCATATTCAAATTGGTTATACTGCGGGAAAATTCTAACTTTTAGACAATGTGTGTATTTGAGGATCATCTGAGCTTGTGAGTAACAGTACATTTTGAATACAAAGAAAATTCAAAAAAATAAAATAAACATGAGAGAATACGAATTGTCTTTCTCGCACCAAAGATGTCATTGATATTAACAAAATATACATAAATTAATAGAAAAAGTCCATTTCTCAACACTTTGAGCTAATAACCCATTACCCCCTATAGTATACAAAACAGCCAGCTGGTATCTTGCTGCTGTTATCTTTTCTAATTTTTTTTGTTATTATATGTATAGTTGAACAATTTTATTTCTAACTATGACCTAATTTGACTAGTAATCCACAAGACTTTATCTCAAGTGTAAATAAATCATAATTGCAACTAAAAAGGATTAAAAAGTAATTGTTGGTACTCAAAAATATATAATATATCTAATAAGACTTATATTCACTATTACAAAATTGGTTTTCATTGACATTATATTATTGACACTTTTCTAAATAATATCAGTAAATAGAAGTATCAATAAATTATTGATACCATAGTATCAAAAATATAAAGTGTCAATAAATTATTGATACCATGGTATTAGAAAATGAAGTGTTAGTAGGTTAGTAATACCATGGTATCAGAAATTTTTTTTTTATTAAAAAAATAAATTAAGGAAACAGATTTAAATTTTAAATAAAATATAAAATATTTCCTCTTGGTTGAACGTTGCCTTAGTCTGACTTTCTCTCTATCAGCCGCTTTGTTGCAGTGCTCTCATCTCTCATGGTCGATTGTTACAAATTACGGAACCGACTCTCATCTTTCTCTCTCTGGTCGAAATCATCTCTCTCTCTAGTTGAAATCGTCTCTCTCTCTCTCTCGTAAAAAAAGATAAGCACTTGGTAAGTATTTCGTTCTCTCTTGTAAAATTATTCCATTACTAATAAGGGATGTGTTTTGTTTACCTAACTATAAATTTGTTTAAGTCCAATTTATAATTGTTGTCTTTCAATCTTTGATTTTAAATTTTGCATTTTGTTCATAATTATCATCCCCTGATCGAGTGTTCCTGTATTTTAATAATTATTATCTAGTGCTTTTGGAGTTTGCTTAAAAAGAAAATGTCATGGGAATATTTACTCGGGTGGGAATCGGATTCAGAAGACTTAACTTGTATTTAGGACCTCGCAAGCTATTTGTCTAAGTTCTTGACATTGATATAAATTTTTTTTTTCTTTTTTTTTAAATATGATACTATATGCAAGCATCATAACTTTATCCACTAATGATGATAAATTATGACAATAAAAAATAAGTACCATACACTAGTTAACATTTATATATTTTATCACAACTTTGTATAAATAATATTATTATTTACCATAAATTTTCTCATAATTGTAACTTAATGAATAATGGACAAATTCGATTTATCAAAACATAAAGAAACTCGATAGATCTTTCAATGAAGCTATAGGCAGCAATGATCTATATATTGCTTCGACACAGTAAATATCTTTGTAAGCATGGATAAGATCACCACAAAATCAAAATGATAAAGTCCTGGTCACAGAGCAGTCAAAATTGTTTTATTATTAAGTTGAATGATGATGCTTTATAACGAAAATCAAGCCTTTCACATTGTGCTCTTGCATATGTACATCATGAACTATTTATATTTGTAACTTTACTTTTATATGTTAGTTCTTTAAAGTCAAATTTTTTAGATTGATGTCAATGGCTTTAATGCAAACTGACATAGTAGGATAAGATTAAACAAGATTGAAGTAAGTAGAGTTTATTCATTTGAGTGGTGGCTTAATTGCATTATTTGTCATCTTTTCTATTATTTGTAGTAATTTTCTTGTTTAAAACTAAAAGTATTATATGTTGATTTGACTCGTACAAATACATTCCACCTTTATTCTACGTCAATAGTTATGTATTGACAATATAGCCACTATTTCTTGCTATTGCTTTGTGCTTACATGTCCATTATTTTGCTATTATTTTATACTATTATAAGGCCATTATATTTGTTTTTGCTTGGGGCTCTATGGCCACTAATTTTGGTATTGTTTTGAAGTTGTATGGCCACTAATTTTGCTGCTTAATTGAGGCTGTATAAATATTATTTTCACTATTTTGGATTATTTATAGTGCTATTTGGGCCTGCTTCAACTACTTTTTTGCTGCTATTTTGCTTTGTTTATGATTCTGTTTTGATTTTCTAATTATAATTTATTGTTTTGTGCTTGCTATTGTAGTATTTTTATAATTATCTTAGTTGACTACCTTAGACCATAACAACTCAGTAGTGTAGAAAGTTATTTTGAGATATACTTTCATTCTCTAATATATAATTTCATTTTTCTTATTGGCTAATTTTTTTTGTATATAGAGTTTATTTTATATGATTTGTTGTGAATGGGAGATGGTTGTTGTAATTTATTTAGAAGTGTTATTAACATAATATACATGTTTGTATTTTCTTTATTGTAACAAAAGAAAATGATTATTAATTACACTCAAGTTAAGATCTTTCACGCTGAACTAACACTCATTAAATAATAATCAAGTGATAGGTTATCAAAAGAGTATGAAATTGAAGTTGATGAGTTTTTGCAATTTTCCATGTTTAATTCTAATAATAGAAGGTCACTTAGATGTCCATGTAACTCTTGCTGCAACATGGAGTTTCATGCTTCTGAGTCAATAAGAGTTCATTTGTTTGAAAAAGAATTTTTACCCACGTATTTAACTTGGACTAAACATGGGGAAGTTGACAGTAAGTTGAGAGCTTCATCTCTTGAAGACCATTCTAGTGAAAGATAATTTAAATGCCAAGATTACAATAACATTGCAGATATAGTTAACGATGCCTATGAACAGTGTGATAAGGATTCTGAGTTTTTCATAAATCTACTTGAAGATGCAGAAAAACCTTTATATCCTGGATCAAGGTATTCCAAGTTGTCTGGTCTGATGAAAATTTATAATTTTTAAGGAAACTATGGATGGTCTGATAAGGGATTTTCGTCTCTATTGAAAGCTCTTGCTGATATATTACCAGAAGGTAATAATATTCCAAAGTCAATTTTTGAGGCTAAAAAAAACAATGAAGGTATGGGGATTAGAATATGAAAAAATACATGCTTGTCCCAATAATTGTATTCTATATAGGAAAGAGCATGAACAACTAAACGAATGCCCTATATGTAGAGTGTCCAGGTGGAAGAAAAAAGGAAATGGATCTAAGGAAGCCAGATTAGGGATTCTTGATAAGGTTTTATGGTATTTTTCCCCTATTCCAAGGTTTAAACGTATATTTCAATCACTTAAAATTGCTAAGTATTTGACTTGGCATGTAAATGGGAGAATAAAAGATGGTAAGCTTCAGCATCCAACAGACTCACCTGCATGGGATTTAATTGGTAAGAAGTGGCTTGAATTTGCACAAGAGCCTAAAAATCTTCGTTTGGCCCTATCAAGTGATAGGGTCAATCCACATAGCACGCTTAACACTACTTATAGTTGTTGGTTAGTATTGATGATATCATACAATCTTATTCAATGGCTGTGTATGAAAAGGAAATATATAATGCTATCTTTATTGATATCTGAACCTAAATAACCTGGAAACAATCTAGATGTATACTTGGCTCCTTTGATTGAAGATTTGAAAACACTATAGGAATGTGGTGTAGAAGTGTATAATGCCTATAAGAAATAAAGTTTTAACTTGAGGGCCTTGTTAATGTGGACAATCAGTGACTTTCCTATATATGGTAACTTATCTGGGTGTACAATGAAATGGTATTTTTCTTTTCCATACTGCGGGAATACATCATTATGTTGGCTTGCATGTAGTAAGAAAAATGCCTATATGGGCCACTGCCGTTTTTTACTAATTGATCATCCATTTCGTAAGTTGAAATTTTTTTTTAATAATGCATAAGAGATGGGTGAAGCTCCTACTACTTTTTCTAGGCATGAGATTCTAAGGATGGTGGATGAAATTGCTAGTTGTACTGTTATAGGAAAGCATAAGAAGTGAAAACAGGGCAATAGTAATATTGAGCAGTTGTTCAAAAAAAAGTCTATATTCTTTGAATTTGATACTGGCCATATTTGTTGGTTCGCCATCAATTAGATGTGATGCATATTGAGAAAAATATATGTGAAAGTATCTATGGCACATTACTTCATCAACCAGGCAAGATGAAGGATAGGGTAAATGCTAGAAAGGATCTTGTGGAAATGAAGATTAGGGATACATTAAAACCTTATGAAGAAAATAAGAAACTTCTCGCTGCACCATGCACCTTGAGTAGACAAGAGAAGAAAATGTTTTGTAGAACTTTGTTTGAAGTAAGGGTTCCGAATGGGTATTCTTCAAACTTCAAAAAACTTGTTGTAATGGACGATTGTAGGTTTCAAGGCCTAACGTCTTATGATTGTCGTACTTTGATGCAACAATTATTACCTTTGGCGGTTCGAGATTGTTTGCCACACAATGTTCATTGCACCATAATGCGGATATGCTTCTTCTTCAACTCTTTTATGCAGTAAAGTGATAGAAAATAATGGTTTAGATGAGTTACAAAGTAACCTAGTTGTTACTTTATGCATGATGGAATAATACTTTCCACCTAGCTTCTTTAACATAATGGTTCATTTGACTATCCATCTCGTTAAAGAAGTTAGGTTATGTGGGCTAGTTTATCTTAGATGGATGTATCCATTTAAGAGATATATAAAGGTCCTTAAAGGTTATATGCGTAATCACAATCGTCTAAAGGGGTGCATTTCTAAAAGCTATATTGCTGAGAAAGCACTTGAATATTATGCTGAATACCTATCTGATCATGATTCAATTAGGGTCCCAACTAGTTTTTGCAATTCACGTATTTCAGAACCTTTGAGTTTCGAAGATATAAAGTTTATAGATTCTTATACATTGGAGCAAGCACATCTTTGTATTTGAGAGAACACACTAGAGGTTCAACCTTATATGAAGTAAGTTATATAGTTTGATTATATTACAGTTATATATTACTTATATTTTATTATACTAACTAATGTCATTGTTTACCTTTAGAGAGCATATGGAATATTTGAAAAGAAATTTTCCTCACAAGCTAAAAACCACCTATGGCTGCAAAATGAGCATACTCGTACTTTTAGTGATTGGCTTTAGAATAAGGCAAATTACATTTCATATTTAGTCTAAGTTAAATATTTATAAGTTATGAATATTGACATAAATTATATGAAATGTAAGTATCGTATGACATACAAATGAATGTGGTTATTAATGATACCGTCAAGTGGTTGGCTAGAAAATCTCATTCTTTGGTCATTATATATGCTGGATATCTTATAAATGGTTTTAAATTTGTTATTAGAGCTCGAGACAACAATTGGGTAACACAAAATAATGGTGTTAGTGTTGTTGCAACGACAATGCAAATATCTAGTACAAAAGATAAAAAGCCATATTCTGGAGAAATGGCATTTTACGGAGTCCTTGATGAGATTTGGGAACTCAATTATCTAATGTTGAAGAAGGTATTGTTCAAATGCAATTGAATTGATAGTAAGAATTATGTTGAGGTCGACAATTTAGGATTTATAATTGTGGACTTGAATCGAATTGGTCATAAATCTGATAGTTTCGTATTAACTTCTCATGTGACACAAGTGTTTTATGTGAAGGATCAAAAAGATCATAATAAATCAGTTGTTTGTTCAGTGGCTGAAAGGGTTAATAAATTTGTAATTGATGATAAGTGTGATGACATGGTACTATATGCTCCCATATCAAAAACATTGCCCTAGGTTAAGATTGATGATAAAGATGATGTTGCAATTTATTCAAGACAAGATTGTGAAGGTGTTGGCATTGATATGAACACAACAGATGAATAATGTCCAATAACTTGTTGAAGTATTCTACTGTATATTCATTTGAAATGTAATTGAATTGTAAGTATATGTACATAATTAATTCATGCAAAACTTTACATGTTTATTATTTATATGTATGTTGATTTATTTTTTATTCTTGCATATTAGCTCAACATATGGCTGAGAGCAAGAATATACTAGAGGGAAGACCGCAGAGAATAGGAAAATCCAAGAAGAAATATTTGTAATTGTTGACACCCGATAAGAAGATTACCATTAACTACAACTCATATGGCATGGTTTCTGGCGATACATCAATTGAATTGAGAAATTACAAAGGTATTTTGGTACAAGACAATATTTCAATTATATATGATGATTGGAGACCCGTACCTATGAGCAAAAAGAAGACTTTTGGCTTTATTTTTAGGTTTATTATTCTTTTCTACATATTCGGCAATGGGATGCTTTTTTGTTCAAATTATTTATATTTTGTTGATCATTCATTTTTCTTATGTAGGATAAGTTCAAATTGGATTTACATAGTAAAAAGCAAGTATTTAAGTGGATGGGCATCTCTTTAAGGAACTTTAGACATACTATAGCTCACGAGTATGTTCTTCCATATAAGAACGATCGTAATCAATTGAGGTTCCCACCCCTTGAATACCCAAACATTAAGAAACAACATTGGAAGTTATTTATTGATAGAGTGTTATCTGATTCATTTAAGGTAAGTTTAAGATCAATTATTTTATTTTTGTGTAATATAGAAAGTTAAATATCTATAAGTTCACATATTCATATTGTGCAGAAAAATAGTCAAATTCCAAGGAAAGACGTGTTAAGAACATTTATAATCATTTTTTGGGTAGTACAGGTTACAGAGGCTTATGTGAGAGACTTATAAGTTTTCACTCAATTTTAATTATATCAATCTATTGTCATAATATATTATGACAAAATCAAATGAAAATATTTATTTTTCTAAATATATCATTTTTTTCTCTTATCTTAGGTTAAGAAACAAGGGGAATCTTTGAGTCAAATGGACCGAAGTGTGTTATGGAAAAAGGCTTGACTCAGTAAAAAAGGAAAATATTCAAAAGCAGTGCAAGAAGTTATTAAAAAAATTATAAGTGATTTTATTTATGTAAACATTATCTTATTAACATGCTTGTTGATCACATAATATTTATATTATAATAACGACATTACTTGTGAATTGTAGGAGGAGCTACAAAGTCATGTTGACGAAGGGTCTTTGAAGACAGATAGTACCAATGGTATTCTAACTTTGGTACTGCACAAGCAACCAAATGGAAGTAGAGTACAGGGTGTTAGCCAATTTATTTCCCCATCCATGTACTTTTGTATTCTTAAAAGTTTCATTATAGCGCATGGCAGAATGTTGCAAGAACATAAATTCGCAATGTTATCTGCACAAGTTTAGGTGCTTGATGCAAGACTTAATGCACAGTTAAAAACTGAAGTTGGTAGTTGCAGTATCAAACATAATACTATCAACAAAGGCAACGCAGAAGTGGATCGCCTGTCTCTAGAGATTTTAGGAAAAAGAAAGGTATAATTACTCATGGCAACTTTTAAATTCCGTATCTTAATTTTTTTTTAATTATAATTAAAGTTCTATATATTTTTTTCAATGAAGGCCACACCAATACAATCCCCAGCCCATAAGAAAACTCCTACAAGGAAAAAAACACTGACAAAGAAAATTGTTACAATCACACCTTTTCAGCATTGCATGGCCACTGAAAGGTCCCCTAGAATCAGTCCAAAACTAACACATGCATGTCTTGAGTCACCCCTAAAACAAACAAAGCAAATTGCAAGAAAGCTAGTTCTTCGAAAGAATACAAGAAGTTTGGTAACTTCAAAAAAGCAATCAAGTGATTAGTTGGCTATGGTTTCCTAACTGGTTAACAATTGCCTGAAATCAGCAATAAAAGTAGAGCACTAATTGTCAATCTTTGGTCAATATTAGGTCACTCATTTGACTAAGACGGATTGTGAAACTGTTATAAATATAACCGAGTTATCCAACATTTATCTTGAGATTTGGATAAAGTAAGTTCTTTTCGAAACTGTTATTACTATAAAAAAAATGCCTAAATATATAGTCTCTTGTATGATTCATTTATAATCTAATTTTTTGTTAGGTACCTTTACCATTTCATGGAGAATGAAGGATATGACTTTCCAGTTTACTTTTGTATTCCTACAAAAGTGTCTGCATCAGGTTGCTATCCAATGTCAAAACACGTACTGACCAGTCTCAGTATATTGTTGAGAATTTGGCATTGTCACAACCAGGGCAAGTTACACTTATCCCATATAATCCTAGATATGAAATTCTTTTAATTTATGTAATTATAATACTTTTCACCTAGTTATAAGTTCTTAAATTAATTCATTTTTTTCTTGTTTATAGCAACTATTGGGTATTAGTTGCCATTGATTTATTGACAGCAATTGTCTTTTACCTTGACCCATTGGGGAATAAACCTTGTGAAAATTTAGAATATATTGTCAATCAGTTAAGATTCAGTTAATATTATTTCAAGTTATGTATTTCTAATTTATTTTAAATTTAATATGACTTACTGTTTATTTCTTTTAGGGGGTTCAATTTATCTTACACAGAAAACATCTAAAAAGGCTAATCTTCAATGGATCAATGTCAAGGTAAATGTAAATATTTCTTACTTATTATGCATGTTAACTTATGATTTATATTTCACTTATAATATCGATTGAAATAATAAATAGTTTCAATTGTTCGTAGTGCCATTTGCAACCTAGTTCATTTGAGTGTCGATACATTATCATGAAGTATATGAAAGCAATTGTTGGGGATGTTAATGTACTGGAGAATAATGTATGTATCTAATATAATGTTCTTAAATTTTTCAATATTAGTTTATACACTATTAACTAATTGTTTTTCTATATTTAAAGTTTAAGGGAATTGATGATTACACTCAAGATGACATTACAACGATACATGATGAGTGGGCGATATATGTTGCAAGCTTAATCACAAATCATAAAAATAGGTAAAGTATTTCGCTCACCATTTACACTTAAAAGTTATTTTGGTATCATAAAGTGTTTAGGATGGATCATACTAATTTTATTGTATAGATGGATCTTTTTTCAAAGAATCTGTTGTATTATGTTAGTTCTAGTTCTCTAGGTTATGAATGCATTTTTTCTACATTATTATTTTCTCATTGAAGCTTGATTCATGTTCTTGAAATGTCATTTGAATGACTACATATATGCTATGTGTTTGTAGCGTGATATTGTTTTGTTTTATGTTGTCTGATTAAACTGAAAGACAAATATACCATGTACTGTATATAATGAAAAATCAAAATCTTAAATCACCATGTATACGTGATATGCAATATTTTTCTTCCTTTATAAAATCTTATAGAGGTTTATATGGTTATCAAGTTCCATCATTTTTTCGATGTCTACACCTTCAGGTTCTCTATCAAACTTATATGCTTGCTTTAAAACAATTTCAAATTTTTTAGAGAAGCAAAATGTGATAACAATGATCCCAAGGAAGTGGGCTTTTCTTTTTCCAAGTTCTATTGTAACATTTCCTTTAGTGTGTTCTGCATTTGCCATTGACTGATGGAAGTTGGTGTTTTGCTCTGGAGTTGGAATATATGTTTAACAAAAGGACTTCTAACAGGATTGGAAATGTTAAAAGAAAATAAGAAAATATTTGAAGCCATAAACAATCTATCAATTACAAGAGATTTTATATTTGTCTTTCCTTTTCAACTTTCTTCTTTCAGCAAACCCTGCATTCTTTTTCATTATCCAAAACCTCTTTATCTCTTTTGTTTTCCATCCTGGAATTCGGCCGGCTATTAAATTCCATCTAAAAAATTCATCTTGCTAATGTTAGATTGTTCATGTTTAGCAATATATATATATATACACACACACACACACACACACACACATACAATAATATCGAAGATAGATGATGTCGTAAATCTTCAAGAGTTGGCATATATCAGATGGATATGATCAGTAAAGACAATGTTTCAATTGCACCCAAAATGGTAAGATTTGATAACTATAATTTGGCAAACAAAATAAGGAAATTCCACTAAGGTTCTTGAAAAATGTCTTAAAAAGATTGATGACTCATTAAAAGCTGCCAAGGGCATTACTTTACTAGTTCATCATGTTATGGAAAACGTTAGTCGTAGTTTACACTACAACAAGTATCAAAGCACTAAGAAGTCATTGCTTGCTTTTAAGTATTGAGAAAATGGCAGCACATATCACATGCTATATCTGTAATGATTACAAGCGATATAGTCCTAGGATTAAAAAGTCTATAAGCGAAACACAAACTAGAGATAGTAGTGAGCTTGAACCAAAGAATAACCAGTGAAAAACATTTATGATCTTCTATAGTACTATAGCAGCAGTAATTACACAGTCGAAAAAAACAAACTAAGTGTTTCAGTGTAGAATCATTATTATTCTTATTCATTGATGAAGGGGTACAACCATAGATAGCAAAATGGGATTTAAGGCAAATATATGGTATATTAGGCTGAAATAGGAGCTATTTGTTTGGTGCTTTCTTATTGTTGTTTTAAATTTATTTTAGGGTTGTTATGGGATTGAAATGAGGCTATTTTAATTATGCATTTCTTGATAAATATATTACATATAAGTACTTTGTCTTTCTTTGTTACATATAAGCACTTTTTAGCATTTGTATCTTTTTTTAAGCTTTTATACCATCTAGTGCAACAACTAACCATGTCTTGCTTTTGTTCTTTGACCTAGTTTAAGTGTGATTTTTATTTTTATACTATTATTGCAATTTTTTATAAGTCAAGTCTATTGTTTAAGTTTTTATATATTTACTCATGTATTTCTATTTACTTTGACAGAGGTGGTTGTAGATTATTTTGCTCGATGGTTGTTAAGTTGTGTGGATTACTTCAACAAATTTGATGGATTATTGTTTTGTGCAAATTTATGTGGTGACTGTGTTTAACTGAATGTCAAACACTAGGATCTTTTGAACAAGGTTTTGAATGTTTATAATATTTCTGAAACTAATTGAATGCACTTTGGGATATTTTCATTATAGTTGTAAGATAATGTTTCATATTACTTAACAATTTAAAATATATATAAATGTGAAGTGCATTCAACTTTGAATATATATTAAATATTATGGTTCAATAATTGTAATGTTAATTTATTGAAAAGTTAATTAATTAAATTGTCATAAATAAACAGTAAATATTATTGGAACAATGGTATTAATAATTTTTTGATATTGTAGTGTCAAAAAATCTCTAATACTGTGGTATTAGTGAATCTTTGATACAATAGTGTCAGAGATTCACTGATACCATGGTGTTAGAGATTTACTGATACCATGATGTCAGAGATTCATTGACACCATATTTAGCATCAGTAATTTTCTGGCTCAAGCAACATTGACACTATAAAACAGTGTCAGTGAAACCCTTTACTGACATTAACTTAGCATTAGTGAAAGCCAATTTTGTAGTAGTGATTTGACTTGTACATACATCAGTTTACCAATTCTAAACTCTATAAGAGGATAGAAACAATTTTGAATACATAAGTGCATAAAAGTTGAGTATAACTACTATCGAGGGGTCGAGTATGCTAACTAACATAACAAGACTTAATTAAGATACAAGGTGAACTTCATAAATCTCTTGTACATTGCTGCAACTGTGTTCCTTGTTTTTGTAGTCCTGCTTATATAAAATTTATTCATGAAAAGCACATTACATTTACTCTTATGAATATTATGTTTATAGCTTCAGGCTGAAAACTATATTATTGCTCTATTATAGAATGTCATCCCATTATATGTAAATGAAAGATGTTGGATTTTAATGGGTTTACCCATGATGGATTGACTCGACCTAAATTCATGTAATTTCTACCACTTAGGTAGTTACACAGTTGAAGAGATGAGAAGTTATTGAATAACTCTCCTATCCATTATAGTGTGCTTATTACCAATTGGGGTGTTTACAGTCATTATTCTACTGCTCGAGACTAATTGCTCTTAATTTCTATTATGGCTTCATCATCTAGAAATGGTTGGGTATTGGAACAAGATGAACATGAAGTTGTGTGCTACATCAATGGAAAAAAGAATCATTGAACTCATGGACGCGGTTTTGATTTTGTCAAAGACATAAATGTTTATAAGTATAAACCTTCGGAGCTCCAAGGTAAGTAGGTGGAATTACATTATATCTTCATTTTTCGCATTTGATAAACAATCTATTTTATATATTTTTCTTCCCTACATGCGTTTCACATAAAAAAGTATATAAGTAATATAAGGTATTGAAGATATGCCTATGGAGATATCAGTAATATATTATTGCTTATTCATGCAAAATTGTTTTTGCTCTTTCAGGACTTGCAGCATATTTAGGAAACGAAAAAATGTACTTCACAGATTTACATAAGAAGGACCAAAGAAAGAATGTCAAAAGACAAGTCTAATTTGATAATTCAAATAAAATAGGATTTTGGAAGAAAACGGGGAACAGTTCGTCACTAGCTTATTACACTGAGCATGGGAATTCTGAACCAGTGAAGATTCGATGGCATATGAAGGAGAATATGCTTTCTGAGGTGGCAAATTCGGTAAGTTAAAAAGGGGGAGTTTGTTAGTTACCCTCATATTGTTTTGGTACTTTTACTAGTTCTTTCAGATTTCTTTTGTAAGTACCATTATTCTTCTTTTAGAGGGTAATTAATCACTCTGAAACAGGATCTACAAAAATAGTAATTAAAGCTAGTAAAAATGTCAAACAACAAATTTCCCCAAGTTAAATAACCCATATTTGTATAATTACTTTCATTTGAAGTTATTATATCTCACACCATTAATTACAACTTGTGTTATGTATAATGAATATCTTTTGTGTTTTAATGCAGGAAAATCAGTGGGCACTCTGTGTTGTCTACGAGCGAGTAAAAAAGGAAAGCAGTGATGCCTAAAGATGCAAGAATGATGATATATTTATGGAGAAAAGAATAAAAAAAATATGTGGCGTTTGATCGGATATAGATTAGAGATGTTAATTAGCCAATAAGAGATTTCTAGCTAACCCATCTAGCTTTAAGTCATAAATGTTTGTTTGTTTTATAATTTCATTTCTTAAAATTTTATGTTTGATTGAATTTTATTTTGTGCTTTTATTGTTCTATCTCTCCATTTTATAATTAATTCTAATATTCTATCTTCTATCTAGGCTTGGTTGTTTTGTTGTTATATCTCTACTAATTGAGAAGTGACCCGGCAAGATGGGAGATTGTTATATCAAGTGGAATGGGTTCACGCACACTTTCATTTTTCAAACCGCTTTTTTAATCGTAATCGAACTGTTAAATTAAATGTTGCTAGCTATCAAGTAACAAAATTATACTAAGCAGTAGTTCCATCAACTGCACCGAAAAGTGAAAGCAGCTCATTTCAAGTTAAAAATTTAATTGAGTTGGGTTAACGACTATCGCAATACAAGTCTAGTACTAATACATAGTATATTAAAAATGTAGCAAACAGGGCCGCTTTTTTAATCATATTCAAACTGGTTATACCGCAAGAAAATTCAAACTTTTAGACAATGTGTGTACGTGATGATCATCTTAGCTTGTGAGTAGCATAAGCAATTTCTACGTAAAATTCAGCTAAAATATATGTATGGTTTGAGCAAGTTTATTTCTAACTATATGTAAATGTGGTCAAGTTGTCAAACCACATAAATTTTTGTGTCCTTTCTCTTATCTTATTTTCTATTTATTGTCTTTATTTTGCTTATTGTTGTGCATATTACTTGTTTGATCAACTTTTGCTTCAACAAACTGTCATTAGAAATAGGTTCTTAGCATACATGACTACGTCTAAATATGTAAAGAAATTCAACAGCTTGAATTATTCTAATATATGAAAGATAAAGTAACAACGTTACTAGTGAACCAACGGATAAGCTTAATATTAGAGAAGACTACAACTTTATCTAGTGAACGAAAGAAGACACTAAAGTTATCTAAGACTGAAGTAAAAAGAAAAAAAATTCGAAAAAGTGTTCACAACATAATAATCTTTTTGACAGGAATTTTTCCTATCGAGCTTTCAAACTTGTCCTTAAAGAACTTTGTTAGAAAATGAAGGTCATTGGCATAATCCCCGATGTTTAAAGCAGTACAAAGGTTTTCTTTACTCTGATATCATGTCCCTATTGCAAATTTGAGGCAATTAATTATGTTGGTAATATAATAGTTGTTAATGTTGTAAATTTGCTGCTAGAAATATTGTGGAACGAGGAGTTAGATTAAACTCTTGAAAGTTTTGTATAGCCTGGTATATGTTCTTTGGCTTATTTCAAGTTGTCATCATTGTATAAGAAAATAGTTTCATATTCTATATTTAGCATTGGAAAGGAGCATTATATTGTTTTGTCTTTTTTGACGGACATCCTATTTTAGTAAGGAATAAGTTCTTTACCTTTTAATTTGATTGCTTTTATTAATATTTGAGATATGAATCTTTTGAAATTGATATTAAAGGCGACAAATATCAATGCTTTTAGGTATACTGATACGTGGGAATGGTCACCTACAGCTTACCTTATATAGAAGTAATTTTAATACTTGTTTTTGTCGCCCTCAATGACAGATTTGATAATCAAACTAGTATATTATGCTTATTGACATTGTCGTTTTTGAGGTTTTCCTTAAATGTCAAACTAAAATTTGAAATTTCCTTATAATAATTCCATAAATTGAGGAAGTTAGTGGTTTATCTTGTTTTGATGATAGGGATATTAATTTCAAGGTGTTGATCTAGCAAATAGCATGTAGAGGCATTCTTATCTTGATTATAACAGTTATACTTCTTTCACAGTATTAGTATTTTTTTTTGGAATTATTCGATGCCTAGACTAATTAAAATTGTGTTTTTTTATCTAGAAATTCCTTGCAAGCTGTCTCTGCAAATTTGTTTTCTTATCAATTTTTTTGTGTCTATGTGCGCATGTTGACAATGCTTGTGCTATTTTTCTTTTATTATATATCTATTTGAGTATCCGTTATGTATCTCAGTAGGTGTATATCTTTGACGACCAACACCGTATGAGCCTTGTAATATTAGAAAGGAAGGAGTTGGCCACCAAGACTTTGGCCTTTGCTTTTCTGTTGTATATAAACAGATGCACGTGTATTGGCCCTGTCCTTAATAGATTGACATGTGAAATGTGAACGACTCATAAACTGATTTTATAGAAATAGGTTTCCCTTTTAGCACTTATTGTTATTTGTAGGTGGCCTTTGATCAGGTTTATGAATGACTCAAAAATAGTGAATTTACTTGGAGATTTTTCCTATTAAAAAAATGGAAAATTTACTTGGAGAATTGGGGTAGATGCCCTAATTGAGGCACACACTTGGTCATACTTACTATGATTCAAAGGTGTTAGTAGAGTTGCTATCTTGAGATCCTTTTCTTGTACTTGGTTAGGTTGGCACTTTCTGTGATGGATCAATTAATGCATGCTTGCATTAGTATTATTATATTTTGATTTTTTTTAAAAAAATTTATTTTGATGGAATTTTCTTTATTTGCAGTGTCCTGAAGAAGTGAAATGATCCCTCGCATGAGTAGATTTTTTCTTCTGGTACTTTTTGGCTTTTCAGGATTTATGGTAGTGCTTGCTTTAGAATTTTATTGTTTCTGAGATATCAAAGTTACTTAAAGAAATTCAATGTGAGAGATTGGCTTTGGGGTGATTGTTTCATACAAGGATTGAAGTATTTGAAAAAAAGGCAATGTGAAAAGTTTGGGTTGATGTTACAATGTATTTGTGAACCATAATTTGCTTATTGATATATTTGTTATTGTTGACCTGAAAAAATAATTTCTTGGGCCAACGACTTTTAAATTTGTTATAAGGGAGAATTGAATTTGGGCTTCATTTCGATTGGAGCAATTAATACAGGCTTGGGCTTCTTATTTTTTACGGGCTGTGGAGGACTTGCAAAGAAAACGTGAACATAAGCTCAAAGGCAGTCTTGCTGGGGTGGGTTCCAACGAAGACGCTCTAATGCTTAAGTCAGAAAGGGGGGTTCTCTCTCTTAAAATGCGACAAAAACAAGAATAAGACATCGTCTATGGACTTTTTTGTCGCAGAAAGGGGGATACTCCTTCCCTTTTTTCGTACTTTTAAAGGCTTTTTCATCATCTTTTCCATGTCTTCCTCTTTCCCTTTTTATAGTAATGGCTTTTTAGGGGCTTTTTTGGGCTTTCCTCTGTAGTATTTTTGTCTCGTGCCAAATATTTCTTACCGTATTTTTGACACACGCCAAATATCTTATGCAGATTTTCTAACCCCTTTCTTATCGTACGTCAAATTTTCCTTCTGATGTGTTCGAGCATATTCCTCGGGTTTGCCTCCATCGGCGATTTTGGTTTAAGTGAGGCTTATTTCAGTTAGCTCAAGTCAGATCTTTGAACGATAGTCTCTTACTAGTTTTATGTCGATGCGGGATTCTTAAGAGTGAAATTGTGGAATGTTGTCAGTACCTACTCGGTTGTAGTCGTATTTGGGTCAGCAAAGGCCAAACAGGTTTCCTCACTTGCCCACCAGAACCCTCGAGTTGGAAGCGATTCTCTATTGTTTCTGTCAGGCTTAGGCGAATTGGCCATTGCTTCTGGGCCTGTTTTTAAATTGGACTCGCTATATAAATTCTAGCGAACTTTTCGAGAGGAGATTGGCCTTTTTGAAGGGAATGTCTGGCTGGGCTTCCATAGGTTGGCCTCGGTTGAATTCAGGACCCTCGAGCCCAAAGACTGAAAGATGGGAGGTTTGGGGGGGGGGGGGGAGGAAACAGGGGTCAGACAGTTTCTAGTTTTGATTTATCAAAAGTAAAAACTCTATTCTAGTCTGGTGGACTTATATTGCTCCCTGGGCCCCTACTCCATCTTTTCTTCTGTCTTCTTTTTCACCCAGGTCGATCTAATTTACTCTCAAAGAGCAATTTCATGATCGAGTCTAAATTCTAGAAATGTTAGAGTGGGCAGAATTGTTGTGGTGACATCATAGAGATCTGAAGAGTCGTCGCCATGTAGTAGTGATTTCTCCCAAGATTTTTAAATTTAATGGTAGGTCTCTTCAAACGTCGTCCTTGATTCTCGTGATAGCCTTTTCGTCGTCAGCCATTGATCTTTTTTTGATCGTTCGGTTGATAGGAGTTGCGACCCAAGCATCACATTTTTCTCTTTGTTTCGAGTGACATTTAACTGACTGAAGTCCTTCAGGCCATCCGATCTATTTGAATCTAATGGCTTGGGTTACAACCTTCTGAGGAGACACGTTTTTATCGTACCTAGGTATCTGAGGCATTGCATCTCTAGCACCAAGCGCCTTTTTACTTTTCTCGTCAATCCTGTTTGTTCATTTCAATTTTGAATATCCTAGGTTTCTTCACTACTGCCTATAAATAGTCATCTTCTTCTTCATGTTGTACCTTTTATCACGTATTTTTATTTTTCTGCTGTCACCCTATTGTGTCATCGTTGCTTCTCTATCGAATGTGTGTTCATGATCTAGTGATTTCGTCTTCATCATTCTCAACACTAGCTTTCTTCAGTTCTTCTGGTATATCTTTGTATTATCTTTTTGGCTTCTTTTCTTCTATTCTATTTTTTTCAGGGACTTGTTTTAGGTTTTACTACTAGCCTTTTATCTATATTTTTCCTGTTTTAGTTTTCCTTGTGCTTTTTGGTCTTGACAGTTATCGCCTATTTTACCATTTTTGGATGTGCATGGCTTATTATTGTCCATGCCCAGTAACCCATAAGCTCATTTAGAAAGTGTATTCTGTTAGTTGATGGCCTCCAGGATTAATCTAGACCTCTTGAATGTGGACACGGTGGTTAAGGAGGGGGAACAGTCCCCAAAGCTCCTCTTGGTTTGAAGACGCAAGAGGGTCAGGGTGAGTGAGGGAGCTTCTACCTTAGCAGGTAAAGTTCCCTCCTTATCTAAGGTAGCTCTAAACGAGGCCGGGCCAGTCCTGAGTACCAAAGAGGGTGAAGGCAACGATCTCGATGACCTAGTGGTAAGGGAAGGCGTGGAGGTAGTGGAGTATGAGATGAATACCAGATACCGCGCCTCTTGCCTTAGTGAACATGACTTAAACCTTATCAAGCACTCCTATGACATTCTTGAGACAGTCACCCTCAGCTTACCCTTCGAGGAGGATTAGCCGAGTAGCCCTACCAATGGCTACTAGTCATTCATGTTGAGTTCTTAAGGCTAGGACTCAGGCTTCCCATGCA
The DNA here is from genome assembly GCA_946807835.1 of Ailanthus altissimus. Lineage (NCBI taxonomy): Eukaryota > Viridiplantae > Streptophyta > Magnoliopsida > Sapindales > Simaroubaceae > Ailanthus > Ailanthus altissimus. The sequence goes on from OX327689.1 coordinate 6,043,411, forward strand.
GCGGTAGTTTACTAAGATGTTGGCCAGCCTCGAGATAGCCCTTTTTTCAGTTAGGCCCAAACCCGTGGAGAGTGCTTGCGGGCCTATTTGTCTTGTGGTCAATGGCAGGGTAGTCGCACCCCGCTCCCCGCCATTTTTCAAGAGTTGTGCTACCTGTACCATTTCAGGAGCAATGCCAAGAGCCAAAGGGGGTTCTATTACCTCTCATTTCATGGCCTTTGAACTCGATCCCGGGTCGACTGACCTCTGTAAATGACTAGAATGGGAAAAGGTTTTTTGTCGGGGGATAATGGGGTCAAAGGGTCTCAAAGAGGGGCAAGGGAGAGTGGGTCATTCTGACTACATTTTCTATAGATGCAAAACCTGATTCTTATGTATATGTTGACTTAAGTGATTTGCTTAGCTTGGCTGACTTTTTTTTGTTTGCCATTTTTCTGCAGTACCCTAGGCGATTGACGTGGAAGTTTTTGAGCAAACCCTTACTCGGATAGACACAGCGCTTTAACATATCTGCCTAGTTTAGGAGCTTCTATCCCCATCCAACTTTGTCGAATCGAGACTAGTTCCTTTCGTTCCTTTCCTGCTTAAAACCCAAAGTGAGTTTCCATCTTTTTTGCTCCAAAATTTCCCTTCCCGTCCCCCTTTTGTGGTTCTTACGTTGTGTAAAATACAAGAATATTTGAGAAAAGAGGTGGTGAAAAGAGGAAGAGGAGTCAAACCAAATGTTCTTCCTCAGGCGGTCGAGGGCCTCTAAATCCTAACAACGTCATGAGGATGCTGTTCAGTTCTGAAAGGTGCCAGGCAAGAGGTCCCTCCTAGGGGAAGGGGCTCGTCTTCGCCATTTGCTGGTGATCAAGCTTGTGAGGATAGGGCTTCCCAGAGTCTGACTGTCTAAGAGAGGGGTCCGGACCAGGAGGATTCTTCTAGGGAATGAGTTTCCTCTGAGACTCAGCCATAAGACTCTCCTATTGTCCAAACGTCGAGTAGGGGGTAAGGCTCTCTGGCTCATCCATCAGCCCAGGTTACATAGATCGGACGAGCCACATCTTTGTTGAGCTCTCTGAGGAGGGAGGGACGGTCTTCTCGTGAGGGGCCCTCATGAGTGTCCTTCTCCATTCTAGTCTCGGAGGTAAGGGAGGACTTGGGCCTTTTGCTCCCAGTGATGCAGAAGCTAAAGAGGTATGTGAACCCCACCTGGGAGGGTTAAGCGTCTTCTCTGGATCCCACCACGAGCTTCAACGTTTCACTAGGGTCTGGTCTTGATGTAAGTTACCTGATATCTGGTTTCTTTCTCTTTTGTGCATTTATTTGCTCTAACCCCACATTTTTCTGTATACTATTTTCCTTTTTCTTAGTTTTGAGCTGAGATCATGGGGTTTGCCACCCATGCTCAGAAAATAAAGGATGACCTTGCTTGGTCTCGGGCTGAGACTCAGCAGGCGAGGAGGATCGCCGAGTAAGAGAGAAAGATGGCCGATGAGGTGGGGGCCAAACTAGAGGAGATGATGACCGCCAAGGCCAAGGCAGGGAGCAAATTGTCTGAGCCCGAGTATCAGAAATGGTTGATCGAGTCAACGATGGTGAATTTTCTAGCAGTGACAGAGGTTCGAGTTGGTAAGTTGACGCACCAAAATGAAGAACTTAAAGAGCTAATTGAGCAAAGTCTGATCTCTTTGATGGCCTAGCTTGAGCAGCAGTGGAACTAGTGGTCAACCGGTCAAGGCGTGATGGAAGTATTTAAGAGATCCATTGCCCTTATTAAGGAGCACTACTCAGAGATTGACCTTCAATTGTTGTGGTTCTTAGCTACTGTTGTGTGTTTTCTATAACACAAATTAGCGCAAGTGCACATTGTCGCAACAAGTAATATATGATGAGAAGAGTGTCGATCCCACAGAGAATGATTTATCTTTTCTAGTTTAAGTACTGAAATGGTGTCTTTCTACTATTATCCAGAAAATGATTTAATGTATGATATTAAACTACTCAAGTAAAAGAACAACTTAATTATGCTAAGTGATAAACTAAATTATGAACAAGTTAAATTCAATAAGAGAAATCCTAGGATTACAAACTATCCCCCATTATGCAAACAAATTCAGCAGAATCTCTTTTATGTCTATTGGTTCTCAACTTGATATATTGACCAAAACACTTAACACATCACAAGCCTCTTTTGCAGGTCAAGTGAATCTATTCCATCCAATCAAATATCTATATGTCTATGATAAATAAATTGAACAAAATTCATTAAGCACAAGTTTTATGAGCCATACATGCCTTATGAGTATATGTCTATCTCATATGAAACTCAAGTGTACTACACTATGATCATGCATCAATATGCTTAAGACTAAATACCTAAATGCCTTTGTCAAGTTTATTTAAGCATTTCTAGATCAATTTAACTACTGGCCAAGTAATCAAATAGCATTAAGCACAAGCACAATGACTATATCAAAAGCTGAATTAATACCATAAAAGAGAGAACTAAAATCAATCACATAATGAGTTCAAGGATGTAATCCTAGATGAACGAAATTAGCTCATCATTAAACTACACAATCTTGAAGCTAATTCCATCAATACATGTAAACTAAACATCTTACAACAAGTAAAGAATCAAAGCAAAGAAGACATCCCTGTCAAATGTCTTTGTTGTTGAAGCTTGCTTCCCTCCTCTTTGATTTCTCCAAACTTAGAAGTTAGATGTTTCTTTGTGTTTCCAGCTGCTGTCCCAGCTGGAGTCCTCCCTCAAAATGTAAGTTTTGTGCAAATATATAGGTAAAAGCACGGAATTAGGGCGCACTTGGGGCTGCTTTTGGCTTTCCTGATTTTCAGCAACCTGTCAGCATTTGCTGTCCAGGTCCCGGCGCCGCGGCGCTGCGATTTGGCGCTGCGGCGCTCACTTTCTGCAATCGGCGCCGCGGTGCTGAAATCCAGTGCCTCCATTCGTATTTTTATCTCTAATGCTCCCCTTTGCGTCCGTTTTCTGGTATTTTTGCTCCGATAATGCTTTAACCTATAAAACAACATTAATACGCATAAATAGCCCAATTATTGAGATAAATTGAACAAATATCAAGTTAGGAAGATAAAATAGTTTATACAATTACGCCTTATCAGCTACTGGTGGCTCTTTCCATGAAAGGGAAACTTCCGGAGCCTATGATGACGATGCACCAATGCCTGCTAATGTTGGTGGTGACGAGCCCCCTTCGATCGATGTGCCTACCTTTGTTGGGAGTGCCATTATTACAAGTGATGGTGAGGTTACCTCTCTTACCGACCGGGGGCAAACTAAAATTGTAATATCCAATCCCTATTAATAGTATTGGCGCCTCGATTTCAGTATCGAGCAATAAAGATACCGTAGGGTTATCCGATTTTAACCCTATTAGAAATATTGTTTTATGGTGAGCATGAGAGATATTAAACGTAATTTGGTAATGTGAGTTGCTCTATGTGTACGGAGTATTGTCTCGCTATATTTATGCGATGTAGGATTCCGCTGCATAGCCAGTGAGATGTCTTGAGATGTCACTGTGGGTGCTGTTAGTTGAGGTGCCTCGTGACCTACTCACGTGTGCGGTGCTAGTTGAGTCGCTGCGTGAGTATAGAGCTTTAGGGTTACCATTGGTACAATTTAGAAAGAAAATGGCCGAGCAAGGACTTTACTAGTTTTCGATCTACCAATAGCATTTTATGAATTTATATGCACATGGTAGTTATTATGTTGTACAGATTTTGGATATTATTTTTCAAAGATGGAAATAAAACTCGCTTGGCAAGATTTTATCAGCATATGATGTTAGAAACCGTTTTACAAGTTTATATCAGTTTTAGAAGCATGATTTATGCATGTCTTTTAGAATTTACTATCTATGCATAATGTTATTTTATTTGAAATTTTAAATGCACTCACTGAGCTCCTTTAGCTCACTCGTTTTGTGTTTTATATTTTCTAAACCCTATTTCTAATGCAGGTCTTGGTACGCAAGCTGTTGATTCTTCTATTGCTGATTAATAGGCCAAATCTGTAGATCATTTTTGGAAATGTAAAAGTGCTAAATAGCACTCTTTTGCTTTTTGCATAGTAGTTATAAGCATGTGTATTTGTATGTATATTTTGAACTAACAAAAAGAGATTTTGATATTATGATTATTGTTTTTACTTTTTATGAGTATGTTAATTTTGTGATTTAAATGGAATTATTGAGTTGAGTTGGATTGATTTTGAAAAGAACCGAAGGTTCTATTTGGCAGTATTAAGAAGTGGTTTGGAAATAGAAGTGCAATTCTTTGCAGGTTTTGTACTGAATTTTTAGAAAAACAAGAGAAACTCTGCCTGTTTTTTCTTTTTAAAATTAAAATGTCATTTTTATGTATATGCCAAGATTTTTTCAATAATAGCAAGAACTAAAAAAAGGGGTTCGCCTCACGAAATTTCTAAACTTACCTAGTTAAATTCTGAGGAACTTCCGTCGAGGTGCCTGACAGGGCCGCTAGGACCTACAGTGAAGGGTCTTGGGGTAAGTCCTGTCAAACATTACTGTCCCCGCTGAGCCACATGGAATTGTAGATGCTACAGCCGCCTCTTCCGTTGTTAAAGTTTCTCTGTCGACAATGTTCTTGAAGCTATTCCCATCGTGGACTTGGATATGCCTGGCACTGCTCATACAACTTGAATGATCCCTTTTCCTATATAGGATTTTTTTTTGTGATCGCCTTGTAATTGATCAGTGTAATCGTCTTTAATGAATAAATTATTTGCTCTTTTTCAATGTATGTTTGTTCTTTTTTACCTGCTCAAAGTAAATTCGTTTCACCATAGTGCAATTCACTAAGATAACTGAACTACTTATAAAAAATTAATCTTGTTAAAACAACCACACCGTTAATGATAATCATCGATCTGAATAAGACATTTCACAAATGATAATAAAACTTATAGTTAAATAGGCTAACCATTTTGTCAAATAGCTTCAGTTAGGACCAAATGACAGTTATTAATAGTCATCGTTTCCAATAAACTTATGGTACTGGAACCGAACAACTTTAGTTGGGCCGAACAACTTTTTTTTAATTGCCACGATTATACAAATGCTTTTACTTAAATGTGATCATGAACAGTTTGAAATAAAATATGCTCGGGGCATCTTGTAGTGATGCCGATACAATTAAGTAGCTAGGTCAGCCCCGGTGATACGTCGGTCGTTAGTGCAGTCCAAAGCTAGTAACTTGGACTGTGTTGGGTGGGGAACCCTTCTATAATTTTGTGGGGACCGACTCGGTGTAATAACATTGAATAGCGTGTCATGGTTGCTGTGGAAAGGCCACAGTGATACCGTGGCTTTACCACGATCAAACACTTCTTCAATGGGCATCATGGTGTAACCTATAGTAATACTATGGAAGCGCCATAACCGTCACCCTATCGAGCTATCCATATGCAACGCTGTAGAATGAGCTTAGAATCGGTCATGGCAAAGTGCTCTGATGGTGAAAATATAGTGAAAGTCGAACAGGTCATAGCGAAGTACTCCACCAGTCGAGCTAGTGACGGTGAAAATAGAATGAAGTCAACCGATAACAACGTCCTGCGTGACATGGCGATGCCTTGTAAAAAAATGAGGATATCTTTGCGATGACGACGTCGTGAAGATTCCAAGATAGGGCACAGTATACCATTTCAGGCGGTTTGATGCAAGCCCTCTTGTCCAATAATCTGAGGGTGCCTGTATGGGTGACTCGTTCCATGTTTTGGCCAATTTACTCCTCATAAATGTTCATGCAAAAGAAAAAAAGAAACAAAAGAGTTTTCATTTAAGCACGATGTTCATACAGCGAATGGTTACAAATAAAAGCTTAGAGATAGTATTTTCTTACTAGCTCGGTGTCCCATGGTTTTCTGACGGCTCCCTGATCTATTCCTTCAAGTTCGTACACCCCTCCTACACGCCTAAGGATCTTGTACTGGCCTTCCCAGGTGGGACTTAGAACTCTATCTGCGGGGTTCTTTGTGATGAGCTCCACCCTCCGTAGCACTAAGTCTCCCTCTTCGAAACTTCAGGCCTTGACCTTCCCGTTGTAGTATCTGGTCACCTTTTGCTAGTAAACTGCTGCTCGAATATGGGCCCGATCTCTAAACTGTTTGATCGAGTCCAGCCCTTCATTTATCAGGTCATTGTTGATGGTTTCAAAAAATTTTAGTACTTAGTAGGTCGGGGTCCCAATTTCTGCGGGGATCACTGCTTCACTTTTGAAGGCTAATGAGAATGGCGTCTCGCCAATGGCTGTCTTACTAGTTGTTTGGAGCACCCATAGTACCTCTGGTAGTTCCTCTACCCATGTTCCCTTTCTTTTTGTCAGCTTCTTCTTGAGTATTTTTTTATTAGCTTATTAGAGGACTGGACTTGGTTGTTAGTTTTAGAGTGTGCGGGGAAGGAGAACGACAGTGGTACTCTCAGTTGTTCACAGAATTGCTTAAAGTTGTTGTTGACAAACTGCTTCTTGTGGTCGGTGATGATAGTGTATGTAATATCCAATCCCTATTAGTAGTATTGGCGCCTAGATTTTGATATAGAGCAAATAAGACACCATAGGGTTACTCGATTTTAACACTATTAGAAATATTTTCTTTATCGTGCGTGTGAGAGATATTAGACCTAATTTGATAATTTTAAACTCGATCGGAGCGCTGCACAACCCTATAATGTTTTTGGAATTTTTCTCTATTGGCTTGGAAAAGAAAATTCTACTTTACTACATCAATTTCCATTTAAGGGTGATGTATGGAACAAGCCTTTGTTGAGAAACATAATCCATATATTAGCGAATAGACCAATTAGAAGAAATCTCATGGATTGCCAAGTTGGAAATTCTGGTTAGTTCTTTGGACTATTCTAATTAGATAGTTACAAATGAACTAATTATATAATTAGTTTTCAACTAATGAAAAATTAGTAATTTTGAGTAAGTTGAAGGGCAAAATGGTCAATTAAGGGAGCACTATATATATGTTGAAAGTGTGTAGAATTTTCAAGTGATCAAAAAGCAAACACTTAGAGTAAAAGAGAGCAAATTCGAGCTTGAAGGGTGGTGCTGCTACAGTGACCTTTCAAGTTTTTTTTCATGATTTTTTAATGCTTAATCAAGCCAAAATAAGGTTACATACCAATCCCTAAGCTTAATTGAAGTCTCTATTAGTGGAAATTCAAGAAAAAGAGGTAAGAAAAGCATTGTTTTATGAGTTTGATAAGTGAGCTTTCAATAATGCTTCCATTGATGTTCTTGTGTGTATTATTGGTTTAGATTGAGTTGAATTCTAGTGTAGAGCTTGAAAGAGTCATCAATTTGAAGAAATTGGCAAGGTAATTAGGGTTTTTTGGTGATTTTGATGTAGAGATTTCAATAGGTTGTAATTAGGGCTTTAAAATGAATTTGGCTTCATTTTGTTGTAATTGGAACAAGAAATTGAGAAAAGGAATGTGTTGGAACCTAAGGTGAAATTCTGCCCCTTTAGCGAAGTTAGGGATTGAGTGGTGTTTTGATTGAGTTGTTATGTGTAAATGGTGCATATTGTAAATTGAATGTATATGGTTGATGAAAAAACCAAAATTGAAGAAAATAGAACATAATTGTCTATTTTGGAAAGGTGAAGGGCAATTATGTCCAGCCAAGTTATAAGGCATTCAATAATTTCCAGGGTGCTGAATGGTGAGTTAAATTAGATTAAATGGCTCTGTAAATAAAAATTAGAAAGTAGTATCCATCCGGGCTTTGTGTGCCGATTAGGGCGTTTAGTAGTTAAATGAGATTCTAGCATTCGATTTGGTTCTAAATGTCATTTATGGCGTGTAGGTTAAGATAACCGAGAGCAGTAATGGGAGCAGAAATCGGGAGCAAAATTGAGCGCAGAGCGGTTGTGAGTAAAAATCTGTCTTTTCTGTTATCTTTTGTTTACTATGTTTCCGCATAATAAAAATGTATGTTTTATGAGCTTTCAATGCATAAACATGATTATGATCTTGATATGTATCCATAGATATGCATTTACATGTTCGGTTTGAGAAGCAGTTTTAAAATTTTTGCATTCGTTTTAAAGGCCATTAATACCCTCAGATTATAGTGGTGGTGATTGTATTAGACCCGGCCGATATATCCTGTGCACATGGACAGGTCTTGGGGGTGTGTCACTAACATCGGGAAGTCGGGATGTCGAGTCATGTGAGTCGCTCTATGTGTACGGGGTATTGTCTCACTATATGTATGCGATGTAAGATTCCCCTACAAAGCCAGTGAGATATCTTAAGATGTCACTGTGGGTGCTGCTAGTTAAGGTGCCTCGTGACCTACTCACGTGTGCGGTGCTAGTTGAGTCGCTACGTGAGTATAGAGCTTTAGGGTTACCATTGGTATAGTTTAGAAAGAAAACGGCTGAGCGAGGACTTTACTAGTTTTCGATTTATCGATAACATTTATGCATTTATATGCATACGACAGTTATTATGTTATACAAATTTTAGATATTGCTTTCCAAAGATGTAGATAAAACCCGTTCGGCAAGATTTCATCGACATATAATATTAGAAACCGTTTTACAGTTTTACATCAGTTTCAGAAGCATGATTTATACATGTACTTTAGAATTTGCTATCTGTACATAATGTTATATTATTTGAAATCTTAATTACACTCACTCAGCTAATTTAGCTCACTCGTTTTGTGTTTTATATTTTCTAAATCCCTTCCCAAGTGCAAGTCTCGATACGCAAGCTGCTGATTCTCATATTGTCGAGTAGTGGGCCAAATCCAAAGAACATTTTTGTATATGTAAATGTGCTAAATAGCACCATTTATTTTATGCATAGTAGTTATAGGCATGTATATTTGTATGTATATTTTGAACCAACAAGAAGAGATTTCGATATTACAATGATCGTTTTTACTTTTTATGAGTATACTTATTTTGTGATTAAAATGGAACTATTGAGTTATGTTGGATTTGATTTGGAAAGGACTGGAGGTCCGAATTGGTAGTATTGAGAAGTGTTTGAAATAGAAGTGAAACTTATTTGTAGGTTTTATATGAATTTTCTGAAAAACAAGGGAAACTGTCCGTTTTTTTTAAAAAATTAGGATGTCATTTTCATGTATATTACAAGACTTTCTCAGTAGTAGCAAGAACTAAAAAGGGGTTTGCCTCGTGAAAATTTCTCAACTTACTTAGTTATATTATGAGGAACTTCCGTCGAGGTGCTCGGCAGGGCCGTTGGGACCTACAGTAGAGGGTCTTGGGGCGGGTCCTGTCAATGTAGGGGATGCCGTACCAATATATCATACTCCTCCATACAAAATTATGGATACTCTTCTCTGTGACTTTTGATAGTGGTTTGGCTTCTATCCATTTTGTGAAATAGTCGACCACTACGACCACATACTTGCATAACCCCTTGCCTTAGGGGAGTGGTCCGATCAAGTTGAGCCCCTACTAAGTGAACGGCCGTGGTTCGTTCACTGTGGTTAGCTTCCTCGCAAGCGTTTGGATCCTATCTGCCAACCTTTGACATGCGTCACAGTGCTGAACCAGATTTTTAGCTTCTTGAAGGGCGGTATCCCATCGATCATTAAGTATCTAGTGGCTTAGTACTTATTTTTTTGGGCTTATATTTTGTCGACCAAAATCATCCTGTTTGAAATATAGTCCTTAATGGGGTCCATCCAACTTGGCCCCGATTCGATCAGCGTGATCTGCTCGCCTTCCTCGGTATTGGGTTTTGACAAGAATTCCACAGGTACTATATGAGGGAGACTAGTATCTTTTGCTGATGCTATTTAGGCGATGATATCCGCTTGATGGTTCTTGGGATCAGCTCCATCTGTATTTCTCTGAATTGACCGGTCAACTTCCATACTATCGCGAGATAGGAAGCCATTCTTTCTTCTCTTGCTTTGAAATTGCCATTAACTTTATTCTTCGCCAACTGAGAGTCGCTTTTAACTAGTACCTCTTTTACGGCTAATGCTTGAGCCACTCTTAAACTGGCCAAGAGGGCTTTGTATTCTGTTTTGTTGTTTAATTCTTTGAATACGAACTGGGTAGCATACCTAATTTCATCTCCCTCGGTGCTAATGAGGACGATCCTTGCTCCACTACCCTACGGGTTGGATGCTCTATCAATATATAGTACCTATTTTTTTGAAACTGCCTCAAGGACTTGGTCATTTATCCCTTTTCTCACAATTATCTTATATGTACTTTCGGCTACAAAGTCGGCCAGGGCCTGGCCTTTAATGGCGGTTCGGGGCTTATAGTGAATGTTAAATTCACTCAACTCTAAATACCATTTAACCAATCGGTCAAATAAGTTGGGCTTGTGTAGGATTTATCTTAGTGGCTAGTTGGTTAACACGACGATGATATGTGCTTGAAAATAGGGTCGCAGTTTTCTTTTGAACGTGATTAGTGCAAAAATTAACTTTTTAGTGGGGTATCAAAATTCTAGCCTGATGAGGACCCTGCTCGTGTAGTACACCAGTTGTTATAATTGAGTAGGGTCTTCACTAGGCTAGAATCTTGATACCACCCCACTCCCCTTAGCAAGGACTGAGCTAATAGCTTGTTCTGAGACCCCCAGGTATACCACAAATGACTCTCATTGCATGGGAATTGCCAGGTGTACTGATTCAGAAAGGTAGGTCTTCAGCTGTTGGAAGGCTAGTTCCTACTCTTTGGTTCACCGATACTTCTCTTTTTTTCTTAATGGCCTGAAAAAAGGTGAAGCAATTGTCAGTGGCTTTTGTGATGAATTTGTTTAGTACCATGATCCTACTGGTTAGCTGCTGGATCTCTTTCACTGTGGTTGGAGACTTCATTTCTAAGATAACTTTGACTTTATCCGGATTGGCTTCTATTCCCTGATGACTCATTATAAAGCTTAAGTATTTTTTGAATTTACCCCGAAGACACACTTCTCGGGGTTCAATTTCATTCTGTTCTCCCTTAGCACCATGAAGGCTTTTCTGAGGTCAGCTATATGGTCCGCTGCTTTTACTAACTTAGCTATCATATCATCTACGTAAACTTCTATATTTTTTTCAATCAAGTTTTTAAAAAGGTTGTTTAGCAATATTTGATAGGTGGCTCCTACATTTTGCAATCCGAATGGCATCACCTGGTAGCAAAAGGTCTATTGGTGGGTGACAAATAACGTTTTTTCCCGGTTATGAGGGAACATAGAGATCTAATTGTAACTAGAAAAGGCATCCATGAAACTTAGTAGCTCGTGTGCTGCAGTTGCATCCACTAGTTGGTCAATCTTCAGAAGGGGAAAATTGTCTTTGGGGCTTAAATCAGTGAAGTCAACACACATCGTCCACTTTCTATTTGCTTTCTTTACCATCACCGCATTGGACAACCATTCCAGGTAGTAGACCTCACGTATGAACCGTGCTGCCAATAGTTTTTCCACCACTTCCACTACAGCTCCGTTTTGCTCCTAATTGAAGATTCTTCTTTTTTGCTTGACTGGTCGAGATGTAAGGCATATAGTCAGCTTATGGGAAGCCAATCTTGGGTCAATTCCGGGCATGTCTCGGTAGGACTAAGCGAAGATGTTTGAAAACTCTTGAACTAAATGGGTCAGCCCTTGCTCCACCTCTGGCGTCAACTGGATTTCTGTTTACGCTCAAAATGTAATGCGACTATCACAGTATAGATTGAGGTTTCGATCCTATGAGGAAGCTTTTCACAAAATAGGTTGGTAAAATAAAATATTAAAGCAGTAGCAAATGAGAAGATTAATTAATTGGATTAAGTGGATGAGATAGAATTGTCTATGAATTGAGGAAAATGTCTTATGATGATTTAAGTAAGACTTCGAGAATCACAATTATACTTTATAAATCTACTCTACACTTTGATTCAATGTTTATAACACAATTGAAAGTTTCAGATCCTAAACAATCAATCGGAAGATATGTAAAATACAACATATTTGATAACACGTGTATTTGATGTGACTAAGCTCTTTACAAACATTAACACAAATCATGTTTATTTATACAAGTTATCTAAGATCGACAATATATCATTTTGACAATATTGCAGTAAAAGATCAACGTGAATATCAAACATTTATTATCTTTACATGTTATCAAAGATTGACAATATGTCAACTGATAATATTGCAGTAAAAGATTAACATATAAAATAATGCAATCAATAACAATTATAATTCAACAAGAATGACATAAGAAAAGAATTACTGAAAATATATGAGATATGAGAATTATAACATCTGGATTATAGAAAATAAAATAGATAAGAGTTTAAGCAAAACCAAACTTACAAACATTTGTAGCTCTTGACAACGAATCAAAACATAAAAGTAGATTTATTACACATAAAAATTCATCTCTTAGCCTTGCCAAGAACTCTAGCCTAGATTACAATGCATGTTAATGAGAAGAAAATAAAATAGAATTATCTAATGTTGAAAAGGTCCTAAGAGTGTCCTTATATAGGCAATGAATGGAAATATGTTAAGTGTGACATCAATCTTCAATAATTTAGGCCAATAACTCGTTCACCCACTTGCAGTACCTTTTTGATAATATAAATGACCGATGTAGCTTTTCTGGCTAACATGAAAGTTGTAGCATTTTGTCTATTCTTTCCATAGGCACCAAGTCATGCAAATTGGAAGAGTATCCAATGAGATATGGGAAAAATTCTAAAGATACGTCAGATTTAGGCCAACAACCCTTTTACCCACTTGAAAGACAATTTGGTCCATGATAACGGCTGATTTGGATTTTACCATCAACATAAGAGTTGTTGATAATTAAGTCATTATTTTATAGCTTTAATAATTATACCAATTAGGTACGTATTTTGTAAGATACGGTCCAAATATGTAAGTTAGGTCAAGCTAAGCGAAAGTTATAATTCGATTTTATTGTATCTCAATTTTTAGCCCATAACATGTTGGATTTTGCTTTTTAACTGTTCTTTAAGTTTGTGTAAGATTGCGTCATGTTACTCTAGGTTCAAGAATTTCTTCATTTTGATTTCTACATTAAGAGTTATGTCTATTTTACCTAAACCTGTGCCAATAACATTCACTAATCACAATTTAAAGATAACACTTTATTTCAAGCTAAAAGCACAAAAATTCTAAAATTAGTGACATTAAATAATGACTGAATCTCTTAATGAATATGCATTTTCATGTGTTCATCACAGCCCCCAACCAGTTTATTGCTAGTCTCTGGCAATACAAGCATAAAAAGAATATGCAATCACAGCCCCCAACCAGTTTATTGCTAGTCTCTGGCAATACAAGCATAAAAAGAATATGTAAAACTATCTAAGTATTTCAAACAAAAAGTCAGTTCAAGATCACTATTGCTATTTTGGTTTTTTCAATTATAATTTTCAAAAATTATGTGTGTGTGAACTAAGTCGTAACCATCTTACCACAAACCACAACAGATAGAGCTTTAAGAATTTCTCCAAGTAAAAGCCTCAACTCCATATCTTCACAGGTGTATAATTGTTTAAAATGTTAGGATTTCTCTCATAGAGTTTTCTCTCATAGAGTTGGAAAATAGTTAATCACTCAAGAAAAAGTCAATTTTAAGGACAGACATGCAAACTAACATTGATCCAAAGATAGAAAAATCAATCGTTTAGAAATCAATCATTCTTGATATGTACCAGCTGTAAGACTTCAATTGTCTTGTGAGAATAATACAAATATAATTTGGTGAAAAAACTGATTTACAAGATATTTGCCTTCTAAACTTGAATAAAGATTTTATTAAATTGAATTGATTCTTTTTTTTAATATATATATTTTTCTTTCTTTTATATATATATATATATTTTTTTTTTCTTTTTTTTTTAAGAATACAAGGAAGCATTACAAAGTAAAAAAAAGTTTCTGACCAAAATATATTATACACAAATGCAACCAACTTATTCTTTAATTCAAATAATGTCAATCTAAACAAAAATTAATCAATTCAAAGTATCAATGAAGGTTCATAAGCTGTTTTCTCAACCTTTTCACTTACTCACAAACGATATATGAGATTAGAAAAATATATACTTAAATATAGAAATTCTCTTGGCTATATAAATTGAATCATTTGTCTTACCACAAGGCTTAACATTGTACTCAAAAATATTTTGAAAGTCATTCTTTAGCAACCTAAATAGAAATAGTGACTCAACCTAAACAATTTTGAAATCATACCTAGGTAGAAAAGCAAATTCTTTTATACAAAAATTACCAAGACCACAAGCAATAAACAATAATACATGAAATATAAAACAAAACAACAAAAAGTTAGTTAAAATGCGTTTCAAAGTTAGAAATAAAACTCCTTACTCCACCATTCTAATTTGACCTAGAATGCATCTCAAGAGTTCAAGAATGAACTCTTTACTCTGCCATTTTAATCAAATGTCAGACCATAAATGTTTTTTTAAGAATGCAAAATGCAACTTATGTTTACTATCCTCCCCCAAACCAGTTGAAACATTGTCCTCAATGTTTAAATAGAAAGAGATAAAGTATAGAAGACATTACCTGAAACACCAGTTATTTGAAAGAAACAAACCTGAGAGACACTTAAGCAAATATAAACTAAAATGATGATATTAATAAAAAAAATAAAACAAAAAAAAAAATTACAAACGAAGTGTCAAATCTAATTTTTGCTTGTTAAGGCCCACTGCCTGAAATTTTTCAATCAATTCATTTGCATTGGTGGCAGAAACACGAATCTGTCACACCAAATGTGAAATAAAATTATGTTCCACAGCTTAATCAAAAAAACAAAGTTACCAATCAAAATAGTTATTAACATTCAACAAACATATGGGTTTTCGGTGGATATTCAGTTGGGCCTAAGAGGTAATTTGAAATATTTCTTCCAAGGTATCAAAACCACATGGTAAAGCAATAAAAGCGTCTACATTCTAACTATAATATCTAATCCCTATTAATAATATTGGCGTATCAATTTCGGTATAGAGTAATAAAGACACCGTAGGGTTACCCGATTTCAACCCTATTAGAAAAAAAATTTATGGTGCGCGTGAGAGATATTAGACTTAATTTAATAATTTCACATACAGTCGAAGTGTCGAACGACCCTATAATATTTTTAAAATTTTTCTCTATTGGCTTGGAAAAGGAAATTTTAAATTACTACATGAATTTTCATTTAAGGGTTATGTATAGAACACGCTTTTGTTGAGAAACACAATTTATATATTAAAGAATGGACCAATTAGAAATAATTTCATGGATTGCCAAGTTAGGAATTCTAGTTAGTTCCTTAGTCTATTCTACCCAGATAATTACAAAAGAACCAATTACATACTTAGTTTCCAACCAATGGCAATTTAGAAGTTTTGAGCTAGTGAGGGGTAATTTGATATTTTGAGAGAGCACTATATATATGGTAGAAGTGTGTAGATTTTTTAAGAGAGTAAAAGTATAACACTTAGAGCATAAGAGATAGCAAATTCGTGCAAGTGAAGGAGGGGCTGCTATAATGACATTTCAAGTTTTTTTTTTTTATGCTTTTTCATGCTTAATCAAGTTATAAGAAGGTCAAGTATAAGTTTTTATACTCAATTGAAGCCTCTATTAGTGAAAATTCAAAACAAAGAGGTAAGAAAAGCATTGTTTTGTAAGATTGATATGTGAACTTTCAAGATTGCTTCAATTGATGTTCTTCTGTGTATTCTTGGTTTAGATTGAGTTGAATTCTAGTGCAGAGCTTGAAAGAGTCATCAAGTTGAAGAAACTGGCAAGGTAAGAATTATGGTTTTGGGTGATTTGGATGTAGAGACTTCAATTGGTTGTAATTAGGGCATTAGAATGAAATTGGCTTGATTTTGATGCAATTGGAACAAGAAATTGAGAAAAACAAACGTGTTGGAACATAGGGTGAAATTCCGTCACTTTAGGGAAGTTAGGGATTGAGTTGTTTTTGGTTGAATTGTGATGTAAAAATGGTGCATTTTGTAAATTGAATGTATATGGTTGATGGAAAAAATTAAAAATGAAGAAAATGGGACATAATTGTCTATTTTGGAAAGTTGAAGGGCAATTATGTCCAACCAAGTTATAAGACGTTTTGATA
Source organism: Ailanthus altissimus (assembly GCA_946807835.1). Classification (NCBI taxonomy): domain Eukaryota; kingdom Viridiplantae; phylum Streptophyta; class Magnoliopsida; order Sapindales; family Simaroubaceae; genus Ailanthus; species Ailanthus altissimus. The sequence goes on from OX327689.1 coordinate 6,059,578, forward strand.
ATTTTCAGGGTGCCAGATGGTGAATTAGATAAGATTGAATGGCTCTGTAAATGAAAATTAGAAAGTAGTATCCATCCAAGCTTTGTATGCCAATTAGGGCGTTTAGTAGTTAGATAAGATTCTAGTGTTTAAATTAGCTCTAAATGTCATTTATGGCGCATAGGTGAAGAAAAACTAGAGCGGTAATGGGAGCAGAAATTCGAAGTGAAATTAAGCTCGGAGCGGTTGTAAGTGAAAATCTGTCATTTCTTTTACCTTTCGTTTATTATGTTTTTGCATAACGAAAATGGATGTTTTATGTGCTCTTAATGCATAATCATGATCTATAATCTTGATATATATCCATAGATATGCTTTTACATGTTCGGTTTAAGAAACAGTGTTAAAATTACTGCATCTGTTTCAAAGGCCATTGGTACCCTCAGATTATAGTGGTGGTGATTGTATTAGACCCGGCCAGTATATCTCATACACATGGGCAGGTTATAGGGGGTGTGTCACTAACTCCGAGAAGTCAGGATGTCGAGTCATGTGAGTCGCTCTATGTGTACGGGGTATTGTCTCGCTATATTTATGCGTGTAGGATTCTGCTGTATAGCCAATGAGATGTCTTGAGATGTTACTGTAGGTGCTGCTAGTTGTGGTGCCCTGTGACCTACTCACGTGTGCGGTGCTAGTTGAATCGCTGCACGAGTATAGAGCTTTAGGGTTACCATTGGTACAATTTAGAAAGAAAATGGCCGAGCGAGGACTTTACTAGTTTTCGATATACTGATAGCATTTTATGCATTTATATGCACATGGTAATTATTATGTCGTACAGATTTTGGATATTATTTTTCAAAGATATAAATAAAACCTGCTCGGAGAGATTTCATCGGCATATGATGTTAGAAACCGTTTTATAGCTTTATATTAGTTTTAGAAGCATAATTTATGCATGTCTTTTAGAATTTACTATCTATGCATAATGTTATTTTATTTGAAATCTTAAATGCACCCACTAAGCTCCTTTAGCTCACTCGTTTTGTGTTTTATATTTTCTAAATAGCACCCTTTGCTTTATGGATAGTAGTTGTAGGCATCTGTATTTTTTTGTACATTTTGAACCAACAAAAAAGAGATTTTGATATTTTGATGATCGTTTCACTTCTTTATCAGTAATTCAGTTTATGATCATAATGAAATTATTGAGTTGTGTTGGATTTGGCATGGAAAGGACTAGAGGTCCTATTTGGTAGTATTGAGAAGTGGTTTGAAAATAGAAGTATAATTCTTTATAGGTTTTGTACTAAATTTGCAGAAAAACATGGGAAACTCTGTCCCATTTTTTTTAAATTTAAGATATCATTTTCATATATATTTCAAAAATGTTGTCAACTATAGCAACACCTAAAAAGGGGTTCGCCTCGCTGAATTTCTCAACTTACCTAGTTGTATTTTAAAGAACTTCCATCAGGGTGCCAGACAAGGTTGCTGGAATCTACTGTAGAGGGTCTCAGACCAGGTCCTATCACTAGTTATACATTCATGCATGGATGAGACTCGTAATTTTTCCCCTATTATTTTTCCAGTCAAGTTTTTTATGGCTAAAGCTGTATGAATAATGCCTAAAACTTGACTTCCTCCTAAATGTGTAGCTGTTGACATACACTCCATTAACCCAAGCCTATCCCCTCCATAAATCAAATGAATTTTTTTTGCAGCTAATACTTTTCCTACATTGTTTGCTGCTTCTGCAAACACTTTATTTTCCCCAGGATTAGATCCACAAAATACACATATATTTCGAAATTGTTGAACTGAGGTTTCCTCCATATCTACGCTCACCTTTATCTCAATATATGAAAATGAAAAAAATAAGGTGCTGTATTTATAGAGTACCAAATGATAACAATGATTGTGGTAACCCGACAGTTTTTTAGAAGATATTTAAAAATAAAACACAAAAATTTAAAGATAATGACCTATATGCAATATTTAACCAAAAGATTTGAATTTAAGACATCTATATGAGTAGCCCTACTATTCGTAAAATAAAGTTTGAAATTAAAACACATGTATTTACAAATAGTTGTGATTGTAGCTCACATCTTCTTCTAATTTTATGCCCAATAGCGGCTTAAACGCCCTCTATGGGTCGAGGATAAGTTTCCCATCCAATTTTCTTATAAATTGGCAAACAAGGTATTTTAGAGTCAAATTCCTGAGACTATACCGTTGATGTTTATTTTTGAATTTATTTCATAAATCGAGAAGTTCACATTGTACGAGCCCACAGGGATGCGTCTCAAAAGTCAATAGGATATCATCCAAAGACTCCTTACTCAGTCCATCCTTCTCGATTTCTAGATGCAAATCCTAAAGAACGAAAACTTTGGTTACAATTCTATCGAGCACATTTATTATAGACTTGTAACCTCTTTGCTCGTCGCCTTTTGGCATAAAAGCTTCTTTCAAGACAAGGCATAAAAAAAACAAAATCATTTGTAGACTCACTAGATAATCAAACCTTGGCTTCAATTAACCAACAAATATCCACAAAGATATTACTCAACATCAATACCCTTAGTCTTTCATACCATGCTTTGTATATCTTAAGTAGAGCATTTTGAGGCAATTAAGAAAAAAGTTTTTTAAGGTTGGTAAAAATGCGAACCATTTTGAAAGAAAAAAAAGAGATGAATGCACAGTTTGAAGGACAGTTTTTAAGAAACTGAGAAACTGACTTTAATAGTCATGGAGTACCGTATCCGCCACTTGACCAGGAAATAAAATCACACTAAAGAAAAAAAAAGTAAAATAAAATGTGAAAGAAAATAAAAGCAAAAATTAAAAGTCAAAAGATAAAATATAGACAAAATATAAAATATGGTACAGATAGATTGAACCTGATAAAGCATGATAGACAGAATCCAAAAGACGGATCTCGTCTAGGCACATAAAATGGTCTACCTTTTTCACATAGCTTTTCAGTCACTGTCCATTCACTTTAAAAGTTTGCCCATCAGTGGGGTCCTCGATTTTGACATCACCATTAGGAAAACGTGCCTTACCATAAATAGACCAGTCCATCGAGATCTCAACTTTTCATAGTATAAATGCAATCGAGAATCATAAAGATAGACCTATTGATTTGGCTCGAACTGTTTTCTTGAGATCTATTTGTCATGAGCTGCTTTCATTTTAGCTTTGTAAATTCTAGAGTTGTCATATACGTCATTTCGTAACTCTTTTATTTCTAACAATTGTAACTTTCTCCAGAGACCTGCAGCACTTAAATCAAAATTAAGGGCTTTGACAACCTAATAAGCTTTATACTCTAGCTCAACAGGTAAATGGCAAGCTTTCCCATAAACAAGCCAGTATGGAGACATTCCTAAGATGGTTTTGTATGCAGTGCGATATGCCCATAATGCATCAAAAAGGCATAGAGACCAATCTTTGCGATTCAGGATAACCGTCTTTTTCAAAATCTATTTAACCTCTTTATTTGCTAACTCTGCTTTTCCATTTGTCTGTGAATGGTATGCAGTAAAAAATTTATGAAGAACACCATACCTGTGCATCAAAGCTTCAAAAGAATGATTACAAAAAAGTTTTCATTGGTCACTAATGATGACACGTAGAGTATCGTACCTAGATAACACATTTTTTCTTAAGAATTTTGCCACAGTTGTATTATCATTAGTACGACAAGTTACAGCATCCACCCACTTTGATACATTGTCAACAACTAGAATGATGTAAAGGTAGCAAAAATATGAGGAAAAATGACCCATCAAATCGATACCCCAATAATTAAATATCTCAATAACAAGAATAGGGTTAAGAGGCATCATATGTCTTCGAGATAAAGCACCTAACTTTTGACATCTTTCACAAGAACGACAAAAATTATTAGTATCCTTGAACAAAGTGGGCCAATAAAAACCACACTGTAAAATATTCACAACTATCTTTTTCTTAGAAAAATGACCATCACTAGCAGCACTATGACAAAACTTTAAGACACTAGAAACTTTACTTTCAGGAATGCAACGTCTCATAATTTGGTAAAGACAGTATTTTAAAAGATATGGATCATCCCAATAAAAATTACGTACCTCAACCAAGAATTTACGCTTATCTTGTACACTCTAGTTAGATAGAAGTTCACCACAAACCAAATAATTTACGATATGTGCATACCAAGGTATTTGGCTTATAGCAAAAAGATGTTCATAAAAAAAATCATCTCTAATGGGTGGTAAATCAATGGAGTCAGGGAACTCAAGGCAGGATAGATGAGCAGCAACAATATTTTTAACGCCCTTCTTATCTTTGATAATTAGATCAAATTCCTGCAAAAGAAGAATCTACCTAATTAAACGAACTTTAGCATCTTTCTTAGAAAGAAGGTACTTAATGGCCGTGTGGTCAGTAAAAACAATAATAGGTGAAACAATCAAATAAGAATAGAATTTGTCTAAGGCAAAAACCATAGCTAGTAGTTATTTTCAGTAGTAGTGTAATTCATCTAAGCATCATTCAAAGGCATACTGGCATAATAAACAACAAAGGGTTTTCCCTCTCTTCACTGCCCAAGAACTGCTCCTACAGTATAATTACTTGCATCACATATAATTTTAAATTGGAGGTTCCAATATGGTGATTGCATGATAAGAGCAATGGTGAGTTTGGCAGTGAGTGTTCAAACTGCCTCCTTACACTCTTGTGTCCATGTAAATTATACATCTTTTAGCAAAATGTTACACAATGGTCTATATATGGTAGAAAACTTTTGTATAAACCTTTTGTAAAAGTCACCATATCCAAGAAAAGATTGGACATCCTTTACCATTTTGGGTGTAGGTAATTTAGAGATTAATTCAATTTTGGCCTTGTTAACCTCTATCCCTCTTTCAGATACAATGTGACCCAAAACAATTCCTGAAGATACCATGAAATGACATTTTTCTCAATTTAGCACAAGTCATTTTTCTTCACACCTACTCAAAACAGATTTCAAGTTAAGTAGCCATAAATCAAAAGAATTACCAAAAACAGTCAAATCATCCATAAAGACTTCCATGCATTTTTCAACCATATCAAAGAAAATACTCAACATACAACATTGAAAAGTAGCTGATGCATTATATAATCCAAATGGTCTACGAAAAGTATAAGTACCAAAAGGGTATGTAAAAGTGGTTTTTTCTTGATCTTCTATAGCTATCTCAATCTGGTAATATCCTGAATACCCATCAAGAAAGAAAAAAAGGGATGTCCAACTACACGTTCTAAAATTTGATCGATAAAAGGCAATGAAAAATAGTCTTTCCATTTGCCAACCATTTACTACCTTAGTTGGAATAGGTGCCCCATTCTCATTTTTTACAACAGTAACCCTAGATTTCTTAGGAACAACTTGAGTTGGACTTACCCATTAACTATAAAAAATTGGATAGATTATACCCATATCTAATAGTTTCAAGACCTCTTTCTTCACTACTTCTTTTACTATTAGGTTAAGTCTTCTTTGTGGGTCCCTACGAGGTTGTGTACCTTCCGCTAAATGAATTCTACGGGAGCATATCAATGAAGAAATACCTTTAATATTAGCTATGGTCCAACCTAGTGCAGACTTATGTTCTTTTAACAAATGTTTCTCTTGTTCAGCACTAAGTTCAGAAGAAATGATGATAGGAAAGATATCACCTGGTCCCAAGAATACTTGTTTCAAACCTTTGGGCAGTGAAGAAATCTCAACTTATGGTGTCACAAGGTTTGACGGTTTTGCTCTCTCTCTCTTGTGGCAACTCTTCAAAGCATGGCTGCCAAAATCGAGTCCCTTTATCCTGTGAGTCAAAAATACTAAACACATCAGTTGTTACATCAGGATAATACAATTCTTCAAAATCAAAATTGAGAAGGTTTTTTAAAAAATCAAAGCCATGATTTTTATAAGCTTCCTCTACTATAAGTGTGTCTATCATATATGAATGATAACATTCGTCTTATTCTCATAGTTGTTTGTCAATATTAAAAATGTTCACCTCAAGAGTCATATTTCCAAAAGATAATTTCATTAGACCATTTCTTTACATAGTATTTTCTTTTGATAGTGCATAGATCCTTGATGACTTTGGCATAAGTTGAAACTTGCTTAATCAATTATAACAAGGAAAGATTAATCTTAACTTGTTTCAAATGTTCCAAAATCTCACATTGAATTTCTGAAATTTTTTCAACTGGTCAAAAAGCTTGAAAAAAAGGCATTCGTCTTTTCCTAATGTGGCATCTTTTTCAATGAGGGCGTCTTTACTACTTATCGATGTGTTAGTTGGAGAAGTAGGTTCACTCATAGTCTTACCACTTCAAGTAGTAATGGCATTGACTTTTTTTAGATTTTATGCATTAGAAGTAGAAGCTTATGCCATGAATTGTCCTTTTGGATTGGATTGAGATTGAGATGGAAACTTACCTCCCTCTTGTATAGTTAAGGTACCAGTCAGCTTTGTGATTTAACTCTTGATTTCTTTGTTTTTGTCTATTACCTGTACAAGAATTATTTCAAATTTTTTATTAGTCTTACTTTATGCATCCACAAATGTTTGTAATGTATCCTCTAAAAGACTCCTAGTTGGTCGTCCATTATATTGAGGTGCAACATAAGACTTGGGTGCTTGTTGTTCTTGTCTCTAATGGCTGTTGGCTTGTTGGTCAGATTTTCAACTAAAGTTTGGGTGGTTTCTCCAGCTAGGATTATAGGTTTCAGAGTAGGGTGAATAAAGCTTCTTATACATCCCTAGGGCCTTACATTGTTCATCATATATCCCTTTCATCTTACTATAAGTGGGGCAATCCTGAGCTAAGTGTTTCACTCCTTTATGGACAAAACAGACATCGTGTGATTCAACCTTAGCAACCGTGTGGGTGACCCTTCTATCTTTGGCTTTCAAGGCCTCTAACACTCTAGTTAATACCTCTAATTAGGCTTTGAGGTTATCCTCTTCCCTAAGATGGAAAACTCCACTAGGTCGTGACCTATTTATGCTTTTAGTCATGCTAGGTCCAGTCCATATACGGGCTTTTTCGACTAAGTCTTTAAGGAATTGTATGGACTCCTCAGGATTTTTGTAAAGGAACTCCTCATTACACATCATCTCAATAAATTGGTACTCTCTAATTATGAGTCTCTCATAAAAATAGCTAATTAAGCGCCAAATGTCATACCCATAGTGAGGGCACAGATTTAGCAACTCTTTAAACCTTTCCCATGCTTGATATAGGGTTTCACTGCCTTTTTGGGAAAATGAAGAAATTTGTCTTTTCAAACCATTAGTTTTGTGTTGTGAAAAGTATTTATTAAAAAATACTCTAGTTATTTCTGCCCAAGTTCCTATAGACCTCGGCCTTAAAGAGTATAACCAACTTTTTGCTTTGTCTTTCAAAGAAAAAGAGAAAAATTTAAGCCTAACACTGTCTATGGCTTCAAGTTGGCTATGGAAGATGGCAATTACCTCTTCAAATTTTCTAACATGTACATAAGAATTTTTACTATCTAGACCATGAAAAGTGGGCAAAAGTTATATCATTTCAAGTTTAAAATTCGAATATGGTGTGTTAAGTGGAAATATAATACATGATGGTGTAGCTGTGTAAGTAAGATGCAAGTAATCTTTTAAGGTCCTAACAGGGTTATCTTCGTGCTAGCGTATTATGTTGGAATTACAAGATGAACTAGATGGTGAATTCTTTTCCCTTACAAATTGTGATGGTGGTTCTAGTTTTATTTCTCTTACAAATATTTCTCGTTTATCTTTAAGTCAATGCATACATCCTAATAATTTTTTTTTTTAATGAAGGAAATGCTTAAGAAAAATTAAGAGATATATAAAACACAACAAGAAATAGAAATGAGTTAAGTGGTAAGATCAACTATGAAATATAAATATAATAAATGAACAAAAGATAATAAATTATAAAGTACAATAAATAAATTTTAAAAAAAGTACAATAAGTAGATAAAAGAAAAGAAAGTGCAATAAATAGAGGAAAATAAATTGTAAAGTACAATAAATAAATAAAACAAAAAAAAGTACAATAAGTAAATAAATAAAAATTTAGGCGTAGAATCAGCCATTAAAATAAAATAAAAATACAATATATTAACTAAAGAAAATAAAGAGCAATAAAAAAATAAAAAAAATAAAAATTAAGTACAGTAACTAAAAAAAGTGCAATAAATAAATAAAGTACAATAAATAAACTAAAGTGCAGTAAATAAATAAAGTGCGAAGTACTATATAAAATAAAAGAAAATGAACTAAGTTAGGCAATAAAATCTGCAATTAAAATAATAAAAAATATAACAAATTAACTAAAGAAAACAAAATAAATTAGATGGTAGAACCAACTATAAACAATAAAATGAATTACAACAAAGGAAATAAAACTAAGATTTTACAAAGAAAAAAAATGTACAAAGTTACCGTTTTAGTATTGATAAACGCAACCGACTTTCGCTTAGTGTGTTTTTCCGACAACGGCGCTAAATTTTATTTACGATCAAAATGTAATACGGCTATCGTAGTATAGATTGAGGTGTCAATCTTACTAGGAAACTTTTGGCAAAATAGGTTGGTGAAGTAAAATATTAAAGCAGTAGTAAAGGAGAAGATTAATTAATTGGTTTAAGTGGATGAGATAGAATTATCTATCAATTGAGAAAAATGTCTTATGATGATTTAAGCAAGGCTTCGAGAATCACAATTATGCTTTATACATCTACTCTACACTTTGATTCAATATTTATAACACAATTGAAAGTTTCACATCCTAAACAATAAATCGAAAGATATGTAAAATACAACACATATAATAACACGTGTATTTAATATGACTAAACTCTTTGTAAATATTAACATAAATCATGTTCATTTATACAAGTTATCTACGATCGACAATAAATCATTTTGACAATATTGCAGTAAAAGATCAACTTGAATATAAAAACTTTATTGTCTTTACATGTTATTCAAGATTGACAATATATCAATTGATAATATTGCAGTAAAAGATTAACATATAAAACAATGTAACCAATAACAATTATAATTCAACAAGAATCACATAAGAAAAGCATGATTGACAATATATGAGACATGAGAATTATAACCTCTGGATTATAGAAAATAAAATAGATAAGAGTTTAAGCAAAATCAAACGTACAAACATTTGTAGCTCTTGACAACGAATCAAAGTATAAAAGTAAATTTATTACACATAAAAGTTCATCTCTTAGCCTTGCTAAGAACTCTAGCCTAGATTATAATGCATGTCAATGAGAAGAAAAAAATATAGAATTATCTAATGTTGAAAACGTCCTAAGAGTGTCCTTATATAGGCAATTAATGAAAATATGTTAAGTGTAACATCAATCTTCAATAATTTAGGCCAATAACTCATTCACCCACTTGCAGTACCTTGTTGATAATATAAATGACTGATGTAGCTTTTTTGGCCAACATGAAAGTTGTAGCATTTTGTCTATTCTTTCTATAGGCACTCGGTTCATGTAAATTGGATGAGTATCTAATGAGATATGAGCAAATGCTAAAGATACGTCAGATTTAGGCCAATAACCCTTTTACCCACTTGCAAGACAATTTGGTCTATATTAACGGCTGATTTGGACTTTACCATCAACATAAGAGTAATTGATAATTAAGTCAATATTTCACATCTTTAATAATTATACCAATTGGGTACATATTTTATGAGATACGGTCCAAATATGTGAGTTGGGTCAAGCTAATTGAAAGTTATAGTCCTATTTTATTGTATCTCAATTTTGGGCTATAACATGTTGGATTTGGTTTTTCAACTATTCTTTAAGTTTGTGTAAGATTGAGTCAAGTTACTCAAGGTTTAAAATTTTCTTCATTTCAATTTCTACATTGAGAGTTATGTCCATTTTACCTAAACCTGTGCCAATAACATTCATTAATTACAATTTAAGGAGAATACTTTATTTCATGCTAAAAGAACAAAAATGCTAAAATTAGTGACATTAAATGGTGATTAAATCTCTTAATAAATATGTATTTTTATGCATTCATCAATTCTCATTCTGTCTACCTTCTCAGATTCCCTGACCTCAACCAGAAGTTCTTATATCTCTTCCACCGACTCTGGGATTCAAAGACTCTTTCTCTTTTATCAATGGCAAAAATGCAAAATGTCTTTCTTACCGTGATTGCATAACAGCCCCTTGCTGCCTTCTGATCTCCCGACATTACTCTGATCCCTTCTCCTATATGGGAATTTTAGCTTCAGGTAATCAATGGATAGAGATACATTAGTACTGACCATAAACGGTCGCTCGAGGAGAATTCTATATGGAAATGGGCCGTCCACCACTACGAACTTAGTCATCACCGTCTTCTCATAAGGCCTTTGTCCAATGGTAAGAGGGAAGGTCACTACTCTAATCAGCATCACACAGCTATCCCTAAATCCTTGTAGTGATGTTTGAGTTACCTTTATGTGGAGGTTCTTGATTTTTAGGCCGTTTAGGATTTCCTTGAAGATTATGTTGACCGAGCTACCCAGGTTGACAAACACCCTATTGATTTTTTCTCTCACTATTACTACTTTGATTACAAGTGCGTCATTGTGGGGATAACATACCCTTTGAGCATCTTACTTCGCGAATATGATCGGCACCCCTTATGGTAGCCTCGACTTATTGGCTAAAGAGGTGTTACGCATGACTTGATGTGCCATTATTGAGTACTTAGAGTAGTTCTTTTATTTTTTATTCGAGTCTCCTGCCAACGTGGGTCCTCTTCAAAATAATTACGACGGAGTTGGGCATCAATGTACCAATTGGATTGGTGGTTGTTATCTGCTGATTTGCCTAGAATTCTTCCAGATTCCCATTCCTCATTAGGTGGTCGACCTATTTTCTTAGCTCAATACATTCTTCAGTGGCATGCCTGGGACTCTTATGCATGTCGTACCATTTTTTAGAATCCGTTTGCCATTCTGATCCTTTCAATTTGAAATTTCTCTGTAACAATCCACTATCCTAGATAACTTCGTAGACATCTTCGAATGGCATAACCAAAGGGAAAAAATCCTTAACCTGGGCCACTCTTCTTTCCTCCCCTGGTTTTTCGTTGTTCCTTGGATTCCAAGGCGCCTATGGAGGGGTACCTAGTTGGAAATAGTTTGACCCTCCTTCTCAATTTCGAAATCCGTCATTCAGTACATTGTTCCATCAATTGCCTAGAGGGTTACACCAGTTCATAAAATTTTCCCTCTGCTGGAGACAATATTCTCCATCCATTTTTTGGTATTTTGACGGAAGGGCGGGGACCCTTTTCTCCCCTTATGTCTCGCTTCCTCGTGTAGCCATGTTTTTCCTCGAGAAAGTTTAGCTAGGGATCTCTTAGTCTTTTCACCTTCCTCTATAGACATATATTTTGGTGCTTTATTGTATACTACCGCATAGCTTGTGGTACCACTTTTCGGCAGGTGGTACCATAATCTGTTCAATCATAACTCTTTCTTTAGGGCATCCAGGGCAACGGGCTGGTCAAATGCACTTAGCGTAATCACTTTCGTGTGGAACCTCTAGATATAGTTGATAAGGCGTAATTGTATAAACTATTTTATCTTCCTAACTTGATATTTGTTCAATTTATCTCAATAATTGGGCTATTTATGCGTATTAATGTTGTTTTATAGGTTGAAGCATTATCGGAGCAAAAATACCGGAAAACGGACGCAAATCGGAGCAACAGTGCAGCGCCGCAGCGCTGGATTTCAGCGCCGCGGCGCCGATTGCAGAAACTGAGCGCCGCAGCGCCAAATCGCAGCGCCGCGGCGCCGGGACCTGGGCAACAAGTTTTGACAGGTTCCTGAAAATCAGGAAACCCAAAAGCAACTCAAAATGCGCCCTAATTCCGTGCTCTTACCTATTTAATTGCTCAAAACTTACATTTTGGATGAGGACTCTAGTTGGGACAGCAGCTAGAAACACAAAGAAACACCTAACTTCTAAGTTTGGAGAAATCAAAGAGGAGGGAAGCAAGCTTCAACAACAAAGGCATTTGACAGGGATGTCTTCTTTGCTTTGATTCTTTACTTGTTGTAAGATGTTTAGTTTACATGTATTGATGGAATTAGCTTCAAGATTGTGTAGTTTAATGATGAGCTAATTTCGTTCATCTAGGATTACATCCTTGAACTCATTTGTGATGGATTTTTAGCTCTCTCTTTTATGGTATTAATTCAGCTTTTGATATATTCATTGTGCTTGTGTGTAATGCTATTTGATTACTTGGCTAGTAGTTAAATTGATCTAGAAATGCTTAAATAAACTTGACAAAGGCATTTAGGTATTTAGTCTTAAGCATATTGATGCATGATCATAGTGTAGTACACTTGAGTTTCATATGAGATAGACATATACTCATAAGGCATGTATGGCTCATAAAACTTGTGCTTAATGAATTTTGTTCAATTTATTTATCATAGACATATAGATATTTGATTGGATGGAATAGATTCACTTGACCTGCAAAAGAGGCTTGTGATGTGTTGAGTGTTTTGGTCAATATATCAAGTTGAGAACCAATAAACATCAAAGAGATTCTGCTGAATTTATTTGCATAATGGGGGATAGTTTGTAATCCTAGGATTTCTCATATTGAATATAATTTGTTGGTAATTTAGTTTATCACTTAGCATAATTAAGTTGTTCTTTTACTTGAGTAGTTTAATCATCATACATTAAATCATTTTCTGGATAATAGTAGAAAGACACCATTTCGGTACTTAAACTAGAAAAGATAAATCATTCTCTGTGGGATCGACACTCTACTTATCATATATTACTTATTGCGACAACGTGCACTTGCGCTAATTTGTGTTATAGAAAACACACAACAATAGTCCCTCAGGCTCTCTTCTTAACCCTGCCTAATCTGCTTTAGCCCCTCTAGGTCCCTGGCTACTTTGTGTGAGCCTAAAAAATGTTGGGAAAATTTCTCGGTCAACTCATTATAGAAGGCAATGTTGCGCTATTTTAGTCCCTTGTACTAGAATAAAGCTGGCCCTTCTAAGTTTATGTGAAAGAGTTGGCACATTTGATGTTACCTCAGTCCTACGATGGATAGCAGGTCAGTGACTTAATCTACATAATGATTAGGGTTTGTGACTCCTTTGTAAGTGGGCAAATTAGGGACTAAAAAATCACCTAGGAGCTTTATATCTCTCATCTCGTCTGTTAGTGGTAACCTTCTTTTCCTTTCGCCCCATTCACGAGAGGCTGGTCTTTCTCTCTTCTTTTCGCCAAGAGTCTTTCTAATTTTTCTTCCAAACTGCGGACCTTGCTTTCAAGGCCCAATTTACTTCGTCGGTGGTGTCACGGCTCAGTCAATGGCTTTCTCTCTGTTGACAGCGCCGAATCTCCAAGCTCTGCCTCTCCCCACTCAAGGATCGCGGCTTGGCCTATTTGTCCCGGTCAAATTATATAGAGTTTTCAGTCTTTCCTTTTGCTCTGTTTGTCCTCAAATCTCCTCCTAAGACTGCCTTCCATAATTCGTTGCTCCCGATTGCTTATTTCTAATTAGTTCAGTCATGAACTATCTTAGTTCCTCTATTTCTTCCCTCATAATTCTTAATTCTGCCCGTATTTTAGAGTACAGGGAGTTTTTTATTCGAGAGAGGGGTTGGTTTGGATTTAGACTTCACTCTCTAGCAACATGATTCTTACTGGCAGACGATCATTCACATTTTAGAATGCTACTCTTCCCGACAAAATTTTTACTCTATTCCCATACATAGCGCCAAAAACTGTTGACCTGAAATATAGTTTCCTAGGTTAACGAGCCTTCAATTTGTTATAAGTGGGAATCAAACTTGAGCCTCATCTCGATTGAAGCTATTAGTACGAACTTGGGCTTTCTATTTTTCACGAGCTGTGAGGGACCTACAAAGAAAACACGAACATAAGCTCAAAGGTAGTCTTACCGAGATGGGTTCTGACAAAGACACTCTGATGCTTCAGTCAAAAATAGGGGTTATCTCTCTTAAAATGTGACAAAAACAAGAATAAGATATTGTCTGGGGATAAGGGGATACTCCTTCCCTTTTTCTTATTTTCATACTTTTTTGAAGTTTTTTCATTATCCTTTCTATGTCTTTCTCTTTTGCTTTTTATAGTGATGGCATTTCAGGGACTTTTTTAGGCTTTTCTCCGCAGTAATCTTGTCTTACGGCAAATATTTTCTGTTGCACTTCTGACACACGCCAAATATCTTCTGCAGACTTTTTAACCCCGTTCTTATCGCATGTCAGATTTTTCTTTTAATATGTTAAGCATATTTCTCGAGTTTGCCTCCGTCTACAGTTTTGGTTTAAATAAGGCTTATTTCAGTCGGCTCGGGTCAGATATTTAAAAAGCCCTCCCCTACTTGTTTGTTGTTGACGGAGATTCCAAATAGCAAAGTTGTGAAATATAGTCAATACCTACTCGGCTGTAGTCATGTTTGGGTCAACAAAGGCCAAATAGGTTTTCTCATTTTCTAACTAGATCCAACGAGTCCGAACCAGTTCTCTGTCATTTCTCGTTAAGCCCATTAGCCATTGCTCATGAACCTGTCTTTGGATTGGACTCGCTGTGCAAATTCTGGTGAACTTTTCAATAGGAGAGTGGCCATTTTGAAAGGAACGTCTAGCTAGGCTTCTAGGGCCCTTGGTTGAATTTAGGGCCCTCTGGCCCGTAGGCTGAAAGAGAGGGTTTTTCAAGGAGGAATAGTTATATTAGCACAATGCCTTTGGATGTTATGTTAATGATTTTATTGAATATAACAATTTTTGAATATTTATAAATTAAATTTCATTTTGTTATTTTGTGCTATAATTAAATTAAAATATTTATAATATTATTTTGTTTATAATCAATAAACTAATATATAAAAAATATATATATATGCATATAAAAAAATTAATTTTCTGTTAAAAATCTATCACTGATTGTTGATACATATCTTTCATAAAAATGGTTATATAATATTTAAGTTGATAATATAATATTAAAAAATTATTCCCATAATAGAAATGGAAAAGGACGAAACTAAAATGAAGATGAAAGGGATCCATTAGCATAAACCATATTTGAAATCGCAACTAGAATAAATTGGATGAAACCTTACACTGATTATCTTAAGGAAGGAAAGCTTCCTAAAGATAGAAAAGAAGCAAGATGTCTCTAATCTAGAGTAGGGAGATTCACCATCATTGACGATCATTAGTACAGAAGATCCTTTTCAGGTATTTACATGAGATTCGTGCCAATTGAAGAAGGGCACTAGATTATAGCGGAGATACATGAAGGATCATATGTAAACCAGTCGAGTGTAGGAATCTTAGCCCATAAAGTTATATGATAAAGATATTTATGGCCATCAATAAAAAAAAAAGATACAGTAGAGTATGTCAAGAAGTGTGAAAGGTGTTAGATGTACACCACAATTATCTACCATCCTGCTTATGACCTCAACATAGTTTTTATCTTTTAGCCATTCATTCAGTTGAGGATGAATATAGTAGGACTACTCCCAACTGCTACACGAGGGAAATGGTTTATTCTATTGGCCACTTATTACTTTAGTAAGTGGGTCAAAGTAGAAGCTTACATCAATCTTACTAGAATCGAGGTGAAAACCTTTATCTATAAGGATCTTATCACAAAATTTTGCATGCCACAGAGTGTGTGGTCTAATGGGAAATAATTTGTAACCACTAATGTTACTTCTTTCTATAATAAATTAAAAATACAACAAGAATTCTCTTCTCATAGTTATCCACAGGGAACAATTAAGTTGAAATTTCCAATCAGACAATATTTACCATATTACGGAAGAGACTAGAGCAAAAAAAGAGTAGATGACTTTAAAAGTTTCCATGAGTACTATAAGCCTATAGAATGAACAAGAATAGATCAATGGGAGTGTCGCCAGACTCCCTAATGTATGAGACAGAAGCAATGCTTCCTATAGAAGCCATCATCCTATCCCTAAGGATGAGGACAATAAATTGGAACTCAATAAAGAAGCCTTAGCCGTAGCAAAATATCTGACAGATAAGGCTAGAAAATCATGGTAATCCATACAACGATTTGTAAAGCAAAGATGAAAAGATACTACGATAGTAAGATCACGAAGCATGAGATTAATGAAGGTTACCTCGTCTTACGAGAGGCACTCGATATTAACAAAGAATGCAATGCTGGAAAGATGATTGAAACTTGAGAAAGACATTACAAAGTCGTGCAGAAGCTAGACAAATGAGCCTTCTTACTACAATACATGGATGAAAACTCGATTCTGACTCCCTGGAACATATCAAATTTAAAGTTCTATGTATAACTTATTTTCTCTTCTTTTTTTCCCATATCTCAAATAATGTTCTTACTCAGATTATTTATATGACATTATATTAAAAATTGTCTCATCAATGATAACAATCCCGAGATCAATCTTCCCATGTACAAAGCAATAAGGTTACAAACATAGAAAGCACGGTCCACTGCTGTTTCAAGAAGATGACAAAAAAAAGATTCCCACAGGTCTGTATATAAGGTTCTACAACTTTTTTACGGGATCTGATGCTATTACCAGGAAATGAGAAGGCCAAAGCAATTCTCTACTATTGTTTTCAGGGAGATTGCTAAAATATGATTCCCCCAAGTCTGTATGTAAGGTCCTACTACTCATTTATAAGGTCTGATGCCATTACCAATAGCGGAGAGGACCAAAATTAATTCTCTACTGCTATTTTAGGGAGATAGCCATCCCCTCAAGTCCATATATAAGGCTCTATTGCTCCCTTTCATAGCCTGGTGTTGTTATCAGAAGAATAGACGATCAAAAGCAATCCTTCACAACTATTTCAAATAGATGACCAAAAAACAATCCCCTAAGTCTGTATGTAAGGTCCTAATGCTCCCTTATATGGTCTAATGTCCTATTACGAGAGAAGATAGCCAGAAGTAATTCTTCACTACTGTTTCAAGGCAATGGCCAAACAATGATCCCTCTAGGTCTGTATTTAAGGTCATACTATAATCTTACTTGGTTTATTGTCGTTATTAAGAGAGGAGATGGGTAAAAGTAATCCTCTATCGTTGTTATGGGGAACAACTTAAAGAAAATCCCCCAAAATAAAAGCCTTTCTTACTTAAGCCCTTAAAAGCCCTAATTCGAAAGTGCCCAAATCTTATGTACACGTGTTCCAACATCTTTAATACGGAAGTAATTGGACTTCCTTGTGCGGACGTAAATGCCTTTACCTCAAAGGGTCTACAACATCTTTAAACGAGCCTATCGCTTCCTTCTTGGCTTGATTGTGTTTCTATCTTGCAGTTGAAACTCTTTATGATTTGTTGATACTCTGCTCTATCCTTATTACAACCTCCACAAGCTTTTCAAAATCACTAAAACCAATATACAAAGACTGTTGTATAAAATTAATACACTTCTCTTCTCTATAGTAATCACCGCAGTAGGGAAATGTGAAAGATCTAATAACTTTATGTCATAATGCTCAACAGGCATTGATTCTTAAGTCAGATGAAGAAACTCTTTCCATTTATCCTTTCAATACACTGTAGGAAATAAGTGGTTATATGATTCCTTTCGAAAGATTATCCAAGAAATTTCTTCACAGGTTTGAACGTGTTTTTGTATTGATCTCCATCAATGGAATGTACCTCTCTCCACCAATAATGTGGTAAATGATAACTTCTCCTCGTCTGAGCACCTCTTTAAATCAAATATATGCTCTACCTTATCTAACTAAAACTCGACCTTTAAAGGATCTCCCAAACTGTCAAAGTGTAACCTAAGCCTAATTTGTTATGACTGCATTCATAAGCTGAGCAAGTATATCGACCTTGGGCAGGGTCACAGGCACTTGCTGAATAGATAGAGGTAAATTAAATTATGTTATACCTTTATTAATTGACTCGTTTCGCCCACGATGTTTAAGATGGGGGTTTAGCTCAGTGATGATTCTAGTACGACGTGGCGGCATAATAGTGCTACAAAAATTTCATCTCAACTATAATAACTACAACACCGAAATCATGAAAAGACAAGAAAATTCTACATAATCTATAACCTATGCTCTGATGCCAACTGAAACTTTAGAGCAGATCTCAACTACTATACCGTGAACATTCATAAACTCTCACTATAAGAGAAATTCTATTGAAATTTTTGCAATCTCCTTTGTTTTTCGGACATCCCAAACATGAAACTTAAAATAATGAACACTTCTATAAAATCCAACACATGCTACTTTACTTCCAAACTTTTCATTTCTTATCCACAACTCACAAATATTAACATCAAATGAAAAATATATCTATAAACCATTTGTCAACAAAGTTATAAGTGTCCTGGAAAATGATAAAGGCAATATGGCACCAAATACCCAAAAATAGCATAAATCATATCCAAAATCTAAAAGTTTAATACAATAAATTCTTATAAGTTCAAAAAGACAAAGAGAGTCCATATATCCTACATGTCTTAGAAAATGACTTAAAGCACCATCATATGACCCATCTCAACTAGTCAGTAAGTTAAGAAAGTCTATAAGCTCCTGAGAGGGAAAAAAGTGAGAAGTTGAGTTTTTACAGACTCGATGAGTGAAATAGTTTTAAATAAATAATAAGCATAATAATGATAATAGTAATAATAGACTTTTATACTATAGATAGTAATTTAAACATATATAATGTAAATATTTCAAAATAGCATAAGAATCATCATATCTCATTTTATTCATGCTAAAAGTGAACATTCTACAAAATCTTATATGATCTCATAAATGATTTTTTTTATATAAATTATTTCATGTTTAATACATCTCAAGAAAATGAAATATTTCTAAAATCTTATACTATATTAGAACCTAAGGAAAAATCTCGTCGTATCCAGAGTACTACTCAAGCAGAGCGTTAAATGTACTAATTTCTATCTCATCTCATATCCTCGTCTTACACATACAAAAAGCAAACTAGCTCCAAATAGCAAAGCATCCATACATATGGCTCAAATCCTATGTGTTAACAGACGAGCCCCAAAAGCCTGAATCTCATATATTTATCTTAAGGGAGAAGGGGTATCGCTTAATGGGTTGAAAGCCACTTTTATTTTGTAAATATAAATCTTAGAACCATATCTCATACTTTATACTTTAATCTCTTAAATCATCTAAACACATTACTACTGATATTTATAATATTACTTATAAATATTTGAGGTGTCAAATGACAATAAAAATGATTTTCTCATAACATAGAAAAAAAGCTTAACTTAAATATGGTATAATTCAATGAAATTAATTCAATAAATAATTTTTTTTAAAAAAGCACATATTTAACTTTAAAAATTATTTATATCATGCTTAAAATTTATTCATTATGCTTCCATAGATTTTATAAAAAGATGCATGATAAATTAATTCTTAAATATACTAAATAAACTATACATGCATGTACATTAAAAATCCCACTCATTAAAGGCGATGACGCTAATCGAAAATGAATTCTTGTAACACATCACCTAGGGAACCTACTAAATAAGACAAAATAATTATTTATTGGAACGGAAGTTAATACTTGAATTGATATTTTTAAACACTCACGGAATCTATGCGGACTTTGCGGTTCGGGGTCTAAATCATTCTATCTATTGACTATAGGTCCTAAATTAAAGAAAAATAATAAATTTGGCTAAAAATATAGTGAAATTAAAAATTAGCCCCAAAGCAAAGATTAGGATTTTTTCAAAACCCAAATCCCTATCTTTTATGAAATCTAACACTCCAACATATATATGTAATGGAAACTTTAAATTAGAGTGATGATCTCGCTCTTAAAAACTTTAACATACTCTCTTACACTAACTTTTTTTCTCTAAAATTTCAAATACCTAAAATTTATTTCTAACTAAAACTTTCCAATACTTTAAGATTTTAAATCATACTTAAAATATTTACCCATAACATAATAACTAAAAACCATACTTAAATAAGCAAAAACATTAGAGAACTTAATGAAAAAAACTTGTTTTAGAGAAAAGAGAGCTTCTGACAAAAGGGAGAGAAAGGGTAAGCTCATACTTATATATATGCGTATATATATTTTTTTTTGGGCCTTAGAACAAATACAACCCATTTTAAATTTAAATTTAAATTTAATTTCAATTATATTAAATATTATAATTTCAAATCTAATTTCAATTTTAATTACCATAAATGTTAGAATTTTAAATACAACTTCAATTTCAATTAAACTAAATGTTATAATTTCAAGTCCAATTTCAATTATGTTATATGTTATAATTCCAAATACAATTCCAAATTCAATACATTAAATATTATAGTTTCAATTTTAAATTCAACTTCATTTACATTAAACGTCATAATTCCAAATCCAATTTTAATTTCAAATACGTTGAGTGTCATAATTCTAGTTCTAGTTTTAAATTTAATTTTAATTATGTTAAATATTATAATTCTAGTTCCATTTTAATTACAATAAATGTTACGATTCCAATTCCAATTTCAATTTTGATTCCAATTACTTTAAATGTTATAATTTTAATTTCAATTTCAATTTTAATTCCTTTAAATGTTATAATTCTAATTTTAATTTAATTACATTAAATGTTATAGTTCCAATTTTAATTTAAATTTTAATGACGTTAAATGTTAAAATTTTAATTCTAAATTTAATTTTTAATTACGTTAAATGTCATAATTCTAATTTTAATTTTAATTTCACTTATGTTAAATGTTATTGTTAAGAATTCAATTTCAATGTCGATTACATTTAAATTATTTTAATTAATTAAGGTTATAAAATTTAATAGAATTGAAATTGGAATCATACAATTTAATAGAAATGAATAGGAATTATAACATTTAATAGAATTAGAATTAGAATTATATAATTTAATGGAATTGAAATTAAAATTCATATTATATAATTTAATATAATTTGAATTGAAATTATAAAATTTAATGGAATTGGAATTGAAATTATAACATTAAATAAATTTTGAATTATAAAATTTCATATAATTAGAATTGAAATTGGAACTACACAAAATTTAATAGAATATTTTAATTTCATACTAATAAGGGAAACTTAGTATGCTCACACTCTAGAGATACTTTAGCAATCTTATAGGCTCCATTACAAAGACTTACCGGCTGATAATAGTTATTATCTTTAATATTCTTAAACTATTTTTTTTGAATTCACTCCGGTATCAAATTTTGGTCTTTGATACATATAAGCTATATCTTAAGTTGGATTGATTTATCATGAAGACAAGAACTACAATATCTTTTGGGCAAAGGATATCTATACCCTCAAGGTATGGCTTAGTATCTAACTACACTTCATAATTTTAAAAATATCCATGTATACCCCAATAAAAGAGTATTACAGTAAATTAACATATGAACAGTATCCACTTAAATAATATGCTTCGTGAATAGTGTCACCACCATTGCTTGCCGACCAAAAATTAATCAGCGGTATATATTATTTAAGGTAAATAATCATTATAAATCGTGTCGTGTGCGCACTGTTTATGGTGGATACAGTTCACTGTTAAACAGTGACCCTCTAAATAATATCCACTAGTGATCGATTTCTAATTGACAAGCGCGACAGCAATACTGTTCACTACTCAAGTGGGTACTGTTCACAAGTTGTCAATTTACTGATAATACTCTTTTGTTGGCGATGTACATGGGTATTTCTAAAACCACAGAGTGTAATTGGATATTAAGTCATTCTTTAGAGATGAACATGTCCTTTGCCCACATCTTTCTTAACCGCATATATATTTTGAATCTTGGAAAAGGAAATATATATATATATATCATCATCTATTTCCTTTTTAAGATTATGCAATAATAATTTTTTTTTTTATTCGTTAGCATTTAATTTTCCAAAACTAATACTAGTTTGAGATCTAATAACAACTTTAATTTCTTTTTTTATCAATTCTTTTATAAGAAAATTTTAAGGTTTGAGTCATTTAAATTTAAACTAACTCATTCATTTTCATATTTTTTTTATTTTGCACAATATTCATTTATTTATTGTTAAAAAAATAATTACATTACTTCTTAGCAATAATTATTTATTAATAATAATGAAAGGATAATTATTTTTTAATTTAAGGAGCTTTCTTGCTTATTACCTATCTATACTAATGGCCAACGTTTATGAGGAATTGACTGAGCCTCAAGAAACAATAATAAATCAGCTTATATATATATATTTTTAAAAAAGATTACAAATTACTACTCCATCCAATTGTTTTGGGGAAAAAAAATGTAATTTACATCCAAACAATAACCATAAATTCCTTGTGCTTCTTACCATTTTGTCATAAAAAGTCAACGTATGAATTATAAAATTTAATGTAATTGAAATTATAATTAGAATTATAAAAATTTAATGGAATTGGAATTGGAATTGAGATGGAATTATAAAATTTAATAGAATTAGAATTATATCGTTTAATAGAATTAAAATTTGAATTCGATTAGAATTATAAAATTAAATAGAATTGGAATTAGAATTATATTATTTAATAGAATTTGACTTGGAATTATAACACTTAACAAAATAAGAATTGAAATTTGAATTTGAATTAGAATTATATATATTAATTGGAACTGGAATTGAGATTGGGATTATAAAATTTAATGTAAATTGAATTGGAATTTGAATTATAAAACTTAATGTAATTGGAATTGGATTCGGATTAGGATTGGGATTAGGATTGTGAAATTTAATAGAATTAGAATTGAGATTGGGATTATATAATTTAATGTAAATTAAATTGAAATTTGAATTATCAAATAATGTAATTGAAATTGGAATTATTAAATTTAATGTAAATTGAATTTGAATTCAAATTGTCAAATTTATTTTAATTAGAATTGGAACTGAGATTATAAAATTTAATGGAATTGAAATTAGAATTGAGATTTTGATTATAAAATTTAGTGGAATTAAAATTATAACATTTAATAGAATTCGAATTTGAATTAGATTGCGGTCGTAAAATTTAATAGAATTAGAATTGGAAATGAAATTATACCATTTATAGAATTAGAATTATAACATTTAACTAAATTGGAATTAAAGTTATATAATTTAATCAAATTAGAATTATAATTTGAATTATAACAATTAGTAGACTTAGAATTGAAATTATAAAATTTAATAGAATTGAAATTTGAATTATAACATTTAATAAACTTAGAATTAGAATGTTTATGAGTATAAATTTTAGTTTTGTGAAATACTTAAATGTTTAGGGAAATATGACACTTGTAACAAATTACTTGTTGGAGTAAAACTACAATATAATTCTAAGATATATTTATAAAAAAAATACAGCAAACAACTTTTATATATAATCCCAATCAAATTGGCAAACGTGATTCTAGGTCATATATAATCAGCTTTCACAGTCCCAGATACTACGGTTACACTATAAACATTGATGAATTAAGACATCAAATCTACTGCTCTAGACTAATTGCTCTTAATTTCCAACATGGCTTCATCATCTAGGAACGGTTTACCACCTGGTTGGGTATTCGAACCAGAAGGCCAGGAAGTTGTGCGCTTACTCAATAGGAAAAACATTGGTTGTACTCATGGACTCGAATTTCCTTATGTCAAAGACATAAATGTTTATGAGTATGACCCTTCGAAGCTCCAAGGTAAGTAGGTCAAATTATATTATATCTCCATTTTAGCATTCGATATAAGGTATTGAACATATGCATGTGGAGATATATTTTATGGCTTATTCATACAAAATTGTTATTGCTCTTATGTGATGAATCTTTGCAATTATTATCAAACGCCCAGGATTTGCAGCTGATTCAGGAAACAAAAAAATGTACTTCTTCACAAATTTACGTAAGAAGGGCCAAGGAAAGATAGTCAACAGACAAGTCAAATGTAGAATTTCGAATGAAAAAGGATCTTGGAAGAAAACGGGGGACAATAAAGATGAAGAGAGAGTTGTTATAATAACGTCACTAGCTTATTACACTGAGCCAGAGACAGGGAATGGCAAGTCTAAATCAGTGAAGACTCAATGGCTTATGAAGGAGTACATGCTTCCTGAAGTGGCAGATTCAGTAAGTTAAAAAGGGGGAGTTTATTAGTTACCCTAATGTTGTTTGGTACTTTTACTAGTTCTTCTTGAGTTTTTACTAAGTACCATTATTCTTCTTTTAGAGAGTAATTAATCACTCTGAAACAAGATGGACAAAAATAGTATTAAAGAAAAGGATACTGGTATTTGTTAAAAAGATTAAGGAAAAAGCTAGTAAAAATGTCAAACAACAAAGGGGTACCTGACAATTTTCCTAAGTAAAACAATCCATATTTATATAATTATTATATTTCACACCATTAATTACAACTTGTGTTATTTATAATGAATAACTTTTGTTTTTTGATGCAGGAAAATCCGTTGGCACTCTGTGTTGTCTATTCTTCAAATTAAGGAGAAAGCAGTGATACCAAGTAGAAGAACTAAAGATGCAAGAATGATGATATATATAGAGAACAGAATAAAAATATATATATGGCCTTTGATCCAATATAGATTAGAGAATTAATTAGCCTATAAGAGATTTCAAGCTAGCCCATCTACCTTCAAGTCATAAAAGTTTGTTTGTTTGTTTTATAATTTCATTTCTTAAAATTTTATGTTTGATTGAATTTAATTTTATGCTTTTGTTGTTCAATGTCTCCATTTTATAATAAATTCTAGTTTTAATATTATGAGAGTGAAAATTCAGATGACATAAAATTAAGAGATGTATGACAATTAAAGGTTTTTTTTATTATTTTGTTTTAATCTATTTTACAATAATGTTACATATCTTAAATTTCAATCTTAAATGAAGTGTTAAATAATTATTAAGTGAAATTTTTTTATAATTTTTAAAATTATTCATTATACCATTTCTTCACCCAATAATTATTTAACATTTTATTTAAAATTTAAAAATTAAAATATGATTTAAAAGGTGTAACATTATCATAAATATATTCAAACTGCTTTTATAATTGTAATCGAACAAGTAAATTAAATGGTGCTAGCTATGAACTACCCAATATTAATATATAGTATATTAAAATGTAGCAAACAAGGCCGCTTTTGTAATCATATTCAAATTGGTTATACTGCGGGAAAATTCTAACTTTTAGACAATGTGTGTATATGAGGATCATCTGAGCTTGTGAGTAACAGTACATTTTGAATACAAAGAAAATTCAAAAAATAAAAATAAAGATGAGAGAATACGAATTGTCTTTCTCGCACCAAAGATGTCACTGATACTAACAAAATATACATAAATTAATAGAAAAAGTCCATTTCTCAACACTTCGAGCTAATAACCCATTACCCCCTATAGTATACAAAACAGCCAGCTGGTATCTTGCTGCTGTTATCTTTTCTAATTTTTTTTTGTTAATATATGTATAGTTGAACAATTTTATTTCTAACTATGACCTAATTTGACTAGTAATCCACAAGACTTTATCTCAAGTGTAAATAAATCATAATTGCAACTAAAAAGGATTAAAAAGTAATTGTTGGTACTCAAAAATATATAATATATCTAATAAGACTTATATTCACTATTACAAAATTGGTTTTCACTGACATTATATTATTGACACTTTTCTAAATAGTATCAATAAATAGAAGTATCAATAAATTATTGATATCATAGTATCAAAAATATAAAGTGTCAATAAATTATTGATACCATAGTATCAGAAAATGAAGTGTTAGTAGGTTAGTAATACCATGGTATCAGAAATTTATTTTTTATTAAAAAAAAGAATTAAGGAAACAGATTTAAATTTTAAATAAAATATAAAATATTTCCTCTAGGTTGAACGTTGCCTTAGTCTGACTTTCTCTCTATCAGCTGCTTTGTTGCAGTGCTCTCATCTCTCATGGTCAATTGTTACAAATTAGGGAACCTACTCTCATCTTTCTCTCTCTGGTCGAAATCATCTCTCTCTCTAGTTGAAATTGTCTCTCTCTCTCTCTCGTAAAAAAAGATAAGGACTTGGTAAGTATTTCGTTCTCTCTTGTAAAATTATTCTATTACTAATAAGGGATGTGTTTTGTTTACCTAACTATAAATTTGTTTAAGTCTAATTTATAATTGTTGTCTTTCAATCTTTGATTTTAAATTTTGCGTTTTGTTCATAATTATCATCCCCTGATCGAGTGTTCATGTATTTTAATAATTATTATCTAGTGCTTTTGGAGTTTGCTTAAAAAGAAAATGTCATGGGAATATTTACTCGGGTGGGAATCGGATTCAGAAGACTTAACTTGTATTTAGGACCTCGCAAGATATTTGTCTAAGTTCTTGACATTGATATAAAATTTTTTTTTCTTTTTTTTAAATTATGATACTATATGCAAGCATCATAACTTTATCCACTAATGATGATAAATTATGACAATAAAAAATAAGTACATTAGTTAACATTTATATATTTTATCACAACTTTGTATAAATAATATTATTATTTACCATAAATGTTCTCATAATTATAACTTAATGAATAATGGACAAATTCGATTTATCAAAACATAAAGAAACTCGATAGATCTTTCAATAAAGCTATAGGCAGCAATGATCTATATATTGCTTTGACACAGTACATATCTTTGTAAGCATGGATAAGATCACCACAAAGTCAAAATGATAAAGTCCTGGTCATAGAGCAGTCAAAATTGTTTTATTATTAAGTTGAATGATGATGCTTTATAATGAAAATCAAGCCTTTCACATTGTGCTCTTGCATATGTACATCATGAACTCTTTATATTTGTAACTTTACTTTTATATGTTAGTTCTTTAAAGTCAAATTTTTTAGATTGATGTCAATGGCTTTAATGCAAACTGACATAGTAAGATAAGATTAAACAAGATTGAAGTAAGTAGAGTTTATTCATTTAGGTGGTGGCTTAATTGCATTATTTGTCATCTTTTCTATTATTTGCAGTAATTTTCTTGTTTAAAACTAAAAGTATTATATACTGATTTGACTTGTACAAATACATTCCACCTTTATTCTACGTCAATAGTTATGTATTGACAATATAGCCACTATTTCTTGCTATTGCTTTGTGCCTACATGTCTATTATTTTGCTATTATTTTATAATATTATAATGCCACTATATTTGTTTTTGCTTGGGGCTCTATGGCCACTAATTTTGGTATTGTTTTGAAGTTGTATGGCCACTAATTTTGCTGCTTAATTGAGGCTGTATAAATATTATTTTCACTATTTTGGATTATTTATAGTGCTATTTGGGCCTGCTTCAACTACTTTTTGGCTGCTATTTTGCTTTGTTTATGATTCTGTTTTGATTTTCTAATTATAATTTATTGTTTTGTGCTTGCTATTGTAGTATTTTTATAATTATCTTAGTTGACTACCTTAGACCATAACAACTCAGTAGTGTAGAAAGTTATTGTGAGATATACTTTCATTCTCTAATATATAATTTCATTTTTCTTATTGGCTAATTTTTTTTATATATAGAGTTTATTTTATATGATTTGTTGTGAATGTGAGATGGTTGTTGTAATTTATTTGGAAGTGTTATTAACATAATATACATGTTTGTATTTTCTTTATTGTAACAAAAGAAAATGATTGTTAATTACACTTAAGTTAAATCTTTCACGCTGAACTAACACTCATTAAATAATAATCAGGTAAAATATTTGACATGGACAGAACATGAATATCAAGTGATAGGTTATCAAAAGAGTATGAAATTGAAGTTGATGAGTTTTTGCAATTTTCCATGTTTAATTCTGATAATAGGAGGTCACTTAGATGTCCATGTAACTCTTGCTGCAACATGAAGTTTCATGCTTCTGAGTCAATAAGAGTTCATTTGTTTGAAAAAGAATTTTTACCCACGTATTTAACTTGGACTAAACATGGGGAAGTTGACAGTAAGTTGGGAGCTTCATCTCTTGAAGACCATTCTAGTGAAAGATAATTTAAATGCCAAGATTACAATAACATTGCAGATATAGTTAACGATGCCTATGAACAGTGTGATAAGGATTCTGAGTTTTTCATAAATCTACTTGAAGATGCAGAAAAACCTTTATATCCTGGATCAAGGTATTCCAAGTTGTCTGGTCTGATGAAAATTTATAATTTTTAAGGAAACTATGGATGGTCTGATAAGGGATTTTCGTCTCTATTGAAAGCTCTTGCTGACATATTATCAGAAGGTAATAATATTCCAAAGTCAATTTTTGAGGCTAAAAAAAACAATGAATGTGTGGGGATTAGAATATGAAAAAATACATGCTTGTCTCAATAATTGTATTCTATATAGGAAAGAGCATGAACAACTAAACGAATGCCCTATATGTAGAGTGTCCAGGTGGAAGAAAAAAGGAAATGGATCTAAGGAAGTCAGATTAGGGATTCTTGATAAGGTTTTATGGTATTTTTCCCCTATTCCAAGGTTTAAACGTATATTTCAATCACCTAAAATTGCTAAGTATTTGACTTGGCATGTAAATGGGAGAATAAAAGATAGTAAGCTTCAACATCCAGTAGACTCACCTGCATGGGATTTAATTGGTAACAAGTGACTTGAATTTGCACAAGAGCCTAAAAATCTTCGTTTGGCCCTATCAAGTGATAGGGTCAATCCACATAGCACGCTTAACACTACTTATAGTTGTTGGTTAGTATTGATGATATCATATAATCTTATTCAATGGCTGTGTATGAAAGGGAAATATATAATGCTATCTTTATTAATATCCGGACCTAAACAACCTGGAAACAATCTAGATGTATACTTGGCTCCTTTGACTGAAGATTTGAAAACACTATGGTAATGTGGTGTAGAAGTGTATAATGCCTATAAGAAATAAAGTTTTAACTTGAGGGCCTTGTTAATGTGGACAATCAGTGACTTTCCTGCATATGGTAACCTATCTGGGTGTACAATGAAATGGTATTTTTCTTTTCCATATTGCGGGAATACATCATTATGTTGGCTTGCATGTACTAAGAAAAATGCCTATATGGGCCATTGTCGTTTTTTACCAATTGATCATCCATTTCGTAAGTTAAAAAAAGTTTTTAATAATGCACAAGAGATGGGTGAAGCTCCTACTACTTATTCTAGGCATGAGATTCTAAGGATGGTGGATGAAATTGCTAGTTGTACTGTTATAGGAAAGCATAAGAAGTGAAACGGGGCAATAGTAATATTGAAAAGTTGTTCAAAAAAAAGTCTATATTCTTTGAATTTGATACTGGCCATATTTGTTGGTTCGCCATCAATTAGATGTGATGCACATTGAGAAAAATATATCTGAAAGAATCTATGGCACATTACTTCATCAACCGGGCAAGATGAAGGATAGGGTAAATGCTAGAAAGGATCTTGTGGAAATGAAGATTAAAGATACATTAAAACCTTATGAAGAAAATAAGAAACTTCTCGCTGCACCATACACCTTGAGTAAAAAAGAGAAGAAAATGTTTTGTAGAACTTTGTTTAAAGTAAGGGTTCCGAATGGGTATTCTTCAAACTTCAAAAAACTTGTTGTAATGGATGATTGTAGGTTTCAAGGCCTAAAGTCTTATGATTGTCGTACTTTGATGCAACAATTATTACCTTTGGCGGTTCGAGATTGTTTGCCACACAATGTTCATTGCACCATAATGCGGATATGCTTATTCTTCAACTCTTTTTATACAGTAAAGTGATAGAAAATAATGGTTTAGATGAGTTACAAAGTAACCTAGTTGTTACTTTATGCATGATGGAATAATACTTTCCACCTTGCTTCTTTAACATAATGGTTCATTTGATTATCCATCTCGTTAAAGAAGTTAGGTTATGTGGGCTAGTTTATCTTAGATGGATGTATCCATTTAAGAGATAAATAAAGGTCCTTAAAGGTTATATGCGTAATCACAATCGTCTAAAGGGGTGCATTTCTAAAAGCTATATTGCTGAGGAAGCACTTGAATATTATGCTGAATACCTCTCTGATCATGATTCAATTAGGGTCCCAACTAGTTTATGCAATTCACATATTTCAGAACCTTTGAGTTCCGAAGATATAAAGTTTATGGATTCTTATACATTGGAGCAAACACATCTTTGTATTTTAGAGAACACACTAGAGGTTCAACTTTATATGAAGTAAGTTATATAGTTTGATTATATTACAGTTATATATTACTTATATTTTATTATACTAATTAATGTCATTGTTTACCTTTAGAGAGCATAAGGAATATTTGAAAAGAAATTTTCCTCACCAAGCTAAAAACTACCTATGGCTGCAAAATGAGCATACTCGTACTTTTAGTGATTGGCTTTAGAATAAGGCAAATTATATTTCATATTTAGTCTAAGTTAAATATTTATAAGTTGTGAATATTGACATAAATTATATGAAATGTAAGTATCGAATGACATACAAATGAATGTGGTTGTTAATGATACCATCAAGTGGTTGGCTAGAAAATCTCATTCTTTGGTCATTACATATGCTGGATATCTTATAAATGGTTTTAAATTTGTAATTAGAGCTCGAGACAACAATTGCGTAACACAAAATAATGGTGTTAGTGTTGTTGCAACGACAATGCAAATATCTAGTACAAAAGATAAAATGCCATATTTTGGAGAAATGGCATTTTACGGAGTCCTTGATGAGATTTGGGAACTCAATTATCTAATGTTGAAGAAGGTATTGTTCAAATGTGATTGAATTGATAGTAAGAATTATGTTGAGGTCGACAATTTAGGATTTATAATTGTGGACTTGAATCGAATTGGTCATAAATTTGATAGTTTCACATTAGCTTCTCATGCGACACAAGTGTTTTATGTGAAGGATCAAAAAGATCATAATAAATCAGTTGTTTGTTCAGTGGCTGAAAGGGTTAATAAATTTGTAATTGATGATAAGTGTGATGACATGGTACTACATGCTCCCATATCAAAAACATTGCCCTAGGTTAAGATTGATGATAAAGATGATGTTGCAATTTATTCAAGACAAGATTGTGAAGGTGTTGGCATTGATATGAACACAACAGATGAATAATGTCCAATAACTTGTTGAAGTATTCTACTGTATATTCATTTGAAATGTAATTGAATTGTAAGTATATGTACATAATTAATTCATGCAAAAATTTACATGTTTATTATTTATATATATGTTGATTTATTTTTTATTCTTGCATATTAGCTCAACATATGGCTGAGAGCAAGAATATACTAGAGGGAAGACCGCAGAGAAGAGGAAAATCCAAGAAGAAATATTTGTAATTGTTGACATCCGATAAGAAGATTACCATTAACTACAACTCATATAGCATGGTTTCTGGCGATACATCAATTGAATTGAGAAATTACAAAGGTATTTTGGTACGAGACAATATTTCAATTATATATGATGATTAAAGACCCGTACCTTTGAGCAAAAAGAAGAATTTTGGCTTTATTTTTAGGTTTATTATTCTTTTCTACATATTAGGCAATGGGATGCTTTTTTGTTCAAATTATTTATATTTTGTTGATCATTCATTTTTCTTATGTAGGATAAATTCAAATTGGACTTAAATAGTAAAAAGCATGTATTTCAGTGGATGGGCATCTCTTTAAGGAACTTTAGACATACTATAGCTCACGAGTATGTTCTTCCATATAAGAACGATCGTAATCAATTGAGGTTTCCACCCCTTGAATACCCAAACATTAAGAAACAACATTGGAAGTTATTTATTGATAGAGTGTTATCTGATTCATTTAAGGTAAGTTAAAGATCAATTATTTTATTTTTGTGTAATATAGAAAGTTAAATATCAATAAGTTCACATATTCATATTGTGCAGAAAAATAGTCAAATTCCAAGGAAAGACGTGTTAAGAACATTTATAATCATTTTTTGGGTAGTACAGGTTACAGAGGCTTATGTGAGAGACTTATAAGTTTTCACTCAATTTTAATTATATCAATCTATTGTCATAATATATTATGACAAAATCAAATGAAAATATTTATTTTTCTAAATATATCATTTTTTTCTCTTATCTTAGGTTAAGAAACAAGGGGAATCTTTGAGTCAAATGGACCGAAGTGTGTTATAGAAAAAGGCTTGACTCAGTAAAAAAGGAAAATATTCAAAAGCAGTGCAAGAAGTTATTAAAAAAATTATAAGTGATTTTATTTATGTAAACATTATCTTATTAACATGCTTGTTGATCACATAATATTTATATTATAATAACGACATTACTTGTGAATTGTAGGAGGAGCTACAAAGTCATGTTGACGAAGGGTCTTTGAAGACAGATAGTACCAATGATATTCTAACTTTGGTATTGCACAAGCAACCAAATGGAAGTAGAGTACAGGGTGTTGGCCAATTTATTTCCCCATCCATGTACTTTTGTATTCTTAAAAGTTTCATTATAGCGCATGGCAGAATGTTGCAAGAACATAAATTCGCAATGTTATCTGTACAAGTTCAGGTGCTTGATGCAAGACTTAATGCACAGTTAAAAACTGAAGTTGGTAGTTGCAGTATCAAACATAATACTATCAACAAAGGCAACGCAGAAGTGGATCGCCTGTCTCCAGAGATTTTAGGAAAAAGAAAGGTATAATTACTCATGGCAACTTTTAAATTTCGTATCTTAATTTTTTTTAATTATAATTTAAGTTCTATATATTTTTTTCAATGAAGGCCACACCAATACAATCCCCAACCCATAAGAAAACTCCTACAAGGAAAAAAAACACTGACAAAGAAAACTGTTACAATCACACCTTTTCAGCATTGTATAGCCACTAAAAGGTCCCTTAGAATCAGTCCAAAACTAACACATGCATGTCTTGAGTCACCCTTAAAACAAACAAAGCAAATTGCAAGAAAGCTAGTTCTTCGAAAGAATACAAGAAGTTTGGTAACTTCAAAAAAGCAATCAAGTGATTAGTTGGCTATGTTTTCCTAACTGGTTAACAATTGCCTGAAATCAGCAATAAAAGTGGAGCACTAATTGTCAATCTTTGGTCAATATTAGGTCACTCATTTGACTAAGACGGATTGTGAAACTGTTATAAATATAACCGAGTTATCCAACATTTGTCTTGAGATTTGGATAAAGTAAGTTCTTTTCGAAACTGTTATTACTATAAAAAAAATGCCTAAATATATAGTCTCTTATATGATTCATTTATAATCTAATTTTTTGTTAGGTACCTTTACCATTTCATGGAGAATGAAGGATATGACTTTCCAGTTTACTTTTGTATTCCTACAAAAGTGTCTGCATCAGGTTGTCTATCCAATGTCAAAACACGTACTGACCAGTCTCAGTATATTGTTGAGAATTTGGCATTGTCACAACCAGGGCAAGTTACACTTATCCCATATAATCCTAGATATGAAATTCTTTTAATTTATGTAATTATAATACTTTCCACCTAGTTATAAGTTCTTAAATTAATTCATTTTTTTCTTGTTTATAGCAACTATTGGGCATTAGTTGCCATTGATTTATTGACAGCAATTGTCTTTTACCTTGACCCATTGGGGAATAAACCTTGTGAAGATTTAGAATATATTGTCAATCAGTTAAGATTCAGTTAATATTATTTCAAGTTATGTATTTCTAATTTATTTTAAATTTAATATGACTTGTTGTTTATTTCTTTTAGGGGGTTCAATTTATCTTACACAGAAAACATCTAAAAAGGCTAATCTTCAATGGATCAATGTCAAGGTAAATGTAAACATTTCTTACTTATTATGCATGTTAACTTATGATTTATATTTCACTTATAATATCGATTGAAATAACAAATAGTTTCAATTGTTCGTAGTGTCATTTGCAACCTAGTTCATTTGAGTGTGGATACATTATCATGAAGTATATGAAAGCAATTATTGGGGATGTTAATGTACTGGAGAATAATGTATGTATCTAGTATAATGTTCTTAAATTTTTCAATATTAGTTTATACACTATTAACTAATTTTTTTTCTATATTTAAAGTTTAAGGGAATTGATGATTACACTCAAGATGACATTACAACGATACGTGATGAGTGGGCGATATATGTTGCAGGATTAATCACAAATCATAAAAATAGGTAAAGTATTTCGTTCACCATTTACACTTAAAAGTTATTTTGGTATCATAAAGTGTTTGGGATGGATCATACTAATTTTATTGTATAAATGGATCTTTTTTCAAAGAACCTATTGTATTATGTTAGTTCTAGTTCTCTAGGTTATGAATTCATTTTTTCTACATTTTTATTTTCTCATTGAAGCTTGATTCATGTTCTTGAAATGTCATTTGAATGACTACATATATGCTATGTGTTTATAGCGTGATATTGTTTTGTTTTATGTTGTCTGATTAAACTGAAAGACAAATATACCATGTACTGTATATAATGAAAAATCAAAATCTTAAATCACCATGTATACGTGATATGCAATATTTTTCTTCCTTTATAAAATCTTATAGAGGTTTATATGGTTATCAAGTTCCATCATTTCTCCGATGTCTACACCTTCAGGTTCTCTATCAAACTTATATGCTTGCTTTAAAACAATTTCAAATTTTTTAGAGAAGCAAAATGTGATAACAATGATCCCAAGGAAGTGGGCTTTTCTTTTTCCAAGTTCTATTGTAACATTTTCTTTAGTGTGTTCTACATTTGCCATTGACTGATGGAAGCTAGTGTTTTGCTCTGGAGTTGGAATATATGTTTAACAAAAAGACTTCTAACAGGATTGGAAATATTAAAAGAAAATAAGAAAATATTTGAAGCCATAAACAATCTATCAATTACAAGAGATTTTAGATTTGTCTTTCCTTTTCAACTTTCTTCTTTCAGCAAACCCTGCATTCTTTTTCATTATCCAAAACCTCTCTATCTCTTTTGTTTTCCATCCTAGAATTCGGCTGGCTATCAAATCCCATCTAAAAAATTCATCTTGCTAATGTTAGATTGTTTATGTTTAGCAATACACACACACACACACACACACACACATACAATAATATCGAAGATAGATGATGTCGTAAATCTTCAAGAGTTGGCATATATCAGATGGATATGATCAGTAAAGACAATGTTTCAATTGCACCCAAAATGGTAAGATTTGATAACTATAATTTGGCAAACAAAATAAGGAAATTCCACTAAGGTTCTTGAAAAATGTCTTAAAAAGATTGATGACTCATTAAAAGCTGCCAAGGGCATTACTTTACTAGTTCATCATGTTATGGAAAACGTTAGTCGTAGTTTACACTACAACAAGTATCAAAGCACTAAGAAGTCATTGCTTGCTTTTAAGTATTGAGAAAATGGTAGCACATATCACATGCTATATCTGTAATGATTACAAGCGATATAGTCCTAGGATTAAAAGGTCTATAAGCGAAACACAAACTAGAGATAGTAGTGAGCTTGAACCAAAGAATAACCAGTGAAAAACATTTATGATCTTCTATAGCACTATAGCAGCAGTAATTACACAGTCGAAAAAAACAAACTAAGTGTTTCAGTGTAGAATCATTATTATTCTTATTCATTGATGAAGGGGTACAACCATAGATAGCAAAAAGGGATTTAAGGCAAATATATGGTATATTAGGCTGAAATAGGAGCTGTTTTTTTGGTGCTTTCTTATTGTTGTTTTAAATTTATTTTAGGGTTGTTATGGGATTGAAATGAGGCTATTTTAATTATGCATTTCTTGATAAATATATTACATATAAGTACTTTGTCTTTCTTTGTTACATATAAGCACTTTTTAGCATTTGTATCTTTTTTTAAGCTTTTATACCATCTAGTGCAACAACTAACCATATCTTGCTTTTGTTCTCTGACCTAGTTTGAGTGTGATTTTTATTTTTATACTATTATTGCAATTTTTTATAAGTCAAGTCTATTGTTTAAGTTTTTATATATTTACTCATGTATTTCTATTTAGTTTGACAGAGGTGGTTGTAGATTATTTTGCTCGATGGTTGTTAAGTTGTGTGGATTGCTTCAACAAATTTGATGGATTGTTGTTTTGTGCAAATTTATGTGGTGACTTTGTTTAACTGAATGTCAAACACTAGGATCTTTTGAACAAGGTTTTGAATGTTTGTAATATTTCTGAAACTAATTGAATGGACTTTGGGATATTTTCATTATAGTTGTAAGATAATGTTTCATATTACTTAACAATTTAAAATATATATAAATGTGAAGTGCATTCAACTTTGAATATATATTAAATATTATGGTTCAATAATTGTAATGTTAATTTATTGAAAAGTTAATTAATTAAATTGTCATAAATAAACAGTAAATATTATTGGAACAATGGTATTAATAATGTTTTGATATCGTAGTATCAAAAAATCTCTAATACTGTGGTATTAGTGAATCTTTGATACAATAGTGTCAGAGATTCACTGATACCATGGTGTTAAAGATTTACTGATACCATGATGTCAGAGATTCATTGACACCATATTTAGCATCAGTAATTTTCTGGCTCAAGCAACATTTACACTATAAAATAAAGTCAGTGAAACCCTTCACTGACACTAACTTAGCATCAGTGAAAGCCAATTTTGTAGTAGTGATTTGACTTGTGCATACATCAGTTTACCAATTCTAAACTCTATAAGAGGATAGAAACAATTTTAAATACATAAGTGCATAGAAGTTGAGTATAACTACTATCGAGGGGTCGAGTATGCTAACTAACATAACAAGACTTAATTAAGATACAAGGTGAACTTCATAAATCTCTTGTACATTGCTGCAACTGTGTTCCTTGTTTTTGTAGTCCTGCTTATATAAAATTTATTCATGAGTCACACATTACATTTACTCTTATGAATATTATGTTTATAGCTTCAGGCTGAAAACTATAATGTTGCTCTATTATAGAATGTCATCCCATCATATGTAAATGAAAGATGTTGGATTTTAATGGGTTTACCCATGATGGATTGACTCGACCTAAATTCATGTAATTTCTACCACTTAGGTAGTTACACAGTTGAAGAGATGAGAAGTTATTGAATAACTCTTCTATCCATTACAGTGTGCTTATTACCAATTGGGGTGTTTACAGTCATTATTCTACTGCTCGAGACTAATTGCTCTTAATTTCTATTATGGCTTCATCATCTAGAAATGGTTGGGTATTGGAACAAGATGAACATGAAGTTGTGTGCTACATCAATGGAAAAAAGAATCATTGAACTCATGGACGCGGTTTTGATTTTGTCAAAGACATAAATGTTTATAAGTATAAACCTTCGGAGCTCCAAGGTAAGTAGGTGGAATTACATTATATCTTCATTTTTCACATTCGATAAACAATCTATTTTATATATTTTTCTTCCCTACATGCGTTTCACATAAAAAAGTATATAAGTAATATAAGGTATTGAAGATATGCCTGTGGAGATATCAGTAATATATTATTGCTTATTCATGCAAAATTGTTTTTGCTCTTTTAGGACTTGTAGCATATTCAGGAAACGAAAAGTGTACTTCACAGATTTACATAAGAAGGACCAAGGAAAGAATGTCAACAGACAAGTCCAATTTGATAATTCAAATAAAATAGGATTTTGGAAGAAAACGGGGAAAAGTTCATCACTAGCTTATTACACAAAGCATGGGAATTCCGAACCAGTGAAGATTCGATGGCATATGAAGGAGAATATGCTTCCTGAGGTGGCAAATTCGGTAAGTTAAAAAGGGGGAGTTTGTTAGTTACCCTCATGTTGTTTTGGTACTTTTACTAGTTCTTTCTGATTTCTTTTGTAAGTACCATTATTCTTCTTGTAGAGGGTAATTAATCACTCTGAAACAGGATCTACAAAATAGTATTAAATAGTAATTAAAGCTAGAAAAAATGTCAAACAACAAATTTCCCCAAGTTAAATAACCCATATTTGTATAATTACTTTCATTTGAAGTTATTATATCTCACACCATTAATTACAACTTGTGTTATGTATAATGAATATCTTTTGTGTTTTAATGCAGGAAAATCAGTGGGCACTCTGTGTTGTCTACGAGCGAGTAAAAAAGGAAAGCAGTGATGCCTAAAGATGCAAGAATGATGATATATTTATGGAGAAAAGAATAACAAATATATGTGGCGTTTGATCGGATATAGATTAGAGATGTTAATTAGCCAATAAGAGATTTCTAGCTAACCCATCTAGCTTTAAGTCATAAATGTTTGTTTGTTTTATAATTTCATTTCTTAAAATTTTATGTTTGATTGAATTTTATTTTGTGCTTTTATTGTTCTATCTCTCCATTTTATAATTAATTCTAATATTCTATCTTCTAGCTAGGCTTGGTTGTTTTGTTGTTATATCTCTACTAATTGAGAAGTGACCCAGCAAGATGGGAGATTGTTATATCAAGTGGAATGGGTTCACGCACACTTTCATTTTTCAAACCGCTTTTTTAATCGTAATCGAACTGTTAAATTAAATGTTGCTAGCTATCAAATAACAAAATTATACTAAGCA
The DNA here is from genome assembly GCA_946807835.1 of Ailanthus altissimus. Taxonomy (NCBI): domain Eukaryota; kingdom Viridiplantae; phylum Streptophyta; class Magnoliopsida; order Sapindales; family Simaroubaceae; genus Ailanthus; species Ailanthus altissimus. The sequence goes on from OX327689.1 coordinate 6,098,333, forward strand.
GTAGTTCCATCAACTGCACCGAAAAGTGAAAGCAGCTCATTTCAAGTTAAAAATTTAATTGAGTTGGGTTAACGACTATCGCAATACAAGTCTAGTACTAATACATAGTATATTAAAAATGTAGCAAACAGGCCCGCTTTTTTAATCATATTCAAACTGGTTATACCGCAAGAAAATTCAAACTTTTAGACAATGTGTGTACGTGATGATCATCTCAGCTTGTGAGTAGCATAAGCAATTTCTACGTAAAATTCAGCTAAAATATATGTATGGTTTGAGCAAGTTTATTTCTAATTTTATGTAAATGTGGTCAAGTTGTCAAACCACATAAATTCTTGTGTCCTTTCTCTTATCTTATTTTCTATTTATTGTCTTTATATTGCTTATTGTTGTGCATATTACTTGTTTGATCAACTTTTGCTTCAACAAACTGTCATTAGAGATAGGTTCTTAGCATACATGGCTACGTCTAAATATGTAGAGAAATTCAGCAGCTTGAATTATTCCAATCTATGAAAGATAAAGTAACAACGTTACTAGTGAACCAACGGATAGGCTTAATATTAGAGAAGACTGCAACTCTATCTAGTGAACGAAAGAAGACACTAGAATTATCTAAGACTGAAGCAAAAAGAAAAAATATTCGAAAAAGTGCTCACAACATAATAATCTTTTTGACAGGAATTTTTCCTATCGAGCTTCCAAACTTGTCCTTAAAGAACTTAGTTAGAAAATGAAGGTCATTGGCATAATCCCCGATGTTTAAAGCAGTACAAAGGTTTTCTTTACTCTGATATCATGTCCCTATTGCAAATTTGAGGCAATTAATTATGTTGGTAATATAATAGTTGTTAATGTTGTAAATTTGCTGCTAGAAATATTGTGGAACGAGGAGTTAGATTAAACTCTTGAAAGTTTTGTATAGCCTGGTATATGTTCTTTGGCTTATTTCAAGTTGTCATCATTGTATAAGAAAATAGTTTCATATTCTATATTTAGCATTGGAAAGGAGCATTATATTGTTTTGTCTTTTTTGACGGACATCCTATTTTAGTAAGGAATAAGTTCTTTACCTTTTAATTTGATTGCTTTTATTAATATTTGAGATATGAATCTTTTGAAATTGATATTAAAGGCGACAAATATCAATGCTTTTAGGTATACTGATACGTGGGAATGGTCACCTACAGCTTACCTTATATAGAAGTAATTTTAATACTTGTTTTTGTCGCCCTCAATGACAGATTTGATAATCAATCTAGTATATTATGCTTATTGACATTGTCGTTTTTGAGGTTTTCCTTAAATGTCAAACTAAAATTTGAAATTTCCTTATAATAATTCCATAAATTGAGGAAGTTAGTGGTTTATCTTGTTTTGATGATAGGGATATTAATTTCAAGGTGTTGATCTAGCAAATAGCATGTAGAGGCATTCTTATCTTGATTATAACAGTTATACTTCTTTCATAGTATTAGTATTTTTTTTTGGAATTATTCGATGCCTAGACTAATTAAAATTGTGTTTTTATCTAAAAATTCCTTGCAAGCTGTCTCTGCAAATTTGTTTTCTTATCTATTTTTTTTGTGTCTATGTGCGCATGTTGACAATGCTAGTGCAATTTTTCTTTTATTATATATCTATTTGAGTATCCGTTATGTATCTCAGTAGGTGTATATCTTTGACGACCAACACCGTATGAGCCTTGTAATATTAGAAAGGAAGGAGTTGGCCACCAAGACTTTGGCCTTTGCTTTTCTGTTGTATATAAACAGATGCACGTGTATTGGCCCTGTCCTTAATAGATTGACATGTGAAATGTGAACGACTCATAAACTGATTTTATAGAAATAGGTTTTCCCTTTTAGCACTTATTGTTATTTGTAGGTGGCCTTTGATCAGGTTTATGAATGACTCAAAAATAGTGAATTTACTTGGAGATTTTTCCTATTAAAAAAATGGAAAATTTACTTGGAGAATTGGGGTAGATGCCCTAATTGAGGCACACACTTGGTCATACTCACTATGATTCAAAGGTGTTAGTAGAGTTGCTATCTTGAGATCCTTTTCTTGTACTTGGTTGGGTTGGCACTTTCTGTGATTGATCAATTAATGCATGCTTGCATTAGTATTATTATATTTTGATTTTTTTTTTAAATTTATTTTGATGGAATTTTCTTTATTTGCAGTGTCTTGAAGAAGTGAAATGATCCCTCGCATGAGCAGATTTTTTCTTCTGGTATTTTAGGATTTATGGTAGTGCTTGCTTTAGAATTTTATTGTTTTTGAGATATCAAAGTTACTTAAAGAAATTCAATGTGAGAGATTGGCTTTGGGGTGATTGTTTCATACAAGGACTGAAGTACTTGAAAAAAAGGCAATGTGAAAAGTTTGGGTTGATGTTACAATGTATTTGTGAACCATAATTTGCTTATTGATATATTTGTTATTGTTGACCTGAAAAAATAATTTCTTGGGCCAACGACCTTTAAATTTGTTATGAGGGAGAATTGAATTTGGGCTTCATTTCGATTGGAGCAATTAATACGAGCTTGGGCTTCTTATTTTTTACGAGCTGTGGAGGACTTGCAAAGAAAACGTGAACATAAGCTCAAAGGCAGTCTTGTTGGAGTGGGTTCCGACGAAGACGCTCCAATGCTTAAGTCAGAAAGGGGGGTTCTCTCTCTTAAAATGCGACAAAAACAAGAATAAGACATCGTCTATGGACAAGGGGGATACTCATTCCCTTTTTCGTACTTTTTAAGGGCTTTTTCATCATCTTTTCCATGTCTTCCTCTTTCTCTTTTTATAGTAATGGCTTTTTAGGGGCGTTTTTGGGCTTTCCTCTGTAGTATTTTTGTCTCGCGCTGAATATTTCTTACCGTATTTTTGACACACGCCAAATATCTTATACAGATTTTCTGACCCGTTTCTTATCGTACGTCAAATTTTCCTTCTGATGTGTTCAAGCATATTCCTCCGGTTTGCCTCCATCGGCGATTTTGGTTTAAGTGAGGCTTATTTCAGTCAGCTCAAGTTTGATCTTTGAACGATAGTCTCTTACTAGTTTTATGTCGATGCGGGATTCTTAAGAGTGAAATTGTGGAATGTTATCAGTACCTGCTCGGTTGTAGTCGTATTTGGGTCAGCAAAGGCCAAACAGGTTTCCTCACTTGCCCACCAGAACCCTCGAGTTGGAAGCGGTTCTCTATTGTTTCTGTCAGGCTTAGGCGAATTGGCCATTGCTTCTGGGCCTGTTTTTAGATTGGACTTGCTATATAAATTCTAGCAATCTTTTCGAGAGGAGAGTGGCCTTTTTGAAGGGAATGTCTGGCTGGGCTTCCATGGGTTGGCCTCGGTTGAATTCAGGACCCTCGAGCCCAAAGGCTGAAAGATGGGGGGTTTGGGGGGGTGGGGGGGGGGGGGGGGAAATAGGGGTCAGACAGTTTCTAGTTTTGATTTATCAAAAGTAAAAACTCTATTCTAGTCTGGTGGACTTATATTGCTCCCTGGGCCCCTACTCGATCTTTTCTTCTGTCTTCCTTTTCACCTAGATCGATCTAATTTGCTCCCAGAGAGCAATTTCATGATTGAGTCTAAATTTTAGAAATGTTAGAGTAGGCAGAATTGTTGTGGTGACATCATGGAGATCTGAAGAGTCGTCGCCATGTAGTAGTGATTTCTCCCAAGATTTTTAAATTTAATGGTAGGTCTCTCCAAACGTCATCCTTGATTCTCGTGATAGCCTCTTCATCGTCAGCCATTGATCTTTTTTCGATCGTGTGGTTGATAAGAGTTGCGACCCAAGCATCGTGTTTTTTTCTTTTTTTCGAGTGACATTTAACTGACAGAAGTCCTTCAGGCCATCCGATCTATTTGAATCTAATGGCTTGGGTTACAACCTTCTGAGGAGACACGTTTTTATCGTACCTAGGTATCTGAAGCATTGCATCTCTAGCACCAAGTGCCTTTTTACTTTTCTCGTCGATCCCGCTTGTTCATTAGAATTTTGAATATCCTAGGTTTCTTCACTACTGCCTATAAATAGTCGTCTTCTTCTTCATGTTGTACCTTTTATCACGTATTTTTGTTTTTCTGCTGTCACCCTATTGTGTCATTGTTGCTTCTCTATCGAATGTGCGTTCATGATCTAGTGATTTCGTCTTCATCATTCTCAACTCTAGTTTTCTTCAGTTCTTCTGGGTATATCTTTGTATTATCTTTTTGGCTTCTTTTCTTCTATTCTATTTTTTTCAGGGACTTGTTTTAGGTTTTACTACTAGCCTTTTATCTATATTTTTCCTGTTTTAGTTTTCCTTATGCGTTTTGGTCTTGACAGTTATCGCCTATTTTACCATTTCTGGGTGTGGATGGCTTATCATTGTCTATGCCCAGTAACCCATAAGCTCATTTAGAAAGTGTCTTCTGTTAGTTGATGGCCTCCAGGATTAATCTAGACCTCTTGAATGTGGACAAGGTGGTTAAGGAGGGGGAACAGTCCCCAGAGCTCCTCTTGGTTTGAAGACACAAGAGGGTCAGGGTGAGTGAGGGAGCTTCCACCTTAGCAAGTAAAGTTCCCTCCTTATCTAAGGTAGCTCTAAACGAGGCTGGGCCAGTCCTGAGTACCAGAGAGGGCGAAGGCAATGATCTCGATGACCTAGTGGTAAGGGAGGGCGTAGTGGTAGTGGAGTATGAGATGAATACCAGATACCGCGCCTCTTGCCTTAGTGAACATGACTTAAACCTTATCAAGCACTCCTATGACATTCTTGAGACAGGCACCCTCAGCTTACCGTCCGAGGAGGATTAGCCGAGTAGCCCTACCAATGGCTATTGGCCATTCATGTTGAGTTCTTAAAACTAAGACTCAAGCTTCCCATGTAGCGGTATTTTACAAAGATGTTGGCCAGCCTCGAGATAGCCCATTCTCAGTTAGGCCCAAACCCGTAGAGAGTGCTTGCGGGCCTATTCGTCTTGTGGTCAATGGCAGGGCAGTCACACCCCCCTCCCCTCCCTCCTCCCCGCCATTTTTTAGGAGTTGTTCTACCTGTACCATTTCAGGAGCAATGCCAAGAGCCAAAGGGGGTTCTATTACCTTTCATTTCATGGCCTTTGAACTCGATCCCGGGTCGACTGACCTCCGTAAATGACTAGAATGGGAAAAGGTTTTTTGTCGGGGGATAATGGGATAAAAGCGTCTCCAAGAGGGGCGAGGGAGAGTGGGTCATTCTGACTACATTTTTTGTAGATGCAGAACCTGATTCTTATGTATGTGTTGACTTAAGTGATTTGCTTAGCTCGGCTGACTTTTTTTTGTTTGCCATTTTTCTGCAGTTACCTAGGCGATTGACGTGGAAGTTTTCAAGCAAACCCTTACTCGGATAGACACAGCGCTTCAACATATCTGCCTAGTTCAGAAACTGCTATCCCTATCCAGCTTTGTCGAATCGAGACTAGTTCCTTCCGTTCCTTCCCTGTTTAAAACCCAAAGTGAGTTTCCATCTTTTTTGCTCCAAACTTTCCATTCCTGTCCCCCTTTTGTGGTTCTTACGTTGTGTAAAATACAGGAATGTTTGAGAAAAGAGGTGGTGAAAAGAGGAAGAGGAGTCAAACCAAATGTTCTTCCTCAGGCGGTCGAGGGCCTCTAAATCCTAACAACATCATGAGGATGCTGTTCAGTTATGAAAGGTGCCAGGCAAGAGGTCCCTCCTAAGGGAATGGGCTCGTCTTCGTCATTTGCTGGTGATCAAGCCTGTGAGGATAATGCTTCCCAGAGTCTGACTGTTTAGGAGAGGGGTCCGGACCAAGAGGATTCTTCTAGGGAATGAGTTTCCTCTGAGACTCAGCCATAAGACTCTCCTATTGTCCAAACATCGAGTAGGGGGTAAGGCTCTCTGGCTCATCCATTAGCCTAGGTTACATAGATCGGACGAGCCACATCTTTGTCAAGCTCCCTAAGGAGGGAGGGACGGTCTTCTCGTGAGGGGCCCTCCTGAGTGTCCTCCTCCATTCTATTCTCGAAGGTAAGGGAGGACTTGAGCCTTTTGCTCCCAGTGATGCAGAAGCTAAAGAGGTATGTGAACCCCACCTGGGCGGGTTAAGCGTCTTCTTTGGATCCCGCCACGAGCTTCAACGTTTCACTAGGGTCTACTCTTGATGTAAGTTGCCTGATATCTGGTTTATTTCTCTTTTGTGCATTTATTTGCTCTAACCCCACATTTTTCTATAGTCTATTTTCCTTTTTCTTAGTTTTGAGCTGAGATCATGGGTTTTGCCACCCATGCTCAGAAAGTAAAGGATGACCTTGCTTGGTCTCGGGTTGAGACTCAGCAGGCGATGAGGATCGCCGAGTAAGAGAGAAAGATGGCCGATGAGGCGGGGGCCAAACTCGAGGAGATGATGACCGCCAAGGCCAAGGCAGGGAGCAAATTGTCTGAGCCCGAGTATCAGAAATGGTTGATCCAGTCGACGATGATGAATTTTCTAGCAGTGACAGGGGTTCGAGTTGGTAAGCTAATGCACCAAAATGAAGAACTTAAAGTGCAATTCAGTGCCACTCAAAGGGAGAGAGAGCTAATTGAGCAAAGGCTGATCTCTTTAATGGCCCAGCTTGAGCAGCAGTGGAACCAATGGTCAACTGGTCAAGGCGTGATGGAAGTATTTAAGAGATTGACCTCCAATGGCTGTGGTTCTTAGCTACTGGTGGCTCTTTCCATGAAAGGGAAACTTTCGGAGCCCATGATGACGATGCACCAGTGCCTGCTAATGTTGGTGGTGACGAGCCCCCTTCGGTCGATATGCCTACCTTTGTTGGGAGTGCCATTATTACAAGTGATGGTGAGGTTACCTCTCTTACCGACCGGGGGCAAACTAAAATTGTAATATCCAATCCCTATTAATAGTATTGGCGCCTCGATTTCAGTATCGAGCAATAAAGATACCGTAGGGTTATCCAATTTTAACCCTATTAGAAATATTTTTTTATGGTGAGCATGAGAGATATTAAACTTAATTTGGTAATGTGAGTTGCTCTATGTGTACGGAGTATTGTCTCGCTATATTTATGTGATGTAGGATTCCGCTGCATAGCCAGTGAGATGTTTTGAGATGTCACTGTAGGTGCTGTTAGTTGAGGTGCCTCGTGACCTACTCACGTGTGCGGTGCTAGTTGAGTCGCTGCGTGAGTATAGAGCTTTAGGGTTACCATTGGTACAATTTAGAAAGAAAATGGCCGAGCGAGGACTTTACTAGTTTTCGATCTACCGATAGCATTTTATGAATTTATATGCACATGGTAGTTATTATGTTGTACAGATTTTGGATATTATTTTTCAAAGATGTGAATAAAACTCGCTTGGCAAGATTTTATCAGCATATGATGTTAGAAACCGTTTTACAAGTTTATATCAGTTTTAGGAGCATGATTTATGCCTGTCTTTTAGAATTTACTATCTATGCATAATGTTATTTTATTTGAAATTTTAAATGCACTCACTGAGCTCCTTTAGCTCACACGTTTTGTGTTTTATGTTTTCTAAACCCTATTTCTAATACAGGTCTTGGTACGCAAGCTGTTGATTCTTCTATTGCTGATTAATAGGCCAAATCTGTAGATCATTTTTGGAAATGTAAAAGTGCTAAATAGCACTCTTTTGCTTTCTGCATAGTAGTTATAAGCATGTGTATTTGTATGTATATTTTGAACTAACAAAAAGAGATTTTGATATTATGATTATCGTTTTTACTTTTTATAAGTATGTTAATTTTGTGATTTAAATGAAATTATTGAGTTGAGTTAGATTGATTTTGAAAAGAACCGGAGGTTCTATTTGGCATTATTAAGAAGTGGTTTGGAAATAGAAGTGCAATTCTTTGCAGGTTTTGTACTGAATTTTTAGAAAAACAAGAGAAACTCTGCCTGTTTTAGTCTTAAGAACTCAACATGAGAAACTCGAGGTGCCCGGCAGGGCCGCTGGGACCTACAGTGAAGGGTCTCGGGGTAGGTCCTGTCAAACATTACCGCCCCCGCTGAGCCACATGGAATTGTAGATGCTACGGCCGCCTCTTCCGTTGTTGAAGTTTCTCTATCGGCAATGTTCTTGAAGCTATTCCCATCGTGGACTTGGACATGCCTGGCACTGCTCCTACAGATTGAATGATCCCTTTTCTTATGTAGGGTTTTTTTTTGTGATCGCCTTGTAATTGATCAGTGTAATCATCTTTAATGAATAAATTATTTGCTATTTTTCAATGTATGTTTGTTCTTTTTTACCTGCTCAAAGTAAATTCGTTTCACCATAGTGCAATTCACTAAGATAACTAAACCATTTATAAAAAATTAATCTTGTTAAAACAACCACATCGTTAATGATAATCATCGATCTGAATAAGACATTTCACAAATGATCATAAAACTTATAGTTAAATAGGCTAACCATTTTGTCAAATAGTTTAAGTAAGGACCAAATGACAGTTATTAATAGTCATCGTTTCCAATAAACTTATGGTACTGGAACCGAAAAACTTTAGTTGGGCCGAACAACTTTTTTGTAATTGCCACGATTATACAAATGCTTTAATTTAAATGTGATCACGAACAGTTTGAAATAAAATATACTCGGGGCATCTTGTAGTGATGCCGATACAATTAAGTAGCTAGGTCAGCCCCAGTGATACGTCGGTCATTAGTGCAGTCCAAAGCTAGTAACTTGGACTGTGTTGGGTGGGGAACCCTTCTATACTTTTGTGGGGACCGACTCGGTGTAATAACATTGAATAGCGTGTCATGGTTGCTGTGGAAAGGCCACAGTGATACCGTGGCTTTACCACGGTCAAACACTTCTTCAATGGGCATCATGGTGTAACCTATAGTAATTCTATGGAAGCGCCACAACCGTCACCCTATCGAGCTGTCCAGGTGCGACGCTGTAGAATGAGCTTAGAATCGGTCATGGTAAAGTGCTTTGATGGTGAAAATAGAATGAAAGTCGAACAGGTCATAGCGAAGTGCTCCACCAGTCGAGCTAGTGACGATGAAAATAGAATGAAGTCAACCGATAACAACATCCTACATGACATGGCGATGCCTTATAAACAAATGAGGATATCTTTGCGATGACGACGTCGTGAAGATTCCAAGATAGGGCGCAGTATACCATTTCAGGCGGTTTGATGCAATCCCTCTTGTCCAATAATCTGAGGGTGCCTGTATGGGTGACTCGTTCCATGTTTTGGCCAATTTACTCCTCATAAATGTTCATGCAAAAGAAAAAAAGAAACAAAAGAGTTTTCATTTAAGCACGATGTTCATACAGCGAATGGTTACAAATAAAAGCTTAGAGATAGTATTTTCTTACTAGCTCGGTGTCCCATGGTTTTCTGATGGTTCCCCGGTCTATTCCTTCAAGTTCGTACACCCCTCCTACACGCCTGAGGATCTTGTACTGCCCTTCCCAGGTGGGACTTAGAACTCTGTCTACGGGGTTCTTTGTGATGAGTTCCGCCCTCCGTAGCACTAGGTCTCCCTCTTCGAAACTTCAGGCCTTGACCTTCCCGTTATAGTATCTGGTCACCTTTTGCTAGTAAGCTGCTGCTCGAATATAGGTCCGATCTCTAAATTGTTTGATCCAGTCCAGCCTTTCCTTTATCAGGTCATTGTTGACGGTTTCAAAAATTTTTAGTACTTAGTGGGTCGGGGTCCCAATTTCTGCGGGGATCACTGCTTCACTTCTAAAGGCTAATAAGAATGGCGTCTCGCCAGTGGCTGTCTTTTTGTCAGCTTCTTCTTGAGTATTTTTTTTATTAGCTTATTGGAGGACTCGACTTGGTTGTTAGTTTTAGAGTGTGCGGGGAAGGGGAACGACAGTCGTACTCTCAGTTGTTCACAGAATTGCTTAAAGTTGTTGTTGACAAACTGCTTCTTGTGGTCGATGATGATAGTGTATGTAATATCCAATCCCTATTAGTAGTATTGGCGCCTAGATTTCGATATAGAGCAAATAAGACACCATAGAGTTACTCGATTTTAACCATATTAGAAATATTTTCTTTATCGTGCGTGTGAGAGATATTAGACCTAATTTGATAATTTTAAACTCGATCGGAGCGCTGGACAACCCTAGAATGTTTTTGGAATTTTTCTTTATTGGCTTGGAAAAGGAAATTCTACTTTACTACATCAATTTCCATTTAAGGGTGATGTATGGAACAAGCCTTTGTTGAGAAATATAATCCATATATTAGAGAATGGACCAATTAGAAGAAATCTCATGGATTGCCAAGTTGAAAATTCTGGTTAGTTCTTTGTACTATTCCAATTAGATAGTTACAAATGAACTAATTATATAATTAGTTTTCAACTAATGAAAAATTAGTAATTTTGAGTAAGTTGAAGGGCAAAATGGTCAATTAAGGGAGAACTATATATATGTTGGAAGTGTGTAGAATTTTCAAGTGATCAAAAAGCAAACACTTAGAGCAAAAGAGAGCAAATTTGAGCTTGAAGGGTGGTGCTGCTACAGTGATTTTTTCATGCTTAATCAAGCCAAAATAAGGTTACATATCAATCCCTAAGCTCAATTGAAGTCTCCATTAGTGGAAATTCAAGAAAAAGAGGTAAGAAAAGCATTGTTTTATGAGTTTGATAAGTGAGCTTTCAATAATGCTTCAATTGATGTTCTTGTGTGTATTATTGGTTTAGATTGAGTTGAATTCTAGTGTAGAGCTTGAAAGAGTCATTAATTTGAAGAAATTGGCAAGGTAATTAGGATTTTTTGGTGATTTTGATGTAGAGATTTCAATTGGTTGTAATTAGGGCTTTAAAATGAAATTGGCTTCATCTTGTTGTAATTGGAACAAGAAATTGAGAAAAGGAATATGTTGGAACCTAGGGTGAAATTCTGCCCCTTTAGGGAAGTTAGGGATTGAGTGGTGTTTTGATTGAGTTGTTATGTGTAAATGGTGCATATTGTAAATTGAATGTATATGGTTGATGGAAAAACCAAAATTGAAGAAAATAGGACATAATTGTCTATTTTGGAAAGGTGAAGGGCAATTATGTCCAGCCAAGTTATAAGGCGTTCAATAATTTTCAGGGCGCCGGATGGTGAGTTAAATTAGATTAAATGGCTCCGTAAATAAAAATTAGAAAGTAGTATCCATCCGGGCTTTGTGTGCTGATTAGGGCGTTTAGTAGTTAAATGAGATTCTAGCATTCGATTTGATTCTAAATGTCATTTATGGCGCACAGGTTAAGATAACCGAGAGCGGTAACGGGAGCAGAAATCGGGAGCGAAATTGAGCGTAGAGCGGTTGTGAGTGAAAATCTGTCTTTTCTGTTATCTTTCGTTTACTATGTTTCCGCATAATAAAAATGTATGTTTTATGAGCTTTCAATGCATAAACATGATTATGATCTTGATATGTATCCATAGATATGCATTTACATGTTTGGTTTGAGAAATTTTTTTTAAATTTCTGCATTCGTTTTAAAGGCCATTGATACCCTCAGATTATAGTGGTGGTGATTGTATTAGACCCGGCCAATATATCCCGTGCACATGGACAGGTCTTGGGGGTGTGTCAGTAACTTCGGGAAGTCGGGATATCGAGTCATGTGAGTCGCTCTATGTGTACGGGGTATTGTCTCGCTATATGTATGCGATGTAAGATTCCCCTACAAAGCCAGTGAGATATCTTAAGATGTCACTGTGGGTGCAACTAGTTGAGGTGCCTCGTGACCTACTCACGTGTGCGGTGCTAGTTGAGTCGCTACGTGAGTATAGAGCTTTAGGGTTACCATTGGTATAGTTTAGAAAGAAAATGGCTGAGCGAGGACTTTACTAGTTTTCGATTTATCGATAGCATTTATGCGTTTATATGCATACAGCATTTATTATGTTATACAAATTTTAGATATTGCTTTCCAAAGATGTAGATAAAACCCGTTCGGCAAGATTTCATCGGCATATAATATTAGAAATCGTTTTACAGTTTTACATCAGTTTCAGAAGCATGATTTATACATGTACTTTAGAATTTGCTATATGTACATAATGTTATTTTATTTGAAATCTTAATTACACTCACTGAGCTCATTTAGCTCACTCATTTTGTGTTTTATATTTTTTAAACCCCTTCCCGAGTGCAGGTCTCGTTACGCAAGCTACTGATATTACAATGTACAAATCCAAAGATCATTTTTGTATATGTAAATGTGCTAAATAGCACCCTTTATTTTATGCATAGTAGTTATAGGCATGTATATTTGTATGTATATTTTGAACCAACAAGAAGAGATTTCGATATTACAATGATCGTTTTTACTTTTTATGAGTATGCTTATTTTGTGATTAAAATGGAACTATTGAGTTATGTTGGATTTGATTTGGAAAGGACTGGAGGTCCGAATTGGTAATATTGAAAAGTGTTTGAAATAGTAGTGAAACTTCTTTGTAGGTTTTATATGAATTTTCTAAAAAACAAGGGAAATTTTGTCCGTTTTTTTTTTTAAATTAGGATGTCATTTTCATGTATATTACAAGACTTTCTCAGTAGTAGCAAGAACTAAAAAGAGGCTCGCCTCGTGGAAATTTCTCAACTTACTTAGTTATATTATGAGGAACTTCCGTTGAGGTGCTCGGCAGGGCCGTTGGGACCTACAGTAGAGGGTCTTGGGGTGGGTCCTGTCAGTGTAGGGGATGTCGTACCAATATATCATACTCCTCCATACAAAATCATGGATACTCTTCTCCGTGATTTTCGATAGTGGCTTGGCTTCTATCCATTTTGTGAAATAGTCGACCACTACGACCACATACTTGCATGACCCCTTGCCTTGAGGGAGTGGTCCGATCAAGTTGAGCCCCTACTAAGTGAACGGCCGTGGTTCGCTCACTGTGGTTAGCTCCCTCACAAGCACTTGGATCCTATCTGCCAACCTTTGAGATGCGTCACAGTGCTGAACCAGATTTTTAGCTTCTTGAAGGGCGGTATCCCATCGATCATTAAGTATCTAGCGGCTTAGTACTTAATTTTTTGGGATTATTTTTTGTCGACCGAAATCATCCTATTTGAAATATAGTCCTTGATGGGGTCCATCCAACTTGGCCCCGATTCGATCAGCATGATCTGCTCGCCTTCCTCGGTATTGGGTTTTGACAAGAATTCTACAGGTACTATATGGGGGAGACTAGTATCTTCTGCTGATGCTATTTAGGCGATGATATCCGCTTGATGGTTCTTAGGATCAACTCCATCTGTATTTCTCTTAATTGACCGGTCAACTTCCATACTATTGCGAGATAGGAAGCCATTCTTTCTTCTCTTGCTTTGAAATTGCCATTAACTTTATTCTTCGCCAACTGAGAGTCGCTTTTAACTAGTACCTCTTTTATGACTAATGCTTGAGCCACTCTTAAACTGGCCAAGAGGGCTTTGTATTCTATTTTGTTGTTCGATTCTTTGAATACGAACTGGGTAGCATACCTAATTTCATCTCCCTCGGTGCTAATGAGGACGATCCTTGCTCCACTGCCCTACGGGTTGGATGCTTTATCAATATATAGTACCCATTTTTTTGAAACTGCCTCAAGGACTTTGTCATTTATCCCTTTTCTCACGATTATCTTATATGTACTTTCGGCTACAAAGTCGGCTAGGGCCTGCCCTTTAATGGCGGTTCGGGGCTTATAGTGAATGTCAAATTCACTCAACTCTATATACCATTTAACCAATTGGTCAAACAAGTTGGGCTTGTGTAGGATTTATCTTAGTGGCTAGTTGGTTAACACTACGATGATATGCACTTGAAAATAGGGTCGCAGTTTTCTTTTGGTCATGATTAATGCAAAAATTAACTTTTTAGTGGGGTATCAAAATTCTAGCCCGATGAGGACCCTGCTCGTATAGTACACCAGTTGTTATAATTGAGTAGGGTCTTCACTAGGCTAGAATCTTGATACCACCCCACTCCCGCCTAAGAAGGACTGAGCTAATAGCTCGTTCTGAGACTCCCAGGTATACCACTAATGACTCTCCTTGCATGGGAATTGCCAGGTGTACTGATTCAGAAAGGTAGGTCTTCAGCTGCTGGAAGGCTAGTTCCTACTCTTTGGTCCACCGATCCTTCTCTTTTTTTCTTAATGGCCTGAAAAAAGGTGAAGCAATTGTCAGTGGCTTTTGTGATGAATTTGTTTAGTACCGTGATCCTACCAGTTAGCTGCTGGATCTCTTTCACTGTGGTTGGAGACTTTATTTCTAAGATAACTTTGACTTTATCCGGATTAGCTTCTATTCTCTGTTGACTCACTATAAAGCTTAAGTATTTTTTCAATTTACCCCGAAGACACACTTCTCGGGGTTTAATTTCATTTTGTTCTCCCTTAGCACCATGAAGGCTTTTCTGAGGTCAGCCATATGGTCCGCTGCTTTTACTAACTTAGCTATCATATCATCTACGTAAACTTCTATATTTTTTCCAATCAAGTTTTTAAAAAGGTTATTTAGCAATATTTGATAGGTGGCTCCTACATTTTGCAATCCGAATGGCATCACCTGGTAGCAAAAGGTCCATTGGTGGGTGACAAATAACGTTTTTTCCCGGTCATGAGGGAACATCGAGATCTAATTGTAACTAGAAAAGGCGTCCATGAAACTTAGTAGCTCGTATGCTGCAGTTGCATCCACTAGTTGGTCAATCTTCAGGAGGGGAAAATTGTCTTTGGGGTTCAAATCAGTGAAGTCAACACACATCCTCCACTTTCTATTTGCTTTCTTTACCATTACCACGTTGGATAACCATTACGGGTAGTAGACCTCCCGTATGAACCGTGCTGCCAATAGTTTTTCCACCACTTCCACTACAGCTCTGTTTTGCTCCTAATTGAAGATTCTTCTTTTTTGCTTGACTGGTCGAGATGTAAGGCATATAGTCAACTTATGGGAAGCCAATCTTGGGTTAATTTCGGGCATGTCTCGGTAGGACCAAGTGAAGATGTTTGAAAACTCTTGAACTAAATGGGTCAGCCCTTGCTCCACCTCTGGCGTCAACTGGATTCCTGTTTACGCTCAAAATGTAATGCTACTATCACAGTATAGATTGAGGTATCGATCCTACGAGGAAGCTTTTCACAAAATAGGTTGGTAAAATAAAATATTAAAGCAGTAGCAAATGAGAAAATTAATTAATTGGATTAAGTGGATGAGATAGAATTGTCTATGAATTGAGGAAAATGTCTTATGATGATTTAAGTAAGACTTCGAGAATCACAATTATACTTTATGAATATACTCTACACTTTGATTCAATGTTTATAACATAATTGAAAGTTTCATATCCTAAACAATCGATCGGAAGATATGTAAAATACAGCACATTTGATAACATGTGTATTTGATGTGACTAAACTCTTTACAAACATTAACACAAATCATGTTCATTTATACAAGTTATCTAAGATCGAAAATATATCATTTTGACAATATTACAGTAAAAGATCAACGTGAATATCAAACATTTATTATCTTTACATGTTATCAAAGATTGACAATATATCAACTGATAATATTGCAGTAAAAGATTAACATATAAAATAATGCAATCAATAACAATTATAATTCAACAAGAATCACATAAAAAAAGAATTACTGAAAATATATGAGATATGAGAATTATAACCTCTGGATTATAGAAAATAAAATAGATAAGAGTTTAAGCAAAACTAAACTTACAAACATTTGTAGCTATTGACAACGAATCAAAGTATAGAAGTAGATTTATTACACATAAAAATTCATCTCTTAGCCTTGCCAATAACTCTAGCCTAGATTACAATGCATGTTAATGAGAAGAAAATAAAACAGAATTATCTAATGTTGAAAAGGTCCTAAGAGTGTCCTTATATAGGCAATGAATGGAAATATGTTAAGTGTGACATCAATCTTCAATAATTTAGGCCAATAACTCGTTCACCCACTTGCAGTACCTTTTTGATAATGTAAATGACCGATGTAGCTTTTCTGGCTAACATGAAAGTTGTAGCATTTTGTCTATTCTTTTCATAGGCACCAAGTCATGCAAATTGGAAGAGTATCCAATGAGATATGGGAAAAATTCTAAAGATACGTCAGATTTAGGCTAACAACCCTTTTACCCACTTGAAAGACAATTTGGTCCGTGATAACGGCTGATTTGGATTTTACCATCAACATAAGAGTTGTTGATAATTAACTCAGTATTTTATAGCTTTAATAATTATACCAATTGGGTACGTATTTTGTAAGATACGGTCCAAATATGTGAGTTGGGACAAGCTAAGCGAAAGTTATAATTCGATTTTATTGTATCTCAATTTTTGGCCCATAACATGTTGGATTTTGCTTTTTAACTGTTCTTTAAATTTGTGTAAGATTGTGTCATGTTACTCTAGGTTCAAGAATTTCTTCATTTTGATTTCTACATTGAGAGTTATGTCTATTTTACCTAAATCTGTGCCAATAACATTCACTAATCACAATTTAAAGAGAACACTTTATTTCAAGCTAAAAGCACAAAAATGCTAAAATTAGTGACATTAAATAATGATTGAATCTCTTAATGAATATGTATTTTCATGTGTTCATCACAGCCCCCAACTAGTTTATTGCTAGTCTCTGGCAATACAAGCATAAAAAGAATATGCAAAACTATCTAAGTATTTCAAACAAAAAGTCAGTTCAAGATCACTATTGCTATTTTGGTTTTTTTAATTATAATTTTCAAAAATTATGTGTGTGTGAACTAAGTCGTAACCATCTTACAACAAACCACAACAGATATAGCTTTGAGAATTTCTCCAAGTAAAAGCCTCAACTCCATATCCTCACAGGTGTATAATTGTTTAAAATGTTAGGATTTCTCTCATAGAGTTTTCTCTCATAGAGTTGGAAAATAGTTAATCACTCAAGAAAAAGTCAATTTTAGGACAGACATGCAAACTAACATTGATCCAAAGATAGAAAAATCAATCGTTTAGAAATCAATTATTCTTGATATGTACCAGCTGTAAGACTTCAATTGTCTTGTGAGAATAATACAAATATAGTTTGGTGAAAAAATTGATTTACAAGATATTTGCCTTCTAAACTTGAATAAAGATTTTATTAAATTGAATTGATTCTTCTTTTTTTTAATATATATATTTTTCTTTCTTTTATATATATATATATATTTTTTCTCTTTTTTTTGAAGAATACAAGGAAGCATTACAAAGTAAAAAAACGTTTCTGACCAAAATATATTATACACAAATGCAACCAACTTATTCTTTAATTCAAATAATATTAATCTAAACAAAAATTAACCAATTCAAAGTATCAATGAAGGTTCATAAGCTGTTTTCTCAACCTTTTCACTTACTCACAAACGATATATGACATTAGAAAAATATATACTTAAATATAGAAATTCTCTTGGCTATATAAATTGAATCATCTGTCTTACCACAAGGTTTAACATTGTACTCAAAAATATTTTGAAAGTCATTATTTAGTGAGGGGTAATTTGATATTTTGAGGGAGCACTATATATATGGTAAAAGTGTGTAGATTTTTTAAGAGAGTAAAAGTATAACACTTAGAGCATAAAAGAGAGCAAATTTGTGCAAGTGAAGAAGGGGCTGCTACAATGACATTTCAAGTTTTATTTTTTAATGATTTTTCATGCTTAATCAAGTTATAAGAAGGTCAAGTATAAGTTTTTATACTCAATTGAAGCCTCTATTAGTGAAAATTCAAAAAAAAAAGGTAAGAAAAGTATTGTTTTGTAAGATTGATATGTGAACTTTCAAGATTGCTTCAATTGATGTTCTTCTGTGTATTCTTTGGTTTAGATTGAGTTGAATTCTAGTGCAGAGCTTGAAAGAGTCATCAAGTTAAAGAAATTGGCAAGGTAAGAATTATGGTTTTGGGTGATTTGGATGTAGAGACTTCAATTGGTTGTAATTAGGGCATTAGAATGAAATTGGCTTGATTTTGATGCAATTGGAACAAGAAATTGAGAAAAACAAATGTGTTGGAACATAGGGTGAAATTCCGTCACTTTAGGGAAGTTAGGGATTGAGTTGTTTTTGGTTGAATTGTGATGTAAAAATGGTGCATTTTGTAAATTGAATGTATATGGTTGATGGAAAAAATTAAAAATGAAGAAAATTGGACATAATTGTCCATTTTGAAAAGGTGAAGGGTAATTATGTCCAACCAAGTTATAAGGCGTTAAATAATTTTTAGGACGCTAGATGGTGAATTAGATAAGATTGAATGGCTCTGTAAATGAAAATTAGAAAGTAGTATCCATCCGAGTTTTGTATGCCAATTAGGGCGTTTAGTAGTTAGATAAGTTCTAGTGTTTAAATTAGCTCTAAATGTCATTTATGGCGCATAGGTGAAGAAAAACTAGAGCAGTAACGGGAGCAGAAATTCGAAGCGAAATTGAGCTCGGAGCGGTTATGAGTGAAAATCTGTCATTTCTTTTACCTTTCATTTATTATGTTTTTGCATAACGAAAATGGATGTTTTATGTGCTCTTAATGCATAATTATGATCTATGATCTTGATATATATCCATAGATATGCTTTTACATGTTCGGTTTAAGAAATAGTGTTAAAATTACTGCATCCGTTTCAAAGGCCATTGGTACCCTCAGATTATAGTGGTGGTGATTGTATTAGATCCGACCGGTATATCCCATACACATGGGCAGGTTATAGGGGGTGTGTTACTAACTCCGAGAAGTTGGGATGTCAAGTCATGTGAGTCGCTCTATGTGTACAGGGTATTGTCTCACTATATTTATGCGTGTAGGATTCTGCTGCATAGCCAATGAGATGTCTTGAGATGTTACTGTAGGTGCTGCTAGTTGTGGTGCCCTGTGACCTACTCACGTGTGCGGTGCTAGTTGAATCGCTGCACGAGTATAGAGCTTTAGGCTTACCATTGGTACAATTTAGAAAGAAAATGGTCGAGCGAGGACTTTACTAGTTTTCGATCTACTGATAGCATTTTATACATTTATATGCACATGGTAATTATTATGTTGTACAGATTTTGGATATTATTTTTCAAAGATATAAATAAAACCTGCTCGGAGAGATTTCATCGGCATATGATGTTAGAAACCGTTTTATAGCTTTATATTAGTTTTAGAAGCATAATTTATGCATGTCTTTTAGAATTTACTATCTATGCATAATGTTATTTTATTTGAAATCTTAAATGCACCTACTGAGCTCCTTTAGCTCACTCGTTTTGTGTTTTATATTTTCTAAATAGCACCCTTTGCTTTCTGGATAGTAGTTGTAGGCATGTGTATGTTTTTGTACATTTTGAACCAACAAAAAAGAGATTTTGATATTTTGATGATCGTTTCACTTCTTTATCAATAAGTCAGTTTATAATCATAATGAAATTATTGAGTTGTGTTGGATTTGGCATGGAAAGGACTAGAGGTCCGATTTGGTAGTATTGAGAAGTGGTTTAGAAATAGAAATATAATTCTTTACAGGTTTTGTACTAAATTTTCAGAAAAACAAGCGAAACTCTGTCCCATTTTTTTTAAATTTAAGATATCATTTTCATGTATATTTCAAAAAATTTCTCAACTACAACAAAACCTAAAAAGAGGTTCGCCTCGCTGAATTTCTCAACTTACCTAGTTGTATTTTGAAGAACTTCCATTAGGGTGCCAGACAAAGTCGCTGGAATCTACTGTAGAGGGTCTCGGACCAGGTCCTATCACTAGTTATACATTCATGCATGGATGAGACTCGTAATTCTTCCCCTATTATTTTTCCAGTCAAGTTTTTTATGGCTAAAGTTGTATGAATAATAGCTAAAACTTGACTTCCTCCTAAATGTGTAGCTGTTGACATGCACTCCATTAACCCAAGCTTACCCCCTCCATAAATTAAATGAATTTTTTTTGCAACTAATACTTTTCCTAGATTGTTTGCTGCTTCTGCAAACACTTTATTTTCCCCAGGATTAGATCCACAAAATACACATATATTTCAAAATTGTTGAACTGAGGTTTCCTCCATATCTACGCTCACTTTTATCTCAATAAATGAAAATGAAGAAAATGAGGTGCTATATTTATAGAGTACCAAATAATAACAATGATTGTGGTAACCTGATAGTTTTTCAGAAGATATTTAAAAATAAAACACAAAAATTTAAAGATAATGACCTATATGCAATATTTAACCAAAAGATTTGAATTTAAGACATCTATATGAGTAGCCCTACTATTCATAAAATAAAGTTTGAAATTAAAACACATGTATTTACAAATAGTTGTGATTGTAGCTCACATCTTCTTCTAATTTTATGCCTAGTAGCGGCTTAAACGCCCTCTATGGGTCGAGGATAAGTTTCCCATCTAATTTTCTTATAAATTGGCAAACAAGGTATTTTAGAGTCAAATTCCTGAGACTATACCGTTGATGTTTATTTTTGAATTTATTTCATAAATCGAGAAGTTCACATTGTACGAGCTCACAGGGATGCGTCTCCAAAGTCAATAGGATATCATCTAAAGACTCCTTACTCAGTCCATCCTTCTCGATTTCTAGATGCAAATCCTAAAGAACGAAAACTCTGGTTACAATTCTATCGAGCACATTTATTATAGACTTGTAACCTCTTTGCTCGTTGCCTTTTGGCATAAGAGCTTCTTCCAAGACAAGGCATAAAAGAAACAAAATCATTTGTAGACTCACTAGATAATCAAACCTTGGCTTCAATTAACCAACAAATATCCACAAAGATATTACTCAACATCAATACCCTTAGTCTTTCATATCATGCTTTGTAAATCTTAAGTAGAGCATTTTGAGGCAATTAAGAAAAAAGTTTTTTAAGGTTGGTAAAATGCGAACCATTTTGAAAGAAAAAAAAGAGATGAATGCACAGTTTGAGGGACAGTTTTTAAGAAACTGGGAAACCGACTTTAATAGTCATGGAGTATCGTATCCGCCACTTGACCGGGAAATAAAATCACACTAAAGAAAAAAAAAGTAAAATAAAATGTGAAAGAAAATAAAAGCAAAAATTAAAAGTCAAAAGATAAAAATAGACAAAATATAAAATATGGTACAGATAGATTGAACCTGATAAAGCATGATAGACAGAATCTAAAAGAGGGATCTCGTCTAGGCACATAGAATGGTCTACCTTTTTCACATAGCTTTTCAGTCACTGTCCATTCACTTTAAAAGTTTGCCCATCAATGGGGTCCTCGATTTTGACATCACCATTAGGAAAACGTGCCTTACCATAAATAGACCAGTCCATCGAGATCTCAACTTTTCATAGTGTAAATGCAATCGAGAATCATAAAGATAGACTTATTGATTTGGCTCGAAGTGTTTTCTTGAGATCTATTTGTCATGAGCTGCTTTCCTTTTAGCTTTGTAAATTCTAGAGTTGTCATATACGTCATTTCGTAACTCTTTTATTTCTAACAATTGTAACTTTCTCTAGAGACTTGCAGCACTCAAATCAAAATTAAGGGCTTTGACAACCTAATAAGCTTTATACTCTAGCTCAACAGGTAAATGGCAAGCTTTCCCATAAACAAGCCAGTATGGAGACATTCCTAAGATGGTTTTGTATGTAGTGCGATATGCCCATAATGCATCAAAAAGGCATAGAGACCAATCTTTGCGATTCAGAATAACCGTATTTTTCAAAATCTATTTAACCTCTCTACTTGCTAGCTCGGCTTTTCCATTTGTCTGTGGATGGTATGCAGTAAAACATTTGTGAAGAACACCATACCTGTGCATCAAAGCTTCAAAAGAACGATTACAAAAAAGTTTTCATTGGTCACTAATGATGACACGTAGAGTATCGTACCTAGATAACACATTTTGTTTTTAAGAATTTTGCCACAGTTGTATTATCATTAGTACGACAAGTTATAGCCTCCACCCACTTTGATACATTGCCAACAACTAGAATGATGTAAAGGTAGCAAAAAGATGAGGAAAAATGACCCATCAAATAGATACCCCAATAATTAAATATCTCAATAACAAGAATAGGGTTAAAAGGCATCATATGTCTTCAAGATAAAGCACCTAACTTTTGACATCTTTTATAAGAACGACAAAAATTATTAGTATCCTTGAACAAAGTGGACCAGTAAAAACCACACTGTAAAATATTCACAACTATCTTTTTCATAGAAAAATGACCACCACTAGCAGCACTATGACAAAAATTTAAGACACTAGAAACTTCACTTTCAGGAATGCAACGTCTCATAATTTGGTAAGGACAGTATCTCAACCAAGAACTTACGCTTATCTTGTACACTCTAGTTAGATAGAAGTTCACCACAAACCAAATAATTTACGATATGTGCATACCAAGGTATTTGGCTTATAGCAAAAAGATGTCATCAAAAAAATCATCTCTAATGGGTGGTAAATCAATGGAGTCAGAAAACTCAAGGCAGGATAGATGAGCAGCAACAATATTTTCAACGCCTTTCTTATCTTTGATAATTAGATCAAATTCTTGCAAAAGAAGAATCTACCTAATTAAACGGACTTTAGCATCTTTCTTAGAAAGAAGGTACTTAACGGCTGTGTGGTCAGTAAAAACAACAATAGGTGAAACAATCAAATAAGAATAGAATTTTTCTAAGGCAAAAACAATAGCTAGTAGTTCTTTTCAGTAGTATTGTAATTCATCTAAGCATCATTCAAAGGCACACTGGCATAATAAACAACAAAGGGTTTTCCCTCTCTTCATTGCCCAAGAACTGCTCCTACAGTATAATTACTTGCATCACATATAATTTTAAATTGGAGGTTCCAATATGGTGATTGCATGATAGGAGCAATGGTGAGTTTGGCAATGAGTGTTCAAAATGCCTCCTTACACTCTTGTGTCCATGTAAATTATACATCTTTTAGCAAAATGTTACACAATGGTCTATATATGGTAGAAAAATTTTGTATAAACCTTTTGTAAAAGTCACCATATCCAAGAAAAGATTGGACATCCTTTACCATTTTGGGTGTAGGTAATTTAGAGATTAATTCAATTTTGGCCTTGTCAACCTCTATCCCTCTTTCAGATACAATGTGACCCAAAACAATTCCTGAAGATACCATAAAATGACATTTTTCTCAATTTAGCACAAGTCATTTTTCTTCACACCTACTCAAAGCAGATTTCAAGTTAAGTAGCCATAAATCAAAAGAATTACCAAAAACAGTCAAATCATCCATAAAGACTTCCATGCATTTTTCAACCATATCAAATAAAATACTCAACATACAACATTGAAAAGTAGCTGATGCATTACATAATCCAAATGGCATTCTACGAAAAGCATAAGTACCAAAAGGGTATGTAAAAGTGGTTTTTTCTTGATCTTCTATAGCTATCTCAATCTGGTAATATCCTGAATACCCATCAAAGAAAAAAAGGGATGTCCAACTACACGTTCTAAAATTTGATCGATAAAAGGCAATGAAAAATAGTATTTCCATTTGCCAACCATTTACTACCTTAGTTGGAATAGGTACCCCATTCTTATTTTTTACAACAGTAACCCCAAATTTCTTAGGAATAACTTGAGTTGGACTTACCCATTGACTATAAAAAATTGGATAGATTATACCCATATCTAATAGTTTCAAGACCTCTTTCTTCACTACTTCTTTTACTATTAGGTTAAGTCTTCTTTGTGGGTCCCTACGAGGTTGTGTACCTTCCTCTAAATGAATTCTACGGGAGCATATCAATGAAGAAATACCTTTAATATTAGCTATGGTCCAACCTAGTGCAAACTTATGTTCTTTTAACAAATGTTTCTCTTGTTCAGCACTAAGTTCAGAAGAAATGATGATAGGAAAGATATCACCTGGTCCTAAGAATACTTGTTTCAAACCTTTGGGCAGTGAAGAAATCTCAACTTGTGGTGTCACAAGGTTTGACGGTTTTGCTCTCTCTCTCTCGTGGCAACTCTTCAAAGTATGGCTGTCAAAATCGAGTCCCTTTATCCTGTGAGTCAAAAATACTAAACACATCAATTGTTACATCAGGATAATACAATTCTTCAAAATCAAAATTGAGAAGGTTTTTTAAGAAATCAAAGCCATGATTTTTATAAGCTTCATCTGCTATAAGTGTGTCTATCATATATGAATGATAGTATTCGTCTTCTTCTCGTAGTTGTTTGTCAATATTAAAAATGTTCATCTAAAGAGTCATATTCTCAAAAGATAATTTCATTAGACCATTTCTGCAATTAATAAGAGCATTAGCAGTGGCAAGAAAAGGTCTCCAAAAAATAAGAGAGATTTTTAACTCCATGTTAACAACAGAATGAGTATCCAAAACAAGAAAATCAATAGGGTAGTAAAATTTATCAATTTGCAACATAACATTTTTTACTATTCTCGTGGTTTCTTGATTAGTCGGTCAACTAATATAGGACTATAGATATAGATTTAATCTCACCAAATCCTAATTGCAAGTAAATAGAATAAGTCATTAAATTTACACTTGCTCCTAAGTTTAACAAAGCTTAACCAAACTCATGTATCCCAATTTGGCAAGAGATTGTGGGACATCTTAGGTCTTTATACTTGGGTGGTGTCTTTTGTTCAATCACTACACTTACATGTTCTGCCAAAAATGCAGTTTTCTTTACATAGTATTTTCTTTTGATAGTACATAGATCCTTGATGACTTTGGCATAAGTTGAAACTTGCTTAATCAATTATAACAAGGGAAGATTAATCTTAACTTGTTTCAAATGTTCCAAAATCTCACATTGAATTTCTGAAATTTTTTCAACTGGTCCAAAAGCTTGAAAAAAAGGCATTCGGATTGAAAATTTATTTCTGGGCTCTTTTCCTAATGTGGCATCTTTTTCAATGAGGGCGTCTTTACTACTTATCGATGTGTTAGTTAGAGAAGTAGGTTCACTCATAATCTTACCACTTCAAGTAGTAATGGCATTGACTTTTTTGAGATTTTATGCATTAGAAGTAGAAGCTTGTACCATGAATTGTCCTTTTGGATTGGATTGAGATTGAGATGGAAAATTTCCTCCCTCTTGTATAGTTAAGGTACCAGTCAGCTTTGTGATTTGACTCTTGATTTCTTTGTTTTCGTCTATTACCTGTATAAGAATTATTTTAAATTTTTTATTAGTCTTACTTTATGCATCCACAAATGTTTGTAATGTGTCCTCTAAAAGACTCCTAGTTGGTCGTCCATTATATTGAGGTGCAACATAAGACTTGGGTGCTTGTTGTTCTTGTCTCTAATGGCTGTTGGCTTGTTAGTCAGATTTTCAACTAAAGTTTGGGTGGTTTCTCCAGCTAGGATTATAGGTTTCAAAATAGGGTGAATAAAGCTTCTTATACATCCCTAGGGCCTTACATTGTTCCTCATATATTCCTTTCATCTTACTATAAGTGGGGCAATCTTGAGCTAAGTGTTTTACTCCTTTATGGACAAAACAGACATCGTGTGACTCAACCTTAGCAACCGTGTGGGTGACCCTTCTATCTTTGGTTTTCAAGGCCTCTAACTCTCTAGTTAATACCTATAATTAGGCTTTGAGGTTATCCTCTTCCCTAAGATGGAAAACTCCACTAGGTCGTGACCTATTTATGCTTTTAGTCATGCTAGGTCCAGTCCATTTATGGGCTTTTTCGACTAAGTCTTTAAGGAATTTTATGGACTCCTCAGGATCTTTGTGAAGGAACTCCTCATTACACATCATCTCAATAAATTGGCACTCTCTAATTGTGAGTTTCTCATAAAAATAGCTAATTAAGCACCAAATTTCATACCCATGGTGAGGGCACAAATTTAGCAACTCTTTAAACCTTTCCCATGCTTGATATAGGGTTTCACTGCCTTTTTGGGAGAAGAAAGAAATTTGTCTTTTCAAACCATTAGTTTTGTGTTGTGGAAAGTATTTATTAAAAAATACTCTAGTTATTTCTGCCCAAGTTCCTGTAGACCTCGGCCTCAAAGAGTATAACCAACTCTTTGCTTTGTCTTTCAAAGAAAAAGAGAAAAATTTAAGCCTAACGCTGTCTATGGCTTCAGGTTGGCTATGGACGATGGCAATTACCTCTTCAAATTTTCTAACATGTACATAAGAATTTTCACTATCTAGACCATGAAAAGTGGGCAAAGGTTATATCATTTCAAGTTTAAAATTCGAATATGGTGTGTTAAGTGGAAATATAATACATGATGGTGTAGCTGTGTAAGTAAGATGCAAGTAATCTTTTAGGGTCCTAACAGGGTTATCTTCGTGCTAGCGTATTATGTTGGAATTACAAGATGAATTAGATGGTGAATTCTTTTCCCTTACAAATTGTGATGGTGGTTCTAGTTTTACTTCTCTTACAAATCTTTCTCGTTTATCTTTAAGTCAATGCATACATCCTAATAATTTTTTTTTTAATGAAGAAAATGCTTAAGAAAAATTAAGAGATAAATAAAACACGACAAGAAATAGAAATGAGTTAGGTGGTAAGATCAACTATGAAATATAAATACAATAAATGAACAAAAGATAATAAATTATAAAGTACAATAAATAAATTTTAAAAAAAGTACAATAAGTAGATAAAAGAAAAGAAAGTGCAATAAATAGAGGAAAATAAATTGTAAAGTGCAATAAATAAATAAAACAAAAAAAAGTACAATAAGTAAATAAATAAAAATTTAGGCAGTAGAATCAGCCATTAAAATAAAATAAAAATACAATATATGAACTAAAGAAAATAAAGAGCAATAAAAAAATAAAAAAAATAAAAATTAAGTACAGTAACTAAAAAAAGTGCAATAAATAAATAAAAAAATAAAGTGCAATAAATAAATAAAGTACAATAAATAAACTAAAGTGCAGTAAATAAATAAAGTGCGAAGTACTATAAAAAATTAAAGAAAATGAACTAAGTTAGGCAGTAAAATCTGTAATTAAAATAATAAAAAATATAACAAATTAATTAAAGAAAACAAAATAAATTAGATGGTAGAACCAACTATAAACAATAAAATTAATTACAACAAAAGAAATAAAACTAAGATTTTACAAAGAAAAAAAATATACAAAGTTACCGCTTTAGTATTGATAAACGCAACCGACTTTCGCTTAGTGTGTTTCCCCGACAACGGCGCCAAATTTTATTTACGATCAAAATGTAATACGGCTATCGTAGTATAGATTGAGGTGTCAATCCTACTAGGAAACGTTTGGCAAAATAGGTTGGTGAAGTAAAATATTAAAGTAGTAGTACAGGAGAAGATTAATTAATTGGTTTAAGTGGATGAGATAGAATTATCTATGAATTGAGAAAAATGTCTTATGATAATTTAAGCAAGGCTTCGAAAATCACAATTATGCTTTATAAATCTACTCTACACTTTGATTCAATATTTATAACACAATTGAAAGTTTCACATCCTAAACAATAAATCGAAAGATATGTAAAATACAACACATATGATAACACGTGTATTTAATATGACTAAACTCTTTGTAAATATTAACACAAATCATGTTCATTTATACAAGTTATCTACGATCGACAATAAATCATTTTGACAATATTGCAGTAAAAGATCAACTTGAATATAAAAAATTTATTGTCTTTACATGTTATTCAAGATTGACAATATATCACTTGATAATATTGCAGTAAAAGATTAACATATAAAACAATGTAACCAATAACAATTATAATTCAACAAGAATCACATAAGAAAAGCATGATTGACAATATATGAGACATGAGAATTATAACCTCTGGATTATAGAAAATAAAATAGATAAGAGTTTAAGCAAAATCAAACGTACAAACATTTGTAGCTCTTGACAACGAATCAAAGTATAAAAGTAGATTTATTACACATAAAAGTTCATCTCTTAGCCTTGCTAAGAACTCTAGCCTAGATTATAATGCATGTCAATGAGAAGAAAAAAATATAGAATTATCTAATGTTGAAAACGTCCTAAGAGTGTCCTTATATAGGCAATTAATGAAAATATGTTAAGTGTAACATCAATCTTCAATAATTTAGGCCAATAACTCGTTCACCCACTTGCAGTACCTTGTTGATAATATAAATGACTGATGTAGCTTTTTTGGCCAACATGAAAGTTGTAGCATTTTTTCTATTCTTTCTATAGCCACTAGGTTCATGTAAATTGGATGAGTATCTAATGAGATATGAGTAAATGTTAAAGATACGTCAGATTTAGGCCAATAACCCTTTTACCCACTTGCAAGACAATTTGGTCTATATTAACGGCTGATTTGGACTTTACCATCAACATAAGAGTTATTGATAATTAAGTCAATATTTCACATCTTTAATAAATATACCAATTGGGTATATATTTTTTGAGATATGGTCCAAATATGTGAGTTGGGTCAAGCTAATTGAAAGTTATAGTCCTATTTTATTGTATCTCAATTTTCTGGCCATAACATGTTGGATTTGGCTTTTCAACTGTTCTTTAAGTTTATGTAAGATTGAGTCACGTTACTCCCGGTTTAAAAGTTTCTTCATTTCAATTTTTACATTGAGAGTTATGTCCATTTTACCTAAACTTGTGCCAATAACATTCATTAATTACAATTTAACGAGAATACTTTATTTCATGCTAAAAGAACAAAAATGCTAAAATTAGTGACATTAAATGGTGATTAAATCTCTTAATAAATATGTATTTTTAAGCATTCATCAATTCTCATTCTGTCTACCTTCTCAGATTCCCTGACCTCAACCAGAAGTTCTTATATCTCTTCCACCGACTCTGGGATTCAAAGACTCTTTCTCTTTTATCAATGGCAAAAATGCAAAATTCCTTTCTTACCGTGATTGCATAACAGCCCCTTGCTGCCTTCTGATCTCCCGACATTACTCTGATCCCTTCTCCTATATGAGAATTTTAGCTTCAGGTAATCAATGGATAGAGCTGCATTAGTACTGACCATAAACGGTCGCTCGAGGAGAATTCTATATGAAAATGGGCCGTCCACCACCACAAACCTAGTCATCACTATTTTCTCATAAGGCCTTTGTCCAATGGTAAGAGGGAAGGTCACTACTCCAATCAGCATCACACAGCTATCCCTGAATCCTTGTAGTGATGTTTGAGTTACCTTTATGTGGAGGTTCTTGATTTTTAGGCCGTTCAGGATTTCCTTGAAGATTATGTTGACCGAGCTACCCATATTGACAAACACCCTATTGATTTTTTCTCTCACTACCACTACTTTGGTTACAAGTGCGTCATTGTGGGGATAACATACCCTTTGAGCATCTTACTTCGCGAATATGATTGGCACCACTACCACTACTTTGATTACAAGTGCGTCATTGTGGGGATAACATACCCTTTGAGCATCTTACTTCGCGAATATGATTGGCACCCCTTATGGTAGCCTCAACTTATTGGCTAAAGAGGTGTTACGCATAACTTGATGTGCCATTATTGAGTACTTAGAGTAGTTCTTCTATTTTTTATTTGAGTCTCCTGCCAACGTGGGTCCTCTTCGAAATAATTACGATGGAGTTAGGGATCAATGTACCAGTTGGATTGGTGGTTGTTATCTGCTGATTTGCCTAGAATTCTTCCAGATTCCCATTCCTCATCAGGTGGTCGACCTATTTTCTTAGCTCAATACATTCTTCAGTGGCATGCCTAGGACTCTTATGCATGTCGTACCATTTTTTAGAATCCGTTTGCCATTTTGATCCTTTCCATTTGAAATTTCTCTGTAACAATCCACTATCCTAGATAACTTCGTAGACATCTTCGAGTGGCATAACCAAAGGGAAAAAATCCTTAACCTGGGCCACTCTTCTCTCCTCCCCTGGTTGTTCGTTGTTCCTTAGATTCCAAGGTGCCTATGGAGGGGTGCTTAGTTGGAAATAGTTTGACCCTCCTTCTCGATTTTGGGATCCGTCATTCAGTACATTGTTCCATCAATTGCCTAGAGGGTTACACCAGTTCGTAAAATTTTCCCTCTGCTGGAGACAATATTCTCCATCCATTTTTTGGTGTTTTGACGGAAGGGCGGGGACCCTTTTCTCCCCTTATGTCCCGCTTCCTCGTGTAGCCATGTTTTTCCTCGAGGAAGTTTAGACAGGGATCTCTTAGTCTTTTCACCTTCCTCTATAGACATGTATTTTGGTGCTTTATTGTATACTGCCGCGTAGCTTGTGGTACCACTTTTCGCTAGGTGGTACCATAATCTGTTCAATCATAACTCTTTCTTTAGGGCATTCAGGGCAACGGGCTGGTCAAATGCACTTAGCGTAATCACTTTCTTGTGGAACCTCTAGATATAGTCCCTCAGGCTCTTTTCTTAACTTTGCCTAATCTGCTTTAGCTGCTCTAGGTCCCTGGCTACTCTGTATGAGCCTAAAAAATGTTGGGAAAATTTCTCGGTCAGCTCATTATAGAAGGCAATGTTGCGCTATTTTAGTCCCCTGTACTAGAATAAAACTGGCCCTTCTAAGTTTATGTGAAAGAGCTGGCACATTTGGTATTACCTTAGTCCTACGATGGATAGCAGGTCAGTGACTTAATCTACATAATGATTAGGGTTAGTGACTCCTTTGTAAGTGGGCAAATTAGGGACTAAAAAATCATCTGGGAGCTTTATATCTCTCATATCGTCTGTTAGTGGTAACCTTCTTTCCCTTTCGCCCCATTCACGAGAGGCTGGTCTTTCTCTCTTTTTTTCACCAAGAGTCTTTCTAATTTTTCTTCCAAACTGCGGACCTTGCTTTCACGGCCCAATTTACTTCGTCGGTGGTGTCACGGCTCAATCAATGGCTCTCTCTCTGTTGACAGCTCCGAATCTCCAAGCTCTGCCTCTCCCCACTCAAGGATTGCTTGGCTTGGCCTATTTGTCCCGGTCAAATTATATGGAGTTTTCAGTCTTTCCTTTTGCTCTGTTTGTCCTCAAATCTCCTCCTAAGACTGCCTTCCATAATTCGTTGCTCTCGATTGCTTATTTCTAATTAGTTCAGTCATGAACTATCTTAGTTCCTCTATTTCTTCCCTCATAATTCTTAATTCTGCCCGTATTTTAGGGTACAGGGAGCTTTCTATTCGAGAGAGGGGTTGGTTTGGATTTAGACTTCACTCTCTGGCAACATGATTCTTACTGGCAGATGATCATTCACATTTTAGAATGCTACTCTTCCCGACAAAAACTTTTACTCTATTCCCATACACAGCGCCAAAAACTGTTGACCTGAAATATAGTTTCCTAGGTCAACGAGCCTTAAATTTGTTATAAGTGGGAATCAAACTTGAGCCTCGTCTCGATTGAAGCTATTAGTACGAACTTGGGCTTTCTATTTTTCACGAGCTGTGAGGGGCCTACAAAGAAAACAAGATGCTTCAGTAAAAAATGGGGTTCTCTCTCTTAAAATGTGACAAAAACAAGAATAAGATATCGTCTGGGGATAGGGGAATACTCCTTCCCTTTTTCTTCTTTTCATACTTTTTTGAAGTTTTTTCATTATCCTTTCTATGTCTTTCTCTTTTGTTTTTTATAGTGATGGCATTTCAAAAACTTTTTTAGGCTTTTTTCCGCAGTAATCTTGTCTTGCGGCAAATATTTTCTGTTGCACTTCTGACACACGCCAAATATCTTCTGTAGACTTTTTGACCCCGTTCTTATCGCATGTCAGATTTGTCTTTTAATATGTTAAGCATATTTCTCGAGTTTGCCTCCGTCTGCAGTTTTGGTTTAAATAAGGCTTATTTCAGTCGGCTCGGGTCAGATCTTTAAAAATCCCTCCCCTACTTGTTTGTTGTTGACGGAGATTCCAAATAGCAAAGTTGTGAAATGTAGTCAGTACCTACTCGGCTGTAGTCATGTTTGGGTCAACAAAGGCCGAATAGGTTTTCTCATTTTCTAACTAGATCCTCCGAGTCCGAACCGATTCTCTGTCATTTCTCGTTAAGCCCATTAGCCATTGCTCATGAGCCTGTCTTTGGATAGGACTCGTGATGCGATATTTCTATATCATAAATTAAGTGCAAGTATACACTATCGTATGCAAGTAATAAAGAGACTAAATAAGTCGGATGTCGAACCCACAGGGATAATTGTTTCTTTTTAACCAATTATTAAAATTATATCTTCCTAATAATTATTCAGATAAATAAAAATCTAAGACTGAATGTAAGAAATATAAAACAAAAACACAATGTAAAACAAATTAGGTGATAGCAATGTAGAGAAGACCTAGGATTAATATTATCCCTCAATATATTTCTAATGATTAATCCTCTAATATTTAACTCACTTAGTCTTTATTATTGATCAAGACACTAAAGTATTCACAAGTCTCTTCCAAGGTCATGCAAGTGTACCCTAATTTACCAAATACCTATATTCCTATGGTACTTGTAATAAATTAAGATTCATTAAGATTAGGTCTTATTGATCATACATGCCAATTAGGTATATTCCTATCCTAAGTTGAAACTTGCATATGCAACATTGAATGTTACTCTACAATCATGCATCAAATTACCCAGGTCTAAATACATTAATTCCTCTTCCGAGTTTATCAAAATATTACCAATTCATTCACCATATATTGGCCAGATATATTGAAGCATTAAACACAAGTAATTTAAATAATAAATGACTAATTTTATTAAATACTAAAAGATATGGCAATTTAAGCGCACATATTGAGTTCAAATATTAACCCTAGAAAACAAGTTAGCTCATGGCTACAAGAGAACAGCAGTAAAAATAATTATAAATCATGATACAATTATTAGCAAACCGATATAGACGTCGAATTGCTCTTAATTGCGTTGCCTAGGAACTCTTGATGCCGAAGAACGTCTTGTATCTCTCTCTAAAGTTGCTTCAATTAAGCTCCTATTGCTCTCCAAGACTCGTGCTATGTATTCTTGGTGCTCTTAGGTCGTCTTGGATTGATTCTTGAAGGCTGGGAACGAGTGGCTTTATATAGGGATTGATATGAGCTTGAAAATCTCAATTCTCATCGGACTAGGACTCACACTACCACTAGCGCGCTATGCATCTGTCGCTGGGGCGACGCGTGAAAAAGCTATTATCGCTGGAGCGGTGGAATCTTGGCGCTGGGGCGCTGCATGAAAATGGCTTCACCGCTGGCGCGGTATGTTGATAGCGCTGGGGCGATGGATCATCGCTGGCGCGGTGACTCTGCGGCGCTGAGGCGCTAGACGCGACTTAAACAGGTCGTTTTTCTTATTTCGATCACTATTGCAGAGCTGGGGCGAAAATCCTTGTGGCGCTGGGGCGATGGACATATTCTTTAAATTTCGTTCAAGTCCCTATAAATAACAATAATGCACATAAAATAGCCATCTATTCTCATAAAATCATAAAATATCAATAATAAAAACATGAGAAAATATATGACAAATTTGCCCTTATCAACTCGCTGTGCAAATTCTGGTGAACTTTTCAATAGAAGAGTGGCCATTTTGAAATGAACATCTGGCTAGGCTTCTAGGGCCCTTGGTTGAATTTAGGGCCCTCTGGCCCGTAGGCTGAAAGAGAGGGTTTTTCAAGGGGGAATAGTTATATTAGCACAATGCCTTTGGATGTTATGTTAATGATTTTATTGAATATAACAATTTTTGAATATTTATAAATTAAATTTCATTTTGTTATTTTGTGCTATAATTAAATTAAAATATTTATAATATTATTTTGTTTATAATCAATAAACTAATATATAAAATATATATATATGCATATAAAAAAATTAATTTTCTGTTAAAAATTTATCACTGATTGTTGATACATATCTTTCATAAAAATGGTTATATATTATTCAAGTTTATAATATAATATTCAAAAATGGTTCCCATAATAGAAATGGAAAAGGATGAAACTAAAATGAAGATGAAAGGGATCCATTAGCATAAACCATATTTGAAATCGCAACTAGAACAAATTGGATGAAACCTTACACTGATTATCTTAAGGAAGGAAAGCTTTCTAAAGATAGAAAACAAGCAAGATGTCTCTAATCTAGAGTGGGGAGATTCACCATCATTGACGATCATTAGTACAGAAGATCCTTTTCAGGTATTTACATGAGATTCGTGCCAATTAAAGAAGGGCACTAGATTATAGCGGAGATACAAGAAGGATCATATGTAAACTAGTCGAGTATAGGAATCTTGGCCCATAAAGTTATACGATAAAGATATTTATGGCCATCAATAAAAAAAAAGATACAATAGAGTATGTCAAGAAGTGTGAAAGGTGTTAGATGTACACCACAATTATCTACCGTCCTGCTTATGACCTTAACATAGCTTTTATCTTTTAGCCATTTATTCAGTTGAGGATGAATATAGTAGGACCATTCCCAACTGCTACACGAGGGAAATGGTTTATTCTATTGGCCACTGATTACTTTAGTAAGTGGGTCAAAGTAGAAGCTTACATCAATCTTACTAGAATCGAGGTGAAAACCTTTATCTATAAGGATCTTATCACCAAATTTTGCATGCCACAGAGTGTGTGGTCTAATGGGAAATAATTTGTAACCACTAATGTTACTTCTTTCTATAATAAATTCAAAATACAACAAGAATTCTCTTCTCATAGTTATCCACAGGGAACAATCAAGTTGAAATTTCTAATCAGACAATATTTACCATATTACAGAAGAGACTAGAGCAAAAAAAGAGTAGATGACTTTAAAAGTGTCCGTGAGTACTATAAGCCTTTAGAATGAACGAGAATAAATCAATGGGAGCGTCGCCAGACTCCCTAATGTATGAGACAGAAGCAACGCTTCCTATGGAAGCCTTCATCCTATCCTTAAGGATGAGGACAATAAATTGGAACTCAATAAAAATGCCTTAGCCGTAGCAAAATATCTGACAGATAAGGCTAGAAAATCACGGTAATCCATGCAACGATTTGTAAAGCAAAGATGAAAAGATACTACGATAGTAAGATCACGAAGTATGAGATTAATGAAGGTTACCTCGTCTTACGAGAGGCACTCGATATTAACAAAGAATGCAATGCTGGAAAGATGATTGAAACTTGGGAAAGACATTACAAAGTCGTGCAGAAGCTAGACAAATGAGCCTTCTTACTATAATACATGGATGAAAACTCGATTCTGACTCTTTGAAACATATCAAATTTAAAGAAGTTCTATGTATAACTTATTTTCTCTTCTTTTTTTCCCATATCTCAAATAATGTTCTTACTCAGATTACTTATATGACATTATATTAAAAATTGTCTCATCAATGATAACAATCCCGAGATCAATCTTCCCATGTACAAAGCAATAAGGTTACAAACATAGAAAGCACGGTCCACTGCTGTTTCAAGAAGATGACAAAAAAAAAAATTCCCACAGGTCTGTATATAAGGTCCTACAACTTTTTTACGGGATCTGATGCTATTACCAGGAAATGAGAAGGCCAAAGCAATTCTCTACTATTGTTTTCAAGGAGATTGCCAAAATATGATCCCCCCAAGTTTGTATGTAAGGTCCTACTACTCATTTATGAGGTCTGATGCCATTACCAATAGTGGAGAGGACCAAAAGGAATTCTCTATTGCTATTTTAGGGAGATAGCCATCCCCTCAAGTCTATATATAAGGCTCTACTGCTCCCTTTCGTAGCCTGATGTTGTTATCAGAAGAATAGACGATCAAAAGCAATCCTTCACAACTATTTCAAATAGATGACCAAAAAACAATCCCCTAAGTCTGTATGTAAGATCCTAATGCTCCCTTACATTGTCTAATGTCCTATTACGAGAGAAGATAGCCGGAAGTAATTCTTCACTACTGTTTCAAGGCAATGGCCAAAAAATGATCCCTCTAGGTCTGTATTTAAGGTCATACTATCATCTTACTTGGTTTAGTGTCGTTATTAAGAGAGGAGATGGGCAAAAGTAATCCTCCAACGTTGTTATGGGGAACAACTTAAAGCAAATCCCCCAAAATAAAAGCCTTTCTTACTTAAGCCCTTAAAAGCCCCAATTCGAAAGTGCCCAAGTCTTATGTACACGTGTTCCAACATCTTTAATACGGAAGTAATTGGACTTCCTTGTGCGGACGTAAATGCCTTTACCTCAAAGGGTCTACAACATCTTTAAACGAGCCATCGCTTCCTTCTTGGCTTGATTGTGTTTCTATCTTGCAGTTGAAACTCTTTATGATTTATTGATACTCTGCTCTATCCTTATTACAACCTCCACAAGCTTTTCAAAACCACTAAAGCCAATATACAGAGACTGTTGTATAAAATTAGTACACTTCTCTTCTCTATAGTAATCACCGCAGTAGTGAAATGTGAAAGATCTAATAACTTTATGTCATAATGCTCAACAGGCATTGATTCTTAAGGCAGGTGAAGAATCTCTTTCCATTTATCCTTTCAATACACTGTAGGAAAGAAGTGGTTATATGATTCCTTTCGAAAGATTATCCAAGAAATTTCTTCACAGGTTTGAACGTGTTTTTGTATTGATCTCCATCAATGGAATGTACCTCTCTCCACCAATAATGTGGTAAATGATAACTTCTCCTCGTCTGAGCACTTCTTTAAATCAAATATATGCTCTACCTTATCTAACTAAAACTCGACCTTTAAAGGATCTCCCAAACTGTCAAAGTGTATGCTTAAGCCTAATTTGTTATGACTACATTCATAAGTTGAGCAAGTATATCGACCTTGGGCAGGGTCACAGGCACTTGCTGAATAGATGGAGGTAAATTAAATTATGTTATACCTTTATTAATTGACTCGTTTCGCCCACGATGTTTAAGATGGGGGTTTAGCTCAGTGATGATTCTAGTACGACGTGGCAGTATAATAATGCTACAAAAATATCATCTCAACTATAATAACTACAACACCGAAATCATGAAAAGACAAGAAAAGTCTACATAATCTATAACCTATGCTCTGATGCCAACTAAAACTTTAGAGCAGATCTCAACTACTATACCGTGAACATTCATAAACTCTCTCTATAAGAGAAATTCTATTGAAATTTTTGCAATCTCCTTTGTTTTTCGGACATCCCAAACATGAAACTTTAAATAATGAACACTTCTATAAAATCCAACACATGCTACTTTACTTCCAAACTTTTCATTTCTTATCCACAACTCACAACTATTAACATCAAATGAAAAATATATCTATAAACCATTTATCAACAAAGTTATAAGTGTCCTGGAAAATGATAAAGGCAATATGGCACCAAATACCCAAAAATAGCATAAATCATATCCAAAATCTAAAAGTTTAATACAATAAATTCTTATAAGTCCAAAAAGATAAAGAGAGTCCATATATCCTACATGTCTTAGAAAATGAATTAAAGCACCATCATGTGACCCACCTCAACTAGTCAGTAAGTTAAGAAAGTCTATAAGCTCCTGAGAGGGAAATAAGTGAGAAGTTGAGTTTTTACAGACTCGGTGAGTGTAATAGTTTTAAATAAATAATAAGCATAATAATGATAATAGTAATAATAGACTTTTATACTATAGATAGTAATTTAAACATATATAATGTAAATATTTCAAAATATCATAAGAATCATCATATCTCATTTTATTCACGCTAAAAGTGAACATTCTACAAAATCTTATATGATCTCATAAATGATTTTTTTTATATAAATTATTTCATGTTTAATACATCTCAAGAAAATGAAATATTTCTAAAATCTTATACTATATTAGAATCTAAGGAAAAATCTCGTCGTATCCAGAGTACTACTCAAGCAGAGCGTTAAATGTACTAATTTCTATCTCATCTCATATCCTCGTCTTACACATACACAAAGCAAACTAGCTCCAAATAGCAAAGCATCCATACATATGGCTCAAATCCTATGTGTGCACCGACGAGCCCCAAAAGCCTGAATCTCATATATTTATCTTAAGGGAGAATGGGTACCGCTTAATGGGTTGAAAGCCACTTTTATTTTGTAAATATAAATCTTAGAACCATATCTCATACTTTATACTTTAATCTCTTAAATCATCTAAACACATTACTACTGATATTTATAATATTACTTATAAATATTTGAGGTGTCAAATGACAATAAAAATGATTTTCTCATAACATAGAAAAAAAGCTTAACTTAAATATGGTATAATTCAATGAAATTAATTCAATAAATAATTTCTTTTTAAAAAGCACATATTTAACTTTAAAAATTATATTTATCATGCTTAAAATTTATTCATTATGCTTCCATAGATTTTATAAAACGATGCATGATAAATTAATTCTTAAATATACTAAATAAACTATATATGCATGTATATTAAAAATCCCACTCATTAAAGGCGATGACGCTAATCGAAAATGAATTCTTGTAACACATCACCTAGGGAACCTACTAAATAAGACAAAATAATTATTTATTGGAACGAACGTTAATACTCGAATTGATATTTTTAAACACTCACGGAATCTATGCGAACTTTGCGGTTCGGGGTTTAAGTCATTCCATCTATTGACTATAGGTCCTAAATTAAAGAAAAATAATAAATTTGGCTAGTGAAATTAAAAATTAGCCCCAAAGCAAAGATTAGGATTTTTTCAAAACCTAAATCCCTATCTTTTATGAAATCTAACACTCCAACATATATATGTAATGGAAACTTTAAATTAGAGTGATGATCTTGCTCTTAAAAACTTTAACATACTCTCTTACACTAACTTTTTTTCTCTAAAATTTCAAATACCTAAAATTTATTTCTAACTAAAACTTTCCAATACTTTAAGATTTTAAATCATACTTAAAATATTTACCCATAACATAATAACTGAAAACCATACTTAAATAAGCAAAAACATTAGAGAACTGAATGAAAAAAACTTGTTTTAGAGAAAAGAGAGCTTCTGACAAAAGGGAGAGAAAGGGTAAGCTCATACTTATATATATGTGTATATATATTTTCTTTTGGGCCTTAGAACAAATACAACCCATTTTAAATTTAAATTTAAATTTAATTTTAATTATGTTAAATATTATAATTTCAAATTTAATTTCAATTTTAATTACCTTAAATGTTAGAATTTTAAATACAACTTCAATTTCAATTAAACTAAATGTTATAATTTCAAGTCCAATTTCAATTACAATTGTGTTAATTATTATAGTTCCAATTTCAATTATGTTATATGTTATAATTCCAAATACAATTCCAAATTCAATACATTAAATGTTATAGTTTCAATTTTAAATTCAACTTCATTTACATTAAACGTCATAATTCCAAATCTAATTTTGATTTCAAATATGTTGAGTGTCATCATTCTAGTTTTAGTTTTAAATTTAAATTTAATTATGTTAAATATTATAATTCTAGTTCCATTTTAATTACAATAAATGTTACGATTCCAATTCCAATTTCAATTTTGATTCCAATTACTTTAAATGTTATTTCAATTTCAATTTTAATTTCTTTAAATGTTATAATTCTAATTTCAATTTAATTACATTAAATGTTATAGTTCCAATTTCAATTTAAATTTTAATTACGTTAAATGTTATAATTTTAATTCTAAATTCAATTTTTAATTACGTTAAATGTCATAATTCCAATTTCAATTTTAATTTCACTTATGTTAAATGTTATTGTTAAGAATTCAATTCCAATGTCGATTACATTAAATTATTTTAATTAATTAAGATTATAAAATTTAATAGAATTGAAATTGGAATCATACAATTTAATAGAAATGAATAGGAATTATAACATTTAATAGAATTAGAATTAGAATTATATAATTTAATGGAATTGAAATTGAAATTCATATTATATAATTTAATATAATTTGAATTGAAATTATAAAATTTAATGGAATTGGAATTGAAATTATAACATTAAATAAATTTTGAATTATAAAATTTCATATAATTAGAATTGGAATTGGAACTACACAAAATTTAATAAAATATTTTAATTTCATACTAATAACGGAAACTTAGTATGCTCACACTCTAGAGATACTTTAGCAATCTTATAGGCTCCATTACAAAGACTTATCGGCTGATAATATTTATTATCTTTAATATTCTTAAACTTTTTTTTTTGAATTCACTCCAGTATCAAATTTTGGTCTTTGATACATATAAGCTATATCTTAAGTTGGATTGATTTATCATGAAGATAAGAACTACAATATCTTTTGGGCAAAGGATATCTATACCCTTTTTAAAAATATCCATGTATACCCCAATAAAAGAGTATTACAGTAAATTAACATATGAACAGTATCCACTTAAATAATATCCTTCGTGAATAGTGTCACCACCATTGCTTGCCGACCAAAAATTAATCAGCGATAGATATTATTTAAGGTAAACAATCATTATAAATCGTGTCATGTGCGCACTGTTTATAGTGGATACGGTTCACCGTTAAACAGTGACCCTCTAAATAGTATCCACTAGTGATCGATTTCTAATTGACAAGCGCGACAGCAATACTGTTCACTACTCAAGTGGGTACTGTTCACAAGTTGTCAATTTACTGATAATACTCTTTTGTTGGCGATGTACATGGGTATTTCTAAAAGCACAGAGTGTAATTGGATATTAAGTCATTCTTTAGAGATGAACATGTCATTTGCTCACATCTTTCTTAACCGCATATATATTTTGAATCTTGGAAAAGGAAATATATATATATATATCATCATCTATTTCCTTTTTAAGATTATGCAATAATAAATTTATTTTATTTTTATTTGTTAGCATTTAATTTTCCAAAACTAATACTAGTTTGAGATCTAATAACAACTTTAATTTCTTTTTTTATCAATTCTTTTATAAGAAAATTTTAAGGTTTGAGTCATTTAAATTTAAACTAACTCATTCATTTTCATATTTTTTTTATTTTGCACAATATTCATTTATTTATTGTTAAAAAAATAATTACATTACTTCTTAGCAATAATTATTTATTAATAATAATGAAAGGATAATTATTTTTTAATATAAGGAGCTTTCTTGCTTATTACCTAGGGAAAATTTCAGAAATAACCCTTTTATTTTTTCATTATTCTTTTTTAACCAAATGCAATATGATTATACTTTATTAACTAAATAAATTACTTTTGGACAAATATACCCTTTCACTGTTTGCACAGTACCCGCTAAAGTGTACAGTATTATTGCTACAGTGCTTAATTAAATTAAAATTAAATATTTTTTGTCTATTAAAATTATATTTTTTTATATTAGTTATTCATTTATTTTAATCACATTACTATAAAAATTACATAAATAATAAAATAATTTAATGTAGTTAAATTAAATTAAATAAATACACTAACTAATATAATTTTATAAATAAAAAAATTAATTATATTTTTTATTAAAATTATATTTATTAATGAGTAAATACAATAATAAAATTTAAATAAATATAATTATTTATTTATGAATAATAAAAAAATAAAAAAATATAAGTGTCACAAAGGCTATCTCAGCCATCGCATCTCGGGCCCGAGATGTCCCCGAGATGCCATCGAGATGTGATGGTGGCTACCATGCCATCGCATCTCGGGCTCGAGATGGCCCCGAGATGCGATGGTGGCCATTGCTACAGTGTACAGTGTTTTTGCTACAGTGATTAATTAAATCAAAATTAAATAATTTTTGTCTATTAAAATTATATTTTTTTATATTAGTTATTTATTTATTTTAATCATATTTCTATAAAATTTACATAAATAATAAAATTATTTAATGTAGTTAAATTAGACTAAATAAATACACTAACTAATATAATTTTATAAATAAAAAAAATTAATTATATTTTTTATTAAAATTATATTTATTAATAAGTAAATACAATAATAAAATTTAAATAAATATAATTATTTATTTATGAATAATAAAAAAATAAAAAAATATAAGTGTCACAAAGGCTATCTCAGCCATCGCATCTCGGGCCCGAGATGGCCTCGAGATGCGATGGTGGCCATCGCTACGGTGTACAGTGATTAATTAAAATTATATTTTTTTAATATTAGTTATTTATTTATTTTAATCATATTTCTATACAATTTACATAAATAATAAAATTATTTAATATAGTTAAAGTAAATTAAATAAATACACTAACTAATATAATTAAATTTTTATTTATTTATAAAATTATATTAGTTAGTGTATTTATTTAATTTACTTTAACTATATTAAATAATTTTATTATTTATGTAATTTTTATAGTAATATGATTAAAATAAATAAATAACTAATAAAAAATATAATTTTAGTAAACAAAAAATATTTAATTTTAATTTAATTAAACAATGTAGCAATAATACTGTATACTGTAGCGGGTACTGTATACACAGTAAAAAGATATACTTGTCCAAAAATAATTTATTTGGTTAATAAAGTATAATCATATTGCATTTAGTTAAAACAGAATAATAAAAAAATAAAAAAGTTATTTCTGAAATTTTCCCTATTACCTATCTATACTAATGGCCAACGTTTATGAGGAATTGACTGGGCCTCAAGAAACAATAATAAATCAGCTTATGTATATATATTTTTTAAAAAGATTACAAATTACTACTCCATCCAATTGTTTTGGGGAAAAAAAAATGTAATTTACATCCAAACAATCACCATAAATTCCTTGTGCTTCTTACCATTTTGTCATAAAAAGTCAACGTATGAATTATAAAATTTAATATAATTGAAATTATAATTAGAATTATAAAAATTTAATGGAATTGGAATTGGAATTGAGATGGAATTATAAAATTTAATAGAATTGGAATTATATCATTTAATAGAATTAAAATTTGAATTCGATTAGAATTATAAAATTAAATAGAATTGGAATTAGAATTATATTATTTAATAGAATTTGACTTGGAATTATAACACTTAACAAAATAAGAATTGAAATTTGAATTTGAATTGGAATTATATATATTAATTGGAATTGGAATTGAGATTGGAATTATAAAATTTAATGTAAATTGAATTGAAATTTGAATTATAAAACTTAATGTAATTGGAATTGGATTGGGATTAGGATTGGGATTAGGATTGTGAAATTTAATAGAATTAGAATTGAGATTGGGATTATATAATTTAATGTAAATTAAATTGAAATTTGAATTATCAAATAATGTAATTGAAATTAGAATTATTAAATTTAATGTAAATTGAATTTGAATTCAAATTGTCAAATTTATTTTAATTAGAATTGGAACTGAGATTATAAAATTTAATGGAATTGAAATTAGAATTGGGATTTTGATTATAAAATTTAGTGGAATTAAAATTATAACATTTAATAGAATTCAAATTTGAATTAGATTGCGGTCGTAAAATTTAATAGAATTAGAATTGAAAATGAAATTATATCATTTATAGAATTAGGATTAGAATTAGAATTAGAATTATAACATTTAACTAAATTGGAATTGAAATTATATAATTTAATCAAATTAGAATTATAATTTGAATTATAACAATTAGTAGACTTAGAATTGAAATTATAAAATTTAATAGAATTGAAATTTGAATTATAACATTTAATAAACTTAGAATTAGAATGTTTATGAGTATAAATTTTAGTTTTTTGAAATACTTAAATGTTTAGGGAAATATGACACTTGTAACAAATTACTTGTTGGAGTAAAACTACAATATAATTCTAAGATATATTTATAAAAAAAATACAGCAAACAACTTTTATATATAATCCCAATCAAATTGGCAAACGTGATTCCAGGTCATATATAATCAACTTTCAAAGTCCCAGATACTACGGTTACACTATAAACATTGATGAATTAAGACATCAAATCTACTGCTCTAGACTAATTGCTCTTAATTTCCATCATGGCTTCATCATCTAGGAACGGTTTACCACCTGGTTGGGTATTCGAACCAGAAGGCCAGGAAGTTGTGCGCTTACTCAATAGGAAAAACATTGGTTGTACTCATGGACTCGAATTTCCTTATGTCAAAGACATAAATGTTTATGAGTATGACCCTTCGAAGCTCCAAGGTAAGTAGGTCAAATTATATTATATCTCCATTTTAGCATTCGATATAAGGTATTGAACATATGCCTGTGGAGATATATTTTATGGCTTATTCATACAAAATTGTTATTGCTCTTATGTGATGAATCTTTGCAATTATTATCAAACGCCCAGGATTTGCAGCTGATTCAGGAAATAAAAAAATGTACTTCTTCACAAATTTACGTAAGAAGGGCCAAGGAAAGATAGTCAACAGACAAGTCAAATGTAGAATTTCGAATGAAAAAGGATCTTGGAAGAAAACGGGGGACA
Source organism: Ailanthus altissimus (assembly GCA_946807835.1). Lineage (NCBI taxonomy): Eukaryota > Viridiplantae > Streptophyta > Magnoliopsida > Sapindales > Simaroubaceae > Ailanthus > Ailanthus altissimus. The sequence continues at coordinate 6,142,752 of OX327689.1, forward strand.
ATAAAGATGAAGAGAGAGTTGTTATAATAACGTCACTAGCTTATTACACTGAGCCAGAGACAGGGAATGGCAAGTCTAAATCAGTGAAGACTCAATGGCTTATGAAGGAGTACATGCTTCCCGAAGTGGCAGATTCAGTAAGTTAAAAAGGGGGAGTTTATTAGTTACCCTAATGTTGTTTGGTACTTTTACTAGTTCTTCTTGATTTTTTTAGTAAGTACCATTATTCTTCTTTTAGAGAGTAATTAATCACTCTGAAACAAGATGGACAAAAATAGTATTAAAGAAAAGGATACTGGTATTTGTTAAAAAGATTAAGAAAAAAGCTAGTAAAAATGTCAAACAACAAAGGGGTACCTGACAATTTTCCTAAGTAAAACAATCCATATTTATATAATTATTATATTTCACACCATTAATTACAACTTGTGTTATTTATAATGAATAACTTTTGTTTTTTGATGCAGGAAAATCCGTTGGCACTCTGTGTTGTCTATTCTTCAAATTAAGGAGAAAGCAGTGATACCAAGTAGAAGAACTAAAGATGCAAGAATGATGATATATATAGAGAACAGAATAAAAAAATATATATATGGCCTTTGATCCAATATAGATTAGAGAATTAATTAGCCAATAAGAGATTCAAGCTAGCCCATCTACCTTCAAGTCACAGATGTTTGTTTGTTTGTTTTATAATTTCATTTCTTCAAATTTTATGTTTGATTGATTTTAATTTTGTGCTTTTGTTGTTCAATCTCTCCATTTTATAATAAATTCTAGTTTTAATATTATGAGAGTGAAAATTCAGATGACATAAAATTAAGAGATGTATGACAATTTAAGGTTTCTTTTATTATTTTGTTTTAATCTATTTTACAATAATGTTACATATCTTAAATTTCGATCTTAAATGAAGTGTTAAATAATTATTAGGTAAATTTTTTTTATAATTTTCAAAATTATTTATTATACTATTTCTCCACCCAATAATTATTTAACATTTTATTTAAAATTTAAAATATGATTTAAAAGGTATAACATTATCATAAATATATTCAAACTGCTTTTATAATTGTAATCGAACAAGTAAATTAAATGGTGCTAGCTATGAACTACCCAATATTAATATATAGTATATTAAAATGTAGCAAACAAGGCCGCTTTTGTAATCATATTCAAATTGGTTATACTGCGGGAAAATTCTAACTTTTAGACAATGTGTGTATATGAGGATCATCTGAGCTTGTGAGTAACAGTACATTTTGAATACAAAGAAAATTCCAAAAAAACAAAATAAAGATGAGAGAATACGAATTGTCTTTCTCGCACCAAAGATGTCACTGATACTAACAAAATATACATAAATTAATAGAAAAAGTCCATTTCTCAACACTTCGAGCTGATAACCCATTACCCCCTATAGTATACAAAACAGCCAGCTGGTATCTTGCTGCTGTTATCTTTTCTAATTTTTTTTGTTAATATATGTATAGTTGAACAATTTTATTTCTAACTATGACCTAATTTGACTAGTAATCCACAAGACTTTATCTCAAGTGTAAATAAATCATAATTGCAACTAAAAAGGATTAAAAAGTAATTATTGGTACTCAAAAATATATAATATATCTAATAAGACTTATATTCACTATTACAAAATTGGTTTTCACTAACATTATATTATTGACACTTTTTAAATAGTATCAATAAATTATTGATACAATAGTATCAAAAATATAAAGTGTCAATAAATTATTGATACCATGGTCTTAGAAAATGAAGTGTTAGTAGGTTAGTAATACCATGGTATCAGAAATTTATTTTTTATTAAAAAAATAAATTAAGGAAACAAATTTAAATTTTAAATAAAATATAAAGTTTTTCCTCTTGGTTGAACGTTGCCCTAGTCTGACTTTCTCTCTATCAGCCGCTTTGTTGCAGTGGTCTCATCTCTCATGGTCGATTGTTACAAATTAGGGAACCGACTCTCATCTTTCTCTCTCTGGTCGAAATCATCTCTCTCTCTAGTTGAAATTGTCTCGCTCTCTCTCTCGTAAAAAAAGATAAGCACTTGGTAAGTATTTCGTTCTCTCTTGTAAAATTATTCCATTACTAATAAGGGATGTGTTTTGTTTACCTAACTATAAATTCGTTTAAGTCCAATTTATAATTGTTGTCTTTCAATCTTTGATTTTAAATTTTGCGTTTTGTTCATAATTATCATCCCTTGATCGAGTGTTCCTGTATTTTAATAATTATTATCTAGTGCTTTTAGAGTTTGCTTAAAAAGAAAATGTCATGGGAATATTTACTCGGGTGGGAATCGGATTCAGAAGACTTAACTTGTATTTAGGACCTCGCAAGATATTTGTCTAAGTTCTTGACATTGATATAAATTTTTTTTTTCTTTTTTTTTAATTATGATACTATATGCAAGCATCATAACTTTATCCACTAATGATGATAAATTATGACAATAAAAAATAAGTACCATACACTAGTTAACATTTATATATTTTATCACAACTTTGTATAAATAATATTATTATTTACCATAAATTTTCTCATAATTATAACTTAATGAATAATGGACAAATTCGATTTATCAAAACATAAAGAAACTCGATAGATCTTTCAATGAAGCTATAGGCAACAATGATCTATATATTGCTTCGACACAGTACATATCTTTGTAAGCATGGATAAGATCACCACAAAGTCAAAATGATAAAGTCCTGGTCACAGAGCAGTCAAAATTGTTTTACTATTAAGTTCAATGATGATGCTTTATAATGAAAATCAAGCCTTTCACATTGTGCTCTTGCATATGTACATCATGAACTCTTTATATTTATAACTTTACTTTGACTCGTACAAATACATTCCACCTTTATTCTACGTCAATAGTTATGTATTGACAATATAGCCACTATTTCTTGCTATTGCTTTGTACCTACATGTCTATTATTTTGCTATTATTTTATACTATTATAAGACCATTATATTTGTTTTTCCTTGGGGCTCTATGGCCACTAATTTTGGTATTGTTTTGAAGTTGTATGGCCACTAATTTTGCTGCTTAATTGAGGCTGTATAAATATTATTTTCACTATTTTGGATTATTTATAGTGCTATTTGGGCCTGCTTCAACTACTTTTTTGCTGCTATTTTGCTTTGTTTATGATTCTGTTTTGATTTTCTAATTATAATTTTTTGTTTTGTGCTTGTTATTGCAGTATTTTTATAATTATCTTAGTTGACTACCTTAGACCATAACAACTCAGTAGTGTAGAAAGTTATTGTGAGATATACTTTCATTCTCTAATATATAATTTCATTTTTCTTATTGGCTATTTTTTTTTTGTATATAGAGTTTATTTTATATGATTTGTTGTGAATGGGAGATGGTTGTTGTAATTTATTTGGAAGTGTTATTAACATAATATACATGTTTGTATTTTCTTTATTGTAACAAAAGAAAATGATTGTTAATTACACTCAAGTTAAGATCTTTCACGCTGAACTAACACTCATTAAATAATAATCAAGTAAAATATTTGACATGGACAGAACATGAATATCAAGTGATAGGTTATCAAAAGAGTATGAAATTGAAGTTGACGAATTTTTGCAATTTTCCATGTTTAATTCTGATAATAGGAGTTCACTTAGATGTCCATGTAACTCTTGCTGCAACATGGAGTTTCATGCTTCTGAGTCAATAAGAGTTCATTTGTTTGAAAAAGAATTTTTACCCACATATTTAACTTGGACTAAACATGGGGAAGTTGACAGTAAGTTGAGAGCTTCATCTCTTGAAGACCATTCTAGTGAAAGACAATTTAAATGCCAAGATTACAATAACATTGCAGATATAGTTAATGATGCCTATGAACAGTGTGATAAGGATTTTGAGTTTTTCATAAATCTACTTGAAGATGCAGAAAAACCTTTATATCCTGGATCAAGGTATTCTAAGTTGTCTGGTCTGATGAAAATTTATAATTTTTAAGGAAACTATGGATAGTCTGATAAGGGATTTTCGTCTCTATTGAAAGCTCTTGCTGATATATTACCAGAAGGTAATAATATTCCAAAGTCAATTTTTTAGGCTAAAAAAAACAATGAAGGTGTGGGGATTAGAATATGAAAAAATACATGCTTGTCCCAATAATTGTATTCTATATAGGAAATAGCATGAACAACTAAATGAATACCCTTTATGTAGAGTGTCCAGGTGGAAGAAAAAAGGAAATGGATCTAAGGAAGTCAGATTAGGGATTCTTGATAAGGTTTTATAGTATTTTTCCCCTATTCCTAGGTTTAAACGTATATTTCAATCACCTAAAATTGCTAAGTATTTGACTTGGCATGTAAATGGGAGAATAAAAGATGGTAAGCTTTAGCATCCAGCAGACTCACCTGCATGGGATTCAATTGGTAACAAGTGGCTTGAATTTGCACAAGAGCCTAAAAATCTTCATTTGGCCCTATCAAGTGATAGGGTCAATCCACATAGCACGCTTAACACTACTTATAGTTGTTGGTTAGTATTGATGATATCATACAATCTTATTCAATGGTTGTGTATGAAAAGGAAATATATAATGCTATCTTTATTAATATCTTGACCTAAACAACCTGGAAACAATCTAGATGTATACTTGGCTCCTTTGATTGAAGATTTGAAAACACTATGGGAATGTGGTGTAGAAGTGTATAATGCCTATAAGAAATAAAGTTTTAACTTGAGGGCCTTGTTAATGTGGACAATCAGTGACTTTCCTGCATATGGTAACCTATCTGGGTGTACAATGAAATGGTATTTTTCTTTTTCATACTGCGGGAATACATCATTATGTTGGCTTGCATGTAGTAAGAAAAATGCCTATATGGGCCACTGTCGTTTTTTACCAATTGATCATCCATTTCGTAAGTTGAAAAAAGTTTTTAATAATGCACAAGAGATGGGTGAAGCTCTTACTACTTTTTCTAGGCATGAGATTCTAAGGATGGTGGATGAAATTGCTAGTTGTACTGTTATAGGAAAGCATAAGAAGTGAAAACGGGGCAATAGTAATATTGAGAAGTTGTTCAAAAAAAAGTCTATATTCTTTGAATTTGTTGGTTCGCCATCAATTAGATGTGATGCACATTGAGAAAAATATATGTGAAAGTATCTATGGCACATTACTTCATCAACCGGGCAAGATGAAGGATAGGGTAAATGCTAGAAAGGATCTTGTGGAAATGAAGATTAGGGATACATTAAAACCTTATGAAGAAAATAAGAAACTTCTATCTGCACCATACACCTTGAGTAGAAAAGAGAAGAAAATGTTTTGTAGAACTTTGTTTGAAGTAAGGGTTTCGAATGGGTATTCTTCAAACTTCAAAAAACTTGTTGTAATGGACGATTGTAGGTTTCAAGGCCTAAAGTCTTATGATTGTCGTACTTTGATGCAACAATTATTACCTTTGGCGGTTCGAGATTGTTTGCCACACAATGTTCATTGCACCATAATGTGGATATGCTTCTTCTTCAACTCTTTTATGCAGTAAAGTGATAGAAAATAATGGTTTAGATGAGTTACAAAGTAACCTAGTTGTTACTTTATGCATGATGGAATAATACTTTCCACCTAGCTTCTTTAACATAATGGTTCATTTGACTATCCATCTCGTTAAAGAAGTTAGGTTATGTGGGCTAGTTTATCTTAGATGGATGTATCCATTTAAGAGATATATAAAGGTCCTTAAAGGTTATATGCGTAATCACAATCGTCTAAAGGGGTGCATTTCTAAAAGCTATATTGCTGAGGAAGCACTTGAATATTATGCTGAATACCTCTCTGATCATGATTCAATTTGGGTCCCAACTAGTTTATGCAATTCACATATTTCAGAACCTTTAAGCTATATTACTTATATTTTATTATACTAACTAATGTCATTGTTTAGCTTTAGAGAGCATAAGGAATATTTGAAAAGAAATTTTCCTCACCAAGCTAAAAACCACCTATGGCTGCAAAATGAGCATACTCGTACTTTTAGTGATTGGCTTTAGAATAAGGCAAATTACATTTCATATTTAGTGTAAGTTAAAATTTATAAGTTGTGAATATTGACATAAATTATATGAAATGTAAGTATCGAATGACATACAAATGAATGTGGTTGTTAATGATACCGTCAAGTGGTTGGCTAGAAAATCTCATTCTTTGGTCATTACATATGTTGGATATCTTATAAATAGTTTTAAATTTGTAATTAGAGCTCGAGACAACAATTGGGTAACACAAAATAATGGTGTTAGTGTTGTTGCAACGACAATGCAAATATCTAGTACAAAAGATAAAAAGCCATATTCTGGAGAAATGGCATTTTACGGAGTCCTTGATGAGATTTGGGAACTCAATTATCTAATGTTGAAGAAGGTATTGTTCAAATGTGATTGAATTGATAGTAAGAATTATGTTGAGGTCGACAATTTAGGATTTATAATTGTGGACTTGAATCGAATTGGTCATAAATCTGATAGTTTCGTATTAACTTCTCATGCGACACAAGTGTTTTATGTGAAGGATCAAAAAGATCATAATAAATCAGTTGTTTGTTCAGTGGCTGAAAGGGTTAATAAATTTGTAATTGATGATAAATGTGATGACATGGTACTACATGCTCCCATATCAAAAACATTGCCCTAGGTTAAGATTGATGATAAAGATGATGTTGCAATTTATTCAAGACAAGATTGTGAAGGTGTTGGCATTGATATAAACACAACAGATGAATAATGTCCAATAACTTGTTGAAGTATTCTACTGTATATTCATTTGAAATGTAATTGAATTGTAAGTATATGTACATAATTAATTCATGCAAAAATTTACATGTTTATTATTTATATGTATGTTGATTTATTTTTTATTCTTGCATATTAGCTCAACATATGGCTGAGAGCAAGAATATACTAGAGGGAAGACCGCAGAGAAGAGGAAAATCCAAGAAGAAATATTTGTAATTGTTGACACCCGATAAGAAGATTACCATTAACTACAACTCATATGGCATGGTTTCTGGCAATACATCAATTGAATTGAGAAATTACAAAGGTATTTTGGTACGAGACAATATTTCAATTATATATGATGATTGGAGACTCGTACCTTTGAGCAAAAAGAAGACTTTTGGCTTTATTTTTAGGTTTATTATTCTTTTCTACATATTAGGCAATGGGATGCTTTTTTGTTCAAATTATTTATATTTTGTTGATCATTCATTTTTCTTATGTAGGATAAGTTCAAATTGGATTTAAATAGTAAAAAGCAAGTATTTAAGTGGATGGGCATCTCTTTAAGGAACTTTAGACATACTACAGCTCACGAGTATGTTCTTCCATATAAGAACGATCGTAATCAATTGAGGTTTCCACCCCTTGAATACCCAAACATTAAGAAACAATATTGGAAGTTATTTATTGATAGAGTGTTATCTGATTCATTTAAGGTAAGTTAAAGATCAATTATTTTATTTTTGTGTAATATAGAAAGTTAAATATCAATAAGTTTACATATTCATATTGTGCAGAAAAATAGTCCAAATGCCAAGAAAAGACGTGTTAAGAACATTTATAATCATTTTTTGGGTAGTACAAGTTACAAAGGCTTATGTGAGAGACTTATAAGTTTTCACTCAATTTTAATTATATCAATCTATTGTCATAATATATTATGAAAAAATCAAATGAAAATATTTATTTTTCTATATATATCATTTTTTTTCTCTTATCTTAGGTTAAGAAACAAGGGGAATCTTTGAGCCAAATGGACCGAAGTGTGTTATGGAAAAAGGCTCGACTCAATAAAAAAGGAAAATATTCAAAAGTAGTGAAGAAGTTATTAAAAAAATTGTAAGTGATTTTATTTATGTAAACATTATCTTATTAACATGCTTGTTGATCACATAATATTTATATTATGATAACGACATTACTTATGAATTGTAGGAGGAGCTACAAAGTCATGTTGACGAAGGGTCTTTGAAGACAGATAGTACCAATGATATTCTAACTTTGGTACTGTACAAGCAACCAAATGGAAGTAGAGTACAGGGTGTTGGCCAATTTATTTCCCCATCCATGTACTTTTGTATTCTTAAAAGTTTCATTATAGCGCATGGCAGAATGTTGCAAGAACATAAATTCGCAATGTTATCTGCACAAGTTCATGTGCTTGATGTAAGACTTAATGCACAGTCAAAAACTGAAGTTGGTAGTTGCAGTATCAAACATAATACTATCAACAAAGGCAACGCAGAAGTGGATCGCCTGTCTCCAGAGATTTTAGGAAAAAGAAAGGTATAATTACTCATGGCAACTTTTAAATTTCGTATCTTAATTTTTTTTAAATTATAATTAAAGTTCTATATATTTTTTTTAATGAAGGCCACACCAATACAATCCCCAACCCATAAGAAAACTCCTACATGGAAAAAAAACACTGACAAAGAAAACTGTTACAATCACACCTTTTCAGCATTGTATGGCCACTGAAAGGTCCCCTAGAATCAGTCGAAAACTAACACATGCATGTCTTGAGTCATCCCTAAAACAAACAAAGCAAATTGCAAGAAAGCTAGTTCTTTGAAAGAATACAAGAAGTTTGGTAACTTCAAAAAAGAAATCAAGTGATTAGTTGGCTATGTTTTCCTAACTGGTTAACAATTGCCTGAAATCAGCAATAAAAGTGGAGCACTAATTGTCAATCTTTGGTCAATATTAGGTCACTCATTTAACTAAGACGGATTGTGAAACTGTTATAAATATAACCAAGTTATCCAACATTTGTCTTGAGATTTGGATAAAGTAAGTTCTTTTCGAAACTGTTATTACTATAAAAAAAATGTCTAAATATATAGTCTCTTATATGATTCATTTATAATCTAATTTTTTGTTAGGTACCTTTACCATTTCATGGAGAATAAAGGATATGACTTTCCAGTTTACTTTTGTATTCCTACAAAAGTGTCTGCATCAGGTTGTCTATCCAATGTCAAAACACGTACTGACCAGTCTCAGTATATTGTTGAGAATTTGGCATTGTCACAACCAGGGCAAGTTACACTTATCCCATATAATCCTAGATATGAAATTCTTTTAATATATGTAATTATAATACTTTCCACCTAGTTATAAGTTCTTAAATTAATTCATTTTTTTCTTGTTTGTAGCAACTATTGGGCATTAGTTGCCATTGATTTATTGACAGTAATTGTCTTTTACCTTGACCTATTGAGGAATAAACCTTGTGAAGATTTAGAATATATTGTCAATCAGTTAAGATTCAGTTAATATTATTTCAAGTTATGTATTTCTAATTTATTTTAAATTTAATATGACTTGCTGTTTATTTCTTTTAGGGGGTTCAATTTATCTTACACAGAAAACATCCAAAAAGGCTAATCTTCAATGGATCAATGTCAAGGTAAATGTAAACATTTCTTACTTATTATGCATGTTAACTTATGATTTATATTTCACTTATAATATCGATTGAAATAACAAATAGTTTCAATTGTTCGTAGTGCCATTTGCAACCTAGTTCATTTGAGTGTGGATACATTATTATGAAGTATATGAAAGCAATTGTTGGGGATGTTAATGTACTAGAGAATAATGTATGTATCTAATATAATGTTCTTAAATTTTTCAATATTAGTTTATACACTATTAATTAATTTTTTTTATATATTTAAAGTTTAAGGGAATTGATGATTACACTCAAGATAACATTACAACGATACGTGATGAGTGGGCGATATATGTTGCAGGCTTAATCACAAATCATAAAAATAGGTAAAGTATTTCGTTCACCATTTACACTTAAAAGTTATTTTGGTATCATAAAGTGTTTGGGATGGATCATAGTAATTTTATTGTATAGATGGATCTTTTTTCAAAGAATCTGTTGTATTATGTTAGTTCTAGTTCTCTAGGTTATGAATTCATTTTTTCTACATTTTTATTTTCTCATTGAAGCTTGATTCATGTTCTTGAAATGTCATTTGTATGACTACATATATGCTATGTGTTTGTAGCGTGATATTGTTTTGTTTTATGTTGTCTGATTAAACTGAAAGACAAATATACCATGTACTGTATATAATGAAAAATCAAAATCTTAAATCACCATGTATACGTGATATGCAATATTTTTCTTCCTTTATAAAATCTTATAGAGGTTTATATGGTTATCAAGTTCCATCATTTCTCCGATGTCTACACCTTCAGGTTCTCTATCAAACTTATATGCTTGCTTTAAAACAATTTCAAATTTTTTAGAGAAGCAAAATGTGATAACAATGATCCCAAGGAACTGGGCTTTTCTTTTTCCAAGTTCTATTGTAACATTTTCTTTAGTGTGTTCTGCATTTGCCATTGACTGATGGAAGCTGGTGTTTAGCTCTGGAGTTGGAATATATGTTTAACAAAAGGACTTATAACAGGATTGGAAATGTTAAAAGAAAATAAGAAAATATTTGAAGCCATAAATAATCTATCAATTACAAGAGATTTTAGATTTGTCTTTCCTTTTCAACTTTCTTCTTTCAGCAAACCCTGCATTCTTTTTCATTATCCAAAACCTCTCTATCTCTTTTGTTTTCCATCCTGGAATTCGGCCGGCTATCAAATCCCATCTAAAAAATTCATCTTGCTAATGTTAGATTGTTTATGTTTAGAAATATATATATATATATATACACACACACACACACACACACACAAAATAATATCGAAGATAGATGATGTCGTAAATCTTCAAGAGTTGGCATATATCAGATGGATATGATCAGTAAAGACAATGTTTCAATTGCACCTAAAATGGTAAGATTTGATAACTATAATTTGGCAAACAAAATAAGGAAATTCCACTAAGGTTCTTGAAAAATGTCTTAAAAAGATTGATGACTCATTAAAAGCTGCCAAGGGCATTACTTTACTAGTTCATCATGTTATGGAAAACGTTAGTCGTAGTTTACACTACAACAAGTATCAAAGCACTAAGAAGTCATTGCTTGCTTTTAAGTATTGAGAAAATGGCAGCACATATCACATGCTATATCTGTAATGATTACAAGCGATATAGTCCTAAGATTAAAAGGTCTATAAGCGAAACACAAACTAGAGATAGTAGTGAGCTTGAACCAAAGAATAACCAGTGAAAAACATTTATGATCTTCTATAGTACTATAGCAGCAGTAATTACACAGTCGAAAAAAACAAACTAAGTGTTTCAGTGTAGAATCATTATTATTCTTATTCATTGATGAAGGGGTACAACCATAGATAGCAAAATGGGATTTAAGGCAAATATATGGTATATTAGGCTGAAATAGGAGCTGTTTTTTTGGTGCTTTCTTATTGTTGTTTTAAATTTATTTTAGGGTTGTTATGGGATTGAAATGAGGCTATTTTAATTATGCATTTCTTGATAAATATATTACATATAAGTACTTTGTCTTTCTTTGTTACATATAAGCACTTTTTAGCATTTGTATCTTTTTTTTAAGCTTTTATACCATCTAGTGCAACAACTAACCATATCTTGCTTTTGTTCTCTGACCTAGTTTGAGTGTGATTTTTATTTTTATACTATTATTGCAATTTTTTATAAGTCAAGTCTATTGTTTAAGTTTTTATATATTTACTCATGTATTTCTATTTACTTTGACAGAGGTGGTTGTAGATTATTTTGCTCGATGGTTGTTAAGTTGTGTGGATTGCTTCAACAAATTTGATGGATTGTTGTTTTGTGCAAATTTATGTGGTGACTTTGTTTAACTGAATGTCAAACACTAGGATCTTTTGAACAAGGTTTTGAATGTTTGTAATATTTCTAAAACTAATTGAATGCACTTTGGGATATTTTCATTATAATTGTAAGATAATGTTTCATATTACTTAACAATTTAAAATATATATAAATGTGAAGTGCATTCAACTTTGAATATATATTAAATATTATGGTTCAATAATTGTAATGTTAATTTATTGAAAAGTTAATTAATTAAATTGTCATAAATAAACAGTAAATATTATTGGAACAATGGTATTAATAAGTTTTTGATATCGTAGTGTCAAAAAATCTCTAATACTGTGGTATTAGTGAATCTTTGATACAATAGTGTCAGAGATTCACTTATACCATGGTGTTAGAGATTTACTGATACCATGATATCAGAGATTCATTGACACCATATTTAGCATTAGTAATTTTCTGGCTCAAGCAACATTGACACTATAAAACAGTGTCAGTGAAACCCTTTACTGACACTAACTTAGCATCAGTGAAAGCCAATTTTGTAGTAGTGATTTGACTTGTGCATACATCAGTTTACCAATTCTAAACTCTATAAGAGGATAGAAACAATTTTGAATACATAAGTGCATAGAAGTTGAGTATAACTACTATCGAAGGGGTCGAGTATGCTAACTAACATAACAAGACTTAATTAAGATACAAGGTGAACTTCATAAATCTCTTGTACATTGCTGCAACTGTGTTCCTTGTTTTTGTAGTCCTGCTTATATAAAATTTATTCATGAGTCACACATTACATTTACTCTTATGAATATTATGTTTATAGCTTCAGGCTGAAAACTATATTGTTGCTCTATTATAGAATGTCATCCCATCATATGTAAATGAAAGATGTTGGATTTTAATGGGTTTACCCATGATGGATTGACTCGACCTAAATTCATGTAATTTCTACCACTTAGGTAGTTACACAGTTGAAGAGATGAGAAGTTATTGAATAACTCTCCTATCCATTACAGTGTGCTTATTACCAATTGGGGTGTTTACAGTCATTATTCTACTGCTCGAGACTAATTGCTCTTAATTTCTATTATGGCTTCATCATCTAGAAATGGTTGGGTATTGGAACAAGATGAACATGAAGTTGTGTGCTACATCAATGGAAAAAAGAATCATTGAACTCATGGACGCGGTTTTGATTTTGTCAAAGACATAAATGATTATAAGTATAAACCTTCGGAGCTCCAAGGTAAGTAGGTGGAATTACATTATATCTTCATTTTCGCATTCGATAAACAATCTATTTTATATATTTTTCTTCCCTACATGCGTTTCACATAAAAACGTTTATAAGTAATATAAGGTATTGAAGATATGCCTGTGGAGATATCAGTAATATATTATTGCTTATTCATGCAAAATTGTTTTTGCTCTTTCAGGACTTGCAGCATATTCAGGAAACGAAAAAATGTACTTCACAGATTTACATAAGAAGGACCAAGGAAAGAATGTCAACAGACAAGTCCAATTTGATAATTCAAATAAAATAGGATTTTGGAAGAAAACGGGGAAAAGTTCGTCTCTAGCTTATTACACTAAGCATGGGAATTCCGAACCAATGAAGATTCGATGGCATATGAAGGAGAATATGCTTCCTGAGGTGGCAAATTCGGTAAGTTAAAAAGGGGGAGTTTGTTAGTTACCCTCATGTTGTTTTGGTACTTTTACTAGTTCTTTCAGATTTCTTTTGTAAGTACCATTATTCTTCTTTTAGAGGGTAATTAATCACTCTGAAACAGGATCTACAAAAATAGTATTAAATAGTAATTAAAGCTAGTAAAAATGTCAAACAACAAATTTCCCCAAGTTAAATAAACCATATTTGTATAATTACTTTCATTTGAAGTTATTATATCTCACACCATTAATTACAACTTGTGTTATGTATAATGAATATCTTTTGTGTTTTAATGCAGGAAAATCAGTGGGCACTCTGTGTTGTCTACGAGCGAGTAAAAAAGGAAAGCAGTGATGCCTAAAGATGCAAGAATGATGATATATTTATGGAGAAAAGAATAACAAAAATATGTGGCGTTTGATCGGATATAGATTAGAGATGTTAATTAGCCAATAAGAGATTTCTAGCTAACCCATCTAGCTTTAAGTCATAAATGTTTGTTTGTTTTATAATTTCATTTCTTAAAATTTTATGTTTGATTGAATTTTATTTTGTGCTTTTATTGTTCTATCTCTCCATTTTATAATTAATTCTAATATTCTATCTTCTAGCTAGGCTTGGTTGTTTTGTTGTTATATCTCTACTAATTGAGAAGTGACCCAGCAAGATGGGGCATTGTTATATCAAGTGGAATGGGTTCACGCACACTTTCATTTTTCAAACCGCTTTTTTAATCGTAATCGAACTGTTAAATTAAATGTTGCTAGCTATCAAATAACAAAATTATACTAAGCAGTAGTTCCATCAACTGCACCGAAAAGTGAAAGCAGCTCATTTCAAGTTAAAAATTTAATTGAGTTGGGTTAACGACTATCGCAATACAAGTCTAGTATTAATACATAGTATATTAAAAATGTAGCAAACAGGGCCGCTTTTTTAATCATATTCAAACTGGTTATACCGCAAGAAAATTCAAACTTTTAGATAATGTGTGTACGTGATGATCATCTCAGCTTGTGAGTAGCATAAGCAATTTCTACGTAAAATTCAGCTAAAATATATGTATGGTTTGAGCAAGTTTATTTCTAATATTATGTAAATGTGGTCAAGTTGTCAAACCACATAAATTCTTGTGTCCTTTCTCTTATCTTATTTTCTATTTATTGTCTTTATATTGCTTATTGTTGTGCATATTACTTGTTTGATCAACTTTTGCTTCAACAAACTGTCATTAGAGATAGGTTCTTAGCATACATGGCTACGTCTAAATATGTAGAGAAATTCAGCAGCTCGAATTATTCCAATCTATGAAAGATAAAGTAAAAACGTTACTAGTGAACCAACGGATAGGCTTAATATTAGAGAAGACTGCAACTCTATCTAATGAACAAAAGAAGACACTAGAGTTATTTAAGACTGAAGCAAAAAGAAAAAATATTCGAAAAAGTGCTCACAACATAATAATCTTTTTGACAGGAATTTTTTCTATCGAGCTTCCAAACTTGTCCTTAAAGAACTTAGTTAGAAAATGAAGGTCATTGGCATAATCCCCGATGTTTAAAGCAGTACAAAGGTTTTCTTTACTCTGATATCATGTCCCTATTGCAAATTTGAGGCAATTAATTATGTTGGTAATATAATAGTTGTTAATGTTGTAAATTTGCTGCTAGAAATATTGTGGAACGAGGAGTTAGATTAAACTCTTGAAAGTTTTGTATAGCCTGGTGTATGTTCTTTGGCTTATTTCAAGTTGTCATCATTGTATAAGAAAATAGTTTCATATTCTATATTTAGCATTGGAAAGGAGCATTATATTGTTTTGTCTTTTTTGACGGACATCCTATTTTAGTAAGGAATAAGTTCTTTACCTTTTAATTTGATTGCTTTTATTAATATTTGAGATATGAATCTTTTGAAATTGATATTAAAGGCGACAAATATCAATGCTTTTAGGTATACTGATACGTGGGAATGGTCACCTACAGCTTACCTTATATAGAAGTAATTTTAATACTTATTTTTGTCGCCCTCAATGACAGATTTGATAATCAAACTAGTATATTATGCTTATTGACATTGTCTTTTTTGAGGTTTTCCTTAAATGTCAAACTAAAATTTGAAATTTCCTTATAATAATTCCATAAATTGAGGAAGTTAGTGGTTTATCTTGTTTTGATGATAGGGATATTAATTTCAAGGTGTTGATCTAGCAAATAGCATGTAGAGGCATTCTTATCTTGATTATAACAGTTGTACTTCTTTCACAGTATTAGTATTTTTTTTTGGAATTATTCGATGCCTAGACTAATTAAAATTGTGTTTTTTCATCTAGAAATTCCTTGCAAGCTGTCTCTGCAAATTTGTTTTCTTATCTATTTTTTGTGTGTCTATGTGCACATGTTGACAATGCTTGTGCTATTTTTCTTTTATTATATATCTATTTGAGTATCCGTTATGTATCTCAGTAGGTGTATATCTTTGACGACCAACACCGTATGAGCCTTGTAATATTAGAAAGGAAGGAGTTGGCCACCAAGACTTTGGCCTTTGCTTTTCTGTTGTATATAAACAGATGCACATGTATTGGCCCTGTCCTTAATAGATTTACATGTGAAATGTGAAGGACTCATAAACTGATTTTATAGAAATAGGTTTTCCCTTTTAGCACTTATTGTTATTTGTAGGTGGCCTTTGATCAGGTTTATGAATGACTAAAAAATAGTGAATTTACTTGGAGATTTTTCCTATTAAAAAAATGGAAAATTTACTTGGAGAATTGGGGTAGATGCCCTAATTGAGGCACACACTTGGCCATACTCACTATGATTCAAAGGTGTTAGTAGAGTTACTATCTTGAGATTCTTTTCTTGTACTTGGTTGGGTTGGCACTTTCTGTGATGGATCAATTAATGCATGCTTGCATTAGTATTATTATATTTTGATTTTTTTTTTCAAAATTTATTTTGATGGAATTTTCTTTATTTGCAGTGTCCTGAAGAAGTGAAATGATCCCTCGCATGAGCAGATTTTTTCTTCTGGTACTTTTTGGCTTTTCAGGATTTATGGTAGTGCTTGCTTTAGAATTTTATTGTTTCTGAGATATCAAAGTTACTTAAAGAAATTCTATGTGAGAGATTGGCTTAGGGTGATTGTTTCATACAAGGACTGAAGTACTTGAAAAAAGGCAATGTGAAAAGTTTAGTTTGATGTTACAATGTATTTGTGAATCATAATTTGCTTATTGATATAGCTGTTATTGTTGACCTGAAAAAATAATTTCTTGGGCTAACGACCTTTAAATTTGTTATGAGGGAGAATTGAATTTGGGCTTCGTCTCGATTGGAGCAATTAATACGGGCTTGGGCTTCTTATTTTTTGCGAGCTGTGGAGGACTTGCAAAGAAAATGTGAACATAAGCTCAAAGGCAGTCTTGCTGGAGTGGGTTCCGACAAAGAAGCTCCGATGCTTAAGTCAGAAAGAGGGGTTCTCTCTCTTAAAATGCGACAAAAATAAGAATAAGATATCGTCTATGGGCAAGGGGGATACTTCTTCCCTTTTTCTTCATTTTCGTACTTTTTAGAGGCTTTTTCATCATCTTTTCCATGTCTTCTTCTTTCTCTTTTTATAGTAATGGCCTTTTAGGGACTTTTTGGGCTTTCCTCTGTAGTATTTTTGTCTCGCGCCGAATATTTCTTACTGTACTTTTGACACACGCCAAATATCTTATGCAGATTTTCTGACCCCTTTCTTATCGTACGTCATATTTTCCTTCTAATATGTTCAAGCATATTCCTTGGGTTTGCCTCCATTGGCGATTTTGGTTTAAGTAAGGCTTATTTCAATCAGCTCGAGTCAGATCTTTGAACAATAGTCTCCTACTAGTTTTATGTCGATGCGGGATTCTTAAGAATGAAATTGTGGAATGTTGTTAGTACCTGCTCAGTTGTAGTTGTATTTGGGTCAGTAAAGGCCGAACAGGTTTCCTTGCTTGCCGACCAGATCCCTCGAGTCGAAATTGATTCTCTGTCGTTTCTGTCAGGCTTAGGCGAATAAACCATTGCTTCTGGGCCTATCTTTAGATTGGACTCACTGTATAAATTTTGGCGAACTTTTCGAGAGGAGAGTGGCCTTTTTAAAGGGAATGTCTGGCTAGGCTTTTAAGGGTCGGCCTCAGTTGAATTCAGGACCCTCGAGTCCAAAGGCTGAAAGATGGGGGGTTTGGGGGGGGGGGGGGGGCGGGCGGGGGAAACAGGGGTCAAACAGTTTCTAGTTTTGATTTATCAAAAGTAAAAACTCTATTCAAGTCTGGTGGACTTATATTGCTCCCTGGGCCCTCACTCCATCTTTTATGCTGTCTTCTTTTTCACCCAGGTTAATACAATTTGCTCCCAGAGAGCAATTTCATGATCGGGTCTAAATTTTAAAAATGTTAGAGTGGGCAGGATTATTGTGGTGACATCATGGTGATCTAAAGAGTTGTCGCCACGTAGCAGCGATTTATCCCAAGATTTTTAAATTTAATGGTAGGTCTCTTCAAACGTCGTCCTTCATTTTTGTGATAGCCTCTTCGTCGTCAGTCGTTGATTTTTTTTCGATCGTGCGGTTGATAGGAGTTGCGGCCTAAGCATTGTGTTTTTCTCTTTTTTCAAGTGACATTTAACTAACTGAAGTCCTTCAGGCCATCCGATCTATTTGAATTAATGGCTTGGGTTACAACCTTTTGAGGAGACATGTTTTTATTGTACCTAAGTATCTGAGGCATTGCACTCTAGCACCAAGCGTCTTTTTACTTTTCTCGTCGATCCCGCCCATTCATTTCAATTTTGAACTACCTAGATCTCTTTACTACTACCTATAAATAGTCGTCTTCTTCTTCATGTTGTACCTTTTTTCACATATTTTTGTTTTTCTATTGTCACCCTATTGTGTCATCATTGCTTCTCTATCGAATGTGCGTTCTTGATCTGATGATTTCGTCTCCATCATTCTCAACTCTAGTTTTCTTCAGTTCTTCTGGGTATATCTTTGTATTCTCTTTTTGGCTTCTTTTCTTTTATTCTATTTTTTTCGGGGACTTGTTTTAGGTTTTACTACTAGCGTTTTATCTATATTTTTCCTGTTTTGGTTTTTCTTGTGCTTTTTGGTCCTGACAATTGTCGCCTATTTTATCATTTCTGGGCGTGGATGGCTTATCATTGTCCATGCCCAGTAACCTATAAGCTCATTTAAAAAGTGTCTTCTGTTAGTTGATGGCCTCCAGGATCAATCTAGACCTCCCGAGTGTGGACACGATGGTTAAGGAAGAGGAACAGTCCCCAGAGCTCCTTTTAGTTTAAAGACGCAAGAGGGTCAGGGTGAGTGATGGAGCTTCCACCTCAGCAGGTAGAGTTCCTTCCTTATCTAAGGTAGCCCTAAATGAGGCCGGGCCAATCTTGAGTACAAGAGAGGGCAAAGGCAACGATCTCGAGGACCTAGTGGCAGGGGAG
This sequence comes from Ailanthus altissimus, assembly GCA_946807835.1. Taxonomy (NCBI): domain Eukaryota; kingdom Viridiplantae; phylum Streptophyta; class Magnoliopsida; order Sapindales; family Simaroubaceae; genus Ailanthus; species Ailanthus altissimus. The sequence continues at coordinate 6,161,738 of OX327689.1, forward strand.
GGTGTGGAGGTAGTAGAGTATGAGATAAATACCAAATACCGTGCCTTTTGCCTTAGTGAGCATGACTTAAACCTTATCAAGCACTCCTATAACATTCTTGAGACAGTCACCCTCAGCTTACCCTCCGAGGAGGATTACCCGAATAGCCTTACCAATGGCTAGTGGCCATTCATGTTAAGTTCTTAAGGCTAGGACTCAGGCTTCCCATGCAGCGGTATTTTACTAAGATGTTGGCCGGCCTCGAGATAACCCCTTCTTAGTTAGGCCCAAACTCGTGAAGAGTGCTTGCGGGCCTATTCGTCTTGTGGTCAATGGCAGGACAGTCGCACCCCCCCTCCCTTTCTCCCCGCCATTTTTAAGGAGTTATGCTACCTGTACCATTTCAGGAGCAATGCCAAAAGCCAAAAGGGGGTTCTATTACCTCTTATTTTATGGCCTTTAAACCCGATCCCGAGTCGACTAACCTCTGTAAATGACTGGAAGGGGAAAAGGTTTTTTATCAGGGGATAGTGGGGTCAAAGGGTCTCCAAAAGGGGCGGGGGAGAGTGGGTCATCCCTACTACATTTTCTGTAGATGCAGATCTTGATTCTCATATATGTGTTGACTTAAGTGATTTGTTTAGCTCGGCTGACTTTTCTTTGTTTTCCATTTTTCTGCAGTTACCTAGGCGATTGACGTAGAAGTTTTCGAGCAGGCCTTTACTTGGATAGAGACAGCGCTTCAATATATCTGCCTAGTTCAGGAGCTACTATCCCTATCCAACTTTGTCGAATTGAGACTAGTTCCTTCCCTGCCTAAAACCCAAAGTGGGTTTCCATCTTTTTTGCTCCAAACTTTCCCTTCATGTCCCCCTTTTGTGGTTCTTACGTTGTGTAAAATATAGGAATGTTTGAGAAAAGAGGTGGTGAAAAAAGAAAGAGGAGTCGAACCAAATGTTCTTCCTCAGGCGGCCAAGGGCCTCTAAATCCTAACAACGTCATGAGGATGCTATTCAGTTTTGAAAGGTGCCATGCAAGAGGTCCCTCCTAGGGGAAGGGGCTCATCTTCGCCATTTACTGGTGATCAAGCCATTGAGGATAGGGCTTCCCAGGGTCTAAATGTCCAGGAGAGGGGTCCGAACCAGGAGGTAAGGGAGGACTTGGGCCTTTTGCTTCCAGTGATGCAAAAGCTAGAGAGGTATGTGAACCCCAGCTGGGCGGGTCAATCATCTTCTCTGCATCCCACCATGAGCTTCAACGTTGCACTAGGGTCTGCCCTTGACGTAAGTTGCCTGATATTTGGTTTATTTCTCTTTTGTGCATTTATTTGCTCTAACCCCACATTTTTCTACAGTCTATTTTCCTTCTTTCTTAGTTTTGAACTAATATCATGGGTTTTACCACCCATGCTCAGAAAGCAGAGGATGACCTTGCTTGGTCTCAGGCTGAGACTCAGCAGGCGAAGAGGATCGCCGAGTAAGAGAGGAAGATGGCCGATGAGGTGGGGGCCAAACTCGAGGAGATGATGACCGCCAAGGCCAAGGCAAGGAGCAAATTGTCTGAGCTCGAGCATAAAAAATGGTTGGTCGGGTTGACGATGATGAATTTTCTAGCAGTGACAGGGGTTCGAGTTGGTAAGCTGACACACCAAAATAAAGAACATAAAGCCCAACTTAGTGCCACTCAAAGGGAGAGAAAGCTAATTGAGCAGAGTCGGATCTCTTTGATGGCCCAACTTGAGCAGCAGTGGAACCAGTGGTAAGCTGGTCATAAGGAGGGCTTCCGTCAAGGTGTGATGGAAGTATTTCAAAGATCTATTACCCTTATTAAGGAGCACTACTCAGAGATTGACCTCCAATGTCTGTGGTCCTTAGCTACTAGTGGCTTTTTCCATAAAGGGGAAACTTCCGGAGCCCATGATAACAATGTATAAGTGTCTGCTAACGCTGATGGTGACGAGCCCCCTTTGGTCGATGTACCTACCTTTGTTGGGAGTGCCATTATTACAAGCGATGGTAAAGTTACCTCTTTTGCCGATCGGGGGAAAACTAACATGGTAATATCCAATCCCTATTAATAGTATTGGCATCTTAATTTCGGTATAGAGCAATAAAGATACCGTAGGGTTATCCGATTTTAACCCTATTAGAAATATTGTTTTATAGTGAGCATGAGAGATATTAAACTTAATTTGGTAATGTGAGTTGCTCTATGTGTACGGAGTATTGTCTCGCTATATTTATGCGATGTAGGATTCCGCTGCATAGCCAGTGAGATGTCTTGAGATGTCACTGTGGGTGCTGTTAGTTGAGGTGCCTCGTGACCTTCTCACATGTACGGTGCTAGTTGAGTCGTTGCGTGAGTATAAAGCTTTAGGGTTACCATTGGTACAATTTAGAAAGAAAATTGTCGAGCGAGGACTTTACTAGTTTTTGATGTACTGATAGTATTTTATGCATTTATATGCACATGGGAGTTATTATGTTATACAGATTTTGGATATTATTTTTCAAATATGTAAATAAAACTCGCTTGGCAATATTTTATCAGCATATGATGTTAGAAACTATTTTACAGGTTTATATCAGTTTTAGAAGCATGATTTATGCATCTCTTTTAGAATGTACTATCTATGCATAATGTTATTTTATTTGAAATCTTAAATGCACTCACTGAGCTCCTTTAGCTCACTCGTTTTGTGTTTTATGTTTTCTAAATCCCATTTCTAATGCAGGTCTTAGTACGCAAGCTGTTGATTCTCCTATTACTGATTAGTGGGCTAAATCTGTAGATTATTTTTGGAAATGTAAAAGTGCTAAATAGCACTCTTTTGCTTTCTGCATAGTAGTTATAAGCATGTATATTTTGAACTAACAAAAAGAGATTTTGATATTATGATTATCGTTTTTACTTTTTATGAGTATGTTCATTTTGTGATTTAAATGAAATTATTGAGTTGAGTTGGATTGATTTTGGAAAGGACCGGAGGTTCTATTTGGCAGTATTAAGAAGTGGTTTGAAAATAAAAGTGTAATTCTTTGCAGGTTTTGTACTGAATTTTTATAAAAACATGAGAAACTCTACCTGTTTTTCCTTTTTAAAATTAAGATGTCATTTTTATGTATATGCCAAGATTTTTTTAATAATAGCAAGAACTAAAAAAGGGGTTCGCCTCGCAAAATTTCTAAACTTACCTAGTTAAATTCTAAGAAACTTCCGTCAAGGTGCCCGGTAGGGCCGCTGGGACCTACAGTAAAGGGTCTTGGGGTAGGTCCTATCAAACGTTACCGCCCCCGCTGAGCCACATGGAATTGTAGATGTTGCGGCCGCCTCTCTCATTATTGCAGTTTCTTCGTTGACAATGTTCTTGAAGCTGTTCCCATCGTGGACTTAGACATGGCTGGCACCGCTCCTGCAGCTTCAATGATCCCTTTTTCTATGTAGGGGTTTTTTTTGTGATCGCCTTGTAATTGATCAGTGTAATCGTCTTTAAGGAATAGATTATTTTCTCTTTTTCAATGTATGCATGTTCTTTTTTACCTGCTCAAAGGAAATTCGTTTCACCACAATGCAATTCACTAAGATAACTGAACCACTTATAAAAAATTAATCTTGTTAAAACAACCACACCGTTAGTGATAATCATCGATCTGAATAAGACATTTCACAAATGATAATAAAACTTGTAGTTAAATAGGCTAACTATTTTGTCAAATAGCTTCAGTCAGGTCCAAATGACAGTCATTAGTAGTCATCGTTTCCAATAAACTCATGGTACTGGAACCGAACAACTTTAGTTAGGCCGAACAACTTTTTTGTAATTGCCACGATTGTACGAATGCTTTTACTTAAATGTGATCACAAACAGTTTGAAATAAAATCTACTCGGGGCGTCTTATAATGATGCCGATACAATTAAGTAGCTGGGTCAGCCTCGGTGATACATCGGTCGTTAGTGCAATCCAAAGCGAGTAGCCTGGACTATGTTGGGTGGGGAAACCTTCTATACTCTTATAGGGACCGACTCGGTGTAATAACGTTGAATAACTTGTCATGGTTGTTATGGAAAGGCCATAGTGATACCATGGCTTTGCCACAGTCAAACACTTCTTCAATGGGCATCATGGTGTAACATATGGTAATACTATGGAAGCGCTACAACCATTGCTCTATCGAGCTATCCAGGTGCGACGCTGTAGAATGAGCTTAGAATCGGTTATGGCAAAGTGCTATGATGGTGAAAATAGAATAAAAGTCGAACAGGTCACAGCGAAGTGCTCCACCAGTCGAGCTAGTGACGGTGAAAATAGAATGAAGTCGAATCGATAACAATGTCCCGCATAACATGGTGATGCCTTGTTAAAAATGAGGATATCTTTGCGATGACGACGTCGTGAAGATTTCAAGATAGGGCGCTGATAAGGCGTAATTGTATAAACTATTTTATCTTCCTAACTTGATATTTGTTCAATTTATCTCAATAATTGGGCTATTTATGCATATTAATGTTGTTTTATAGCTTGAAGCATTATCGGAGCAAAAATATCGGAAAACGGACGCAAATGAGAGCATTAGAGATAAAAATACAAATTGAGGCACTGTTTGCTACAGTGCAGCGCCGCAGCACTGGATTTCAGCGCCGCGGCGCCAATTGCAGAAAGTGAGCGCCGCGGCGCCGGGACCTGGGCAGCAAAAGTTGACGGGTTGCTGAAAATCAGGAAATCCAAAAGCAACCCTAAGTACGCCCTAATTCCGTGCTCTTACCTATATATTTGCTCAAAACTTACATTTTGGGGGACTCCAGCTCGGACAGCAGCTGGAAACACAAAGAAACACCTAACTTCTAAGTTTGGAGAAATCAAAGAGGAGGGAAGCAAGCTTCAAAAACAAAGACATTTGACAGGGATGTCTTCTTTGCTTTGATTCTTTACTTGTTGTAAGATGTTTAGTTTACATGTATTGATGGAATTAGCTTCAAGATTGTGTAGTTTAATGATGAGCTAATTTCATTCATCTAGGATTACATCCTTGAACTCATTATGTGATTGATTTTAGTTCTCCCTTTTATGATATTAATTCAGCTTTTTGATATATTCATTGTGCTTGTGCTTAATGCTATTTGATTACTTGGCCAGTAGTTAAATTGATCTAGAAATGCTTAAATAAACTTGGCCAGTAGTTAAATTGATTTAGGTATTTAGTCTTAAGCATATTGATGCATGATCATAGTGTAGTACACTTGAGTTTCATATGAGATAGACATATACTCATAAGGCATGTATGGCTCATAAAACTTGTGCTTAATGAATTTTGTTCAATTTATTTATCATAGACATATAGATATTTGATTGGATAGAATATATTTGCTTGACCTGCAAAAGAGGCTTGTGATGTGTTAAGTGTTTTGGTCAATATATCAAGTTGAGAATCAATAAGCATCAAAGAGATCCTGCTGAATTTATTTGCATAATGGGGGATAGTTTGTAATCCTAGGATTTCTCATATTGAATTTAACATGTTAGTAATTTAGTTTATCACTTAGCATAATTAAGTTGTTCTTTTACTTGAGTAGTTTAATCTCATATATTAAATCATTTTCTGGATAATAGTAGAAAGACACCATTTCAGTACTTAAACTAGAAAAGATAAATCATTCTCTGTGGGATCGACACTTTTCTCATCATATATTACTTGTTGCGACAATGTGCACTTGCGCTAATTTGTGTTATAGAAAACACACAACAGGAGCAGTATACTATTTTAGGTGGTTGATGCAAGTCCTCTTGTCCAATAATCTGAGGGTGCCTGTATGGGTGACTCGTTCCGTGTTCCGGTCAATTTTCTCCTCATAAATGTTTATGCAAAAGAAAAAAAGAAACAAAAGAGTTTTCATTTAAGCATGATGTTCATACAGCGAATGGTTACAAATAAAAGCTTAGAGATAGTATTTTCTTACCAGCTCGGCGTTCCATGGTTTTCTGACGGCTCCCCCATTTGTTCCTTCAAGTTCGTACGCCCCTCCTACACGCCTAAGGATCTTGTACGACCTTTCTTAGGTGGGACTCAGAACTATGTCTGCGGGGTTCTTTGTGATGAGCTCCACCCTCTGTAGCACTAGGTCTCCCTCTTTGAAACTTCAGGCCTTGACTTTCCTATTGTAGTATCTGATCACCTTTTGCTAGTAGGCTGTTGCTCGAATATGGGCCCGATCTCTAAACTGTTTGATCGAGTCCATCCCTTCCTTTATCAGGTCATTATTGATGGTTTCAAAAAATTTTAGTACTCAGTAGGTCGGGGTCCCAATTTATGCGGGGATCACTGCTTCACTTTTAAAGGCTACTGAGAATGGCGTCTCGCCAGTAGCTGTCTTACTAGTTGTTTGGAGCGCCCATAGTACCTCTAATAGCTCCTCTACCTACGTTCCCTTTTTTTTCATCAGCTTCTTCTTGAGTATTTTTTTATTAGCTTATTGGAGGACTCGACTTGGTTTTTAGTTTTATAGTGTGCGGGGGAGGAGAACGACAGTCATACTCCCAGTTGTTCGCAGAATTGCTTAAAGTTGTTGTTGACAAATTACTTCCCGTGGTCGGTGATGATAGTGTAGGGGATGTCGTACCAATATATCATACTCCTCCATACAAAATCATGGATACTCTTCTTCGTGATTTTCGATAGTGGCTCAGCTTCTATCCATTTTGTGAAATAGTCGACCGCCATAACCACATACTTGCATGACCCATTGCCTTGGGGGAGTGGTTCAATCAAGTTAAGACCTTACTAAGTGAACGACCATGGTTCGCTCATTGTGGTTAGCTCCCTCGCAGGCGCTTGGATGCTATCTGCCAACCTTTGACATGCGTCACAGCGCTGAACTAGATTTTTAGCTTCTTGAAGGGTGGTATCCCATCGATCATTAAGTATCTAGCGTCCTAGTACTTAATTTTCTAGGTTTCCTTTTTGTTGACCGGAATCATCCTGTTTGAAATATAGTTCTTGATGGGGTCCATCTAGCTTGGCCCCAATTCGATCAGTATGATCTGCTCGCCTTCCAAGGTATTGGGTTTTGACAAGAATTCCACAGGTACCATATGGGGGAGACTAGTATCTTCTGCTGATGCTATTTGGGCAATGATATCCGCTTGATGGTTCTTGGGATCAGCTCCATCTGTATTTCTCTGAATTAACCGGTCAACTTTCATACTATCGTGAGATAGGTAGCCATTCTTTCTTCTCTTGCTTTAAAATTGCCAAGAACTTGATTCTTCGCCAACTGAGAGTCGCTCTTAACTAGTACCTCTTTTACTGCTAATGCTTGAGCCACTCTTAAACTGGCCAAGAGGGCTTCATATTCTGTTTCGTTGTTCGACGTTCTGAATACGAAGTGGATAGCATACCTAATTTCATCTCCTCGGTGCTAATGAGGACGATCCTTGCTCCACTACCTTATGGGTTGGATGCTCTATCAATATATAGTACTCATTTTTTTTAAACTAGCTCAAGGACTTGGTCATTTATCCATTCTCTCATGATTATCTTATATGTGCTTTCGGCTACAAAGTCGGCCAGGGCCTGCCTTTTAATGGCGGTTCGGGGCTTGTAGTGAATGTCAAATTCACTCAACTCTAAATACCATTTAACCAATCGGTCAAACAAAGTTGGGCTTGTGTAGGATTTATCTTAGTGGCTAGTTGGTTAACACCACGATGATATGCGCTTGAAAAGAGGGTCGCAGTTTTCTTTCAATAGTGATTAGTGCAAAAATTAACTTTTCAAGGGGGTATGAGCCTTGAATGAGATATACTCACTTGACCTGCAAAAGAGGCTTGTGAGGATATTAGAGTTCTTGGTTGACATTCATATTGATAGTTCTAAGGGGAGTAGTTGGATTCAAGTGAAGTATTGAGGGATTATTGGAATCCTAGGCATTTGAGTATTTGTGCTATCACAATTGTTCTCTTTGCTCAATTCTTGTAATTATTATTATTTCTTGTTTAGTTAGTTTAGATATCAAAACCATTAAATTGCCAATAGCTTGAATAAGAATAGGAGAACATAATTTTAGTACTTAGCAAGTAGTAATAACAATTCCTCGTGGGATCGACATTCTACTTATCATATATTACTTGTTGTGATAACGTGCACTTGCGTTAGTTTATATTATAGAAATCACACAATAAGCTTTTGGTGCCGTTGCCGGGGAATTATTTATTATTCTTGTTGATACTAATACCAATTCATCTTATTCTTAGTTCAAGCATTTTTCTGTCATTATATATTTTGCTGTCATTAGTTCATTCTTTTGCTTTTTAGTTATTGTGGATTGATATATGATGGCTGGAACATCAAGTTTGTTGTGGGATTTTACAGTACCAAGAGTAAGCGACATCCAGTCAAGCATTCAAATACCTGTAATTGATGTCGATTACTTTGAAATCCAACCAGAGATGATTCAGTTATTGAGAGCTTCAGTGCAGTTTAGTGGGTTGCCAAATGATGATCCTAATGAGCATATTGGAAATGTTTTGGAAATATGTGACCTTTGCAAATACAATGGAGTCTCAGATGATGCAATTCAGCTTCGCCTATTCACATTTTCACTCCGAAATAGAGTAAAGAATTGGTTGAGGTCACTACCACCGGGATCTATAACAACGTAGGATGAGTTAGCGCAGAAATTCCTTACCAAATTCTTCTCACTAGCAAAGACAACGATGATAAGGAATGCCATAACTTCATTTGTGCAGAATGTTGATGAATCTTTACATGAAGCATGGGAAAGATTTAAGAAAATGCAGAGGATATGTCAACACCATAACATCCCAAAATGGTTACTTATGCAAATTTTTTACAATAGTGTGGTTGGACATATGAGGATGATAATTGATGCTACAGCATGAGGTGCATTTATGAATTTGTTTGTTGATGATGCATATGAATTACTGGAAGTGATGGCCTTCAACAACTCTCAATGGACAGTTGACTATGTTACTCCATGCAAGATCATTGAGAGAGTTGTACAAATTACTTATGATTTTTATGGTGGTAACCATCTAAATGGACTATGTGCTGAGCCTATAGATTACCCAGAAAATGGTTACCAACAGCAGCACAACTCTAATTTTGATGCTTATTGTCCAGAATTGGAAAACCAAGCACCACTAGAAATTCTGCAACAATAACAACTTGAGATGAAATCCTTATTAGATGATATGTTCCAACATGTAAGTAGGACAGCTGGGATATTGTGTAGCCAATCTTTATCTCTACAGATGTTAGAAATGGAGGTGGAACAATTGATAAATGCTAGCTACAATCATCCTCAAGATGCATTGCCATGCAATATTGAAAATTTTCCATTGAAAAATGCTGAACACAACAGGGCTATTATTGAGGAGTGTGGGATAAAGCAACATGTAACCAATGAATTAAACAAGTCAAATGAGGATAATCATATGGATGAGGTACAAATAAAAGTAGCAAAAAGAGTACAAGAAGAAGAGTTTCAGCAGCAAAACTTTCTGAGCCACTGTACTCCACAATTTCCATTCTCCATAGAGCTTGAAGTAAAGAACCATGATTTGCATTTTTCCAATGAAATTTTCCATTGCTTCGAGATTGATATGGTGATTTCGGATGATGCTCAACCATCTCTAAAACAGCAAGTACTAGAAGCCATCATGGATCATGCATATTAAGAGATACCGTTGCATAAATTAAATACCAAAAAGCAGCGAAACAAGCTCATCAAGAAGCGGCCAATAGATACCAGCCAACGAGGTTCAATTGTCCGGTCTAAGACAAGGTGGCCGAAGTTGTTCCTTAAAAATTTTCTCATAGAACTTTGGAAGTTGAAGAAAAAGAGTGTTGTTACTTATAGGCGTCGACTGAAGTTCTATAGGCGAGATGGTTCAGATATGCAATTTGATCCACCATAATCCAAAAATGAAGACGTCACGCTGACGACGTTAAATCAAGTGCTTTTTGGGAGGCAACCCAAGTGCATTTCAATTTTTGATTTTAATCGTTTTTGTTTAATGTTGTTTTTCTTTCTTGTGAAATCATGTTTCTATTTCATATCATTGACTACTAATCATTCACTTTGTGACCACTTGATATTTCGAGCACATAGTTAGGATTATTTAGTTTTATGCTTACTTAGAAGACTTTTATGCACAACAAGAATAATTATGGTCAAAAACACGCTAGAACTTGTTTGAGCATCACTCAAGGCAAAATTCTAGGGCATACATAATTAAGGATATGATTTTAGACCATCTTTGGACCGATTGTACCTTTCAAGCCAACCTAAGTATAATTTTAACAGTAGTCACCCCCGTTGAGCCTAATTACTCATTTTTCCTTGCTAACCATATCACTACCCTAGCCTTTACTTTTATTATCCTTCATAGTACCCATCACGCTATAAGTACAGCACTTCTTTTAAGGAGTTGGGTGAACTTTTGTAAATGAAGGGGTGAATTAAAGAAGAGTTATGGGGTTATAAATGTTGGTTGTTCAAATACGAAAAGTTTAAGTTTGGGGGTATAGCGACTTATATGATAAAATAAAATAAAATAAGCAATTAAAAAAATAAATAAATAAAAGAAAAAGAAAAAGAATTTGCTATACCCCTAGCTTAAATGAAAAGAAATGAAAAGCAACAAAATAGCTAAGGAATCAAAGCATAAGTTTGGGGGAAATTGGGTGGAAAACGATGGTTGGGTTTGTGTAACCTTAAGAGGAATGTATGTATATGGTGTAAGTTAAGCCAAAATTGATCCATTTTATCATACCCTCACCTTAGCCATGCATTACAAGCTAACTAAAGTCCTATTTGATCCTTGATTATGTGTTTGTCTACATTAGTAGAGAGTGATGCAAAAAATAAGCATATGAAGTGTTAAATAAAAGAAAAAATCTCATAGAGACCATTTCATTGTCTTATGTGCATAAACTAATCCGAGTGTATGTAACTAATGATTTTGGCTATTCACACACACATCAAGTAAGTCACTTGTGGATATGAATAAGTGTTTGATTAACACGTTGAACGGTTATGATATTTAGAATTTCCTTTAGGATAGTAGTCATGAGAAATTTTTGAGACAAATTACTAATTGTTTTTCGACCCAATGTTTTATATCTTTTTATTGTTTGTTTTCATTGTTGGTGTTATGTGTGTGCCTTCTTACTCGAGGACGAGCAAGTAATTAAGTTTGGGGGTATTTGATAAGGCGTAATTGTATAAACTATTTTATCTTCCTAACTTGATATTTGTTCAATTTATCTCAATAATTTGGCTATTTATGCATATTAATGTTGTTTTATAGGTTTAAGCACTATCGGAGCAAAAATATCAGAAATCGGATCCAAAGGAAGCTATTTGAGATGAAAATCCGAGAATGGACTAAAATGCTTAAAATGTGAACAGTGAAATTTCTATAGTGTAGCGCCAGGGCATTCGATTTGAGTGCCGGGTCGCCACTTCCAGAGAGTAAGCGCCGCGGTATTGAACTCGAATGCCGCAGCACTGAATTATGGGCACTCTTTAAGGGCACTTTTGTCCTCTTTTTTGCAACCCTACCTATATAAAGACCCATTGTTGAGCCAATAGGGGAGAGCAGAAAGAGGGGGTAGTAGAGAGCACGAAAATAAACACTTCATTTGGGTTTTGGAAGCAAGAATCAACAACAATAGGCAAAATCAAGAGGAAGAAGAAGAATTTCTGCATTTTAGAGGAAAAACATCACCATTGCATAAAGAGACATTTCTTCTTCTCTTCAAATTCATATTTGTTATTGATTCCAACATGTATAATGATGTTGTTAGATGCTCTAAACTTATGCTTTCAATTATGAACTAAGTTTTATTGCTAGGATTACAATGTGAACTCAATATGTAGCTTGGATTGATTATTTTTTCTTATTTATCATATTGATATGGAATTGTTCAATTTGTTCTATGATTAATGCTTCTAATTACATGACAATGTATTAGATTGATTAGGGAACCTTAATGAACTTGACAAAGGGAGTTTTGTGTTGGCTATGGATAAATTGATGTATGATCATTGTGTAAAAGCATGAGTTCTATATGAGATAGACATATACTCATATGGTATATATGACCATTTAGAGAATTTAAACTTAATGAATCTTATTTCAATTTGATTATCATAGACATATAGATAGTTAATTGAATGAGATATACTCACTTGACCTGCAAAAGTGGCTTGTGAGGATATTAGAGTTCTTGGTTGACATTCATATTGATAGTTCTAAGGGGAGTAGTTGGATTCAAGTGAAGTATTGAGGGATTATTGTAATCCTAGGCATTTGAGTATTTGTGCTATCACAATTGTTCTCTTTGCTCAATTCTTGTAATTATTATTATTTCTTGTTTAGTTAGTTTGTTATCAAAACCATTAAATTGCCAATAGCTTGAATAAGAATAGGAGAACATAACTTATGTTTACTATCCTCTCCCAAACTAGTTAAAACATTGTTCTCAATGTTTAAATAGAAAGAGATAAAGTATAGGAGACATTACCTGAAAAGCCAGTTCTTCGAAAGAAACAAACTTGAGAGACACTTAAGCAAATATAAACTAAAATGATGATGTTAATAAAAAAAATAAAACAAAAAAATTTTTACAAACGAAGTGTCAAATCTAATTTTTGCTTATTAAGGCCCACTGCCTGAAATTTTTCATTTGCATTGATGGCAGAAATGAGTTCTGTCACGCCGAATGTGAAATAAAATTATATTCCACATCTTGATCAAAAAAAACAAAGTAACCAATCAAAATAGTTATTAACATTCAACAAACATATGGGTTTTCGGTAGATAATCAACTAGGTCTAGGAGGTAATTTGAAATATTTCTTCCAAGGTATCAAAACCACCTAGTAAAGCAATAAAAGCGTCTATATTCTAAAGCATTATTTTGTAAGATTGATATGTGAACTTTCAAGATTGCTTCAATTGATGTTCTTATGTGTATTCTTGGTTTAGATTGAGTTGAATTCTAGTGCGGAGCTTGAAGGAGTCATCAAGTTGAAGAAATTGGCAAGGTAAGAATTAGGATTTTGGGTGATTTGGATGTAGAGACTTCAATTGGTTGTAACTAGGGCATTAGAATGAAATTGGCTTGATTTTGATGCAATTGGAACAAGAAATTGAGAAAAAAAATTGTGTTTGAACATAGGGTGAAATTCTGTCACTTTAGGGAAGTTAGGGATTGAGTTGTTTTTTGGTTGAATTGTGATGTACAAATACTGCATTTTGTAAATTGAATGTATATGGTTGATGGAAAAAATTAAAAATGAAGAAAATGGGACATAATTGTCTATTTTGGAAAGGTGAAGGGCAATTATGTCCAACCAAGTTATAAGACGTTTTGATAATTTTCAAGGTGCCAGATGGTGAATTAGATAAGATTGAATGGCTCTGTAAATGAAAATTGGAAAGTAGTATCCATCCAAGCTTTGTATGCCGATTAGGGCGTTTAGTAGTTAGATGAGATTCTAGTATTTGAATTAGCTCTTAATGTCATTTATGGCGCATAGGTGAAGAAAACCTAGAGCGGTAACAGGAGCAGAAATTCGGAGTGAAATTGAGCTCGGATCGGTTGTGAGTGAAAATCTGTCATTTCTTTTACCTTTCATTTATTATGTTTCCGCATAACGAAAATGTATGTTTTATGTGCTTTTAATGCATAATCATGATCTATGATCTTGATATATATCCATAGATATGCTTTTATATGTTCGGTTTAAGAAACAGTTTTAAAATTACTGCACCCGTTTCAAAGGCCATTATTACCCTCAGATTATAGTGGTGGTGATTGTATTAGACCCGGCCAGTATATCCCATGCACATGGGCAGGTTATGGGGGTTGTGTCACTAACTCCGAGAAGTCAGGATGTCGAGTCATGTGAGTCGTTCTATGTGTACAGGGTATTGTCTCGCTATATTTATGCGATGTAGGATTATGCTGCATAGCCAGTGAGATGTCTTGAAATGTTACTGTAGGGGCTGCTAGTTGAGGTGCCCCGTGACCTACTTACATGGCGGTGCTAGTTGAATCATTACGTGAGTATAGAGCTTTTAGGATAACCATTGGTACAATTTAGAAAGAAAATGGCCGAATGAGGACTTTACTAGTTTTTGATCTACCGATAGCATTTTATGCATTTATATGCAAATGGTAATTATTATGTTGTATAGATTTTGAATATTGTTTTCCAAAGATGTAAATAAAACCTGGTAGGCAAGATTTCATTGGCATATGATGTTAGAAATTGTTTTACAGCTTTATATCAATTTTAGAAGCATAATTTATGCATGTATTTTAGAATTTACTATTTATGCATAATGTTATTTTATTTGAAATCTTAAATGCACCCACTGAGCTCCTTTAGCTCACTCGTTTTGTGTTTTATGTTTTCTAAACCCCTTTTTCAGGTACAGGTCTCAGTACACAAACTGCTGATTCTCTTATTGCTAATTAGTGGGCAAAATCTAAAGATCATTTTTGTATATGTAAATGTGCTAAATAGCACCCTTTGCTTTCTAGATAGTAGTTGTAGGCATGTGTATTTTTTTGTACGTTTTGAACAAATAAAAAAGAGATTTGGATATTTTGATGATCATTTCACTTCTTTATCAGTATTTCAGTTTATGATCATAATGATTTGGCTTGGAAAGGACCAAAGGTCCTATTTTGTAGTATTGAGAAGTGGTTTGGACATAAAAGTGTAATTCTTTGCAGGTTTTGTACTAAATTTTTAGAAAAACAAGGGAAACTCTGCCTTATCTATTTAAAATTAAGATGTCATTTTTATATATATTTCAAAAACTTTATTAGCTATAGCAATAACCAAAAAAGGGTTCGCATCACCAAATTTCTCAACTTATCCAGTTATATTATGAGGAACTTCCATTATGGTGCCTGGCAGGGCCGCTGGGATCTACTATAGAGGGTCTCAGACCATATCGTGTCACTAGTTATACGTTCATGCATGGATGAGACTCGTAATTCTTCCCCTGTTATTTTCTTAGTCAGGTTTTTCATGGCTAAAGCTGTAAGAATAATACCTAAAACTTGACTTCCTCCTAAATGTGTAGCTGTTGACACACACTCTATTAACCTAAGCCTACCCCCTCCATAAATCAAATGAATTTTTCTTGCAGCTAATGCTTTTCTTAGATTGTTTGCTGCTTCTACAAGCACTTTATTTTTCCCAAGATTAGATCTACAAAATACACATATATTTCAAAAATTTTAAACTGAGGTTTCCTCTATATCTACGCTCACCTTTATCTCAATATATAAAAATGAAGAAAATGAGGTGCTGTTTTTATAGAGTACCAAATGATAACAATGATTGTGTTAACCTAACAGTTTGTTAGAAGATATTTAAAAATAAAATATAAAAATTTAAAGATAATTACCTACATGCATTATTTAACCAAAATATTTGAATTTAAGACATCTATATAAGTAGCCCTACTATTCATAAAATATAGGTTGAAATTAAAACATGTGTATTTATAGGTAGTTGTGATTATGGCTCACATCTTCCTCTAATTTTATGTCCAGTAGCAGCTTAAACGCCCTCTATTGGTCGAGGATAAGTTTCCCATCCAATTTTCTTATAAATCGGCAAACAAGGTCTTTTAGAGTCAGATTCATAAGACTATACCATTGATGTTTATTTTTGAATTTATTTCATAAATCGAGAAGGAAGACTATACCTTTCCCATGCTTGATATAAGGTTTCACTGTCTTTTTGGGAGAAAGAAGAAATTTGTTTTCTCAAACCATTATTTTTGTGTTGTGGAAAGTATTTATTAAAAAATACTCGAGTTATTTCTGCCCAGGTTCCTATAGACCTCGGCCTCAAAGAGTATAACCAATTCTTTGCTTTGTCTTTTAAAGAAAAATGGAAAAATTTAAGCCTAACAGTGTCTATGGCTTCAAGTTGGCTATGGACGATGGCAATTACCTCTTCAAATTTTGTAACATGTACATAAGAATTTTCACTATCTAGACCATAAAAAGTGGGCAGAAGTTGTATCATTTCAGGTTTAAAATTCAAATATGGTGTGTTAGGTGAAAATATAATACATGATAGTATAGCTATGCAAGTAAAATGCAAGTAATCTTTTAGGGTCCTAACAGGGTTATCTTCGTGTTAGCGTATTATGTTGGAATTACAAGATGAACTAGATGGTGAATTCTCTTCCCTTACAAATTGTGATGGTGGTTCTAGTTTTACTTTTCTCACAAATCCTTCTCGTTTATCTTTGAGTCGATGCATACATCCTAATATATATTTTTTTTAATGAAGGAAATGCTTAAGAAAAATTAAGAGATAAATAAAACACGACAAGAAATAGAAATGAGTTAGGTGGTAAGATCAACTATGAAATATAAATACAATAAATGAACAAAAGATAATAAATTGTAAAGTACAATAAATAAATTTTAAAAAAAGTACAATAAGTAGATAAAAGAAAATAAAGTACAATAAATAGAGAAAAATAAATTGTAAAGTACAATAAATAAATAAACAAAAACAAAAGTATAATAAGTAAATAAATAAAAATTTAGGCAGTAGAACTGGCCATTAAAATAAAATAAAAATACAATATATTAACTAAAGAAAATAAAGAGCAATAAATAAATAAATAAATAAAAATTAAATACAGTAACTAAAAGAGTACAATAAATAAATAAAAGAAAATAAAGTGTAATAAATAAATAAACTAAAGTGTAGTAAATAAATAAAGTGCGAAGTATTGAAAAAAATAAAAGAAAATGAACTAAGTTAGGCAGTAAAATCTGTCATTAAAATAATAAAAAATATAACAAATTAACTAAAGAAAACAAAATAAATTAGATGGTAGAACTAACCATAAATAATAAAATGAATTACAACAAAAGAAATAAAACTAAGATTTTACAAAGAAAAAAATATACAAAGTTATCGCTTTAGTATTGATAGACGCAATTGACTTTCGCTTAGTGTGTTTCCTCGACAACGACGCCAAATTTTGTTTATGATCAAAATGTAATGCGGCTATCGTAGTATAGATTGAGGTGTCAATCCTGCTAGGAAACTTTTGGCAAAATAGGTTAGTGAAGTAAAATATTAAAGCAGTAGTAAAGGAGAAGATTAATTAATTGGTTTAAGTGGATGAGATAGAATTGTCTATGAATTGAGAAAAATGTCTTATGATGATTTAAGCAAGACTTCGAGAATCACAATTATGCTTTATAAATCTACTCTACACTTTAATTTAATGTTTATAACACAATTGAAAGTTTTACATCCTAAACAATAAATCGAAAGATATATAAAACACAACACATATGATAACAAGTGTATTTGATGTGACTAAACTCTTTGCAAATATTAACACAAATCATGTTCATTTATACAAGTTATCTAAGATCGACAATAAATCATTTTGACAATATTGCAGTAAAAGATCAACTTGAATATCAAAAATTTATTGTCTTTACATATTATCAAAGATTGACAATATATCAATTGATAATATTGCAGTAAAAGATTAACATATAAAACAATGTAACCAATAACAATTATAATTCAACAAGAATCACATAAGAAAAGCATGACTGAAAATATATGAGACATGAGAATTATAACCTCTGGATTATAGAAAATAAAATAGATAAAAGTTTAAGCAAAACCAAACGTATAAACATTTGTACCTCTTGACAACGAATCAAAGTGTAGAAGTAGATTTATTACACATAAAAGTTCACCTCTTAGCCTTGCCAAGAACTCTAGCCTAGATTATAATGCATGTCAATGAGAAGACAAAAAGATAGAATTATCTAATGTTGAAAATGTCCTAATAGTGTCCTTATATAGGTAATTAATGAAAAAATGTTAAGTGTGACATCAATCTTCAATAATTTAGGCTAATAACTCGTTCACCCAGTTACAGTACCTTTTTGATAATGTAAATGACCGATATAGCTTTGTTGGCCAACATGAAAGTTGTAGCATTTTGTCTATTCTTTCCATAGGCACCAGGGTCATATAAATTGGATGAGTATCCAATGAGATATGAGCAAATTCTAAAGATACGTCAGATTTAGGCCAACAACCCTTTTATCCACTTGCAAAATAATTTGGTTTATGATAACGGCTGATTTGGACTTTACCATCAATATAAGAGTTATTAATAATTAATTCAATATTTTACATCTTTAATAATTATATCAATTGTGTACATATTTTGTGAGATACAGTCCAAATATGTGAGTTGGGTCAAGCTAATTGAAAGTTATAGTCCTATTCTATTGTATCTCAAATTTTGGGCTGTAACATGTTAGATTTGGCTTTTCAATTGTTCTTTAAGTTTGTGTAAGATTGAGTTATGTTACTTCCAGTTTAAGAGTTTCTTCATTTCAATTTCTACATTGAGAGTTATGTCCATTTTACCTAAACTTATGCCAATAACATTCATTAATTACAATTTAAGGAGAATACTTTATTTCAAGCTAAAAGTACAAAAATGCTAAAATTAGTGACATTAAATAGTGATTAAATCTCTTAATAAATATGCATTTTTATGTGTTCATCAATTCCCATTCTGTCAACCTTCTCAGATTCCCTAACCTCAACCAGAAGTTCTTATATCTCTTCCACCGACTTTGGGATTCAAAGACTCTTTCTTTTATGTCAATGGCGAAAATGCAAAATGTCTTTCTTACCGTGATTGCATAACAGCTCCTTGCTACCTTCTGATCTCCCAATGCTACTTTGATCCCTTCTCCCATATGGGAATTTTAGCTTCAAGTAATCAATGGATAGAGCTGCATTAGTACTGACCATGAACAGTTGCTCGAGGAGAATTCTATATGGAAATGGGCGGTCCACCACCACGAACCTAGTCATCACCGTCTTCTCATAAGGCCTTTGTCCAATGGTAAGTGGGAGGGTCACTACTCTAATCGGCATCACACAGCTATCCCTGAATCCTTGTAGTGATGTTTGAGTTTCCTTTATGTAGAGGTTCTTCATTTTTAGGTCGTTCAGGATTTCCTTAAAGAGTATGTTGACCGAGCTACCCAAGTTGACAAACACCCTGTTGATCTTCTCTCTCACTACCACTACTTTGATTACAAGGGGTCAGTTATCCCCATAACGACGTACTTGTAATGGGGTGGTTGGCTAAAGGGGATAACTAACCCCTTGAGCATCTTCTTTCGCGAATATGATCGGCACCTCTTATGGTAGCCTCAGCTTATTGGCTAAAGGGGTGTTACACATGACTTGATGTGCCATTATTGAGTACTTAGAGTAGTTCTTCTATTTTTTATTCAAGTCTCCTGCCAACGTGGGTCTTCCTCGAAATAATTGCGACAGAGTTGGCGATCAATGTACTAGTTGGATTGGTGGTTGTTATCTATTGATTTGCCTAAAATTCTTCTAGGTTCTCATTCCTCATCAAGTGGTCAACCTATTTTCTTAGCTCAATACATTCTTTAGTGGCATGCCTAGGACCTTTATACATGTCGTACCATTTTTTAGGATTCGTTTACCGTTCTACTCCTTTCCATTTGAAATTTCTCTATAACAATCCACTATCCCAGATAACTTCGTAGACATCTTTGAGTGGCATAACCAAAGGGACAAAATCCTTAACCTGGGCCACTCTTCTCTCCTCCCCCAGTTGTTCGTTGTTCCTTGGATTCCAAGGCGCCCTTAGAGGGGTGCCTAGTTGGAAATAGTTTGACCCTTTCCATCGGTTTCTGGATCTGTCATTCAGTACATTGTTCCATCAATTACCTAGAGGGTTACACGAGTTCGTAAAATTTCTCCTCTACTAGAGACAATATTCTCCATCCATTTTTTGGTATTTCGACGAAAAGGGCGGGGACCCTTCTCTCCTCTTATGTCTCGCTTCCTCGTGTAACCATATCTTTCCTCGAGGAAGTTCAGCCATGGATCTCTCAGTCTTTTCACCTTCCTCTATAGATATGTATTTTGGTGCTTTATTGTATATTGTTGTGTAGCTTGTGGTACCACTTTTCGCCAGGTGGTACCATAATCTGTTCAATCATAACCCTTTCTTTAGGGCATTCAGGGCAATGGGCTGGTCAAATGCACTTAGCGTAATCACTTTCTTGTGGAACCTCTAGATATAGTCTCCCAAGCTCTTCTCTTAACCTTGTCTAATCTGCTTCAGTGTTCTAGGTCCCTGGCTACTTTGTATGAGCCTAAAAAATGTTGGGCAAATTTATCGGTTAGCTCATTATAGAAGGCAATGTTGCACTGTTTTAATCCCCTGTACTAGAGTAAAGCTAGCCCCTTTAAGTTTATGTGGAAGAACCGACACATTTAGTATTGCCTCAGTCCTACGATGGATAGCAGGTTGGTGACTTAATCTACATAATGATTATGGTTAGTGACTCCTT
Organism: Ailanthus altissimus; assembly: GCA_946807835.1. Lineage (NCBI taxonomy): Eukaryota > Viridiplantae > Streptophyta > Magnoliopsida > Sapindales > Simaroubaceae > Ailanthus > Ailanthus altissimus. The sequence goes on from OX327689.1 coordinate 6,182,179, forward strand.
TGTAAGTGGGCAAATTGGGGAGTAAAAAATCACTCGGGAGCTCTATATCTCTCATCTCGTCTGTTAGTGGTGACCTTCTTTCCCTTTTCGTCCCATTCACGAGAGGCTGGTCTTTCTATTTTCTTTCCGCTAAGAGTCTTTTTAATTTTTCTTCCAAACTGCAGACCTTGCTTTCAAGGCCAAATTCACTTCGTCGGTGCTGTCACAGCTCAATCAATGGCTCTCTCTCTATTGATGGCTCTGAATTTCCAACCAAAAGTAATCCTCCATCATTGTTATGGGGAACAACTTAAAGTAAATCCCTCAAAATAAAAGCCTTTCTTACTTAAGCCCTTAAAAGCCCCAATTCGAAAGCGCCTAAGTCTTATGTAAACGTGTTCCAATATCTTTAATACGAAAGTAATTGGACTTCCTTGTGCGGACATAAATGCCTTTACTTCAAAGGGTCTACAACATCTTTAAATGAGCCTATCGCTTCCTTCTTGGTTCCACTCTTGATTGTGTTTCTATCATGCAGTTGAAACTCTTTATGATTTGTTGATACTCTGCTTTACCCTTATTATAACCTCCACAAGCTTGTCAAAATCACTAAAGCCAATATACAGAGACTGTTGTATAAATGTCACAATGAAAACTATCCTCAAAATTAGTACATTTCTCTTCTTTATAATAATTACCACAGTAGTGAAATGTGAAAGATCTAATAACTTTATGTCATAATGCTCAACAGGCATTGATTCTTAAGTCAGATAAAGAAACTCTTTCCATTTATCCTTCCAATACACTGTAGGAAAGAAGTGGTCATATGATTCATTTCAATGGAATGTACCTCTCTCCACCAATAATGTGGTAAATGATAACTTCTCCTCATCTGAGCACCTCTTTAAATCAAATATACGCTCTACCTTATCTAACTAAAACTCGGCCTTTAAAGGATCTCCCAAACCGTCAAAGTGTATGTTTAAGCCTAATTTTTTATGACTGCATTCACAAGCTGAGCAAGCATATCGACCTTGGGCAGGGTCACAGGCACTTGCTAAATAGATGGAGGTAAATTAAATTATGTTATACCTTTATTAATTGACTCGTTTCGCCCACGATGTCTAAGATGAGGGTTTAGCTCAGTGATGATTCTAGCACAACGTGGCAGCATAATAGTGCTACAAAAATATCATCTCAACTATAATAACTACAACACCGAAATTATGAAAAGAGAAGAAAAGTCTACATAATCTATAACCTATGCTCTAATGCCAACTGAAACTTTAGAGCAGATCTTAACTACTATACCGTGAACATTCATAAACTCTCACTATAAGAGGAATTTTATTGAAATTTTTGCAATCTCCTTTGTTTTTCGGACATCCCAAACATGAAACTTAAAAAAATGAACACTTCTATAAAATCCAACATATGCTACTTTACTTCCAAACTTTCCATTTCTTATCCACAACTCACAACTATTAACATCAAATGAAAAATATATCTATAAACCATTGATCAACAAAGTTATAAGTGTCCTGGAAAATGTTAAAGGCAATATGGCACCAAATACCCAAAAATAGCATAAATCATATCCAAAATCTAAAAGTTTAATACAATAAATTCTTGTAAGTCCAAAAGGATAAAGAGAGTCCATATATCCTACATGTCTTAGAAAATGACTTAAAGCACCATCATGTGACCCACCTCAACTAGTCAGTAAGTTAAGAAAGTCTTAAAGCTCTTGAGAGAGAAAAAAGTGAGAAGTTGAGTTTTTACGGACTCGGTGAGTGAAATAGTTTTAAATAAATAATAAGCATAATAATGATAATAGTAATAATAATAATAATAGACTTTTATATTATAGATAGTAATTTAAACATATATAATGTAAATATTTCAAAATATCATAAGAATCATCATATCTCATTTTATTCATGCTAAAAGTGAACGTTCTACAAAATCTTATATGATCTCATAAATGATTATTTTTATATAAATTATTTCATGTTTAATACATCTCAAGAAAATGAAATATTTCTAAAATCTTATACTATATTAGTACTTAAGGAAAAATCTTGTCGTACCCAGAATACTACTCAAGCAGAGCGTTAAATGTATTGATTTCTATCTCATCTCATATCCTCATCTTACACATACGCAAAGCAAACTAGCTCCAAATAGCAAAGCATCCATACACATGGCTCAAATCCTATGTGTGCACAGACGAGCCTCAAAAGCCTGAATCTCATATATTTATCTTAAGGGAGAAGGGGTACCGCTTAGTGGGTTGAAAGCCACTTCTATTTTGTAAATATAAATCTTAGAACCATATCTCATACTTTATACTTTAATCTCTTAAATCATCTAAACACATTACTACTAATATTTATAATATTACTTATAAATATTTGAGGTGTCAAATGACAATAGAAATGATTTTCTCATAACATAGAAAAAAAAAGCTTAACTTAAATATGGTATAATTCAATGAAATTAATTCAATAAATAATTTTTTTTCAAAAAGCACATATTTAAGTTTAAAAATTATATTTATTATGCTTAAAATTTATTCATTATGCTTCCATAGATTTTATAAAAAGATGCATGATAAATTAATTCTTAAATATACTAAATAAACTATATATGCATGTATATTATAAATCCCACTCATTAAAGGCGATGACGCTAATCGAAAATGAATTCTTGTAACACATCACCTAGGGAACCTACTAAATAAGACAAAATAATTATTTATTAGAACGGAAGTTAATACTCGAATTGATATTTTTAAACACTCATAGAATCTATGCGGACTTTGCGGTTCGGGGTCTAAGTCGTTCCATCTATCGACTATAGCTCCTAAATTAAAGAAAAATAAGAAATTTTGCTAAAAATATAGTGAAATTAAAAATTAGACCCAAAGCAAAGATTATGATTTTTTCAAAACCCAAATCCCTATCTTTTATGAAATCTAACACTCCAACATATATATGTAATGGAAACTTTAAATTAGAGTGACGATCTTGCTCCTAAAACTTTAACATACTCTCTTACACTAACTTTTTTTCTCAAAAATTTCAAATACTTAAAATTTATTTCTAACTAAAACTTTCCAATACTTTAAGATTTTAAATCATACTTAAAATATTTACCCATAACATAATAACTAAAAACCATACTTAAATAAGCAAAAACATTAGAGAACTTAATGAAAAAAACTTGTTTTAGAGAAAAGAGAGCTTCTGACAAAAGGGAGAGAAAATAAATAAGACAAAAGAGAGCTTGTAACACATCACCTAGGGAACCTACTAAATAAGACAAAATAATTATTTATTGGAACGAAAGTTAATACTCGAATTGATATTTTTAAACACTCATGGAATCTATGCGGACTTTACGGTTCGGGGTCTAAGTCATTCCATCTATCGACTATAGGTCCTAAATTAAACTAAAATAAGAAATTTTGCTAAAAATATAGTGAAATTAAAAATTAGACACAAAGCAAAGATTATGATTTTTTCAAAACCCAATTCCTTATCTTTTATGAAATCTAACACTCCAACATATATATGTAATGGAAAATTTAAATTAGAGTGATGATCTTGCTCCTAAAACTTTAACATACTCTCTTACACTAACTTTTTTTCTCAAAACTTTCAAATACTTAAAATTTATTTCTAACTAAAACTTTCCAATACTTTAAGATTTTAAATCATACTTAAAATATTTACCCATAACATAATAACTAAAAACCATACTTAAATAAGCAAAAACATTAGAGAACTTAATGAAAAAAACTTGTTTTAGAGAAAAGAGAGCTTCTGACAAAAGGGAGAGAAAATAAATAAGACAAAAGAGAGCTTGTAACACATCACCTAGGGAACCTACTAAATAAGACAAAATAATTATTTATTGGAACGAAAGTTAATACTCGAATTGATATTTTTAAACACTCATGGAATCTATGCGGACTTTACGGTTCGGGGTCTAAGTCATTCCATCTATCAACTATAGGTCCTAAATTAAACTAAAATAAGAAATTTTGCTAAAAATATAGTGAAATTAAAAATTAGACACAAAGCAAAGATTATGATTTTTTCAAAACCCAATTCCTTATCTTTTATGAAATCTAACACTCCAACATATATATGTAATGGAAAATTTAAATTAGAGTGACGATCTTGCTCCTAAAACTTTAACATACTCTCTTACACTAACTTTTTTTCTCAAAACTTTCAAATACTTAAAATTTATTTCTAACTAAAACTTTCCAATACTTTAAGATTTTAAATCATACTTAAAATATTTACCCATAACATAATAACTAAAAACCATACTTAAATAAGCAAAAACATTAGAGAACTTAATGAAAAAAACTTGTTTTAGAGAAAAGAGAGCTTCTGACAAAAGGGAGAGAAAATAAATAAGACAAAAGAGAGCTTGTAACACATCACCTAGGGAACCTACTAAATAAGACAAAATAATTATTTATTGGAACGAAAGTTAATACTCGAATTGATATTTTTAAACACTCATGGAATCTATGCGGACTTTACGGTTCGGGGTCTAAGTCATTCCATCTATCAACTATAGGTCCTAAATTAAACTAAAATAAGAAATTTTGCTAAAAATATAGTGAAATTAAAAATTAGACACAAAGCAAAGATTATGATTTTTTCAAAACCCAATTCCTTATCTTTTATGAAATCTAACACTCCAACATATATATGTAATGGAAAATTTAAATTAGAGTGACGATCTTGCTCCTAAAACTTTAACATACTCTCTTACACTAACTTTTTTTCTCAAAACTTTCAAATACTTAAAATTTATTTCTAACTAAAACTTTCCAATACTTTAAGATTTTAAATCATACTTAAAATATTTACCCATAACATAATAACTAAAAACCATACTTAAATAAGCAAAAACATTAGAGAACTTAATGAAAAAAACTTGTTTTAGAGAAAAGAGAGCTTCTGACAAAAGGGAGAGAAAATAAATAAGACAAAAGAGAGCTTGTAACACATCACCTAGGGAACCTACTAAATAAGACAAAATAATTATTTATTGGAACGAAAGTTAATACTCGAATTGATATTTTTAAACACTCATGGAATCTATGCGGACTTTACGGTTCAGGGTCTAAGTCATTCCATCTATCGACTATAGGTCCTAAATTAAACTAAAATAAGAAATTTTGCTAAAAATATAGTGAAATTAAAAATTAGACACAAAGCAAAGATTATGATTTTTTCAAAACCCAATTCCTTATCTTTTATGAAATCTAACACTCCAACATATATATGTAATGGAAAATTTAAATTAGAGTGACGATCTTGCTCCTAAAACTTTAACATACTCTCTTACACTAACTTTTTTTCTCAAAACTTTCAAATACTTAAAATTTATTTCTAACTAAAACTTTCCAATACTTTAAGATTTTAAATCATACTTAAAATATTTACCCATAACATAATAACTAAAAACCATACTTAAATAAGCAAAAACATTAGAGAACTTAATGAAAAAAACTTGTTTTAGAGAAAAGAGAGCTTCTGACAAAAGGGAGAGAAAATAAATAAGACAAAAGAGAGCTTGTAACACATCACCTAGGGAACCTACTAAATAAGACAAAATAATTATTTATTGGAACGAAAGTTAATACTCGAATTGATATTTTTAAACACTCATGGAATCTATGCGGACTTTACGGTTCAGGGTCTAAGTCATTCCATCTATCGACTATAGGTCCTAAATTAAACTAAAATAAGAAATTTTGCTAAAAATATAGTGAAATTAAAAATTAGACACAAAGCAAAGATTATGATTTTTTCAAAACCCAATTCCTTATCTTTTATGAAATCTAACACTCCAACATATATATGTAATGGAAAATTTAAATTAGAGTGACGATCTTGCTCCTAAAACTTTAACATACTCTCTTACACTAACTTTTTTTCTCAAAACTTTCAAATACTTAAAATTTATTTCTAACTAAAACTTTCCAATACTTTAAGATTTTAAATCATACTTAAAATATTTACCCATAACATAATAACTAAAAACCATACTTAAATAAGCAAAAACATTAGAGAACTTAATGAAAAAAACTTGTTTTAGAGAAAAGAGAGCTTCTGACAAAAGGGAGAGAAAAGGTAAGCTCATACTTATATATATGTGTATATATATTTTCTTTTGGGCCTTAGAACAAATACAACCCATTTTAAATTTAAATTTAATTTCAATTATGTTAAATATTATAATTTCAAATCTAATTTCAATTTCAATTACCTTAAATGTTAGAATTTTAAAAACAACTTCAATTTCAATTAAACTAAATGTTATAATTTCAAGTCCAATTTCAATTACAATTAAATATTATAGTTCCAAGATTTTTAAATTTAATGGTAGGTTTCTTCAAACGTCGTCCTTGATTCTCGCGATAACCACTTCGTCGTCAGTCATTGATCTTTTTTCGATCATGCGGTTGATAGGAGTTGCGACCCAAGCATCATGTTTTTCTCTTTTCCCGAGTAACATTTAACTAACTAAAGTCCTTTAGGCCGTCCAATTTATTTGAATCTAATGACTTAGGTTACAACCTTCTGAGAAAACCCATTTTTATTGTACCTAAGGATCCGAGGCATTGCATCTTTCGCACCAAGCGCCGTTTGTTTTTCTTGTCGATCCCGCCCATTCATTTCAATTTTGAACGGCCTAGATCTTTTCACTACTACTTATAAATAGTCGTCTTCTTCTTCATATTGTACCTTTTATCACATATTTTTGTTTTTTTGCTGTCACCCTATTGTGTCATCATTGCTTCTCTATCGAATATGCATTCTTGATCTGATGATTTCTTCTCCATCATTCTCAACTCCAGCTTTCTTCAATTCTTCTGGGTATATCTTTGTATTCTCTTTTTGGCTTCTTTTCTTTTATTCTATTTTTTCGGGGACTTGTTTTAGGTTTTACTACTAGCCTTTTATCTATATTTTTCCTATTTTGGTTTTCTTCGTGCTTTTTGGTCCTGATAGTTGTCGTATATTTTAGCTTTTTTAGGCGTGGATGGCTTGTTGCTGTCCATGCCCAGTAACCCATAAGCTCATTTAGAAAGTCTCTTCTATTAGTTGATGTCCTCCAGGATCAATCTAGACCTCTCGAATGTGGACATGGTGGTTAAGGAGGAGGAACAGTCTCTAGAGCTTCTTTTGGTTTGAAGACGCAAAGGGTTCAAGGTGAGTGAGGGAGCTTCTACCTCAGCAGGTAGAGTTCCCTCCTTATCTAAGGTAGCTCTAAATGAGGCCGAGCCAGTCTTGAGTACCAAAGAGGGTGAAGGTAACGATCTCGAGGACCTAATGGCTGGGAAGGGCGTGGAGGTAGTGGAGTATGAGATGAATACCAAATACTGCGCCTCTTGCCTTAATGAGCACGACTTAAACCTTATCAAGCACTCCTATGACATTCTTAAGACGATCACCCTTAGCTTGCCCTTCGAAGAGGATTACCTGAGCAGCCCTACCAATGGCTAGTGGCCATTCATATTGAGTTCTTAAGGCTGGGACTCAAACTTCCCATGCCACGGTATTTTGCTAAGATGTTGGCCGGCCTCGAGATAGCCCCTTCTTAGTTAGGCCCAAACTCATGGAGAGTGCTTGCGGGCCTATTCGTCTTGTGGTCAGTGGCAGGGCAGTTGCCCATCACCACCCCCCCCTCTCCCCGCTATTTTTCAGGAGTTGTGCTACTTGTATCATTTCAGGAGCAATGCCAAGAGCTAGAAGGGGTTCTATTACCTCTCGTTTCATGGCCTTTATAACTTGGTCCCGGGTCGACCGATCTACGTAAATGAATGGAAGGGGAAATGATTTTTTGTTAGGGGATAGTGGGGTCAAAGGGTCTCCAAGAATGGTGGGGGAGAGTGGGTCATCCCTACTACATTTTTTGTAGATGTAGATCCTGATTCTCATGTATGTGTTGACTTAAGTAATCTGCTTAGCCCGACTGACTTTTCTTTGTTTGCCATTTTTCTACAGTTACCTAGGCGATTGACGTGAAAGTTTTCGAGTAGGCCTTTACTCGGATAGGCACAGCGCTTCAGCATATCTGCCTAGTTTAGGAGCTACTATCCCGATCCAACTTTGTCGAATTGAGACTAGTTCCTTCCCTGCCTAAAACCCGAAGTGAGTTTCCATCTTTTTTGCTCCAAAATTTCCCTTCCCGGCCTCTTTTTGTGGTTCATATGTTGTGTAAAATACATGAATGTCTGAGAAAAGAGGTGGTGAAAGGAGGAAGAGGAGTCGAACCAAATGTTCTTCCTCAGGCGGTCGGAGGCCTCTAAACTCTAACAACGTCATGGGTTGCTGTTTAGTTCTGAAAGGTGCCAGGCAAGGGGGCCTTCCCAGGGGAGGGGCTCATCTTCCCCATTTGCTGGTGATCAGGCCCGTGAGGATGGGGCTTCCCAAAGTCTGACTGTCCAGGAGAGGGGTCCGGACTAAAAGGATTCTTCTAGGGAATGAGTTTCCTCTAAGACTCGGCCATAAGACTCTTCTATTATCCAAACGCCGAGTAGAGGGTAGGGCTCTCAAGCTTATCCATCAGCCTAGGTTACACAGGCCGAACGAGCCACCTCTTTGTCGACGTCCCTGAGGAGGGAGGGACAGTCTTCTCATGAGGGGCCCTCATTAATGTCCTCCTTCATTCTGGTCTCAGAGGTAAGGGAGGACTTGGGCCTTTTGCTCCTAATGATGCAGAAGCTATAGAGGTATGTGAAACCTACCTGAGCGGGTTAAGCGTCTTCTCTAGATCCTGCCACAAGCTTCAACATTGCACTAGGGTCTGCCTTTGACGTAAGTTGCCTGATATCTGGTTTATATCTCCTTTATGCATTTATTTTCTCTAACCCTACATTTTCTGCAGTCTATTTTCCTTTTTTCTCAATTTTGAGCCGAGATCATAGGTTTTGTAACCCATGCTCAGAAAGCAGAGGATGACCTTACTCGATCTTGGGCTGAGACTCAGTAGGCGAGGAGGATTGTCGAGTAGGAGAGGAAGAAAACCGATGAGGCGGGGGCCAAACTTGAGGAGGTGATGACTGCCAAGGCCAAGGTAGAGAGCAAATTGTCTGAGCTCGAGCATCAGAAATGGTTGGTTGAGTCAACGATGATGAATTCTCTGGCAGTGGCAGGGGTTTGAGTTAGTAAGCTGACGCACCAAAATGAAGAAGTTAAAGCGCAACTCGGTGCCACTCAAAGGGAGAGAGAGCTAATTGAGCAGAGCCAGATCTTTTTGGTGGCCCAGCTTGAGCAGCAGTGGAACCAGTGGTAAGCTGGTCATAAGAAGGGCTTCCGTCAAGGCGTGATGGAAGTATTTCAGAGATCTATCACCTTTATTAAGGAGCACTTTCAGAGATTGACCTCCAATGGCTATAGTCTTTAACCACTGGCAGCTCTTTCCATGAAGGGGAAACTTCTGAAGCCCATGATGATGATGTACCAGTGCCTACTAACGCTGGTGGTGACGAGCCCCCTTCAGTCGATGTGCCTACCATTGTTGGGAGTGCCACTATTGCGAGCGATGGTGAGGTTACCTTTCTTGTTGACCGAGGGCAAACTAACGTTGTAATATCCAATTCCTATTAATAGTATTGGCCCCTCGATTTCAGTATAGAGCAATAAAGACACCATAGGGTTACCCGATTTTAACCCTATTAGAAATATTTTTTTTTTATGATGAGCATGAGAGATATTAAACTTAATTTGGTAATTTCACCCGCAGTCGGATCGTTAGATGACCCTAGAATGTTTTTAGAATTTTTCTCTATTGGCTTGGAAAATGAAATTTTAAATTACTACATGTATTTTCATTTAAGGGTTATATATGGAACAAGCCTTTGTTGAGAAACACAATCCATGTATTAGAGAATGGACCAATTAGAAACAATCTCATGGATTACCAAGTTGGGAATTTTAGTTAATTCATTGGATTATACTAACTAGATAGCTACAAAGGAGCCAATTACATACTTAGTTTTCAACCCATAAAAAATTAGAAATTTAGAGTAAGTTGAAGGGCAAAATAGTCAATTGATGGAGCACTATATATATGGTAGATGTGTGTAGATGTTTTAAGTGATCAAAAGCACAACAGTTAGAGCAAAAGAGAGCAAATTCGGCCAAGGTGAAGGGGGTGCTGCTATATTGCAATTTTAGTTTTTTTTTCATAATTTTTCATGTTTAATCAAGCTAAAATAAGGTCACATACTAGTTCCTAAGATCAATTAAAGCCTTCAATAGTAAAAATTCAAGAAAAAAATGTAAGAGAAACATTGTTTTGTGAGATTGATATGTGAACTTTCAAGATTGCTTCAATTGATGTTCTTATGTGTACTATTGGTTTAGATTGAGTTGAATGCTAGTGTGGAGCTTGAAGGAGTCATCAAATTAAAGAAATTGACAAGGTAAGAATTAGAGTTTTGGGTGATTTGGATGTAGAGACTTTAATTGGTTGTAATTAGGGCATTAGAATGAAATTGACTTAATTTTGATGCAATTGGAACAAGAAATTGAGAAAAAAATGTATTGGAACATAGAGTGAAATTATGCGACTTTAGTGAAGTTAGAAATTGAGTTGTGTTTTTGTTGAATTGTGATGTATAAATGGTGGCTTTTGTAAATTGAATGTATATAGTTGATGGAAAAATTAAAAATGAAGGAAATAAGACATAATTATCCATTTTAGAAAGGTGAAGGGCAATTATGTCCAATCAAGTTATAAGGCGTTTAATAATTTTTAGGGCGTCGGATGATGAATTAAATAAGATTGAATGGCTCCGTAAATGAAAATTGAAAAGTTATATCCATTCGAGCTTTGTATGCCGATTAGGGCATTTAGTAGTTAGATGAGATTTTAGTGTTTGAATTAGCTCTAAATGTCATTTATGATGCGTAGGTGAAGAAAATCGAGAGCAGTAACGGGAGCAGAAATTCGGAGCGGTTGTGAGTGAAAATTTGTCATTTCTTTTACCTTTCATTTATTATGTTTTCGCATAACGAAAATGTATGTTTTATACACTTTTAGTGCATAATCATGATCACGGGAGCAGAAATTCGGAGCGGTTGTGAGTGAAAATTTGTCATTTCTTTTACCTTTCATTTATTATGTTTTCGCATAACGAAAATGTATGTTTTATACACTTTTAATGCATAATCATGATCTATGATCGTGATATATATCCATAGTTATGCTTTTACATATTCGGTTTAAAAAATAGTTTTAAAATTGCTGCATCTATTTCAAAGGCCATTATTACCCTCAGATTATAGTGGTGGTGATTGTATTAGACCCGGCCAGTATATCCCATGCACATGGGCAGGTTATGGGGGTTGTGCCACTAACTCCGAGAAGTCAGGATGTCGAGTCATGTGAGTCGTTCTATGTGTACAGGGTATTGTCTCGCTATATTTATGCGATGTAGGATTCCACTGCATAGCCAGTGAGATGTCTTGAGATATCATTGTGGGTGCCCCGTGACCTACTCACATGTGCGGTGCTAGTTGAGTCGCTGCGTGAGTATAGAGCTTTAGGGTTACCATTGGTACAATTTAAAAAGAAAATGGCCGAGCGAGGTCTTTACTAGTTTTTGATCTACAGATAGCATTTTATGCATTTATATACACATGGTAGTTATTATGTTGTACAGATTTTGGATATTGTTTTTCAATGATGTAAATAAAACTTGCACGGCAAGATTTTATCGGTATATGATGTTAGAAACCGTTTTATAGCTTTATATCAGTTTTAGAAGCATAATTTATGCATGTCTTTTAGAATTTACTATCTATGCATTATGTTATTTTATTTGAAATCTTAAATGCACTTACTGAGCTCCTTTAGCTCACTTGTTTTGTGTTTTATGTTTTCTAAACCCTCTTTCTAGTGCAGGTCTTCGTATGCAAGCTGTTGATTCTCCTATTGCTGATTAGTGGGCCAAATCTCAAGATCATTTTTGGAAAAGACCGGAGGTTCTATTTGGCAGTATTAAGAAGTGGTTTGGAAATAGAAGTGTAATTCTTTGTAAGTTTTGTACTCGATTTTTAGAAAAACAAGAGAAACACTGCCTGTTTTTTCTTTTTAAAATTAAGATGTCATTTTTATGTATGTGTTAAGATATTTTCAATAATTGCAAGAATTAAAAAGGGGGTTCGCCTTGCAGAATTTCTCAACTTACCCAGTTAAATTTTGAGGAACTTCTATCATGGTGCCCGGCAGGGCCACTGGGACCTACAGTATAGGGTCTTGGGGTGGGTCTTATCAAACATTACCGCCCCCTCTAAGCCACAAAGAATTGTAGATGCTGCGGCCGCCTTTCCCGTTGTTACAGTTCCTCCATCGGCAATGTTCTTAAAGCTGTTCCCATCGTGGACTTGGACATGCCTGGCACCGCTCCTGCAGCTTAAATGATCTATTTGCCTATGTAGGGTTTTTTTTTTGTGATCGCCTTGTAATTGATCAGTGTAATCGTCTTTAATGAATGGATTATTTTCTCTTTTTTAATGTATGCCTGTTCTTTTTTACCTGCTCAAAGTAAATTCGTTTCACCATAGCGCAATTCGCTAAGATAACTGAACGACTTATAAAAATTAGTCTTGTTAAAACAACCACACCGTTAGTGATAATCATCGATTTAATAAGACATTTCACAAATGATAATAAAACTTGTAGTTAAATAGGCTGACCATTTTGCCAAATAACTTCAGTCAGAACCGAATGATAGTCATTAGTAGTCATCGTTTCTAACAAACTCATGGTACTGGAACCAAACAATTTTAGATGGGCCGAACAACTATTTTGTAATTGGCATGGTTGTACGAATGCTTTTACTTAAATACGATCACGAATAGTTTGAAATAAAACCTGCACGAGGCGTCTTGTAGTGATGCCTGATACAATTGAGTAGTTGGGTCGGCCCTGGACTGTGTTGGGTGGGGAACCCTTCTATACTCTTGTGGGGACGAACTCAATGTAATAACATTGAATAGCATGCCATGGTAGCTGTGGAAAGGCCATAGTGATACCGTAGCTTTGCCACGGTTAAACACTTCTTCAATAGGCATCATGGTGTAACCTATGGTAATGCTATGGAAGTGCCACAACTGTCGCCCTATCAAGCTATCCAGGTGCGATGCTGTAGAATGAGCTTAGAATCGGTCATGGCAAAGTGCTATGATGGTGAAAATATAATGAAAGTCAAACAGGTCATAGTGAAGTGCTCCACGAGTCGAGCTAGTGACGGTGAAAATAGAATGAAGTCGAACCGATAACAATGTCCCGCGTGACATGGTGATGCCTTGTCAAAAATGAGGATATCTTTGCAATGACGACGTCGTGAAGATTCCAAGATAGAGCGCAGTGTGCCATTTCAAGCGGTTTAATGCAAGCCCTCTTGTCCAATAATCTGAGGGTGCCTGTATGGGTGACTCGTTCTATGTTCTGGCCAATTTGCTCCTTGTAAATGTTCATGCAAAAGAAAAAAAGAAACAAACGAGTTTTTATTTAAACACGATGTTCATACAGCGAATGGTTACAAACAAAAGCTTAGAGATAGTATTTTCTTAACAACTCGGCGTCCCATGGTTTTCTGATGGCTCCCTCATCTATTTCTTCAAGTTTGTACGCCCCTCCTACAGGCCTGAGGATCTTGTACGGCCCTTCCTATATGGGACTTAGAACTCTGTCTGTGGGGTTCTTCGTGATGAGCTCCACCCTCCGTAGCACTAGGTCTCCCTCTTCGAAACTTCAGGCCTTGACCTTCCCGTTGTAGTATCTGGTCACATTTTGCTAGTAGGTTGCTGCTTGAATTTGGGCCCGATCTATAAACTGTTTGATAGAGCCCAGCCCTTTCTTTATCAAGTCATTATTGACGGTTTCAAAAGAATTTAGTACTCAGTGGGTCAGGGTCCCAATTTTTATAGGGATCACTACTTCACTTCTAAAGGCTAATGAGAACGGTGTCTCATCAGTGGCTATCTTACGAGTTGTTCGGAGTGCCTATAATACCTCTGGTAGCTCTTCTACCCATGTTCCCTTTTTCGTCAGCTTCTTTTTGAGTATTTTTTTTAATTAACTTGTTGGAGGACTCAACTTGGTTGTTAGTTTTAGAGTGTGCGGGGGAGGAGAACGACAGTCGTACTCTCAGTTGTTCACAGAATTGCTTAAAGTTGATGTTGACAAACTGTTTCCCGTGGTCGGTGATGATAGTGTGGGGGATTCCGTACCAATATATCATACTCCTCCATACAAAATCATGGATACTCTTCTCCGTGATTTTCCATTGTGCCTCGACTTCTATCCATTTTATGAAATAATCAACTGCCACGACCACATACTTGCATGACCCCTTGCCTCGGGAGAGTGGTCCGATCAAGTTGAGCCCCTACTAAGTGAATGGCCGTGGTTTGCTCATTTTAGTTAGCTCCCTCGCAGGTGCTTGGATCTTATCTGCCAACCTTTGACTTGCGTCACAGCGCTGAACTAGATTATTAGCTTCTTGAAGGGCGGTGGGCCAATAATAACCGGTTCAGAAGACTTTGTTAGCCAAAGATTTCCTCCACAAATGGTTGCCGCACATCCCTTTGTTAATCTCCCTCAAGACCTACTCTGCCTCCAAAGGGCCCAGGCACCTCATGTAGGGGTGAGAGAAAACCCTCCAATATAGTATCTCATCGATCATTGAGTATCTAGCGGGCTAGTACTTAATTTTCTTGGGCTTCCTTTTTGTCGATCGGAATCATCCTGTTTGAAATATAGTCCTTGATGGGGTCTATCCAGCCTGGCCCCGATTCGATCAGCATGATCTGCTTACCTTCTTAGGTATTGGGTTTTGACAATAATTCCATAGGTACCATATGGGGAGACTGGTATCTTCTGCTGACATTATTTGGGCGATGATATCGGCTTGATAGTTCTTTGGATCAGCTCTATCTGTATTTCTCTGAATTGACCGGTCAACTTCCATACTATCGCGAGATAGGCGGCCATTCTTTCTTCTCTTGCTTTGAAATTGCCATTAACTTGATTCACCGCCAACTGAGAGTCACTCTTAACTAGTACCTCTTTTACAGCTAATGCTTAAGCCACTCTTAAACTAGCCAAGAGGGCTTTGTATTCTGTTTCATTGTTCGACACTTTGAATATAAAATGGATAGCATACCTAATTTCATCTCCCTCGATGCTAATGAGGATGATCCTTGCTCCACTACCTTGTGGGTTGGATGCTTTATCAATATATAGTACCCATTTTTTCAAAACTGCCTCAAGGACTTGGTCATTTATCCCTTCTCTCACGATTATCTTATATGTGCTCTTGGCTACAAAGTCGGCCAGGGCATGCCTTTTAATGGCGGTTCGAGGCTTGTAGTGAATGTCAAATTCACTCAACTATATATACCATTTAACCAGTCGGTCAAACAAGTTGGGCTTGTTAGGATTTATCTTAGCGGCTAGTTGGTTAACACCACGATGGTATGTGTTTGAAAATAGGGTTGTAATTTTCTTTCGGGCGTGATTAGTGCAAAAATTAACTTTTCAGGAGAGTATCGAAATTCTAGCCCGATGAAATTGAGCAGGGTCTTCGCCGGGCTAGAATCCTGATACCACCCTGATAAGGGCAAATTTGTCATATATTTTCTCATATTTTATTATTGATATTTTATTATTTTATGAGAATAGATGGCTATTTATGTGCTTTATTGTTAATTGTAGGGACTTGAACGAATTATGAGTCTAGCGCCCCCGCGCCACAAGTATTTTCGCCCCAGCGCTGAAATAGTGATCGAAATAAGAAAAACGACCTGCTTAAGTCGCGTCTAGCGCCCCAGCGCCGAAGAGTCACCGCGCCAGCGACGATACATCGCCCCAGCGCTATTAACATACTGCGCCAGCGGTAAAGCCGTTTTCATGTAGCGCCCCAGCGCCAAGATCCCACCGCTCCAGCGGTGAAAGCTTTTTCACGCGTCGCCCTAGCGATAACTTTATAGCGTGCCAGCGGTAGTGCGAGTCCTAATCCGACGAGAATTGAGATTTTCAAGCTCATATCAATCCCTATATAAAGCCACTCGTTCCCAGCCTTCAAGGAGGTATCCAAGACGACCCAAGAGCACCAAGAATACAGAGCACGAGTCTTGGAGAGCAATAGAAGCTCAATTGAAGCATCTTTAGAGAGAGATACAAGACGTTCTTCGGCATCAAGAGTTCATAGGCAGCGTAATTAAGAGCAATTCGACGTCTATATCGGTTTGCTAATAATTGTATCATGATTTATAATTATTTTTACTGCTGTTCTCTTGTAGCCATGAGCTAACTTATTTTCTAGGGTTAATATTTGAACTCAATATGTGCACTTAATTGCCATATCTTTTAGTATTTAATAAACTTAGTCTTTTATTATTTAAATTACTTGTGTTTAATGCTTCAATATATCTGGCCAATATATGGTGAATGAATTGGTAATATTTTGATAAACTCGGAAGAGGAATCAATATATTTAGACCTAGGTAATTTGATGCATGATTGTAGAGTAACATTCAATGTTGCATATGCAAGTTTCAACTTAGGATAGGAATATACCTAATTGGCATGTATGATCAATAAGACCTAATCTTAATGAATCTTAATTTATTACAAGTACCATAGGAATATAGGTATTTGGTAAACTAAGATATACTTGCATGACCTTGGAAGAGGCTTGTGAATACATTAGTGTCTTGATCAATAATAAAGACTAAGTGAGTTAAATATTAGAGGATTAATCATTAGAAACATATTGAGGGATAATATTAATCCTAGGTTTTCTCTACGTTGCTATCTTTAAATCTCATTGCATTGTGTTTTTGCTTTTATATTTCTTACATTCATTCTTAGATTTTTATTTTTCTGAATAATTATTAGGAAGATAGAATTTTAGTAATTGGTTAAAAAGAAAGAATTATCCCTGTGGGTTCGACATCCGACTTATTTAGTCCCTTTATTACTTGCATACGATAGTGTATACTTGCACTTAATTTATGATATAGAAATATCACATCACACCCCCCTCCTCCCTACCGAGGACTGAGCTGATAGCTCATTCTAAGACTCCAAGGTATACCATTAACGACTCTCCTTGCATAGGAATTGCCAGGTGTACTAGTTTAGAGAGGTATGCCTTTAGCTACTGGAAGGCTAGTTCCCACTTTTTGGTCCACCGATCCTCCCCTTTTTTTTTAATGGCCTAAAAAAAGGTAAAGCAATTATCAGTGGCTTTGGTGATGAATCTGTTTAGTACCGCGATCCTACTGGTTAGCCACTGGATCTCTTTCACTGTGCTTAGAGACTTCATTTCTAAGATAGCTTTGAATTTATCCGGATTGGCTTCTATTCCCTGTTGGCTTACCATAAAGCCTAAGTATTTTTTGAATTTTACCTCGAAGACGCACTTCTCAGGGTTTAATTTCATTCCGTTCTCCCTTAACACCATGAAGGCTTCTCTAAGGTCGGCCATATGGTCCACTTCTTTTACTAACTTGTCTATCATATCATCTACGTAAACTTCTATATTTTTTCCAATCAAGTTTTTGAAAAGGTTGTTTACCAATCTTTGATAGGTGGCTCCTAAATTTTTTAATCCGAATGGCATCACTTGGTAGCAAAAGGTCCCTTGGTGGGTGACAAAGAACATTTTTTCCTGGTCAGGAGGGAACATCGAGATCTGATTATAGTTAGAAAAGGCATCCATAAAACTTAATAGCTTGTGTCCTGCAGTTACGTCCACTAGTTGGTCAATCTTCGAGAGGGGGAAACTATCTTTGGGGCTCAGATCAGTGAAGTCAACACACATCCTTCACTTTTTATTTGCTTTCTTTACCATCACCACGTTGGACAACCATTCCGGGTAGTAGACCTCCTGTATGAACCGTGCCGCCAATAGTTTTTCCACCTTTTCCACTACAGCTTTGTTTTACTCCTAATCAAATATTCTTCTTTTTTGCTTGACTGGTCGAGATGTAAGGCATATAGTCAGATTATGGGAAGCCAGTCTTGGGTCAATTCCGTCATGTCTCAGTAGGACCAGGCGAAGATGTCTGAAAACTCTCGAACTAAATGGGTCAGCTCTTGCTCGACCTCTAGCTTCAGCCGAGTTCCTATTTACGATCAAAATATAATGCGACTATCATAGTATAGATTGAGGTATCGATCCCACAAGAAAGCTTTTGACAAAATAGGTTGGTGAAGTCAAATATTAAAGCCGTAGTAAAGAAGAAGATTAATTAATTGGTTTAACTAGATGAGATAGAATTGTCTATGAATTGAGGAAAATGTCTTATGATGATTTAAGCAAGACTTCGAGAATCACAATTAAGCTTTATAAATTTACTCTACACTTTGATTCAATGTTTATAACACAATTGAAAGTTTCACATCCTAAACAATCAATCAGAAGATATGTAAAATACAGCACATTTGATTACATGTGTATTTAATGTGACTAAACTCTTTACAAATATTAACACAAATCATGTTCATTTATAAAGTTATCTAAGATTGAAAATATATCATTTTGACAATATTCCAGTAAAATATCAACTTGAATATCAAACATTTATTGTCTTTACATGTTATCAAAGATTGACAATATATCAATTGATAATATTGCAGTAAAAAATTAACATATAAAATAATGTAACCAATAATTATTATAATTCAATAAGAATCACATAAGAAAAGTATGACTGAAAATATATGAGACATGAGAATTATAACCTCTGGATTATAGAAAATAAAATAGATAAGAGTTTAAGCAAAACCAAATGTATAAACATTTGTAGCTCGTGACAACGAATCAAAGTATAGAAGTAGATTTATTACACTTAAAAATTCATCTCTTAGTCTTACCAAGAACTCTGGCCTAGATTACAATGCATGTTAATGAGAAAAAAATAAGAGAGAATTATCTAATGTTAAAGAGGTCCTAAGAGTGTTCTTATATAGGCAATGAATGGAAATATGTTAAGTGTGACATCAATCTTCAATAATTTAGGCCAATAACTTGTTCACCCACTTGCAGTACCTTTTTGATAATGTAAATGATCGATGTAACTTTTTTGGCCAACAATAAAGTGGTAGCATTTTGTCTATTCTTTCCATAGGCACCAGGTCATGCAAATTGGAAGAGTATCTAATGAGATATAGGAAAAATTCTAAAGATACGTCAGATTTAAGCCAACAACCCTTTTACCCACTTGAAAGATAATTTGGTCCATGATAACGGTTGATTTGGATTTTACCATCAATATAAAAGTTGTTGATAATTAATTCAGTATTTCATAGCTTTAATAATTATCTAATTGGATACATATTTTGTAAGATACGGTCCAAATATGTGAGTTGGGTCAAGCTAAGCGAAAGTTGTAATTTGATTATATTGTATCTCAATTTTTGGCCCATAATATATTAGATTTGGCTTTTCAACTGCTCTTTAAATTTGTGTAAGATTGAGTCATGTTACTCTAGGTTCAAGAATTTTTTCATTTTGATTTTTACATTGAGCGTTATGTCTATTTTATCTAAACCTGTGCCAATAACATTCACTAATCACAATTTAAAAAAATATTTTATTTTAAGCTAAAAGTACAAAAATGTTAAAATTAGTGACATTAAATAGTGATTAAATCTCTTAATAAATATGTGTTTTCATGTGTTCATCACAGCCCTCAACCAATTTATTGCTTGTCTTTAGCAATACAAGCATAAATAGAATATGTAAAACTATCTAAGCATTTCAAACAAAAAGTCAGTTCAAGATCACTATTGCTATTTTGGTTTTCTCAATTATAATTTTCAAAAATTGTGTATGTGTGAACTAAGCCGTAAGCATCTTACTATAAACCACAACAGATATAGTCTTGAGAATTTCTCCAAGTAAAAGCCTCAACTCCATATCCTTACATGTGTATGACTGTTTAAAAGGTTATAATTTCTCTCATAGAGTTGGAAAACAGTTAATCACTCAAGAAAAAGTTAATTTTAAGGACAGACAGGCAAACTAACATTGATCCAAAGATAAAAAAATCAATCGTTTAGAAATCAATCATTCTTGATATGTACTAGCTGTAAGACTTCAATTGTCTTGTGAGAATAATACAAATATAGTTTAGTGAGAAAACTGATTTACAAGATATTTGCTTCTAAACATGAATAAAGATTTTATTAAACTGAATTGATTCTTCTTTTTTTTTAATATATATATTTTTTTCTTTCTTTTATATATATATATATATAATTTTTTTTTCTCTTTTTTTTCTTTTTTTTTTAAAGACTATAAGGAAGCATTACAAAATAAAAAAAAAGTTTCTCACCAAAATATATTATACACAAATGCAATCAACTTATTCCTTAATTCAAATAATATCAATCTAAACAAAAATTAACCAATTCAAAGTATCAATAAAGGTTCATAAGCTGTTTTCTCAACCTTTTCACTTACTCACAAACGATATATGAGATTAGAAAAATATATACTTAAACATGAAAATTCTCTTGACTATATAAATTGAATCATCTGTCTTACCACATGGCTTAACATTGTGCTAAAAAATATTTTGAAAGTCATTCTTTAGTAACCTAAATAGAAACAGTGACTCAACCTAAACAATTTTGAAATCATACCTAGGCAGAAAAGCAAATTCTTTTATACAAAAATTACCAAGACTACAACCAATAAACAACAACACATGAAATATAAAACAAAACAACAAAAAGTTAGTTAAAATGCATTTTAAAAGTTAGAAATAAAACTCCTTACTCTGCCATTCTAATTTAACCTAGAATGCGTCTCAAAAGTTCAAGAATGAACTCTTTACTTTGCCATTTTAATCAAATGTCGGACCACAAAATTTTTCTTTTTTAGAATGCAAAATGCAAGTTATGTCTACTATCCTCCCCCAAACCAATTGAAACATTGTCCTCAATGTTTAAATAGAAAGAGAGAAAGTATAGGAGACATTACCTGAAACGCCAGTTATTCGAAAGAAATAAACCTGAGAGACACTTAAGCAAATATAAACTAAAATGATGATGTTAATAAAAAAAATAAAACAAAGAAAAATTTACAAACGAAGTGTCAAATCTAATTTTTTGCTTGTTAAGGCCCATTGACCAATCGATTCGAGTTATTACTGAGTCAAGTTCGTAGGTAACTGCCTAAAATTTTTCAATCAATTCATCTGCATTGGTGGTAGAAATGAGGATTTGTCACGTCGAATGTGAAATAAAATTATGTTCCATAGCTTGATCATAAAAACAAAGTAACCAATCAAAATAGTTATTAACATTCAACAAACCTATGGGTTTTCGGTAGATATTCAACTGGGCCCAATAGGCAATTTAAAAAATTTCTTCCAAGGTACCAAAACCACATGGTAAAGCAATAAAAGCATATGTATTGTAAAGCATTCTAGTTGTTATATCCAATCCCTATTAATAGTATTGGCGTATCGATTTCGGTATAGAGCAATAAAGATACCGTAGGGTTACCCGATTTTAACCAGATTAGAAAAAAAATTTATGATGTACGTGAGAGATATTAGACCTAATTTAGTAATTTCACATACATTAAAAGCGTTGGACGACCCTAGAATATTTTTGAAATTTTTCTCTATTGGTTTGGAAAAGGAAATTTTAAATTACTACATGAATTTTCATTTAAGGGTTATGTATGGAACACGCTTTTGTTGAGAAACACAATTCATATATTAAAGAATGGACCAATTAGAAACAATTTCATGGATTGCCAAGTTGGAAATTCTAGTTAGTTCCTTGGACTATTCTAACTAGATAGTTACAAAGGAACTAATTACATATTTAGTTTCCAACCAATGGCAATTTAGAAGTTTTGAGCTAGTTGATGGGTAATTTGATCTTTTGAAGGAGCACTATATATATGGTAGAAGTGTGTAGATTTTTCAAGAGAATAAAAGTATAACACTTAGAGCATAAGAGAGAGCAAATTCGTGCAAGTGAAGGAGTGGCTGCTACAGTGACATTTCAAGTTATTTTTTTTATGATTGTTCACATTTAATCAAGTTATAAGAAGGTCAAGTATAAGTTTCTAAACTCAATTGAAGCCTTCATTAGTGAAAATTCAAGAAAACAAGGTAAGAAAAGTATTGTTTTGTAAGATTGATATGTGAACTTTCAAGATTGCTTCAATTGATGTTCTTGTGTGTATTCTTGATTTAGATTGAGTTGAATTCTAGTGTGGAGTTTGAAGGAGTCATCAAGTTAAAGAAATTGGTAAGGTAAGAATTAGGGTATTGGTTGACTTGGATGTAGAGACTTCAATTGATTGTAATTAGAGCATTAAAATGAAATTGGCTTGATTTTGATGTAATTGGAACACGAAATTATGAAGAAAAAAAAGTGTGTTGGAACATAGGGTGAAATTCTGTCACTTTAGAGAAGTTAGGGATTGAGTTGTGTTTTGGTTGAATTGTGATGTATAAATGGTGCCTTTTGTAAATTGAATGTATATGGTTGATGGAAAAATTAAAAACGAAGAAAATGAGACATAATTGTCCATTTTGGAAAGGTGAAGGGCAATTATGTCCAACCGAGTTATTAGGCATTTAATAATTTTCAGGGCGCTACATGGTGAATTAGATAAGATTGAATGGCTCCATAAATAAAAATAAGAAAGTAGTATCCATCCGAGCTTTGTATGGCGATTAGGGCGTTTAGTAGTTAGATGAGATTCTAGTGTTTGAATTAGTTCTAAATGTCATTTATGGCGCATAGGTGAAGAAAATCAAGAGCAGTAACGGTAGCAGAAATTCAGAACGAAATTGAGCTCGAAGCGATTGTGAGTGGAAATCTGTCATTTCTTTTATCTTTTATTTATTATGTTTCTATATAACGAAAATGTATATTTTATGCGCTTTTAATGCATAATCATGATTTATGATCTTGATATATATCCATAGATATGCATTTACATGTTTGGTTTAAGAAACAGTTTTAAAATTACTTAACCCGTTTCAAAGGCCATTGGTACTCTCAAATTATAGTAGTGGTGATTGTATTAGACCCGGCTGGTATATCCCGTACATATGGGCAGGTTATGGGGGGTGTTTCACTAACTCTGGAAAGTTTGGATATCAAGTCATGTGAATCGCTTTATATGTACAGGGTATTGTCTCACTATGTGTATGCGATGTAGGATTCCGCTGCATAGTCAGTGAGATGTCTTAAGATGTCACTGTGGGTTCTACTAGTTGAGGTGCCCCGTAACCTACTCACGTGTACGGTGCTAGTTGAATCGCTGCGCAAGTATAGAGCTTTAGGGTTACTATTGGTACAATTTAGAAAGAAAATGGCCGAGCGAGGACTTTACTAGTTTTCGATCTACTTATAGCATTTTATGCATTTATATGCACATGGTAATTATTATGTTGTACAGATTTTATATATTATTTTGCAAAAATGTAAATAAAACCCTCTCGACAAGATTTCATTGGCATATGATGTTAGAAACCGTTTTACAGCTTTATATCAGTTTTAGAAGCATGATTTATGCATGTCTTTTAGAATTTACTATCTATGCATAATGTTATTTTATTTAAAATCTTAAATACACCCACTAAGCTCCTTTAACTCACTCGTTTTATGTTTTTTAAACCCCCTTCTCAGGTGCAGATCTCGGTACGCAAGCTGCTGATTCTCCTATTGCTAATTAGTGGGCCAAATCTAAATATCATTTTTGTATATGTAAATGTGCTAAATAACACCCTTTGCTTTCTGAATAGTAGTTGTAGGCATGTGTATTTTTTTGTACATTTTGAACCAACAAAAAAGAGATTTTGATATTTTGATGATCGTTTCACTTTTTTATCAGTATTTCAATTTATGATTATAATGAAATTATTAAGTTGTGTTGGATTTGGCTTGCAAAGGACTAGAGGTCCTATTTGGTAGTATTGAGAAGTGGTTTGGAAATAGAAGTGTAATTCTTTGCAGGTTTTGTACTAAATTTTCAGAAAAACAAAGGAAACTCTACCCCCTTTTTTTAAAAATTAAGATGTCATTTTCATGTATATTTCAAAAAATTTCTCAACTATAGCAAAAATTAAAAAGGGGTTCGCCTCACCGAATTTCTCAACTTACCCAGTTATATTTTGAAGAACTTCCATTAGGGTGCCCGACAAGGCCGCTGGGATCTACTGTAGAGGGTCTCGGACTGGGTCCTGTCACTAGTTATACGTTCATGCATGGATGAGACTCGTAATTCTTCCCTTATTATTTTTTCAGTCAAGTTTTTCATGGCTAAAGCTGTAGGAATAATATCTAAAACTTGACTTTCTCCTAAATGTATAGCTGTTGACACACACTCTATTAACCCAAGCCTACCCCCTCTATAAATCAAATGAATTTTTTTTGCAGCTAATGCTTTTCCTAGATTGTTTGCTGCTTTTGCAAACACTTTATTTTCCCCTAGATTTGATCTACAAAATACACATATATTTCGAAATTGTTGAACTGAGATTTCCTTTATATCTACACTCACATTTATCTCAATATATAAAAATGAAAAAATGAGGTGTTGTATTTATAGAGTACCAAATGATAACAATGATTGTGGTAACCCGACAATTTTTCAAAAGATATTTAAAAATAAAACACAAAAATTTAAAGATAATGACCTACATGCATTATTTAACCAAAAGATTTGAATTTAAAACATCTATATGAGTAGCCCTACTATTCATAAAATAAAGTTTGAATTAAAACACAGGTATTTACAGACAGTTGTGATTGTAGCTTACATCTTCCTCTAATTTTACCCCCAGTAGCAGCTTAAACGCCCTTTATGGGTCGAGGATAAGTTTCCCATCCAATTTTCTTATAAATTGGCAAACAAGGTCTTTTAAAGTCAGATTCTTGAGACTATACCGTTGATGTTTATTTTTGAATTTTTCATAAATTGAGAAGTTCACATTGTACTAGCCTACAAGGATACGTCTCAAGAGTCAAAAGGATATCATCCAAAGACTCCTTACTCAATCCATCCTTCTTGATTTCTTGATGCAAGTCCTAAAGAACGACAACTCTGATTATAATTCTATCAAGCACATTTATTATAGACTTGTAACCTCTTTGCTCGTCGCCTTTTGGCATAAAAGCTTCTTCCAAGACAAGGCATAAAATAAACAAAATCATTTGTAGACTCACCAGATAATCAAACCTTGGGTTCAATTAACCAATAAATATCCACAGAGATATTACTCAACATCAATAGCCTTAGTCTTTTATACCATGCTTTGTAAATCTTAAGTAGAGCATTTTGAGGCAATTAAGGAAATTTTTTTTAAGGTTAGTAAAAATGCGAACCATTTTGAAAGAAAGAAAAGAGATGAATGCACAGTTTGAGGGACAGTTTTTAAGAAACTGGGAAACCAACTTTCATAGTCATGGAGTACCGTATCTGCCACTTG
Organism: Ailanthus altissimus; assembly: GCA_946807835.1. Classification (NCBI taxonomy): domain Eukaryota; kingdom Viridiplantae; phylum Streptophyta; class Magnoliopsida; order Sapindales; family Simaroubaceae; genus Ailanthus; species Ailanthus altissimus. The sequence goes on from OX327689.1 coordinate 6,207,687, forward strand.
ACGGGGAAATAAAATCTCACTGAAGAAAAAATAAGAAAAATAAATGTGAAAGAAAATAAAAGCAAAAATTAAAAGTCAAAAGATAAAATATAGAGAAAATATAAAATATGGTACAGATAGATTGAACCTAATAAAGCATGATAGACAGGATTCATAAAAGGGATCTCGTCTTGGTACATAGAGTGGTTTACCTTTTCCACATAGCTTTTCAGCCACTGTCCATTCACTTTAAAAGCTTGCCCATCAGTAGGGTCCTCGATTTCGACAGCACCATTAGGAAAACGTGCCTTACCATAAATGGACCAGTCCATCGAGATCTCAACTTTTTAGGGTGTAAATGCAATCGAGAATCATAAAGATAGACCTATTGATTTGGCTCGAAGTGTTTTCTTGAGATCTATTTGTTATGAGCTGCTTTCATTTTAGCTTTGCAAATTCTAGAGTTGTCATATACGTCATTTTGTAACTCTTCTATTTCTGACAATTGTAACTTTCTCTAGAGACATACAGTAATCAAATCAAAGTTAAGGGCTTTGACAACCTAATAAGCTTTATACTCTAGCTCAACAGGTAAATGGAAAGCTTTTCTATAAACAAGCCAGTATGGAGACATTCCTAAGATGGTTTTGTATGCAATGCGATATGCCCATAATGCATCAAAAAGGCATAGAGACCAATCTTTACGATTTGGGTTAACCATCTTTTTTAAAATCTATTTAACCTCTCTACTTGCTAGCTCGGCTTGTCCATTTGTCTATAGATGTTATGCAATGAAAATTTTATGAAGAACACCATACCTGTGCATCAAAGCTTCAAAAGAACGATTACAAAAATGTGTTCCTTTGTCACTAATGATGACATGTAGAGTACCATACCTAGATAACACATTTTCTTTTAAGAATTTTGCCACAGTTGTATTATCATTAGTACGACAAACTACAGCCTCCACCTACTTTGATACATTGTCAACAACTAGAATAATGTAAAGGTAGCCAAAAGATGAGGAAAAATGACCTATCAAATCGATACCCTAATAATCAAATATCTCAATAACAAGAATAGGGTTAAGAGGCATCATATGTCTTTGAGATAAAGCTCCTAACTTTTGACATCTTTCACAAGAACGACAAAAATTATTAGTATCTTTGAACAAAGTGGGCCAGTAAAAACCACATAGTAAAATGTTCACAGCTATCTTTTTCATAGAAAAATAACCACCACTAACAAGACTATGGCAAAAATTTAAGACACTAGAAACTTCACTTTCAGGAATGCAACGTCACATAATTTGGTAAGGACAGAATTTTAAAAGATATGGATCATCCCAATACAAATTACGTACCTCAACCAAGAACTTACACTTATCTTGTGCACTCTAGCTAGATAGAAGTTCACCACAAACTAAATAATTTACGATATTTGCATACCAAGGTATTTAGTTTATAGTAAAAAGATGTTCATAAAAAAAATCACCTCAAATGGGTGGCAAATCAATGGAGTCAGCGAACTCAAGGCGAGATAAATGAGCAGCAACAATATTTTCAACGCCCTTCTTATCTTTGATGGTTAGATCAAATTCCTGCAAAAGAAGAATCCACCTAATTAAACGGGCTTTAGCATCCTTCTTAGAAAGAAGGTGCTTAAGGGCCATGTGGTCAGTAAAAATAACAATGGGTGAAACAATAAAATAAGAATAGAATTTGTCTAAGGCAAAAACAATAGCTAGTAGTTCTTTTCAGTAATAGTGTAATTCATCTAAGCATCATTCAAAGGCATACTGGCATAATAAACAACAAAGGGTTTTCCTTCCCTTCATTGCCCAAGAACTGCTCCTACAATATAATTACTTGCATCACACATAATTTCAAATTTGAGGTTCCAATATGGTGATTGCATAACAGGAGCAGTGGTGAGTTTGGCAATGAGTGTTTAAAATGCCTCCTCACACTTTTGTGTCCATGTAAATTATACATCTTTTAGAAAAAGGTTACATAATGGTCTATATATGGTAGAAAAATTTTGTATAAACATTTTGTAAAAGTCACCGTGTCCAAGAAAAGATTGGACATCCTTTACCATTTTGGGTGTAGGTAATTTAGAGATTAATTCAATTTTGGCCTTGTCAACCTCTATCCCTTTTTCAGATACAATGTGACCCAAAACGATTCCTGAAGATACCACGAAATAACATTTCTCTCAATTTAGCATAAGTCATTTTTCTTCACACCTACTCAAAACAACTTTCAAGTTAAGTAGGCATAAATCAAAAGAATTACCAAAAATAGTCAAACCATTCATAAAAACTTCCATGCATTTTTCAACCATGTCAGAGAAAATACTCAACATACAACGTTGAAAAGTAGCAGGTGCATTACATAATCCAAATAGCATTCTACGAAAAGCATAAGTACCAAAAGGGCATGTAAAAGTGGTTTTTCTTGATCTTCTATAGCTATCTCAATCTGGTAATATCCTGAATCCCCATCAAGAAAGCAAAAAAATGGATGTCCAATTACACGTTCTAAAATTTGATTGATAAAAGGCAATGAAAAATAGTTTTTCCAATCTCCAACCATTTACTACTTTAGTTGGAATAGGTACCCCATTCTTATTTTTTACAATAGTAACCCCAGATTTCTTAGGAATAACTTGAGTTGGACTTACCCATTGACTATCAAAAATTGGATAGATTATATTCGCATCTAATAGTTTCAAGACCTCTTTCTTCACTACTTCTTTTATTATTGGGTTAGGTCTTCTTTGTGGGTCCTTACGAGGTTGTGTACCTTCCTCTAAATGAATTCTAAAATAGCATATCAATGAAGAAATACCTTTAATATTAGCTATGGTCCAACCTAGTGCAAACTTATGTTCTTTTAACAAATTTTTCTCTTGTTCAGCACTAAGTTCAGAAGAAATGATGATAGGAAAGGTATCACCTGGTCCCAAGAATATTTGTTTCAAACCTTTGGGCAGTGGAGAAATCTCAACTTATGGTGTCACGAAGTTTGACGGTTTTGCTCTTTCTCTCTATCGTGGTAACTCTTCAAAGCACGGCTGCCAAATTACAATTGTCAAATTCCTTGGTCACTAATGATGACACATAGAGTACCATACCTAGATAACACATTTTCTTCAAAAATACATGGCTGTCAAAATCGAGTCCCTTTATCCTGTGAGTAAAAAATACTAAACACGTTAGTTGTTACATCAAGATAATACAATTCTTCAAAATCAAAATTGAGAAGGTTTTTTAAAAAATCAAAGCCATGATTTTTATAAGCTTCCTCTGCTACAAGTGTGTCTATCATATATGAATGATAGCATTCGTCTTCTTCTTGTGGTTGTTTGCCAATATTGAAAATGTTCACCTCAAGAGTCATATTCCCAAAAGATAATTTTATTAGACCATTTCTGCAATTAATAAGAGCATTAGCAGTGGCAAGAAAAGGTCTCTAAAAAAAAGAGAGGAATTTTTGACTCCATGTTAACAACAGAATGAGTATCCAAAACAAAAAAATCAACAAGGTAGTAAAATTTATCAATTTACAACAAAATATTTTCTACTATTCCCGTGGTTTCTTGATTGATCGGTCAATTAATATAGGACGATAGATGTAGATTTAATCTCACCAATTCCCAATTGCAAGTAAATAGAATAAGGCATTAAATTTACACTTGCTACTAAGTCTAACAAAGCTTAACCAAACTCATGTGTCCCAATTTGGCAGGAGATTGTGGGACATCCTGGGTCTTTATACTTGGGTGGTGTCTTTTGTTCAATCACTGCACTTATATGTTCTGCCAAAAATGCAATTTTCTTTACATGGTGTTTTCTTTTGATAGTGCATAGATCCTTGATGACTTTGGCATTAGTTGGAACCTGTTTAATCAATTGTAACTAGGAAAGATTAATCTTAACTTGTTTCAAATGTTCCAAAATCTCACCTTGAATTTCTGAATTTTTTTCAACTGGTCAAAGAGCTTGAGGAAAAGGCATTGGGATTGAAAATTTATTTTTGAGCTCTTTTTCCAATGTGGCATCATTTTCAATGAGGGCATCTTTACTACTTATCGATGTGTTAGTTGAAGAAGTAGGCTCACTCACAATCTTACCACTTTAAGTAGTAATGGCATTAATTTCTTTGAGATTTTATGCATCAGAAGTAGAAGCTTGTGTCATGAATTGTCCTTTTGGATTAGATTGAGGTTGAGATGGAAACTTACCTCGCTCTTGTACAGTTAAGGCACTAGTCAGCTTTGTAATTTGACTCTTGATTTCTTTATCTTCATCTATTACCTATGCAAGAATGGTTTTAAATTTTTTATTAGTCTTACTTTATGCCTCCATAAATGCTTGTAATGTATCCTCTAAAAGAATTCCAGTTGGTCGTACATTATATTAAGGTGCAACATAAGACTTGGGTGCTTGTTGTTCTTGTTTCTAATGGTTGTTGGCTTGTTGGTCAGATTTTTAACTAAAGTTTAGGTGGTTTCTCCAGCTAGGATTATAGGTTTCAGAGTAGGGTGAATAAAGCTTCTTATATATCCTTAGGGCATTACATTGTTCCTCATATATCCCTCACATCTTACTATAAGTGGGGCAATCCTGAGCTAAGTGTTTCACTTATCCACAGACAAAACAGACATCGTGTGACTCAACCTTAGCAACTGTGTGGGTAACCCTTCTATCTTTGGCTTTCAAGGCCTCTAACTCCCTAGTTAATACCTCTAATTAGGCTTTGAGGTTATCCTCTTTCCTAAGATGGAAAACTCCACTAGGTCGTGACCTATTTATGCTTTTAGTCATGCTAGGTCCAATCCATAAATGGGCTTTTTCGACTAAGTTATTAAAGAATTCTATGGCTTCCTCAGGATCTTTGTGAAGGAACTCCCCATTACACATTATCTCAACAAATTGGCACTCTCTAATTATGAGTCTCTCATAAAAAAAAGCTAACTAAGCACCAAATTTCATACCCATGGTGAGGGCACAAATTTAGTAACTCTTTAAACATTTCTCATGCTTGATATAAGGTTTCACTGTCTTTTTGGGAGAATGAATAAATTTGTCTTTTCAAACCATTATTTTTGTATTGTGGAAAGTATTTATTAAAAAATGCTTGAGTTATTTCTGCCCAAGTTCCTATAGACCTCGGCCTCAAAGAGTATAACCAACTATTTACTTTGTCTTTCAAAGAAAAAGGGAAAAGTTTAAGCCTAACAGTGTCTATGGCTTCAGGTTGGCTATCGACAGTGGCAATTACCTCTTCAAATTTTCTAACATGTACATAAGAATTTTCACTATCTAAACCATGAAAAGTGGGCAGAAGTTGTATCATTCCAGGTTTAAAAGTCGAATATGGTGTGTTAGGTGGAAATATAATACATTATGGTGTAACTGTGCAAGTAAGATGCAAGTAATCTTTTAAGATCCTAACGGGTTTATCTTCGTGTTAGTTTATTATGTTGAAATTATAAGATGAACTAGATGGTGAATTCTCTTCCCTTACAAATTGTGGTGGTGGTTCTAGTTTTACTTATCTCACAAATCTTTCTCGTTTATCTTTAAGTCGATGCATACATCCTAATAATTTTTTTTTTAATGAAGGAAATGCTTAAGAAAAATTAAGAGATGAAATAAAATACAACAAGAAATAGAAATGAGTTAGATGGTAAGACCAACTATGAAATATAAATATAATAAATGAACAAAAAATAATAAATTATAAAGTACAATAAATAAATTTTAAAAAGAGTACAATAAGTAGATAAAAGAAAAGAAAGTGCAATAAATAAAGGAAAATAAATTGTAATGTACAATAAATAAATAAAATAAAATAATTAAAATAAAAAGTACAATAAATAAAAAAAGAACAATAAGTAAATAAATAAAAATTTAGGCAGTAGAACCGGCCATTAAAATAAAATAAAAATACAACATATTAACTAAAGAAAATAAAGAGCAATAAATAAATAAAAATTAAGTATAATAACTATAAAAAGTGCAATAAATAAATAAAAAAAAATAAAGTGCAATAAATAAATAAAGTACAATAAATAAACTAAGGAGTAGTAAATAAATAAAGTGTGAAGTACTATAAAAAAATAAAAGAAAATGAACTATGTTAGGCAGTAAAATCAGTCATTAAAATAATATAAAATATAACAAATTAACTAAAGAAAATAAAATAAATGAGGTGGTAGAACTAACCATAAACAATTAAATGAATTACAACAAAAGAAATAAAACTAAGATTTTACAAAGAAAAAAAATGTACAAAATTACCGCTTTAGTATTGATAAACGAAACCGACTTTCGCTTAGTGTGTTTCCCCGACAACGGCGCCAAATTTTATTTACGCTCAAAATGTAATGTGACTATCGTAGTATAGATTGAGGTGTCAACCCTACTAGGAAGCTTTTGGCAAAATAGGTTGATGAAGTAAAATATTAAAGCAGTAGTAAAGGAGAAGATTAATTAATTGGTTTAAGTAGATGAGATAGAATTGTCTATGAATTAAGAAAAATGTCTTATAATGATTTAAGCAAGACTTCGAGAATCACAATTATGCTTTATAAATCTACTCTACACTTTGATTCAATGTTTATAACACAATTGAAAGTTTCACATCCTAAACAATCAATCGGAAGATATATAAAATACAGCACATTTGATTATACGTGTATTTGATGTGACTAAACTCTTTACAAATATTAACACAAATCATGTTCATTTATAAAGTTATCTAAGATTGACAATATATCATTTTGACAATATTCCAGTAAAATATCAACTTGAATATCAAACATTTATTGTCTTTACATGTTATCAAAGATTGACAATATATCAATTGATAATATTGCAGTAAAATATTAACATATAAATAATGTAACCAATAATAGTTATAATTCAACAAGAATCATATAAGAAAAGCATGACTGAAAATATATGAGACATGAGAATTATAATCTCTGGATTATAGAAAATAAAATAGATAAGAGTTTAAGCAAAACCAAACTTACAAACATTTGTAGCTCTTGACAACGAATCAAAGCATAGAAGTAGATTTATTACACTTAAAAATTCAGCTCTTAGTCTTGCCAAGAACTCTAGCCTAGATTACAATGCATGTTAATGAGAAAAAAATAAGAGAGAATTATCTAATGTTGAAAACATCCTAAGAGTGTCCTTATATAGGCAATAAGTGGAAATATGTCAAGTGTGACATCAATCTTCAATAATTTAGGCCAATAACTCGTTCACCCACCTGCAGTACCTTTTTGATAATGTAAATGACCGATGTAGCTTTTTTGGCCAACATGAAAATTGTAGCATTTTGTCTATTCTTTCCATAGGCACCAGGTTTATACAAATTGGATATCCAATGAGATATGAGCAAATTCTAAAGATACGCCAGATTTAGGCCAACAACCCTTTTACCCACTCTCAAGACAATTTGGTCAATGATAACGGCTGATTTGGGCATTACCATCAATATAAGAGTTATGATAATTAAGTCAATATTTAACATCTTTAATAATTATACTAATTGGGTACATATTTTGTGAGATGCGGTCTAAATATGTGAGTTGGGTCAAGCTGATCGAAAGTTATTGTCCTATTCTATTGTATCTCAATTTTTAGGCCATAATATGTTGGATTTGGCTTTTCAACTATTCTTTAAGTTTGTATAAGATTGAGTCATGTTACTCTAGGTTCAAGAGTTTCTTCATTTCAATTTCTACATTGAGAGTTATGTCTATTTTATCTAAACCTGTGCCAATAACATTCATTAATTACAATTTAAGGAGAACACTTTATTTCAAGCTAAAAGTACAAAAATACTAAAATTAGTGACATTAAATGGTGACTGAATCTCTTAATAAATATGCATTTTCATGTGTTCATCAATTTCCATTCTGACCACCTTCTCAGATTCCCTGACCTCAACCAGAAGTTCTTATATCTCTTCTATCGGCCCTAGGGATTCAAAGACTCTTTCTCTTAAATCAATGGCGAAAATGCAAAATACCTTTCTTACCACCTTCTAATCTCCCGACGCCACTTTGATCCCTTCTCCCATATGGGAATTTTAGCTTCAGGTAATCAATGGATAGAGCTGTATTAGTACTGACCATAAACGGCCACCCAAGGAGAATTCTATATAGAAATGGGCGGTCCACCACCACGAACCTAGTCATCACCATCTTCTCATAAAGCCTTTGTCCAATGGTAAGAGGGAGGGTCACTACTCTAATCGGCATCACACAGCTATCGTTAAGCCTATTAGCCATTGCTCATGAGCCTGTCTTTGGATTGGACTCGCTGTGCAAATTCTAGTGAACTTTTCAAGAGGAGAGTGGCCATTTTGAAAGGAACGTCGGGCTAGGCTTCCAGGGGCTGGCCTTGGTTGAATTCAGGGCCCTCTGGCCCGAAGGTTGAAAGAGAGGGTTTTTCAAGGGGGAATAGTTATATTAGCACAATGCCTTTGGATGTTATGTTAATGGTTTTATTGAATATAACAATTTTTGAATATTTATAAATTAAATTTCATTTTGTCATTTTGTGCTATAATTAAATTAAAACATTTATAATATTATTTTGTATATAATCAATAAACTAATATATAATATATATATATATGCATATAAAAAAATCAATTTTCTGTTAAAAATCTATCACTGATTGTTGATACATATCTTTCACAAAAATGGTTATATAACATTCAAGTTGATAACATAATATTCAAAAAAGGTTCCCATAACAGAAATGGAAAATGATGAAACTGAAATGAAGATGAAAGGGATCTATTAGCATAAACCATATTTGAAATCGCAACTAGAACAAATTGGATGAAACCTTACAATGATTATCTTAAGGAAAGAAAGCTTCCTAAAGATACAAAAGAAGCAAGATGTCTCTAATCTAAAGTGGGGAGATTCACCATCATTGACAATCATTAGTAAAAAAGATCCTTTTCAAGTATTTACATGAGATGCGTGCCAATTGAAAAAGGGCACTAGATCATAGCAGAGATACATGAAGGATCATATGTAAACCAGTCGAGTGTAGGAATCATGGCCCATAAAATTATGCAATAAAGATATTTATGGCCATCAATAAAAAAAAAAAAGATACAGTAGAGTATGTCAAGAAGTGTGAAAGGTGTTAGATGTACACCACAATTATCTATCATCCTGCTTGTGACCTCAACATAGTTTTTATCTTTTAGCCATTCATTCAGTTGAGGATGTATATAGTAGGACCACTCATAACTGCTATATGAGGGAAATAGTTTATTCTATTAGCCACTGATTACTTTAGTAAGTAGGTCAAAGTAGAAGCTTAAATCAATCTTACTGGAATCGAGGTGAAAACCTTTATCTATAAGGATCTTATCACCAAATTTGGCATACCACAGAGTGTGTGGTCTAATGGGAAATAATTTGTAACCACTAATGTTACTTCCTTCTATAATAAATTTAAAATACAACAAGAATTCTCTTCTCATAGTTATCCATAGGCAACAATCAAGTTGAAATTTCCAATCAGACAATCTTTACCATATTACGGAAGAGACTAGAGCGAAAAAAGAGTAGATAACTTTAAAAGTTTCCAAGAGTACTATAAGCCTATAGAATGAACGAGAATAAATCAATGGGAGCGTCACCACACTCCCTAATATATGAGACAGAAGCAATGCTTCCTATGGAAGCCTTCATCCTATCCCTAAGGATGAGGACCATAAAATTGGAACTCAATGATAAAGCCTTAGTCGTAGCAAAATATCTGACAGATAAGGCTAGAAAATCACGGTAATCCACGCAATGATTTGTAAAGTAAATATGAAAAGACACTACGATAGTAAGATCACGAAGCATGAGATTAATGAAGGTTACCTCGTCTTACGAGAGGCACTCGATATTAACAAAGAATGCAATACTGGAAAGATGATTGAAACTTGAGAAAGACATTACAAAGTCATGAAGAAGCTAGACAAATGAGCCTTCTTACAACGATACATGGATGAAAACTCGATTCTGACTCCCTGGAACATGTCAAATTTAAAGAAGTTCTATGTATAACTTATTTTCTCTTCTTTTTTTTCCATATCTCAAATAATGTTCTTACTCAGATTATTTATATGACATTATATTAAAAATTGTCTTATCAATGATAACAATCCCGAGATTAATCTTCCCATGTACAAAGCAATAAGGTTACAGACATAGGAAGCACAGTCCACTACTGCTTCAGAAAGATGGCAAAGAAAAGATTCCCACAGGTCTGTATGTAAGATCCTACAACTTTTTTATGCGATCTGATGCTGTTACTAGGAAATGAAAAGGCCAAAGCAATCCTCCACTATTGTTTTCAGGGAGATTGCCAAAACATGATCCCCCCAAGTCTGTATGTAAGGTCCTACTACTCCTTTATGAGGTCTGGTGCCGTTACCAATAAAGGAGACGACCAAAAGTAATTCTCAACTACTATTTTAGAGAGATAGCCATCCCCCTAAGTCCATATATAAGGCCCTACTGCTCCATTTCACGGCCTGGTGTTGTTATCAAGAGAATAGACAATCAAAAGCAATCCTTCACAACTATTTCAAATAGATGACCAAAAAATAATCCCGTAAGTCTATATGTAAGGTCCTAGTGCTCCCTTACATGGTCTAATGTCCTATTACGAGATAAGATAGCCAGAAGTGATTCTCCACTACAGTTTCAAGGCAATGGCCAAAAAATGATCCCTTTAGGTCTGTATTTAAGGTCATACTATCATCTTACTTGGTTTGGTGTCATTATTAAGAGAGGAGATAGGCAAAAGTAATCCTCCATCGTTGTTATGGGGAACAACTTAAAGAAAATCCCCCAAAATAAAAGCCTTTCTTACTTAAGCCCTTAAAAGCCCCAATTCGAAAGTACCCAAGTCTTATGTACACGTGTTCCAACATCTTTAATACGAAAGTAATTGGACTTCCTTGTGCAAACGTAAATGCCTTTACCTCAAAGGGTCTATAACATCATTAAAAGAGTCTATCGCTTCCTTCTTGGTGTTTCTATCTTGCAGTTGAAACTCTTTATGATTTATTGATACTCTGCTTTACCCTTATTACAACCTCCATAAGCTTTTCAAAATCACTAAAACCAATATACAGAGACTGTTGTATAAATCTCACAATGAAAACTATCCTCAAAATTAGTACACTTCTCTTCTCTATAGTAATCACCACAGTAGTGAAATGTGAAAGATCTAATAACTTTATGTCATAATGCCCAACAGACGTTGATTCTTAAGTCAGATGAAGAAACTCTTTCCATTTATCCTTCCAATACACTGTAGGAAAGAAGTGGTCATATGTTTCCTTTCGAAAGATTATCCAAGAAATTTCTTCACAGGTTTGATCATGTTTTTGTATTGATCTCCATCAATGGAATGTACCTTTCTCCACCAATAATATGGTAAATGATAACTTCTCCTCATCTGAGCACTTCTTTAAATCAAATATACGCTCTATCCTATCTAACTAAAACTTGGCCTTTAAAGGATCTCCCAAACCGTCAAAGTGTATGCTTGAGCCTAATTTATTATGACTGCATTCATAAGCTGAGCAAGCATATCAACCTTAGGCAGGGTCACAGGTACTTGCTGAATAGATAGAGGTAAATTAAATTATGTTATACCTTTATTAATTGATTCGTTTCGCCCATGATGTCTAAGATGGGGGTTCAGCTCAATGATGATTCTAGTACGACTTGGCGGCATAATAGTGCTACAAAAATATCATCTCAACTATAATAACTATAACACTGAAATCAGGAAAAGACAAGAAAAGTCTACATAATCTATAACCTATGCTCTGATGCCAACCGAAACTTTAGAGCAGATCTCAACTATTATACCGTGAACATTCATAAACTCTCATTATAAGAGGAATTTTATTGAAATTTTTGCACTCTCATTTGTTTTTCAAATATCCCAAACATGAAACTTGCAAAAATGAACACTTTTATAAAATCCAACACATGATACTTTACTTTCAAACTTTCCATTTCTTATCCACAACTCACAACTATTAACATCAAATGAAAAATATATCTATAAACCATTTATCAACAAAGTTATAAGTGTCCTGGAAAATGTTAAAGGCAATATGGCACTAAATACCTAAAAATAGCATAAATCATATCCAAAATCTAAAAGTTTAATACAATAAATTCTTGTAGGTCCAGAAAGATAAAGAAAGTCCATATATCCTACATGTCTTAGAAAATGACTTAAAGCACCATCATGTGACCCACCTCAACTAGTCAGTAAGTTAAGGAAGTCTACAATCTCCTTAGAGGGAAAAAAGTAAAAAGTTGAGTTTTTACGAACTTAGTGAGTGAAATAGTTTTAAATAAATAATAAGCATAATAATGATAATAGTAATAATAATAATAATAGACTTTTATACTATAGATAGTAATTTAAACATATATAATGTAAATATTTCAAAATATCATAAGAATCATCATATCTCATTTTATTCATGCTATAAGTGAACGTTCTACAAAATCTTATATGATCTTATAAATGATTTTTTTTATATAAATTATTTCATGTTTAATACATCTCATGAAAATGAAATATTTCTAAAATCTTATACTATATTAGTACCTAAGGAAAAATCTCGTCGTACCCGGAATACTCCTCAAGCAGAGCGTTAAATATATTGATTTCTATCTCATCTCATATCCTCGTCTTACATATACGCAAAGCAAACTGGCTCTAAATAGCAAAGCACCCATATACATGGCCCAAATCCTATGTGTGCATAGACGAGCCCAAAAGCTTGAATCTCATATATTTATCTTAAGGGAGAAGGGGTACCGCTTAGTAGGTTGAAAGCCACTTCTATTTTGTAAATATAAATCTTAGAACCATATCTCATACTTTATACTTTAATCTCTTAAATCATCTAAACACATTACTACTGATATTTATAATATTACTTATAAATATTTGAGGTGTCAAATGATAATACAAATGGTTTTCTCATAACATAGAAAAAAGCTTAACTTAAATATGGCATAATTCAATGAAATTAATTCAGTAAATAATAATTTTTTTTAAAAAGCACATATTTAACTTTAAAAATTATATTTATCATGCTTAAATTTTATTCATCATGCTTCCATAGATTTTATAAAAAGATGGATGATAAATTGAATCTTAAATATACTAAATAAACTATATATGCATGTATATTATAAATCCCACTCATTAAAGGCAATGACACTAATTGAAAATGAATTATTGTAACACATCATGTAGAGAACCCTACTAAATAAAACAAAATAATTATTTATTAGAATGGAAGTTAATACTCGAATTGATATTTTTAAACACTCATGGAATCTATGAAGACTTTGCAGTTCGGGGTCTAAGTCGTTCCATCTATCGACTATAGGTCCTAAATTAAAGAAAAATAATAAATTCGGCTAAAAATATAGTGAAATTAAAAATTAGCCCCAAAGGAAAGATTAGGATTTTTTTCAAAACCCAAATCCCTATCTTTTATAAAATCTAACACTCCAACATATATATGTAATGGAAACTTTAAATTAGAGTGACGATCTTGCTCCTAAAAACTTTAACATACTCTCTTATACTAACTTTTTTTCTTTAAAATTTCAAATACCTAAAATTTATTTCTAACTAAAACTTTCCAATACTTTAAGATTTTAAATCATACTTAAAATATTTACCCATAACATAATAACTAAAAACCATACTTAAATAAGCAAAAACATTAGAGAACTTAATGAAAAGAACTTGTTTTAGAGAAAAGAGAGCTTATGACAAAAGGGAGAGAAAGGCTAAGCTCATACTTATATACATGTGTATATATATTTCTTTTGGGCCTTAGAACAAATACAACCCATTTTAAATTTAAATTTAAATTTAATTTAAATTATATTAAATATTATAATTTTAAATTTAATTTTAATTTTAATTACCTTAAATGTTAGAATTTTAAATACAACTTCAATTTCAATTAAATTAAATGTTATAATTTCAAGTTCAATTTTAATTACAATTGTGTTAAATATTATAGTTCCAATTTCAATTATGTTATATTTTATAATTCCAAATACAATTCCAAATTCAATTACGTTAAATGTTATAGTTCTAATTTTAAATTTAACTTCAATTACATTAAATGTCATAATTTCAAATCCAATTTTGATTTCAAATACGTTGAGTGTCATAATTTTAGTTCTAATTTTAAATTTAATTTCAATTATGTTAAATATTATAATTCTAGTTCCATTTTAATTATATTAAATGTTACGATTCTAATTCTAATTTTGATTCCGATTACTTTAAATGTTATAATTTTAAATTCAATTTCAATTTTAATTTCTTTAAATGTTATAATTTTAATTTTAATTTAATTACATTAAATATTATAATTCTAATTCTAAATTCAATTTTCAATTACGTTAAATGTCATAATTTCAATTTCAATTTTAATTTCACTTACGTTAAATGTTATTGTTAAGAATTCAACTCCAATGTCGATTACATTAAATTGTTTTAATTAATTGAGATTATAAAATTTAATGAAATTGAAATTGGAATCATACAATTTAATAGAAATGAATAGGAATTATAACATTTAATAGAATTGGAATTTGAATTTGAATTTGAATTATATAATTTAATAGAATTGAAATTGAAATTGAAATTCATATTATATAATTTAATATAATTTGAATTGAAATTATAAAATTGAATGGAATTAAAATTGAAATTATAACATTAAATAAAATTTAAATTATAAAATTTCATATAATTAAAATTGAAATTGGAACTACACAAAATTTAATAGAATATTTTAATTTCATACTAATAAGGAAAACTTAGTATGCTCACACTCCCAAGGATACTTTAGCAATGATCTTATAGGCTGCATTACAAAGACTTACCGGCTAATAATATTTATTATCTTTAATATTCTTAAACTTTTTTTTTGAATTGACACTGGTATCAAATTTTGGTCTTTGATACATATAAGCTATATCTTAAGTTGGATTGATTTATCATGAAGATAAGAACTATAATATCTTTTGGGCAAAGGATATTTATACCCTCAAGATATGGCTTAGTACCTAACTACACTCTATAATTTTAAAAATATCCATATATACCTCAATAAAAGAGTATTATAGTAAATTAACGTATGAACAGTATTCACTTAAATAATATCCTTTTGTGAATAGTGTCACCACCATTGCTTGCCGACCAAAAATTAATCAACAATAAATATTGTTCAAGGTAAACAGTCATTATAAATCGTGTTGCGCGGGCACTGTTCATGGTGGATACTGTTCACCGTTAAACAGTAACCCTCCTGCGAGTAGTATCTACTAGTGATCGATTTCTAATTGACAAGCGCTACAATAATACTGTTCACTACTCAAGTGAATATTGTTTACAAATTGTCAATTTATTGATAATACCCTTTTGTTGACGATATACATGAGTATTTCTAAAATCATGGAGTGTAATTAGGTATTAAGTCATTCTTTAGAGATGTACATGTCCTTTGCCCACATCTTTTTTAATTTTTTAACCGCATATATATTTTGAATCCTGGAAAAGGAAATATATATGTATATATATCATCATCTAATTCCTTTTTAAGATTTTGTAATGCAATAGTAAATTTATTTTATTTTTATTCGTTAGCATTTTATTTTTATTCGTTAGCATTTAATCTTCCAAAACTAATACTAGTTTGAGATCTAATAACAACTTTATTTTCTTTTTTTTATCAATTCTTTTATAAGAAAATTTTAAGGTCTAGTCATTTAAATTTAAACTAACTCATTCATTTTCATATTTTTTTTATTTTGCACAATATTCATTTATTTATTGTTAAAAAAATAATTACATTACTTCTTAGCAATAATTATTTATTAATATTAATGAAAGGATAATTATTTTTTAATTTAAGGAGCTTTCTTGCTTATTACCTATCTATACTAATGGCCAACGTTTATGAGGAATTGACTGGGCCTCAAGAAACAATAATAAATCAGCTAATTTTTTTTTTAAAAAAGATTACAAATTACTACTTCATCCAATTATTTTGCAAAAAAAAATGTAATTTACATCTAAACAATCACCATAAATTTCTTGTGCTTCTTACCAGTTTGTCATAAAAAGTTAACGTATGAATTATAAAATTTAATATAATTAAAATTATAATTAAAATTATAAAATTTTAATTGAAATAGAATTAGAATTGAGATGAAATTATAAAATTTAATAGAATTGAAATTATATCGTTTAATAGAATTAAAATTTGAATTGAATTTGAGGTGGATACTGTTCACCATTAAACAGTGACCCTCCTCTGAATAATATTCACTAGTGATCGATTTCTAATTGACAAGCGCGACAGCAAAACTGGTCACTACTCAAGTGGATACTGTTTATAAATTGTCAATTTATTAATAATACCCTTTTGTTGACGATGTACATGGGTATTTCTAAAACCACATAGTGTAATTGAGTATTAAGTCATTCTTTAGAGATGTACATGTCCTTTGCCCACATCTTTTTTAACCGCATATATATTTTGAATCCTGGAAAAGGAAATATATACATATATATATATCAACATTTATTTCCTTTTTAAAATTTTATAATGCAATAATTATTTTATTTTATTTTTATTCGTTAGCATTTAATTTTCCAAAACTAATACTAGTTTGAGATCTAATAACAACTTTATTTTCTTTTTTTATCAATTCTTTTATAAGAAAATTTTAAGGTTTGAGTCATTTAAACTAACTTATTCATTTTTTTATTTTTTTATTTTGCACAATATTCATTTATTTATTGTTAAAAAAATAATTACATTACTTCTTAGCAATAATTATTTATTAATATTAATGAAAGAATAATTATTTTTTTAATTTAAGGAGCTTTCTTGCTTATTACCTATCTATACTACTGGCCAACGTTTATGATGAATTGACTGGGCCTCAAGAAACAATAATAAATCAGCTTATTTTTTTTATAAAAAAAAGATTACAAATTACTACTTCATCCAATTGTTTTGCAAAAAAAAAATGTAATTTACATCAAAACAATCACCATAAATTCTTTGCGCTTCTTACCATTTTGTCATAAAAAGTCAACGTATGAATTATAAAATTTAATGTAATTGAAATTATAATTAGAATTATAAAAATTTAATGGAATTGGAATTGAGATGGAATTATAAATTTTAATAGAATTGGAATGGAGATGGAATTATAAATTTTAATAGAATTAGAATTATATCGTTTAATAGAATTAAAATTTGAATTGGATTAGAATTATAAAATTAAATAGAATAGGAATTAGAATTATATTATTTAATAGAATTTGAATTGGAATTATAAAATTAAATAGAATTGGAATTAGAATTATATTATTTAATAGAATTTGAATTGGAATTATAATACTTAACAAAATAAGAATTGAAATTTGAATTTGAATTGGAATTATATATATATTAATTAGAACTGGAATTGAGATTGGAATTATAAAATATAATGTAAATTGAATTGTAATATGAATTATCAAATTTAATGTAATTGAAATTATAAAATTTTATGTAAATTGAATTGGAATTTGAATTATAAAACTTAATGTAATTGAATTGGATTCGGATTAGGATTGTGAAATTTAATAGAATTAGAATTGAGATTGGGATTATATAATTTAATGTAAATTGAATTGAAATTTGAATTATCAAATAATGTAATTGAAATTGAAATTATTAAATTTAATGTAAATTGAATTTGAATTCAAATTGTCAAATTTATTTTAATTAGAATTGGAACTAAGATTATAAAATTTAATGGAATTGGAATTAGAATTGGAATTTTGATTATAAAATTTAGTGGAATTAAAATTATAACATTTAATAGAATTCGAATTTGAATTAGATTAGGGTCATAAAATTTAATAGAATTAGAATTGAAAATAAAATTATACCATTTATAGAATTCGGATTAGAGTTAGAATTATAACATTTAACCGAATTGGAAGTGAAATTATATAATTTAATTAAATTTGAATTAAAATTTGAATTATAACAATTAGTAGACTTAGAATTGAAATTATAAAATTTAATAGAATTGAAATTTAAATTATAATATTTAATGAAATTAGAATTAATATGAGTATAAATTTTGATTTTGTCAAAGACTTAAATGTTTAGGAAATATGACACTTGTAACAAATTACTTGTTGGAGTAAAACTACAATATAATTCTAAGATATATTTATAAAAAAAATACAGCAAACAACTTTTATATATAATCCCAATCAAATTGGCAAACGTGATTCCAGGTCCATGATCATCACTGTGCACAGTCCCAGATACTACGGTTTCACTATAAACATTGATGAATTAAGACATCAAATCTAACTAAAATGCACCGGCCGACTGAAATGGAAACACCTCATTCCAAGTTACATATTTAATCGAATTCGAGTTAATGGTTATGGCATTACAATTATAACTAGAACTTAATATGGTACGGAAAACATCTATCTTTTATAATCAATCACACGGCAAAAATTTATCATTTTTAATCATACTCAAAGTGGTTATTACAATACAATTCTAATTTAAAAAATGTTTTATAAAAATGGTCACCAGAACTTGACAGTAAACATCAGCAATCTTCATATTAAAAACTTTTTTCTACCGCTCGAGACTAATTGCTCTTAATTTCCATCATGGCTTCATCATCTAGGAACGGTTTACCACCTGGCTGGGTATTCGAACCAGAAGGCCAGGAAGTTGTGGGCTTACTCAATAGGAAAAACAATGGTTGTACTCATGGACTCGAATTTCCTTATGTCAAAGACATAAATGTTTATGAGTACCTTTCGAAGCTCCAAGGTAAGTAGGTCAAATTATATTATATCTCCATTTGAGCATTCGATATAAGGTATTGAACATATGCCTGTGGAGATATATATTATTGCTTATTCATACAAAATTGTTTTTGCTCTTATATGATGAATCTTTGCATTTATTATCAAACACCCAGGATTTGCAGCTGATTCAGGAAACAAAAAAATGTACTTCTTCACAAATTTACGTAAGAAGGGCCAAGGAAAGATAGTCAACAGACAAGTCATATGTAGAATTTCGAATGAAAAAAGATCTTGGAAGAAAACGGGGGACAATAAAGATGAAGAGAGAGTTGTTATAATAACGTCACTAGCTGATTACACTGAGCCAGAGACAGAGAATGGCAAGTCTAAATCAGTGAAGACTCAATGGCTTATGAAGGAGTACATGCTTCCCGAAGTGGCAGATTCAATAAGTTAAAAAGGGGTAGTTTATCAGTTACCCTTATGTTGTTTGGTACTTTTACTAGTTCTTCTTGATTTTTTAGTAAGTACCATTATTCTTCTTTTAGAGAGAAATTAATCACTCTGAAACAAGATGGACAAAATAATATTAAACAGAAGGATACTAGTATTTGTTAAAACAATTAAGGAAAAAGCTAGTAAAAATGTCAAACAACAAAGGGGTACTTGACAATTTTCCTAAGTTAAACAATCCACATTTATATAATTATTATATTTCACACCATTAATTACAACTTGTGTTATTTATAATGAACAACTTTTGTTTTTTGATGCAGGAAAATCCGTTGGCAGAGTCTGTGTTGTCTATTCTTCAAATTAAGGAGAAAGCAGTGATGCCAAGTAGAAGAACTAAAGATGCAAGAATGATGATATATATGGAGAACAGAATAAAAAAATATATATGGCCTTTGATCCAATATAGATTAGAGAATTAATTAGCCAATAAGAGATTTCAAGCTAGCCCATCTACCTTTAAGTCATAAATGTTTGTTTGTTTGTTTTATAATTTAATTTCTCAAAATTTTATGTTTGATTGAATTTAATTTTGTGCTTTTATTGTTCTATCTCTCCATTTTATAATTAATTCTAATATTCTATCTTCTAGCTAGACTTGGTTTTTTTGTTGTTATATCTCTACTAATTGAGAAGTGACCCGGCACGGTGGGAGATTGATATATCAAGTGGAATGGGTTCGCGCACACTTTCATTTTTCAAACCGCTTTTGTAATCGTAATCGAACTGTTAAATTAAATGTTGCTAGCTATCAACTGCCCCATAAAGATTGATAAATTAACATTATATCTCATTAATTTAATTTCAAGTAACAAAATTGTTCTAAGCAGTATTTCCATCAACTGCACCGAAAAGTGAAAGCAGCTCATTTCAAGTTAAAAATTTAATTGAGTTGGGCAGCTTTTTTAATCATATTCAAACTGGTTATACCGAAAGAAAATTCAATGTTTTAGACAATGGGTGTATGTGATGATCATCTCAGCTTGTGAGTAGTATAAGCAATTTCTATGTAAATTCAGCTAAAATATATGTATGGCTTGAAATTTATTTTTTTTTAACTATGACCTAATTTGACCCATAGCCCACGTGACTTTATCTCAAGTGTAGATAAATAAATATTGCAACAAAAAATGACGCAAAATGCATCAAGAAGACGAAGAAGTCGCTGCCTAGGCCTGAGCGCCCAAGCAACAAGTCCCAATTCCATGGCACTAGATCCAAAGAGTTTAGCATTGCAACACTGGTGTGTTAATTGAATAGCATTGTGGCGCTAGTGCAAGAAACACCCCCCTCCCCCAATTGTTTCCTTAATGCGCTCTACTCGCATTAAGACATCCCAAACTTGTTCTCACTTGGTTTAAGGTTTTCTTAAGTCGTCTAAAGCCTATATAAAAGTCTTTACTTTGGCCGGTAAACAAACCACAACAATTTTTAAAAGAGAAAACCCTTAAATTATAAGAGAGATCAATTGTGTATTCTTTGTGAGTGTAATTGAGAGTGTTCTTTGTGCGGCTTGAATTCTTTATTGTAAATGGCATGCTTTGTAATTGTCTTATGATTCATTAATAAGAGAAGCGAGATCTTCATCAGTCATAGACGTGGTCAAGTTATTGAACCACATAAATTCTTGTGTCCTTTCTCCTACCTTATTTTCTATTTATTGTCTTTATATTGCTTGTTGCTGTGCATATTACTTGTTTGATTAGCTTTCGCTTCAATAAACTATCATTAGAGATAGGTTCTTAACATACATGGCCATATTTAAATATGATGTAGAGAAATTCAATAGGTTGAATAATTTTAATCTGTGAAAAATAAACTGACAACATTACTAATGAGCCAACAGATAGGTTTACCATTAGAGGAGACTGAAATTCTATCTAGTGAAAAAAAAAAATATACTAGAGTCATTGAAGATTGAAACAAAAAGAAAAGATATTCAAGAAATAGCTCACAATATAATAATCTTTTTTACAGTAATTTGACAGGAATTTTTCCTACCAAGCTTCCAAACTTGTGCTAAAAAAACTTACTTAGAAAATGAAAGTCATTGACGATAATCCCCCAATGTTTAAAGCAGTACAATGGTTTTCTTTACTCTGATACCATGTCCCTATTTGCGAATTTGAGGCAATTAACTATGTTGGTAATATGAAAAGAAATTTTAATTTTCTCCCTAACTAAGGGATCACAAACTCTCCCTATCTAAGGGATCGGATTTTCGTTCGTTCAGCGAACTCTAGTATCTAGTATCAAATTATGGATGACATCGAAGCACTATGGAACTCCTTCTCAATTGATAATTCTCATAACGAAGAGGTCTTTGAGATCCCAGAAACGGTGGTTAAAAGACACCGTTTAGCAGCCAAATTTGGCCTGTTTATCAAGATCATGACGAGAAAAAACTACCAACGAGATGCCTTCCAAAGCATAATGCGAAGTCTTTGGCGACCTACTGGAGAACTGAGATTCCGATGGTTAGGCGATGATATCATCCTGTGTGAGTTCTCCTTAGAAGACGACCGGAAATAAGTGTTAAGAACTGAACCTTGGAATTTCAACAAATTCCTAATTGCCATGGAACCAATTGCTGATGAAGGTCATGCTGTCAACCCCACATTCCGTTGTGTCTCATTTTGGATCCAAGTACACAATGTTTCAATAGTTCATATGAATGTCGAGATAGCTGAACTAATTGGGAATAGGATTGGAAAATTCTTAGATGTAGATGCCGATGATTCTGGATCATGCATAGGAAGATTTATGCACATTCGAGTTAAAATACACCTCGACCAACCACTACGGAAAGGAATATTTCTTAAACTCGGCTCAATTGATCACCTGATTTGGCTAGACTTCAAGTATGAAAAACTTCCGGAATTCTGCACTCTCTGCGGCTTCCTAGACCATGGCTACAGAGAGTGTCTACAATCATACCCAACTGTCCTTAAAAAACCTGGTAACCACCGCTACTCAGAGAATATTCGAGCGGCCGGGAATTACAGGGAATTCAAAGCATCCACATCAAGGGACACACTCAAGAATAACACTCATAAAGGCCCAAAAAGAGACCCCCGTAGAGATGAAGAGGTTAATAACAGCTCTCAGGAGGGGACTACCGCTGCTAAACTCCCGGCGGCGAGTGCAGAAAAGAATGGGGGTCTGCAAGGGGCTGTGAGGGATATCGGAAACATTGGTTTGACAGTAAACGTGCTCTCCACCACTAAGGGGTGCATGATAGCAAACGGAAGCATGCATCCTTACAGGAATGGTCCCCTAAATGCTTACGAACCGGTCACCACTTCCGCCAAGAACTCTGCCGAGACATCCACCACGCTTCCGGGAATTCTGGGATCCAATACTACGGGAGCATGTGATAGGCTTATGGTACCACGGCAGCAGGTGAATGACACTGATCCAGAACCCACAATCGAAGTGCATGCTGTCGATGAACCCCAATATTGGAACAGGATAAAAAAAATTCGAGCTCAAGCCACGTGAAGACCCTGGTCAGGAGCACAAAACAGCTGCACATCCTGCCGTTGAGCTCAAACACCGCAACAAATTCAAAGAAAAAATGCTCCAGCCACGTGAAGACCACTCACCCCAGAAACCATGTGTGCTGCTGCGAATAGTTGGGGGAAGCTCAAGGATGGAACCATCAAACTTGGTCGGACCATGCGCTGGTGGAATCCCACCTCATCATGCCTCGATGCTGTCGGCCAGTGAGCTCCCACAACAGAACAGATCCACAACACGCATGGCTGAGTCATGTGTAGATCACCAAGTGCAGCTATCCATGGACAGCACCAACAATCTGGGTGCACGTGACAGCTCTTCTTGTCGGATGGACCCAGGGAATGGTGAAGATCAGCTTTTGGCTTCATGGCAGCATGTAAAAGATACTGGTTCAGAGGCCAAAACTGGAGCACATGCTGTACACAATGACGTTAGTAGCCAAATCCAGAACGGTGTCAAAACAAACACACTTCAGCCACGTAAAGACCACTCATTGCAGAAAACAAGGGAGCTGCTGCGAGGTGATAGACAAAGAGTGATGAGG
The DNA here is from genome assembly GCA_946807835.1 of Ailanthus altissimus. Classification (NCBI taxonomy): domain Eukaryota; kingdom Viridiplantae; phylum Streptophyta; class Magnoliopsida; order Sapindales; family Simaroubaceae; genus Ailanthus; species Ailanthus altissimus. The sequence continues at coordinate 6,231,206 of OX327689.1, forward strand.
GAGCCATCATACCTGGTCGCACAATACGCTGGCGGGTTCCCACCTCCTCGTGTCTTGACGCTGTCGGCCGATGATAAAGAATCAACCAACCATGCTCTCAAACATCCGAATTCTTGTATGAATAACAAAGGCACGCGGTGCAGGCCCACCATGCAACCATCCCAAATGGAAACACACCAACACCTGGACTTTAGTGATGTTAATGAACACCTGGATTTTTGCATTGTTAACGAGAGCACGCGATGCAGGCCACCCATGCTTTCAATCCAAGTGGAAATAGAAAAGGACATCCAGTCACCCGATACTGCCACTACCAAGGAAATTGCCCCCCATGCAGTACCAGGCCCTCTTAAGCACGTGACTAACACCCAGCCGTACTCTGCCCCAAATGTCACACTAATGGCCAACCCTATTAAAAATATTACAGAAAAATGCGTGAATCTTTATGGGCTCCAAGACAATGAGGAACCAGAGCCCAGACAAAGCGTGGGAATAGTGCATTGCTGGAGGAATGTTCCTCAAACAGACTTTGAAAGGCCCTTTGATCACCCCATCCTTCACAAAAGTGGCAGTACTACCACAGAGTCTCCACGAAGATCAACGAGACAAAAAAAATGCAGACAGATATACACCTCTGAGAGTAAAAATGCTCAAAGAATTCCTAACCCAAATAGCAACAAGTCACACTATGCTACCAACAGACAGCTGAATGCCAAAAGGAAAGTACGTAACAATGACAATGATACTGCATACCCTACTCCATCTAAGAAGGTCCGACCTCAAGCAACGGGGGTTTATGAACAATCCGTGGTTTGCTACCACCAGCACCTGGAAGATGAAGACAAGAAGGCTCCTGCTGTTAACCATGATACCTCCTCAAAGTCACCAGCGGCGGCTCCTGCTGTTATGCAGGACCGCCGATCCCAATGAAGCTTCTGAGCTGGAATGTGCGAGGGCTGGGCAACCCTTGCATATTCCACATCCTGCATACCTTGGTGCAGGACCACTGCCCAGAGGTGATCTTTCTTACAGAAACACGAGCATACAGACAAAGAATGGAAGATCTTCGGGTGAAACTTGGCTGCGTAGGGAAATTGGTGGTAGAAAGAGTCGGTCGCAGTGGTGGCTTAGCACTACTATGGACGGATAAGGTTGATATCTCCCTCCTATCATACTCCCGTTTTCATATTGATGTGGCTATTGCAGGTTTGGGGAAAAATTGGCGATTCACAGGCTTTTATGGCCACCCTGAATCATCTCAGCGTATCCACTCCTGGACACTCTTGCGACGCCTATGTTCGTTATCTTCTCTCCCATGGCTATGTGGAGGAGACTTCAATGAGATCCTTCAAAGCTCTGAAAAACTAGGCGGCTTACCCCGCCCCACCTACCTTATGCAGAACTTCAGGAATGCGATTGATGACTGTGGCCTCTCGGGGATCCAATTCAAGGGGCCTCCTTTTACTTGGTGTAATGGACGGGACCGTAGTTTGTTTATTCAGGAAAGACTTGACCGAATGCTCTGCTCCTTCCCCTGGCACTGCCTCTTCCCTAATGCCTTGGTGCAGCATCTAGACTTTTGGGGCTCCGACCACCGACCGCTCCTATTATCATTTGATGAAGCTGGCAGACCAACTAGAAGACAATCTTCTTATCGCCCCATCTCCAGATTCCACTTTGAGGAAGCTTGGGCCAACGAACCGGACTGCAGGGAAATCATCTCAAAAAGATGGCCCCAAAACCTAAGCTCCCTCGACTCAATTCACAGGAACCTCTTACACATTGGGTCGCATCTAAAAAAGTGGAATCTAGCACACTTCCGCAGACTCAAGACTGAGATAAAAAATAAAAAGCAACTGTTAAGGGCTTTGAACCAGCAGGTGAATGCTCAGACATGGCCTGGGATAACGAAGATTCAGAAATCCCTGGATGCACTAATGTACAAAGAAGAGACATATTGGAAGCAACGTTCGAGGGTTCAATGGCTACAAGCAGGGGATAAAAATTCACGCTTCTTTCATTTTAAAGCATCAGGGAGGAAAAAGAGGAACTCTATCTCGGGGATCACAAACAGAGATGGAATCTGGTGCGCAGACCTGGAACAGACTGCGAAGGTTTTTCTGGAGTACTTTTCTGATATTTTCTCTTCTTCTAATCCTTCTAGGACTGTGATTGACTCGGTAGTCTCTTGTGTGGAGCCGAGATTATCTGTACAGCAACTCCAATGGTTAGACTCCCCATTCCGGGAGGAAGAAGTCCACAAGGCAGTGTTTCAGATGCACCCTACTAAAGCCCCTGGTATTGATGGTATGCCAGCCTTATTCTTCCAAAAATTCTGGGACATTGTTGGATCTGACATTTGTCGTGTGTGCCTGGGTTTTCTTAACAATGGGGACGACCTCAGAATGGTAAATGACACCCTCATTACCCTTATCCCGAAAGTTGGTGATCCCAAAGTTTGCTCGAATTTTCGCCCGATAAGCCTGTGTAATGTCCTATACAAAATTGTTGCTAAGATTTTAGCCAACAGACTACGAGGAGTCATGGAGAGTTTGATTTCTGAGTCCCAAAGTGCTTTCATACCAGGGCGTCTAATCACCGACAATGCTATAATCGGATTTGAGTGCCTCCACGCCCTCAAACGTAATAAATTTTCAGCGGGGAATTTTTTGGCCTTGAAATTAGACATGTCAAAGGCTTATGATCGGGTAGAATGGGATTTCTTGCTTGCAATGATGGGGAGATTGGGTTTCTCTGACAATTGGTGTCGGATGATTTATCAGTGTATCTCATCAGTATCATACTCTATCATTATTAATGGCACTACTCATGGCTCTATATACCCCTCAAGAGGCCTTCGCCAAGGTGATCCTCTATCTCCATTTCTGTTCCTTATTTGTGCTGAAGGTCTTTCCTCCCGCCTAAAGTTCACAGAACAACGAGATGATATACAGGAGCTGAAATTGGGGAATCAAAGGCCCACAATCTCCCACCTACTTTTTGCTGACGATAGCCTCTTATTTACTAGGGCCTCCTTGGACAATTGCATCTCGATAAAAGACATTTTGAGTTCTTATGAGCATGCTTCTGGACAACTGATCAATAACCAGAAGTCTGTAGTTTGCTTTGGTAAGTCTATATCAGGGGCGGTTGCTGCCCAGCTCACCCTTTGCTTGGGGGTGACCCAAGTCCCCCACCACAGTAAATACCTGGGGCTCCCTTGTATTACTAGCAAAAATAAACAGAACCTATTTGCTGCTATTAAAGACAAAGTGTAGAGTAAACTGAAAGGTTGGAAGAGACATCTTTTTTCAGCTGGGGGTCGGGAGATCCTTATCAAAGTAGTTATCCAAGCCATCCTGACCTATATCATGAACCTGTTTAGACTTCCAAAAAGCCTAGTTAATGAGATTCGTAGGCTCTGTGCAAGGGTTTTTTGGGGCGGTGATGCGTGCTCAAAGAAAATTCATTGGTGTTCGTGGGATGTGTTGTGCCACCACAAGAGGGATGGAGGCATGGGTTTTAGAGACCTAGCTTCCTTTAACCAAGCAATCATCGCTAAGCAAGGATGGAGAGTGATCGCCTTCCCAAACTCTTTAGTGGCCAAAACTCTTCGAAGCCTTTATTTTCCTAACTCTTCGTTCTTGCAGGTACAATCTAGACAATCTGATTCACAGGTCTGGAAAAGTATTCTTTGGGGCAGAGACTTGCTAAAGAAGGGACTACGCTGGCGTATTGGTGTTGGAACAGCTGTATCAATCTATTATGACCAATGGCTCCCTCGACCATTATCCTTTAAACCCTCTTTCCCCCATAAACTGCCAGAGCATTCACTAGTTGCTGAGTTACTTACACCTGCTGGGTCATGGAACTCTGAACTGGTCCGGGACTACTTTCCTCCTGAAGAAAGTGACTTAATCCTCAGTATCCCCCGCTCTCGATGTTGGGAACAACCAGACTCATTTACGTGGCATTTTGACAGGCTAGGGCAGTATACTATTAAAAGTGGGTACCATCTATCTCATACTGTTGACCAAGCTTCGTCCAGTAACAATAATGTTGATTCTAGAACCTGGTGGCAATACATGTGGAGGTTGAAGATTCCAACCAAAATAAAGCATTTTGTTTGAAGAATTACCCATGGTTGGATCCCTACCTTTGCAAATCTTAAGAGGCACCATGTGCCTATTGATGAGTCTTGTAACCGCTGTGCTAAAGGTGCTGAAAACTCTATTCATGCAGTATGGTTATGTGATGCACTAAGAAAGGTACGCCAAGCTTGCCCATTTTTGCATGGTATAAATATTTACCACAATACTACTTTTTTGGATCTCCTAATGAAATGCAAAATGAGCTTAGCGGTTATGGATCTTGAGATACTATTAATTATGTTTTGGAGATTATGGTATATCAGAAACAAATTAGTCACAGAGAAGAAAGTGATATTGGTGGATGATGTTCTTAATTGGGCTAAATGCTATTGGTATGAGTTCGTATCTTGTTGCACAGACAAAGTTGATACCTCTAGTAATTCGAGTTGTAGTTGGCTAGCCCCAAGACTGGGTTTTATAAAACTCAACACTGTTGCCAGTCTATCTCCTAAGCACCTCAAGGCTGGGTTATGAGCGGTCTTGCGTGATAACTATGGAGCGGTACTTGCCTCTTCATCCTCTCCATCTAAGGAAAAGCCCTCAGTGGACATTTTAGAAGCATTGGCAATTTTTCGAGGTCTTAACCTAGCTAGAACACTGGGCTTATCAGCTATTGAGGTTGAATCTGATGCAGCAGGCATTATTTCTGACATCAACAATCACACTCACTCTTTCTCAGAACTTGGTTTGGTACTTCATGACATCAGAACGATCTCGTCATGCTTTAACTTTTGCTCTTTCAGGTATTCACATCGGTCCACTAATAAAGTGGCGCATGAACTAGCACACCTTGCTCTAAACATAGTTTCTGATACTATTTGGTTGGGTAAAGTCCCAACACAATGTAATCGTTTTGTACTTGAGGATTTTTCCTCCACTTGAGTTAAATTTCACAACTTTATTATTATCAAAAAAAAAAAAAACTATGTTGGTAATATAATAGTTCTTAATGTTGTAAATTCGCTGCTCGAAATATGGTGGAATCAGGAGTTAGATTAAACTCTTGAAAGTTTTGTATAGCCTGGTATATGTTCTTTGGCTTATTTCAAGTTGTCATCATTGTATAAGAAAATAGTTTCATATTCTATATTTAGTATTGGAAAGGAGCATTGTATTGTTTTGTCTTTTTTGACAAACATCCTATTTTAGTAAGGAATAAGTTCTTTTCCATTTAGTTTGATTGTTTTTATTAATATTTGAGATATGAATCTTTTGAAATTGATATTAAAGGTGACAAATATCAATGCTTTTAGGAATACTGATATGTGGGAATGGTCACCTACAGTTTACCTTATATAGAAGTAATTTTAATACTTAATTTTGTCGCCCTCAATGACTGTTAGATTTGATAATCAAACTAGTATATTACGCTTATTGACATTGTCTTTTTTGAGGTTTCCTTAAATGTCAAGCTAAAATTTGAAATTTCCTTATAATAATTCCATAAATTGAGGAAGTTAGTGGTTTATTTTGTTTTGATGATAGGGATATTAATTTCAAGGTGTTGATCTAGCAAATAGCATTCAGAGGCATTCTTATACAGTTATACTATTTCACAGTATTAGTATTTTTTTGGGTTTTTTATCAACAAATTCCTTGTTTCTTATCTATTTGTTTTGTGTCTATGTGTGCATGTTGACAATGCTTGTGTTGGTTTTCTTTTATTATATATCCATTGAGTATCCGTTATGTATCTCAGTAGGTGTAGATCTTTGACCACCAACACCGTATGAGCCTTATAATATTAGAAATGAAGGAGTTGGCCACCAAGACTTTGGCTTTTGCTTTTTTGTTGTATATAAATAGATTGACATGTGAAATGTGAAGGACTCGTAAACTGATTTTATAGAAGTAGGTTTTCCCCTTTAGCACTTGTTATTTGTAGGTGGCCTTTGATCAAGTTTATAAATGACCCATAAAATAGTGAATTTACTTGGAGATTTTTTCTATTAAAAAAATGAAAAATTTACTTGGAGAATTGGGGTAGATGCCCTAATTGAGGCACACACTTGGCCATACTCACTGTGATTCAAAGTAGAGTTGCTATCTTGAAATCCTTTTCTTGTATTTGGTTAGGTTGGTACTTTCTGTGATGGATCAGTTAATGCATGCTTGCATTAGTATGATTATGTTTTGAATTCCTTTTCAAATTTTATTTTGATGGAATTTTCTTTATTTGCAGTGTCCCGAAGAAGTGAAATGATCTCAAGAGCTGCTTCATCCATTTCCCTCGCATGAGCAGATTTTTTCTTCCGGTACTTTTTGGCTTTTCAGGATTTATGGTAGTGCTTGCTTTAGAATTTTATTGTTTTTCAGGTATCTCAAGTATCTGACAAAGAAGTACTTAAAGAAATCCAATGCGAGAAATTGGCTTCGGGTGATTGGCAATGTGAAAAGTTTGGTTTCTATGTTACTATGTATTTGTGAACTATAATTAGCTTATTGATATATTTGTTATATTAGCACAATACTTTAGATGTTATATTAATGATTTTATTGAATATAACAATTTTTTAATATTTATAAATTAAATTGTATTTTGTTATTTTGAGCTATAATTAAATTAAAATATGTATAATATTATTTTGTATGCAATCAATAAACTTAATATATACAACATATATATATATGCATATAAAAAAATCAATTTTCTATTAAAAATCTATCTCTAATTGCTAATACATATCTATCACCAAAATGGTTATATAATATTCAAGTTGATGACATAATATCCGAGAACAGTTCCATAACAGAAATGGAAAAGGTTGAAACTGAAATGAAGATGAAAGTGATCCATTAGCAGAAACCACATTTGAAATCACAAATAGAACAGACTAGATGAAACCTTACACTGAATATCTTAAGGAAGGAAAGCTTCCTAAAGATACAAAAGAAGCAAGATGTCTCTAAGCTAGAGTAGGGAGATTCACCATCATTGATAATGATTAGTCCAGAAGATCCTTTTCAGGTATTTGCATGAGATGCGTGCCAATTGAAGAATGGCACTAGATCATGGTGGAGATACATAAAGGATCATGTGGCAACCAATCAAGTGTAGGAATCCTTGCCCATAAAGTTATGCGACAAGGATATTTATGGCCATCAGTCAAAAAAAGATACAATAGAGTATGTCAATAAGTGTGATGTGTTAGACGTACACCATACTTATCCACCATCCTACTTATGACCTTAACATAGTTTCCATCCTTTAGCCATTTATTTAGTTAAGGATGAATATAGTAGGACCACTCCCAACAACTGCAAGCAGGAAATGGTTCATTCTATTGGCTACTAATTACTTTAGTAAGTAGGCCGAAGTAAAGGCTTACATCAATTTTACTAGAATCAAGGTGAAAAACTTTATCTGTAAGGATCTTATCACCAAATTCGTTATGCCACGGAGTGTTGTTGTCGATAATAGGAAATAATTTGTGACCACTGCTGTTACTTCTGTCTATAATAAATTCAAAATACAAAAGGAATTCACTTCTCATAGTTATCTATAGGGAACGATCAAGATGAAATTTTTAATCGGACAAGCTTTACCATGTTATGGAAGAGACTAGAGTGAAAAAAGAGCTAATGACTTGAAGAGCTTCCAAGAGTACTATAAGCCTACAAAACGAATAATAATAGATCAATGAGAGCCTTGCCACACTTCTTAATATATGAGACAGAAGCAGTGCTTCCTATAGAAGCCTTCATCCTATCCCTAAGGATGAGGACTATAAAATTGGAACTCAATAATGAAGCCTTAGTCGCAGTAAAATATCTTACAAATAAAGCTAGAAAATTATGGTAATCCATGCAATGATTTGTAAATCAAAGATGAAAAGACACTACGATAGTAAGGTCATGAAGCATGAGATTATTGAAGGTTACCTCACCTTATAGAAGGCACTCGATATTAACAAAGAATGCTGATGCGATATTTCTATATCATAAATTAAGTGCAAGTATACACTATCGTATGCAAGTAATAAAGAGACTAATTAGTCGGATGTCGAACCCACAGGGATAATTGTTTCTTTTTAACCAATTACTAAAATTATATCTTCCTAATAATTATTCAGATAAATAAAAACCTAAGAATGAATGTAGAAAATATAAAAGTAAAAACACAATGCAAAGAGAATAAGAAGATAGCAATGTAGAGAAAACCTAGGATTAATATTATCCCTCAATATGTTTCTAATGATTAATCCTCTAATATTTAACTCACTTAGTCTTTATTATTGATCAAGACATTAATGTATTCACAAGCCTCTTCCAAGGTCATGCAAGTATACCTTAATTTACCAAATACCTATATTCCTATGGTACTTGTAATAAATTAAGATTCATTAAGATTAGGTCTTATTGATCATACATGCCAATTAGGTATATTCCTATCCTAAATTGAAACTTGCATATGCAACATTGAATGTTACTCTACAATCATGCATCAAATTACCTAGGTCTAAATATTATGATTCCTCTTCCGAGTTTATCAATAATATTACCAACTCATTCACCATATATTGGCCAGATATATTGAAGCATTAAACACAAGTAATTTAAATAATAAAGGACTAAGTTTATTAAATACTAAAAGGATATGGCAATTAAGCACACATATTGAGTTCAAATATTAACCCTAGAAAACAAGTTTAGCTCATGGCTACAAGAGAACAGCAGTAAAAATAAAAATAAAACATGATACAATCAATCGCAAACCGATATAGACGTCGAATTGCTCTTAATTGCGCTGCCTAGAAACTCTTGATGCCGAAGAACGTCTTGTATCTCTCTCTAAAGTTGATTCAATTAAGCTCTTATTGCTCTCCAAGACTCGTGCTCTGTATTCTTGGTGCTCTTGGGTCATCTTGGATTCATCCTTGAAGGCTGGGAACGAGTGGCTTTATATAGGGATTGATATGAGCTTGAAAATCTCAATTCTCGTCGGACTAGGACTCGCACTACCGCTGGCGCGCTATGCATCTATCGCTGGGGCGACGCGTGAAGAAGCGATTACCGCTGGAGCGGTGGTATCTTGGCGCTGGGGCGTTGCGTGAAAACGGCTTCACCGCTGGCGCGGTGACTGTCTGGCGCTGGGGCGCTATACGCGACTTAAGCAGGTCGTTTTTCTTATTTCGATCACTATTTTAGCGCTGGGGCGAAAATACTTGTGGCGCGGGGGCGCTGGACTCATAATTTGAAAACTTTGCATTTTAGTCCCTATTTTCGCTCCTTTTGCGTTCTTTCTTTAAATTTCGTTCACGTCCCTATAAATAACAATAAAGCACATAAATAGTCATCTATTCTCATAAAATCATAAAATATCAATAATAAAAACATGAGAAAATATATGATAAATTTGCCCTTATCAAATACAGTGTTGGAAAGATGATTAAACTTAAGAAAGACATTACAAAGTCGTGTAAAAGCTAGACAAATGAGCCTTCTTACTAAAATACATGGATGAAAACTCAATTCTAACTCCTTGGAACATATCATATTTAAAAAAAGTTCTATGTATGACTTGTTTTCTCTCATTTTTCCCCATATCTTCTATAAGGTTCTTACTCATATTATTTATATGACATTATATTAAAAATTATCTCATCATTGATGCAATCTCGAGATCAATCTTCCCATGTATGAAGCAATAAGGTTACAAATATAAAAAGCACGATCCACTACTGTTTCAGGAAGATGACAAAAAAATATTCCCACAGGTCCGTATATAAGGTCTTACAGCTTTTTTACACGATCTGGTGCTATTACCAGGAATAAAGAAGGCCAAAGCAATCCTCCACTATTGTTTTCAAGGAGATTACCTAAACATGATCCCCCCAAGTCCATATGTAAGGTATTACTGCTCCCTTATTAAGTCTGGTGCCATTACCAGGAGAGGAGATAACCAAAAGCAATTGTCTACTGCCATTTTAGGGAGATAGCCATCCTCTCGAGTCTATATATAAGGTCTTACTACTCCTTTACGTGGCTTGATGTCGTTACTAGGAGAATAGATGATCAAAAGCAATCATTCACTACTATTTCAAGGAGATGACCAAAAACTAATCCCCCTAAGTCTGTATGTAAGGTCCTACTACTCCCTTACATGGTCTGGTGTTCTATTAAGAGAGAAGATAGCGAGAAGCAATCCTCCATTACTGGTTCAAGGAAATGGCCAAAAAATAATCCTTCTAGGTCTGTATTTAAGGTCATACTACCATCTTACATGGTTTTGTGTCGTTATTACGAGAGAAGATGGGCAAAAGTAATCCTTCATCGTTGTTATAGGGAACAATTAAAAGAAAATCTCCGTAAATAAAAGCCTTTCTTACTCGAGCCCTTAAAAGCCCAAATTCGAAAGGGCCCAAGACTTATTTACACGTGTTCCAACATCTTTAATATGAAAGTATTTAGACTTTCGTACACGAACCCAAATGCCTTTACCTCAGAAGGGTCTACAACATCTTTAAACGAGCCTATCGCCCCCTTCTTGGTTATAACCAAAAGAAAGGATTCTCTATCTTTCTAACCAAAAAAAAAGTAACTGTACATCTTTAAAAGTCCATACTATTTCTAGAAAAAGCCAACCTACTAAGAAGGATCACACATCATTCCCAATCAAAACGCCCCATCAAGGAACCTAGTATCCTTTCAAATGGGTAGGAATCAATATCGAGAATCACCAAGAAAGTAGGTTCCGATAGAATACTTATAAATTCACGTTATCGCGAAAATGTCCTAGAACAACCTATCCAAGAATAAAGTAAGAAATCCATCTGTAAAGGTAAGAACGCTTCTTAACAGAGATGCAAAACTTAAATAAAGATATATAACTCCTCAAGAAAGGTTTATACAAAGAATAAAATGCCCTTTCCCAAGGCTACCGACATATAGAACCTCCACTAAAAAATGAAAATAGGGGTTTCAACTTCCGTAAATACAAAGCAAATTGGATGAAATAATTCCTTTTGAGCAAATATTCACAAAATAGAAAATAGAAAAAAGCAAGTATTACTTAGTTAAAAGAAATAAAATACTTGTATTTAATCGTACGAGTTTTAGTCATATATGTTAGTGTTAGTGCATACATGTCATCCCTGTTTGAATGAATATTTGATATTTATAAGATGTACATTTTGTTAAATCGCTAACTAAATTAATTATATGGTACAATACTTTTTATACTATAGATATTGTATAATATGAAGGAGTTTAGATTTGGTCTATAAGAGTTTAGATTAGGGCTAAAGTTAGCAATGTTGAGAGTTATAATTGCTAAGAGTTAGCACTCCTAAGAGTTAGCAAAGATCTAAGGCGTTAGAGTCTTGTCTATAACGGGACAATGACCTAATGATATACTAGTAGTAATGTAGTTGTAATTAGGAGCTAAAAAATGTCATTATACAAGTATGTGTTGGGATTTGTACTCATATGTCATCCTAATTTTGTATAAATATTGTAATATCGTATTTATGTAATAAATAAATATTTTTATTAAATCGCTATTTATTTTTATAAGATAAAATATTTGTAACATTTCGGACATTATATTGATCTAAAGAAGTTCAGATTAGGTCTAGAGAGTTAGAACCTTGTTTGAAATGGGATAAAGACCTAAAAATATACTAACAATGATATAGTGCCAAAGAATTGCAAGCGTTGCTAGGAAATATTATTGTGTAAGTATATTAACACGTCTATAATATATTAGTTTATTACCAAGTGCAGGATTATCGAAGTAATAAATAACCCGATGAGAACGGAGTCGATCCACAGGGAAGTGAAATTAAAATTACAAACTATAAATTCTTTAAATACAATTAAAGCAGTATAAAATGTTTGTAAATAATAATTTAATTAACCAGTTAAAAAAAATTAAGGTCATGGGGATCCACTCTTGGCACATGAAATAAGAATATATTCAACTCGTTTTATAACTCAATTAAAATCCTCACACAAAGGAGGTTCCAATCGGGCGATATAACAATTAAAGTTCTTCATTATTTATATATTAACTTGTATTTATTTATTTTAGTTATTATACACAAAATCTTATAAATTGATTCAAGTATTTATTATGTCAGTCTTTATATTTGTCTACAATAAATCAAGACTCTCACTTTATAAGAAAGGGTATCTATGCCAAATCTTGTAAATGATTTCAAGAATTTATTGTGCCAACTATAAAAATTATCTATAATAAATCAAGATACACCACTTTACAACAAAGGGTATTAATATTGCAAAAACAATAAATATATCATGTATAAATTTGTATAATTTAATAATGAAATATTAAATTCATGAATATCTTATTACCTTGCCAAGAGTTTCACTCTTTTACCTTAGCAAAAAAAAAAATTACTTGTACATAATAAAACTATAAAAAAATAAAAGAGATGGAAGAAAAGATAACATGACTTTAGAATAGTGAAAATGAGAAATAACACTACAAAGAGATAATATAAAAGAGAAGTATTTTGAACTATTTAGCTCTCTAATTACATGCTTTGGATATAAACAGGCCACCTATTTATAAAAAAAAATATAGATAAATCAATACAATAAAGAGGGAAACACTTAGATGATAAAAATCAAGAAGAGTGGCAACTAATTTGCATTGATTATTATTAATATACCCATTTAATTGTCCAATTTGGAATTGATGTGGTCCGAATTAGCTTTCATTCAAAAAATCAACATTGTAGATTAGTATCTTATCTTTCCAAATTAAGTTATCTCATACCTATTAGATATGTATTTCTATAGTTATGAGCCAAATACTGATGACTATATGGACTAGGCCTGTACTGCAAATCAGTTCTGTTCTAGGCTACTTTTACCCTTTAAACGCTCGAATTTTAAATGCCTTGTTAAATATAATATGTTAGCCCATTGAGTCTGCTCTTCTTAGGATCAAGAATCACTCTAATTGAATTCTTAGGTAGACAGTTATGCCTATTTTACCAAACTTGCCATGAAACAGTTAAAACTAATTATGTATAATATTGTAAATATGCTTGAGTTATGGGGGTTAAAGACACTAGTAATATAAAAAACATGATGTAAAACCCTTATTAAATATATAATTTCAAGTGTTTATCATACCACCCAACCAACTTATTGCTAGTCCCTAGCAATTTAAGCATAAATAAATTTTGAACACTACCTAAGTATTTCAAACAAAACGTCAATTTATTATTACAATCTCTATAAATGTTATTTCAATCATAACTTCCAAAATTGTGTGTTTGTGAATTAAGCTGAAGATTTGTTACCACAAATCATAATATAAATAGCCTTGAAAATTTTCTTCAATTAAAAGCCTCAACTCCATATCCTCATATGTGAATAATTGTTTAACGAGTTAGGATTTCACTCATGGAATTGGAAAACAGATAATTGCTTAAGAAAAGGTTACATTTAAAGACAAACAGACAAAATAACATTGACCTAAAGTTAGAAAAATTAATTGTTTAGACTCAAACTATTCTTGTCACATGCTAGCTTTAAGACTTTAATTATTTTATGTGAATCTTACAAATAGAGAGTCCGCTGATAAAATTACTTTCTAATGACTTTTGTCTTCTAAAATTGAACGAAAACTTTATTGAACTGAATTGACTTCTTTTTTTTCTTTTTTTTTAATTCTTTTTTTATGGAAGACATAAGGAATCATTACAAAATAAGAGCAATTTCTCACCATATTACTTTTTCAATTTTTTTTTATCATCCTTCAACTAAGCAACCAAATTATTCCTTATTCTAGATAATGTCATTCCAAACAAAAATTAACCATTTCAAAATATCAATAAAAGTTTGTAAGCTATTATCTCAAACCTCTCCACTCACTCACAAAAGATGTGTGAGTTTAGAAAAGAATATGTATACTTAAACATGGAAATTCTCTTGGTTATATATTGAATCATTCATCTTACTATAAGGCTTAGTATTGTGTTCAAGAAATAATTTTGAAAGTTATTCTTTAACCTAGATAGAAAAAGTGATTTAAACTAAACAATTTTGAGATCATACATCGATAGTAAAGCAAACTTATTTATGCAAGAGTTATCAAAAACTTAAGTAGTAAACAAATATACATAAAATGTATTAAAAATAAACCAATTTGAATGTGTTTCAAAAGTTTAGTAATGTACTCTTTACTCTACCATTCTAGAGCTAGAATACATAAATGAACTTTTTACTCATGCCATTCATGATGATTTATTTTTTTAGAGAACAAAATGATAGCCAAAAAAAAATTAACACTAACATTATATATCAACTATCTTTCCCTCAACCAAATTGAGACATTGTCCTCAATGTCAAAATGAAGAAGAGTAAAGTATATAAGATATCATCTAAAATATCTTTTATTGAAAATAAAATCCACAACAAAATAAAACAAGCCATATAAAATGATAACAGTTATGGTAAATATGTACAAGTAGTTGTGATTATGGCTCACATCTTCCTCTGGTTTTACGTCCAAAAATGGCATAAATGCCCTTTATGGGTCGAGGATAGGTTTCCCATCCAATTTTCTTATAAATTGGTAAACAGGGTCTTTTAAAATCAGATTCTTGAGACTGTACTGCTCGTGTTATTTTTTGAATTTGTTCCATAAATTGAGAAGTTTACGTTGTACAAGCTTACAAGGATACGTCTCAAAAGTCACTAGGATGTCATCCAAAAACTCTTTACTCATTCCATCCTTAATAAACTAAGTTTTATCTTCTCAATTTGTAGATACAAATCCTAAAAGATGACAACTCTTGTTACAATTCCATCAAACACATTTATGATAAACATGTAACCTTTTTGCTCTTCGCCTTTTAGCATAAGTGATTTTACCTAAGTCAAGCATATAGGAAATTAATGAGTCTGAAAATTCGTCTGTCAATTAAACTTTGACTTCAATTAACCAACGTACATTAGAAGTATATTCATAATCATTAATAACCTATTTCTTTCACATCTTGCTTGATAAATTTTCTTTAAGGTGTTTTGAGGCAATGAGGGAAAATATATTTTTAAATTCACTAGAATGTCATCCATTTAGTTTTAGAAAGGAGAAGAAGAAAAAGTATCAGTAATTATAGAAAATTGACAAAACTGACTTAAAATGTCACGGAGTATCGTTATCCACCACTTAACCGGGGTGCAAAACATACTTTAACAAAATTACTAAATTAACCTGCAAGTAAGAAAAAAAATCAAGTTAGAAGAATAATATATATATATATAAATATGTTAATATGTAAAACAATGATTAATTGGTCTCGTAATAAGGGTTAAACAGGGACACAAATTAACCTGTAAGTATGAAAAAAAATCAAGTTAAAAGAATAATATGTATATATATAGATAAATATGTAAATATGTAAAACAATGATTAATTGGTCTCGTAATAAAGGTTAAACAGGGACACAAATTCTTCATGAAAATATTGATTTTTTAGAAACGGCTTGAGTATTTGGCCATTTACCTTAAACAGATTACCATTTTTAGGATTTTCAATGTTAATTGTTCCATAAAGGCACACATGTTTCACAATAAAATGGTCACTCCATCTTAATCTTAATTATTCAAGGAATATATGAAGTTGAGAATTATAAAGCAAAACCTTCTGATCAACATCAAATATTTTTCTTTGAATTTTTTTATCATTAAAGGCTTTGATTTTAGCTTTATGAATTTTTAAATTCTCATATACATCATTTCTCAATTTCTCAAGTTCATTTATTTATAATTTATCTGTCCAACAGAATCAAGATTTGTGTTGAAAGTTTTAATGGCCCAGTAGGCTTTATGCTCAAGTTCTAGAGGTAAGTGACAAGGTTTTTCATAAATTATCCTATAAAGAGATATGCCTAATGAACTTTTAAAAGTAGTTCTATAAGTATAAAATGCATCATAAAGTCTTATGACTAATCTTTACGATTTGGGTTTACATTTTTTTCTAAAATTTATTTTATCCCCTTATTTGCTGGTTCACTTGTTTCATGATGATAAGGGGTGATAACTTTATGAGTAATACCATGTTTTTTTTATTAATGTTTCAAATAGACTATTACAAAAGTGCTTACTCCCATCACTTATAATGGCTCGAGGGATTTCAAATCGACTTAAGAAATTTTCTTTCAAAAGTTTCATGACTTTTTATAGTCATTATTTCGACATGGAATAGTCTCAATCCATTTTGAGACATAATCTACTGCGACTAAGATATACGTAAATCAAAATGATAGTGGAAATGGCCCTATGAAATCTATTCCCTAACAATCAAAGATTTCAATAACTAGAATGGGGTTCAAAGGCATCATATTTCATTTTGAAATGGATTCCAAATTTTGACAATTTTTACACGTTATACAAAATGCATGTGAATCTTAAAATAAAGTAGGCCAATAAAATTCATACTGCAAGATTTTTACAGTTATTTTCTTTAATGAGAAATGTCCCCCACATGCTTTAGAATGATAAAATTCAATAACTCTACTTACCTCATTATCGTGTATGCATTTGTGAAATATTTGATCAGGACAATATTTGAAGAGATAAGGATCATCTTAATAAAACTTTCTTACCTCAGTTAAAATAAATTTTTATGTCTTGAGCATTCCATTAAGGTGGCATTTCTCTAGTTACAAGAAAATTAATAATATTAGTATACCAAGGCATTGTAACAGTTGAAAATAAAATTTCATTGGGAAAAGAATCATTAATGGGTGTTATTTCTGTTGATGAATCTGGTGCGAGTCTTGATAACTGATCTGCAACAATATTCTCAACTCCCTTCTTATCTTTGATAGTGATATTAAAATTTTAAAGTAATAGAATCCATCGAATCAGTCTTGGTTTTGCATCCTATTTTGACATTAAGTACCTTATAGCAGCATGGCCAGTAAATACAATGGTTAAAGAACTAATTAAGTAAAAACAAAATTTGTCTAATGCAAATATTACAGCAAGTAGTTCTTTTTTAGTTATTGTGCAATTCATTTATGTACTGTTTAAAGTTCTACTTGCGTAATAAATTATATAATGTTTACCTTCATTTCTTTGTCCTAATACAATACTAACAACATAGTCACTGGCATTACATATGAGCTCAAAAAGTAAAGACTAGTCATGAGATTGTATGATAGAAGTAAATGTTAAAAGGTCAATTAATTTTTCAAACAAATTTTGACACTTTTGAGTTTACTCAAATGATACATATTTTGCTAAGAGGTCTACATATAGTACTAAATTTTTTGACGAACCTCTTATAAAATTCATATGTCCTAAAAAGGATCGGAATTCTCTAACTGTTTTAGGTGGGGGCAAATGAGCAATGAATTCAAATTTTGCCTTATCCACTTCAATTCTTTTAGAAGACACTACATGTCCCAAAATAATTTCAAAAGTAATCATGTAATGACAGTTTACCCAATTCAACACAAGACCCTTTTTCTTACATCTTTTTTTAAAACTTTTTCTAAGTTTTCAAGACAATTATCAAAAGAATTTTCAAACATAGTTAAATTATCCATGAAAAATTCTAAATAATGCTCAACTATGTCACTAAAAATGCTTAACATACATCTTTAAAATATTGGTGGGGCATTACAAAGTTCAAAGGGTATTCTTTTAAAAGCAAATGTCCAAAAATGCATGTGAATGTAGTCTTTTCTAGGTCCTCTAGTGTTATAGGAATTTGATAATAGCCAAAATAACCATCTAGAAAATAATAGTAGGGATGTTCTGCTACTCTTTCTAAAATTTGGTCAATGAATGGTAAGGGAAAATAGCTTTTCCTAGTAGTAGAGTTCAACTTCCTATAATCTATGCACACCTCTAATTAGATGAGACTCGAGTTGGTATTAACTCACCTTCATCATTTTCAATGACTGTAATTCTATATTTTTTTTATACTACCTGAGTAGGACTTACCCACTTACTATTTGAGATAGGATAGATGATTCCTACTTCAAGTAATTTGAGAACTTCAGCTCTCACTACCTCTTTCATACGTGGATTTAATCTCCTTTGAAGTTGTTGGGAAGTTTTAGCATTATCCTCTATGTGTATTCTATCTATGCAAATCAAAGGATTAATGTATTTTATATCTTTTAAAGTCTAACCAATCGTATTTTTATGCATTTTTAATACTTCAATTAATGCTTGTGAGTGTAGAAGAGATTACCACTAGATAAGTTTGTTTCTCTCTAAGAAATGCCTATTTCAGTCTTTTAGGTAGAGGTTTCAACTCCAACTTTGGAATTTCATTCTGTTTATCCTCATTTTCTCCTAATTCTTCAAACCTTGGTTTCCATCCTTTATTTTTAATCACTTATGCACAGTCAAGTAAAGAATATATGTCAGAGATTTCAGGATCTAACTATATATTTGACTCAAATGAATTCATTAGACACATTTTTAAGGGATCGGTCGTTGTTTTTTTAATATGATCCTCTACAATTGTTTCAATCATGTTGGCTTCTTTACTTTCATCCTCCTCTTCATGTGGTTACTTACACATATTAAAAATGTTGAGCTCAAGTGCCATGTTTCTAAATAAAAGCTTCAATACTCGATTCCCGTAATTAGTCAAAGTGTTAGAAGTTGCTAAAAATGGAGGACCCAAAATAACAAGTATCGAATTACATACTTTAACAGGTTTTGTGTCCAAGACAATAAAATTCACAGAATATATAAATTTATCAACTTGAATTAAAACATCTTCCACTATCCTTCTTGGCACTTTTATTGATTTATCGACAAGTAAAAGAGTTACAAAAGTTAGTTTTAACTCACCGAGATTGAGCTATTGATAAACTGAATATGACAGTAAATTCAGATTAGCACCAAGATCAAGTAAAGCTTGTTTAATTTTATGACTTCCAATAATACATGAAATTGTAGGACAACTATGGTTTTTATATTTCAAAGCATTATTGTTTTGAAGAATGCCACTTACTTGTTCAACTAAAAATGCTTTCTTTTTCACATTCAATTTTCTTTTTACTGTTCATAAACCCTTCAAAAAAATTTCATAAAAAGGACATGTTTAATAGCATTCAATAAAGAAATATTAACTTTTACCTATTTGAAGATTTCAAATATTTTAGAATTGTGATTCATCTTCTTAGCATTACGTAATGCATGAGAAAATAGAAATGGAGGTGAGGGTTTAGTTTTTTCTTCACGAAGTGTAGGTTCAATGCTTTCCTTACCCTTATACATTGACTCGTCATTCTCATGAGGTTTAGAAATGTATTTTTCAATAATCTTACCATTCCATAGAGTAATAACCACTTTAACTTGATCCATGTGTTAGCTTCCTGAACTACATGCATTTGAGTTATGTCTTCCTTTGGGGTTTGGTTGTAGTTGAAAAGGAAATTTTTCTTTCTCATGAATGTTTAGCATGGATGCAAATTTAGCAAGAGTATCTTTTAAATTAGCAAATGTTTGAGCATTTTGAGAATTAATAGACTCTTGCTTTTCAATGAATGCATGCAAAGTTTCTTCAAGATTTTTCTTAGGAGGTAAGACATATGGTGCATAACTTTGATGGTTTTAAAAATTTTGGTGTGGTTGTGAAGCCTATGCTTGAGTATAAAAGAGCCTATAAAAAAGCCTAATTGTTTCATTGATTCCAAACCAATAAAATAATAATTGAACATATAAAAAAGACTAATATTCTTATTAAAATGAGCAATTAATCAAGTTAAGGGAGTGAAAATAATAGATATAATTTATACTTATCAGAGAGTTCATTGTCTCTTCTAAGTCTTTGTTCTCAAATGTTCCATTACACATCATTTTTACCATTTGTCTAACTTGGCATGTTAAGCCCTCGTAGAATTTAAAACTAATCTCTAAGTTTCAAAGCCATGATAGGGACAGGTATTAAGTAATTCTTTATACTTTTCCTAACATTGACAAAGGGTCTCTGTTGATTTTTGGGTAAAAGTGGTCATTTATCTTTTAAAAGAATTTATTCTATAGGGAGGGAAAATATTTTTTAGGAATTATTGTTTCATCTCATCCCATAAGAAAATGGATCCTGGCCTAAGATTTCGTAGCCATGTTTTAGTTTTATCTTTGAAAAAAAAAAGAAAAAAGCTTAAGTTGAATTGTGTTCATACTACAATTTTGGTCATTATGTGTGTTACACACTTCTTCAAATTCTCTTAGATGTAGGTAAGGGTTCTCTACATCTAAGCCATGAAAAGTGGTAAAAGTTGGATAATGCTCAACTTAAAATTAAAATGTGTTGCATCTTGAGGAAAGACTAAGCAAGATGGTACACCAATTCGTGTAGGGTTTATGTAGCCTCTAAGTGTCCTAGGTTAATTATGGTCATCATGTTAGGACTAATTATCCCTTGAGTCTATGAGTCCCTCAATTTGATTATTGGTCATGGTGTTTATTTGTGAAAAATGGGAAGATAAAGGAGAATTCAAAAAATTATCAAAGAAAGTTTCAAAATTACCTTTCACCAAATGATGAGAATTAAGATCTCAAAATCAACCACTCATACAAAAAAATAAAATAACAATAAATAAGAGAAATAAAAGAAATAAAATATTAAATAAAGAAAAATAAAATAGGTAAAGCTAACAATAAAATAAAAGTCAGATAAATAGTTAGAAGTTAGATTAGTCAATGTTAAATTAGTCAATGTTGCATTAGGATAATAAAAAATTAGTAAATAAAGAGTAGAAGGCTTAACGTTCAATGAAAATAACAAGTAAAGAATAAATAAAGTAAAGCAACTTAGGAGGCTTAACCTTCTATGAAAATAAAAAAATAAACAAACAAACAAATGTTAATTTCACTTTTCCGGTAACTATACCAAAAACTTGACACATTTAAAATATAGGAGTTTATTCTCAAGTGTAAGATTGTCGAAGTAATAAATAATCTGATGAGAACGGGGTCGATCCACAGAGAAATGGAATTAAAATTACAAACGATAAATACTTTAAATACAATTAAAGTAATATAAGATGTTTGCAAATAATAATTTAATTAACCAATTAAAATAAAAGTTAAGGTTAGAAGAATCCACTCTTAGCATATGAAATAAGAATATATTCAACTTTTTTTATAACTTAATTGAAATCTTCACACAAAGGAGGTTCCAATCGAAAGATATAACAATTAAAGTTTATCACTTTTTATATATTCACTTGTATTATTTTTTTTAATTATTATACACAAAATCTTATAAATGGGTTCAAGTATTTATTATGCCAATCTTTATATTTGTCTACAATGAATCAAGACTCCCACTTTACAAGAAAGCATATCTATGTCGAATCTTAGAAATGATTTCAAGAATTTATTGTGCCGACTATAAAAACTGTCTATACTAAATCAAGATACACCACTTTACAAGAAAGGGTATTAATATTACAAACAAAATAAATACATCATATATAAATTTGCATAACTTAAGAATGAAACATTAAATTCATGAATAAGAGTTAAGTATATCTTATTACCTTGCTAATAGTTTCACAATTTCACCTTACAAAAGGAAAATGACTTGGACATAATAAAACTAAAGAAAAAGAAAAGAAATGGAAGAAGAAATAACATGACTTTAGAATAGTGAAGAAGAGAAATAATACTACAAAGAGATTATACAAAAGATAAGTGTTTTAAACTAAAATCTAGGTCTCTAATTACATGTTTTTGGCATAAAAAAGCCACCTATTTATAGAAAAAAAAAATGAATAAATCAAAACAAATAAAGAGGGAACCACTTAGATGATAAAATTCAAGAAGAGTGGCTACTAAGTTCCATTGATTATCATTAATGTATCCATTTTATTATCCAATTTGGAATTGATATAGTCGCAGTTAGCCTTCACTCAAGAATTCAAAGTTATAGATAAGTCTTATATCTTTTTAAATTGAGTTGTCTCATACGTATTAGATACATATTTCTATATTTATGGGCTAAGTAGTAATGACTATTCAAACTGGGCTTGTACTGCAGATTAGTTCTGTTTTAAGCCATTTTTACCCTTTAAATGCTCGAATTTTAAATGCCTTATGAAATAATATATGTTAACTCATTAAATTCGCTCTTCATAAGATCAAGAATCACTCTAATTGGATTTTTATATAGAACGTTATGCCCATTTTACCGAACCTACTACAAAACAGTTAAAAGCGAATTAGGTAAAATATTGTAAACATGCTTAAGTTAAAGGAGGGTAAAGACACTAGTAATAGAAAACAATGATTTAAAACCCTTATTAAATATGTAATTTCAAGTGTTCATTATATATTCTCGAATTATAAGTTCCTGATTTATGTTCATTGACGTGGGGTCTATTGTGTGGAATCGATTAATATAGATTAGTATATATCTATGTCTGAATTGTTCAGATAGTTAATCTTAGTAGACTATAAGCTTAGTGGAAGCGCGAATAGATATACACGTATTCAGTGAAGACTGGATACTAAACAAGACTTAATAAAGACCTCTAATGGATATCCCATAAATCCATCAGTGGAGGTTCTTCTCGAGTTTAGTAGTATTTATGGTCCTTTGACATGAGCACCACGGTGGGCTTATAAGTGATCTACTATACTTAGGTTCTACATATGTAAAAGACCTTTCATGGTCTCACCACTGGGTGTCATTGGGTATGGTCCAATGCTTATGTAGTCTTGTGTGTGTAGACAAGGATTCCCTCAGGTCATATGGGTGAGTTAAATATCAAAATGCTTTAAGGTTGTATTCCATGAAGTCTTATAGCCATAGGTATTTAATCTGAGAAAAAGTTTTTCGTGATATAAATAATATCAAAAAAGAGTTTACGGATATTGTTTATCGAAATATAAATCAAAGAGATAAGTTTATGGTTTAGCAATAAGGGACTTAACGGTATTGATCTATGTCTCCGCTCTTTCAAGATATAGATCAATACCATCAATATCGCAAAAGTGTTACCTATAATAGTCCAATGAATAAAACTTTGTTGGAAGTAAGAGCTACTTCAAATATTTTGAAATAGGAAGCTATTATTCTAGCTTGAGGAAGCCTACCACGTTCCATAACTAGAATTGCTAAAGCACACTTCAAGGTTGACTCTCTTAATCTCATAATGGTTATGAGATTGAATTATGTATTATTTTTGCTGCATTGTATATCTGATATGTTATTATTAAATTGTTTAATTATGTACACATTCACCCGTTGCACGATGCACGATGCACACACACACAACACTAATAAAATGGTATAAGAGCATTATGTTGTGTGCTATTTTTGCTTGCATTGGAGTGTACATGCCGTAATTGGATATCTCGATGCTATCGATTATGTGTTTCAAGTGTTGAAATTGTTCATAATTAGGATGCAGCTGAAAGGGATGCTGCAGCACTGTAGGTTGAGTGCCGCAGCGCTAAGGTAGAGACCCTAGCACTGTAATGCGTTTAGGTTCATTCTGCGATACCGAAGGCTGGGCCTTCAATATTGCAGTTCTTGGAAACTAAGAAAGCCTTAATTACACCAGTTACTCTAAATATTTATTTTTAAATAGTTTAAAGATAAAATTTTTATTTTATAAAAGAGTTTAAAATAAATAATTTATTTTTACTATTTATAATTGTTATAAATGCAATATAAAATTATGGACCATTTGTTTTTGCTGGTAACCACAATGGAAGCTCTACTGATGAGGGTTAGTTGTGTTGCACAAAATAAATATGTGATTAAGAATTATAGTCCCATGAGATGGGGATACAATTAAGTAATCTCTCTTAATCAGATTGAATTATATGTCATTATCAGATAATGTTACATATTGATCCATCTTGTTAATACGGTATTAGTCAGGTCATATCAGTCTTTCCTAATATTGCTAAAGCATGAGGAATTTGGTCCGTGTGATTTTGACTATGCTGGTTAAACATGAAATAAGGTAAATATATGTGAACGTATTGTCCAATATTGCTAAAGTGTAAAGGTAGTATTAGTAACATATATTTGATTATTGACAAGTTAATCTGAAATACATTTATCCAATTTTGCTAAAGTGTGAGGATAAGGTGTATTTAGGATGAGTGATAATAATTGCATTAGACGTAATTTATAAGAGTTGTCTACCTTTTGGATTTTACAATGGCCAATATTGCTAAACTGTGAGGTCGGAGTAAAATGCCAATGGGGTCTACTTCCTACTGTACAATTTAAAGAGTTTAAATTATCATTTTCCCTTTTAAGAGATTTAGAGGATTATGTAAAGTAGTGGGAAGGTGTATGAAATTTAAAAACAAATGTATAATTTGATTATATATCCTTAATCTAAAAAGAAAATTAGCAATTGAAATATTTATATTTCGCTAACATCCCTTATTTTCTCTTGTAAAGATATAATGGCCTCATCTAATCTGTTGGCACGCATATTGGATGCAAACCAACTTGAAGGCACGAAAACTATAAAGACTGGTTGATAAATGTAAGAATTATTCTCGATTTTGAAAATTTTGGATATGTTATAAATTAGCGTATGCCCAGAGGAATTTATGATGAAGCCACCTCAGATGAGAGGGTGACTTATTAGAAATGGTTGGATGATGATTTAAAAGTTAAATCTTACATTCTTACCTCTATGTCTACAAGTTGACAAAGAGAGCATGCCATATAGGTGATGCATTTAGCATTATGCTCAATCTATATGAGCTATTTGGCGATTGTCCTCAGGTTGAGGTATATAGGTTTGCTAAATCATTTTTTAGTGTAGACTTTCTGAGGGTAATCCTGTCAGTCCCCATGTCCTCAATATGATTTCTATAATCGAGAGGTTAGAGACGATGGAAATTACACTAAATAAATATCTGGAAAATAGTTTGATTCTCTAGTCGCTTCCAAGGTCTTTCAGAGAGTTTATAATGAATTTTAATATGCAAGGAATGACCCTGTCTTATGCTGAACTTTATAATATGTTGAAGACAACAGAAAAGGACATGAATAAGGTGGGATTGTCCCTCTTTGTTCAGGGTGCTTCATCTTCTGCTCCTATGGCTTCTAGGAGGCCTAAAGGAAATAAGAAAAAAAAAGGTGAGGTAGACACCCAGGATTGGTACTCAAAGGCGACCCATATCCAAACCACAAAAGAAAGAAAAAAGAAAAAGTTTTCATTGTGGCGAGGAAGAACACTAGAAGATAAATTACCAGAGATACCTTGCCTCAGTAAAGAAGAATCCCTCAAATATATGTTTACGTATTATTGACATTTCTTTAGCATATAATGCTAATTTTAACTGGGTATTGAATACTGCCTCTCATTCTCACATCTATAATATATTGCAAGATCTGAGGGAAGTTAGACTGTTGCGACCGAGAGATTTAAATTTTTGTTGGAAATAATGTTTCCTTCAGGTCGAAGCTGTAAGATATTTTGATTTACATTTCTCATGTAATAGAACTATAGTGTTATATAATTATCTTTTTGTTCGTTGTATTTTAAGACAAATAGTATCCCTTCCTGTACTTGACATTGACAGTGAGGGTTATCATATGTATATACAGAATCATTCCTTATGCTTATAAGATATACATAATATTTTGATAGCTGATTATCAATTAATTAATGGTCAGTATGTATTGAATACAACACAAAATGTCATACATATACAGGTAAACACAGCAAGTAGTTCTAGAACTTTAAATGAAACAGAATTATAGCATGTGAGATTGGGTCATATAGGCGTTAAACCCCTATCCCGTATAGTTAAGAATAATCGAATATCTGATTTAACTATAGAACCTTATCCAATTTATGAATCATTTATTTAAGAAAAAATGACCAAATACCTTTGGTACAAGTTTGAAACCTTTGAAAAGTTCAAGAAATTTAGACTTGAAGTAGAGAAACAAACCGGTATATATGTTAAATACCTTTGATCAGATCAAGGCAGTGAATACATAGGAAGTGAATTTCTAAATTATTTAAAGAAAAATGGAATTTTTGCTCAGTATAGTCCTCCGGCTACTCCACAGCACAATAGTGTCTCGGAGATGAGGAATAAAACTTTATTAGATATGGTCTGATTGATGATGAGCTTCACCAATCTCCTTAAATATCTTTAGGGCTATACTCTACATACTACTACTCATATATTGAATAGAGTTCTGTCTAAAGCCGTTCCCTTCACTCCTTATGATATATAGACTGGAAAGAATCCAAGTCTTAAATATTTTAAGATTTGGGGCTATCTGATAAGGCGTAATTGTATAAACTATTTTATCTTCCTAACTTGATATTTGTTCAATTTATCTTAATAATTGGGCTATTTATGCATATTAATGTTATTTTATAGGTTTAAGCATTGTCGGAGCAAAAATACCGAAAAACGGACGCAAATGGGAGCATTAGAGATAAAAATACAAATGGAGGCACTGTTTGCTACAGTGCTATTGTTGCTGCAGTACCACTGTTTGCTATAGTGCAGCGCCGTGGCACTGGATTTCAGCGCCGCGGCGCCAATTGCAGAAAGTGAGCGCCGCGGCATTGAATCTCAGCGCCGTGGCGCCGGGACCTAGACAGCAAATGTTGACAGGTTCCTGAAAATCAGGAAACCCAAAAGCAACCCTAAGTGCGCCCTAATTCCGTGCTCTTACCTATTTATTTGCTCAAAACTTACATTTTGGAAGAGACTCTAGCTGGGACAGCAGCTGGAAACACAAAGAAACACCTAACTTCTAAGTTTGGAGAAATCAAAGAGGAGGGAAGCAAGCTTCAACAACAAAGACATTTGACAGGGATGTCTTCTTTGCTTTGATTCTTTACTTGTTGTAAGATGTTTAGTTTACATGTATTGATGGAATTAGCTTCAAGATTGTGTAGTTTAATGATAAGCTAATTTCATTCATCTAGGATTACATCCTTGAACTCATTATGTGATTGATTTTAGTTCTCTCTTTTATGGTATTAATTCAGCTTTTGATATAGTCATTGTGCTTGTGCTTAATGCTATTTGATTACTTGGCCAATAGTTAAATTGATCTAGAAATGCTTAAATAAACTTGACAAAGGCATTTAGGTATTTAGTCTTAAGCATAATGATGCATGATCATAGTGTAGTACACTTGAGTTTCATATGAGATAGACATATACTCATAAGGCATGTATGGCTCATAAAACTTGTGCTTAATGAATTTTGTTCAATTTATTTATCATAGACATATAGATATTTGATTGGATAGAATATATTTGCTTGACCTGCAAAAGAGGCTTGTGATGTGTTGAGTGTTTTAGTCAATATATCAAGTTGAGAACCAATAAACATCAAAGAGATTCTGCTGAATTTATGTGCATAATGGGGGATAGTTTGTAATCCTAGGATTTCTCATATTGAATTTAACTTGTTGGTAATTTAGTTTATCACTTAGCATAATTAAGTTGTTCTTTTACTTGAATAGTTTAATATCATACATTAAATCATTTTCTGGATAATAGTAGAAAGACATCATTTCAGTACTTAAACTAGAAAAGATAAATCATTCTCTGTGGGATCGACACTTTTCTCATCATATATTACTTGTTGCGACAACGTGCACTTGCGCTAATTTGTGTTATAGAAAACACACAACACTATCCTGCTTATGTAAAAGTTACACAACATAATAAACTTACACCCATGGGTTACAAGTATTAGTTCATTGGTTATCCTATGATCTCAATGGGATACCAGCTTTATGATCCTGAAGAATGAAATGTGTTCAATTCTCAGAATGCCACTTTCGTAGAAAAATAGTTTCTCATAGATCGTGGAGATTATAGGAAGATTAATCTTGATGAAGTCAATCAGAATGAACCACAGATGGAACTACAAGCTCAATCGAGCAAATTATCTTTTACATACCTTTTACATAGGTCATAATGGATATTAAGGCAAACTGAAAGGTACTGTATGATACCTAAAGGTACCTCTGAGGTTTTCTTAGTAGAAGAAAATGATCTTTTAACCTACAAAGATGCAATATTATATATTGATTCGGAAAAATGGCAAGATGCCATAAAATTCAAAATTAACTATATATATTAAAACCAAGTCTAGGACTTGGTTGAGCTTTTCGAAGGAATAGCTCCTATTAGTAGTAAATTGGTTTACAAGCGGAAGCATAGGACCGATAAAATGGTAGAGACCTTTAAGGCCTGTCTGGTGGAAAAAGTTATACTCAACGATTAGGGATCGATTTTGAGGAAACCTTTGCACCAGTTACGATGCTTAAGTCAATAAAGATATTATTGGTAATTGCTGCGTACATTTTTTGAAAATTTACAGATGGATGTAAAAATGGCATTCCTGAATAGATCTCTCGAGAAAGAGACATTCATAGAATAGCCTGAAGGTTTTGCATATAATATTTTTTTTAGTCTTGTATGCAAACTAAAGAAGTCCATTAATGGACTTAAACAGACTTTTCAAAGCTGAAATCTTTATTTTGATGAGGTAATCAGAGGGTCTAGTTTCATCAAAAATAAAGATGAGGCATGTGTGTATAAAAAAGTTAGTGGGAGCATAGTTGTCTTTTTAATTTTTTATGTGGATAACATACTAATCATTAAAAATGATATCTGTATGTTACAGTCAGTAAAAAGTTACCTTAGTAAGAATTTACACATGAAAGTTTTGGGAGACACTTCTTATATACTAGGTATAAATCTTTATAGAGATAGACCTATGAGGCTGATAGAACTCTCCCAATCTTCATACATTGATAGTGTCTTGGAAAGGCACAGTTTTAGTAACTGTAAGTCAGTTAATGTACATTTTAGATATGACATTCATCTTTCTAGGAAGATATGTCATCAGAAAGAAGATGAGAGTGTTAGAATGTCTAACATTCCTTATACATCAGCTGTTGAAAGCTTAATGTATGTCATAATATGTACAAGACCTAGCATTAGTATGTTTATAAGTGTTACGAGCCGGTATTAGTCTAATCCAGGAGACAGCCATTGGATGGTAGTCAAATATGTCCTTAAATACCTTAAGGGTACAAAGGACAAGTTTCTCATATGTAGAGAAAATAATTTACAGGTAAGAGGATACACTGACTTAGATTTTCAGTCTGATCCGAATGATAGAAAGTCTACATCTGAATATGTGTTTATTCTTAATGGTGCAACAATAAGTTGAAAGAATGTCAAACAGGGGTCCACAGCTGAATCTTTCATTGAGGCAGAATACATTGCAGCTTCAGAAGCAGCAAAAAAAACAGTGTGGATCAGGAAGTTTATTGTAAAACTCGGTATAGTCTTAAGTTCAGTGGATCCTATCCCATTATATTGCGACAACAACAGGGCCAATGCACAGTCAAAAAAGCCAAGAGCACACCAGAGATCTAAACGTATGAAAAGAAAATACCACATTGTTATAGAGATATTGGCTGGAGGAGATGTTGTATTTTATAAGGTTGATTCTGTAAATAATATAGCAAACCCACTCACTAAGGCCTTAACTCCGAAGATGTTTCAAAAACACATGGAGTTGTTAGGTATTAGATGCCACTACGAATGAAATTAGAGCAAATGAGAGTTGTTGGGATTTGTGCTCATACGTCATCCCAATTTTGTATGAACATTGTAATTTCATATTTATGCAATAAATAAATATTTTATTAAATCGCTAATTATTTTTATAAGGTAAGATGCTTGTAACATTTTAGATATTATATTGATCTGAAAGAGTTTAGATTAGGTCTAAAGAGTTCGAACTATTTGAAATGGGACAAAGAACTAAAAATATACTAACAATGATATAGTTGCAAAGAATTGCAAGCATGCTCGGAAATGTCATTGTGTAACTGATTAATATAGATTAATGTTTATCTATGTTTGGATTATCCAGATAATTAATCTTAGCAGACCATAAACTTAATAGATGCTCGTATGGATATACGGGTTTCAGTGAGGACTGGATATTGAATAAGACTTAATAAAGACCTCTAATAGATATCCCATAAATCTGTTAGTGGAGGGTCTTCTCGAGTTGAGTAGTATTTGTGGTCCTTTGACCTGAGCACCACGGTGAGCTTCTGAGTGATCCACCATACTTAGGTTCCACACATGTCAGAGACCTTTTATAGTCTAACCGTTGGGTGTTACTAGGTATAGTCCGATGCTTATGGAGTCCTGTGTATGTAGGCATAGAATCTTTCTGTTAGGGTCAGTGCTTATATGCCTTCCCTGAATATACATATACTTGTGTATTTATACAAGTGTACATTCTCATTAAATCGCTAATACCCATATATATAGTATTATGCATATAACATTACAGACATTGTAGATCTGAAGAAGTTTGGGTCAGATCTAAAGGACTTTAGATAAGGGCTTATAGTTAGCCATGCTGAGAGATATAATTGCTAAATGTTAGCACAGTTAAGTGTTAGTAGGTTATAATACTCAGTAGATCCAAGAGTTGGAGTCTTATCTGTAATGGGATATAGACCTGGGAATATACTAGTAACTGCATAGTTGCAAGAGTTGCAATCGAGTACTAGAAAATGCAAGTTGCGTAAGTATGTTCTTGAATAATTATCCCTGATCTATTTCTATCGATACGGGTCTGTCGTTGGATACCTTTATATATAGATCAACATATGTTGTACCTATAGGGTATAGATGGTCGTTTTTAGACGACCGTAAGCTTAGAGCTCGTATTGACATATGGGTATCCAGTTAGAACAGGATATGGGACAGACTCATGAGGGCCTTCGATAGACACCCTATGTAAGCCGTCAATGGAGGGTCTTCTCGAGTTGAGTAGTATACGTGGTCCTTTGACCTGAGTGCCACAGTAGGCTTATAAGTGATCCACCATACATTGATTCCACACACGTCACAAACCTTTCATGGTGTGACCGATGGGTGTCGCTGGGCATGGTCCGATGCTTATGGAGTCTGATGTTTACAGATATGGGATCCGTCAGCTCGCATAAGGAGTTCGATATCCAGATGCTTCGAAACTGTATCTCTGTAAATCTTGTGGCCAAAAGTATCAATCCCAGGAAAGAGTTCCATCAAGGTAGAACAATATGGCAAAAGAGTTTACGTAGATTGTTCAGTGAGATACGAGTCTAGAGATAAGATATGGATGAGCACTAGGGGATTTGGCGGTAACAATCTATATCCCTGCACATCCAAAATATTATGACAGAAGGATTATACATATGCGTTGTAACCTCAGCTTGCATGGTTCAACACGCTAATTTGTATATCCATGACATATGCGTGGGACATTGCTTACGGACTCATGGAATAGTTCTATTTGACGAATCGATTGTAGGACCTAGGGAGTCCCGCAATATGGAGTGTACTCGTTATGCATTGAGGCAGCGTGCCGAATTAAATTATTTAACCCAATAATATTCAGCACTACTACAGGAATGCATGCGTGTCTGTATTTAAGTGTTAAATATAACAATTAGTCAATAATTGTTATTTACTAATTGTATAATGACACGTAGCGTATTGTGGACCCTCAATTGAGTTTACCAAAGTGTGGGATTTGGTGGGACCCACTAGGGGGTGAACTTGATAACTATTTATGAGGGGCAAAATGATCATTTTACATTATGATTATTTAATTATTAAATAATCATTCTCTCTCTCTTTTTTATTTTATATTATATTATATATATATATATATAAAAAGAAAGAAAGAGAGAAAGTGAGTGTATGCAATGTGTGAGGCCAAATTTGGCCGAGAAAGAAAGAAAATATATGGAGAAAGAGGAGGAGGAGAAGAAGAAGAAGAGAAGAAGAAAAAAAGAGGGAAAATAAAATTGTTTCATTTTTTCTATGCTTCCAATTGAAGCAATTGTGAATTGCTTTAAATTCTCCATTTCTTATCCTTTTGGAGAAAAGGATAAAATCACACACTGGCCTTTTGGGGGATTAAAAGTTAATCCCGTACTGGATATCTAGCTGCTGTTCTAGCTCACCAAGCCCACCGAGTTGGTGACTAAAACTACACGCGAGTTGGTCTCCATGCGAACTCCGAGAAAATACGTGTATAACGTTACATGTTATGATGAGCTCTCTAACCTTTCTAATATAATAATGTGATTAATATATTTATTTATTGTGTTTATTGCATGTTTCACGCTTCCGTTGGACTTAAATTTATATATGATATGTATTTATGTAATAGACACAATTGCACATGCATACACTCATACGTAGATTAGATCGGCCAACACTTTTAGCTCATATGGGTGAGTTAAATATCAAGATGCTCTAATGTTGTATTAATGAAGTCTTATGGCCATAAGCATTTAATCCAGAAAAGAGTTTCCCGTTGTATAAATAATATCGCAAAGGCATTTGTGGATATTGTTTATCAAAATATGAATCAATGAGACAAGTTTATGGTTGAGTAATAAGGGACTTGACGGTATTGATCTATGTCTCCGCTTTTTCAACATATTAATGATGGAGGGATTGTAGGAATATGGATTAACCTCAACTTGTATGGTTTAACTCACCATTTGTATTATCCATAACGTATGTGTATGCACATTGGTTATGGACTTACGAAAATATTCTATTAGACAAAATGGGTATAAAACTAAAGAGTCTTACTATATGAAGTGTACTCTTCGAGCACGTGGGTAGCGCATTAGATCAAATTATTCGATCCGAAAACTTGTTAAAAAATATAAATTTATTTCAGAGTCTCTAATGAAATAGCTAAGATTTAAGTGTTAAACATAGGTTTATGCTAAGTGAGACTTGACATTTTTATCTACCTAGTGTATGTCTCAAATTGTGCCAATAATTTGTATGGGTACTAAATTTGGCATTGATGGATATAGCTATAATTTAAATGAAATAATTTTTATTTTATTTAAATTAATTCATTCGACCATTTATTTATTTTAGGGTCTCTTGGAGAGTAGCTAAGGTTTAAGTATTAAACCTAGGATTGTGTCAAATGAGACTTGACACTTTTATCTACCTAGTGTATGTCTTAAATTATGCCAATAATTTGTATGGGTACTAAATAAGGCATTGATTGATAAAACTATGAAAATCATGAAATAATTGTTGTTTCATTATTTTTTTTATAATTCGGCCATTATAATTCAAATGAATTTTATTCATTTGATTTGTGTTCTTTAATACTTGTTCAATTCTCATTGGATAGAATTGATGGCAAATGCTATATGTTTGTGTCCTAGTGGCTATTAACAAAATCAATTAATTGAATTGAATTTGATTCAATTCAAAAAGAAGTGGTGGCGTGTATACCTTATAAAAATGAAATAAATCAAATACAAATAGAATGTACTGGCAATATTATAAGAACCTTTGCCACTAATCCCTTTATCCATTTGCCACAAGTATATATTACATGACTTATCAATTCTTTTGCCTAATCATGCTTAAGGAAATATCAATCAAGTCGTTTTCTATTGGTTGAACAATAGGCAATAGTTGCCTATAAATATGTAAGTTAGCCGAGAGTTCCTAAGGTGAAGAAAGTGAATTGCTTCAAAAAATTTTTTTTTTTAAGTTTTACCTTTAATAGTCCAAGGAACATAACTTTATTGGAAGTAAGAGTTACTTCAAATATTTTGAAATAAAAAGCTACAATTCTAGTTTGAAAAAGCCTATCACGTTTTATAATTAGAATTGCTAAAACATGCTTAAAGGGTGAGTCTTCTAATCTCATAAGGGTTATAAGATTGAATTATGTATTATTTCTGCTGCATTACATATGTGATTTAATTGTTTAATTATATACACATTCATCTGTTGCACAATGCATATGCACATGCACACAACACTAACATTACATTTTCAAACATTACGTTCTTGATCTATTTTCATAGATGCAGGTCTATCGGTGGATCTCTTTTTACATAGATTAGCGTATATTTATATATGTAGGGTAAAGTTGGTTGTTCCTTGCTAACCTGTAGCTTAGAGTTTGTATAAGCATAGGGTATCTAATTAGGACTGGATATCAAATAGACTTACGAGGACTCTAATAAACATCCTTGTTAATGTGTTTTAGGGTGTATGCATGTGATTGTATACATATTGAATATACTAAATACACGTCTTATATATATGATTTGCAGTGGAATCAAATATATAATCAACATATACACATTTAAACTAAATCATTAACAACTTAAGATTACAAAAACATACATTTGATGAACTTAGATAAAGATTTCAATTTTAGAGCTCACCTTGAAGTCTACTCTTGAGTAATTCTAGTCCACAACAATCCGGTGAGATTGTAAAGTTACAATAGTAGCTTGGTTAATTTCCAGCAGCATATTATGTTCAAACTCTTTAAACATATATTTTTTTTTCCTGAAAATATAATGTTTTGTGCAACTCTTGCGTAACACCTTTGAAACTATTTTTCATTGAAGTATGTTTTGTCCAACTCTTATCCAAATCACATTTTGCTTCTCAGTTTTCTTGTTTTCATTTGCATGGTTGGATCCTTGAATTGAGAGGGAATGAATTAATTAATTTTCTTCTTTAGTGGTTCAAGCACTTCCTTAAGTATTCCACCACCTATGCCTACCTATTAATTTGGTGACATTTATTCATATTAATCTCAAAAGTAATTATCCCATTAATCACATGAGTTGTTCAGCCACTAATTGAAACAATTCCATTTGATTCAATTGCCCTCCACAATTCAAAATGCCATGTCATTATAATTCATTAAATAAAAATTAATATAAATAATTTATATTAATAATGTTTAATTGATTAAATATGTTCGACAATATTATAAAATAAAGAAAAGCTAATTTTTGGCTTATTTTATTCATATTGCATGTTACAAAATTAAGGGACTAGATTTTTTCACTTATCACCATCCTATTGGTTAACAACTTTGTCAACTAATTAAATGATGCTCTTAATAATTATGTCTTAACAAATGTACATCCTGTGGGATCCTGAAATAATTATCTGATTTTATTGGAATTTACTAGATCTAATTACTCCATCCAGTTTGTTACCCTAATGCACAATAAGTACACTTTATATTGTAAGACTCTATAGATTCACTCCTAATTTGTCATATGGAGCTTCTCCATACATCCATGAACGATGTTCACCACACACGTTACAGATATTATAAAGCAATGCGTTAAACTATACAAGTTGAGGTTATAGCATATGCGTATAATCCCTCTGTCATTTATATCCTGAAATATTAGAGATATAAATCATCACCATCAAATCTCTATTTGCTCAACCGTAAAATTATCTCTAGATTTGTATTTTTATAAACAATATCTACAAACACTTTTGTAATATTGTTTAACTATATAGAAACTATTTCTTAGGTTTTACATTTATGGCCACAAAAATTTCTGAAATAAAATCTCGGAGCATTAGAATATACAACTCACTCATATGAGTTAACGGACCCTCTATCTACACACACCAGACTCCATGAGCATTAAACCATACCTAGCGACACCTAATGGTCAGACCATGAAAGGTTTCTAACATGTGTAGAACTAAAGTATGGTGGATCACTCATAAACCCACCGTGGCGCTCAAGTCAAAGGACCACAAAAGACTACTGAACTCAAGAAAACCTTCTATTATGGCTTTATGAGATGTCTATTGAAGGTCCTCATGAGTTTGTTCAATACACAGTTCTCACTGAATACCTGTATCTCTTTAAGACTTTTACTAACTGATAGTTTGTTAAGACTAATCATCTGGACCATCCAGATATAGATATATACTAATCTATATTAATTGGTTTCACCGATAGTCCTGTATTGATAAAATTAGATCAGGAACATAGTATTTGAGAACATACTTGCATAATAATATTTCTTAGCACCATCTGCAACTCTTTGCAACTACTTCATTACTAATATATTTTGAGGTCTTTGTCCCAATTTAGACAAGACTTTAACTTTTTAGATTTCACTAACTCTTATAATGTGCTAACTAGTAGCACTTATAACTTTTAGCGCTGTTAATTTTTAGCACTGATCTAAACTCTTTTAGACCATATCTAAACTCATTCGGATCATACAATGTAAAAAACGTTACAAGCATCTTACTATTTTATAATTAATAATATTAATAATTTTATTAGAAATGATAATTATATAAATACTATAATTAAATATTTATATATAACAGGATGACACGTAAGCACAAATTCTAACAATCCTATGTAAGCCGTCAATAGAAGGTCCTCTCCAGCTAATTAATATTCCTAGTCCTTTGACCTGAGTGCCACAATGGGTGACAGGACCCGACCTGAGACCCTCTACTATAGATCCCAGCAGCCCTGCCGGGCACCCCGACGGAAGTTCCTCCGAACCTAACTGGGTAAGTTAAGAAATTCCGCGAGGCGAACCCCTTTTTAATTCTTGTTACTACTAAGAAGATCTAGTAATATACATGAAAACGACATCTTAGTTTTAAAAATAAACGGACAGAGTTTCCCCTATTTTGCGGAAAATCCATATAAACCTGCAAAGAAATTTCACTTCTAATTCCAACACATCTCAATTCTACCAATTCGGATCTCCGGTCCTTTTCAAATCAAATCCAACACAACTCAATTATTTCGTGTAAATCACAAAATAAGCATAATCATAAAAAGTAAAAACGATCATTATAAACTGGAAATCTCTTCTTCTTGATTCAACACATACTTACAAATATACATGCCTACAACTATTATGCATAAAGTAAAGAGTGCTATTAGCACATTTACATGTACAAAAATTATCTTTGGATTCGGCCCACTACTCGGCGATAGGAGAATCAGCAGCTTGCGTTCCGAGACCTGCACCTGGGAAAGGGGTTTAAAACATAAAACATAAAACATAAAACGAGTGAGCTAAAGGAGCTTAGTGAGTGTAAATGAGAATTCAATTGCAAGAATATTATACAAAGATAGCAATTTCTAAAGTACATGCAGAAATTATGCTTCTAAAACGGATGTAAAATTGTAAAACGGTTTCTAATATCATATGCTAATGAAATCTTGCCAAGCGGGTTTTATCTACATCTTTGGAAAACTATATTCAGAATCTGTATAACATAATAACTGCTATGTGCATATAAATGCATAAATGCTATCGGTAAATCGAAAACTAGTAAAATCTTCACTCGGCTATTTTCTTTCTAAACTGTACCAATGGTAACCCTAAAGCTCTATACCCACGCAGCGACTCAACTAGCACCGCATACGTGAGTAGGTCACGGGGCACCTCAACTAGCAGCACCCACAGTGACATCTCAAGACATCTCACTGGCTACGCAGCGGAATCCTACATCACATGCATATAGCGAGATAATATCCCGTACACATAGAGCGACTCACATGACTCGACATCCCGACTTCCCGGAGTTAGTGACACACCCCCAAGACCTGCCCATGTGCACGGGATATACCGGCCGGGTCTAATACAATCATCACCACTATAATCTGAGGGTACCAATGGCCTTAAAACAATTGCAGAAATTTTAAAACTGTTTCACAAATCGATCATGTAAAAGCATGTCTATGAATATATCAAGATCATAAATCATGTTTATGCATCGAAAGCTCATAAAACATACATAGTCATTGTGCAAAAACATAATAACCGAAAAGTAAAAGAAATGACAGATTTCCACTCACAACCGCTCCGCGCTCAATTTCGCTCCCGATTCCTGCTCCCGTTAACGCTCTCGGTTATCCTCACCTACGCGCCATAAATGACATTTAGAACCAAATCGAACACTAGAATCTCATTTAACTACTAAATGCCCTAATCGGCATACAAAGCCCGGATGTAAACTACTTCCCGATTTTAGTTATGGAGCCATAATTGAAACTAACTCACCATCCGGTGCCCTGAAAATTATTGAACACCTTATAATTTGATTGGACATACTTGCCCTTCACCTTTCCAACATGGACAATTATGTCCCATTTTCTTCATTTTTGGGTTTTTTCATCAACTATATACATTCAATTCATAATATGCATCATTTACACACAACAATTCAATCAAAACACCACTCAATTCCTAACTTCCCTAAAGTGGCAGAATTTCACCCTAGGTTCCAACACATTCCTTTTCTCAATTTCTTGTTCCAATTACAACAAAATCATGCCAATTTCATTCTAAAGCCCTAATTACAATCAATTGAAATCTCTACAACAAAATCACCAAAAATCCTAATTCTCAGCTTGCCAATTTCTTCAAATTGATGACTCCTTCAAGCTCCAAACTAGAATTCAACTCAATCTAAGCCAAGAATACACATAAGAACATCAATTAACACATTCTTGAATTCTCACTTATTAAACTCATAAAAGATGCTTTTCTTACCTCTTTTTCTTGAATTTCCACTAATAGAGACTTCAATTGAGCTTAGGGATTGGTTTGTAACCTTAACTTGGCTTGATTACACATGAAAATTCATGAAAACAAAACTTGAAAGGTCACTGTAGCAGCCCCCCTTTCCAAGCTCAAATTTTCTCTCTTTTGTTCTAAGTGTTTGCTTTTGATCATCTTCAAAATTCTACACACTTCCAACCTATTTATAGTCCTCCCTCTATTTACCATTTTGCCCTTCAACTTTCTCAAAATTACTAATTTGCCATTAGTTGAAAACTAATTATGTAATTAGTTCATTTGTAACTATCTAGTTGGAATAGTCCAAAGAACTAACTAGAACTTCCAACTTGGCAATCCATGAGATTTCTTCTAATTGGTCCATTCTCTAATATATGGATTATGTTTCTCAATAAAGGCTTGTTCCATTCATAACCCTTAAATGGAAATTCATGTAGTAAATTAGAATTTTCTTTTCTAAGCCAATAGAGAAAATTTCTAAAAATATTCTAGAGTCGTCCGACGCACCGATCAAGTGTGAAATTACCAAATTAGGTCTGATATCTCTCACGTGCACTATAAAGAAAATATTTCTAATAGGGTTAAAATCGAGTAACCCTACGGTGTCTTATTTGTTCTATACCAAAATCTAGGCGCCAATACTACTAATAGGGATTGGATATTACAATGGGCGTGTAAGTGATCCATCATACTTTAATTCCATACATGTCAGAGACCTTTCATGGTGTCACGGGGTATGGTTCAATGCTGATGGAGTTTGGTGTGTATAGATATGGGATACATCAATTTACATAGGGATTTATATATCCACATGCTTTGAGATTGTTTCTCAAAAGTTTTATGGCCATAAGTAATTAATTCGGGAAAGAATTTTCCTACAGGATTGAACAATATAGTAAAAGTGTTTACATATATTGTTTATTGAGATTTGAATTTGGAGATGAGATTATGGATAAGCTTATAGGTATTTAATAGTAATGATCTATGTCCTCTCACGTTTAGGATATCGATGATGGAAGGACTATACATATGCGCTTTGACCTTAACTTGTATAGCCTAACACGCTGATTTGTAATATCCGTGACATAAGCATGGATTATTGTTCATGGACTCATAGAATAGTTCTATTTGAAAAATTGGACGTGGACCTAGAAAATCCAACGATATGAAGTGTACTCATTATATACTAGAGCAGCGTACTGAATTGAATAATTCAGTCTAGTAAAATCCAACAAGACTTCAAAATACGCACGTGGCAGTACTTAAGTATTAAGTACATTAATATTAACAATTGTTGTTAACCAATTATATATTGACACCTAGCACATAGAGAGCTTTTAGTTAAGTTTATCCTAGTATATGGTATGGTGGGACACACAGGGTTTTCTTGGTAACGAAGTAAGGGCATAATGATAATTTTACATATATGATTATTTAATAGTTAAATAATCAAAAAAATTTATTTTTTAATATATTAAATAATATTTAACTCAACCATGATTAATATTTAACTAAAGTTGAGTTCATATTTATTAAATATTAAAATAATATATATGCGAACTTTGTGGCCAAGTTTGCTTAACCCCGTCATAGTTAAGTGTTAATCATTGTTAAGTCAAATATATAATATTATATTTATATTCTATGTGGACAAGCATATTAGCTTTATCATGGTCAATAGTTGATTATGATTAAGTTAAACGATAATATAATATAAATATGTAAGTTTGACCATTTTTAGAGAAAGAAAATTGTTGGAAAATTTTTTAGAGAGTGAAATTAAGAATAAAATTATTTTCTTTTACTATTTATCTTCTTTTTCAAGCAGTTAACTTTATATAAAGTAATATTGATTATTATTTTATTAATTAATAATTAATTAATAATAAACAAATAGCTTATGTTTAAGGTGTTAGACCAATTGTAAGATAAAGCTACTGTTTTAGACAATTAAACTTATCCAATTAATTGCTAAAACTGCCGACAAGCTTCACTTTAAGCATCTCTTTTAAAACAGTTCAAAAGGACCATCGGTGAACTTATCAATCTTTATTTTAATTGATTAAAATAATTTTTATTGTGATCATTATTATTTTTTACTTCCGCTGTGCCACTCTGGCGTATATATATATATATATATTTGATACGTATATATTTGAATAACTAACATAAAGCACATGCATATGAACTAGTATAATTGGAACCTACAACATAATCAAAACAGCAAAAAGAAATACTATATTATCACTATGGGGAATTCGGAGGAAGCTCCACTATGTCGGGATCCTAATCGTTTGCCCACTCGTCATTGGAATTGTAGTCGATCTGCCTATGATCATCTTCTAAGTGTCTGGTAGACCAGCCCTTATAGAAACCATATGAGGCCTCCACATCCTCTGGGATTGTTCCATTCGAAGCATGATCCTTTCTAGAGCAAAATCAACGATAGAAGCCACGAGCAGTTACAACTCTGACTTCTAGGTCGAAGACTTCTATGGCCATAACTAATTTACACTACCATACCATGTTAGAAGCCACCTTCTTAAAATTCATGGAAGCGCGATATCTTTGCTTGGCTTAAACTTTCATACGAAGGCCATTTGCCACCCTTCCAAATTGGGAAGCTTGATCTTTATCGAGCTTCAACAAGACCGTACTGGATGCCATTTAGTTAGCCGATTGTTGCAACTTATGGTGTTTTTGCATCAGCTCTGAGTTTAGAAACCCCCAACTATTCTTGGAAACGAGACTTCATCTTGGTCCAGGTAGTTTCTTTGCGATGCAAATGGTCAAGTTCTGCCTTTAGGATAGTTTTTCCTTGGAGAAAGTTTTCCACTTGTCTTTCTAGGAAAGACATTTTTTTCACTCTTTTCGAGGTAGATTGGATCCCTAAATGCTTAAATAATGCTTCCAAATTCATCTTCCTTGCTTCCTCCAGTTCTCTGGATAACCGCTCCAGTTCCTACTGTGCTTGGGAACCTTTTCGCAGCTCTTCCAACTCAGCTCAGAGTTTCTTATTTTCACTATAAAACCAATTAAGATCCGAGCTAAGGATCATGTTCCTCTCTTTAAGGAACACTTCTTCATCATGATTCTTTTCCAACAGCTTGGCAAGGCGCTTGATCTCTTTCTTCTTAACTGTTGTCTCACTACTAAGCGCTTCTATCGTAATAAACTATTCTGTACCATCTAAACCATAAAAAGAAAGTAAGAAAAAGAAAAGATAAGAAACCAAACTGAAGAAAAAGTAGGTCTTTACCCTTAAAGATGATGCCACATAAATGCAGAACTATGCTTCTGTGCTAATTCTAGATGGGATAACATCCCGATCTGCTTGGGAGAATAAACCTTGTACCACAGCAACCGCGCTTTCATCATCCAAATAGAGAACAGTACCGTCCTGGATACATTCATTGTTACTCTTACGGAACCGAGGCACAAACTCTCCAGCCTCACAGTGGTGAGTGAAACCTTAATCGCCTTGCCTTTGAAACCCCCCTCTTTTCATTCCACATCAATGGAGAAGGCAGTATCCGCCTAGGAGTCTGAGTCTGAGACATCGAAAAAAACTAGTGACTTCCTTACAAAAGTGGAAACTAAAAGAGTAAGCGCCACTAAAAAAGATATCAATACTTCAAAACAACAAAAGGGAAGAAAATTATAAGGATTAAAAGACGCTGCAGCAGAAGGGCCTGAAACGGACTCCCCTATAAAAGTGTTAGCATCAACTCAATCTTGAGGTTCCAAGCCACCCATAGATGGAACCTCCTTAGGAACAAGAACCTCCTTTGTGCTTCTATCCTTGGGTGGAAAATCTATAGAAACATTGACAGGATCCACGATTAGTGGCACTCGCATGGAGACAGTGGACTCTAAGGCCTTGGGAACATCTATAATAGCAGGTTTAGCCATCTTCTGAACCTTTGAAATTGCCACTAGGGCACCAAAGCCACCTACAAATGCTTCCTTAGCTCTGGTATGCTTATCAAAAACCTTGAAACGAATTTAGGTGACCTTTCACTTGGTCCGGGGCTTCCGTTGAGGAAGTAAACTTGACAGCATATTAGGCAATTCCTCCGTGAATGATTGAAGAGCTAAAACAGGAAGGCAAAATGATAAGGAAACTACAATCAAAGGAAACCTAAAGGAAGTAAGAAAAAAAACATTAAAATGTTTACCTTCCTCCTCAAGTGTTGTAGACTTAGGGACTTTAGGAACATCTTGAGAAAGGGATAGCAACTTCTGTTTTCACATATTACAGGATGGAAGGACCTGCATGGACTGGAACAAATGATTCCACATGAGGAATTGACTCTACGGCGGCACCGGCGCTCGAGCTCTGACCAGCGTCAATAGGGAATTTGATACTGTGAAGTTCAAAACTTCACCTTCATGTGACAGTCAAATAGACTCTACATGAGCCACTGCTAAAAGAACAGGCGTTAGAAAATATTGACTAAAAATACAAGGATCCAAATCACTGGATAAAATACTTACTGATGTTAGGGAAGAAGTTACATCAGAATTGAGGGCATAAATGTCCTCATCCGTCGGTGGTCCCTTAACAAATAGATCACGCTTAGGAAGGAACTCCATCCACGTTATCCTATGGCTGAATCCCACAACATCAAACGATGGCGTGCCAGCCTTAATATTCAAGTCTGGCAAAGTAAGTGTCTATACATTCTCATTTGGGCTAAAGGTGAGGGCAAGAAACGAACTTTGGACATGTTTTGGAATTTCTACAACACCTCAGGCTTGTGGATGTGCTTATGGTTAATTGGGTGGTTCTAGAAGAATTTTCTTAGAAAATTCTCTCTCTCTAGGATCAAAGAAAGGGTGAAAGTAGGAAGGGTGAAAGTGGTTCTCCAATCATAAGACCCGAAAGAGGTGTTCACCTCGAAGAGAAGTGACGGATTCTTCCACTTCCTACTGACAACGATCGCACTCTCGTCAGAACTAGCGTGCTTCCTTTCAAAATCTTCAAACAGCTTCTTCTAATACCTCAGCTACTAGAAATAATTTATTTTGAGGCATATGAGATTATAGGTCTGGAAGACTTCGTATAGGGTCAGGTGGAAGTTTTAAAGTTAGGAGACGTGACTCTTGATGAATTGGCTTGAGAATCGTTTTAATTGAAGAAATTTTCCGAAGGGTTCTTTTCCTAAAAAAAATATGATCTCCTTCACTTATAGGGAGGTATTTGTTGGGTCATAATCGTACACAGCCCAACATGGTTTAAGCCCAATTAAAAGAGTTACTTAAAAGAAAGAAAAATGCTCAACTAAAAGCCCAGAACTGATAAGGGAGGTGACATCAAGCTTGCAAATTGTTAGACCAAGTTGAGAGCCGGCTTAAATCGCAGTTAACGAAAATAGACCAAGTTGATTATGAAAACGCATATATTCATAATCAGTTGAAATCAAAGAAGAGTTCGCACCCGGAAGGAAAATTTCGTTCAAACTTAAGTTTCCTTGTGTTTCTTAGTAGGAAACAAACAAGCAACTTGAGTCAATTTTGAATTTTATTTTTTTATATCTTTTATGGATTAAACATTATCCTATTATGATTATGATTTTTCTCTTTAGATTAACTTTATCAAATAATTGATTATAAATCTGATAAATTTCGGTTATCTCTTATTTCATAATTAACTAATTTTATGCCTAAAAAAATCTTGAATAAACTTTTTTAAAAAAAATATGACTCATTGAAAATTTAAATATATAACTTTAATTTTAAAATGGATTGAACTCTACGCACTATATAAAGTATACTTAATTCATAATATAAATTATTAAAAAATATAACAAAAAATTTTAATTAATATTTTTAAAATTTTTGAGTAATCTTCAAAAGCACTTATACATAAAAAAAAATAATATCTTTTTACTTGTTTAATAAGTGAATTATTAAAAAGATGTGTTTTTAAAAAGACGCTTCCTTTTAAAAAAATAATTTCAAAATCAATTAAATACAAAAAAAGTCGTTCTCAAAAACACTTCAAGGATCCACGAGTGCAAAAGTAAATATTCGAGGTTATGAGAAACCCGAGAACTTCAATAGCAAACACAGTCGCTTTTTTAATCATATCAAACTGGTTATATATTGCACAAAAAGTCTTTGACTTTTAGACAATAAGCATATGATGATAATCTGAGCCTGTGAGTATCATAAGCAATCTCT
Organism: Ailanthus altissimus; assembly: GCA_946807835.1. Taxonomy (NCBI): domain Eukaryota; kingdom Viridiplantae; phylum Streptophyta; class Magnoliopsida; order Sapindales; family Simaroubaceae; genus Ailanthus; species Ailanthus altissimus. The sequence goes on from OX327689.1 coordinate 6,275,933, forward strand.
ATGTAAAATTCACCAAAAAATAAAGATGAGAGAATACGAATTAATTGTCTCACTCACACCAAAGACGTCACTGATACTTGCGAAATAACATAAATTAATTAAGAGAACATTTCCGTTTCTCACACTTTGATCAGCTAATAACCCATTATCCCCAATGGTATATAATTTTCTAAATGTTTTTTGTTAAAATATGTAAAGTTGAACAATTTTATTTTTAACTATGACCTAATTTGACCCATAACCCTCATGACTTGTCTCAAGTCTAAATAAATAAATATTGCAACTAAAAAGGATTAAATCCAAGTGGCACAAAGTCATAATTTAACCACTAAGCCAAGAGAACTAACAAGATTTTTAACCCTGAAAAATTAGATAAGTGATTAATTTTAAATTTCCTAAATGTTGATACTAAAAGTATATAATATATCCAATACAAATTTTAAAATTTTAATGTTCATAATTATAATAATTTTATGTTTAACATAACATTTTAAATTATATTTATAACAAAAACTTATTTTTATGTTTGAAGTAAATTAAAATAATATTTATTATCTCATATAATTTTAAATATTATATGTCATAATCTTTTTTGTATAATATAAATTCTTAAGTTAGTTTCCTAATAAAAATATTTTATATTATGGGCGTAATTATAAATTTTTTATTGTTAATCAAATCATTTTTAAATTATTAAAAACTATTATGTCATAATAAATTTTGAAAAACAGTTAAACTTGTATTCTTTTTGTTTATAAATTTATTTGAATTTGAAGTTGAGAATCAAAAAATAAAACCGAACTGATCGGTTTGATTCGGTTCGATCTGATTTTTTTTAACAAACAATCGACCGATCCAGTTCGGTTCCGGTTCGGTCTTTTCTCAAAAAAAATTAAAAAAAATCAAAAAAACACAAAAAAACCGAAAAAATCAAACCGAAAAAAATCGGTTCGGCACGGTTCGATTTTCTTATTAAAAAAATTAATTTCAATTTTATTTATCCAAAAAAATTGAACCGAACTGATTTAGTTCGATTTCAAAAAAAATCGAATCAAATCGAACCGTGCCTACCTTTAATTACAAGATATGCCAAGAAAATATTATTATTTAAACGGTTTAATTGTTGAATTGACACTTGGGTCACCTAAGTTTGAGTCTCTTGACTTGTAATTTTATTTTTTTTACTAGATAAAAAATGGGGTTATATCGAATAAATATTTTAAATAGGATAAACAATAAATAGACCATAAATTTTTTTTTAAAGTGACAATTTAATTATCTTATTTTTTAAAAATATATTGATACACTTTTTTTATTAACTTTTTTTAATTAAATTAAATAATAATTATTGTAATTACTACAATATTCTTAACTGCTATTGACCAGTAATTGACTAGTATTGCGAATAAGGCCCTGCATTACTTAAATAAATCTTCTTGTCCACTTTGATTGGTGATGTTCAAACATTGACCAATATTAATTGGCATTGATCAATAGTTGATCGACACTGAAATAATTTATTATAAAAATTATCGGACTCTAAATTTTATAATCTATACAATGATAAAATTATTTTATAATAGACTATTATAGGAGCTTAAAATTAGTATAAAAAAAAAAGTAATGTCCCTATTTTTTCTCTTATTAATTTTGGCACTCCTTCAATGATTCATTGATGAAAATAATATTATTATTACATAGATTATAAATTTTGAAGCCCAACAATGTCTATGGTAAATTGTTCTAATATCCGTTAATGATTGGTTAACACCAATCAATGCTTCTTATTATTATTCAACTTAACAAAAAAATATTTATTTATATATTTTCAAAAATAAGATAACTATATTATCAGTTTAAAAAAAGCTTTAGAATTTATTTATCATTTACCCTTCTATATATAAAGGTAATTAGGCTAAATCTTTATTCTTTTGAAATGAAATAAGACAAGGCTGGTCGTATGTCAAATCGATAAACTATTTAAATAAAAAAACCTAAATAGGGTATATCTTGATGTGAGTCATGGCTTAATATTTAAAAAATAAAAGAAAATATATTAAATGCTCAGCCAATCCCTATCTCCCACTTACACCCACACCAAGCAGCTCTTATGCTTAGTCGCCACCCCCATGCTTAGCCACCCTCTCCTCCCACTATGCTTAGTTGACATCGTCCCTGCCTTCCCTCAACCTCCCAACCATATTCAGCAATCCCCACGCCCTCCTCTTCCCACCATGCTCCGCAGCCGTTGCTGCTGCCTGTCGCTCCATTCTCCCACCATGCTCAGCCGTTGCTGCTGCCACAGCCCTCCTCAGCTAACAACCCTCACCCTAAAATAATTGAATTATGATTTTTTTTTTTGAAAAAAATAGCTTTTTCACTAAATTTACTTATTTAATTAATAAATTAAATTTTTTTTTTTTGGGGGGGATACGGGGAGAGAAGGGGGGAAATTTAAATTTAAATTTGGAAGGAAAAAGTTGCGAGGTGGGTGGAGGGAAATGAAAATTAAATTTTAATATATTTTTAATGTAAAATTTATAATATCAATTTAATATGAATTACTAAATTTATTTTTTTATTATTAAATTAAAATTAATTTTATGGAGAAGAGGTGGAAAGATGGAAAGTGAAAATTAAAATTTAGAAGGAAAAAGTAGCAAGGTGGATAGGGAAAATAAAATTTTAAATTTAATGTCTAGTTAATGTCAAACTTATATTATCATGTTTAATAACGAATTAATTTAAATTCGTAATTATTATGTTCTTTTAATTTTTAATCAACATCAAAAGTTATTATAATAATTAGGGTGCGTAAAATGGGATTGGATCAAGTTCGAAACAGACCTAATTAGTTCCATTTTTAGAACATGACACATTGTGGGACGAAATGTCTCCAAGCCGAGCCAGGATGGAACAGGCCAAGACACAGGACATTTTCAAGACATAGATTAGAAATAGATTCCTAATTGATTCAAAATTATATTTTTGACCCAAAACGCATAGGTCAATTTGTGCCCATGTCTCTATTTGCTCTAAAATTATATTTTTGGTCAAAACCTTTTGTTTTGAAATTTTTTAGACTATTTAATAATTTTTATTATCAATTTTTAATTTTATTATGAATAATTTAGTTTGGACTTTACATTTAGGAGTAATTATTTTAATTTATTTTATATTGATAAATGATAAAAAAAATTTATTCTAATTCTAATTTCGATTATTTTAAATGTTATAATTTTAGTTTCAATTATCTTAAATGTTATAATTTTAATTTCAATTCTAATTTAATTATGTTAAATATAATAATTTTAAATCTAATTCTAGTATTAATTACGTTAAATATTATAATTTTAGTTGCAATTATAATTTCAAATATGTTAAATGTTATTATTCTAATTTCAATTCCAATTTTAATTATATTAAATATTATAATTTCAATTCTAACTATAATTTAAATTACGTTAAGTGTTATAATTTCAAATTCAATTCTATTTTTAATTACGTTAACTATTATAATTTCGATTTCAATTCTATTTTCAATTTTGTTAAATGTTATAATCTAAATCCCATTTTAATTTTAATTATGTTAAATGGTATAATATTGATTCCAATTTTAATTTTAATTACATTAAATTTTATAATTCTGATTCCAATTTTAATTTTAATTATGTTAAATATTATAATTCAAAATCACAAATCCAATTTTTAATTTCTATATGTTAAATATCATAATTTAAATTTTATTTTTAATTTCAATTATGTTAAATATTATAGTTCTAATTTCAATTACGTTGAATTTTATAATTTCGATTTCAATTCTAATTCAGTTACATTAAATGTTATAATCCAAATCTAATTTTAATTTCAATTATTTAAACATTATAATTTCAAATTCAATTCTAATTTCAATTATATTAAATATTATAATTTCAATTTCAAATTTAATATCATGTACATTAATATTATAATTTCAAATTCAATTCTAATTTTAATTATATTAAATGTTATAACTTCAAATCTAACTCTAATTTTAATTACGTTAAATATAATAATTTTATTCCGGTTCTAATATCAATTATGTTAAATGTTATAACTCAAATTAATTTTAATTTCAACAACATTAAATGCTATTGTCCCCATCCCCCCCCCCCCCCCCTAGAAACCCAGTTAAATGTTATAACCCAAATTAATTTTAATTTCAACAACATTAAATGCTATTGTCCCCATCCCCCAATCCCCCTAAAAGCCCAGTTAGACGTTCCCTTCAAAAAGGCCCCCTTTGTGAAACCCCCTAGAAGCCCAGTTAGACGCTCCCTTTAAAAAGGCCACTCCCATTTCGAAACGTTCGCTAGAATTTGCACAACGAGTCCAATCCAAATATAGGCTAAGGAGTAATGCCCAATAAGCCTAAACCCGATAGAAACGACAGAGAACCAATTTAGACTCGAGGGATCTGGTCGGCAAGCGAGAAAACTTATTCGGCCTTTACTAACCCAAACACGACTACGGTCAAGTAGGTACTGACTATATTCCACAACTTCACTTTTAGGAATACCTCGTCGATATCAAATCAGTGGGAGAGAGCTGTTCAATATCTGACCCAAGTCGACTGAAATAAGTCTTACTTAAACCAAAACTATTGGCGAAGGCAAATCCGAGAAATATGCTTAACATATCAAAAGAAAAATTTGACGTGTGATAAGAATGGGGTCAGAAAATCTACAGAAGATATTTGGCATGTGTCATAGGTGCAACAAAAACTATTCAGTATAAGATAGAAATACTGCAGAGGAAAGTCTAAAAAAATCTCTGAAATGCCATCACTATAAAAAAAGAAAAGAGAAAGACATAGAAAGGATAATGAAAAAATCCCAAAAAAGTACAAAAAAGAAGAAAAATGGAAGGAGTATCCCCCGGTCCCCAGACGATATCTTATTCTTGTTTTTGTCACATTTTTAAAAGAGAAACCCACCATTTCTGACTTAAGCATCAAAGCGTCTTCGTTGGAACCCACTCCGGCAAGACCACCTTTGAGCTTATGTTCGTGTTTTCTTTGTAGGCCCCCCATAACTCGTAGAAAGCAAGAAGCCAATACTAATCACTACAGTTGAGATGAGGCATAAGTTTGATTCTCCCTAATAACAAATTTAAGGCTTGTTGAGTTAGGAAATTATTTTTTCAGGTCAATAGTTTTTTGCGCCGTCTGTGGGAATCGAGCAAAAAGCTTTGTGTGGAAAAATAGCATTCTAGAATGGCTAAATGATCATCCACCAGCAGGAATTATGTTGCCGAAGAGTGAAGTCCAAATCCAAACTGACCCCTTCCTCGAATAGAAAGCTCTCTGCACCCTGAAATACAGGCAGGATTAAGAACCCTGAGGGAAGAAAGAGAGGAACTAAGACAACTAAGGACTAAACTAATTAGAAATAAGCAATCAAGAGCAAGGAATCATAGGAGGGAGTCTCGAGAGGAGATTTGAGGATAAATGGAGCAAAGGGAAAGACTGGAGGCTCCATACAATTTGACCAAAAAAAATAGGCCAAGCCAAGTGATCCCCGAGATGAAAAAGACGGAGCCTGAAGATTCGGAGTCATTAACAGAGAGAGCCATAGACCGAGCCACGATAGTACTGACGAGGTGAATTGGGCCTTGAAAGCAATGTTCACATTTTGGAAGGAAAATTGAAAAGCCTCTTAGCAAAAAAAAGAGAGAAAGATTAACCCCTCGTGAAGAGGATGGAAAGGGAGAAAAGGTCACCACTGACAAACGAGGTGAGAGATATGAAGCTCCTGGGTGGTTTTTGACTCCCTAATTTTCCCACCTATGTAGGAGTCACTGACCTTAATCATTATGTAGATGAGGTCACCGACTTACTATCCATCACAAAACTGAGGCAGGACCAAATATGCTAGCTCTTTCACATAAACTTAGAGGGGTCGGCTTTACTCTAGTATAAAGGGATAAAACAGCGCAACATTGCTTTTACAATGACCTAACCAAAAAATTCGTCCAACATTTTTTGGGCTCATGCAAAGTAGCTAAGGACCCGGAGTAGCTGAAACAAATCAGACACGGTCAAGAAGAGAGCCCGAGAGACTACATTCGGAGGTTTCACAAGGAAGTGATAGTGCTGGGCGCATTCGACCAACCCATCACCCCGGACGCCCTAAAGATAGGGTTACGATTGAACAGATTCTGGTACCACTTAGCGAAAAGTGGTACCACAAGTTACACGGTAGCATACAACAAAGCACCAAAATACATGTCTATAGAGTAAGGTGAAAAGACTAAGAGATCCTTGGTTAAACTTCCGCAATGAAAGACACGGCCACATGAGGAAGTGAGACATAAAGGGAGAGAATGGCCCTTACCCTTCTCGTCAAAATACCAAAAAATAAATTGAGAATATTGTCCCCAGTAGAGGGGAAAGTTTACGAACTGGCATAACCCGCTAGGTAATTGACAGAACAATGTGTTGAATGACAGACCGTAAAATCGAGGGCAAGGGTCGAACCATTTTTGACTAGGTGGCCCCTTAGGGGCGCCCTAGAATCTAAGGAACAATGAACTACCGGGGGAGGAGAGAAAAGTGGCTTATGTTGAGAATTTTGTACCATTGGCCGTGCCATTAGAGGATGTATATAAAGCAGTCCGGGACAAGGGGTTGTTATAGAGGAATTTCAAGGGAAAAGAAGTAGAGCGATGAATAAATCCTAAGAAATGGTGCAACCTATACAACGGTCCCGAGCATGCCACTAGAGAGTGTACCGAGCTGAGGAAACAGGTCGACCATCTGGTAAGGAATGGATACCTGAAAGAATTCTGGGCAAGTCGACAAACAATGGCTGCTAGCCAGCCGGGTGCACTGAACCCTGACTCCATCTAGAATATCTCAAGCAGACCCACGTTGGCAGGAAACTTAAATAAACAACGGAATAACTACTCTAAGTACTTAATGGTGGCACATCAAGTCATGTGCAACACTCCTTTAGCCAAGAAGCTTAGGCTACCATAAGAGGTGCCAATCATGCTCACAGAGGAAGATGCTCAAGGGATCAGTTACCCTATGACGACGCACTTATGATCGAAGTTGTAGTAGCGAGAGAGAAGATAAATAGGGTGTTTGTCGACCTAGGTATCTCGGGCGATATAATCTTCAAGGAAACCTTCAACGACCTGAAAATCAGGAACCTTTACATAGAGGAGACCCAAATGTCACTACAAGGATTCATGGATAGCTATGTGATATCGATCGAAGTAGTGACCCTCCCTCTTACCATTGGACGTAGGCCCCATAAAAAGATGGTGATGACTAGGTTCGTGGTGGTGGACTACCCATTTCCATATATAATTCTCCTCGGGTGACCGTTCATGGTAAGTACTAATGTAGCTCTATCCATCCGTTACCTGAAGTTGAAATTCCCTGCGGAAGAAGGGATCAGAGTAGCATTGGGAGATCAAAAGGTAGCAAGGAGTTGTTACGCAATAACTACGAATAAGGCATTTTATATCTTCGCAATCGATTCAAAAGAAGGAGTCCATGAGTCCCCGGAGCCGACAGAGGAAATATAGGAGCTTTAGGTCGAGGCCGGGGAACCTAAGAGGATGGTCAGAATGGGAACCCAGTTGGAACTATAGGTCGAGCAAGGGGTCACCCAACTGGTTCGAGAATTTTTAAATGTCTTCGCCTGGTATCACCAAGACATGCCCGGGATTGATCCAAAACTAGCCGCCCACAAGTTAACCGTCTATCCTACGTCTCGGCCAATCAAACAAAAAAAAAAATCTTCAACCGAGAGAGAAATGAAGCTGTGGCGAAAGAGGTAGAAAAGCTAATGACAAATCGGTTTATCCGAAAAGTCTATTACCTCGAATGGTTGTTTAATGTGGAGATGGTAAAAAAGGCGAGTAAAAAGTGGAGGATGTGAATTGACTTCACTAATTTGAATAAAGCATACCCCAAAGATAGTTTTTGCCTCTCAAAGATCGACCAGTTAGTGGACGTGACTGTAAGGCACAAGCTACTGAGTTTCATAGACGCCTTTTTTTTGCTATAATCAGATCGAGATGTTTCCTCCCGACTAGGAAAAAATATTGTTTATCATCTATCAAGGGACCTACTGCTACCAAGTGATGCCATTTGAATTAAAAAATGCAAGTGCCACCTATCAAAGATTGGTAAATAAGCATTTTAAAAACCTGATAGGCAAAAATATAAAAGTCTATGCGGATGACATGATAGTCAAGTCAATAAAGGCGGCGGACAATGTGGCTGACCTTAGAGAAGCCTTCATGTTATTAAGGAAGAACAGAATGAAACTAAACCCTGAGAAGTGCGTCTTTATGGTAAAGTCTGAAAAATACTTTAGCTTCATGGTGAGCCAACGGGAAAGAAATCCAACGGCTCACAAGCAGGATCGCTGCATTAAACAAATTCATCTCCAAAGCCACGGACAAATGCCTCACATATTTTTAGGCAATCAAGAGAAAAGAAAAGAATCATTGGATTGAAGAATACGAACAAGCCTTCCAGTGATTGAAGACCTACTTCTCTAAACTAGTACACTTGGTAATTCTCATGCAAGGAGAGTCATTAGTGTTATACTTGAAAGTCTCAGAACGGGCTGTCAGCTCAGTCCTCGCCAAGGACAAAGAGGGGTATAGCAACTGATGTACCACACGAGCAGGGCTCTCACTAGGTCAGAATCTCAACACCGCCCGCACCACCCCTCCCCCGACAAGTTGTTTTTTGCACTAATCATGACAGGAAGAAAACTGTAACCCTATTTTCAAGCATATACCATCGTAGTGTTAACCAACCAGCCGCTAAGACAAATCCTGCACAAGCCTAACCTGTTTGGCCAACTAGTTAAATGGTCTATAGAGTTAAGTGAATTCGACATTCACTACAAGTCCTGAACCACCAGTAAAGAGCAGGCCCTGGTCGACTTTGTAACCGAGAGCACATACGAGACAATTATGAAAGAGGGGATAAATGACTAAGTCCTTGAGGCAGTTTCAGAAAAATGGGTATTGTATATTGATGAAGCATTCAACCTACAGTACAGCAGAGCAGGGATTATCCTTATTGGCCCCGAGGGAGATGAAATCAGGTATGCTATCCACTTTAGATTCAAAGCATCGAATAACTAAATAGAATATGAAGCCCTCCTCGGCAATTTAAGAATGGCTCAAGCATTAGCCGCAAAATAGGTACTAGTCAAGAGCGACTCTCAGTTGGTGGTGAATCAAGTTACTGGTGATTTCGAAGCAAGAGAAGAAAGAATGGCCTTTATCTTGTAATAGTACGAAAGTTGATCAGTCAGTTCAAAGAAATACAGATGGAGCTGATCCCAAAACATGAGAACCATCAAGCGAATATCATCGCTCGAATGATGTAAGTGGAAGATACCAGTCTCCCCTATACGGTACCTATAAAATTCTTATCAAAACCCAGTACCTAGGAAGGCGAGCAGATCATGTCAATCGAATTAGGGCCAAGCTAGATAGACCCCATCAAGGACTAAATTTCGAATGGGATGATTCAGGTCAACAGAAAGGAAGCCCGAAAAATTAAGTACCAGGCTGCTAGATACTAAATAATCGATAGGATATTGTATCGAGGGGTTTCTCTTACCCCTACATGAGGTGCCTAGGCCCCCTGGAGGCAAAGCAGGTCCTGAGGGAGATCCACAAAGAGGTGTACGGAAACTATTCAGGGATGGAAGTTTTGGCCCATAAAGTCTTCCGCCGGTTATTATTAGCCCACCGCCCTTCAAGACGCTAAAAACTTGGTTTAGCGCTGTGACGCATGCCAAAGGTTTGCAAATAGGATCCAAGAGCCCACAAAGGGAGTTAACCAAAATAAGTGGACCATGGCCATTTGCTCAATGGGGGGCTCAACTTGATTGGACCACTCACTCGAGGCAAAGGGTCATGCAACTATGTAGTCGTAGTGGTTGACTATTTCACAAAATGGATCGAAGCCTAACCACTATAAAAATCACGGAGAAGAGTATCAGGGATTTTATGTGGAGAAGTATGATATATCGGTACGGCATCCCCCGCACCATCATCACCGACCACGGGAAGCAGTTTGACAACACAACTTTAAGCAATTCTATGAACAACTAGGAGTACGACTGTCGTTCGCCTCTCCCACACACCCTAAAACCAACAGCCAGGTCGAGTCCTCCAACAAGTTGATAAAAAAACTACTCGATAAGAAGCTAACGAAAAAAAATAGAGCATGGGTAGAGGAGCTACTAGAGGTACTATAGGTGCTCCAAACAACTAGTAAGATAGCTACCGGTGAGATGCCGTTCTTATTAGCCTTCGAAAGTGAAGTAGTGATCCTAGAAAAAATTGGGACCCTAACCCACCGAGTACTAAACTTTTTTGAAACCTTCAATAATGACTCGATAAAGGGAGGGCTAGACTCAATCGAACAGTTAGAGACCGAGCCCAAATTCGAGCAGTAACCTACCAGCAAAAGGTGATCATATACTACAACAGGAAGATCAGGGCCTAAAGTTTCAAAGAGGGAGACCTAATGATACAGAGGGTGGTGCTCAACAAGAAAAACCCCGTAGATGAAGTCCTAGGTCCCACCTAAAAAGGGTCGTACAAGATCTTCAGGCGTGTAGGAGGGGCATACGAACTTGAAGGAACAGACGGACGAGCCGTCAGAAAACCATAGAACGCCGAGCTACTAAGAAAATATTATCTCTAAGCTTTTGTTTGTAACCATTTATTGTATGAACATCATGCTTAAATGAAAACTCTTTTGTTTCTTTTTTATGAACATTTGTGAGCAGTAAATTGACCGAAACATGGAACGAGTCACCCACGCAGGTGCCCTCGAATTATTTGACAAGAGGGCTTGCATTAAACCTCCTGAAATGGCATACCACACCCTGTCTTTGGATCTTCATGACGTAGCCATCGCAAAGATATCCTCATTTTTTACAAGGCATCACCATGTTACGCGGGATACTGTGCTTGGTTTGACTTTTATTCTATTTTCACTGTCACTAGCTCGATGCTCGCGGAGCACTTTGTCGTGACCAGTTCTACGCTCATTCTACAACGTTGCACCTAGACGGCTCGGTGGGTTGAGGGCTGTAGTGCTTCCAAGCATTACCATAGATTACATCATAGCGCCCATTGAAAAAGGGCTTGACCGTGACTTTACCACGATGTCACTATGGCCTTTCCACAACACTCATGACACATTATTCAGTGTTATTACACCGAGCCAGTCCTCCGAGGGTATAGAAAAGTTCCCTACTCAACATAATCTGGGCTACTCGCTTTGGACTGCACTAACGACCGATGTATCACAGGGCCAACCCAACTACTTAATTGGATTAGGCATCACTACAAGACGCCCCAAACGGGTTTTATTTCAAATTGTTTGTGATTGCAGTTAAGTAAAAGCAACCACACAACCGTGGTGATTACAAAAAATCTATTCATCCCAGCTAAAGTTGTTCGGTTCCAGTACCATGAGTTCGTTGGAAACGATGACTACTAATAATTGCCATTCAGTCCTAACTGAAGCTGTTTGGAAAAATGGTTAGCCTATTTAACTACAAGTCTTATTGTCATTCGTGAAATGTGTTATTTAGAACGATGATTATCACTAACGGTGTGGTTGTTTTAACAAGATCAATGTTTTATAAATGGTTCGGTTATTTTAGTTAATTACGTTGTGGTGAAATGAATTTACTTTAAACAGGTAAAAAGAACAAGCACACATTGAAAAAGAGCAAATAATCTATTCATTAAAAATGATTACACTGATCAATTACAAGGCACACAAAAGAAAAATAAAAACACTACATAGGAAAAAGGATCATTCAGGTTGCATGAGCAATGTCAAGCATGTCCAAGTCCACGATGGGAACAGCTTCAGGAACATTGCTGATTGGAGGAACTGGGACAACGAGAGGGGCAGCCGGAGCATCTACAATTCCCTGAGGCTCAACGGGCGTGGTGCTGCTAGTTTGCTCCTAGTCAGCAATAGGGGTAACATCACCACTGCCCACAACAGCGGCACCCTCAACGAGGGCAGGTACATTGACCAAAGGGGGCTTGTCACCACCGGTGTCAGTATGCACTAGCGCATCATCATCAAAGGCCCTGAAAGTTTCCCCTTCATACAAAAAGTTGCCAGTGGCTGAGGACCACAGTCATTGAAAGTCAATCTCTGGGTAATGCTACTAAAAAAATGAGATGGACCTCTGAAATCCTTTCATCGTGCCTTGATAGAAGCCCTCCTCATAACTAACCAACCATTGGTTCCGCTGCTGCTCAAGCTGGGCCACCCAAGAGATCCGGTTTTGATCAATCAGTTCCCTCTCCCTTTGAGATTTTGGCGCGTCAGCTCACCAATTCAAACCCTTTCCACCACTAAAGAGTTCATCATCGTCTGCTCGACCAACTACTTCTGATGCTCGAGTTAAGACAACTTGCTCTCCACCTCAGCCCTAGCAGTCATCATTTCCTCGAGTTTGGCCCTCGCTTCATTGGCTATCTTCCTCTCCTGCTTGACAATCCTTCTCACCCGCTGAGTCTCAGCCCGGGATCGAACAAGGTCAACCTTCACTTTCTGAGCACGGGTCGTGAAACCCATGATCTCAGCCCGGACTGAGAAAGAAGGAAAACGCGGAGTCAGAGCAAGTAAATGCACAAAGGAGAAATGAACCATATATTAGGCAACTTACGTCAAGGCCAGATCACAGTGTGACATTGAAGCCCGTGGCAGGATCCAGAGAAGATGCTTGACCCACCCAAGTAGGGGTCACATACCTCTCCAACTCTTGCATCATCGAGAGAGAAAAGACTAAGTCCTTCCTGACCTCCGAGACCAGAACTGAGGAGGATACTCAAGAGGGCCCCTTGTGGAAAGATCGTCCCTCTCACCTTGGAGAGCTCGACGAAGCTGCGGCTGATCCAGCCTGTGTAACCTGGGCTAATGGACAAGCCAGAGAGCTCTGCCCCTTGTTTGGCATTTGGACAAAAAGAGAGTCTTGTGGCTAAGTCTCGGTGGAAGCCTATTCCCTAGAAAAACCCCTTTAGCCCGGACCCTCTCCAGGACAGTCCAACTCTAGAAAGTCCTTTCTTCAAGGGCTCGATCACCAGCAGATGGCAAAAATGGGCCCCTTCCTCGAGAGGGCCCTCTCACTCGGCTTCTTCCAGAACTGAACAACATCCCCATGATATTGTCAGGGTTAAGAGGCCCCCGACCGCCTGAGGAAGAACCTTCGATTCGACTCATTTTCTTATTATCACCACCTCCTTACTTAAACATTCCAGCGTTTTACACAATGTAAGAACCAAAAATGAGGGAATAGGAATGGAAAGTTTGGAGCAAAAAGATGGTCATTTCGGGCTTTAGGCAAGGATGGAATGGAAGGAACTAATCCCGATTCGACAAGGCTACACGGGGATAGCGGCTCCTAAACTAGGCAGATATGTTGAAGCGCTGCGTCTATCTGAACTGGGCAGATATATTGAAGCGCTGCATCTATCCGAGTAAGGGCTTACTCAAAAACTTCCACGTCAATAGCACAGGTAATTGCAAAAAAAAGGCAAACAAAAAAAAGTCAACCGAGCCGAGCAGATCAATTAAGTCAACACATACGTGAGAATCAGGACCTGCATCCACAGAAAAGGCAATAGGGACTACCCACTCTCCCCCACCCCTCTTGGGGACCTTCTGACCTCACTCTTCCTCGATAAAAAAATATTTTTCCTTCCAGTCCTTTACAGAGATCGGTCGACCTGGGACCAGGTTTTGAAGGCCATGAAATGAGAGGTAATAGAACCCCCTCAGGCTCATGGCATTGCTCCTGAAATGGTACAAGTAACACAACTCCTAAAAAATGGAGGGGACTGCCCTACCTTTGACCATAAGACAAATAAGCCCGCAATCACTCTCCATAAGTTTGGGCCTAACTGAGAAGAGGCTATCTTGAGGCTGACCAACATCTTAGCAAAATACCGCTGCATAGGAAGCTTAAGTCCCAGGCTTAGAAACTCAACATGAATGAGCACCTCTACTTTGGTAGAGCTGCTTGAGTAATCCTCCTCAGAGGGCAACCTGAGGATGACCATCTCAGGAATGTCATAAGAGTACCTGATAAGGTTTAAATCGTCCTCACTAAGGCAATAGGCTTAGTATCTAGTATTCATCTCATACTCCACTACCCCCACGCCCTCTCCTACCACTGGGTCCTTGGGATTGTTGCCTTCACCCTCTCTGGTACTCAACACTGACTCGGCCTCGTTTAGAGCTGCCTAAGACAAAGAGGGAACTCCGCCTGCTGAGGTGGATGCTCCCTTACTCACCCTAACCCCCTACTCCTCTTAACTAAAGGGAGCTCTAGGGACTGTTCCTCCTCTTCAACCACCGTGTCTACAACCAAGAGGTCTAGATTGATCATAGAGGCCATCAACTAACAGAAGACACTTCCTAAATGAGGCTATAGGTTATTGAGCAAGAAAAAAGATAAGCCAACCACGCTAAAAAATGGTAAAATTGGTGACAACCGTCAGGACCAGAAAACTCAAATAAAACCAAAACAGGGAAAATACAAATAAAGAGCTAAAGGCGAAGCCTAAAACAAGTCCCTAGAAAAAATAGAATAGAAGAAAAGAAGCCAAAATGAGAATTAAAAGACGTAACCAGAAGAACTAAAGAAAGTTGGAGTTGAAAATGACGGAGACGAAATCACCAGATCAAGAATGAGCCTTTGATAAAGAAGTAATGGTAACACAACAGGGTGACAGTAGAAAATCAGAAATATGTGATAAAATATACAAAATGAAGAAGAAGACAATTATTTATAGGCAATAGTAAAGAGATCTAGGCTATTTAAAATTGAAATGAACAGGCGAGATCGACGGGAAAAGCAAAAAGGCACCTAGTGCCAAGAGATGCAACGCCTAGGATCCTTAGGTGCAATAAAAGTGTGTCTCTTTAAAAGGTTGTTACCGAAGCCGTTAGATTCAAATAAATCGGACGACCCATGGGACTTCAGTCAGTTAAACGTCACTCAAAAAGTGAGAAAGACACGACATTTGGGTGGTAATTGCTATCAATTGCACGATCAGAAGAAGATCAACAACTAACAACGAAGAGGCTAATGTGGGAATCAAGGACAGCATTTGAAGAGACTTACCATTAAATTTGAAAATTCTTGGGAGAAACCGCCACTATGTGGTGACGACTCTTCAGATCACCATAATGTCTTCATAACATTCCTGACTGCTCTAACATTCTCAAAATCTAGACCCGATTACGAAATTGCTCTCATGGAGCAAATTGGATCAGCTTAGGTGAAAAAGACTATAGAAGATAGAGTAGGGAGCTCGGAGAGCAATATAAGTCGACCAAATGAGAATAGAGTTTTCAATTTTGATAAATCATAACTAGAAACTGGTCGACCCTTGTTTTCCCCCCTCAAAACCCCCATCTTTTTACCTTCGGGCATGAGGGCCCTAAATTCAACCAAGGCTGACCCCTAGAAGTCCAGCCAAACGTTCCCTTCAAAAAGGCCATTCTTCTCTAGAAAAGTTTGCCAGAATTTTCACAGCAAGTCTAATCCAAAGACAAGCCCATGAGCAATAGTCAATGAGCCTAAATCCGACAGAAATAATAGAAAATTGCTTTAGACTCGAGAGATCCGATCGGCAAGCAAGAAAACCTATTCAGCCTTTGCTGACCCAAACACGACTACAGCCGAGTAGGTACTGACTACATTCTACAACTTCGCTCTTAGGAATCCTGCATCTACATCAAACCAGGTGAGGAGAGTCATTCAAGATCTGACCCGAGCCAACTGAAATAAGCCTCACTTAAGCCAAAATCGTCAGCGAAGGCAAACCCGAGGAATATGCTTAACACATCATAAGAAAAATCTAACGTGCGATAAGAACAGGATTAGAAAATTTACAGAAGATATTTGGTGTGTGTCAGAGGTACAGCAAAATATTCAGCGTAAGATAGAAATGCTGTGGAGAAAATCCTAAAAAAGTCCCTAAAATGCCATCACTATAAAAAGGGAAAGGGGAAGACATAAAAAGGATGATAAAAAAAGCCCCAAAAAAGTACAAAAAAGAAGAAAAAGGGAAGGAGTATCCCCTCTATCCCGAGACGATATCTTATTCTTATTTTGTCATATTTGTAAGAGAGAGAACCCTTATTCTGACTTAAGCATCGAAGCGTCTTCGCCGGAACCCACCATAGCATGACCACCTTTGAGTTTATGTTCATGTTTTCTTTGCAGGCCCCCTACAACTCACAAAAAACAAGAAGTCCAAGCCCGTACTAATTGCTCCAATTGAGACGAGGCCCAAGTTCAATTCCTCTTCATAACAAATTGAAAGCTCGTTGACCCAGAAAATTATTTTTTCATGTTAACAGCTATAGGTTTTGTTCCAATTCTAATTTACATATTTAAAATTATTTTGGGCTATAGAAAAAATACAACAACCTATTTCAGTTCTAAATTCAACGTTTAATTTTAATTACGTTAAGGGTTATAATTTAAATCTAGTTTCAATTTAAATTATGTTAAATGTTATAATTCTAAATCTAATTTCAATTTCAAGTATATTAAATGTTATAATTTCAAATTCAATTTCAATTGCAATTTAAGTCAAATGTTATAATTCTAATTGTAAATTCAGTTTCAATTACATTAAATGTTATAATTCTAATTCTAATTAAGTTAAATGCTATAATTCTAATTTGAATTATATTAAATATTATAATTCTAATTTGAATTATATTAAATATTATAATTCTAATTCAAATTTCTATTTTAATTATATTAAATATTATAATTTCAGTTTCAATTTTAATTATGCTATATGTTATAATTCTAGATGCAATTTCAATTTTGATTTCAATTAATTATAATTATAATTTCAATTTCAATTATCTTAAATGTTTTAATTTCAATTTTAATTTTAATTACATTAAATATTATTACTCTAATTTTAATTATGTTAAACGTTATAATTCTAAATCTAATTTAAAATTTAATTTTAATTATGTTAAATTTTATAATCTTTATTCTAATTTTAGTTACGATAAATGTTTCATTTCTAATTTCAATTCAAATTTCAATCTCAATTACATTTAATGTTATAATTTCAAATCCAACTTCAATTTTAATTTCTTTAAATGTTATAATTTAAATTCAATTTTATTTTCAATTTCAGTTACATTAAATATTATAAAATTTAATGAAATTGAAATTTGAATAGAATTTGAATAGGAATTACAACATTTATTATAATTAGAATTAGAATTATATAATTTAATGGAATTGAATTTGAAATTTGAATTATAACATTTAATAGAATTGAAATTAAAATTATAAAATTTAATAGAATTGAAATTGAAATTATAACATTTAATAAATTTGTAATTGGAATTATAAAATTTAATGAAATTGGAATTGAAATTAAAATATTTAATAAAATTAAAATTAAAAAATTTAATACAATTAGAATTGAAATTGGAATATAAAAAATTTAATGGAATATTTTAATTTCATACTAATAAGGGGAACTTAGTATGCCCAAACTCCCAGGATACTTTGGCTACATTGCAAAGATTTATCGGCGGATAATATTTATCATCTTTACTATGCTCAAACTCTTTTTTTTTAAAAAAAAATTACCTCCAATATCAAAATTTTGGTCTTGGGATATATATAATCTATATCTTAAGTTGGGTTGATTTATATAAGAACTACAACATGTTTTGTATTGCATATATCTATTGAATTCTTGAAAAGGAAATATATATCGTTACATATTTCCTTTTTAAGAGTTTGTAATGCAATATAAATTTAGGTTATTTTTATTCATTCAGAATTTAATTTGTCAAGATTAATACTAGTTTGATCTTGAATAAGAATTATAACATATAATAGAATTGAAATTAGAATTGAAATTTCAATTGAGATTATAAAATTTAATAGAATTAAAATTGAGGTTGGGATTATAAAACTGAATGTAAATTGAATTGTAAAATTTAATGTGATTATAATTGTTGAAATTATCAAATTTAATGTAAATTGAATTGGAATTGGATTGGGATTATGAAATTTAATAGAATTAGAATTGGGATTGAAATTATAAAATTTAAGGTAAATTGAATTTGAATTGGAATTATAAATTCAATATAAATTGAATTATAATTATAATTATCAAATATATTGTAATTGGGATTGGGATTATAAATTTTTTAATAGAATTGGGATTATAAATTTTTTAATAGAATTGGAATCGGCATTATACCATTTAATAGAATTATAATTAAAATTATAACATTTAATAGAATTAAAATTAAAATTTTATAATTTAATAAAATTAGAATTAGAATTATAATATTTAATAGATTTAAAATTTGAATTATAAAATTTAATAGAATTAAAATTTAAATTATAACATTTAATAGAATTAAAATGTTTATAAGTATAGATTTTTATTTTGTCAAACACTTAAATGTTTAGGGAATTATGACACTTGTAACAAAGTGCTTGTTAGAAATATAATTCCCAATCGAGTTACAAATTTAATCGAATTCGAGGTTAATGGTTATGGTATTACAATTCTAACTAAAATTTAATAAAGTATGGTGTTAAAAAATTGGTGATTCAACAATCTTAATTGGACAAGAATTGAGATGAATATCAAAGAGAAGAGTTACAATAAGTCTAGAACATGTGGGATACGTATGGAGAAATCTAAGATGTGTGGGACACGAGGGGGGAAGCGAAACGGGACTCGAAGACGCGAAAGAAGTGAAGAAAATGCGGGAGACGCGTGCAGGGCTGAGCGCCGCAGCACCTATGGCTGAGAACCGTAGTGCCCAGGACAGTAATCCAGCACCGCAGCGCTGGGTCCTCAGCGTCGCGGCGATAGGCTCGAAAATGCCTAGCGGCCCGGCTCCCATGGATGAACGCCGCGTCGCCAGGAGCGTCAGAAGTTTATTTTTTATCCGAATTTCAAGTTTTGAGAAGTTTTGAACTTCCAAAACAAGTGGACTCTTACTTCAACAAGAAATAGGGTTAATAGGCATGAAATACATCCTATATCAACACTTGTAAACCCTTGATTTTAGATTAAGCATTAGAGAGGCTCTATGAGAGGGAAAGAACTGGGTAGACACTAAGTGCTTATGTGCGCTAGGGTGGAACCATTGTTTGGGTGATCATTATTCGTGGTAGAGTAAGGGTCCACTAAATGTTTAGGTCATTTTGAGGGTTCTTCATTGGATTTTTCTCGTAAAATTTTTAGGGAGTTGTAATAAGAGAGGCTTGGATCCTTGGATCCACCGTGGACGTAGGCAATTGGCCGAACCATGTAAGATTGTGTTGTGCTCTTTTGTTTTTTTCTTTGGATTCTTGTTGTTTTACTTGATTGACAGGTTATTCCGCTGCGCAAGACGCAAGGAGGCTAGAGTTCTAGGTTAAATCTTGGGTTCTTCGCTTCAACATAACCTCAAGAGGGAGAAGGGTGCTGCCTCCCTCAATAAACTGGTATCAGAGCTAGATGTTCGATAATACATACTTGGAGTATTTAAACAATTGCTACAATCAAGCAAGAAATAGAGAAGTTCAATAGGATGAATGACTTCAATCTTTGGAGGAAGAAGGTTAGGGCTCTATTAGTGAAGGAATGGCTAGACTCAGCTTTGGAGGAAGCCAGCTACTCAATTAGCGATGAAGCGACAACCTTAAAGTTCGGGCATAAAGATTGGGACACGATTCAGAAAAAAAACTCACATCAGCTTATTCCTGGCATTGAGCGACAAAGTATTAAGGGAAGTTGGTGATGAAGAAATCACTTTTGAGCTATAGAAAAGACTCGAGGCATTGTACATGAAGAAGTCTCTTGCAAATAGACTTCTTGTGAAAAAGAAATTACATCATCTAACAATGCACGAGGGAACTTAATTGAGAGCTCACATTGACGAGTTCAACAAGATCATCATAAATCTTGAGCAATTAGGTATCAAGACTGAGGATGAAGACAAGGCCATTATCCTATTAAGTTCGTTGTCAAAGAGCTATGAGAGCTTTGTGGATATGCTATTGTATGGGAAGGAGTCTTTAACGATGAATGACGTCAAGGCATCATTGAACTCAAAAGAATTGATAAAGAGATCTGAGTCCGAGAATGGATCAGTTTTGCTTGCACAAGGAAGGAAGAGTAACCAATCAAGGAAGAGATCCAAGAGGTGTTTCCTTTGTAATAAGGAATGGCACTTTGTGAAGGATTGTCCAAAATCAAAAGGCCAATGAGGGTGGGCTGCAATCGGTACTGAGGAAGATACTAAAGTTGTAGACACATTGGTAGCCTTAAGGGGGAAAGTATGCTGGCAAATGGATACTAGATTTGGGGTGCAGCGTCCATATGTGTCCCGACAGATCAATGTTTACCAACTATAAAGTCAAGAGAGGTAAAGCTCTAATGGGGAATGACATGACTTGTGAGATCATAGGAGATGGTGACATAAGACTGAGGATGTAAGGTGGAGAAACTAGAGAATTACATGGTGTAAGGCATGTTCCTAAATTGAGGAGGAGTTTGATATCCCTAGGCAAGCTTGATGAGGAAGGGTATTCGGTTGGAGCGAAAAAAAGAAAACTGAGGGTAAAGAAAGGACCTATAGGGTTTAAGGGTGAGAAGCACAATGGAGGGCTCTATGTGCTTACTGAGATGGCCATGAGTGGCCTAACGCGGGGTGTTGGGGTAATGCAGACCACTAGGCGACATCCAAACCGTGCTCACCGAGGTGATGAGGGTCGAAAAGGAGTATAACGCATCCATACCTTATGCAAGGTGCACGAATGCCTTTGGAGGCCGAAGTCATTAGCCCGGGGAAAGTTAAGTCTTAGTAGAGACTTAACTGGACTCAACTCTAGGTGATAGAGTATTGGTATGGATCGGATCCAAAAGCCTTCTTATTTGGAAGATTTTGAATCAATGAAGGGTTTGTTGAAAAATTGGTGATTCAACAATCTTGATTGGACAAGAATTAAGATGAATACCAAAAGGAAGAGTTACAAGAAGTTTAGAATGCGTGGAACACGTATGGAGAAGTCTAGGACGTGTGGGACACGAGAGGGGAAGTGAAATGGGACTTGAAGACGCGAATGAAGTGAAGAAAATACTGGAGGCGCAGCAGGGCTGAGCGCCGCAGCGCCCAAGGATGAGCGCCGCGGGGCGTTGCGGCGCCAAATGGGTCAAAAGTTCATTTTTAATCTGGATTTCAAGTTTTTGGAAGTTTTGGACTTCCAAAACAAGTGGACTCTTACTCCAACAAGGAATATGGTTAGTAGGCACGAAATACACTCTAGATAGGCTCTAAGTGCTTATGTGCGCTAGGGTGGAACCGTTGTTTGGGTGATCATTGTTCGTGGTAGAATAAGGGTTCACTAAACGTTTAGGTCCTTTTAAAGGTTCTTCATTGGATTTTTCTTGTAAAATCTCTAGAGAGTTGTAATAAGAGAGGCTAGGATCCTTGAATCTACCGTAGACGTAAGCAATTGGCCGACCCACGTAAGATTGTGTTGTACTTTTTTATTTTTTACTTTAGATTTTTATTGTTTTACTTGATTGATAAATTATTTCACTACGCAAAAAAGTTAGAGTTCTAGGTTGAATTTTAAATTTTTCACTTGAACATAACCTCAAGAGGAAGAAGGGTACTACCTCTCTCAACACATGAAAAACATCCTTCTTTTATAATCATATGGCAAAACTCTGTCATGTAAAATCAAACTCAAAGTGGTTATTACAATACAATTATAATTTACAAAATGTGCTATAAAATGATGATCAGCAGAACTTGTCGGTAAACATCAGCAATCTTTACACTAAAAACTTTAGTCATTATTCTATTGCTCGAGTCTAATTGCTCTTAATTTCCATTATGGATAATTATCCACCTGATTGGGTATTCGAATCAGATGACCATGAAGTTGTGTGCTACCTCAATGGGAAAAAGAATGGTTGTACTGATGGACTAGATTTTAGTAACCCACAAATTGATAGCAGCCAAGAGCCAGTGAAGTCCAATGGATAGAAAGAGAGGCAATAAATCCAATTATTTTCACTTTTCGTCGAATGAGAAGACTAACAATTTTTTTTTTTAAAAAAAAGAGCCAATAGAAAGGGAGCCCACGCACCATTTACCTTAGAAAAAAATATTGGTACATTAATTTTTAAAATACTCAATTTTTTTTTTTAAATTGCCTAATTAAAATTTTTAGAGATAATTTCATCTCACGGAGTGCAAAGAAAAAACATATAATCTCACAATTTAGTACCAAAATTGAATATCGAGCCATAACCAATATAACAGTTGAGCTCACCTGACTAACTTTCAGTCTTAAGAACTTTAACATTTCAATGCCTTCGTCATAACTTTTATTGTGACAATCTTAATGCTCTTCATATGATAATTAATCTAGTATTTTATGCTTGCAGTAAATATATTGAATTAGATTACCTTTTTGTACGAGAACGAGTTCCACTAGAATTACTTACCACTCGATATTTTTTTTACTGATGATTAAGTAGCTGATTTTTTCACTAAACCAACGTTCAAAGATACTCAATTATTTTTGGATCAGATTCTGCCTTCAACCCTGACATCATTTGCAGGCGGATAATAGCAATAGCAATATAACTTGATAAATGGTGCGATAAGGCTATCTATAGTTTCGGAGTGATAAGGATGCAATGGTGAGTTAAATTCAAATTCAAATTTAGAAGATATAACTCTTATAATATTACATTCATCAGTAAAATATGTTGAGAGATAATAGTTCAGAGTACAATTACTTTAAGCCAAGATAATAATTTAGATAATTGAGAGTTCTAAACAAGCAAGAAAACACTAAGAATACCTTCAGAATGTTATTTTCTTCTCGAATTTTTCTAAACTGTATTTTTATTTATTTACTTTAAATATGAATTGAATATATCTCCTTAATGCTCATGTTGCCAATCAATATATAAACCGTTCTTTTATTATTCAAAACAGTAAGCTATTTTTCATTTTTCCTCTGGAAGTACTTATTAGTTTCACATTACTGAAAATAGCACAAGATTCAAAGTAGAAAAGAACTAGAGGGTAAGCACTTTCTCATGCACGGCTTTCACCTTGTACTATGTCTGTGGCTTTTACAAAAGAGGGTTCTCGTTGTAATTCCACAGAAAAGTCCCGATGATTTTGAGCCACTCAGTACACATAAAAGTCTTTGTAAATTATTTATTTATTTACTTTTATCTCTCTTTTTCCTTTTTCCCATTCTTCTTGCCGACAGTGGCCAAAGACAAAAACTTGTTCACTATCCAACTCACATTGGTAATTACTAGAGCAATCAAAATGATACAATCAAGTAATTTGAGACATATGAGATAAAATTGGCTATTGAACTAAATTTGAGGTATAAAATTATCCTCCTTCTTTTTATTTTTTATTTTTGTTAATTTTAAAATTGTTTTCAACAACTAACAAATTCAAATGGTAAACTTTGAAATTAATCAAATTTTGGAGTTAACAGTGATTTTTATCGCTGAAATCTTTTATTCTGCTAGTGAATTGTAAGGAAATTAGAGCTCCATATCTCATTTGACTCAAAGTTTACAATTATCAATGTGATGTCTTCGAAACCACCACGTGCAAATCAATTGGGTGACAATTGGACGGTGATTTTTTAAATATTTAATATTAAAATTATAATTATAATTATAATATTTAACATAATTAAATTTAAAATTAAATTTGAAATTATAACATTTAACGTAATTAAAATTGAACTTGAAATTAAAATTATAACATTCAACGTAATTGAAATTAAAATTGGTATTATAATATTTAATGTAATTAAAATTGAAATAAAATTTAAAATTATAATATTTAACGTAAATGAAATTAAAATTAAAATTTAAAGAATAATGTTTAAAGTAATTAAAATTAAAATTAGATTTGAAATTATAATATTTTACGTAATTAAAATTAAAATTAGAATTAAGATTATAACATTTTAAAAAAATTGAAATGTAAATTAAATTTAGAATTATAATATTTTACGTAATTATAATTTAAATTAGAATTAAGATTATACAATTTAAAATAATTAAAATATAAATTAAATTTAAAATTATAATATTTAATATAATTAAAATAAAATAGTTGTACTCATAAATGCAGTTTTAATTTTGTCAAAGACATAAATATTTATGAGTATGAACCTTCGAAGCTCCAAGGTAAGTAGGTCGAATTATATTATATCTCCATTTTGGCATTCCATATAAGGTATTGAACATATGCCTGTGGAGATATATATTCTTGCTTATTTATACAAAATTGTTTTTGCAAAATTGTTTTTGCTCTATATGATGAATCTTTGTAATTATTATCAAACACACAGGATTTGCAGCTGATTCAGGAAACAAAAAAATGTACTTCTTCACAAATTTATGTAAGAAGGGCCAAGGAAGGAATATCAACAGACAAGTCAAATGTAGAATTTCTAATGAAAAAGGATCTTGGAAGAAAACGGGGGAAGATAAAAAGATAGATGTTATAATAACGTCACTAGCTTATTACACTGAGCCAGAAATAGAGAATGGCAAGTCTAAATCAGTGAAGACTCAATGGCTTATGGAGGAGTACATGCTTCCCGTAGTGGCAGATTCAATAAGTTAAAAAGGGGAGTTTATTAGTTACTCTCGTGTTGTTTGGTACTTTTACTAGTTCTTCTTGATTTTTTAGTAAGTACCATTATTTTTTCTTTTAGAGGGTAATTAATCACTCTGAAACAGGATGGACAAAAATAGTATTAAAGAGGAGGATACTAGTATTTATTAAAAAATTAAGGAGAAAGCTTGTAAAAATGTCAAACAACAAAGGGGTACTTGGCAATTTTCCTAAGTTAAATAACCCATATTTGTGTAATTACTTTTATTGAAGTTGTTATATCTCACACCATTAATTACAACTTGTGTTATGTATAATGAATATCTTTTGGTTTTTAATGCAGAAAAATCCATGGGCACTCTGTGTTGTCTATTCTTTAAATTAAGGAGAAAGCAGTGATGCCAAGTACAAGAGCTAAAGATGCAAGAATGATGATATATATGGAGAACAGAATAAAAATATATATATGGCCTTTGATCCGATATAGATTAGAGATGTTAATTAGCCTAATAAGAGATTTCGAGCTAGCCCATCTAGCTTTAAGGCGTAAATGTTTGTTTGTTTGTTTTATAACTTCATTTCTTAAAATTTTATGTTCCATTATTGAATTTAACTTGACCAAATCGAACGGTAAAGAAATAGTTCGAATTCGAAAAGATCTAATTGTTAATTAGAAATACTTATTCAACTACGTCGACTTGAATACAACCATAGTCCTTGCTTATATACTAATCAGGTTAGCTCATCCGTTTGCACAATTAGTGAAGAAGTCAAGGTTATCTACCAGATGGGTCGATCAGGTACAATTAGCACAATTAACAAGAGGCCCACTCTTAAGATTTCAAATCATAATTGAGCCAATAAGGGAGATGCCGCTAGAAATCTGACTCAAGCCACTTGGATCTAGTTTTGCACTTAACTAAAACTATTAGTGGAGACAAATCTAAGGAATATGCTTAACACATTTTAAGGGAACCTGACATGTAGCAGGAGCAGGATTAGAGGATCTGAAGAAAGATATTTGACGTGTGTCAGACACGCAGTAGAATGATATTTGGCATGTGTCAGACACGCAGTAGAGAATATTCGACGCAAGTCAAAAGTATAGCAGAGGCAAAAATCTTAAAAAGAACCCCAAATGCCAGCACTATAAGAAAGAAAAAGAAACATTTTGAAAAGGATGATGCCCAAACATTAGAAAAAGTAACACAGAGAAAAAAAAACGGTTTCCCTCCCCCCTATTTTGAGCACATTTACTTCATTTCTTATCAGACTTTCATACAAAGACCCCTTCTGACTTAAGCATTGGAGCATCTCTGCTGGAACCTACCCTGGCAAGATTATCATCGAGCTTGTGTTTATGTTTTTTATAGGCTTTTCACAGTTCGCGGCAAGGAGGAAGCCCAAGCCCATGCTAATCACTCCTGCCAGGATGAGGCCCAAGTTTCATTTCCACTCACAAATAAATTTAAGGCTCGTTGGCCTAAGGAACCATTTCTTCAGGTCAACAGTTTTTGGTGCCATCTGTGAGAATCTAACTAAAAGCTTTGTCTGGGAAGGCAACAATCGACTATGGTTAAATGGTCATCCGCCAGCAAGAATCACGTTGGTGAAGAGCGAAGCTTAATCCCAAACCGACCACTCCCTCGAATAGAAGGCTCTCTGCTTCTTGAAATGAGGGCAGAACTGATAACTCAGGGGGAAGATAAAGAAGAACTGAGACAGCTCATAACTGAACTGATTAATAGTAAGCAAATGAAAGCAAAAAATTGTGGGAGGAAATCTCAAAAGGAGATTCGAGAACAGACAAAGCGAAAGGATTGATCAGAGACTCCGCACAATTTGGTCGGGACAAACAAGCCAAGCCAAATAATTCCCAAGAGAGGAGAGGAGGAATTTAAGGATTTTGAACCAGCAATGGGAAGAAAGCCATCTGTAGAACTACAACAGCACCAACAAGGAGAATCAGGCCTAGAAAGTAAGGTCCGTAGTTTGGAGGAAAAGTTAGAAAGCCTCTTAGCAGAAAGGGAGAAGAAGGATTAGCCTATCGTAAAAAAGACAAAAATTGGGAGAAGGTTACCGCTGACGGACGAGCTGAGAGATATGGAGCTGCAGGTTGAGGCTGGGGAACCTAAGAAAGTAGTTAGGATGGGAAACCAGTTGAGGTTAGAGGTCAAAGAAAGGCTAACTCGACTGGTATGAGAATTTTTAGACATCTTCGCCTGGTCCTAAGACATGCCTAGAATCGATCCAGAACTGGCTGCCCATAGGTTGACCATCTGCCCTACGTCCTGACCAATTAAGCAAAAAAGAAGAATCTTTAATCGGGAGCGAAATGAAGCTGTAGTGGAAGAGGTGGAGAAGCTACTGGCGGCATAGTTTATTTAAGAAGTCCATTACCCTGACTAGCTATTCAACGTGGTAATGGTGAAAAAGGAAAATGAAAAATGGAGAATGTGTGTTGACTTCCCTGAATTGAATAAGGTATGTCCCAAAGATAGTTTTCCCCTCTTAAAGATCGACTAGCTAATGGATGGTACGGCTGGGCACAAGCTGCTGAGTTTCATGGACGCCTTCGCCGATTATAATCAGATCTCAATGTTCCCTCCCGACTAGGAAAAAATGTCGTTCATCACCCATTAGAGAACTTATTGCTATAAAGTGATGCCGTTTGGATTAAAGAATGCTAGAGCCACCTACTAGAGGTTGGTGAACAAGCTCTTTAAAAATAAGATCAATAAGAATATGAAAGTCTACGTAGATTACATGATAGCCAAGTCAATAAAGGCAGCGGACCACGTGGCCGACCTAAGAGAAGTCTTTATGGTATTAAGGATGAACGGGATGAAGCTGAACCCCGAAAAATGAGTCTTTGGAGTAAGGTTTGAAAAATGCTTGTGCTTCATGGTGAGCCAATAGGAAATAAAATATAATCCAGATAAAGTCCTAACCATATTGGAAATAAAGTTCTCAAGCACGGTAAAGGAGATCCAATGGCTCACAAGGAGGATCGCAGCATTGAACAGATTTATCTCTAAAGCCACCGACAAATGCTTCACATTCTTCCAAGTAATCAAGAGAAATGAAAAGAATCGGTGGACAGAAGAATGCGAATAGGCCTTTCAGCAGCTAAAGGCCTACCTCTCCAAACCATTGGACTTAGCAGTACCCGTAAAAAAAGAGGCATTGGTTCTATACTTGTGAGTCTCAGAACTGGCTGTCAGTTCAGTTCTCACCAGAGAGGAGGAGGGGGTACAACCACCTATATACTATATAAGCAAGGCCTTCACTGGACTGGAGACTCAATACTCCCCCCTCGAAAAACTTGCTTTTGCACTGATCACAACCAGAAGGAAGCTGTGACCTTATTTCCAAGCATATACCATCCTTGTGCAAACTAACCAACTACTAAGATAAATCTTGCACAAGCCTGACTTATTTAGCCAACTGGTTAAATGGGCCATAAAGTTAAGTGAGTTCAACATTCAATACAAGCCCCAAACCACTATTAACGAGTAGGTCTTGGTTGACTTTATATTCGAAAGCACTTACTAGACAGTCGCGAGTGATGAGATTGGTGACCAAGCCCCCGAGGCAGTTTCAAAAAAATGGGTGATTTACATTGATGGGGCTGTTAGGGTTGTATCATAGAGTGTGTGACATAAGAGTGTATACGTAATTTCAAAAATTAAAATATGTGCAGAGGAAGCATGTTACATATACACCCATTTTAACAATTTCAACATATATCACATATATGCATAAGTATAACAATTATACAATTTATAAACATGATGAACAATTGTATCACATATATGAACAAGTATAACAATTATACAAAATATTTATATGATGAACAATATTGTACTTAAAATATAATGTAAAATACTCACCTAATGAAGGTAACTTTACAAATTCTTCAAGTCCTTCAATAATCCATGTGAAGAGCTCACCTTGAAGTATATGTTGAACAATTCTAGTCCATAACTTTTGGTGGGATTAAGGAGTTAGAATGGTAGGTTAATGTTTAGAATTTTCAACACTTGTATTCAAACTCTTTTGAATACAATTTTGTTTCTTAAATAGAGATGGTAAATATTTTTATACAACTCTTGTATTATCTAGAAATATTTAACATACAACTCTTGTATATTAATCTTAGAAACAATTTCTACATGAGATTAATTATGGTGAACAACTCTTGTCATAATTATTAATCTCTTTCTTCATTTGCTTTTGTTCATTATAATCCATCCATGAGAAAAGAAGATGAAGAGAAGTTCTACAATTTTCAACACTTGAAAAATGAACAAAAACCAAAATTCTCTCTTACCTCCTTTTCTCTTCCTTTGCTGAATTCTTCACAAGAATTGAATGAATGAATTCAATTATTTTGCCAAAATCCATTTTGTTTATTCAACACTTTGATTAAACAAAAGAAAGTGTTCTACCAATTTTATTGTTGGTCTCCCACTTAGAATTAATTAAACCAAGCATTAGAATAATGGCCACCTAAATTAATCTTTACCTAACAAATATAATTATTTTAATTATAATGGGTAATTAAATGGTCAACATCTAGGCCTCTCATTGTATTAAAATACAATGCTGTGATAAACTTATTTTAATATTATCTAATAATATAAAATTTAATTATTCAAAACTATTTTGAATAATTATTTTTTACCTTACTAATGTTTACTACCATGGTTAAATGGTAAAAAGGTAAAATCAAATCATGAAACAAATTTTGCCATTTGTCAACATCGTATTAATTAACAACCCTTGTTAATTAATTCAATGATGTACTTAACAATTAAGTCTTGACAAATGTACAATCCGAGGGATCCCAAAACAATCGTTCTATTTTGATGAAATTTATTGGATCGAACTATTCAATCCAATTCGCTACCCCAGTGCGCAACGAGTACACTTCATATTGTGCGACTCTCTAGGTCCACACCTAATTTGTCATATAAAGCTCCTCCATACGTCCGTGAATAATGTCCCACACACACGTTACGAATATTACAAATTAGCGTGTTAGACCATACAAGTTGAGGTTATTACATATTCGTATAATCCTTCCATCATTTATATCATTGAAGAGCAGGGATGTAGATCATCACCGTCAAATCTCTTATTTGCTTAACCATGAACTTATCTCCAGATTTATATTTCATTAAACAATATCCACAAACACTTTTGTGATATTGTTTATTCCTTTGGAATATCTTTTCCGAGGTTTATGCTTATGGCCATAAGACTTTTTGAAATACATTCTCGGAGCATCAGGATATACAACCCACTCATATGAGCTGACGAATCCCATATCTACGCACACCGGACTCCATAAGCATTGATCCATACCCAACGACACCCAGCGGTTAGACCATGAAAGGTTTCTGACATGTGTGGAACTAAAGTATGGTGGATTACTCACAAGCCTACCGTGGCACTCAGGTCAAAGGACCACAAATACTACTTAACTCGGAAGACCTTCTATTGACGGCTTTTATGAGATGTCTATTGGATGTCTTTGTGAGTCTGTTCAATATCCAGTCCTTATTGAATACCTGCATCTCTATACGAGCTTCCTACTAAGCTCATAGTTTGCTAAAACTAACCATCTGAACCATCCAGATATAGACATATACTAATCTATATTAATGAGTTCCACCGATAGACCCGCATCGATGAAATTAGATCAGGAACATTATGTTTGAGAACATACTTGCATAATAACATTTTCTAGCACCATCTGCAACTCCTTACAGCTATGTCATTACTAATATATTCTCAGGTCATTGTCCCATTTCAGACAATGCTTTAACTCCTTAAATTTCGTTAATTCTTATAAACTTACTAACTCTTAGTACCACTAACTCTTAGTGTTTATAACTATTAGTGTTGCTAACTCTTAGCCCTGGTCTAAACTCCTTTAGACCAGATCTGAACTCCTTCAGATCATACAATGTCTGAAACGTTACAAGCATCTTACCATTTAATTAATAAATAATATTAATGATTTTATTAGAAATAATAATTGTATAAATACTATCACTATATATTTATACATTATGGGATGGCACGTAAATACAAATCTCAACAGGGGCATCCAATCTACAAGGGAGTAGAGTGGGGATTGTTCTTATTGTTGGGTTATATGGGGTATATCAATAAAACTTAGGGTGCTTGCATGTGGGTTGTGTTCATCATACAAACAGTATACATATCTCATACATACATGTGCACAGCGGAAGATTAAATATAATGAACACAGAAAATAACATTTGATTAAACTGAAATTCAAAATTGAGAAATATCACCAATGAAGCCTTTGGATTAATTTTCTTTGAAGTCCACCATGAAATGAATCTTTGATCAATTCTAGCAATCAACAAGGGTGGATTTGATTGTCTAGAATGGCAGCATCTTAATCCAACATATATGTTTAACTCTTAAACATTTTTCAAAGTTAAACAATTTAACTTAATCAAATTTGTTTTTCCTTTTATTCAACTCTTGAATAAATAAAACAAATCTTGTTTTTAGTTATTACATTTAGTAACCATTTATCTAGTTTGTTTTGTTGTTCTAACACTTAAAACATAAAACAAACAATTTCAATTTCTCAAATTGAATTGGATCCCAAAATGCAAAACTTAAAATATAAAACCAATTTCAAAAATTAATGATTTTCAATTTCATTTCACTTTATATACTAATGCATAAATTCCAAACTAATTTGAATTTCATTTGCATTTCATTTGGCTTAACCTAACCTTAGTTAACATTTAACCATAGTTAGATTATTTTAACTTAACCTTTAAGTTAATAAATATTTAATTAATTTAACCATAGTTAACTAACTTAACAATGGTTAGGTTAACCTTTACTTAACCATTAAGTAAAGTTAACTAACTTAACCTTTAACCCTAGTTAAGTTAAATCATTTATTTAATAATTAAACAAATAAATATTTATTTTAATTATTTAACAATTAAATAATCATAAAGTGACATTACTATTATATCCTTACTCGGTTACCAAGTTAACCTAAAGTGGGTCCCACCATTTAACCATATACTTTGGTTAACGTAACCTTAGTAATTGCTGAATTATACTGTATTGAACAATTCAATACGGTACACTGCCCAAGTGCTCAAAGAGTACATTTCATATTGGGACTCTCTAGGTCTACACCCGATTTGTCAAATGAAACTATTCCATTAATCCGTAATCGATGCCCCACGCACACGTTACGAATATTACAAATCAGCGTGTCAGACCATACAAGTTGAGGTCATAACGTATACATATAATCCTTCTATCATTTATACCCTGGATGTGCGGGGATATAGATCAGCACCATCAAATCCCCATTTGCTCATCCAATAATCTTATCTCCAGATTCGTATCTCGATAAACAATATACGCAAACATTTTTGCTATATTGTTTAACCCTGTGGGAAACTCTTTTCCCGGGTTTATGCTTGTGGCACAAGACTTTATGAAATACAACTTACCTACGTAAGCTGATGGATCCCGTATTTACGCACACCGGACTCCATGAGCATCGGACCATACCCAGCGACACATAGCGGTCAGACCATGAAAGGTCTCTGACATATGTAGAACCAAAGCATGATGGATCACTCACAAGACCACCGTGGCGCTCAGGTCAAAGGACCACGATTACTACTCAACTCGAGAGGACCTTCTTTTGACGGTTTCATAGGATATCTATTGGGGTCCTCATAAGTCTGTTCAGTATCCAGTCCTGACTGGATACCCGCATGTCTATACAAGCTCTAAGCTCATGGTCAGCTAAGAACAACCATCTGAACTAGTCAGATATAGACATACACTAATCTATATATTGTGAATTCACCTATAAACCCGCATTGATGATCATAAATCAAGAACATTA
This sequence comes from Ailanthus altissimus, assembly GCA_946807835.1. Taxonomy (NCBI): domain Eukaryota; kingdom Viridiplantae; phylum Streptophyta; class Magnoliopsida; order Sapindales; family Simaroubaceae; genus Ailanthus; species Ailanthus altissimus. The sequence goes on from OX327689.1 coordinate 6,308,611, forward strand.
TATTTGAGACATACTTACATAATGATATTTCTTAGCACCTATTGCAACTCTTTGCAACTATATCATTATAAGTATACTCTCAGGTCTTTGTCCCATTATAGACAAAGTTCTAACTCTTTAGACCTCGCTGACTCTTATAAACGGATAACTATTAACAGTGCTAACTATTAGTATTTATAACTCTCAGCTTTGATAACTATTAGTTCTGGTCTAAACTCCTTTAAACCAGATCTGAACTATTTCAGATCAAACAATGTCTATAATGTTACAAGCATTTTACCATATTAATATGATATTAACAATCTTTATTCAAAATGTTTATTGTATAAATATTAACAATTAATATTCATACAATATTGGAATGGCACGTGAGCACCAGCTCCAACACTTATAAGCCCCGAAGGAGATGAGATTAGATATACGATTCACTTCAGGTTTAATGTTTCGAACAACAAGGTAGAATACGAAGCCCTTTGAGCCGGATCATGCAGGTCAAGTGAGAACTAAGCTGGATGGACCCCATCAAGGACTACATTTCGAGCAGAACAATTTTGACTAGCAAAAAAGAAGTTCAAAGAATTAAATACCGAGCCACCAGATACTCAGTAATCGATGGGGTATTATATCGAAAGGGTTTCTCGTACCCTTACAAGAGGTGCCTGGGCCCTCCTGAAGGCGGACCAAGTCTTAAGGGAAATCTATGAAAGAGTTTGTGGTAACTACTTAGAGGAGAGCCCTAGCTTACAAAGTCTTTCGAATCAATTATTATTGGCCAACGCCCTACAAGATGCTAAAAACCTGACTCAGCACTATGACATGTGCCAAAGGTTTGCAGATAGGATCCAGGCGCCAGCAAGAGAGTTGACCATGATAAGCGGACTATAGCCGTTTGCCCAGCGAGGGCTCGACTTGATCGAACCAATGTCCCGAGGTAAGAGATCTTGCAAGTATGTGGTCATAGCGATCAACTACTTCGCAAATTGGATTGAGGCTAAGCAACTATAAAAAATCATAGAGAAGAATGTCTGGGACTTTGTGTGGACAAGCATGATATGTCAGTATGGCATCTCACACACCATCATTACCAACTAAGGGAAACAGTTCGACAACAATGCCTTTAAGCATTTTTGTGAACCACTGGGAGTACGGTTGTTATTCGCCTCCCCTGCACACCCTAAAATCAATGGCCAGGTCGAATCTTCCAACAAACTGATCAAAAAACTACTCAAGCAATAGTTGACGAAAATAAAGGGAGTGTGGGTAGAGGAGCTGCCAGAAGTACTATAGGTGCTTTGAACGATTAGCAAGACAGCCACCGGCAAAACGCCATTCTCATTATTCTTCGAAAGTGAAGCTGTAATCCTTACAAAAATTGGGACCCTCACTTACTGAGTCCTAAACGTTTTCAAAGCCGTCAACAACGAGCTGATGAATGAGGGGTTAGACTTGGTAGAATAGCTTAGAGACTAGGCCTAGATCTGAGCAGCAACCTATGAGTAAAAGGTAACCAAATACTATAACAAGAAGGTTAGGGCCCGAGATTTCGAGGAAGAAGACCTAGTGCTAAAGAGGGTAGTATCCAACACAAAGAACCCCATAGACAGAGTTCTTGGTCCAACTTGCACAAGATATTATAAGATCCTTAGGCATATCGGAGAGGCAGACGAATGCGAAGGGGCAGATGGGCAAACTATAAAAAAACCATAGAACGCCGAGCTACTAAGAAAATACTACCTCTAAACCTTTTTTTTTTATTTTATGCGATCATTCCCTATGTATAAATGTTGTGCCTAAATAAAAACATTTTTGTTCTCGCATGTATATCCACAAGAAACAAATGGATTGGAATAACACCCTCAGGCTATTTGACAAAAGTCCTGCCTCGAACCGCCCGAAACATCATATTGCATCTCATCCTAGCACCCTTATCATCATCTTAACATTATCATTACAAAACACTATTATATTTAACGATGCACCACCATATCACGGAGTATTTCACAGTCACTGGTTTAAAGCTCATAGAGCATTTCACCATGACCGGTTCGACACCCATGGAGTAAGTACTTCACGTTACTAGTTCGACGCTCACGGAGCATTTCACCGTTACTGGTTTGACGTTCACAGAGTACTTCACCGTGACCAATTCGATGCTTGCAGAGCATCTCACCGTCACTGATTTTGCATGAAGTTAATTAAGACAGCTCGATAGGTAAGGGCTGTGGCATTTTCACAACATCACCATGGGTTACACCATAGCGCCCATTAAATAGGGTTGACCATGGCTTTTCCATGGTATGATTGTGGCCTTTCCATAGCACCCTTGGAACGCTATTCAACGTTATTACGCCAAGCTAGTCTCCTGAAAATATCGATGTACCTCTCACACAACATTGTCATCCCAGGTTGGGTGTCGTTCGTTCATCATAATTTCGAATCAAATAACTATTTCCGCAACAACGGTGACTCAGTCATTACCTTGGTATGTGCCAACAATCGTCAAGTCTCCACACTGAGCCAATTGTCGTCTACTCGTTCATATTTTTTATCCTTACGCTGATCCAATTATTATACGGCTTGTTATTTATGATAGACCAGGCTTATCTGTTCACTGAGTCGGCTATCAACTACAGAAGGCACTGACCAGGTCTCTACTTCTAATTATTTGAGACTAAGTTGCATGGCTATCACTGGTATTCACACAACCAAGATTAAGGCTTACACAACCTCTTAAGAGCCATTCAGCCCCATTAAGGATTTCTCGACAATACACTCAACCCTTTTATTACAAGCTTTATTATCATAAATTATCTTAAATGAGAATAGATTTTACGAACGACACGATTATTCTAATGCATTCAGTATGTTTTAAAAGTGGTCCAGCTGTGTTACTAAGTGTTGCTGCAGCAAAAAAAATGTGCTTTAAGCAAGTTATAGAAAATAGATCTGCACACATTGAGAAGACAGATACGATTGTCCATTTATTAAAAATATTACAAAGATTAGCTACAAGAAAACCCAAATATTAAAAATCCTACACATTACAAAAAAAAAAAAGAATGGTGGAGAATGAGGGATCGGGCATGTCTAAATCCATAATGGGAATGGCTTCGGGAGCTTCAACTACCCCTAGAGGCTCAATAGGAGCAGCACCATTAGTTTGCCCCTATTCGACAAGGGGGGCAACCTCGCTGCTACCTACAACTACAGCAGTCCCAATAGAGACAAGCTCATTGGCCGGGGGAGCAGCACCAGCAAGCTTCAATCTTTCATCATCCAGAGCCCTAGAGGTCTCCCCTTTATGGAAAGAGCCGCCAGTGGCTAAAGACCACAACCACTAAAAGTCAATCTCTGGGTAGTGCTTCTCGAAAACGACAATGAACTTTTGGAACCCTTCAATCTCACCTTAGCGGAAGCCTTCTTTATGGCCAGTTGACCACTAGTTCCTCTGTTGCTCAAGTTGGGTTATCAAAGATGTCTGGCTCTGTTAGACCAATTTCCTCTCCTATTAAGCTACCGCGAGCTATGCTTCAAGTTTCTTGTTTTGGCGTGTCAACTCAATAACTCGAGCCCTCGCCATAGCCAGAGAATTTATCATTGTCTGCTAGACCAGTCATTTTTAGTGATCAAACTTGGACCATTTACTCTTTACCTCAGCCTTAGCAATCACTATGTCTTCTAGCTTATCCCCCGCCTCATCCGCCATTTTTATCTCCTGCTCGATGATCATCCTCGTTTGCTGAGTTTCAGCCCTGGATTGAGTAAGGTCATCTTCTACTTTCTGAGAACAGGTCGCGAAACCCATGATCTCAGCCCGAAACTGAGAAAGAAGAAAAATAGACTGCAAGATATACAAAGTCAGAGCGATCAGATACAGAAGAGGGGAATGGACTAAGTGAGAAATAACATACGTCCAGAGCAGATCCTAATGCAATATTGAAACTTATAGTAGGATCCAGGAAAGACACTTGACCCGCCCAGGTAGGGGTTATGTACCTCTCTAGCTCTCGAATCATAGGGAGGAAGAAGCTCAGATCCTCCCTGGCTCCCGAGACTATGATAGAGGCGGACACACAAGAGGGACCCTTGTGGGATGACTGCCTTTCCCACATCAGGGAAATTGATAATGCCGCGACTCTTCCAGCCTATGTAACCTGTGTTATGGGGCAAGCCGGTGAACCCTACCCTTGCTTTGCGTTTGGGCGGTAGGGGAAAAGTAGACATCCCTGCTTAGACCACCTTGCTCGGACATCCGTGTGTTTTACGCAAATATAAGATCGAGAAAAAGTGGGAAGAAGTAGTCCAGAATAAAGGAACAAGAACTCACTTCTGGTTGGAGGCAAGGATGGAACAGAGGTTACCAAGCCTGATCCGACATGGCTGGATGGGGATAAAAATTCTTGGACCAGACAAACGTATTGAAGCGCAGTGTTTATCCAATTAAGGGCTTGCTCGGATACTTCCACGTTAGTAACCCAGGTCACTGCAAAAAACAAGCAAATAAGAGGATTCAGCTGAGCCGTACAAGTTAATGAAATATACACATACAAATGGGCTAGGACCTGTATCTGCGAAAAAGGCAGTAGGGATGACCCACCCTCCCCGGTCCCTTATTGGGACCCTCTGACCTCACTCTCCCCTAGCGAAGAACCACTCCCCCTTCTAATCCTTCATAGAAGTAGATCGATCAGGGATCTGGTTTTGAAGACCATGAAAGGAAAGATAATAGAAGCCCTTTTGTATCATGGCATTACTTCTGATGTAGTATATATAGCATAATTCTTGAAAATAAGGGAAAGATTACCCTGCCCTTGCCCATAAGATGAATAGACCCGCTAATAACCTCTATGAATTGGGACCTAGCTCAGATAGAGCTAATCCGAGGTAGGCCAGCATTTTAGCAAAATATCGCTACATGGGGAGCTTGAGGCCCAATCTCAAAAACTCTACATAGGTGGCCACCTCACCATCGGTAGGACTGCTCGAGTAATGCTCCTCGGTAGGTAATCTAAGGGTGACCATTTCGAGAATGTCGTATTTATGCCTGATAAGGTTAAATCGTCTTTGTTCAGGCAAGAGGCACGATATCTGGTGTTCATCTCAAACTCTACCACATCCACCACCTCTCTTGCGTCGGGGTCCTTGGGATTATTTCCCTCCCCCTCCGTAGCACTTGAGATTGACTCGGCTTAGCCTAAAATTACTTTCAATGAGAAATGAGCATGATCTGTTGAGGCGGACGCCTCCTCACTCGCCTCGGCCCACTGCCCCTCCTAACCAACGGGAGCTCTGGGACTGCTCCCCCTCATCGTCAACCATGTTCACAATCAGAAAGCCCAAATTATCCCTAAAGGCCATCAATGCACAATAGTACTTCCTAAACAAAGCTACTGGCTATAGGGCAAGAACAGCGACAGGCCAACCACACCTAGAAAATGATGAAAATATGAAGCAGTTATCAGGACCAAAAAATGCAAGAAAAGCCAGAATAAAAAAAAACCAGATGAAAAGCTAGAAAAATAGCCTGAAGAAAAAATCTAACTATTTAGAAAAGTAAGGCAGCAACAAACACAAGTAAAATAAATGCAGAGAAGCTAAAAAAGGAATAAAGGGACATATTTACCAAAAAGAAATGCAGAAAGCCAAGGGATTAACGATGACGAAGACTGAGAATCGCCAAGCAGGGTAATAGCAAAGAAAACGAATGCAGGATAAAAAGTACAAAATAAATGAGAGGGTGGCTACTTATAGCTACAGTAAAGTGATCCAAACCGTTCAAAATTAAAACAAATGGACGAGATCAATGGGAAAAATGAAGAGACCCTTGGTGCTAGAAGTATGACGCTTCAGATTCCCAGATGTAATAAATATGCATCCCTTCATAAAACAGTGACTTAAGCCATCAGATTCAACATATCAGACGGTCCAGGACATTTTGGTTAGTTAAACGTTACTTAAAAAGTGGAAGGGACACGACTCTTGGGTCTTAGCTGCTATCAGTCGTATGATTGGAAGAAGATCAATGGCTAATAATGAGTTCCTTATTCTAGAAGTCTTTCACAAGAATCAAGGATGACGCTTGAGAAGACCTGCCATTAAAACCTAAAGAAAGTTATGGGAGAAGCCACCATTACCTGGCAGTAACTCTTTAAATCGACATGATATCATCACATCGAGCTGACTAACTCTGACATCCTTAAATTCAAAATGTCAGACCACTTGACAACACTACCACCTAAGGAGCAGTTCAGACCGGCTCGGATAAGAGATAACCAACAGAAGAAAAGAGAACATAGGGGCTCGTAGGACGATATGGGATGACCAGTTTAGAATAGAGTTTTTAATTTTCGTAAATCAAAACTAAAAAATGGTGGACCCCTATTTCCCCCTAGAAAATCCCATTTTTTTGGGCCTAAGACCACCAATCCCGACAAAGACCGGACCTTGAGAGCTCAGTCAGATGCTACCTTCAAAAACAGCTCTCCTTAAAGGCTGATAGGTTTGAATCTCGACCAAACAGAATGGTAAAGAACCAGCTAAAACTCGAAATAATCTAATTGATAATCAGAAATGCCTGTTCGGCTAGGTTGACCCTAATACAATAATGGTCCTTACTAACGTACTAATTAGGTTGGCTCGTCTCGATGTTTGCACAGTTAGCGAAAAAGTTAGGGTTGACTATCTATTAAATGGGCCGATCAGGTACAGTCAGCGTAATCAACAAGAGGCCTGCTTTTAAGATCCCAAGTAACAACGAGCTGATGGGAGAGATGCCACCAGAAATCTAACTCAAGCTACTTGAATCTATCCTCGCACTTAACTAAAACCACTAGTGGATGCAAACCCAAGAAATATGTTTAACACATCATAAAGGAACCTGACATGTAACAGGAGCAAGATCATGAGATCTGAAGAAGGATATCTAGCGTGTGTCAAATACACAGCAAAAGGGTATTTGGCGTGTGTCAAACACGCAATAGAGGATATTCTGTGCAAGTTAGAAGTACAGCAGAGGTAAAAAAACCCAAAGAAACCCTTGAATGCTAGCACTATAAAAAGAAAAAGAAAGATATTGAGAGGGATATTGCCCAAATGGCAAAAAAAGTAACACAAAGAAAAAAAAAGTTTTCCCTCCCCTAATTTTGAGCACATTTTACTTTACTTCTTATTAGACTCCCATACAAAGACCCCTTCTGACTTAAACATTAGAGTGTCTCTATCAGAACCCACCTCGGCGAGACTGTCATTGAGCTTGTGTCTATATTTTTTGTAGGCTTTTCACAGCTCGCAACAAGAAGGAAGCCTAAGCTCGTGTTAATCACTCTCGTTGGGACAATGCCCAAGTTTCATTCCCATTCACAAACAAAATTAAGGCTCATTAGCCCGAGGAATCATTTCTTTAGGTCAACAATAAATAATAATAAAATTTTTATATTAATTTTGATATTAATATAAAAATTAATTCTCTCTTTCTTCTATCTTTTTCATCAATTTTTTTAGCTAGCAAGTGGTATAATATGATCTATGAATTATTTTTACCTTCAATTTATTATTTAACCTTGATAGTAAACTTCAAGCTACATAATAGCCGACTGTACTATACAGCTAACTGTTCCAGCTGTTAGATGTGCTTAAGCTTATCTAATAGCTGAGATTTAAAAAGTTAGAAAACCAGCAACTGTAACAGTTAGTGGAGGAAATGATTGATGAAAATATTAAAACACCCCCCTATTGTTTGATTAAATGTGAATATACACATTAAGAACAAAACATAACTAAACCTCCCTTATATTAAAGTAATAAATATTGAGATAAATATATTAATTGATATAAAATTATTAGCACAGTACTATTATTGTTATATTAAAAAAATATATGTAACATCAATTTTAATTTTATAACATATAATAAATATTATTAAATTTAAATAAAATTGTAAGTGCATTTACAATTCCAGTTTCAATTTCAATTCCAATTCAAATTTTAATTTCAATTTCAATTTCGCTAAATGTTATAATTTAAAATTTAATTTCAATTTTAATTATATTAAATATTATAATTTCGATTCTAATATCAGTTTCAATTACGTTAATTGTTATAATTCTGGTTTCAATTCTAATTTTAATTTCAAAATCAATTACATTAAATGTTATAATTCTAATTCTAATTTCAAATTTAATTTAATTACGTTGAATGTTATAATATCAATTTAATTATATTAAATATTATAATTCCAAATCCAAACTAATTTTAATTTCAATTACATTAAATGTTATAATTCTAATCCTAATATCAATTTTAATTACATTAAAAATTATAATTCCAATTCCTTATACGAATATTCAATTACGTTAAATGTTATAATTTCAATTCTAATATTAATTTTCATTACGTTAAATATTATAATTTCAATTTCAATTTCAATTACATTAAATGTTGTAATTTCAAATCCAATTTCATTTTCAATTACTTTAAATATTATAATTCTAATTCCAGTTTTAATTTTAATTAAGTTAAATATTATAATTTCAATTCTAATTACATTAATTATTATAATTATAATTATAATTTTGATTTCAATTACATTAAACATTATACTTTCATTTTCAATTATGTTAAACGTTATAATTATAATTACGTTAAATCATATACTTTCAATTCTAATTTTAATCTCAATTATGTGAAATGTTATAATTTCAATTCTAAATTTAAATTGAGTTTCAATTACAGTAATTGTTATAATTTCAATTTCAATTTAAATTCAATTTCAATTTCAATGATGTTAAATGTTATAATTCTAATTTTAAATTAAATTTTAATTATGTTAAATGTTATAATTCTAATTCCAATTCTAAATTCAATTTTAAATATGTTAAATGTTATAATTCTAATTTCAATTTTAAATTAATTTAAGTTAAATTTTATAACTCCAATTTCATTTTTAAATTAAATTTCAATTACGTTAATGTTATAATTTCAATTCTAATTTTAAATTAAATTTTAATTACATTAAATGTTATAATTCTAATTAAAATTTTAAATTTAATTTCAATTATGTTAAATGTTACAAATCATTAGAATTTTTATTCCACTTAAGGAAATGTTATAATTCTAATTTTGAAATTCAATTTTAATTATGTTAGATATTATAATTCCAATTCCAATTTTAAATTAAATTTTAATTATGTTAAATGTTAAATTTTTAATTCTAATTTTAAGTTAAATTTTAGTTACGCTAAATGTTATAATTCTAATTTCAATTTTAAAATATATTTAACTTACGTTAAATGTTATAATTTTAAATTCAATTTCAATTACGTTAAATATCATAATTCTAATTCCAATTATAAATTCAATTAAAATTGCATTGAATGTTATAGTTCTAATTCCAATTTTAAATTCAAATTCAAATAGGTTAAATGATTTAGTTCCAATTCAATTTTAATTTGACTTACGTTAAATATTATAATTCCACATTCAAATCTAATTTCAAATACATTAAATTTTATAATTGTAATTTTAATTACATTAAATTTTATAATTCTGATTTCAATTCTAATTTTAATTTTAATTACATTAAATTTCATAATTACAATTCTAATTACATTACATATTATAATTCCAATTCCAATTCAATTTCAAATTTAAATTACATTAATTATTGTAATTCTAATTTCAATTCTATTAAATTTTATCATTCAATATAATTTAAATTCTATTAAGTTTGTAATTCAATTTCTAATTATATTAAATATATTCTACTTTATCTTTTTAGAGTAACCATCCATATTCATGGTTGTATATGACATACTTCCCATTTTAATAATATATTATATTTTATTCCTTCTTTAAAAATAGATATTAAATAGGTTTGGATAAGATAGAACATGTTACGCATATTAAAGAGAATGATTGGATAAAATTAATTAGATTTGGATAAAATTAAATTAAATAACATTTGAGTATTATAGTAGTTTTTTCATAATTAGTGCAATATAAAATTATAATAGACTAATTAAAATCATTTCAAGAGAAAGTAAAAAAATTAAATACTCAAATAAATAATTTTAATTTTTAATTACGTTAAATAATTCCAATTCTAAAACAAATTTAAATTACGTTAAATGTTATCATTTTATTTTTTTTATAGAAATAAATTATGTTAAATGTTATAATTCTAAATCCATTTTCAATTTCAATTACGTTAAAAGTTATATTTTCAATTCTAATTTTAATTTCACTTATGTTAAATAATTCCAATTCCAAATTCAATTTTAATTTCAATTACATTAAATATTATAATTTTAATTTTACTTACGTTATTTCCAATTTCAATTTTAAATTTAAATTTAATTATGTTAAATGTTATAATTCAAATTTCAATTTTAAGTTCAATTTTAATTATGCTAAATGTTATATTCCAATTCTAATTTTAAATTTATTTTCAATTATGTTGAAATTATAATTCAAAATCCAATTTAATTTCAATTACATTAAATATTATAATTCTAATTTCAATTTCAATTACAATTACGTTAGATGTGTTAATATATTTTTGGATGTATGCATGTGATTGTGTACATGTTGAAAACCTTAAATATATGTCTCACATATATGATTTGCAGTGAAATTGAACATATAATCAATATGTACACATGTAAACTGAATTATAGACAAGGTAAGATTGCATAAACATATTTTTGAGGAACTTCAGTGAAGATTACACATTTTGGAGCTCACCTTGAAGTCTACCATTGAACAGTTCTAATCCACAACAATCTGGGGGAATTGTGGAGTTAGAATGTTAGCTTTGATTAATTTTCACCAGCATGTGTTCAAACTTTTTCAACACATACATATTTGTTTTCAAAAAAATAGATTGTTTATGCTACTCTTGCATAGCACCTTTTAAAACTATTTTTCATTGAAGCATGCTTTTATCAAAAAATAGTTTTGCTTCTCAATTCTCTTGTTTTCTTTTGCATGACCGGATGATGGAATTGAGAGAGAATTAATCAAATCAATTCATCTCAATTTTAGTGGTTGAACCACTTTCATTTCATTTTTTTGTTTTGTTTTTCCACTAAAAAATAATAAATGGCCTACCTTTTAATTTTGTTGGCCACCAATATATATATATATATATATATTTTTAATCTTTTACTAATGCTTATCCATTGAATAAATTTATAACACTATTAATTAAAATAAATTTAAAATAACATATTCTTTTTCTTTTATTATTGTGCTAGTGTAATTTAATTATCCACTTAACAAAAATTAAAATATTTTTAATTTTTATAAGTTTTGTAAACTTTACTTCAATAGTGTTCCATCATTCATAATATCATATCATTATTAATAGGTCATAGCAATAATTGTTTGCACACCCATTGACATTTATAATAACAATTATTATATATAATATTTAATTAATTATTCAAAACAAATTTGAATAATTAGTTTACCTTACTTATTTTTACTAGCAAGGTTAATAGGTAAATTTAAAGTAAAAATAATTTATAGACTAAATTATGCCACTTGTCAACATTCTATTTGTTAACAACTTATGTCAACTAATTATATAATGTATTTAACAATTAAGTCTTGACAAATGCATATCCAAGGGGATCTTTAAAAAAATATCTAGTTTGCTAAAATTTTTTGGATCAAATTATTGAATGCAGTCTGCTACCCTAGTGCATAACGAGTACACTTCATATCGTAAGACTCTCTAGGTCCACGTCCGATTTGTCATATGGAACTCCTCTACACATTCATGAATGATGCCCCACACACGTTACGGATATTACAAAGTAGCACGTTAGACTATACGAGTTGAGATTATAGCATATATGTATAATCCCTCTGTTATTGATATCCTAGAAGAGCAGAGATATAGAACATCACAACCAAATCTCTATTTGTCAAACCTTGAATTTATCTCCAAATTTATATTTTCATAAACAATATCCGTAAACACTTTTACGATATTGTTTAACCCTATAGAAACTATTCTTAGGATTTATACTTGTGGCCACAAGATTTTCTAATACAGTTGCGGAGCATCAGGATATACAACTCACTTATTTGCGGTGACGGATCCCATATCTATGCATACTGGACTCCAAGGGCATCAGACCATACCCAGCAATACTCAGCGGTTAGATCATGAAAGGTTTCTAACATATGTAGAACCAAAGTATGGTGGATCACTCATAAGTTTACCGTGGTGCACAAGTTAAAAGACTACGAATACTACCTAACTCTGAAGACCTTCCATTGATGGCTTTATGAGATGTCTATTAGAGGTCTTCGTGAGTCTATTCAATACACAGTCCTCACTGAATACTTGTATCTTTATACGAACTTTCACTAAACTCATGGTTTATTAAGACTAATAATCTGGATCATACAAATATAGACATACACCAATTTATATTATTGAATTTCACCGATAGACCCGCATCGATGAAATTAGATCAAGAACATAATGTTTGAGAATATACTTATATAATGACATTTTCTAACACCATCTGTAACTATTTGCAACTACGTCATTACTAATATATTCTCAGGTCCCATTTCAAAAAGAGCTTTAACTCCTTAGATGTCACTAACTCTTATAATCTGCTAACTCTTAGTACTGCTAACTCTTAACACTTGTAACTTTTAGCATTGCTAACTCTCAGCACTAATCTAAACTCTTTTAAATCAGATCTGAACTCATTCAGATCATACAATATCTGAAATGTTACAAGCATCTTACCATTTAATAATTAATAATATTAATAATTTTATTAGATAATTGTATAAATATTATAGTTAAATATTTATCTATAATCGGATGACATATAAGCACAAATTCCAACAAGATGATATGATTTTAATTTTAATTTCGACTTCAATTACGTTAAATGTTATAATTTCAATTCTAATTTCAATTTTAATTACATTAAATGTTATAATTGTGTATCCAATTTCAGTTACAATTACGTCAAATGTTATAATTTAAATTTAAATTTTAATTGTATTAAATTTATAATTACAATTTCAATTATATTAAATGTTATAATTTCAATTCCATTCCAATTCTAATTTTAATTACATTAAATATTATAATCTAAAAAAATTGATTTGTTATATATTTTAGAAATTAGAACTTGAAAAGTTAAGATGGTCCAATAAATACCTTAAAAATTATAAAATAACCAAAATATAAATACAATCCAAAACAAATGCTAAAACCAACCAAAATCCTCAATATTACCCAATACAAAAAGATTGTTTTATAAAAACAATGTCAAAACATAAAAGACATTGTACCAGTTCAGGACATGGGCCAAAGATAGAGATTAATTAGATAAAATATTTTCATCTTCTAAACTTAATATTTATTTGTTGGGTGCACCTTCGGTACATCTTACTATTTCAAAGAGTCGGATGATGTCAGCTCACCCCTTCTATTAGCTGACAAATGGTAGCCAATAGAGGGGGTTAACCCATTATATTAACTATGGTTATTTAGAATACCTATATAATATCATCCTTTTATATTATGTAGCATTTTTTTAAAATGAAAACTGTTAACTAACAAATTATATATAAGTGGGGATATACTAGATCTTTTGATGGTGAAATGGGTAAAAAAATGGGAACACATATTACGTTAAGTGAGATAAAATATACAAGTACTTGATGTATTTTTTTTTTCTATAGCATAATATTAACTATGGTCATTTAGGAGACCAATAAAATATCATCCCCTTATATTAATGTAACTGAAATTGGAATTGATTTTGAAATTATAATATTTAATGTAATTGATATTGAAATTGAAATTAGAATTGTAACATTTAACATAATTGAAACTGGATTTGAAATTTAATGAAATTGAAATTGAGATTGAGATTAGAATTATAACATTTAACGTAATTGAAATTGAAATTATATCATTCAATGTAATTGTAATTGAAATGAGAATTATAATTATAACATTTAATATAATCAAAATTAAAATTAAAATTATAATATTTAACGTAATTGAAATTGAATTTAAAATAGGAATTCGAATTATAATAATTAACCTAATTCAAATTTAATTTAAAATTAGAATTATAATATTTAATAGAATTAAAATTTAAATTTAAATTAGATTTAGAATTATAACATTTAACATAATTAAAATTGAAATTGAAATTATAATTGGAATTATAACATTTAATGTAATTGAAATCAAAATTGGATTTGGAATTATAATATTTAAAGTAATTGAAATAGAAATTAGAATTGAAATTATAACAATTAAACTAATTTAAATTTAAATTTAAATTGAAATCAAAATTATAACATTTAATATAATTGAAATTTAAATTAGAATTGAAATTATATCATTTAACACAATTGAAATTAGAATTGAAATTATAACAATTAAACTAATTTAAATTGAAATCAAAATTATAACATTTAATATAATTGAAATTTAAATTAGAATTGAAATTATATCATTTAACACAATTGAAATTAGAATTGGAATTGGAATTATAATATTTAATGTAATTTAAATTGGAATTGAAATTATAACATTTAACACAATTAAAATCAGAATTGGAATTGGAATTGGAATTGGAATTATAATATTTAATGCAATTTAAATTAGAATTGAAATTATAACATTTACTGTCATTGAAATTAAAATTGAAATTAGATTTGAAATTACAACATTAACGTAATTGAAATTAAAATTATAAATAATTATGGTTAATATAAAATACTTAAATAAAAAAAATATATTCACAACTTTATGTATATTATTTTCCACTTAACGTAGGGTATGTTATTACTTTTTACATATCTCATCTATAAATATGTGATGGTGTCCCCACTTATACATAAATTGTGAGTTTATATTAGCTGTACAAAAAATGTAACATTATATTAAGGGGATAATATTTTATAAGTATCTTAAAAAATCATGGTTAATATAAAAAAGTATTTAAATAAAAAAAATTAATCTAAAACCTTAAGTATGTTGTATCTCACTTAACGTAGGGCGTGTTCCCACTTTTTGTAAGTCTCACCCACAAATATTATAATTCTAAATTAAAATTTAATTTTAATTACTTATAAATTGTAATTGTAATTCTAATTTTAATTTTAATTAAATTATATGTTAAATTCCAAATTCAATATTAATTTTAATTATATTAAATGTTATAATTATAAGTATAATTTTAAAATTTAATTTTAACTGTATTAAATGTTATAATTCTAAATTCAATTTTAAATTTAATTTCAACTACGTTAAATGTTATAAATTAAAATTCAATTTCAATTGTAATTATGTTAAATGTTATAATTTCAATTTCAAATTCAATTATAATTACATTAAATGCTATAATTTCAAATTCAATTTCAATTATAATTACGTAAAGGCTATAATTTCAATTTCAATAATGTAAATGTTATAATTTCAAATGCAATTTCAATTTTAATTACGTTAAATATTATAAGTTCAATTCTAATTTTAATCTCATTTACGTTAAATGTTATATTCCAAATTTATTTTCAATTTCAATTACGTTAAATGTTATAATTTCAATTTTAGTTTAAATTCAATTTTAATTACGTTAAATATTACAATTCCAATTCCAATTTCAATAATGTTAAATGTTATCATTTTAATTTCGATAATGTTAAATATTATAATTTCAATATCAATTTTAATTACGTTAAATATTACAATTCTAAATCTATTTGTAATTTTAATTATGTTAAATGTTATATTTAAGTACAATGTCAATTTCAATTCCGTTAAAATATTATGATTTTCAATTTTAATTTTAATTACATTAAATGTTATAATTGCTTATCCAATTTTAATTACAGTTATGTTAAATGTTATAATTTTAATTTCAATTCAATTGTAATTATAATTATATTAAATTCTATAATTGTAATTTTAATTACATTAAATATTATGATTCAATTTGAATTCCAATAAGAACTTGGCAAAAATTAACATAGTCCAATAAAAGCCTTAAAAATTATAAGCATATCCAAAATATATAAACACTAAAAAAAGGCTAAAATCAACCAAAATTAACATAATTGAAATTAAATTAAAAATTAGAATTAGAATTATAATATTTAACGAAATTAAAATTAAAATTAGAATTAAATTATAACATTTAAGGTAATTGAAATTGAAATTATAACATTTAACTTATGTTCCCACTACCTGTTGTTTGTTGCATCTCATTTAACATACAATAGTGCAAATAGTGGGAATGTTTAGTATATTAAATGAAAATATATAGTATATTAAGTGGTAACATACATGATATTGTTTAATATTAATTTACTTTTATTTTCTTGTAGCATATATGAAAACCATACGTATATAGAACACTCATAAAATTGAAACTCCTTATATTAAATCACATATTTTCAGTGGTAATCAACAATGCGCTAAGAATGTAAAAGTGACAATGTAGACACTTTTCTGAGTGAAAATACTAAATAGTGAGAACATATAGTATATTAAGTGGGAACATGTTGTATATTAAGTGGGAACATTTAGTATGTTATGTGGGAACACATAATATATTAAGTGAGAATATTTAGTATATTAAGTGAGAATACATAATATATTAAGTAAAAACATTTAGTATGTTAAGTGAGAACATGTTATATATTAAGTCGGAATATACTAAATATTTTCACTTAATATACTACTTATTCCCACTTAACATATTAAATGTTCCTACTTAATATACTACATGTTTCCATTTAATATACTACCTGTTTTATTTTACATTTTCACTTAATATACTACTTATTCCCACTTAACATACTAAATGTTCCTACTTAATATACTACATGTTCCCATTTAATATACTACCTGTTTTATTTCACATACTATATGTTCCCACTTAACTTACTACGTATTTTTACTTAATATACTAAATATTCCCACTTAAAATATTACGCGTTATCATTTAACATACTACATGTTCCCATTTAACATATTATATGTTCCTATTTAACATACTACATATTCTTATTTAACATACTAAATGTTCCTACTTGATATACTATATGTTCTCACTTAATATACTACTTGTTCCAGTTTAATATACTAAATGTTTCATTCAATTTATTATGTGTTCCCACTTAATATATTAAATGTTCCTACTTAACATACTATATGTTCCCACTTAACATACTAAATGTTTTCACTTAATATACTACATATTTGCACTTAATATATTACGTGTTCTTACTTAACATACTACATGTTCCCACTTAACATACCATATGTTCCCACTTAGTATACTACATATTCCAACTTAACATACGAAATATTCCCACTGAATATACTATATGTAGTATGTTAAGCAAGAACATATGGTATGTTAAGAGGAACATGTAATATGTTAAGTGAGAACATATGGTATGTTAAGAGGAAACACAGAGTATGTTGATGCGATATTTCTATATCATAAATTAAGTGCAAGTATACACTATCGTATGCAAGTAATAAAGAGACTAAATAAGTCGGATGTCGAACCCACAGGGATAATTTTTTCTTTTTAACCAATTACTAAAATTATATCTTCCTAATAATTATTCAGAAAAATAAAAATCTAAGAATGAATGTAAGAAATATAAAAGCAAAAACAAAATGCAATGAGATTTAAAGATAGCAACGTAGAGAAAACCTAGGATTAATATTATCCCTCAATATGCTTTTTAATGATTAATCCTCTAATATTTAACTCACTTAGTCTTTATTATTAATCAAGACACTAATGTATTCACAAGCCTCTTCCAAGGTCATGCAAGTATATCTTAGTTTACCAAATACCTATATTCCTATGGTACTTGTAATAAACTAAGATTCATTAAGATTAGGTTTTATTGATCATACATGCTAACTAGGTATATTCCTATCCTAAATTGAAACTTGCATATGCAACATTGAATGTTACTCTACAATCATGCATCAAATTACCTAGGTCTAAATATTATGATTCCTCTTTCAAGTTTATCAAAATATTACCAATTCATTCACCATATATTGGCCAGATATATTGAAGCATTAAACACAAATAATTTAAATAATAAAGGACTAAGTTTATTAAATACTAAAAGATATGGCAATTTAAGCGCACATATTGAGTTCAAATATTAACCCTAGAAAATAAGTTAGCTCATGGCTACAAGAGAACAGCAGTAAAAATAATTATAAATCATGATACAATTATTAGCAAACCGATATAGACGTCGAATTGCTCTTAATTGCGCTGCCTAGGAACTCTTGATGCCGAAGAACGTCTTGTATCTCTCTCTAAAGTTGCTTTAATTAAGCTCCTATTGCTCTCCAAGACTTGTGCTCTATATTCTTGGTGTTCTTGGGTCGTCTTGGATTCATTCTTGAAGGCTGGGAACGAGTGACTTTATATAGGGATTGATATGAGCTTGAAAATCTCAATTCTCGTCGGACTAGGACTTGCACTACCGCTGGCGCGCTATGCATCTGTCGCTGGGGCAACGCGTGAAAAAGCTATTACCGCTGGAGCGGTGGGATCTTGGCGCTGGGGCGCTGCATGAAAACGGCTTCACCGTTGGCGCGGTATGTTTATAGTGCTGGGGCGATAGAGCGTCGCTGGCGCGGTGACTCTTCGGCGCTGGGGCGCTATACGCGACTTAAGCAGGTCGTTTTTCTTATTTCGATCACTATTTCAGAGCTGGGGCGACAATACTTGTGGCGCGGGGGCGCTGGACTCATAATTTGAAAACTTTGCATTTTAGTCCTTGTTTTCGCTCTTTTTCTTTCTTTAAATTTCGTTCAAGTCCCTATAAATAACAATAATACACATAAATAGCTATCTATTCTCATAAAACCATAAAATATCAATAATAAAAATATGAGAAAATATATGACAAATTTGCCCTTATCATATGTTAAGTGGGAACACGTAGTATATTAAGTGGGACTATTTAGTATATTAAGTGGGTACACGTAGTATATTAAGTTGGAACATTTAGTATATTAAGTGGAAATATGTAGAATATTACGTAGTAACAGGTAGTATATTAAATGGAAATGTCTTGTATATTAAATGGGAACATTTAGTATGTTAAATAGGACTACACCGTATATTAAGTGGGACCACATAGTATATTAAGTGAGAATATTTAGTATGTTAAGTGGGAACATATAATATATTAAGTGAAAATATTTAGTATGTAATATGTTCGCACTTAATATACTAAATGTTCCCGCTTAATATACGATGTGGTCCCACTTAACATACTAAATGTTCTCATTTAATATACTATACGCTGCCACGTAATATTTTACATATTCTCATTAAATATACTAAATGTTCTAACTTAATATACTACGTGTGCCCACTTAATATATTAAATGGTCCTACTTAACATACTATATGTTCATACTTAACATACTATATGTTCCTACTTAACATACTAAATGTTCCCACTTAATACACTAAATGTTTTCACTTAAAATACTATATGTTTCCACTTCACATACTATATGTTCCTACTTAATATACTACATGTTCTCACTTAATATATATACTAAATGTTCATGCTTAATATACTACGGGTTCCCACTTAATATACTACATGTTTTAACTTAACATACTAAATATTTCTATTTCATATACTACGTGTTCCCACTTAATATATTAAATGTTTCCACTTAATATACTACATATTTCCACTTAACATACTAAATGTTCCTATTTAATATACTACATATTTTTACTTAATATACTAAATGTTTTCAGTTAACATGCTACATTTTCTCGCTTAACATACTAAATGTTCCCACTTAATATACTACATGTTCCTACTTAATATCCTACCTATCCACACTAAACATATTAAATGTTTCCATTTAATATACTACGGTTTCTCACTTAATATACTAAATATTCCAACTTAATATACTACGTGTTTTCACTTTACATACTATATGTTTTCAGTTAACATACTACGTGTTTCCATTTAACATACTATATTTTTTCACTTAACATACTACATGTTCTCACTTAACATACTAAATGTTCCCACTTAATATATATTACCTGTTCCCACTTAAAATACTAAATGTTCCCATTTAATATACTATGTATTCCCACTTAATATACTAAATGTTTCTACTTAATATACTACGTGTTCCCATTTAACATACTAAATGTTCTTATTTTAGATTTTAATCACGTTAAATGTTATAATTTTAATTTCAATCTTAATTACACTAAATTTCAATTAACGAAATTGAAACTGATATTAAAATTAAATTTGAAATTATAACATTTATCATATTTTGAATTGAAATTAGATAATATTTAATGTAACTCAAATTGAAATTGAAATTAGAATTATATTATTTAACGTACTTCAAATTGAAATTGAACTATGATTTGAAATTATAACCTTTAATATTATTGAAATTATAATAGTAATTAGATTTTCAATTATAACATATAACATAAGTTGAATCAAAATTTAAATTGGATTTATAAAATTTAACGCAATTGCAATTGAAATTTTACTTTAATTGTAACATTTAATATAATTAAAATTAAAATTATATTTCAATTTTAACACTGAATGTAATTAATATTAAAATTTAAATTATATCCTTTAACATAATTAAAATTGAAATTGAAATTCAAATCGTAATTATAATATTTAACGTAATTGAAATTATAATTTGAATTGGAATTAAATCCTTTAATGTAATTGAATTATAAATTAAAATTGAAATTATAATATTTAACGTTATTGAAATTGAAATTTGAATTGGAATTATAACATTTATAGATTAGCTTCAACTCTTTCAACTATACAATTTATTTGACAAATTCAAAATTAATATATATATATAGGATCATATAGTTTAAAATTAATATATATAGGATCATACAAATGATGATCATATAATTCTTGCAAATACATGTATTTCCACAATATATTTATTATACATACAATTTATTATTATAAGGATAATTAATTCATTTTAATAAGACTAACTTGAGATTTTTCAAATAAAATATTTAATTGTAAATTTGAATTTTAATAAAATTAAACTTATAATTAAAAGGATCAATTTATTACTTATAAATAAACTTTTTTATTATTTGAATTTATAACAAATAAAGGGACTTTTTTTGTTAAATACCATTATTGCTGGTAGGGGTGGGCAATTTCGGGTTCGAAAATTCCCGACCCTTACTCAAACCTGATCGGGACGCTGAAATGTGTCCTGATCGGGACACATTTTAGGTTGGGTCGAAAAATCCTAATTATTTTATAAAAAAATTATTTTAAAACAGTTGGGACAATTCATGACGGTTCAGGTTGGGTTCGGGACGGTTCAGGAGGGGTTGCAAATTCCCTTTTGGGACATAAAATTTTGTCTCGAACGAGT
Organism: Ailanthus altissimus; assembly: GCA_946807835.1. NCBI lineage: Eukaryota > Viridiplantae > Streptophyta > Magnoliopsida > Sapindales > Simaroubaceae > Ailanthus > Ailanthus altissimus. The sequence continues at coordinate 6,330,083 of OX327689.1, forward strand.
CCCGAACCCATTTTCGTTCCCGTCCTGACCCAAAATTTTAGGACGGGTCGGGTTTGGGAATAATGCCTACCCCTAATTGCCGATTTAGAATCGATAATAATGGGTTAATCCTCTCCATTGGCTGCCATTTGTCACCCAATTGAGGGGGTGTGTTGATGTCTTTTGACTATTTAGTACAGCCGAATGTACTAGATGTGCTGCTTGGTAGTAAATATAAGTAAGGTAAAAGTAATTATTCAAAATCATTTTGAATAATTAAATTTATATTATTAGATAATATTAAAATATGTTAATTATGGCAATTGTATTTTTATACAAAGAGCTTAGATGTTGGCTATTTAAAGTAATTATATTTGTTAGGTAAAGGTTAATTTAATTAGCCATTAATCTAGTGCTTGATAAATTTAATTGAGTGGAAGACCAACAATCATGATGGTAGAGAGAGAACTTGTTTTTGCATAGCAATCATTTGGAAAAAAAAAATGAATGAATGAATTCATTCATTTTGTGAGAGAGAGATTTAGCCATGTCAAGAGAGGTAAGTGAGAGTTGTGGTTTTTGTTCTTTCAATTGTTGTAAATATAGAAAATCTCTCTTCATCTTCTTCTCTCATGGATGGCTCAAAATTAATTAAAAAAAATGGAGAAAGAGATATGTATATTTACACAAGAATTGTTAAAAAGTAATTATCCTATGAAAATTGTTTCCAACAATTATACAAGAGTTGTATATAAATATTTACCATCTCTATTTAAGAAATAAATATTTGTATTCAAAGAGTTTGAATACATATTATTGAAAATTCTAAATCAAAGCTATCATTCTAGTTTCATAATCCCGCCAAACCATTGTGGATTAGAATTGTTCAAGAATACACTTCAAGGTAAGCATTTCACTTGGATAGTTGTAGGACTTGAAGATTTTCCAAAGTTACCTTCATTAGGTAAGTCTTCTTTACATTTCATTTTTGTACAATTGTTTATCATATATAAATTTTGTATAATAGTTATACATAAGCATATATGTGATATATGTGTTTAAGTTTTTAAATTGGGTGTATTTTATTAACATGTTTTCATTCGTGTTGTAAAATTTTAAAATTACATGTACACTCGTATACCACACACTCAATCCAACAAAAAGTTAATAGATTAGGTAAACATACGTGTTGGCCCTCATGGATTCGTAATTGTGGTGGTTCAAGTGGTATTGTTAGAGTCTAGCTTTGCTAGATTTGATTCTATTTTTGTTACGTGAATTGGCATTTTTAATTGTTTTATCTTTCTTATCGAGATCATTTTGTCAACTGACCATAGTGGGAGGGGGAAGGGAAAGACGGAGTGGGGGCTGGGTGGAGTGGTGGTGAGAGTTGACCAAAATTTAATATTTTCTTAAATTATTCTGATTTAAAAGTTTTTATTTTTTAAGATAAAATAATTTAAAATATTAATTTGTATGCATAAGCATAATTATACCTAATGAAATTGAACTAATATACAACTTTACCATAATTAGATCTGAAATACCTATTTTTTCCAAATTTATTAATTTTTGTCATTAATTTGGATGAAAATATTAGTTTTAATATACAGTTATCAGTTTATCCCATTATTTTCCTTCTAACTTAAATATATGAAGATTTAAACTTTGAACACGTGGCACAATCTCACCTATTTATTATCTATGAATACATGGTGCAATCTCATCTATTCATTTAATTTAATGTAATTAAAAAATAAATTTTAATAGAATGACACGTGGCGTAATATGATAATTAACAAATGATATATGTCATCATGCAATTGGTTTATATTTTTTATAAAATTTTTAAAATAAAATTAATTAAATATATAAAAGAAGCCTCCATCAGCAAAGGGTCGTCGTCGACTGCCGGTGACAAAAATAATCAAAATTTATGTTATTGGACTCTATTTTTTATCTATACAATGATGAGATTATTTTTTACTAAAAATGACTGGACGGAAGCCACTACCATTATTTGCCATCAAACAGCAGAGTAGTAATATGCATCACTACACAATTGGATAGATTAGTAGTTGACCTATCAAATGATAATAAGGGCGCATATCGTTGCTCCATCATTTGACATTGAACAACTGTGACCATTGCCTCTACCAAGGAATAACGGTGGCTATCGAAAGATAGGGCAGTGATGTGCACCACCACCATCTTTGAAAAAATCTATTGCCATTCTGTCTAAGGATAGTGGCAGTGCAAATCACTGCCCCACCAATTGACAATGAACAATGGTGGCCATCATTTTTCCATCTTATTCTCTATACTTTTGAAATTTCTACGATGCTTTACTGATGAAAAAAAATTCCAATATTGCACAAATCATAAAATTTTTAGTTCGATGATGTTAATTTTGAATCAAATCACCATCGGTCAATAACGATCATTTGGCGGTGGCCACGAGTAGCTGATGGCAATGCAAAAGAAAATGTAAGTTTTGATATTCTCAATAAATCGGGGCTTGACATGTGTTTCTAATATGGCATGTCATTTGTCTTTTTTATTTCCATAGTTAGATTATTTTTTCATCATTTCACCATCTAAACTGATAACAAAAGTTAATAGATTGGGTAAAAATAAGTATTTCAAATCTAATTAGGGTAAACTTGTCTATAAGGTCAATTATATAAAGTACAATTATCTTTAGCCCTTAATTTGTAATATTGAAAAAGAACAATTTTTTTTTGTTAATGTTTCCTACCACTGTAATCACCATGTGTAACTAATATTGTAACTAAGGGTAAAAATATCAATTACTATAAAAAAAAAGCTTTTCTGTCAAAATTTTTTGGCAATAGGCTAACAAAGTTAGAAAAAAATTGATTTTTTTGAAACTCACAAGATAAATTTAGGTATTAGCCAAAACCTCAAGGACAAAAAAGTCCTTTTTATTAAAAATCTCAAATTAATTACATAGACATATATTACACAAGTGAAAATTAATAAAGGTATTGGTGATTAGTGGCCGGTTGCTCATTTTCCATGCATTATACGTGTATTTAGACAAAAATGCCCTTGTTCCATTGTTGATTATTGAACGTATCATTTATCTTTGTCTTTATGTTGTTGTATAGGACATTGCCTTTTATTTTTAGGAGTTTGTCTTTAGTGGCTTCATACATATAACTCTTGCAAGTTATGTTATAGTTATATTCTTAACTTTTGGTGGTAGATAGTAGTTATGAGTGATACATATGACTTAGATTGTTTTATATAATAAGCTAATCGGTTGAAGTCTTGCAAAGTGTAGTGTGCTAGAAAGTAAAATGTAAAGTTAGTTCAATTATATTCTCCAATCTCCTATCTTTTCTCTTCCTCTTATAGAGTTCCTGTAATAAAGTTCCTATCTTAGAGTTCCTCTTATAGAATTATTCTAAAAAGAGTTCTTTTCACAAAGTACTTCTCATAGAAGAGTTTCTCTCATATAGTACTTTTAGTAAAAGAGTTCCTCTTATAGAGTACTTCTCATAGAAGAGCTCCTCTTAAAGATTTACTCTTATAATGTTCTTCTCAAAGAGTTCTTCTAACAAAGTTATTCTTATAGAGCTCATTTTATAGTGTTCCTCTAATAAAGTTCATCTTATAGTATCCTTCTTATAGAGTTCCTTTTATAGTGCTCCTAATATATAGTTCTTATAGTGTTCCTTTTATAAAAATGTTCCTCTCAAAATCAGTCACTCATAGAGTTCTTATCATAATGTTTCTCTTATAGTGTTCCTCTCATAAAGTTTCTCTTATAAAACTATTTCTCTTATAGCATTCTCTTTATAGAGTTTCTGCCATAAAGTTCCTCTTATATCGTTCTTATTATAGAGTTCTTCTCATAGAGTTCATCTCATAGAATTTCTCACATAATATTCCTTTCAATGAATTTCACATATAGAGTTGCTCTCATAATATTCCTCTTATAAAGTTTCTCTCATATAGTTCTTCTTATAAAACTGTTCCTATAATAGAGTTCATCTTATAAAGTTGTACTCATAGAGTTCTTCTGATAGAGTTCCTCTCACAAAGTTCTTCTTATAAACTCCTCACAGAGTGTTTCCCTCATAGAGATTTTTAATAAAGTTATATACATAGAGTTCATTTCATAGAGTTCCTCTTATAATGTTTTTCTCATAGACTTTTCTTAATAGAGTTCCACACATAAAGTTTCTCTTATAGTGTTCATCTCCTAGAGTTCCTATTATGGTGCTCCTCCTATAGAGTTCTTTTTATAAATTTCCACTCATATTATTCGTCTTATAAAGTTTCTCACATCGTATTTCTCTCAGAAGGTCCATTTTATAGAGTTTTTCTCATAGTGGTCATTTCATAGAATTCTTTTTATAGAGTTCTTTTTATAGTATTCCTCTCATAGATTTCCTCTATAAAGTGCCTCATATAGAGTTTGTCTCATAGAGTTCTTTACATGGTGTTCCTCTCATAGGGTTTCTCTTATAGAGATTCTCTCATAGGGTTTCTCTTTTATGGAGTTTCTTTTATAGTATTCCTCTCATAGATTTCCTATTATAAAGTACCCCATATAGAGTTTGTTCATAGAGTTCCTCACACTATGTTCCTCTCATAAGGTTTCTCTTATAGAGATCCTCTCATAGTGTTCCTCTTAGTATGTTTCACTTACAAACTTCTTTTTAAGGAGTTCCTCTCGTAGAGTTTCTTTCGTGGTGTAAAGTTTCTCTCGTAGTATTCCACTCATATAGTTTCTCTCAAAGAGTTTCTCTCATAGTGTAGAGTTTCTCTCATAGAATTCCTTTCACAGAGTTCTTCTCATAGTGTTCTTCTCAAAGATTTTCTCTAATAAAATTCATCCTATAATGTTTTTCCAATAAAATTCCTTTCATAGTATTCTTTTATAACGTTCTTTTCACAAAGTTCCTTTCATAGTGTTTCTCTTATATTGTTCCTCCTATAGATTTTCTCTCATAGTGCTCCTCTAATAGAGTTTCTCTCATAAAGTTTCTTTTATAGAGTTAATCTCAAAGTGTTCTACGAATAAAGTTCCTTTATAGAGTTCCTTTAGTAGAGTTTCACTCATAGAGCTTCTCTCATAGTCTTTTCTCTTCCTCTTATAAAGTAACTCTCTTAGTCTTCTTTCTTCTTTGAATAAAGTTTCGTTTCATAGAGTTATTCTTACAGAGTTGCTCTTATAGTATTTCTATCATAGAGTTTCTATAGTAAAATTTCTCTTATCAAGTTCCTCTTATAGTGTTTCTCCCAAAGCATTCCTCTCATATAGTTCTTCTTATAGAGTTCATCTCATAAAGTCTTTATATAGAGTTTCTCTCATAGGGTTCTTCCTATAGTCGTTTCTCATATAGTTCTTCTCATAGAGTTTCTCTCATAGAGTTTCTCTTATAGAGTTTATCTCATTGAGTCCCTATATAGAGTTTCTCTTATAGGGCTCCTCCCTTAGTCTTCTCTCATAATGTTTCTCTCATAGAGTTCTTCTCATAAAGTTTCTCTCATAGTGTTTCTCTTATAGAATTCCTTTTATAATGTTACTCTCATAAATTTCCTCTCATAGTGTTGCTCCTATAAAATTTCTCTTATAGTATCCTTTTATAATGTTCTTTCTATAAAGTTCCTCTCATAGTGTTTCTCTTATGTTGTTCCTACTATAGAGTTTCTCTTATAGTGCTTCTCTCATAGAGCTTCTCTTATAGAGTTCCTCTTATAAAGTTCATCTCATAGAGTTATTTTTATAGAGTTAATCTCAAAGTGTTCTACTCATAGGGTTTATTTCATAGAGTTCATCTCATAATCTTTTCTCTTCCTCTCATAAAGTACCTCTCTTCCTTAAATAAAGTTTCTTTCATAGTGCTATTCTCATAGAGTTACTCTTATAATATTTCTCTTATAAATTTTCTCTCATCAAGTTCCTTTTATAGTGTTCCTCCTAAAACGTTCCTTTTATATAGTTCATCTCATAGAGTCCTTATATAGAGTTTCTCTCATAGTGTTTGATGAACACATGAAAATGCATGTTGTTAAGAGATTCAATCACCATTTAATGTCATTAATTTTAGTGTTTTCTGTATTTTTAGCTTGAAATAAAGTGTTCTCCTTAAATTGTGATTAATGAATGTTATTTGGACAGGTTTAGGTAAACTGGACATAACTCTCAATGTAGAAATTAAAATGAAGAAATTTTTGAACCTAGTGTAACATGACTCAATCTTACACAAATTTGAAGAATAGTGGAAAAGCCAAATCCAACATGTTATGGGTCAAAAATTGAGATACAACAGAATCGGACTATAACTCTTACCCAGCTTGACCCAATTAACGTATTTGGATCGTATCTCACAAAATACGTACTCAATTGGTATAATTCTTGAAGCTGTGAATTGCTGACTTTATTATCAACAACTCGTATGTTTATGGTAAAGTCCAAATCAGCCGTTATCATAGACCAAATCGCATTGCAAGTGGGTAAAATGGTTGTTGGCCGAATTCTGATGTATCTTTGGAATTTTACTCATATCTCATTGGATACTCATCCAATTTGCATGAAATCAGTGCCTATGGAAAGAAGAGTCAAAATTCTACAACTTTCATGTCGTCTGCAGAAGCTGAATTGATCATTTACATTATCAAAAATGTGCTGCAAGTGGATACACGAGTTATTGGCTTAAAATTATTAAAGATTGATGTCATTCATGACATATATCCATTCATTGCCTATATAAGGAGACCCTTAGGACGTTTTTAAGGGATAATTTCTCTCTTATTTTATTCTCATTAACATGTATTGTAATTTAGGCTAGAGTTCCTAGCAAGGCTAAGAGATGAACTTTTATGTGTAGTAAATCTACTTCCATGCTTTGATTCGGTGTCAAGAGCTATAAATGTTGTAAGTTTGGTTTTGATTAAACTCTTATCTATTTTATTTTCTATAATCCAGAGGTTATAATTCTCATGTCTCATATATGTTTAGTCATGCTTTTCTTATGTGATTCATGTTGATTTATAATTGTTACTGGTTATATTGTTTTATATGTTAATCTTTTACTACAGTATTGTCAATTTGATATATTGTCGATCTTGGATAACATGTAAGGGCAATAAATGTTTGATATTCAAGTTAATCTTTTACTGCAATATTGTCAAAATGATATATTGTTGATCTTAGATAACTTGTATAAATAACATGATGTGTGTTAATGCTTGCAAAGAGTTTAACTAAATCAAATACACGTGTTGTCAAATGTGCTATATATTACATACCTTCCGATTGATTGTTTGGGATGTGAAACTTTCAGTTGAGTTATAAATATCGAATCAAAGTATAGAGTAGATTTATAAAGCATAATTGTGATTCTCAAAGCCTTGCTTAAATCATTATAAGACATTTTTCTCAATTCATAAACAATTCTATCTCATCCGTTTAAATCAATTAATCCTTTGCTACTGCTTTAATATTTTACTTCACTAACCTATTTTGCCAAGAGCTTCCTCGTGGGATTGACACCTTAATCTATACTGCGATAGCCGCGTTATATTTTGAGCGTAAACAAAAATTTGGCGCCGTTGCCAGGGAAGCACACTAAGCGAAAGTCGGTTGCGATTATAAATACTAAAGTGGTAACTTTGTATATTTTCTTTTCTTTGTAAACTCTTAGTTTATTTCCTTTGTTGTAATTTATTTATTATTCATGGTTGGTTCTACCACCTAATTTATTTTTTTTTCTTTAGTTAATTTGTTATATTTTATATTATCTTAATGGCTGGTTTTGCCGCCTAATTAGTTTATTTTCTTTTATCTATTTATTGCACTTTTTTTAATGGCTGATTTTACCGCCTAACTTTGTTCACTTTCTTTTATTTATTTATTGTACTTTATTTCTTTAGTTAATTTGTTGTATTTTCTTTTTATTTTGTGGCTGGTTCTACCGCCTAACTTAGTTTCTTTATTTCGTATTGTACTCTATTTATTTATTGCACTTTTTTTTATTGTACTTTATTTTCATTTTCTTTTACGTATTTATTGCAATTTATTTTCTTTAGTTAATATGTTGTATTTTCTTTTTATGGCCGGTTCTACCGCCTAACCTTTTATTTATTTACTTATTGTATTTTTTTTTTATTATTTATTTATTGTACTTTTTTCGTATTTTATAGTCTTTTGTTTAGTTATTGTATTTATATTTCATGGTTGGTCTTACCACCTAACTTATTTCTATTTCTTGTTGTGTTTATTCCACTTCTTAATTTTCCTTAAGCATTTCATTCCTAAAAAAAAAAAAAAAAAATAGGATATATGCATCGACCTAGAGACAAACGAGGAAGATTTGTGAGAGAACTAGAACTAGAACTAGAACCACTCCCACAATTTGTAAGTGAAGAGAATTCACCTTCTAGTTCATCTTGTAATTCTAACACAATGAGCCAACACGAAGAAAACCCCGTTAGAACTCTAAAAGATTACTTGCATCCTACTCGCACAACCACACCATCATGCATTATATTTCCACCTAACATACCACATTCGGATTTTAAACCTGGAATGATACAACTTCTTCCCACTTTTCATGGTCTAGATAGTGAAAATTCTTATGTACATGTTAGGGAATTTGAAGAGGTAATTGCCACCTTCCATAGCTAACCTGAAGCTATAGACACTGTTAGGCTTAAAGTTTTCCCTTTTTCTTTGAAAGACAAAGCAAAGAGTTGGCTATACTCTTTGAGGCCGAGGTCTATAGGAACTTGGGAAGAAATAACCCAAGCATTTTTCAATAAATACTTCCCACAACACAAAACTAATGGCCTGAAAAGACAAATTTCTTCATTCTCCCAAAAAGACAGTGAAACCTTATATCAAGCATGGGAAAGGTTTAAAGAGTTGCTAAATCTGTGCCCTCACCATGGGTATGAAAATTGACGCTTGGTTAGTTATTTCTATGAAGGACTCACAATTAGAGAGCGCCAATTTGTTGAGATGATGTGTAATGGGGAGTTCCTTCACAAAGATCCTGAGGAAGCCATAGAATTCCTTAATGACTTAGCTGAAAAAGCCCATACATGGACTGGACCTAGCATTGCTGAAAGCACAAATAGGTCACGACCCAATGGAGTTTTCCATCTTAGGGAAGAGGATAACCTCAAAGCCCAACTAGAGGTCTTAACTAGGGAGTTAGAGGCCTTGAAATCTAAAGATAGAAGGGTCACCCACACGGTTGCTAGAGTTGAGTCACGCGATGTCTGTTTTGTCTGTGGAGGAGCGGAACACTTAGCTCAGGATTTTCCCACGTATAGTGAAATGAGAGGGATATATGAGGAACAATGTAATGCCCTAGGGATGTACAAGAAGCCTTATTCACCCTACTCTGAAACATATAATCCTAGCTGGAGAAACCACCCAAATTTCAGTTGGAAATCTGACCAACAAGCCAACAACCAATGGAAACAAGAACAACAAGCACCCAAGTCTTATGTTGCACCTCAATATAATGCACGACCAACTAGGAGTTCTTTAGAGGATACATTACAAGCATTTATGGAGGCACAAAGTAAGACTAATCAAAAATTTGAAACAATTCTTGCACAGGTGGTGGACGAAAATAAAGAAATCAAGAGTCAAATCACAAAATTGACTAGTGCCTTAACTGTACAAGAGCGAGGTAAGTTTCCATCTCAACCTCAATCCAATCCGAAAGGACAATTCATGGCACAAACTTCTACTTCTGATGTTCAAAATCTCAAAGAAGTCAATGCCATTACTACTCGAAGTGGTAAGATTGTAAGTGAGCCTACTCCTGAAATTAACACATCTACGAGTAGTAAAGATGCCCCCCTTGAAAAAAAGGCCACAATGGAAAAAGAGCCCGAAAGTAAGTTTTCAATCCCAGTGCCTTTTCCTCAAGCTCTTCGACCGGTTGGGAAAAATTCAGAAATTCAAGGTGAGATTTTGGAACATTTGAAACAAGTTAAAATTAATCTTCCCTTGTTACATTTGATTAAGCAGGTTCCAACTTATGCCAAAGTCATCAAGGATTTATACACTATCAAAAGAAAACACCATGTGAAGAAAACTGCATTTTTGGCAGAACAGGTAAGTGCAATGATTGAACAAAAGACACCACCCAAGTATAAAGACCCAGGATGTCCCACAATCTCCTACCAAATTGGGACACATGAGTTTGGTCAAGCTTTATTGGACTTAGGAGCAAGTGTAAATTTAATGCCTTATTCTATTTACTTGCAGTTAGGACTTGGTGAGATTAAACCAACATCTGTAGTCCTACAATTAGCTGACCGATCAATCAAGAAACCACGGGGAATAGTAAAAGATGTTTTGTTGCAAATTGACAAATTTTACTATCCTGTTGATTTTCTTGTTTTAGATACTCATTCTGTTGTTAACATGGAGTCAAAAATCCCTCTTATTTTGGGGAGACCTTTTCTAGCCACTGCTAACGCTTTTATTAATTGCAGAAATGGTCTAATGAAATTATCTTTTGGGAATATGACTCTTGAGGTGAACATTTTCAACATTGGCAAACAACCACGAGAAGAAGACGAGTGCTATCATTCATATATGATAGACACACTTGTAGCGGAGGAAGCTTATAAAAATCATGGCTATGATTCTTCGAAAAACCTTCTCAATTTTGATTTTGAAGAATTGTATTATCCTGATGTAACAACTAATGTGTTTAGTATTTTTGACTCACAGGATAAACAGACTCGATTTTGGTAGCCATACTTTGAAGAATTGCCACGAGAGAGGGAGAGACCAAAACCATCAAACCTCGAGACACCACAAGTTGAGCTTTCTCCACTGCCCAAAGGTTTGAAACACGCATTCTTGGGACCAGGTGATACCTTTCCTATCATCATTTCTTCTGAACTTAGTGCTGAACAAGAGGAAAAATTGATAAAATTGTTAAAAGAACATAAGTCTGCACTAGGTTGGACCATAGCTGATATTAAAGGTATTTCTCCATTGATATGCTCCCATAGAATTCATTTAGAGGAAGGTTCCCAACCTCGTAGAGACCCACAAAGAAGACTTAACCCAATAATGAAAGAAGTAGTAAAGAAAGAGGTCTTGAAACTATTAGATGCGGGTATAATCTACTCAATTTCTGATAGTCAATGGGTAAGTCCAACTCAAGTAGTTCCTAAGAAATCTGGGGTTACTGTTGTTGAAAATGAGAATGGGATACCTGTTCCAACTAGGGTAGTAAGTGGTTGGAGAATGTGTATTGATTATAGAAAGTTAAACACAGCCACTAGGAAAGACTATTTTTCATTGCCTTTTATCGACCAAATTTTAGAACGTGTAGCTGGACATCCTTTTTATTGCTTTCTTGATGGGTATTCAGGGTATTACCAGATTGAGATAGCTATAGAAGATCAAGAAAAAACTACTTTTACATGCCCTTTTGGTACTTATGCTTTTCGTAGAATGCCATTTGGATTATGTAATGCACCAGCTACTTTCCAGCGTTGCATGTTGAGTATTTTCTCTGATATGGTTGAAAAATGCATGGAAGTCTTTATGGATGATTTGACTATTTTTGGTAATTCTTTTGATTTATGCCTACTTAACTTGAAATCTGTTTTGAGTAGGTGTGAAGAAAAAGAACTTGTGCTAAATTGGGAGAAATGTCATTTCATGGTATCTTCAGGAATCATTTTAGGGCACATTGTATCTGAAAGAGGGATAGAGGTTGACAAGGCAAAAATTGAATTAATCTCTAAATTACCTACACTTAAAACGGTAAAAGATGTTCGATCCTTTCTTGGACACGCTGGCTTTTACAGAAGATTTATACAAATTTTTTTTGCCATATCTAGACCATTGTGTAACCTTTTGCTAAAAGATGCAGAATTTACATGGACACAAGAGTGTGAGGAGGCATTCCGAACACTCATTGCCAAACTCACCACCGCTCCTATCATGCAATCACTGGATTGGAACCTCCCATTTGAAATTATGTGTGATGCAAGTAATTATGCTGTAGGAGCAGTTCTTGGGCAACGGAGGGAGGGAAAATCCTTTGTTGTTTATTATGCTAGTAGGACTTTGAATGATGCTCAAATGAATTACACTACTACTGAAAAAGAACTATTAGCTGTTGTTTTTACCTTAGATAAATTTCGTTCTTATTTGATTGGTTCACCTATTGTTATTTTTACTGACCACGCAGCCCTTAAGTACCTTCTTTCTAAGAAGGATGCTAAAGCCCGTTTAATTAGGTGGATTCTTCTTTTGCAGGAATTTGATATAACCATCAAAGATAAGAAAGGCGTTGAAAATGTTGTTGCTGATCATCTATCCCACCTTGAGTTCACTGACTCTACTGATTTGCCACCCATTCGAGACGATTTTTCAGATGAACATCTTTTTGCTATAAGCCAAATACCTTGGTATGCACATATCGTAAATTATTTGGTTTGTGGTGAACTTCCATCTGACTGGAGTGCACAAGATAAGCGTAAGTTCTTGGTTGAGGTACGTAACTTTTATTGGGATGATCCATATCTTTTCAAATACTGTCCTGACTAAATCATGAGACGTTGCATTCCTGAAAGTGAAGTTTCTAGTGTCTTAAATTTTTGCCATAGTGCTGCTTGCGGTGGCCATTTTTCTATGAAGAAGACAGCTGTGAAAATTTTACAATGTGGTCTTTATTGGCCCACTTTGTTCAAAGACACTAATAATTTTTGTCGTTCCTGTGAAAGATGTCAAAAGTTAGGTGCTTTATCTCGAAGAAATATGATGCCTCTTAACCCTATTCTTGTTATCGAGATATTTGACTGTTGGGGTATTGATTTTATGGGTCCATTTCCTTCATCTTTTGGCTATCTTTACATCCTTTTAGCTGTTGACTATGTATCAAAATGGGTGGAGGCTGTAGCTTGTCGTACTAAAGATAATACAACCGTGGTAAAATTCTTAAAAGAAAATGTGTTATCTAGGTACGGTACGCCACGTGTCATCATTAGTGACCAAGGAACACATTTTTGTAATCGTTCTTTTGAAGCTTTGATGCGCAGGTATGGTGTTCTTCACAAAGTTTCCACTGCATACCATCCACAGACAAATGGACAAGCCGAGCTAGCAAATAGAGAGGTTAAACAGATTTTGGAAAAGACGGTTAACCCGAATCGCAAAGATTGGTCCCTACGCCTTTCTGATGCATTATGGGCATATCGTACTGCATACAAAACCATCTTAGGAATGTCCCCATACCGGCTTGTTTATGGGAAAGCTTGTTATTTACCTGTTGAGCTAGAACATAAAGCTTATTGGGCTGTCAAAGCCCTTAACTTTGATTTGAATGCTGCAGGTCTCCAGAGAAAGTTACAATTGTCAGAAATAGAAGAGCTACGAAATGACGCATATGACAACTCCAAAATTTACAAAGCTAAAATGAAAGTAGCTCATGATAAACAGATCTCAAGGAAACACTTTGAGCCAAATCAACGGGTCTATCTTTATGATTCTCAATTGCATTTACACCCTGGAAAGTTGAGATCTCGATGGACTGGTCCATTTATGGTAAGACATGTTTTTCCTAATGGTGCTGTTGAAATAGAAGACCCCACTGATGGACGGACTTTCAAAGTGAATGGACAGCGGCTAAAAAGCTACGTGGAAAAGGTAAACGACTCTATGTACCTAGGCGAGATCCCTCTTGTGGATCCTGTCTATCGTGATTGATCAGGTTCAATCTATCTGTACCATATTTTATATTTTGTCTATATTTTATCTTTTGACTTTCTATTTTTGCTTTTATTTTTCTGCACATTTTATTTTACTTTATTTTCTTCTTTTTATTTTTTCTTCAGTGTGATTTTATTTTCCGGTCACGTGGCGGATACGGTACTCCGTGACTATTAAAGTCGGTTTCTCAGTTCCCTAAAAACTGTCCCTCAAACTGTGCATTCATCTCTTTTCTTTCTTTCAAAATGGATCGCATTCTTGCCAACCTTAAAAAACGTTTTCCTTCATTTCCTCAAAATGCTCTACTTAAGATTTACAAAGCACGGTGTGAAAGACTAAGGCTATTGATGTTGGGTAATATCCCTGTGGACCTTCATTGGTTAATTGAAGCCAAGGTTCGGTTGTCTGGTGAGTTTGAAAATGATTTTGTTTCTCATATGCCTGGTCTTGGAAGAAGCTCTTATGCCAAAAGGCGACGAGCAAAAAGGTTACAAGTCTGTCATAAATGTGCTCGATGGAATTGTAATCGGAGTTGTCGTTCTTTAGGATTTGTATCTAGAAATCAGAAGACAAAATTCAGTTCATTAAGGATGGACTGAGTAAGGAGTCTTTGGATGATATCCTATTGACTCTTGAGACGCATCCCTGTGGGCTCGTGCAACGTGAACTTCTCGATTTATGGAACAAATTCAAAAATGAACATCAACGGTATAGTCTCGGGAATCTGACTCTAAAAGACCCTGTTTGCCAATTTATAAGAAAATTGGATGGGAAGCCTATCCCCGACCCATAGAGGGCGTTTAAGCCATTACTGGACGTAAAACCAGAGGAAGATGTGAGCCACAATCACAACTACTTGTAAATACATGTGTTTTAATTTCAAACTTTATTTTATGAATAGTAGGGCTACTCATGTAGATGTCTTAAATTCAAATCTTTTTGTTCAATAATGCATGTGGGTCATTATGTTTAAATTTTTGTATTTTATTTTTAACTCTCTTTTGACAAACTGTCGGGTTACCATAATCATTGTTATCATTTGGCACTCTATAAATACAGCACCTCAGTTTCTTCATTTTCATATATTGAGATAAAGGTGAGAGTAGATATGGAGGAAACCCAAGTTCGACAATTTCGAAATATATGTGTATTTTGTGGATCTAGTCCTGGGAGAGTAAAGTGTTCGTAGAAGCAGCAAACAATCTAGGAAAAACATTAGCTGTAAGAAAAATTCATTTGATTTATGGAGGAGGTAGCCTTGGGCTGATGGGGTGTGTGTCAACAGCTGCACATTTAGGAGGAAGTCAAGTTTTAGGTATTATTCCTACAGCTTTGGCCGTGGGAAACCTGACCGGGAAAATAATAGGGGAAGAATTACAAGTCTCATCCATGCATGAACGTATAGCCAGAATGCTTTGCAATGCAAACGCTTTTATTGCTTTACCAGGTGGTTTTGGTACCTTGGAAGAAATTTTCCAAATTGTCTCTTGGGCCCAACTGAATATCCACTGAAAACCCATAGGTTTGTTGAATGTTAATAACTATTTTGATTGCTTACTTTGTTTTCTTGATCAAGCTGTAGAACAGAATTTTATTTCATATTCGGCGCGACAGATCCTGGTTTCTGCTACTGAGGCGGATGAATTGATTAACAAATTACAGGCAGTTACCTACGAACCTGACCCAGCAATAACTCGGATCGATTGGTCAGTGGGCCTTAACAAGCGAAAATTGGATCTGACACTCCGTTTGTAAATTTTTCTTTTTATTTATTTTTTTATCAGTACCATCATTTTAGTTTATATTTGCTTAAGTGTCTCTCAGGTTTGTTTCTTTCAAATAACTGGCGTTTCAGGTAATGTCTCCTATACTTTATCTCTTTCTATTTAAACATTGAGGACAATGTTTCATCTGGTTTGGGGGGAGGATAGTAGACATACGTTGCATTTTGCAAAAAAAAAAAAAAAAAAATTGTGGTCCGACATTTGATTAAAATGGAAGAGTAAAGAGTTCATTCTTGAACTCTTGAGACGCATTCTAGGTCAAATTAGAATGACAGAGTAAGGAGTTTTAGTACTAACTTTTGAAATGCATTTTAACTAACTTTTTGTTATTTTGTTTTATATTTCATGCATTGTCGTTTACTGCTTGTAGTCTTGGTAATTCTTGTATAAAGGAATTTGCTTTTCTGCCTAAGTATGATTTCAGAATTGTTTAGGTTGAGTCACTGTTTCTATCTAGGTTACTAAAGAATGACTTCCAAAATATTTTTGAGCACAATGCTAAGCCTTGTGGTAAGATGGATGATTCAATTTATATAGCCAAGAGAATTCCCATGTTTAAGTATATATTTTTCTAATCTCGCATATCTTTTGTGAGTAAGTGGAAAGGTTGAGAAAACAGCTTATGAACCTTCATTGATCCTTTGAATTGGTTAATTTTTGTTTAGAATGATATTATTTGAATTAAGGGATAAGTTGGTTACATTTGTGCATAATATAATTTGGTGAGAAACCTTTATAATGCTTCCTTGTATTTTTCAAAAAAAAAAAAACACACACACAAAAGTATCAAAAACAAGAAAGAAAAAAAAAAAAAAAAGCAATTCAGTTTAATAAAGTCTTCATTCAATTTTAGAAGACAAATACCTTGTAAAACAGTTTTCTCACCAAGTTATAATTGTATTATTCTCACAAGCCAATTAAAGTTCTAAAGTTGGCGTATGATATGAATAATTGATTTTTAAACAAATAATTTTCCTATCTTCGGATCAATGTTAGTTTATATGTCTGTCCTTAAAATTGACTTTTTCTTGAGTGCTTAACTGTTTTCCAACTCCATAAGAGAAGTCCTAACCTTTTAAACAGTCATACACCTGTGAAGATATGGCGTTGAGGCTTTTACTTGGAGAAATTCTCAAGGCTATATCTATTGTGGTTTGTGGTTAGATGGTTATGGCTTAGTTCACACACACACAAATTACGGAAGTTGTAATTGAAAAAACCATGATAGCAACAGTGATCTCGAACTAACGTTTTGATTGAAATACTTAGATAGTTTTGCATATTCTATTTACGCTTGAATTGCTAGAGACTAGCAATAAGCTGGTTGGGGGCTGTGATGAACACATGAAAATGCATGTTGTTAAGAGATTCAATCACCATTTAATGTCACTAATTTTAGTGTTTTCTGTATTTTTAGCTTGAAATAAAGTGTTCTCCTTAAATTGTGATTAATGAATGTTATTTGGACAGGTTTAGGTAAACTGGACATAACTCTCAATGTAGAAATCAAAATGAAGAAATTCTTAAACCTAGTGCAACATGACTCAATCTTACACAAATTTGAAGAATAGTGGAAAAGCCAAATCCAACATGTTATGGGCCAAAAATTGAGATACAATAGAATCGGACTACAACTCTTACCCAGCTTGACCCAATTCACGTATTTGGATCGTATCTCACAAAATACGTACTCAATTGGTATAATTCTTGAAGCTGTGAATTGCTGACTTTACTATCAACAACTCGTATGTTTATGGTAAAGTCCAAATCAGCCGTTATCATGGACCAAATCGCATTGCAAGTGGGTAAAATGGTTGTTGGCCGAATTCTGATGTATCTTTGGAATTTTGCTCATATCTCATTGGATACTCATCCAATTTGCATGAAATCAGTGCCTATGGAAAGAAGAGTCAAAATTCTACAACTTTTATGTCGTCTGCAGAAGCTGAATTAATCATTTACATTATCAAAAATGTGCTGCAAGTGGATACACGAGTTATTGGCTTAAAATTATTAAAGATTGATGTCATCCATGACATATGTCCATTCATTGCCTATATAAGGAGACCCTTAGGACGTTTTTAAGGGATAATTTCTCTCTTCTTTTATTCTCATTAACATGTATTGTAATTTAGGCTAGAGTTCCTAGCAAGGCTAAGAGATGAACTTTTATGTGTAGTAAATCTACTTCCATGCTTTGATTCGGTGTCAAGAGCTATAAATGTTGTAAGTTTGGTTTTGATTAAACTCTTATCTATTTTATTTTCTATAATCCAGAGGTTATAATTCTCATGTCTCATATATGTTTAGTCATGCTTTTCTTATGTGATTCATGTTGATTTATAATTGTTACTGGTTATATTGTTTTATATGTTAATCTTTTACTGCAGTATTGTCAATTTGATATATTGTCGATCTTGGATAACATGTAAGGGCAATAAATGTTTGATATTCAAGTTAATCTTTTACTGCAGTATTGTCAATTTGATATATTGTCGATCTTGGATAACATGTAAGGGCAATAAATGTTTGATATTCAAGTTAATCTTTTACTGCAATATTGTCAAAATGATATATTGTCGATCTTAGATAACTTGTATAAATAACATGATGTGTGTTAATGCTTGCAAAGAGTTTAACTAAATCAAATACACGTGTTATCAAATGTGCTATATATTACATACCTTCCGATTGATTGTTTGGGATGTGAAACTTTCAGTTGAGTTATAAATATCGAATCAAAGTATAGAGTAGATTTATAAAGCATAATTGTGATTCTCAAAGCCTTGCTTAAATCATCATAAGACATTTTCCTCAATTCATAGACAATTCTATCTCATCCGTTTAAATCAATTAACCCTTTGCTACTGCTTTAATATTTTACTTCACTAACCTATTTTGCCAAGAGCTTCCTCGTGGGATCGACACCTCAATCTATACTGCGATAGCCGCATTATATTTTGAGCGTAAACAGTGTTCCTCCCATAGTCTTCTTTTATAGTGTTGTCCTCATAGTATTCTTCTTATAAAGTTTTTCTCATAAAGTTTCTCTTATAGATTTCCTTTTATAATGTTACTCTCATAAGGTTCTTCTTATAAGGTTCGTCTTATAGTGTTTCTTTTATAGAAACCCTCTTATAGTGTTTTTTCACCTCTCATAGTGTTTTTCTTATATAGTTTGTCTTATAGAGTAGCTCTCACAGAGTTCCTTTTATAAGTTTCTCTCATATAGTTCCTCTGATAGAGTTTTCTCATAGTGCTTCTCTCAAAGAATTCCGTTCATAAAGTTTCTCTCATAGTGTTCGTCTCATAGAGTTGATCTCATAAAGTTCTTTTTATCAAGTTCCTCTTATAGGATTCCTCTTATAAAGTTTCTCAAAGTGTTCTTTTTATAGTTTCTTCTCATAAAGTTTCACTCATAGTGTTACCCTCATAGAGTTTCTTTCATAGTATTCCTCTAAAAAAAGTTTATCTCATAGAGTTCTTCTCATAAATTTCCTTTCATAGTATTTCTCTTTTAGTGCTCATTGATAGAGTTTCTTTCATCGTGTTCTCTCATAAAGGTTCTCTTATAGAGTTGTTCTCATAGAGTTTCTCTCATATAGTTTCTCTTATAAAGTTTCTTTCATACAATTCCTATCATACAAATCCTCTCATAGTGTTTCACCTCATAAAGTTCTCCTTATAGTGTTCCTCTCATAGAGTTCATTTCTTTATGTTCCTCTCATAGTGTTCCTTTTATAGTGTTCCTATCATAGTGTTCCACTCACAGAGTTACTCGTATAGTGCTCATGTCATAGGTTTCTCTCATAGTCTTATTTGTTCCTCTCATAAAGTATCCTTTATAGTGTTCTTCTCATAGAGTTCCCTTTATAGTGTTCTTCTCATAGAGTTTTCTCTTATAAAGTTCCACTTATAATTTTCTCAAAGTTTTCCTCTCATAGAATTCCTCTTATAGTGTTCCTTTGGCAAAGTTCCTCTCATAGAGTTCCTTTCCCAAAATTCCTCTCATAGTGTCCCGTTCATAGAGTTCTTCTCATAACGTTTCTCTTATAAAGTCTATTTTATAGAGTCATTCTCATAGTCTTCTCCCTTCCTTTCATTCAGTTCCTATCATAGTGTTCTTTTAATAAATTTTCACCGATGGAGTTCCGCTCTTATAGTATTCCTCCCATGTTCATAGAATAGGCCAAATCCACAAAACAGCTAGTTACCATTTACAGTTTTGATTTTATTTATAAAAAAACATTTGCCAGATCTATAGCATGATTTTGATAAATAGTTTTTACTTTATTGTCAACAAAATAATATCCATAATTTCTTTATTAAAAAATTGTCTTCACAAAAGTAGATCGGGGAATAATTAAATATTCAAGTTATGAAGAAAATGAAACCTATCTAAATCTGACAGTTACAGAGGAACGCCAAAAGGTTTCCGATGAAGGGGTGAGATTATGGACATAGGTTTTGGTTAAGATTTAGTGAAAAAGAAGAAGATTGGGATGAAGAAAAGTTAAATTTGAATTACCAATTATTTACGCTCAAAATAATACGGCTATCGCAATATAGATTGGGGTGTCGATCCCACGAGGAAGCTTTTAGCAAAATAGGTTGGTAAAGTAAAAATATAAAAGCAGTAGCAAAGGAAAAATTAACTAATTGGTTTAAGTTGATGAGATAGATTTGTCTATGAATTGAGGAAAATATCTTATGATGATTTAAATAAGGCTTTGAGAATCACAATTATGCTTTATAAATCTACTCTACACTTTAATTCAATATTTATAACTCAATTGACAGTTTTACATCTAAACAATCAATCGGAAGATATGTAAAATATAGCACATTTGATAACACATGCATTTGATATGACTAAACTCTTTTACAAATATTAATACAAATCATGTTTATTTATACAAGTTATCTAAGATCGACAATATATCATCTTGACAATATTGCAGTAAAAGATCAACTTGAATATCAAACATTTATTGTCTTTACATGTTATCCAAGATCGATAATATATCAATTGACAATATTGCAGTAAAAGATTAACATATAAAACAATGTAAACAATAACAATTATAATTTAACAAAAATCACATAAGAAAAGCATGACTGAATATATATGAGACATGAGAATTATAACCTTTGGATTATAGAAAATAAAATAGATAAAAGTTTAATCAAAACTAAACTTACAAACATTTATAGCTCTTGACAATGAATCAAAGCATAGAAGTAGATTTATTACACATAAAAGTCCATCTCTTAGCCGTGCCAAGAACTATAGCCTAGATTAAATGCATTTTAATGAGAAAAAAATAAGAGAGAATTATCTAATGTTGCAAATTTCCTAAGAGTGTCCTTATATAGGCAATGAATAGAAATATGTTATGTGTGACATCAATCTTCAATAATTTAGGGCAACAACTCGTTCACCTACTTGCAACACATTTTTGATAATGTAAATAACTGGTGTAGCCTCTATGGCCGACATAAAAGTTGTATAATTTTGTCTCTTCTTTCTATAGGCACTGGATTCACGCAAATTGGATAAGTATCCAATGAGATATGAGCAAAATTCCAAAGATACATCAAATTTCGGCTAACAACCCCTTTACCCACTTGCAATGCAATTTGGTCTATGATAACAGCTGTCTTGGACTTTACCATCAACATAAAAGTTCTTGACAATTAAGTCAGTATTTCACAACTTCAAGAATTATATCAATTGAGTACGTATTTTGTGATATACGGTCTAAATACTTGAGTTGGGTCAACATGAGCAGAAGTTGTAGCCCGATTCTATTGTATCTCAATTTTTGGCCCATAACATGTTGGATTTGGCTTTTCAACTATTCTTCAAGTTTGTGTAAGATTGAGTCATGTTGCTCTAGGTTCAAGAATTTTCTCATTTTGATTTCTACATTGAGAGTTATGTTTATTTTACCTAAACCTGTACAAATAATATTCATTAATCACAATTTAAGGAGAACACTTTATTTCAAGCTAAAAGTACAAAAATGCTAAAATTAGTGACATTAAATGGTAACTAAATCTCTTAATAAATATGCATTTTTATGTGTTCATCACAGCCCCTAACCAGCTTATTGCTAGTCTCTAGCAATTCAAGCATAAATAGAATATACAAAACTACCTAAGTATTTCAAACAAAAAGTCAGTTCAAGATCACTATTGCTATTATGGTTTTTCCAATTACAACTTCCAACAATTGTATATGTGTGTGAACTAAGCCATAATCATCTTACCACAAACAATAACAGATATAGCCTTGAGAATTTCTCTAAGTAAAAGCCTCAACTCCATATCCTCACAAGTGTATGTGTAACCCAGTTCTCATGAATAGTTAGATACCTAAAATTTTGGTATTTGACAATTAGGGAACTGTAAAAGTTTTAGATTTCAACCCTTCTTGGAACTTTTTTTTAAGTGTTTACGTGAGCCGTAATAGACCTAATTGGGAAATTTCATAGTCAATTTGGGCGTTGGATGCTCACCGAATATTTTTAGAATTTTTCAGTTGACTAAGTAGTAAAAATTCAATATTTGTGCCAAAATATTTTGGTGTAAGCATCACACCCTAAGCAAAGCTATTTTTGTTGGATAAGTATGTGTATTTTAAGACCTATGGACCAATCAAATTGGGAAAATTGCATATATTAGTCTATTATATTATATTTTATTAGTTATTAGTAATATTTATTAAATTATTGGGCACCAATGAAAGACTTTTTAATTGGAGGACTAAATGGCAATTAGACATGTCTTGGAGAGCCATTATGCAATGTTTTGGTTTATATATAAAGGCCAAGTATTTTTTTTCAAGAATTATTAAGAAAAAAAATGAAAAAAGAGAGAGAGAGAGAGAGAGAGAGATTTCAAAAATAAAGAGGGGAAGGAGATGAATAGTGATACCCATGAAGTTTCTAAGCCAAATCAAGGAATCCACACCAAATTCAAGTTGTTTCCAAGTGCCTAAGCAAGATTCAAGGGTGGATTAAGGGTAAATTTGCTTAAAAGGGTGAGAATTCCAAACCCTAAAATAGTAAATTAGGGATTTTGTATAATTGGACTTCAATTGAATAAATTTAAGGCATTAGAATGAATTTGGGGAGTAGATAAGACCATAGGTAAGAAGAAATTTGAAAAATGGTAAAAATCCCATTTGGGTCATTTTGGGATTTTTAGTGGTACAAGTGCAATTAGCTAAAATTGAGGGTTAAGAATGAATTCTAAGACCTTTAAAATGAGTTTTGATAGGTGGAAATCAAAGTTAAGATATGGGACATAATGGTCATTTGTGATAAAGATTATGGGTAATTATGTCCAAAGAACATTATAAGGGATTATGGACTCCTTTGACCAAAAAAATGGTAGTTTGTGCATAAATTGAGATAGTTAAGGGAAGATTGTAAATTTAGAAAGGAATTTTGGGTGGTGGCCGAAAATGTGTACTTGGGATATTTTGGTAATTTTATCATTTTAAGGGGGGTTAAAGAGTAATTTATGCTTTGTAGGTGCCGAAGGGTGAAACCAGTGAAAGGATAAGCTCGAAAAAGAAACTTTAGCGAAGGACATTTGGTGAGTGGGAAAGCGATTAAAAGAAATTAAATGAAGTTTATTTTAAATTATTAGAATTTATGTGCTTTTTAATATAAATGTTGTTGTTTCATGTAATTTACTCAAGTTACATGATTTTTAAGAATTAAGGAAAGCATAGTGATATTTTATTTGATATTTTTGAGATAATGAGAATTAAAAATTTATCATTTGAAAATACCGTAAAAATTTTAGAATTACAGTTCAGTATTTTCTACAGTTTAAAGATTTATTCTTCAATAGTAAGAAACAGTTTTTAGAATATTATCAGTTTTCAAAAGCTAGTGGTACCCCATTTATCAGTTATCAGCTATCAGATTCAGATCCCTGTGGGATAGTATAGACCCGACCGGTACACCCCGTATGCGTGGGTAGGTTAGTCAGTTGGTTTGAGTACTGCTAACTCCAGGGAGTTGGGGTGTCGAGTCTGTGAGTCGCTTATGCTACGGGGTGTTGTCTCACTATATGTCTACAATACATATTCCGCCACATAGACAGTGAGATGTCTCAGATATATCAGTTTATCAAATTGGTCACAGTGGTTATTGTTAGCGGAGACCGCCTTGTGACCGACTCATTTTGTCAGCTATGTCGGCGAGTGGGTCTAGCATTAGGGTAGCCATTGGTACTTTTCAGACAGACTAGAACTGAGCGAAAGTTTTAGACAATTGTATGAGATATGTAGTTTTTTTTTTAGAAAATGAAAATGTTTGCTAATAATGTTTACAGATTTCAGCAGTAGCCTATTAAGTTTTAAAATTTTTAAATAATGAAAATCATTTGGTAGAGTTTTACCAGTATTCGAGATTTAGAAACAATTAAGAATAGTTTTCAGTACTTTTTAGAATTTTCAGTATGTTTTCACAATTATTCATAATTTACACCCACTAATTGTGTTTATCAACTGACTTTTTGTTTTTGGTGTTTCTATTTTTTTCCCTCAGGTACAGTCAGCAGCGTTCAGCCTACAGTTTCTCCTATAGATTAGTAATGGGCCGTCCCTACGATAATCTCTTGTGCATGTACAGAGTTATATGTATACATTTAGTGCATATACATGTATCATATTTAGTTTTGCGTTGTATAGTATGCATAACAGATTTTGGAACTAAGATACATATTTATACTTTTTTGAAATGGTTGGTTTTCTTGCTATGAATATCTATTAGAGTATGATAAAACATGCATGTGTTGATTGATTTGGATAGGGACCGGAGGTCCCTTTTATAGCTAAGAGATTTGAGAAATATTTGAAGTGTATTTTCTGTAGGTTTATGAAATATAGATTTTTAGAAAAACATGTAAACCTTTGTCTGTTTTAATCAAGGAATTTTAGAAAAATAAATAAATTTCCTGTGTTTATAAGAATATATCTAAAAGGAAATTAAGAGAAATTTTAGGGGGCCTACCTAGGTCCACGTTGTAGGATTCTGGGTCGGGTTCTGTCAGAGTGGTATCAGAATAGATTTTCAATGTTTTGAGTTAAATATTTATTTTGGGTTGGATTTTTGTGAGTATGGCATGCATTTTCAACATTATGAAAATTACATTTCATGCATCATTAATCATGTTTAGTTATTGACATTGACAAAAGTATGCATCCTTGTGGACGACCACCTATTAGGAGAGCCGCTGCTCTGGCTGCAGTACCTAAACCGTAATGAGTTAATGAGTCACCAAATGCTCCGAGACCACCAGCCCCTTCAGAGTCACCTCAGCGTGTAGAGCCACAGGGTGGAGCTGTGGATATGACACAGATGGCTCAAATGTTGGCTGTCGTAATTCAGCAGCCGATAGAGTCAAGGGTATCGATAGAGCGCACCAAGAAATTGGGCGCTATGTTATATAATGGCACCGAAGATCCAGAGAGAGCTTTATCATGACTGAAGAATAATGAAAAGATTTTTCAGATTATAGGATACTCCGAGGAATAGATGGTCTCTCACTCAGTATTCCTGCTCAAGGAGAGAGCAAAAGATTGGTGGAGGACGCTGCAGAGGAGGTACACAGAAGGTATATCTTGGACATTATTTAGAAGAGAGTTCTCGGGCAAGTTTTATCCTAAAAGTTATAAGGATGCCCAGATAGATGAGTTCTTTAAATTAGAACAAGGATCGCTGTCAGTAGCAGAATATGAGAAGAAATTCTCAGAGTTGATTCGATTAGTCCCAGTTATAGTAAATGATGAGGAGCGGAAAGCAAGTAGATTTACTGTGGGACTAAATTCCAAGATACAAACACATGTTGCTTCAGCTGTTTACACTCAGTATGGAGCATTAGTGGAGGTGGCGACCAGAGTGGAGAGGAGTATGTCAGCTATCCCTAAGCCGCGTTAGCAAAGTCTAAAGCGTAGCTAGACGGATAGTAATCAGAGAGGCTTGAGTAAGGTGATGAGAACCGATGAGAGATCTGTGGGATCCAGTAGCCAGAGGCCTAGCCGAGAAGACCAGACCTAGTCCAGCCAAGCCTCAGTATGCACACAGTCAGCAAGATCTAGAGACGGCTGAGAGGATATGAGGAGGTTCCCGACATGTAGTAGGTGTGGGAGATCTCATTTAGGGGAGTGCAGAATAGGGACCACGGGTTGTTACAAATGTGGATAAGAGGGACATTTGATCAGAAATTGCCCTAATGTAATGCCTAGTGGCAGAACTGAGAACAGAGCCCCAGTCCAGGGACAGAGTAGTAGAGGCCAAGTGCAGAGCAGAGGGAATACTTCATTTAGAGGACCCAATATATTAGGCCAATCTAGTGGAGTAGCTGGTCAAGGTGGGGGCTTAGGAGGACAGCCGGGGAGACCTCGTACCTAGGCCAGGGTGTTCGCAGTGACGCAGCAGGAGGCGGAGGCGACACCAGATGTAGTTGTAGGTACACTGTTAGTATTTAATCGAGATGCTCATGTATTGATTAATCCTGGAGCTACCCACTCTTTTGTATCTATGAGATTTGTAACGATTATAGGCATAGTGCCTCAATTATTAGAGGATAGTATAGCTATATCGCTTTCTATCGGGGATGTTATGGTGGTTGATAAAGTGTATAGGAATAGTGGTAGTAGTATTAAGGGTCAAGAGTTTTAGCAGATCTGATTCTCTTAGATATTAAGGATTTTTATGTGATTCTAGCAATAGATTGGTTGTCCATTTATCGGGCCACAGTCGATTATTTCAAGAAGGAGGTTCGGTTATGTAAGTCAAGGGAATCTGAGGTCAGTTTCTATGGGACTTTGAGAATTCTTCCCACCAGTATCATATCAGCAGTTAAAGCGAGGAAGCTGCTGAATAAATTATGTCAAGGTTGTATATACCATTGAGGCCAGAGATGGAGGTACGAAATTGAAACATATCCCAGTAGTTAGAGAATTTTCAGATGTGGTCCTAGATGATTTACCAAGATTGTCGCTGGATAGAGAGGTGGAATTCAAAATAGAACTAATCCCTGGTATGAAACCAATATATAAGGCACCCTACAGAATGGCTCCTTCCGAATTAAAAGTGCAGATGGAGAAGTTAGTGAATAAGGGCTTTATCCAGTCGAGTACGTCCCCATTGGGAGCGCCGATATTATTTGTAAAAAAGAAATATGAAAGTATGTGATTGTGTATTGATTACCGAGAACTTAATAAGGTAGCAGTACTCAATCAGTACCCACTTTCAAGGATCGATGATTTATTTGATCAGTTGCAGGGAGTCAGAGTATTATCTAAGATAGATCTGAGGTCTGGTTATCATCAACTGAAGATACGGGAAGAAGATGTTCTTAAGACTGCCTTCAGGACTCGTTACGGGAATTATGAATTTTTAGTTATGCCTTTTGGGTTGACAAATGCCCCAACTGCATTTATGGATCTGATGAACCGGATATTCAAGCCATTTTTGGATCAGTTTGTGGTGGTATTTATTGATGACATATTGATCTATTCATGTAGCAAGGAGGTGCATGTAGAGCATTTGAGGGCAGTTCTACAGACTTTAAGAGAACATCGATCATATGCCAAGCTTAGCAAGTGCGAATTTTAGTTGGATAAGGTTACATTCTTGGGGCACGTTATCTCGGTAGACAGGGTGTCAGTGGATCCTCAGAAGATCGAGGCTATACTGAATGGAAGCAGCCCATAAACGTGATAGAGGTTCGTAGTTTTCTGAGTTTGGTTGGATACTATTAAAAATTTATGGAAGGGTTTTCTAAGATATCCACCCCGCTGACTAAGCTAACTAGGAAAGAAGAGAAATTTGTGTGCTCAGAAGTTTGCCAACAAAGTTTTGATGAGTTTAAAAGGAGATTAACCTCAGCCCTAGTACTTACACTTCCGTCGGGGAATGATGAGTTCATCGTATATTGTGATGCCTCCAAGCAAGGTCTAGGTTGTGTTTTGATGTAGAATGAAAATATGATAGCTTATGCTTCGAGACAACTGACGAGGCATGAACAGAATTACCCTACATATGACCTAGAGCTAGCTACAGTAGTTTTTGCCCTGAGGATCTGGAGACATTATTTATACGAAATTCCTTACAAGATATTTACAAATCATATGAGCCTGCAGTATCTGCTTGAATTAATAAAAGATTATGAGTGCATTATTGAGTACCATCCAGGAAAAGCGAATGTGGTGGCAGATGCTTTTAATAGGAAGGCCATGGGTTCAGTGGCTCACTTAAAGGCCTCTCGTTTATCGATGTTATTAGAATTGGGGTATTTAGGTATGAAGCTAGAACTATTAGAGTTAGGAGCATTGCTAGCTACATTTCAAGTTAGGCCGAGACTTATTGATCAGATTAAAGAGCTATAGGTTCAAGATTCTCTAATAATTAGATTGAAGAATAAGATTATGAAGGGACAACAGAAAGATTTTACAGTAGCTAAGGATGGTACAGTAATGTTGGGATAAAGATTATGTGTTATAGATGTGGAAGAAATAAAAAAAGGAGATTATAGAAAAAGCTCATTCATCAGCCTATGCCATGCATCTAAGGAGCATCAAGATGTACCAGACCCTGAGGCAGTATTACTGGTGGAAGGGTATGAAGAGACACATAGCTGAATTTGTCTCCAAATGCCTAGTATGCCAACAGGTGAAAGCAGAGCATCAGAAATCTGCAGGCCTCATACAACCACTCCCAATTCTAGAATGGAAGTGGGAGCGCATTACTATGGATTTTGTAGTAGGGTTTTTGTGTAGCTAGAAGGGGCATGACGTTATATAAGTGATTGTAGACCGATTAAAGAAGTCCGCCCATTTTCTACCCATCAAGAGTAATTATACCTTAGAGAAGTTGGCCCAATTATATATAGATGAGATCGTGTGGCTTCATGGAACTTTAGTATCCATAGTTTCATACCGAGATCCACGGTTCACTTCTCGATTTTGGCCCAGCTTATAGAAGGACTAGGCACTAAACTGAATTTTAGCATAGCTTTTCACCCACAGACCGACGGACAATTAGAACGGGTGATTAAGATATTAGAAGATATATTTAAAGCTTGTGTAATGGAGTTTAAGGGAAGTTGGGATAACCATTTACCGTTAATGGAGTTCACCTATAATAAATAACAGTTATCAATCGAGCATTGGAATGGCACCATATGAGGCATTATATGGGAGGAAGTGTAGAACTCCAGTTTTCTGGGATGAGGTAGGTGAGAGGAAGCTTCTAGGTCCTAAGATTGTCCATGTCACCTTAGAGAAAATCCAGATTATAAGATAGAGGTTGAAGATAGCTAATGATAGGCAGAAAAGCTACGCAGAAAATTGAAGAAAGAACTTAAAATTTGAAGTCGGGGATAAGGTATTCCTGAAGATCTCACCTTGTAGGCAGTGCTATGCTTTGGGAAGCGAGGAAAGCTGAGCCCTAGGTATATTGGGCCGTACGAAATTACAGAGAAGGTTGGCGAAGTAGCATACCCCCTACAATTACCAGAAAATTTGGCTAGGATTTATAATGTGTTCCACGTTTCCATACTTTGCAAGTATATAACAGATCCATCACATATCTTACAAGAGTAGCCTATGGAATTGAGGGAAAATCTAGTGTACGAGGAGGAACCAATGTAGATTCTCGATTGAAAAGAACAGGTGCTTCGTAATAAGCGCATTCCTCTAGTAAAAGTGTTATGGACTAATCATGGAATAGAGGAAGTCACGTGGGAACGTGAGGACCAGATGATGGCACAACATCCCCACCTTTTTTAGATAGGTATGATTTAAAATTTCGAGGACGAAATTTTTTTTAAGGAGGGGTAAAATTGTAATGCCTAGTTCTCATGAATAGTTAAATACCTAAAATTTTGGTATTTGACAATTAGGGAACCGTGGAAGTTTCAGATTTCAACCCTTCTTGGAACAATTTTTTTAAGTATTTACGCGAGTCGTAATAGACCCAATTAAGAAATTTCATAGTCAAATTGGGTGTTAGATGCTCACCGAATATTTTTGAAATTTTTCGGCTGACTAAGTAATAAATATTCAATATTTTGACTAAGTAGTAAAAATTCAATATTTTGACTAAGTAGTAAAAATTCAATATTTGTGCCAATAATTTTTAGTGTAAGCATCACACCCTAAGCAAGCTATTTTTGTTGGATAAGTATGTATATTTTAAGACATATAGACCAATCAAATTAGGATAATTGCATATATTAGTCCATTATATTATATTTTATTAGTTATTAGTAATATTTATTAAATTATTGGCCACCAATAAAAGGCTTTTTAATTTGAGGATTAAATGGCAATTAGGCATGCCTTAGAGAGCCATTATGCAATTTTTTGGTTTATATATAAAGGCCAAGTATTTTTTTTTCAAGAATTGTTAAGAAAAAAGAAAAAAAAAAGAAAACAAAGAGAGAGAGAGAGTTTTGAAAATGAAGAGGGGAAGGAGATGAACAGTGATCCCATGAAGTTTCTAAGCCAAATCAAGGAATCCACACCAAATTCAAGTTGTTTCCAAGTGCCTAAGCAAGATTCAAGGGTGGATTAAGGGTAAATTTGCTTAAAAATGTGAGAATTCCAAATCCTAGAATAGTAAATTAGGGATTTTGTATAATTAGACTTCAATTGATTAAATTTAGGGCATTAGAATGAATTTGGGGAGTAGATAAGACCATAGATAAAAAGAAATTTAAAAAATGGTAAAAATCTCATTTGGGTCATTTTGTGGTTTTTAGTGGTACAAGTGCAATTAGTTAAAATTGAGGGTTAAGAATGAATTTTAGAACCCTTAAGGTGAGTTTTGATGGGTGGAAATCAAAGTTAAGATATGGGACATAATGGTTATTTATAATAAAGATTAGGGGTAATTATGTCCAAAGAAAATTATAAGGGATTATGAACAAAAAAATGGTAGTTTGTGCATAAATTGAGATAGTTGGGGAAAGATTATAAATTTAGAAAGGAATTTTGGGTGGTGGCCGAAAATGTATACTATGGGTATTTTGATAATTTTGCCATTTTAAGGAGGGCTAAAGAGTAATTTATACTTTGTAGGTGTCGAAGGGCGAAACTGGTGAAAGGACAAGTCCGAAAAAGAAATTTTAGCGAAGGACAGTTGGTGAGTGGGAAAGCGATTAAAAAAAATTAAATGCAATTTATTTTAAATTATTAGTATTTATGTACTTTCTAATTTAAATGTCACTGTTTCAGGCAATTTACTTAAGTTACGTGATTTTTAAGAATTAAAGAAAGCATAGTGATATTCTATTTGATATTTTTGAGATAGTGAGAATTGAAAATTTATCATTTGAAAATACCGTAAAAATTTTAGAATTACAGTTCAGTATTTTCTACAGTTTAGAAATTTATTTTTCAGCAGTAAGAAACAGTTTTTAGAATATTATTAGTTTTCAAATGCTAGTGGTACCCCATTTATCAGTTATCAGCTATCAGATTTAGATCCCTATTGGGATAGTATAGACCCAGCCAGTACACCCTGTATGCGTGGGCAGGTTAGTCAATTGGGTTGAGTACTGCTAATTCCAGAGAGTCAGGGTGTCGAGTCTTGTAGTCGCTTATGCTACGGGGTATTGTCTCACTATATTTCTACGATGTATATTTCGCCATATAGACAGTGAGATGTCTAAGATATATCAGTTTATCAGATTGGTCACAGTGGTTGTTGCTAGCGGAGACCGCCCTGTGATCGACTCATTTTGTCAGCTACGTCGACGAGTGAGTCCAGCATTAGGGTAGCCATTGGTGCTTTTTAGACAGACTAGAACCGAACAAAAGTTTTAAACAATTGTATAAAATATGTAGTTTTTTTAAAGAAAGTAAAATGTTTGCTAATAATGTTTACAGATTTCAGCAGTAGCCTATTAAGTCTTAAAATTCTTATATAAAGAAAATCGCTCGGGAGAGTTTTACCTGTATTCGAGATTTAGAAACGATTAAGAAAACTTTTCAGTACTTTTTAGAATTTTTAGTTTTCACAATTATTCAGATTTCACACTCACTCATTGAATTTATCAACTCACTATTTATTTTTGGTGTTTCTATTTTTTTCCCCCAGATACAGCCAATAGCGTTCAGCCTACAGTTTCTCTTATAGATTAGTAGTGGGCTAGCCCTACGACGATCTCCTATGCATGTACAGAGTTATATGTATACATTTAGTGCATATATATGTATCATATTTAGTTTTGCGTTGTATAGCATGCATAAAAGATTTTGGAATTAAGATACATATTTATGCTTTTTTGAAATGGTTGGTTTTCCTGCTATGAATGTCTGTTGGAGTATGATCAAGAATGCATGTGTTGATTGATTTGGGTAGGGACGGGAGGTCCCCTTTATTGCTAAGAGATGTGAGAAATATTTGAAGTGTATTTTTTGCAAGTTTATGAAATATAAATTTTAAAAAAAATAGGAAAAACTATGTCCGTTTTAATCCAAGAATTTTAGCAAAAAAACTAAAATTCCGTGTTTATAAGAATATATCTAAAAGAAAATTAAGAGAAATTTTAGGGTTCGCCTCATGAAAATTTTCAAGGTTGATAGTGGACTTTGGAAAGTGTTCCGTTGAAGTGTCGAAAGGGCCTGTCTAGGTCCACATTGTAAGATTCTAGATCGAGTTCTATCAGTATGACTGTTTAAAGGGTTAGGATTTCTCTCATGGAGTTGAAAAACAATTAAGCACTCAAGAAAAAATTAATATTAAAGACAGATATACAAACTAACATTGATCCAAAGATAGGAAAATTAATTATTTAGAAATCAATTATTCTTAATATACGCCAGCTTTAGAACTTCAATTGGCTTGTGAGAATAATATAAATATAATTTGGTGAGAAAACTACTTTACAAAATATTTATTTTCTAAAATTGAATGAAGACTTTATTAAATTGAATTGATTCTTCTTTTTTTTCTATATTTTTTTAATTTTTTTTGTGGTATTTTTCTTTTTTTTAAAGATTGTTTTTGTATTTTTGAAGAATACATAAAGCATTATAAAGGTTTCTCACCAATTATATTATACACAAATGCAACCAATTTATTCTTAAATTTAAATAATATCATTCTAAACAAAAATTAATCAATTCAAAAGATCAATAAAGGTTCATAAGTTATTTTCTCAACCTTTTCACTTACTCACAAAAAATATGTGAGATTAGAAAAATATATATTTAAACATGGGAATTCTCACAAAAAACAATTTAAATTTTTTTTTCCAAAGTACCAAAACAACCTGGTAAAGCAATAAAAGCATCTGCATTGTAAAGTATTTTAGCTATACGTTCATGCATAGATGAGACTCGTAATTCTTCTCCAATTATTTTTCCAGTCAAGTGTCCCATGGCTAAAGCTATAGGAATAATACCTAAAACTTGACTTTCTCCTAAATGTGTAGCTGTTGACACACACCCCATTAACCTAATGCTACCCTCTCCATAAATCAAATGATTTTTTCTTGCAGCTAATGCATTTCCTTGATTGTTTGCTACTTCTACAAACACTTTATTCCCCCTAGGACTAGATCCACAAAATACACATATATTTCAAAATTATTGAACTGAGGTTTCCTCTATATCTACATTCACCTTTATCTCAATATATGAAAAAAAAAAATGAGGTGATGTATTTATAAAGTACCAAATGATAACAATGATTATGGTAACCCGCCAGTATGTCAAAAGTGAGTTAAAAATAAAATACAAAAATTTAAACATAATGACCCACATGCATTCTTGAACAAAAAGATTTAAATTTAAGACATCTACATGAGTAGCTATACTATTCATAAAATAAAACAAAATAAAATAAATTTTTGAATTTAAAACACATGTATTTACAAGTAGTTGTGATTGTGGCTCACATCTTCCTCTGGTTTTACGTCCAGTAACAGTTTAAACGCCCTCTATGGGTCGGGGATAGGCTTCCCATACAATTTTCTTATAAATTGGTAAACAGGGTCTTTTAGAATCAGATTCTCAAGACTATACCATTGATGTTCATTTTTGAATTTGTTCTATAAATCGAGAAGTTCACATTGCACGAGCCCACATAGATACATCTCAAGAGTCAACGAATATCATCCAAAGACTCCTTACTCAGTCCATCCTTAATGAACTTAATTTTCTCTTCTCGATTTCTAGATGCAAATCCTAAAGAACGACAACTCCGGTTATAATTCCATTGAGCACATTTATGACAAACTTGTAACCTCTTTGCTCGTCGCCTTTTGGCATAAGAGCTTCTTCCAAGACTAGGCATATGAGAAAAAAAATCATTTGTAAACTCACCAGATAATCGAACCTTGGTTTCAATTAACCAACGAAGGTCTACAGGGATATTACTCAACATCAATTACCTTAGTCTTTCACACCGTGCTTTGTAAATCTTAAGTAGAGCATTTTGAGGCAATGAAGGAAAATATTTTTTAAGGTTGGCAAGAATGCGATCCATTTTAAAAGAAAGAAAAGAGATGAATGCACAGTTTGAGGGACAGTTTTTAGGGAATTAAGAAACCGACTTTAATAGTCATGGAGTACCATATTCGCCATTTGACCGGAAAATGAAATCACACTAAAAAAAAAGAAGAAAATAAAGTAAAATAAAATGTAAAAGAAAATACAAGCAAAACTAAAAAGTCAGAAAGTAAAATATAGACAAAATAAAAAATATGGTACAGATAGATTGAACCTGATCAAGCATGATAGACAGGATCCACAAGAGGGATCTCGTCTAGGTACATAGAGTGGTCTACCTTTTTCACATAGCTTTTCAGTCGCTGTCCATTTACTTTGAAAGTTCGCCCATCAGTGGGGTCCTCGATTTTGACAGCACCATTAGAAAAAATGTGCCTTATTATAAATGGACTAGTTCATCGAGATCTCAACTCTCCAAGGTGCAAATACAATCGAGAATCATAAAGATAGACCCGTTGATTTGGCTCAAAGTGTTTTCTTGAGATCTGTTTGTCATGAGCTGCTTTCATTTTAGCTTTGTAAATTCCAGAGTTGTCATAAGCATTATTTCATAGCTCTTCTATTTCTGACAATTGTAACTTTCTCTGGAGACCTGCAGCATTCAAATCAAAGTTAAGGGCTTTAACAGCCCAATAAGTTTTATGCTCTAGCTCAACAGGTAAATGGAAAGCTTTCCCGTAAGCAAGCTGGTATTAGGGCATTCCTAAGATGGTTTTGTATGTAGTGCGATATGCCCGTAATGGATCTGAAAGGCGTAGAGATCAATCTTTGTAATTTAGGTTAACCGTCTTTTCTAAAATCTGTTTAACCTCTCTATTTGCTAGTTTGGCTTGTCCATTTGTCTGTAGATGGTATACAGTGGAGACTTTGTGAAGTACACCATACCTGCGCATCAAAGCTTCAAAAGAATGATTACAAAAATGTGTTCCTTGGTCACTAATGACAACATGTGGCGTAATGTACCTAGATAACACATTTGCTTTTAAGAATTTTACCACAGTTGGCAATGAGTGTTCGGAATGCCTTATCACATTCTTGTGTCCATGTAAATTCTACATCTTTTAACAAAAGGTTATATAATGGTCTAGATATGGCAGAAATTTTTTGTATAAACCTTCTGTAAAAGTCAGCGTGTCCAAGAAAGGATCGGGCATCTTTTACCGTTTTGGGTGTAGACAATTTAGAGATTAATTTAATTTTGGCCTTGTCAACCTCTATCCCTCTTTCAGATACAATGTGGCCCAAAACGATTCTTAAAGATACTATGAAATGACATTTCTCCCAATTTAGAACAAGTCATTTTTCTTCACACCTACTCAAAATAGCTTTCAAGTTAAGTAGGCATAAATTAAAAGAATTACCAAAAACAATCAAATCATCCATAAAACTTCTATGCATTTTTCAACCATATCAGAGAAAATACTCAACATATAACGCTAAAAAGTAGCTAATGCATTACATAATCCAAATGGCATTCTACGAAAAGTATAAGTACCAAAAGGGCATGTAAAAGTAGTTTTTTCTTAATCTTTTATAACTATCTCAATTTGGTAATATCCTAAATACCCATCAAGAAAGCAATAAAAAGGATGTCTAGCTATAAAAGGCAATGAAAAATAGTCTTTCCTAGTGGCTGTGTTTAATTTTCTATAATCAATGCACATTCGCCAACCACTTACCACCATAGTTGGAACATGTATCCCATTCTCATTTTTCACAACAGTAACCCCAGATTTCTTAGGAACTACTTAAGTTGGACTTACTCATTGACTATCAGAAATTAGATAGATTATACCTGCATCTAATAGTTTTAATACCTCTTTCTTCACTACTTCTTTCATTGTTGGGTTAAGTCTTCTTTGTGGGTCTCTACAAGGTTGGGTACCTTTCTCTAAATGAATTCTATGGGAGCATATCAATGGAGAAATACTTTTAATATCAGCTATGGTTCAACCTAGTGCAGACTTATATTCTTTTAACAATTTTATCAATTTTTCCTCTTGTTCAGCACTAAGTTAAGAAGAAATGATGATAGGAAAGGTATCACCTGGTCCCAAGAATGCGTGTTTCAAACCTTTAGGTAGTAGAGAAAGCTCAACTTGTGGTGTCTCGAGGTTTTATGGTTTTGGTTTCTCCCTCTCTCGTGGCAACTCTTCAAAGCGTGGTTGTCAAAATCGAGTTCTTTTATCCTGTGAGTCAAAAATATTAAACACATCAGTTGTTACATTAGGATAATACAATTCTTCAAAATCAAAATTAAGAAGGTTTTCAAGGAATCAGAGCCATGATTTTGATAAGCTTCCTCCGCTACAAGTGTGTCTATTATATATGAATAATAACATTCGTCTTCTTCTTGTGGTTGTTTGCCAATATTGAAAATGTTCACCTTAAGAGTCATATTCCCAAAAGATAATTTTATTAGACTATTTCTGCAATTAATAAGAGTGTTAGTAGTGGCAAGAAAAGGTTTCCCCAAAATAAGATGGATTTTTGATTTTATGTTAACAACAGAATGAGTATTTAAAACAAAAAAATCAACAGGGTAGTAAAATTTATCAATTTACAACAAAACATCATCTACTATCCCCCATGGTTTCTTGATTGATCGGTCAGTTAATTGTAGGACTACAGATGTAGGTTTAATCTCACCAAGTCCTAATTGTAAGTAAATAGAATAAGGTATTAAATTTACACTTTCTCCTAAGTCCAACAAAGCTTGACCAAACTCAGGTATCCCAATTTAGGAGGAGATTGTGGGATATGCTGGGTCTTTATACTTAGGTGATGTTTTTTGTTCAATCACTGCACTTACTTGTTCTGCCAAGCATGCAGTTTTCTTTACATTGTGCTTTCTTTTAATAGTGCATAGATTCTTGATGACTTTGGCATAAGTTGGAACCTGCTTAATCAAATCCAACAAGGGAAGATTAATCTTAACTTGTTTCAAATGTTCCAAAGTCTCACATTGAATTTTTGAATTTTTTCCAACCAGTCGAAGAGCTTGAGGAAAAGGTACTAGGATTGAAAACTTATTTTCGGGCTCTTTTCTCACTGTGGCCTCTTTTTTAAGGGGGGCGTCTTTACTACTCGTAGATGTGTTAATTTCAGAAGTAGGCCCACTTACAATCTTACCACTTCGAGTAGTAATGACATTGACTTCTTTGAGATTTTGAGTATTAGAAGTAAAAGCTTGTGCCATGAATTGTCCTTTTGGATTGGATTGAGGTTGAGATGGAAACTTACCTCACTCTTGTACAGTTAAGGCACTGGTCAGCTTTGTGATTTGACTCTTGATTTCTTTGTTTTCATCTATCACCTGCATAAGAAAATTTTTAAAATTTTGATTAGTCTTACTTTGTGCCTCCATAAATGCTTGTAATGTATCCTCTAAATGACTCCTGGCTGGTCGTGTATTATATTGAGGTGCAACATAAGACTTGGGTGCTTGTTGTTCTTGTTTTCAATTGCTGCTGGCTTGTTGGTCAGATTTTCAACTGAAGTTTGGGTGAATTCTCCAGCTAGGATTATAGGTTTCAGAGTAGGGAGAATAAGGCTTCTTGTACATCCCTAGGGCATTACATTATTCCTCATATATCCCTCTCATCTCACTATAAGTGGGGCAATCCTGAGCTAAGTGTTCCGCTCCTCTACAGACAAAACAGACATCGTGTGACTCAACCTTAGCAACTATGTGGGTGACCCTTCTATCTTTGACTTTCAAGGCCTCTAACTCCCTAGTTAAGACTTCTAATTAGGCTTTAAGGTTATCCTCTTCCCTGAGATGAAAAATTCCACTAGGTCGTGATCTATTTGTATTTTCAGTCATGATAGGTCCAGTCCATGTATAGGCTTTTTCGGCTAAGTCATTAAAGAATTCTTTGGCTTCTTCTGGATCTTTGTGAAGGAACTCCCTATTACACATCATCTCAATAAATTAGCACTATCTAATTGTGAGTCCCTCATAAAAATAGCTAATCAAGCGCTAATTTTTATATCCATGATAAGGGCACAGATTTAGCAACTCTTTAAACCTTTCCCATACTTGATATAAGGTTTCATTGTCTTTTTGGGAGAAGGGAGAAATTTGTCTTTTTAGGAAATTAGTTTTGTATTTATTAAAAAATACTTGGGTCATTTTTGTCCAAGTTCCTATAGACCTCGGCATCAAAGAGTATAGCCAACTCTTTACTTTGTCTTTCAAGGAAAAAGGGAAAACTTTAAGCCTAACAGTGTCTATGACTTTGGGTTGGCTATGGAAGGCGGCAATTACCTCTTCAAATTCCCTAATATGTACATAAGGATTTTCACTATCTAGACCATGAAAAGTGGGCAAAAGTTGTATCATTCTAGGTTTAAAATCCGAATGTGGTGTGTTAGGTGGAAATATAATGCATGATGGTATGGTTGTGCGAGTAGGATGCAAGTAAGCTTTTAGAGTCCTAACAGGGTTATCTTCGTGTTGGCTTATTGTGTTGGAATTACAATATGAACTAGATGGTAAATTCTCTTCCCTTACAAATTAAGATAATAGTTCTACTTCTATTTCTCTTACAAATCTTCCTTGTTTGTCTCTAAGTCGATGCATACATCCTAACAATTTTTTTTTTTTACTCTTTTTTTTTTTATGAAAGAAATGCTCAAGAAAAATTAAGAAGTGAAATAAAACACAACAAGAAATAGAAATGAGTTATGTGGTAAGACCAACCATAAAATATAAATACAATAAATGAACAAAAGATAATAAACTGTAAAGTACGATAAAAAATATACAATAAGTAAATAAAATAAAAGAAAGTGCAATAAATAAAGGAAAATAAAAAGCAAAGTAAAATAAATAAATAAAAGGAAAAAAATAAAGTACAATAAATTAAAACAAAAGCTAGAATAAGTAAATAAATAAAAAGTTAGGCGATAGAACTGACTATTAAAATAAATAAAATACAACATATTAAATAAAGAAAATAAAGTACAATAATTAAATAAAAGAAAATAAAAATAAAGTACAATAAATAAAGTGTAATAAATAAATAAATAAAGTACAATAAATAAACTAAAGTGCAATAAATAAATAAAAATAAATTAAGTTAGGCGGTAGAACCAGCCATTAAAATAAATAAACAAGTGCAATAAAAAATTAAAGTGCGATAATAAATAAAAGAAAATAAAGTGCGATAAATAAATAAAAGAAAATGAACTAAGTTAGGCGGTAAAACCAGTCATTAAGATAATATAAAATATAACAAGTTAGCTAAAGAAAACAAAATAAATTATGTGGTAGAACCAATTATGAACAATAAAATAAATTACAACAAAAGAAATAAAACTAAGATTTTATAAAGAAAAAAATTGTACAAAGTTACCGCTTTAGTATTGATAAACGCAACCAACTTTCGCCTAGTGTGCCTCCTCGGCAACAACGCCAAATTTTATTTACGCTAAAAATAATGCGGCTATCGCAATATAAATTGAAGTGTCAATCCCACGAGGAAGCTTTTAGCAAAATAGGTTGGTGAAGTAAAAATATTAAAGCAGTAACAAGGAGAAAATTAACTAATTTGTTTAAGTGGATGAGATAGATTTGTCTATAAATTGAGAAAAATGTCTAATGATGATTTAAACAAGACTTTGAGAATCACAATTATGCTTTATAAATTTACTCTACACTTTGATTCAATATTTATAACTTAATTGACAGTTTTACATCTAAACAATCAATCGGAAGATATGTAAAATATAGCACATTTGATAACACATGCATTTGATATGACTAAACTCCATTGCAAATATTAACACTAATCATGTTTATTTATACAAGTTATATAAGATCGACAATATATCATCTTGACAATATTGCTGTAAAAGATCAACTTGAATATCAAACATTTATTGTCTTTACATGTTATCCAAGATCGACAATATTGTAGTAAAAGATTAACATATAAAATAATGTAACCAATAACAATTATAATTCAACACGAATCACATAAGAAAAGTATGACTGAACATATATGAGACATAAGAATTATAACCTCTGGATTATAGAAAATAAAATAGATAAGAGTTTAATCAAAACTAAACTTACAAATATTTGTAGCTCTTGACAATGAATTAAAGTATAGAAGTAGATTTATTACACATAAAAGTTCATTTCTTAGCCTTGCCAAGAACTCTAGCCTAGATTATAATGCATGTTAATGAGAAGAAAAATAAGAGAGAATTATCTAATGTTGAAAACATCTTAACAGTGTCCTTATATAGGCAATGAATGAAAATATGTCATGTGTGACATCAATCTTCAATAATTTAGGCCAACAACTCGTTCACACACTTGCAGCACATTTTTGATAATGTAAATGACTGATGTAGCCTTTATGGCCGACATAAAAGTTGTATAATTTTATCTCTTGTTTCCATAGGCACTAGATTCATGCAAATTAGATGAATATCCAATGCGATATGAGCAAAATTCCAAACATACATCAGATTTCGGCTAACAACCCTTTTACCCCACTTGCAATGCAATTTGATCCATGATAACGGCTGATTTGGACTTTACCATCAACATAAGAGTTGTTTATAATTAAGTTAATATTTCATATCTTCAAGAATTATATCATTGAGTACGTATTTTGTGAGATACGGTCCAAAGACGTGAGTTGGGTCAAGCTGAGCAAAAGTTGTAGTCCGATTCTATTGTATCTCAATTTTTGGCCCATAACATGTTGGATTTGGATTTTCAACTATTCTTCAAGTTTGTGTAAGATTGAGTCATGTTGCTCTAAGTTCAATAATTTCTTCATTTTGATTTCTACATTGAGAGTTATGTCTATTTTACCTAAACCTATACAAATAACATTCATTGATCACAATTTAAGGATAACACTTTATTTTAAACTAAAAGTACAAAAATGCTAAAATTAGTGACATTAAATGGTGGCTGAATCTCTTAATAAATATTTATTTTCATGTATTCATCACCAATTTTACCGTATCTCAAGTTAAAATAGACGGGAACTATTAACTAATAAGGGTGTCAATAAAATTTTTAAAAACATTAGGGCCTGCATGTCTCTTTTCTGAAACTTTGGGGTCCATAAATCTTTTTTCTAAAATAAGTTAAATTAAAAAATTTAAAAATTGAAACAAAAATTAATTTAATTTATATCAACATTTTTATTAAAATAAAAAACCAATAATACGGTGACAAGTGTTATTTATAATTCATTACAAAATAATACGTGTCAGCTTATTTTGTTGTTGTTATCAAAGAAAACATAAACTAATTATTTTACAACATGTGTAACTTATAATTTTCTTTTTAAGGATAAATATACAATTTTCCCATTTTGACTATTTCAAGAAATAGAATCCGTCGTCTGACATGGGTCTTTTTTACCCTTTTTAACACAACAGAGAGGATAATCCCTTTTTTAAAAACCTTAAGGGTCTAGGTGCCCTTTTTTTAATTTTTAATTTTATAATAAATAAAATATAACTACAAATGGGAATAATTACATTAAAAAAAAGATGACTAAAATAACGGATTATTTTACAATAATAAAATTATTTGTGTCAAATGTAAATAAAAAAAATTAAATTTAAATAACGCATTTAAAAACGAATGTCAATTTGAATTCTTGATTCAAATAATTGTGCAAATTGAATGTGAATATTTAAAATCTAGTTATATCTTACTTGTATTTGATATATAGTTTTGTGCGCATATTCATTTTTCCACCATCCGACATTGGCGGTACTATGAGAGCAGTGTCCAACTATTCTTTATTTATTTATTTTTATTATATTTGAATTATAAAAAAATGATAAATTGTCAGACATGTCAAATTTGTATCTCCAATTTAATAATCTTGTGAAATTCACATTTTAATATTCTAATTGGCCAATTAATTTATGATACAATACTATTTGAATAATTAAATTGAGTCAATTCATTTGATACATGAATTTATTTAGGAATTAACCAAATTTTGGTTGAGAAAAAAGAACACAATTATCAAATCGATCGAATTCGTGTCAACTATTTAATAATTATGTCAAATTTGTGTTTGAGCATTCCTATTTGCCAATTTGTTTAATCAAATTAGGCTAATTCTTTTAAGACACGAATTCAATTATGAAACATTAGAGTGTAAATTATTTAAATTCATTTAACATATAATTTATTTGATAATTTAAAAATATATTTTTTTTTATCATTTTAAAATAATAATTATATATAAGAATTGAATCATGTAACCGAATTGAATCGTGTTTATCATGCAAACAAATCAAATCATGTGTATTCATATAAAAGAATCCAATATGGACTATTCGTAAAATATATCTAATTGTTTCATTTCATGAAATTCATTTATTAAATTAATCAAATTTGTATCTGGCTGTCTAATTCGTTTACTTTAACAAATTATGTGAGTGGATTCAAATTCCAAACCTATTGATCCACTCAAGAGCGTTTTTCTAATTAAACTAATACTCATAAAAAGATGTTTGCACTTGTTTGTATTTTATGTCAATATTTTTTAATTCATCATCAAATTAATTATTTATTATCAATATATGTTATAAACTCTATATCAAGATACTTTTCTTGTAATATTCTAAATAAAAATAAATAAATATTTATTTTTTATACTAAATTATTGTTGTTCTATGGCATGATCATGTATGTACTAGGTAAATGTTTTTATATTAGATGATCTTTAATAAGTTTTGAGTATTAGTGGGCATTCTTATTATTTGACATACGTTAAGGGGGGCATATATATATACCATTGCAAGTTGTTGGCATTTTTTTGTTATCACACAATGACCGATAATGACGATGTCTACATTATTTAATTGTTCATTGTAGATGTTGACACTAAACACTTAATTATTGATTGTAGACACTAAACATTTTATTGTTGATTATTGACACTACACACTTTATCGAAGTTATCACATGCACACCAACTTTTTTTGTTTTTTCATATACCAAATTTTTCATTACTTTACACACAATACTACTTAAGCTCAATATTTAACTTTTTTATTGCAAAACCAAGATAAATTAGTTCATTTATAACCTATAAATAGTTATTCTTTGGTTGACAATTGAAACCTCACTTAATTTCTCTAATCAATTATTTATGATCCCACCATCATTTATTCTTGTCAATTATGCATAGGAATTCAAGCCAGTTATAAAAAAAATCAACTTTATCAGTTGCCACTCAGACGTAACACTCTCTCATTCTCTCAATTTTTATTAACAAGGATGTCTTTAGTAGCATTCTTACTTCAATAGCATACTAGCTCCAGTCTTAATAGAATTGGAGTTGAAAATAATGACATTTATTAGAATTAACATTGAAACTATATAATTTAATGGAATTGGACTTGAAATTTAAATTATAATATTTAATAAATTTAAAATTAGGATGATAACATTTAATAAAATTCGAATTGAAATTGGAATTAGCATTAAAATTATAAAATCTAATGTCAATTAAATTAGAATTTGAATTATCAAATTTAATTGAATTAGAATTGAGATTTGATATATAAAATTTAAGGGAATTAGAATTGAGATTAAAAAATTTAATGAAATCGAAATTCAAATTAAAATATTTAATAGAATTTGAATTACAAAATTTAATGTAATTCGAATTGAAATTGGTATTATAAAATTTAATAAAACTGAGATTTGAAATTAAAAAATTTAGAATTGTAATAGTACAACACATGCAAATATAATTGAAATATGAAATTGGTTATAAAAGTTATTACATAAATTGTTAATTTTTTAATTCACTTTAATATTAAAAATATAATTTAATTTAATCAAAATTTTAATTCACTTAATTCAACTCAATTATAATTAAATGGAAAATTAGAAAAAGGATTCAGTTAATCCAATTAACTCAATATATGAAGTCCATGTATGTTTTCAAAATAAAACTCTATTAAATATTTGTTGTTTAAATGTCTTAAAAATGAAAAAATGAAACACCAAAAAACAAATCCGAAGCTCAATTAAAATTTAACCTCATATCAAAAAATCCAATTAAAACATAAAGCCTAAAATATAAATATATCAAAAAAAAGTAAAAAAAAAGCTCACAAATAACCCAACCCAATTTCCAAACCAACTCAAGAGAGAGGGAGAAATTCGACCTAGCCCATATTTGTTTTCTCAAATTTTTCCTAACTTGACTCTTCCCGAACCGAGTTCGGGTTAGGACATAAAAACATTTCTCAATTGAGATGAATTTCTCCTCATTGGAAATTGGAATAGATCGAGTCATCCAGAACCCTACTCATTCCTAAAATTGCACACACCTATCAAGATTCGTTTCTAGATTGATAGAGTACCAATTATAGAGGTATGTTCATTTATAGTTTTATTTTTATTCTACACTGATTAAATTGTTTTTAGAATCATTAAAGCATGATTAGATTGTTTTTTAAATTAACATATGGTATGGGAGCGAGATTATATAGCTTCTACCTTGTTTTGAAAACTCCAAAAAAAACTTGATAAAAGTGCCAAATTCAATTTTTTTTAATTTGAAGTTCCATATTTATGACTTTTTAATGAAAACTAAATTTAGAAATCATTAGAAAATTTAATTTCTAATGTTTTTGTGATTTGAAACATCAAATTTGTTGTCAAGAGAGCCAAGAAATAGTTGGGTTTTGAACTTGTTTCTAGACTACATGTTGTAGGTCTGCCATCGGATCTCATGACCCAGCTAAAGGTAGAAAACAATGCTAGACTACATGTTGTCTGCTTCATAAGCCAATTTAGCAGAAATGTTGTCCGACCGATACCCTAGGAATAATGACATGCCAAATTTTCATACA
Source organism: Ailanthus altissimus (assembly GCA_946807835.1). Lineage (NCBI taxonomy): Eukaryota > Viridiplantae > Streptophyta > Magnoliopsida > Sapindales > Simaroubaceae > Ailanthus > Ailanthus altissimus. The sequence goes on from OX327689.1 coordinate 6,374,994, forward strand.
GCCCTTTCAAGTTTTTATAAATTCTATTTTGGGCACATCAAACCCTCCAACTTTGGATAATTATAGATTGACCACAAAATTTTAAAATTTTACAAATAAACCCTATAATATTGTCTATTTTCATTTAGCCTCGCATATTTTGAATAATTATAATTTTGACTATAAAACTTTGAAATCCTTATTTTTCTATTTCTTGCTCATGTGAAATTTGTTCATGAGTTACATGCTACATTTTTCCGTATGAATATTGGGTCATGGCTTCAAGTCGAAAACTCTCTTATTATTCTATCATAAAATGTCATCCCATCATGTGTAAGTGAGAGATGTTAGACTTAATAAGTTCACCCATAATGGATTGACTCTAACTAAATCCATGTAGCTACTGCCACTTGGGTAGTTATATAGTTGAAGAGATGAGAAGTTATTGAATCCACTACATCGTGTTCTTACCAAATGGGTTGTTTCTATTTTTCCTAGAGTAAAAAAAAATAACAGTTATACATAGAAAGGCAGAGAATTAAACAGAAACAATATTAAAAAAAATTAGAACATGAAATTCTTTTTCTTAGAATATAGTAGGTTCTTAAAACGTGATGAGAGAGAACTTTTAATTTGGTGATCGCTCTCCGACCAAAAAGGCAGTAAACAATTTTGTCAGATCTGATTTCTTCCACAACAACATCTGGGTATGCTATTTATATTGATTTATGCATAATTTAATAATAACTCTCTTTAAAATTATTGTGCTTCAATTTAACTTCTCAAATACAACAATAAAAATGTTTTATAAACACTTTTGACCTTTTTTTTTAATTTTATAACTTTTAATTTGATAAAATGCCTGTATAAAAGCATGAAAATTATATAATATCAATCTACAAACTATATTTATCAAACTCATTTTACCTTTGCTTTATAGCTAATATTTTTATCTCATAACTCAACCTTGAGGTCAATAAAGCTATATATTTATCCTAATAACATCATCCGGCCTCTATGATGCCTCTAGAAATTTTAATAGGCTTGTAGCTAAGGCTAATGGAAGTGTCACAAAAGTAAAATTCCTCATTCTCTTAGGCATAATTGCACATGCACAAATATTCCCCAATCAAAAACATATACATAACCAGTAGTACCACTAGATGAAGTCATACCTTGTATATTGGGTCACAATATCTCCAAAACTGCAAATTCATCTACCCTGAATCTTACTCTTTCTTCATTCCAAATGAAGCATAATACATGTATCATAGCCAACTTTAATCGTGCTTTTATACAAATTTCCAAAGTTCCTCTCTCAACTTTTTCAAAGTATATCTTGTGAGTGTAGGGTTCCAATATTCTCAGTGTAATATGCATCAGTCTCCATAGCAGTAGAGACAGCTAAAAAATTTATATATTAAATTTACACAATATTTAATAAAATAACAGAAAATATCATTTTAGTTTCTAATTATGGATATATACTAATTTAATCCTACTTTTTTAATATATATCAAGTTAATCCTTGTAGAGACAGTTGATTAGAGATGAAAATGGTAATAAAAATTATCAAAAACGTCCCTACAAGAACTAATGGTATATATTAAAAACGTAAGGATTAAATTAATATATATTCATAAAACTATGAACCAAAATGACATTTTTCAATAAAAAGAGAAACAAAATGACAAAATAACAGAAGTTTTAGCAAATAAAAACAAGGGTAGAAATATTTCAATCACCAAAATAGTTTAGAAATCCACTTTCAAATTAAATTAGTAATTCAAAATTGAAGAATTTAATTTTTCCTTTAAAAACTTTCCTAAATTTTCAATATAACTGGCTGTATAAATCCATGTTTTGAGTAAACCTACTAAAATACTCTCCCGGTTATTTTCAATATGTTCGTTCGATTCCCATTGGTTATGCAAAAGATAATTAGTTGCAGATCTTCAATTGATAATATGATCATCTTAGATTTAAAATCTTTTTTGTGTGGAATTTGTCTTTGGTATCTTGTTTTAGTTTCTTTAATATTTTAAGTTCTTTATTGTACTTTGTTTCTTAATTTTAGTGAGTATTTATTTCATATTATTTAATTTTAATCAGTGTTTGTTTGGTTTCGGAGTTACATCTAGAAATTAATTGCTTGTGTTTAACGTGAGTTGATGCTATGTAAAGTTTTGTCTCGTTGTTTTCCACTTTGTTTCATGTTGACACAACTTCTTGTTTTATTCTACTTCTTTTCTTCTATTTTTTTTATAAAACATTTTCACAATTGTTATTACTCTCGGTTGGGAAAGATCACAAAATATTACACAACGAAAACAATTCTTTCTCTCACGTTGTGTATTAAAATGGGCAATATATCACCAAAATTAGCACAACAATATTACCACAAATATTAACCATCAATCAATCACAATGAACACCATATTTTTACGTGGAAAACTCAATTCGGGAAAACTCACGGGACCGTAGTCCGATATCAACACTTCCACTATACAATAATAATGGGATTACAACAATGTTATCTCTAGAATCACCACTAGAGGCTTACCACAACATCAAGAACATTAATCTTGACTCAACAACAATAAATCTAATAAATTCTCCTTAAATGTAAATTTGTTAGATAATACTAAATTAGAGGCTAAATCGAAAATCAAATCCGATAGAATTGTAGAGCAAGATGTTAGAAACTCACCTTCAAAATTTGAGCAAAATCGGAGCTCAAATTGATATCCAATCATCAAAGAAAAAACTAAAATTCTAAGTTTTCTCTTTTCTTCTTCCTCTTGTTCTTCTTTGTTTTTTTTTGTGAAATTGCTTCTTGACCAAAATCAACAAAACCGTACGGTGCATTTATGACAAATTTCAATCAACTCCCTTCATAGTTAATTACATAGAAACCCCTAAACCCACATGATATGGATCCCACCAACACTCTCTTGCTATATTCAGTTGCTAGAATTTGCGATTTCTGCCAGTTTTTGTTGTCTAATTGTTCTAGCACTCTTAATTAGTAATACAAATAATATTTTGATGCGTTGAAATATATCATAATTATAAATAAAAGAGCAAATATTTGTAAAAAACAAATTGAGAAAGAATAGGGCAAAAGCTTAGAACACATCCTTCTTTGTCTAATTGATTGTGAAAGCATTACCAAGAATGATGAGAGAAGGTTTATGTTTTTATTCTCCCAAACTTTTTATTCACTAAGGAACAGAGAGGAAAAGAAAATAGTAAATTGCAATGGAGCTAGTATACCTTAATTTATATGTTTAATTATATGAATTTCTCTTTATACAAATTTCAATTGATAAAGTAACTTATAAAAAGATTCTTTTCCTGTGATGGATTACATTTTTTTTTTTCGTCCATCTCCCACTCTTTTTTAAATAGATTAGATACTGTGAATTCAACCATATTCTAATTCTACCCAAACGGTGGAAATACGTTAGTCTCTTTTTGGTTGTGATGAAGTGCACTAAAGATTAATCTAGGAATTAATTGATTTAATGGTAAAGGTTTTGAAGTAGTTCAAGAGATAGGTAAGAGTCTTATTTGGACCAAATTAAGTTCGACCAGCGAGAGCATGCCACTTATTCACTTTCTTAAATTTAGAAAAGAACTATGGTGAAACAGAGCACATAAGATCTATTGGTGGGAAATTAGACTTGACTCTCAAATCTAATACCACTTGTTAAAAAATCAGTATTGCCTCTTAAATCTGATACTAATTAGATATTCATCTCAACCTTAACTCTAATACTAGAGGTTTTTATATATCCTAAAATTTTTTAGACTAGTATTTAGCATTTTAAAACTCTAAGTATATGTGGTAAATTTCGCTCATAAGTAAAATAAGAATAGAAAAAATTAAAACACATAATAGAGAAAATCAATCACAAAAGATACAAGAATATACGTGATTTAACAAAATGCTTACATTCATAATGTATCACAAGATCCTAACTTATTTTATTATTTGGTTCATAAATAATTTTTAGACATCATTAAATGAGCTATCCAAGGGATCTATCAGCACTTTGCCACACAACAACACTCAACTGCTTCTATAGAACTCTTTCGTGCACTCAGTGACATAGAGCTTTCTAATCTCTCTATTCGACACTCTCTTATATATCTTTAATACTTGAAAATCTACAGAGATTCCAAGAGTTTAAATAGGCTTCAAAACATTATTAGAAATTTTATTTCTTGTTAGAATAGAAGTCTAAGAAAAAGAAAAGTCTAAAATTGACTCAAACAAATCAAGTTGACACAAAAATGCATTTTCTCAAAAGTGGGCACTGCAATGCCAATGCGGTCACTAGGTCGGGGTCATGGTGCCAAAGCTTAAAAACAAGCCTTTTAGCGCGTTCTACACCTTCTTCACTTTCGGCTCTATATTTTCATCATTTTTTCATACGTCTAATGTTTTCGTGTCGACTCCTTATTAGTTTCAAGTTAAAATTAAGCTCAAACAAAACTTTGAGTCACCAAATTCTAACAAGATCATTCTCTTTAAAGTCAACAAAAATTTTCATAAAAGACTATCAGCAGGACCATTGACATGAAAGATAAATTTGGAAAACTTGGCACTAATCGGATGGCTAAGGAGCAATTCGGGGGAGGCCGCCCTTTCCCTCTAAATTCCACCTATAAAAATGAGAAGTGTTCTCATTTTCAATCATTAAAGAAAAATCACTTAAAGTTTGCACTTGTGTTAATAATTTAGTTGTAAAGGGCAGTGCATTTATATTTTCATTTTATAGAAGTTTTGAATTTAAATTTGGCATTTTTATGTAAAAAATAAAATCACTTAGAAATTGAAAACTTCAATAACATTCACATTACAGATTCTCTCAAATTTAATCAAATATTTCTTAAAAGTTTCTTTCAATTATTTTCTTCGCAGGTGCAAGGAGTTCGGTCCCCCTTTTGCGAGTACCCCATCTTTTCCTCATAAATTGACGGGGGATCTCTAAATAAAAAGGAGGACTCGATGGGAATTTGCGTGTAGAAGAGTTTGTCACAAGCGCTCCACTACCAAATGGGAGAAATAGTATATATGAAGCTTTTCTTCTTTTTAAGGTAAAGTATACAATCCAATAAAATTCAACTTTTATTCCATTTCCAATTTCACATCAGTTCCAATATTATTAATTCCGTGCTGCTAGCATTTTACAAATTGCAACGTGACTAAAATATATCACTTATTTCAGCACCAAAAGATACGAAAGACAATCAGTACTGCATCTTGACATGTTTATGATATAAATCACAATTAAATATTTGAAAGCGGCGGAAGAAATAAAAGAAAACGTGGCATATTATCAGAGATACAGAAACCTATATTCTTCCCGTGAGAAAATTCCTGCAAATCTTCTGCAAGTACTTTCTATCAGGTTCAGCCGTCTCCAATCCCAACTTCGCATTTTCAGCAAATTCTTTCTGTAAATCATCAAGCATAAGAAAACAATATATGAATACAGTGATGAAGCGAAAAAAATTGGAAATCATCCGAGAGATAAGTTTTAGAAGATCTGATTATCGAGTTAATAAATCACCTCTATAGAATTGTTCTTTAGCAGGCGATCAATGAGGCTATAGAGAATATCTTTCGTGGACTCAGGATGCCCCTGAATGCCAAGAATATGATCCCCGATGGTGAACATCTCGACACTTGTTTTGTCTGAAAATGCAATCACTTTGGCACCTAATGGAACTTCCCAAACTTCATCTTGATGACACTCAATTATCGAAAGAGATGATGGGATTTCACCCAAGTCATTCAGGAAGCTGCATGGTGCCAAATCCTTCACAATACTAACTCTCCTCAACCCAATATCCCACCCTGTATAAGATTTCCCAACTTTTCCACCCAGTGCCCTGCACAAAACCTGTGGAAAAAATAATAACCGTGGAATTGAACAAAAGAAGCATAACTTTTTTTCTTTTCATTTTTATTTTCTTCTTGAAATTCTACTCGTAAGTGGGATTTAAACCCCGAATGTCTTTTATCATCTTAAAAATTTGTACCGATTGAATCTATTAATATCCATATTGAAATCACAATTTGAAGATTATTTATTTATATTTTTTCATTTGAAAAGAATGATGGTTTGAAGTTTATAGAGAAGGAAAAATCGAAATTACCTGGTGACCGAAGCAAATTCCGAGAATTTTTTTTGCCATGGCATCTAAAGTTCGCAGCAAGAAGCAAAGCTCGAGAATCCAGTGGTCATTACCATAGGCATCATGAGGGCTGCCACTCACTACAAATCCATCATATTTGTGAAGCTCATTCATGTCAGGGAATTCTCCATCAATAACTCTGAACAGATCCCAGCTTTCTCCTTCTTTCCCAAGAGCTGAGACATAAACATTGAAGTGTCCTCCATAAACTTTCTTCACATAATCAGATTCTTTTGCGGCTAGCAAAAAAGCATATCTTTTCTCTTCCGTAACATTCATGTTGCCCTGATAAACATTCATGTTGTCCATATCAGGAACTGGAATTTGATTTCTTCAGAAATAATAGCTTCTCTGAGTGTTTCAGAGAGATTTTGAGAGAGTGAGAGAATAAGAAACAATTGGTTCCTTCTCTGAGAGAACAAGAAACAAGTGAACGTTTTTGATATGAAAAGCTGAAGAACTTATGGCCTCCTATATATAGAATCCTCTTAGGTTGCATAGGTACTTGAGTTGACAAAGTAATGAAAATTTCCATGTGCAGAGTTGTTAGGCTTAAATAACAAAGCTGTCATATATAAAATTTCTGTAAACATGTGTTGGTGAAAAGTGAAAGTATGGTAGAATATTGAGGAATTACAGGTAATATCTTTTTTTTAAGAGAAGAATATATGCTATTATTCTGGAAAATCCTTATAGACACAATGACTCGAAAGATGCGGCATCGAAAGTTGTCACATATTATGTATATTATAAAGAATAGTAAACTTAGAACAAATAAAAAAAAATTAGATACCATATTACTACTCCGATGAACAAACGACCAAGATACATTCTTCTTCTCTTATAGCAGACCAAAAGCAGAAGCAAAAAAATTACCCTCACTTCCGAAAGAGGATTTCTTATTCAATGTATGTATAGCATTTAGGCAGTCAAATTTAACAATTTTGAAAGTTATCTCACAAACAATAGCATTAGCCACCCCCATAATTGAGAGCCAAGCATTCAGTCATAAATAGAGAGAAAACGCCGACGAATGTATTTTGAGAAAGCAACCACCACCACCTAACGGGGGTCACGAACCACCATCCTAAGTCCAACTAATTGCCTTTGCTGATCAATAGCTACATCAACATTAATTTTAAATTGTCCAGGACATGGCGCAGCTCAAAACATTAGGGTTTAAGATGAAAAAACTTCAAATGAAACTTTGGACAGGCCAGGAGTGGTCGAAGAAGCTGCATGGTTTCAACAACTAATAAAGTTCCTACAGGACTGGTATTCATGGAGGTGAAAACCCAAATAATCAATAACCTGACTCGGATTAGAATAAACATCCTGAAATATCATTCTACTAGAGTGGACCAATAACTCCATAAGAACATGTAACGGATTCCAACTACTCAGTAGATGGGACCTGAAAAATAGCCAAAAATAATGCCAAAGTAGGTCCTTGGGAAATTAGAAACAATATTGCTGAAACTACTTAAGTCCCAAACCGAGCTTGTAAAAGGGTAAGTGAATAACGCTAGATGCACAATTTCTTCTTCAACCATACACTGCTCACACAATCCAGAGATGTTGATACCACAATTAACTAAATTGACATTAGTTGGTGCTAAATTCAACATTGCTTGACAAATAAAGAACTTAATCTTCAATGGGATATTTAACCTCCATAGAGTCCACCACCAAGATCGTAAAGGCGAATCATGACTACCACAATTATTATCCTTACTAGCCACACCCAAACAGTATGTGAATTTAACCAAAAAAATTCTCGAAGTTGTATAATGCCACAAAATTTTGACATAACTACCAAAATCTCAAGCATAAATTGTTTTTATCAAATGTACATCTCAAAACGAAGAATGAAGAAGACCAAAATTCCAGCCCCCCACTCGGAAGAATGACATCTGAAACTCTATAATCATCTCGACCACAACTAGGCATAAATGGATTTAGAAGGAGGACGAGGAATCCAAGGGTATAAGAAAAGAGCAATACATTGACCATTCTTTATATGCTATCTTACTCCCAATTGAGTTAATTCCCCGCCCTAAATTAGACTACACCATAAGAAAGACCTCCCATGACCTCTTGGCTTCAAAAAAAAAAAAGAGATTGATTAGGGAAATATTTACATTTTAATATGTGAGAATCCAAAATTTCTTGATTAGAAAGAACACGCCAACATTGCTTTGCTAGCATAACCTTGTTAAAAATAAACAAATACTTTAACCCAATCCTCTCAGATTCTCATCTCAAATGCTTGATGATGAAAGAACCATGTATTTCTATCCGTATGCTATAGCAAGTTTACTTAAGACCAGTACTTCAAATAAAATTCATTTTTGGTCAATAGAAAGTCCAGAGAATTTTCGGCTCTCATATACTATTGCAGCGAATTGCCACTCAAGGAGTTCTGAAGTGCATCAATTCTCTTTTTTCCTCCCTTATCCTTCTTCGTACATTTTGATAACAATTCAAATACAAATCACTTAAAGCCCTAACACACTTGAAAATCTTATCCTTCAAGTTCTCAACATTATCATGTGCAATAGTTGTTTCCCACCAAGTACTAACAATATTCCTACACTCTGGTTCATCAACCCAAGTCTATTCAAAATATGAACTTATGAGAGTATCGAAACCTACCAACAAATCGGCTACCAACTGTAACTTCTACTAATAAAGGTCAATGATTAGACCTTTATATATAGTCGGAGATGCATGATTATCGAGTTTAGAAATAATTTGTATAAATTAGAATCCCTTACCATTCAGTCTACTCCTTCCTGAATAAAACCCTTACTAGAACTACTGATCGTCTCGATAACATTTGAGCCATGAAAGCCTAAATCCACCAAATTACCATCTTTAAAAGCTTGTGAGAAGCCCTCAACAAGAGCTACATTTCGGTCCACAACACCTCCTTTACGCAAGATAATATGATTTTAACTTAATTTTATTCAATGACAATTTAGCTATGATTTAGTTTATTTTATTGGTCGATATTAACAATATGGATGTGTGATGACGACTTTATTATAACATTGAAGTATATGAATGTAAGTCTCCTAGAAAACAACAAGTCTAAAGTTACATTCCAAAGTTCAAGACATTATTTCAAATGGTAGTTGAAATGTTCCGGATTCTCTTCTCAGGCTATTTCTATCTTTGAATCAAAATCTACAAGAAATCATTCTCTCAAAGATTGAGAGACCAAACATAATGACTTGAAAGAATTCAAAAGATGACAACCTCACTTCAAAAAATAGTTAAAATTCTGTTCGAGTAGTGCATCTTCTAAATGCTGGTATGGACAGGTCTGGAAGAATTTCATTCCCCCTAAACTTAGCACTTTCATTTAGAGACTACTTCAAAATAGAATTCCCACAAATGATAACTTAAAAATATAGGAATTTGTGTTGTTTTTGGTTGCTTGCTATATGATTCATTAAATTGTCTTGAGTCTTCAAATCATGTGTTTGTGGGTTGTTCTTTTGCCAAGTGTTGCTAGAATTAGTTATCTTTTGAATTTGGAACTTGGGTTACGTTGGCTGGTTCAGTGAATGACTTATGGCACTCTATCACAAGCAACCATTCAGTCCACAACTTTTTAATTTGTTGATTCTTGCTTCTTATAACTTGCTTTATTCAATTTGGAAATGTAGAAATAATTTCGATTCCAAGATATTGCCCCCTCTATTTTTTTAAATATAAATCAATTACTTTACCCACATCCGTTATTTTGCTAAACTTTGTCTAGGTTTTGCTCTTGGTAATAATTGGAGAATAATGGAAGATTTGGGCTTATTTCATTCATCACCTCATGCACCACGCAATTACACTCTTCAGTGATGTCCTCTAACAGTAAGTTGGATTAAAACCAATATAGATGGGATGTCTAATGGAAATCCTGGAATTGCAGCCTGTGGAGCTGTCTTTAAGGATGAGATAAGTGGTTTCTTGGAGGTTTTAGTTGCCCGCTCAGTGTGCATATGACCTACTTTGTTGAGATAGCAATGGTGATTCACGTAATTAAGCAAGTTTCGATTAGAGGTTGGCAAAATAATCATTGAGAGTGACTCCATGTCAGTGGTACATCTTTTTTCTAATAAATCTCTCCAACCCTCTTGGGAACGTCACACTCAATAGATTAACTGTAATCATTTTTGTTCCCAAATATCTTTTTCTTATTAGCACACTTTCGTGAAACTAATGTTGTAGTTGATAAATTAGCCAACTTAGTGATACGTTACAATAGCTTTACTTGGTGGACTGAAGCCTCTCTTGAAATTTTGGATCAATTGTTTAAAGATGCTAATGGGTTTAACTCATATTGCTTTGTTTAAGTTATCATGATTTTCCTTTTAAAAAAGTACCATTTCTGACAGTTATTTTTATTTCTCTTTCTTTGTACGTAGCCAAAATTTAATACTCATGTTTGTGTTAAGGTATTAGTATATTCAAACGCATGTTTGTATCAATAGATAATAGAAACCTTTAGCATTCGATGGCATGGTTAGATTTAGGGATGACAAAATGACCTATAAACTTGCTAAAGTCCACCTCTATTAGAAAGAATTTGGCAGGGTTTGATGTAGATTTAGGATGGGTTTGGTATACCAAATTAAAAGGGATAATGACATTTTGTCCAAGAAATTTGGGCTAATACCCTAATTTGTCCCGAATGTTTAAAAATATATAGTTTTTGTTCTAGTCTGTTAGTAGGAATCTGTTTGTTTTCACAATTGACGGGTAAATTTAGAACCTAACACAAACTTTAAGGTAGACTAACTGAGTAAGACACATGTCAATCACTATTAGGCTAATAATAAAAGTAAAAACAGATACATGGCACATTCTTATAGGTTTCAATTTTAATATTTATTTGTAATAATATAATAAAAAGTATAAAAAATAGCTTTATCACCGGCGTTACTACCGCTAACATCTGCCAGACTCTGAAGATAAAAAATCAAAATTTACATAATTGAATTATATTTTTTTTGATCTACACAAAAGTGAAGTTATTTTTTTTGGCAGAAGAGGACAAGAAGATGGTAAAAAATTATAGAAAGGGGTAGTGGTGCAAATCGATCGTCGATCTATCTATAGGTTAGAATGGTGCAAGTCACCGCCCCAGTTTAACAGCAGGCTGCGGTGGCCACAGCCGTTTTATAATAGTTTTTGCCATCTTTTGATCTTTTTTACAAAAAATATCTCCACTATTATATAAATCATAAAAAATATAATCCAATGACATCAAAATTTGTTGATTTTACGACCTCCACTGTCATTAAAAAATGGCGACTAACTATAGGTCATTGGAGATGGTGCAAAGATTGTTATTTGTTTATTATTTATTTATTTATAGATAAAATTTAAAATCTATTATGGTGTGACACATGTTTTAATTTTTTATGTGCTACGTGTCATATTAAAAATGTACCATTTGGACTTTAGTAAGGACAATAATGTCATTGTACAGAGAATGATTTTGGATGTGCTACGTGTCATATTAATAATGTCATTGTACAGAGAATGACTAACGAGTTAAGATAAAATTGTCCATTTTTTAACTTTTAGGATAAAACTAAGTAATAGTCCAAACTCTTAACATAAAAATGTTCTTATCCCAAGTTAATACCCACAATAATTTTGAGACAAGTACAAATTTAATGAAATATTTGCAAATACTCAAACGTTATTGTTTTGGTTGTAATTTTAAAAGAAAAATTGAAAGTGTGATTTTATTTATTTTATAATTTATCAATTGTTCTAACTCTCACTTATTATATAAATATTGTCACACAACTTTATATTTTTAATTTTTTATTCTTATAAAATATTATTTTATATTTGTTAAATATTTTTTTTAATTTTTAAACAATATATTTCAATTTGTTTTTAATCTTTAAAGTTAGCCACGTGCTTTTGATAGTACTTGCAACTTATTCTGGAACTTTAAGGTGTTGAGAGTTTTCATAAAAATTTTATTTACGTTTTTAAGAAATCATCAGCATTTTGAAGACATTGGTGACAATTTTCAGCTACAATCATCATCGTTATATACCCAATTTGTTGACGACTTTCAACAACCATCGCGAAATCGTGTTCTCTAAAATTTTAAAATTTTGAAATTTAAATTTCTAAAATTTAACAAGGAAATTTGAACAAATCTACGCATATATGATATGGCTCACAATTTGTAATACCAAATTATTCTAAGGACTAAAAAGTTCTAATATTTCTATATTTCAAAATTTCAAAATTCTTTCACATTTCACGATTGCTTTTAAATATACTCATATCGATTATTCAAAATCAAGAATCTTTTTGAGAATTTATTTAGCTTTTGCGAAAGACGAGATAGGAATAAACCTTGTGCCCTTTATAATCTCATCAATAAAAACGCACATCAATTGATTATTTAGCCATTGAATATTTATAGGGTAAGAATTTTAATTTAAAGTACTTGTTTAAATAATTTAATAATAAAGAATTTGTAGTGTATAACTCTACAAAAGTAGAGATTTTATATTTGAATCCCTGTCTCCTATATTAAAAACAAAATTTGATTTACCAGAAATCTATTGTTAAGGGAAAATATAAGTGTCTCTTTTAAGTTTATTTTATTTTATTTTTTGGTGGTAAATATCACCTTTTAAAAACATTGTCATTATTTACCTGTGTAAAAAATAATTAATCTTTTTTTAAAAGAAATTACTACCGACAATAACGTAACTGAATATTTTTAAAAACTTAAGAAGAAAAGTGATAATTACACAAAAATTTAAGACGATAATTAGCAATTTTCTTTAATTTTCAATTGGTGTTTTTCATTGTTAAAAATAAAAACAAATGCAAGTGGATAAAATAAGGTCCAATCAACAACCCAATCAGTAGTACCACTAGATGAAGTCACACCTTGTGTGTCGGCTGACATTGTCTCAAATATTGCAAATTCATCTGGCTTGAATCTCAGTCTTTGTTCATTCCAACTTTAGGCATTCTTTTACAAAAATTCGAAAGTTCCTCTTTCAACTTTTTTCTTTTTTTGATAATATATCTTTGAGTATGAGGTTCCTTTATTCTCAGTGCACTATGCATCAGCCTCCACAACAATAGAGACAGCTAGACATTTTATATATTAAATTTAACACCATATTTAATAAAAGGAGAAAAAACATCTTAAATTGTATAAAAAAATATAATGTATCAAATAACCACACTATTAAAAAATAATAATTTTGTGATAAAATTTTTAGAATAAATATCTAGCCTTATCACAAATTTGTGATAAATTTTATGAGAAAATTATTTGTATCAAAACTTTGTGATAGAAAACAAATTTATTACTACCTTGTGGTAGGTTTTATTTGAAATTTATGATAAATTCTATCACAATTAAAGTGTAATATATTATTGATAAATATGTTATTTGTTAAAATTAAAAAATCTGGCATAACAGTTTAAAAATATATTATTTTATTAAAAAAAAAAGGAGAATGGAAACTGAAGTGACATTTTTTTTTGGCTAATGTGGCTTTATTTTTTCATAAAGTAATAAGATGTGGCGGTTGTATGTATGGTGTGGTATGTTAGAAATTTATTATTTAATTTAGAAGACATAATAAAATCTTATGTGGCATTTTTTATGCTGATGTGGCAATTATAAAGATGATGTGGTGGAGCAGAAATTATTAATTAATTGAAAAGGAGATTTATTATTATTAACATGACTTATTTTTATGCTAACATGGCATTTTTTAAAATAAAAAAGATGACGGGGTAGATTTAAAAAAATTAATTGAATTTTTTTTATAAAAATCTGATATGGGCTTTTTTTTAAGCTAATGTGGCTTTTTTTAAAATGTAAAGTAGATTTATATGACACGGTATTTTTTATTTTTATTTAAACACTAGACATTGTCGTTCCTTTACATTTTTTTGGTTAAAGACGTCATGAAACGGCATTGCTTATGTATTTTTTTTTAAGAAATGTAGTTGTTAAACGATGTCATTTTAGATGTAATTTGGTAACCCAAACTTTTCTAAGTGTTTTGAACCGTAAACTCTTTTGTCTTCTCACTTTCTCTGTGACTTCTCTCTTAATCTTTGTTCTACCTTAAGCTATCACCATGCATTTGTTCTAATGAGGTGCAAAGCAGCTACTACTTTGCAAAAACAATTAGATTGGAGGGAAATTTCAACTGCATTATCGTTATTTTGTAAGGTACTTCAATTAAACTCTAAGTTATTTACTTTTTTTATTGTTTGTGTTTAATTTAATTATTTGTGTTTAATTTAAGAATGGTAATTTATATATTGTTTGTTCTTTATTTAATATGAATTTTTTTTTATTTTTTTAACATGTGGGGCATGCAGGCCATGCATTGCCATTAAAATAAAGGGAAAGGTTTTCATTGTTTTGTACAAGTGGGCTTTGATGTTGAAGGAATTACTTTGGAAGTGATTGCAGGTAAACTTTCATCATATCACCTCAATTGTTCATATTGAAAAATATGTTATGTCATGTATATGTTATTTAAATTAACTAACATATACAAATTTGTGACAACCTCGATTTGACGTAGATCCACGTAGTATGATCTATGTTTTGCATTTCATTGGGGTGGCCTATTGAACATTTAAATATCGTTTGACAGTGAACTATATCCTACCAAACAAGAATAACAAAAAATCTTTGAAAAAGCCACTGCTTGATTACAAGTGAATAAAAGCTAGACCATTGGAAGGCCTTTGTGAAATCAAGGCTGTTAAATGATTTTTCGGTAAGTGTTGTAATATATTTGTTACCTTATGATTGTGAAAGTTTAAATTATGTACTGATATGTTTGTGGTTATGTATTTTTTAAAAGGTTAGCGAATCTTGTCAAATGGAAAGAAAGTCTAACAAGTACAACTATAGCCTTGGTCAGAAGGGATATGGTAGGTAGGCTTATAGAAGAGATAGTAAGCTATTGTTATTGTTATTTATCTTTCGTATATTTCAGTTATTGTTACTGTTATTTAAATGTCATTTTATTATTATTAGACACAAGAAACTAGTCTGTTAGAGACCCAAATTATCGGAGTATAACATAAAAGAGAGCGAGAAGAAGAAAGAATAGAATCGACAATTCATAAGTGTCATTGATAATTCAAAAAATTGTAATATTCTACATATAAAACAATTATTTGAGCACACTGCCAAAGTTTGACAAATTCAATTTTTTTTTTTACATGCATGTATGTTGTTGCTGCAGGAAGATCTAGAAAGTCCAGCAAGGAGTGGTTCGGCCATTTTTGAAGGAGAAAATGACATTTTGTCTAACTCCTTAAGACAAAAACCTAGTTCTGGGCATTTTCAAGGGGTGGGGAAATACATCACCACTCTATTTACTTCAACTTAGCTACTAGCGATCAGGTTAGAAAGATTGAAATATGCTAAGAAATTAGCATTAGTGTATGTTAAAATAGATGATATAGAGGAGAAGATCCAAACAAAAGGAAAATATTCAGAGGACGATAGTTTCAAAAGGTTTTCTATTGTGAAAAAGTTAAATATGGATAGTGTAAGTAATTTCAGTAATGTTATTGCAGGAATAATTTCATTGAAATATGTTGTAAATCTAACATATTTTTATTAGGATGATGAAAATACGAAGATTGGGAAAACACCCAAAAATATACCGAAGAAGACCCCTTACAAGACACCCAGTAAGTCGTCCCTCCTGCAAACATGGTAGGTTTATATCAAACATGTTATTTGTTTATGCTTGTATGAACCTACATTTTGGAAATACTTATGACAACCTACAAATTATTATTAATGCTATTTGGGAAAATAACATGTTAAAGTTGTATTATGCTTACTGTTATGTGATAAAATGACATTTGGAAAAATACTTATGTGAGCCTACAAATTAATATTATTGTTACGTGACAGGTTTATGCTTACTTTCAATTGTTATAATAATTATGTGATAGGTTTATGCTTACATTCGATTGTTATAATAATTATGTGATAGGTTTATGCTTACTTTTAATTGGAAAAATAATTCTTAATGTTACATAATACTTATGTGACAGGTTTCACAAACCAGGGCAACAGTTTTGAATGCTTACTTGGCTGCCGACTTATCATATTGATTAATTAGTTTGCATTTACTCTGAATATTTTTTAAAGTAAACTTTATTTATTTGCCGTAGTTTGACAATTCTCGAAGGAAAAAAAATAGATGACACTTCTAACCTAAGACAAGTGTTTAGAAGGAGTAATAGACAAGAAGCAAAATATAACATTGTTCAATGTACGCAACTCTTAATTTTTAAATCTTTTGTCGATAAATTTCTTTCCATTAGAGCAAAATAAATAAAATTTGAGGAAGAAATATTTGGAAGAGACTACTCATATTGGTTACAAAAATAGGACTATGTGTACATCATATACCTAATCCCTATGAGCGTGACATGTATATAGGTGCATATAATGTAAGTATTATCATTGTTTTTCATTAATATTTTATTCTTACTTTGAATATAAAATAAATTTCTGACATAACTAATTTTTTATGTTTTCCTAGGTCATTGAACGCGAAGATAAAGGAGTCAAACTTGACAAAGAGATTTGGTTTCATTGATCTAGTGGTAGTCTCCTCAATTGGAAAGACATCAGCTAAGGCAATTGTCAACGGGCGATCTGATAAGGGCAAATTTGTCATATATTTTATCATATTTTTATTATTGATATTTTATAATTTTATGAGAATAGATGGCTATTTATGTGCATTATTGTTATTTATAGGGACTTGAACAAAATTACAAGGACTAAAATGCAAAGTTTTCAAAGTATGAGTCTTTCGCCCCAGCACTGAAATAGTGATCGAAATAAGAAAAACGACCTGTTGAAGTCGCATTTGGCTCCCCAGCGCCAAATCTTTACCGCGCCAGCGACAAGACAGCGCCCTAGCGCCATCAACCCACCGCCCCAGCGCCATCAACCCACCACTCCAGTGGTGAAGCCTTTTTCACGCGTCGCCCCAGCAGTAGCGCGAGTCCTAGTCCGACGAGAATTGAGATTTTCAAGCTCATATCAATCCCTATAAAAAGCCACTCGTTCCCAGCCATCCAAAATAATCCAAAAGCACCCAAGACACATTCAAGAACACAAAAAATATAGAGCATGAGTCTTGGAGAGCAATAAGAGTTTAATTGAAGCAACCTTAGAGAGAGATTCAAGGCATTCTTCGGCATCAAGAGTATCTTAGGCAGCATTATCAAGAGCAATTCGACGTTTATATCGGTTTGCTATTGATTGTATCATGATTTATCATTATTTTTATTGCTGTTCTCTTGTAGCCATGAGCTAAACTTATTTTCTAGGGTTAATACTTGAACTCAATATGTGTGCTTAATTGCCATATCTTTTGAATATTTAATAAACTTAGTTCTTTGATATTCAAATTACTTGATTTTAATACTTCAATATATCTGGCCAATATATGGTGAATGAGTTGGTAATATTATTGATAAACTCGGAAGAGGAATCATAATATTTAGACCTAGGTAATTTGATGCATGATTGTAGAGTAACATTTAATATTGCATATGCAAGTTTCAATTTAGGATAGGAATATACCTAATTGACATGTATGATCAATAAGACCTAATCTTAATGAATCTTAGTTTGTTACAAGTACCATAAGAATATAGATATTTGGTAAACTAAGGTATACTTACAGGACCTTGGAAGAGGTTTGTGAATATATTAGTGACTTGATCAATAATAAAGACTAAGTGAGTTAAATATTAGAAGATTAATTATTAAAAAGCATATTGAGGGATAGTATTAATCTTAGGTTTTCTCTATATTGCTATCACTTAAATCTCGTTGTATTGTGTTTTTGACTTTATATTTTCTTCATTCATTCTTAGATTTTTATTTATCTGAATAATTATTAGGAAGATATCATTTTAGTAATTGGTTAAAAAGGAAAAAATTATCCCTGTGGGTTCGACATCCGACTTATTTAGTCTATTTATTACTTACATACGATAGTATATACTTGCACTTAATTTTATGATATAGAAATATCGCATCACAATCACGTACAATTGTTGATCGTCTTAATAGCACATAACGCAATAAGCTTTATCTAGTCCCCTATAATCTCAAGTATGACCTGCTCACATAATGCAACTTATGTTTTATTGTGATTTATTAATTTTTATTTGTTTTCATTTTTCATGGATTTAGTTTCCATTGAGTTCTTATAGTGCTTGATGTGTCCACTAAAACTGTCTACCATATGGACTTTTTGGAAAATCATATTTTTCATAACTTCCACACCATCTTAAATAAATGAGTTGTGGTGTTATATTATTTTTAAATTTTTTTTTCAAATCATAATTTTTGGTATTCATGGAAGTGTAAATGTCAGTGGCATATTTATCCATTTTGCTCAAGAGTATCCCGATAGCAAGCGATCTCGAAAAAATTGGGTTCAAGTTAAGGTAAAAATGCCGCTTTTTCAAAAACTTGATTCCTTTAGATATTCAAAGACTCTATTCCTTTAAATTGCTTAACAGGCCCCTATTCAACAAGGAAATATAGAATGCAGCCTATATGTCATGGCCTACATGAGAGACATTATAATCGATTCTATAGTACTTTTAAAAAATGTAAGTTATTTTAACTTTGTGTACCATTTAAAGCATGACAAAAAATTATGTATGTCTAATTTTTAACTTTATTTTCTCTTTGCCTTTATATCATAGAAGTTCATAGGAAAGACAGCGTACAACAAAGAAGAGAAAGATGAAGTTTGTGTTGAATAGACATCTTTTGTATCTTCCATGCTTTAAAATAATGGTAGGTTATATGTTTTAATTATAATCATTTTGTATAAAGTTCTATGTTTATTTGTTAAAATGTATTTAAAAAGTTAAGCAATGTACTTTTTTTTTTCAAAAATTATAGGTTGCCTTTTGGAGTTGCTTCTTTAGGTATTTGTTGGATACATACATGTCGTTGAATGTTTATATTTTCATCTTGCTGCTTATAAAACTTGTTGGCAATTAGGAACAGTAGTCGTGAGTCACTATTCATCCAGAATACAAAATTTGAGAAAATATTACAGTAAACGCTGACTTTTGGATGGCAAAGTTTGCCCTATTTTGGTGCCCTAGCCTATAAAATGGTGACTATTAATCTAAAACAAGAGAGAGCAGCATAGGGAGAGATCAAAAGCACCAATAAATAAGTCTTAGATCAGATCAAACATTAAGGAATAGAGGATTCAATAGCAAGTATCAAAACAGAGCAATTGAACAAGGAATTTTCTTTTTTTTGTCTTTGTATTTGTTGTTCAATGATTTCCTTTGGATTGTTGGTTGATTTTAGTTCAAGAACTCTTATTATTATTATGGATTAATTTCATATAACTAGAATTATGATTTGAACTCAATATGCAGCTTGGATTCTTTGTCATTCCTTGCTCATTATGTTAATATTGGATTGTTCAATCTATTGATTGCCTAATACTCCTAATTACATGACAATGTATTAGATTGATTTGGAAGTCTTAATAAACTTGGAAAAGATATTTTTGTGTTGGACATTAATAGATTTATGTATTCATATTGCACATATACCCATTTATGAAATCTACTCTTAATGAGTCTCAATTCAGTATAATTATCATAAGAATATAGATAATTGATTGATTGAGGTATAATTACTTGACCATCGGAAGAGATTTTTTAATTCATTTGAGTTTTCGATTAACAATTCTTATTGATAGATTAAGGGTAACAAGTGAATTCAAGTATAGTATTGAGGGATAATTGTAATCTTAGACACTTGATAATTAGAGTGTTTATGATCATTTCCTTGTTGTCTCTATTATTAGTTTAATTACTTAGTTAATTTAGATATCAACACATTGAATTACCATTACCTTTAATAAGAGTAGAAAGACATAATTTTATTAGTTAACAAGTAGTAATAACAATTTTCTTGTGGGAAAGATACTCTACTCATCATATATTACTGGTTTCGATAATGTGAATTTGCATTAAAAAGTATATATATACAAAATACACAAGTTTTTAGCGCTGTTGTCAGAGAATTATTTATTATTTTTGTTGATACTAATACTAATTCATCTTATTCTTAGTTCAAACATTTTTCTGTCATTCTACAGTTGCATTTTATTTTATTTATTTTGTTTTTTAGTTACTTTTGATTCATATATGATGGTTGGAACACAAGGATTATTGAGAGATTTTGTAGTACTAAGAATAAGCGACATCTAGTCAAGTATTCGAAAATTGGCCATTGATGTTGATTATTTTGAAATTCAACCAGAGATGCTATAATTGATAAAGACTTGGTACAGTTCAGTGTTTTGCAAAATGATGATCCTAATGAGCACATTGGAAATGTTTTGGAAATATATGACCTTTACAAATAGAATGGAATCTCGGATGATACAATACAGCTTTGCCCATTCACATTTTTGCTCTTTCACATTTTTGCTCTAGGGCCGAGCAAAGAACTATTTTTGGTCAACATAGGATGACTTAGCACAAAACATTTTAGCTAAATTCTTCCCATTAGCCAAAACAGCAAGAATGAAGAGTGCTATAACTTTATTTGAATAGAATGATGATGAATCCTTATATGAAGCATGAGAAACATTTAAAGAAATATAGAGGAAATGTCCATACTATGGCATTCTAAAATGGTTACTTGTACATATTTTTTATAATGAGATAGTTGGACATTTAAGGATGCTCATTGATGTTGTAGCAAGAGGCATATTTATGAATATGTTTGTTAATGATACTTATGAATTGCTAGAAGAAATGGCCTTCAACAATTACCAAGGGAAAACTACAGTTGTTGCCCCCAATGGAATGCATAGAGAGAGTTGTACATATCACTTGTGAATTTTGTGGTGGTAAGCATCCAAATGGACAACTTGTAGAGATTAAAAATTATCCATAAATGTTTTACCAATAGTAGCACAACCCCATTTTCAATGCCTATTATCCGGAATAGGGGAATCAAGCTTCTTGAAATAACAACTAAGAGGAAAATCCACTGTAATTAAAGCTTCTTGTAACACTACTAGAAATTCTAAAACAGCTGCAACTTGAGATGGAATCCAAATTAAAAGATACATTCCAACATGTAAGTAAGGCAGCTAAGTTGTTACATAGCCAAGCTACTTCTTTGGAGATGTTAGAAAAGTAGGTGGAACAAATGGCAAATGTTGCCTATAATCATCCTTAAGATGCATTGACAAGCAATGTTGAAATTTGTCCAATGAAAAATGTTGAACACTGCAAGGCAATAATTGTGAAGAATGAGATAGAGTTAAATGTAACTAATGAAATAACTAAATCAGAGGAGATTCATCATATGGATGAGGTGCAAATGAAAGTAGCAGAAAGAGCATAAGAAGAAGAATTACGGCAACAAGAATTTCTAAGCCATTGTATTCCACAATTTTCCATTGTCCATGGAGCTTGCAGAGAAGAACCATGATTTGCAATTTTTCAAGGATTTTTCTATTGTTTCAAGATTGATATGGTGATTCTGGATAAAGCGCAACCACCTTATAAACTGCAAGTACTAGAAGCCATCATGGATCATATGTATGAAGAGGTAATGCTAAAAAAATTAAATGCCAAAAAGTGGCGAAACAAGCTTGTCAAGAAGCAGCTAATAGATACCAGCCAATGAGGTTTAGTTATCCCATCTAAGATTTAAAGCTTAAAGCAAGATGGTCAAAGTTGTTCCTTAAAAAGTTTATCATGGAACTATGGAAGTAAAAAAAAGGAATAACATTACTTGTAAGCATCAACTGAAGTTCATAGACGAGATGCCTCAGATATGAAATTTGATCCACCATAAGCCAAAAATGAAGACGTCACACTGACAATGTTAAATTAGTCGTTGCTTGGGAGATAACCCAAAATAATTATGTTTTCATTAATTTTGATGTTTATCTTTGTATTAAAAAAATATAATTGAAAACAAAAATGAAAAAAATGAAGAAGAAAAGGAAAAGTAAAAAAAAAACAAAAAAATGGAAGAAAGAAAATGAAAAAAAACAAAGTGAAGACAAAAAAAAAAGAATATAAACGGAATAGGTGCTCGTTCTAGAATTCCAACGCCACAGCACTGGCATGTGCAAAATTGTTTTTTTTCAATTTTGCTCAATTTTTTCCTTTGTCTCCATTTTCGCCCATTTTAGTACTCTAATCCCTCTTTACCTTAACTTTTTAATTCCCCTAAATTTAATCTTCTTAACTCAAATTCACCATAAAAAAACCACCATAACTCATCGAAAACAAATTTACATCTACTATTAACTCCAATTTCACCAAAAATTGATGGTTTCATAAAATAAATTAAAGGACACTCTGAATTTGAGATTGATGGATTTAATATTCAAGGTACGTTTTTTTGTGCCCTTAACCTTAATTATTGATGAAATACTCATCATGTTAGTGGATAATAATGTGGAGTAATAGTATTGGATTAAGTTGTAAAGTGAATTATTGGATGAAGCTTGCATTTACAAATTGATTGGGAAGTGTTTGAATTTATTTACACTTGAATTACAATGCATTGTGGTTGTTTGAGAGAGATTAATATTACTGTTATGGTGGGAATTAGAAAACTTTAGAGTTTTGGGTAGAAGAGTTACTATTCCATTGAAGCATAAATGTAATTAGATAAAGAACAACCCATGCTACCTCATCAAGCTCTGACAGCAGTTAATGATAACTATTTGGGGGATAATATGGATGTTATAGAGGACGGAAGTGAGGGCTCAATACATCATTCAAGAAAGTGTTTCACTTTTTTAATGTAATTGATGTCATGAGGACATGTCATGAATTAAATGTGGGAGAGGGAAACAAACACTTCCACATTTTCAAATGGCTTCACTTATATATTTGCAATTGTTTTTAGTTTGTATTTTTTTTGGGCATGTTTTATATGTTTTGTATTCTGTTTTAGGTTTAAGATGATTATTAGGCCATGATAAAACTGCATCTAGAAACTATAATTCTTAGGAATCAATAGATGCTATGTTTGATCTAAATTGCAAGTTTTATCTTATTTGTGATTACTTAAAATACATTGAGCACGTAGTTGGATTGTCAAGTTAGTTGCTAACTTAAAGGAAGTTTAAGCTTAACAATAACATAAAAGGTCTCAAACACATTCTAAAACGTGTTTGATTATCACTTAAGGCAAAATCATAGGACATACATGATTAAAAAGGTAATTTTAGGTTATATTTGGATCGTTTAAGCCTTTCAAGCCTACCGATATATTTTTTTTTATCTTTAGTCACCCATTTTGAGCTTAATAACCGTCTTTCTTTGTTAACTATAATAAGGCGTAGTGGCTATTTAAACATGTTAATGTTATTTTATAAGTTTAAAAACTATCAGCACGAGAATATTGAAAACCGAAAGCGAACTCAGCTATTTAGGATAAAAATCTAATAAGGGACCAAAATGCTTAAAATGTAAACAGTGGTTTTAAATAGTGTTTGTGTACAGTACATATAATTAGCACTTTGGGTTTGTTCTTCCAAAAACCCAAGTCCCAACACTGCGGCGCCCATTTTAAAAAATTTCTAGATTTTGATGAACAGTGCAATAGTATGTATGAACAGTACGTGTTTATGAATAATGATGATAAATAGTGAATTTAAACAGTATTATGAACCGCCGCTGCGGGTTACTATTTATCCAGAATACAAATTTCTGAAAAATATTATAGTAAATCCTAACTTTTGGATAGCAAATTTTGTCCTATTTCAATGCCATAAGGCTACAAAAGGGCGACTATTGATCCAATACAAGATAGAGCAGCATAGTGAGAGATCAAAAGCACTAATAAACAAGTCTTGTATCAAATCAGATATCAATGAATAGGGGATTCAACAGCAAGAATCAAAACAGAGCAATAGAATAAAGAACTTTCTTTTTTTGTCTTTGTATTTGTTATATGATGATTTCCTTCGGTTTGTTGGTTGATTTTAGTTCAAGAACTCTTGTTATTATCATGGATTAAATTTATATAACTAAGATTACGATTTGAACTCAATATGTAGCTTGGATTCATTGTCATTCCTTATTCATTATGTCAATATTGGATTGTTCAATCTATTGAATACTTAATGCTTCTAATTACATGACAATGTATTGGATTGATTTGGGAACCTTAATGAACTTGGAAAAGATATTTTGTGTTGGACATTAATAGATTGATGTAGGATCATTATGTAAAAACATGAGTTTCATATGAGATAGGAATATGCTAATATGACATATATAACCATGTACAGAACCTACTCTTAAGGAATCTCACTTCAGTATAATTATCATATAAATATAGATAATTGATTAATTGAGGTATAAACACTTGACCATTGGAAGAGACTTATGAATGCATTTGAGTTTTTGGTTAATAATTCTTATTAATAGATTAATGGTAACAAGTGAATTTAATTGTAGTATTGAGAGATAATTGTAATCCTAGATATTTGATAATTATAGTGTTTAAGATCATTTCCTTGCTGTCTCTATCATTAGTTTAATTATTTAGTTAATTTAGATATCAACATATTGAATTACCGTTAGTTTGAATAAGAGTTAGAGGATATAATTTTAATAGTTAGCAAGTAGTAATAATAACTCCTCATGGGAATGATACTATACTCATCATATATTACTTGTTGCGGTAACATGTACTTGTGTTCAAAGTATATACATACCAAATATACAACAATAGTATCACTTCCTAACCTAGTTCGAAGGAGCGCTGAAGTATTTTCTTGTCATTCTACCTCTTAGCTAAATTAGACAAGGAGCACTACCTCAAACCGAAGATGTTAAATTAAGTGCTTCTTGAGAGGCAGCCCAAGTAAAGTATTTTTTGGTAACTATTTATAAAGGGTAAAATAGTTATTTCACATATTGATGATTTAATTATTAAATATCAATAGTATCTCATTATAATAATATATTATACATTATTTATTATTTAATATTATTATATTAAATAATACTTTTTAGTTGTCAAGCATTATTTATATTTTATCATTATTTAATATAACAATATTACTTTTCCATAAAAGTGGTTCTGTTTAATATTTAATATATAATATTATTATTTTATTATTGTGAGATATATAAGTGTGAAATGTGTGTTTTTGTGAGTATGTGTATTTATGCTGAGAAAGAGAAATGGAGGAAGAGAAAGAAAGGAAATGGTGATGAGAAAAGAAAGAAGAAAAAAAAATTGTTTCATTTTTCTCTATGGTACCATAAGAAACAATTGTGAATTGTTTCATTCTCTATTTCTTATCCTTTTAGAGAAAAGCAAGAATATACACTACCAGCCATTTTAGGGTTAAGAGTTACTCCTATGCTGGATATGGGGCTGTTGTTCTAACTCACCAAACCCACCGAGTTGGTGATTGAAACTGCCAACCAGTTGGTCTCCATGCGGACTCTGAGGAAATACATGTATAATGTTATACGTTCAGGTGAGTTCTTAACACTACTAATATATTAATGTGATTAATTCATTTTTTTTTTTATGTTTATTGCATATTTAAATGTTTCCGTTGCATTTAATATGTATATGATGCGTATTTTAGGCAATAGACACAATTGTACATTCATACACCCACGTATATAAGATTCCCTACAAAAATGGTATCAGAGCCATTTAGGACATATTTGGGTGTTATTTGAGTGAGTGGATGCAAAACACCTAGTGTAAATAACGCATTTCAAGTGTTTAAATGGGTATGCCAAAGGGGGCGTGCTAGGCGTTGTCGTGCTAGAGGGTTGGCATCGTAGTGTTGAAGATCTGGCGTCGTGACACTAAGAGTTCCTTCTCCCAGTGCTGAGGCGCTGGCCAGCCCACGCTAGGGCATTGAAAGTTTTGGAATTCATACCTTTATGGTGATGGATTGGCACTGCAGCAATGTAATCCGGCACCACGATGCTGTACTGTTCACTTAAATAGTTACAGATGAACAATGTTTTTACTGTTTATAGCTACAGTAATTTTGAACCGAGTTTTGAACAGTGTTTCAAAATTAATTTTGCATGTGTAGGTTTATGAGATGTAGTGATAAAAGTTATCAGCTACATTATAAGCTGGGGTTTATAAGATGTGTTGATAAGAGTTATTAGTCTGCATATAAACCATGAGTAATTTTTTTGTGTTGGTAACCATAATGAGAGCCTTACTCGTAGGGGCATAGAAAAATTAATTAATTGAGAATCACCCTCCTCATGAGATGGAGACCTAGGATATAAACAAAAGTCTTTCTTAATCAGATTAAAGAATATTACATCATGAAATAATATTTTATTCTAATCCGTCTTGTTAATACGGTGCTAGACGAGTCATATCGACCTTTTTTCAATATTGTTACAGCGAGAGGGACTTGGTCGATTGGACTTGGACTATACCAGTTAAACATAAGGTGAGGCAAATATATGCGAAAGTATTGCCCAATATTGCTACAGTGTGAGGATAAGGTGTATTCATAATCAAGTGGTAAGAGTTGCTTGAGATGTAATTGACAAATGCTGTCTACCTGTTAGGTTTACAAAGGCCAATATTGCTACAGCGTGAGGCCCGAGTAAATTTCAATCGGATCTACTTCCTACTGTATAGTTTAAAAGATTTTAAACTATCGTCTTCTTGTTCAAGAGATTACCGGGATTATATAAAGCAGTGGAAGGTTGTTTTAAATAAAAAATGTATAATTAGTATACCCACGATTTAAAATGTTCTATTAGCGATTTAATAATCATTCCGCTTACATCTCCCATTAAGTTTGGCCTTTCCAGAATAATGGCCACTAAGAACCAGTTGGTATGCATAATTAATGCAGTTTAACTCAAGGGTACTAGTAATTACTCTGACTGGCAGATAAATCTTAGAAATGTTCTGGATTCAAAAAAATATTTGATTTATTGTTGATTAGAGTTTGCCGTAAGCTATTTCTGATAACACCTCTCTAGAGGATAGAATAAAAGGGGTGTGACCCTCTTTATTCAGATGCGTTATCTTATACTCCAAGTATATCTGGTAAGACTAGATGTGTGAGGAGAAGAAGATGAGGCAGATACCCAGGATAAGTCTTTAGAGGCAACATTTATACAAAGACCAACAAGAGAGAAATGTAGATGAAAAGTGTTTCCATTGTAGTAAGGTTGGGTATTGGAAATCCCTCTTACCCTAGAAGCCTTATAAATATCAAGAAGAATCCTACAGGTTTGTGTTTGATAGACATAGATATTTCTAGGGCATAAGATGCAAGTTCAATTTGTTGAACAGCTTGACTTACTTCTCATATACAATACAACTATTATATTGCATTATTAGTCTTATATCCAAAACATAACCTGATATATTGTGTCATTTCCTTGTTTGACAGTGAAGGATATCATATGAATATTAGAAATTATTCCTTATGTTCATGTGATGTGAATGATGTTTTATTAGCTGAATGTCAGTTAATAAATAGATATCATCTACAATTTGAAATGTCTGTAGATCGAAATCCTTAAACGATGCGGAGCTGTGGTATATACGTTTTGGTCATATAGGTATGAGACGTTTATCCGTCTAGTTAATGATGATTGGATTCCTAATCTAACTCTAAAGACTTAACCAGTTTATGAATAATGTATTCAAGAAGATGACCAAACATACTAGAATGTACATCACATCCCTTCAATTAGATTGAGGTAGTGAGTACATTAACAACATATTTTCTGTTTGTTTAAAGAAGAATAAAATTCTCACTCACTATAGTCCTTCGAGTACTCCACAACATAACAATATTTCAGAGAGGAGGAATCAGACTTTATTAGATATGGTATGATCAATAATGAGTGTTACTGATCTATATCTATAAGTATGTGCTCCAAAGACAACTACTTATTAAGTAGAGTTCCATCAGAAACTATTTATTCCATTCTGTATTAGATATAGAAAAGAAGGAAGCCATATCTTATATATGTTAAGATTTGGGGCTGTCCTACTTACGTAAGAGTTATATAGAAGGATATCTTGTTTTGTAATAGTTACTCAACAAGATAAACTAGCACCCAAAAGATACATGTATAGGTTCATTGTGTATCATGTAAATTCAATAGGATACTAGTTCTATAATTCAGAGAAGTGAAGTGTGTTTGTTTCTTGGTATACCACTATTCCAGAGAAAGTGTTTCTTATGGATCGTGGGAATCATAGAAATATTAAACTTGGTGAAGTCAATTTAAATAATCAATGAATCAAGGATGGAACTCAGGCTCAATTAAGCAGTCAACCTTTTGTACACTTCTCCAAATAGGTTGGAAAAGATTTCTAGGTCACCTATTAGGTATGTTTGATGCCTGGAGGTGAACTTTGAGTTTTCCTGGTAAAATAAAATTATCCTTTAACCTATAAAGAGGCGATGTTAGACATTGATTTGGGAAACGGCAAGAAGCCATGAAAACAAAATTGACTTTATGAATTAGAACCAAGTCTGGAACTTGGTTAAGTTACCAGTGAAAATTATTCTCATTGGTTGTAAAAGGTTTACAAAGAGGTTGTAAAAGTCATATGAAAGGTAGAGACCTTCTAGGCCTTATATTAGTTCTACAAAGTAATCCTCAGTAAGCTGGGATCAAATAAGAGGAAACCTTTGGACTAGTATTGATGCTAAAGTCGATTAGAATGTTATTGGCTCTTGCAGCATATTATGACTTTAAGGTTTCGCAGATGGATGTAAAGACGACATTTCTGAATGGATACCTTGAGTAAGAGATATTCATGGAATGGCCTAAAGGTTTTACGTCCAGCCATACTTTTGGTCTGGTGTGCAGGTTAAAGAAGTTTATTTATAGGCTTAAATAAGCATCCTGAAGCTGGAATCATTATTTTGATGAGATAATTAGATTGTCTGGTTTCATAAAAAATGATGAGGAAGCTAGTGTACATGAAAAGTCAATAGGAGCATGATAGTCTTCTTGATGCTCTTTATTGATAACATGCTGGTCATTCAGAATGATGTCGATATATTATAGTTAGTCATGAGTAATTCGTAAGAATTTCTTCATGAAGGATTTAGAAGAGGCTTCTTTTATACTAGGTATAAAGCTTCATAGAGATAGAGCTAGGAAGTTGATAGGACTCTTCCAAATCAATTCACATCAATAGCGTCTTAAAAATGTATGATTTAATTTACTATAAGTTATTTAACGTATCTTTTGGACCTGGCGTTTATCTTTTAAAGAAAGTGTCTCTTTAAACAGAAGATGACAGAGTTAGAGTATCTAACACACCAAATACATTAGTTTTTAAGAGATTGAAGTATGATAGATGTATTTAAGACCTGATATTAGTTTGGCTATAAAGGTTATGAGCCGATTTTAGCCTAATTCAGATGACCGCCATTTGATGGTAGTGGAATATATCCTGAGGTACCTTGATGGTACAAAGGATAAGTTTCTCAAATATAGGAAAAATGACTTACAAGTGAAAAGATGCATAAAGTCAGACTTTTAGTTTGACCTAAATGATAGAGAGTCTACATCTGTGAATATACTCATTCTTAATGGTACTAAGTGAGTTATAATTGCACCAAACTGGATTCATTGCTGATTTGTTTAAGGTGCAGCGAAAAAGGTAATATGAATTCGTAGGTTTATCACTGGCCTTGAAAGAGTTCCAAGATAGATAGGTCATATCCCATAGTTTGACGACAAAACTACGTTGTTATATAGGCCAAGGTCCAAAGAGGACACCAATACTCCAACTATGTTAAGAAGAGTCTCACATGACTAGAAGGATCTTGGCTTAGGGAGATGTGATTATTTGTAGAAGTGTTCAATAAATAATTTAGTGGTTCTACTTTCTAATTCCATCAGGAATGATACTAAAGCAAGTGGGAGATTGTTAGGTTCGGTGCTTACGTGTCATCCCTTAATGTACATATACATATATTTATACATGTGTACATTCTTAGTAAATCGATAATACTTATTTATATGGTACTATGCAATGTAATATTACAGACATTATATGATCTGAAGGAGTTCAGATCAAATCTAAAGAAGTTTAAATAAGGGCTCACAGTCAGCCACACTAAGAAATATAAATGCTAAATGCTAGCACAGCTAACTGTTAACTGGTTATAATACTCAGCAGAGATCCAAAAGTTGGAGCCTTATCTGTAATAGGACACAAACCTAGGAATATACTAGTAATAGCATAATTGCAAGAGTTACAATCGAGTGCCAGGAAATGTCAGTTGCGTAATTATGTTATCAACTTTGTCTTTAATCTATTTCTGCCAATGTGGGTTCGTCGGTGGATACTTTTAATATATAGATCAGTATATGTCGTACCTATAGGGTATAGATAGTTGTTCCTAGTAGACCGTGAGCTTGGAGCTCGTATTGACATATGGGTATCCTGTTAGGACTGGATATAAGAAAGACTTATAAAGGGCCTCTGATAGACACTCTATGCAAGCTGTCAACAAAAAGTCCTTTCAAGTTGAGTAGTATACATGGTCCTTTGACCTGAGTGCCACAGTGGGCTTGTAAGTGATCCATTATACTTTGGTTCCTCGCATGTCACAGATCTTTCATGGTGTGACCATTGGGTGTCGCTGGGTATGGTTTGATGCTTATGGAGTTCGGTGTGTACCGATATGGGATCCATCAGCTTAAATATCCAGATGCTTCGAGACTGTATATCAAAAAGTCTTGTGGCCACAAGCATTAATTCCAAGAAAGAGTTTCCACCAGGGTGGAACAATATGGCAAAGGAGTTTGCACATATTGTTCAATGAGATACAAGTCTAGAGATAAAATATAGATGAGCACATAGGGATTTGACGGTGATAATCTATATCCCCAGCACATCTAGGATATCATGATGAAAGAACTATACATATGCGTTGTAACCTCAACTTGCATAGTTCAATGCACTGATTTTATTTAATATTATAATATATAATATTATTATTTTATTATTGTGAGATATATAAGTGTGAAATGTATGTGTTTTTGTGAGTGTGCGTATTAGTACTAAGAGAAATTTCATTTTTCCTTTTTTTTTATTTCTTTCCCTTCCTCTATTTCTCTATGAACTTGTTTCATTTTTCTGTATAGTATTATAAGAAGTAATTGTGAATTCCGTCATTCTCCATTTCTTACCTTTTTAGAGAAAAGCAAGAATACATACAATTGGCCATTTTTAAGTTAAGAATTAATTCCGTGCTTGATATGGGGTTGCTGTTCTAGCTTACCAAGCCTACTAAGT
The DNA here is from genome assembly GCA_946807835.1 of Ailanthus altissimus. Lineage (NCBI taxonomy): Eukaryota > Viridiplantae > Streptophyta > Magnoliopsida > Sapindales > Simaroubaceae > Ailanthus > Ailanthus altissimus. Next base: position 6,406,576 of record OX327689.1, read on the forward strand.
TGGTGACTAGAACTACCGACCAGTTGGTCTACATACGGACTTTGAGAAAATACATATATAATGTTACACGTTCAAGTGAGTTCTCAACATTACTATTATATTAATGTGATTAATATATTTTATTTATTGTGTTTATTGCATGTTTAAGTGCTTCCGTCGCGTTTAATATGTATATGATAAATATTTTAGGCAATAGACATAATTGCACATACATACACCCACGTATATAAGATCCCCTATAGTTGTAGGATTTGGATTATGAAGTCATTATCTGGTACCTAGGCATAGCAGAATAGCAGAAGCCGATTGGAAGATGTTTGGGAGCAACCACGTTTTCTTCCTCGTCTGATTCATGAGTCAAGAGTCCAAGGTGTGCCATTATTTCATCGCAACACTCCTCATGCCAGTCACATATGTCAATAATGTGACCAAGCATCGGGACATCCTTCTTTACAATATCCTTAGTGGCAAAATAATCAATATTGAAAAGGTTATAAAAGATAACATCTTCCATAGAATCCATTATTTAAAGATGAGTGATGTATGCAATAATAGAAAAGTGCAAATGCAGGCTATCGTATCAAGTAATATAGGATTTAAGTTTAAGTTATTGTTCCCACAAGGATTATATGATATATTTCTTTCCATCAATTACTAAAATTATTCATACTTTAATTTTTATCGAGAAAAATAAAAATAGGAATTGAATCTAATTAACTAATTCTATCAAATTAAACTAAACTTAATATTAACCAAAAGTAAGTAAAGGGTTGAATTCATTAATTAATAATAATATAGAGTTTCGACGTATCCCCTAATATTTCATTGGATTTACTAACCTCTTAGTTAATCCCTTAATAGCAATTGTTGGCTTAGACTCTACTTTTATTACAAACCTCTGTCGATGGTTGAGTGACTATATTACGCATTCTAAAAATTATATATATGTCTATAGTAATCAGAATAAAATGTAGTTAATTAAGAATAGGTCTAAATAAAACTATACATGCCATCTAGGTATATTTATATCCTACATGGAACTCATAGTTGCTACCCTATGATCATGAATTAAACTATCATAGGCTAAACACATAAATCCCTTTGTCAAGTTCATCATAATTCTTCAATCATTCAAGATATTGGCCAAATATAATGAAAGTAATAAACTTTAGATAGAATGAATCAATTATATGTATTATGTTCATAAACTAAGAGTCAATAAAATACTATATATTAGGTTTAAAAGTCCAACCCTAAAAATAAAAACATAGGTTATGATGAAATAAAATACTATATAGCTTAGTTCATAAACTAAGAGTCAATAAAATACTACATAGCTTATTAAGAATAACATCATGAAAATCATAGAAAACTATAAAGATAAAGAGTTGAAGAGATAACATTCTTTTTCTCCCTCCTATTGATTCTTCAAAATAGGCTTTTTGGCATTCTATTTATGGCTTTAGGTCTTCCAATTAGGATAAAACATCAAATACAAGTCAGTTTTTGAGTTATTCCTCACGAATTACTGTTTACACAACGCCAAGGTGCTATACACACTATCTTGAGCTCCACAGTATTGTATTGTAGCTTGTTATGGCAGCATATTGCTATATGAGTTATTGTAGCAATGTTGATGTGTTTAACTTATTTTCATTAGATTTTCATTCATATTTACTCCATTGACTCAAAACGTATAAAATAACAATAAAATACATAAAAATCCAAATAATATTAATTTCAACAAACAATATTAAGCTTGGAATATCAAAATATTACACCTAATGAACCCTTATTAATGAGTTTCTACTGCCCATCTCTAATCATTGCACATTTTGCTCAGGTTGGGGTTCAATAAGACCATTTAGAGCAGCTGTTACATCCTACACACTCATTGGATGGTAGCACTATATCATAAATCCACGATGGCGGTGGCCAACAGGGTCCAATTCTAGCAACTAATTGAAAACATACATTACCTACTACACCTTTGACATCCTAAGCACTAACCACAGTAAAGGTCTTGCACACTTAGAGGCAACATTCTGATAAGGGCAAATTTGTCATATATTTTCTCATATTTTTATTATTGATATTTTATGATTTTATGAGAATAGATGGCTATTTATGTGCATTATTGTTATTTATAGGGACTTGAACAAAATTTAAAGAAAGAACGCAAAAGAAGCAAAAACAGGGACTAAAATGCAAAGTTTCCAAAATTTAAGTCCAGCGCCCCCGCGTCGCAAGTATTTTCGCCCCAGCTCTGAAATAGTGATCGAAATAAGAAAAACGACCTGCTTAAGTCGCGTCTAGTGCCCCGGGGCCGAAGAGTCACCGTGCCAGCGATGATCCATCGCCCCAGCGCTCTCAACATACCGCGCCAGCGGTGAAGCCGTTTTCATGTAGTGCCCCAGCGCCAAGATCCCACCGCTCTAGCGGTAATAGCTTTTTCACGCGTCGCCCCAGCGACAGATGCATAGCGCGCCAGCGGTAGTGCGAGTCCTAGTCCGACGAGAATTGAGATTTTCAAGCTCATATTAATCCCTATATAAAGCCACTCGTTCCCAGCCTTCAAGAATGAATCCAAGACGACCCAAGAGCACCGAGAATACAGAGCACAAGTCTTGGAGAGCAATAGAAGCTTAATTGAAGCAACTTTAGAGAGAGATACAAGACGTTCTTCGGCATCAAGAGTTCCTAGGCAGCGCAATTAAGAGCAATTCGACGTCTATATCGGTTTGCTAATAATTGTATCATGATTTATAATTATTTTTACTGCTGTTCTCTTGTAGCCATGAGCTAAACTTATTTTCTAGGGTTAATATTTGAACTCAATATGTGTTCTTAAATTGCCATATCTTTTTAATATTTAATAAATTTAGTCTTTTATTATTTAAATTACTTGTGTTTAATGCTTCAATATATCTGGCCAATATATGGTGAATGAGTTGGTAATATTATTGATAAACTCGGAAGAGGAATCATAATATTTAGACCTAGGTAATTTGATGCATGATTGTAGAGTAACATTCAATGTTGTATATGCAAGTTTCAATTTAGGATAGGAATATACCTAATTGGCATGTATGATCAATAAGACCTAATCTTAATGAATCTTAATTTATTACAAGTACCATAGGAATATAGGTATTTGGTAAATTAAGGTATACTTGCATGACTGATGCGATATTTCTATATCATAAATTAAGTGCAAGTATACACTATCGTATGCAAGTAATAAAGAGACTAATTAGTCGGATGTCGAACCCACAGGGATAATTTTTTTTCTTTTTAACCAATTACTAAAATTATATCTTCCTAATAATTATTCAGAAAAACAAAAATCTAAGAATGAATGTTAGAATATAAAAGCAAAAACACAATGCAATGAGATTTAAAGATAGCAATGTAGAGAAAACCTAGGATTAATATTATCCCTCAATATGTTTCTAATGATTAATCCTCTAATATTTAACTCACTTAGTCTTTATTATTGATCAAGACACTAATGTATTCACAAGCCTCTTCCAAGGTCATGCAAGTATATCTTAATTTACCAAATACTTATATTCCTATGGTACTTGTAATAAATTAAGATTCATTAAGATTAGGTCTTATTGATCATACATGCCAATTAGGTATATTCCTATCCTAAGTTGAAACTTGCATATGCAACATTGAATGTTACTCTACAATCATGCATCAAATTACCTAGGTCTAAATATTATGATTCCTCTTCCGAGTTTATCAATAATATTACCAATTCATTCACCATATATTGGCCAGATATATTGAAGCATTAAACACAAGTAATTTAAATAGTAAAAGACTAAGTTTATTAAATACTAAAAGGATATGGCAATTTAAGCGCACATATTGAGTTCAAATATTAACCCTAGAAAACAAGTTAGCTCATGGCTACAAGAGAACAGCAGTAAAAATAATTATAAATCATGATACAATTATTAGCAAACCGATATAGACGTCGAATTGCTCTTAATTGCGCTGCCTAGGAACTCTTGATGCCGAAGAACGTCTTGTATCTCTCTCTAAAGTTGCTTCAATTAAGCTTCTATTGCTCTCCAAGACTTGTGCTCTGTATTCTCGGTGCTCTTGGGTCGTCTTGGATTCATTCTTGAAGGCTGGGAACGAGTGGCTTTATATAGGGATTAATATGAGCTTGAAAATCTCAATTCTCATCGGACTAGGACTCGCACTACCGCTGGCGCGCTATGCATCTGTCGCTGGGGCGATGCGTGAAAAAGCTATTACCGCTGGAGCGGTGGAATATTGGCGCTGGGGCGCTGCAGGAAAACGGCTTCACCGCTGGCGCGGTATGTTGATAGCGCTGGGGCGATGTAGCGTCGCTGGCGCGGTGACTATTCGGCGCTGGGGCGCTAGACGCGACTTAAGCAGATCGTTTTTCTTATTTCGATCACTATTTCAGCGCTGGGGCGAAAATACCTGTGGCGCGGGTGCGCTGGACTCATAATTTGAAAACTTTGCATTTTAGTTCTTGTTTTCGCTCCTTTTGCATTCTTTCTTTAAATTTTGTTCAAGTCCCTATAAATAACAATAATGCACATAAATAGCCATCTATTCTCATAAAATCATAAAATATCAATAATAAAAACATGAGAAAATATATGACAAATTTGCCCTTATCAAATTCCCCCAAACTTAAATACTTGCTTGTCCTCAAGCAATAAAATAAAACTAAGAGAGAAACAACGGGTTATACTTGACTCATTTAACAAAACAAAACAAAATATACTAATACTAGTAAGATGATCAAAATCATTGTCTCAAAGGCTGACGAAATAGTACAAATCCATAAGGTAGATAAATAGCTATTAACAATTCTAAATTATCTCAATTTAGTTTCTCATTCTTCCTCATAAATAATCACCATGTGTGTGTGTGTGCAGGCAGCAAGTAAATAGTTAAACCATACTTTGATTTACTTTATACTTTAGTTTGTACAGAAAAGATGGTGTCTCGGCATTTTATTTGTATAATGATACTTCCATAAGCTTATCTTTATTACCACTCTCCACTAATGTAGAAAATCACATGTCTAGGGATCTATTTAGGACTTTACTTAGCTTGTAATGTAAGGCTAAGGTCAAGGTGGGATAAAAGGATAAATATATGAAGTTCAATTCACACCATGAACACTTAGATTTTACCTAGAAACCTCTTGATCTTCTTTTCCTTGTATTATCTCTTCCCCCAAACTTATTGTGTTCCCATCCTTTTTTTTAACTTTTTTTTTTCAAAAAAATTTCTTCTTTTCCTTAAGCTGGGGGTATTTTTCTTTACTTTTTTTTTTTTTTACTTTTTTTTTTTTATGAAATACCCCCAAACTTAGATTGACAAATACCACCCAAACTTATTTTTCTCATATCACCACAATTTTTTTCTTTTCAAGAGTATTTCTAAGTAAATGCAAGGTTTATGGTGTTACGGGTAAATTTTTAGATAAGTAAACTTTAAGTCTTGGGCTTGTAATAGAGTTAAACCAAAGAATGGGTAATTAGGCTCAAAATAGGGTACTAGGGATAAATATACAATAAAAGGTAGGCTAGAAAGGCTCAATCGGTCCAAAGATGGCCTAATGTCATTTCCCTATTCATGTGTTTCCTAGAATTTCGCCTCAAGTAGTAACTAAAGACAAGTTCTAGAGTGTCGGTCTTCGAGACTGTGGTGTATTCTCTAAAGCATAAGTATCTCTAAGTAATAGTTATAACTATTCATGCTTATAAAGTGCTCAAAAAAATTGGTGATTATGAATAAGGTCAAATTTGTTCCTAAACTTAAATAATCAAAATTGTCTCAAGTATCTATCATTCTCTATGGATGTGTAAAAATAAATTCAACCATGTATTCTTTTTCTTATCATAGACTAATGATCATCTTATCAAAACCTAATAAAAATTAATTAACTAAAAAAAAAACTAAGTAACTAAAAAAAAAATTTTACCCACAAGAATGACTACCCAAATCATGCAGCAAAATGAACACAAGGAAGTGTTTTTCACCCCCAAACTTAATTTAGACATTGTCCCCAATGTCGAAAAATAAAGAAGTGAAAGTAAGAGACTTCCCTGGTCAATTTTCGCTGCTGCTCTGACTCTCCATCGCTGGGGCGATGTTCTGGCGCTGCCGCGGTAATATTCCGTCGCTGCAGCGCTGAAGGCTGATTTCTGCACAGTTACTGGAATTTGCGCTGGCACGATGTTACGTGTACCGCGGGGGCGGTGGTGTCTCGATTTTTCTGTCGCTGCCGCGCCATGTTATGCCGCTGGAGCGCTGAAAGTCTTGGTTTTTTTTTTTTTTTTTTTTTTTTAATATGATGAAAAAAATAAAAAATGATAATAATAATAATAATAATTTCCTTGGGTTGCCTCCCAAGTAGCGCTTGATTTAACGTCATCGGCTTGACGAGGCTTCATATTCTCTTATGGTGGATCAAAGATGTTGGTGGAAGCATTTGTGTGAGTGATCTTGTTGGCTTTCTTCTTTTTCGGCTTCCATATTTTTGCAATTAAACCTCGGGCAGTATCTTTTGTTGCATTCTCTTTATGTCTCTCCGGGAAGACTTTAATCTTAGACCGGGGAGATGGTTTTTCCTTTTCTTTCTTTTTGCTTGCTTCATCGTGATGCTGCTTTTTCTTCTTCTCTCTTGTCTTCCTATGCTTTAATGCTCTTTTTCGGATGTGAGGATCCAATGTCTCCATATCTTTAATTTGCTTAACACTTGGATGCACCACATTAATGCAGAAACAGTCTTTATTTTCAGCTGGTAATTTGATCTCCTTGAAGACCTTAAAAGTGACTGTATCCTCTTGTACTCTCATGGTCAACTCCCCTTTTTGCACATCAATAATTGTTCTTCCAGTGGCTAGGAAGGGTCTTCCAAGGATGATTGGGATCTCCTTGTCTTCTTCCATATCCAAAACAATGAAATCTGCAGGGAAGATGAATTTATCGACCTTAACCAACACATCTTCAATTAATCCCTTAAGATAAGTGAGAGAACGATCCGCTAACTGAAGTGTGATATTTGTTGGTTTGGCTTCTTTCAGTCCCAACTTTTTATACATAGACAGTGGCATAAGATTGATGCTAGCTCCCAGATCACAAAGTGCTTTCCCAAAATCATAATTTCCAATTGAGCATGGTATGGTGAAGCTCCCAGGATCTTTGAGCTTTTGAGGTAGCTTCTTTAGAAGGATGGCGCTACACTCTTCCGTCAGGGCCACAGTCTCGAAGTCATCTATTTTTCTCTTCTTTGATAGGATTTCCTTCATAAATTTCACATAGCTCGGCATTTGCTCCAGTGCATCTGCAAAAGGAAGATTAATATGTAATTTCTTAAAAACATCAAGAAATTTTGAAAACTGCTTATCTAATTTCTTCTTTTGCAGCCTCTGAGAAAATGGAGGTGGTAGAATGAATGACTGCGTATGTTGCTTCTGCGGATTGCTACTGGTATCTTCTGCTGCATTTTCACTTTTTTGTTCTTGTACTTGACTACTAGATTCTATGCTTTTATGTGTCTCAGCACTCTTCTCTTGGTTTCTGAGCTGCTGTAATCTCTGAGGAAATGGTATAGGTGGTCTATATGGTTGCACGCCATCTTGCTGGACCACTGTTTCTTTTTCCTTCTCTATCATCTCTGAAAGCTGTGGTTGAGGAGTATTGTCATGTAAGACTTTACCACTTCTTAGGGAGATGGCTTGGCACTGTTCTACGCTTCCTTTTGGATTGACTTCGGTGTTGCTTAGTAGAGTTCCTTGAGGTCGATTGTTTATTGCTGTAGCAAGTTGTCCTACTTGATTCTCCAAGGCTCTAAGTGAAGCTGCTTGACTTTGAAAGAGTGCATCTGTTTTCTTCATGTATTGCAGGAGCATGTCTTCAATGTCTGGTTTCTTCTCTTGCTGAATTTGCGTTTGGAAGCCAGGAGGAGCTTTGGAATGTTGTCATTGATTATTGTTGCTCCATGAGAAGTTGGGGTGATTTCTCCATCCAGGATTGTAAAAATTTGAATTAGGATTGTTGCGGTTAAAGTCCCCTACATATTAAGCAGTCTCCATGCATTGTCCATTAGCATGATTGCTTCCACAGAAATCGCAAGTGATGGGTTGACTCTTGATAGCATTAACTCCCAAGTTGCTTAATTGTTTGGTCAAAAGGTTGACTTGAGCAGATAATGTGGTCAAGGTGTCTACTTCATGTAGTCCAGCGATCTTTCTTGTGGTGGACCTTTCGGTGGGCCATTGATAGGCATTGGACGCTATCTCATCTAGTAGATCATAAGCTTCATCGGTGGATTTGTTCATGAGTGCTCCTCCAGCTGCAGCATCTACTATTGTTCTGAATTGACCGGCTAATCCATTGTAGAATGTTTGTACAAGCAACCACTTCGGAACTCCATGATGAGGACATTTTCTTTGCATATCCTTGTATCTCTCCCATGCCTCATAAAGAGATTCTCCATCTAGTTGTAGGAATGATGTGATGTCGTTCCTCATCTTGGCAGTTTTAGCAGGTGGAAAGAATTTGGCGAGGAACTTTTGTGCAAGATCATCCCATGTAGCTATAGATCCAGATGGAAGTGATAGCAGCCAACTTTTTGCCTTGTCTCTCAAGGAAAAGGGAAACGATCTTAGTCGAATTGCATCATCGGACACCCCATTGTATTTAAATGTGTCACATATCTCCAAGAAGTTGATAATGTGCATGTTTGGATCATCGTTGGGCAATCCACCAAATTGTACCGAATCCTAAATTAATAAAAATAAAATAAAATAAAATAAAAAAATTCTGAAGTAAAAACTAGAAAGATTGGTATTAATATTGGCGAAAAAGTAGTTAATTATCCCCGGCAACGGCGCCAAAAACTTGATGCGATATTTCTATATCATAAATTAAGTGCAAGTATACACTATCGTATGCAAGTAATAAAGAGACTAATTAGTCGGATGTCGAACCCACAGGGATAATTTTTTTTCTTTTTAACCAATTACTAAAATTATATCTTCCTAATAATTATTCAGAAAAACAAAAATCTAAGAATGAATGTTAAAATATAAAAGCAAAAACACAATGCAATGAGATTTAAAGATAGCAATGTAGAGAAAACCTAGGATTAATATTATCCCTCAATATGTTTCTAATGATTAATCCTCTAATATTTAACTCACTTAGTCTTTATTATTGATCAAGACACTAATGTATTCACAAGCCTCTTCCAAGGTCATGCAAGTATATCTTAATTTACCAAATACCTATATTCCTATGGTACTTGTAATAAATTAAGATTCATTAAGATTAGGTCTTATTGATCATACATACCAATTAGGTATATTCCTATCCTTAGTTGAAACTTGCATATGCAACATTGAATGTTACTCTACAATCATGCATCAAATTACCTAGGTCTAAATATTATGATTCCTCTTCCAAGTTTATCAATAATATTACCAATTCATTCACCATATATTAGCCAGATATATTGAAGCATTAAACACAAGTAATTTAAATAATAAAAGACTAAGTTTATTAAATACTAAAAGGATATGGCAATTTAAGCGCACATATTGAGTTCAAATATTAACCCTAGAAAACAAGTTAGCTCATGGCTACAAGAGAACAGCAGTAAAAATAATTATAAATCATGATACAATTATTAGCAAACCGATATAGACGTCGAATTGCTCTTAATTGTGCTGCCTAGGAACTCTTGATGCCGTAGAACGTCTTTAAATTCTTTAAATTTCGTTCAAGTCCCTATAAATAACAATAATGCACATAAATAGCCATCTATTCTCATAAAATCATAAAATATCAATAATAAAAACATGAGAAAATATATGACAAATTTGCCCTTATCAATGACCTTGGAAGAGGCATGTGAATACATTAGTGTCTTGATCAATAATAAAGATTAAGTGAGTTAAATATTAGAGGATTAATCATTAGAAACATATTGAGGGATAATATTAATCCTAGGTTTTCTCTACATTGCTATCACCTTATTCTCTTTGCATTGTGTTTTTATTTTTATATTTCTTACATTCATTCTTAGATTTTTATTTATCTGAATAGTTATTAGGAAGACATAATTTTAGTAATTGGTTAAAAAGAAAACATTATCCCTGTGGGTTCGACATCCGACTTATTTAGTCTCTTTATTACTTGCATACGATAGTGTATACTTGCAATTTATGATATAGAAATATCGCATCACATTCACAACCTATTAACAATGTTGTACACAGTAGGCTGAATAATCTATACTCGGCAATTGACCTCAAAATTGACTCTAATACCACTTGTTGGAGTTTTTAACGTGTATTTTATAAATCTTCTAAGTGCTTTGTAGAAGACTTTCAATCACAAGTAAGCAAGAATAAAATAAGATCAAGAAACTAAAAGATAAATAATCACACACACCAAAGAAAGCATAAGTAATATAAGTAATTCAGCAATAACCATCTACTTATATGATGAATCTAAATATCCTAACTTCTTTTATTACCATTTTATAAAGAATTAACACAAGAGATTACAAGAAATATCCCATACCTAGAGCTCACAAGAATCTATATTGTTTTATCTTATGCACTCAAAGTACTCAAGTATAACTTAAACTGTCTATTCTCTCTCTTATTGATGCTTTTGATGCATAATCAAATCTAAAGAGTTACAAGATTTTATATAGGCTTCAAAACATTCCAAAAGACCCTAAACCTAATTATTAAGATTCCTCATAATTAAAAAATCTAAAACTGACTTAAACTCGCAATTAGACCTAAAAAAGGTGATTTTCCCAATAGGTGGCGCTATGGCCCTAGGCGCAATAGACCTCGCGCCACAGCGCTAAGTACCCAGCATCACAGCAACCAGACCTAGGCATGTCCCTAATAGTGGGTGCCACTGCGTTCTCGACCACACGTCAACTCTCAATTAATTTCTAACTCAAAATCAATCTCAACTCTAATTGTGAATCACTAATTCCAACAATATAGTTAGTATTGGATTCAATTTTTTTTACAATCAAAACCTTTATATCACTGAAAAGGATTGAAGTGTAAACAAAATAAAACCATAACGAATCAATTGATAATTAATATATATGTTCTATATTTCTTTTATAGAAATAGTGAAGATCATGAACATCTATAAAGTTAGTATGTTTTATTGCTCTACATATAAAGTCATAATCTATAATAAACATCATTATTTTTTGTTAAAATATAGACTAGTAATTCTTCGCACAAGACTATCAATTCTCTGCATAAAGAAATTCGTTAAAAAATCAGAAATTAGTTTAACTTTTTATGTAAGAAATTGTAATTCCTGAAATAAAGAGGCAGATAAAAATTTATCAACTGTATTATTTCCATATAAAGAATTACTCGTCGAACTTTGACAATATGATTGCTTTAATAACTTTCGGTCAAATTACAGCAATTGGCTTAACAAGAACAACCTACATGTTTATAATAGTTTAATCAAATTGATGGCAACAGGAAAAAGATTTTTTTGCTTCCAATTCGGTGTTCATATCATTGAACAAGGTCCAAATTTTGGCCTTTAATAAGAACACAAAATCACATAAAACGTAATAAACAATTTTCCTATCAAATTTGAACCTTCAATTTTGGAGGTTGACGTTGATGTAAAAATGACAATTTATTGATTAATTTCAAGGATTCATGACTTTGTTGAAGAGTTAAGCGAATTGAATATTTGAATTTAAAGAGAATGCAAAATGTCATACTTTTCTCTCTTAATGTCTAGATTTTGATATTTATTTTGTGCCTAAATGTAATCATTATTCTTATATTTTTATTTAGGATTCAAATGGAGGCGTTAAGTGAAAAATATAGCTAATTGAGTGATTTTGGACAGTTTCAACATTGCTCCATACTCTAGGCATAACTCTCTCATCAGTGCTTCGATTAAGATTATTTAAGATGATATGGAACGCCAAGAAAATGTTCTACAACTTTCATGTTTTGGTTTGAGAGACACTAGCTGCATCAACATTGAAATTGGGCTTGACATTGTTATACCTGCACTGTTGACGTTCTGGAATGTCCTTTAGCTTGCAATTTTAATACACAGATTTGACATGGTTTATTTTAAGAAGTTTCCAGATTTGGTACATGAAACTTCTAGCTGGAAACACCACTATCCTATTTATATTAGAACTTTATTTTATTTTTAATATTTTCCTTAATTAATTAGATTTGGATTCTATTATTTTAGGATAATTTTCAGAATATTCTTAGGAGATATTGTTGGCTTCTAATACTTATAAATAACGTGTAAAGGTGCATTCTCTAATTTCTCTTTTCAGTTTTCATCGTGGCCTTGCGTAGCTAAACTTTTATAATTGGTGGAAGGAAATGGAAGCCTCAAAATTAATAAAGTAGTGAGATCTAATTTGTTTTTATTATTAACTTATACTTTGAGTATCAAATGTTCTTCTTTGTCTATTTTCATGATTATCTCATTTAATTACTAGGAGGCCTACTAGTTTATTATTCGTTGTAACCTATTGTAAGATTTGATATCAAATCCGTAATTATTTGATCCCTCTAATTTGTGAAACAACTACGATTTAATGATTTATTGTGTCATAAATTATTAGATCTTAAGAAGAATGCTCGACTAAATTAAATTCAACAGCTTTGTGCTTGTATTGTTTAGTTTCATCAATCTCTCTAAGTCTTAAGGTAGCTACTATATTAAACCTTTAGCGCTTATCTTGGGTTGTTTGGTAGATAGGGTTAATTAGATTGTTTGTTTTCTAATTAAATACGATTATGAAGAGATAGAAAATAGTTCCATCAGTGAATATTCAAAGTGTGAAGTGATACTTATTTGCTTCGATAATCAATTGTAAAATTCTGATAGTGGATATTGACTTAGACCAAGGTTTATTCTTTTGATTGATTTTGATACTTCAACGGAGAGTTCCTACATGAATATTGGGAATGTGTCAAGAAATTATGTGCAAGCTATTGTCATCATCAAATTAGTGAGCAACTACTTATCTAGTATTTTTATGAGGGCCTTCTACCTACTAATAGACGCATGATTAATGCTACTAGTAAATGAGGTTTTGTGGATAAAACTCCTGAGGCCGCGAGAAACTAGATTGCAAATATGGCAACCAACTCTCAATAATTTGGCATTAGGCTTGACCCTCCTTCAAAGCATGTTAGATAGATAAATATTTCCTCCATTGAACAACAAATTACAAGTCTAACTTCTCTTGTTCATCTAATAGCTATATGTAATATGCAAATAGTGAAAGCTTGTGGAAATTTTTCGGTAGTAAGGCATCAAACCCTTATGTGCTCAACTCTTTAAGTGGAGCCCATTGAGCAAGTGAATGTAGCGGGTTGTTTTTTTGGACAACTGTAAAGGAAGTGTGATCTATATTCAAGCAAATATAATTCGAGATAAATGGATCACCTTAATCTTAGCTATGGGAATCCATAAGTAAATCAGCCCGCAACTCTAAATTGCCTAAATTGCCAGTAATGTAAGCAACCATACCATCCTAGGTAACAATTGGGCCAAACTTCTAATTTTGGTATGTCTTTAGAAGATATTGTTAAGTCTCTTGCCATTAATACTTTACAATTTCAATAGAAGATGAAACAATTTCAATAAGAGGCGAAGGCCAATATTCAAAGTTCTGATAATCAGATTGGCCATATGGCAACCATAATTTATCGGTTAGAGGTATAAAGTTTGGAAAATTACCTTTTAAAATGGTAGTAAATCCAAGAGAAAATGCAAATACAATCATTTTGAGAAGTGGTAAAGAGGTTGAGATTCCAATAAAGGCAGCCCCTGCATCATCGAAATAAAAAGATGAGAAAAACATTGTTGCAAATAGGAACATACCCAATGACAATAACGTACCTAAGCATAAGTTTTCACCTATTTTAATTATAATCTAGTACCTCATTATGCTAAATTCCTAAAAGAATTGGTTTTCCCTACTAATTTTTATGTGCTTAATATCGAGAATGATGATCAAACTACTCCTATTCTTTTAGGAAGACCATTCTTAAAGACATATAAAACTAAGATAGATGTTCATAGTGCCACACGTACTATGGAATTTAATGGTGAAATTATTAAGTTTAATATTTATAATGCCATAAAATATCCCAGTGATGATAATCCTAATTATTCTATTGGTGGCATTAATGTTTTAGCATATGAAGTTTTTGAACTTGAAGGAAAAGGTTGATTAGAGGTTTTCATTAGTAAACATGTTGAAAAAAGAGAATGAAGAGTTAGGAATTAGAACTGATTTGTAGGAAACTGTTGCAGCATTGAATGATTTTATAAAGTTATAGTAGTCAAGTAACGTTCCTTATATTACGTTACCAGCTTCTAATGAGAGACCTTTACCTTTTGTTTTGCTGGCCCTTATTCTAGATTTGAAGCCTCTCCCTAGTCATCCCAAGTACATGTTCCTTAGAGATGGAGGAACATTACCAGTGATCATTTCCAGTAAACTTAGTGCACCACAAAAAGAAAAGCTTATGCAGATCCTTAAGGAGCATAAAACGACTATTGGTTTGATAATTGCAGATATTGAAAGAATTAGCCCATCTATATGCATGCATTATATCTTACTTAAAGATGGAGTAAAACCTTTCTATCAATCACAAAGAAATTGAATCCGCCCATGATGGATTCAGTGTTCTTGAAGTTAGAGTGATTTATCCTATTTTGGAAAGCAATTCAGTTAGCTTGGTTCAAGTGGTTCCTAAAAAAACTAGAATAACTGTTGTGAAAATTCAGAATGATAAGTTAGTTCCTAAACATGTTTAGAGTAGGTGGCAGGTTTGTATAAATTTTAAAAAATTAAATGCTATAACTGCCAAGGACCACTTCCCTTTAACCTTTATTGATTAAATGCTTAAAAGGTTAGCTGGTCATTATTAGTATTGTTTCCTTGATGGTTGTTGAGGTTATTTTTAGATTGTAATTGCTTTGGAGGATCAAGAAAACATGAATTTTACATGCCTATTCAAGACTTTTGCATATCATCTCATCCGATTGGCCTTTGTAACACCCCAGCCACTTTCAAACGGTGTATGGTTAGCATATTTTTAGATTATATTGACCATATCATAGAAGTCTTTATGAATGTTCTCACAGTTTATAGAGACACATTTTATAATTGTTTGCATAACCTTATACTTGTTCTTCAAAGATGGATAGAAACTAACCTTGTATTAAATTCTTAAAAAAACCATTTTATGGTTGAACAAGGTATAGTTTTGGGTCATGTTGTTTAATCTAGCGGAATTGAGGTAGATAAAGTTAAAGTTGATTTTATTCAATCTTTACCTTATCCCATTTATGTATGGGAACTTTAATCTTTTCTTGGACATGTAGGTTTTTACTGAAGATTTATCAAGAACTTCTCCAAAATAGCAACACCCTTATGCAAATTGCTACAAAAGGATGTGATTTTTGAGTTTGAAGAACCATGTAAAAAGGCATTTGATATGCTGAAGGAACTGTTGACTTCTACCCCAGTTATCCAACCCTTTTAGTAAAATGTTCCTTTCAAGAAAATGTACGACGAAAGTGATTATGCAATAGGCATTTTTTTGGGTCAAAGAACTTTTATTCTACTACTGAAAAAGAATTTTTATTTTTTGTTTTTACTTTAAAAAAGTTTAGATCTTATTTACTTGGTACTCTAGACCAACAATATTCTAACATAGTTGAAATAAATTTTAAAAAAAACACAAAAACCATCCAATCCTGGTGCTTTACAAGCCCCTATAGAAAATACTGCCTTATATTTTTTTCGATGTTGTGAAAGGCACTTCAAGTAAAGAAATTAAAGATTTAGAAAATTAGGAGGAAAGCCTATGAAATAAAACCTCAATCAAATCCAAACTAGGGTATCTCGGCTGAAACAACTCCCTGATGTGACCACAAAATATCTCAACAATACCTTCAAAGAAGTTATGCACCTGCCTACAAAAGAAAAAACACCCAAAATCTTTTTTTTAACATGTTGGTTGGTGGCTTTAGCGTGAAAAAGTTTGGAACTCTAGTCCTTCTAAGTCAGCCAATTCACTTAGGTATGTAGGTGTTAATAAAGCTACTCCTTCAGTAACAAGCCTTGTAGTTCATACTCCAACAATTTAAAACTAATTGTATCAACCTAAAGAGCGACCCTAAGCATCCTTTCAATATCCTTCAACATTTTCCTTGACATTGTTGGAATATATCCTTTATTTTAACGACAACATTACATCAGGTCAAATAATTACCGTATTAATCCCTTCAAGTACTTCTTCTCCATCTTCCATAGTCACCTTAAAATCAAATATAGAAGACTAGATAGCAGAGGAACCCCTATCTTTATCTTAGGCTGCCAATATTTCATTAAAATACCTATTATAAAAGAAAGGTAGGAGGGACTGAATCTTCAACTGTCTTAGAAGAGTCTAACTATGTATCCATTCATTTAGAATTGAGTTGCAATAAAATCCCACAACTCGTAAGCAATTTTGAACATAATCCACAACCAACACCTCAATATGAAACCGAGAACACCTTATAACACTAACCTTCCATACATCATTCTACAACACAAATAAATCACCGCTATTCCTTGAGCCTTCTCGATGAAACGAAAATTGATACCCCAAACTCTTATAAATTCTTTTTGCTTTAGAATAATACAATTTATTCTTAAAAAAGAACACCAAATTGGGGGAACAATGTGTAAGGAGGTCCCATGCACTCGTTATTACACGAGGGTTCCCCAACCCACATTAATTCCAACTAAGAATACTCATGTAGATAGATAGAGATGCCCCACAGCATTTGCTTAAGTTGGTGAAACCTTAGCCAAGTTTTCTCACTTGTTGTGAAAACTATCCTGCTCATCATTAATTTTTTTCCCTAAAATACCTAAGTTCCTATCCTTATCTACGGAGTCCAAATTCTCTAGAAAAACAAAATCTTGCAATGTGCCATACAGCCTAAGATAGTTCACAGCATTTAGTGTCTTTATGTGAACCTAAAAAGCCCTGGATAGTTGAACAATTGACATGAGTTAGAGACACAAATAAATTAAAAGCCTTTATGTTGTTTGAAAGGTACAAAGATTCAAACATTGTTGAATGAGAAGGAATTTTCTCCTTAGAAGTATTATTTAGCAACGACCCCATAAGAGACACATCCCTACCATTCTTAAAGGTTGAAACCGATGCCAACACAGAATCAGTTTTATTTTGAAATTGAATTTCAAGAGACTATGTCCAACTAGAATTCATAAAAGGATATAAAATAATGGATCCGGTAAGAGTTGATTTATCATCCTCTACCCATTTTAAGTTGCCATTATCCCCCAAAACCATATCACTTTGAATTTAAGATTGTGATTCTTGAGGATTTGCAGAAGCTGACCCATCTCAACAATAATCACCACCCATAGAAATGCTATTAAATAGGTATGTGATTAGTAGAGCGTATGTGATAATTTTAAAATTACACTCAATCTAGTATAATCATACACATATATCACATATATGTTCAATTGTATTAATTAAGGTAGATAGTGAGTAAAACTTATCAGATTAAAGGTGGCTTTCAATTCTTCAAGTCTTCCAATCTCCAAATCTTAAGCTCGCATTGAACTATGTTGTTGCACAATTTTAGTTCACAACAAACCAGTGGGATTGTGAAGCCAGCTCCTAAATTTCCAATAATAAGTGTTTAACTCTTAAACCCTTTGATTCTATTGGTATTTGTTTCTTATGAGAGATGAGATGAATATAATGTCTTTTTATCTTTGTTCTTTTACAATCCTTGCATGGAACACTTAGGAAAAACACTTAACTTATTCTCTTAAAACTATTACCCGTATGATACACCTTGAATGGAGTTAAATGAGAGCCTCTTTTGATTTTATTCAAATGATGGCTAATCAAAGTGCTCTCCCCACAATTCATAATTGCTGGCCATTCCACTCAATTCATTTAACCAAAACACATTATTAATGGCCACCCAAATATTGCTTTACCTAAAAAATAGAACATCTTTAATTATTTTAAGTAATCAAATGGCCAACATCAAGGCCCTTTATTATATAAATTATATAATTGCCATAATTTATGTTTTCCCCTTTATAATAATAATAATAATAAACTACATTTGTATTAATCATTCAAAAAATATTTTTGAATAATTACTTTTATCTTACTTTTTGTTTTTACTAGTAAGGTTAATAACTTAATTCAAGGTAAAAATAATTCATGGACACTATTGTGCCATTTCTCAATATTCTATTGGTTAACAATACTTGTTAACTAATTAAGTGATATACTTAACACTTAAGTCAGAAAAGTACACATCATGAGGAACTTTAAAACATATTTTCGATTTGTTGGAATTTCTTAGATTGAACTGTTCAATCCAATATGTTGCCTCAGTGCACAACGAGTACACTTTATATTGTGAGACTCTCTAAGTCCATGCCCATGTTTTCATATAGAACTTCTCCATACATTTGTGAATAATGTCCCACACACATGTTATAAATATTACAAAGTGACACGTTATTTATATTCTATAAGAGTGGATATATAGATCAACACCGTCAAATCTCTATATACTCGACTGTAAACTTATCTCTAGATTCGTATTTCAATAAATTATATCCGTAGACACTTTTACGATATTATTTATCCTTAGGATAAAGCTATTTTCTTGAGTTTTACTACTTTTGACCATAAGATATTTTGAAACACAATCTTCTGATGGATCCCATATCTATGCACATTAGACTCTATAAGTATCAGACCATACCGAGCAGTCAGACCATGAAAGGTTTCTGACGTGTGTGGACCAAAGTATAATAGATCACTCACAAGTTTACCGTGGCACTTTTGTCAAAGGATCACAAATACTGCTCAACTGGTTAAGACCTTCTATTGATGGTTTTATGTAATGTCTATTAGAGGTCCTCGTGAGTCTATTTAGTACCTAGTCCTTATTGAATACTTGTATTTCTATACGAGCTTCTACTAAGCTCATTGTCTGCTAAAACTAACCATCTAGACCATCTAGATATAGACGTACACTGATATATATAAAAATTTTCATTAATAAACCTGGATTAGTAAAGATAAATAAGAAATATAATGTTTGAGAATGTATTTTCATAATGACATTTCCTGGCACCATTCGCAACTCTTTTACAACGATGTCATTAATAATATATTCTTAAGTCTTTGTTCCATTTTAGACGAGACTCTAACACTTTAGATTTCATTGGCTTTTATAACCTGTTAACTCTTAGCATTTATTGTTAGAATTTGTGCTCATGTGTCATCTTAATATTGTATGAATATTTTATTTTGTAATATTTATATAGTTCATTATTTGTTTAATTGCTAATTACTATTATTAAATGGTTCAATGTTTGTAACGCTACAGACATTATATGTTCTAAAGGAGTTCATATTTGGTCTAAAAAAGTTTAGATCAATGCCAAGAGTTAGCATCACTGAAAACTATAAATGCTAAAGAGTTAACATGTTATATTGATTAGTGAAGTCTAAAAGTTAGAATCTTGTCTGTAATGGTACAAAGACCTGAGAATACATTAGTAATAACATAGTTGCAAGAGTTGCAAAAGGTTCAAAGAAATGTTATTATGTAAGTCTATTCTCAATTTATATATTCTTGGTCTTAATTCACCGATGCAGTTCTGACAGTGGAATCCTTTTACATAGATCAGTGTATACTATACCTAGATGGTCTAGATGATTGTTCTTAACTGACCATGGGCTTACTGGAAGTTCGTATAGCATACAAGTGTTCAATAAGGACTAAATACTAAACAGACTCAATGAGAACCCCAATAAACATCCCATGAAGCCGTTAATAGAAGGCCCTCTCGAGTTGAGTAGTATACGTGGTCCTTTTACCTAAGTACCATGGTGGGCTTATAAGTAATTCATCATACTTTGGTTCCATACATGTCACAGACCTTTCATGGTGTGACCGTTGGGTGTTGCTGGAAATGGTTTGATACTTATAGAGTCTAATGTGTACAGATATGGAATTCATCAGCTCATATAGATAAGTTATATATATCCAGATGCTCAGAGACTGTATCTTAGAAAGTCTTATAGCCATAAGCAACAAACCCAAGAAAGAGTTTTCCACGGGGTTAAATAATATTATAAAAGTGTTTGCATATATTATTTATTAAGATACGTGTCTTAAGATAAGTTCACGAATGAGCACATAGAGATTTAACGGTAATGATCTATATCCCTGCTCTTCCAGGATATGATTGGCAGTAGCATTATACATATACGCTATGACCTCAACTTATATAGTCTACTGCACTAATTTGTAATATCCATGACGTGTGCGTGGGGCATCGATCTCAAACTCATATAATAGTTCTATTTGGCAAATCATGAGTGGACCTAAAGAGTCTTACAATATAAAGTGTACTCATTGTGAACTGGGGCAGCGTATTGGATTGAATAGTTTGATCTAGAAAAATTCCAGCAGACCAGACATTTACTTCGATTTCCCTCCGGTCATGTACATGTCAAGACTTAAGAGTTAAGTACATCAATTAGTTAACAATTAGTTGTTAACCAATGAGATGTTAACACACGGCACATGTGGGTGAATTATTGTTTGATTTAGAAATTACCAAAATGACCTTATTTGTTGGACAAATAATATCATCATTTTATTCATTAAAATATTTATTGAATAAAATAATAATAATAATAATAATATATGATATTATTATTTAAATTAAAATCAAATAATTATTTATTTATTTAAATTGGCATGTGTTTCTACCATAATTTAATATGATTAAATTATTTATTTAATATTAATTAAATGATAAGATAAGTATAAATGGGTGGCATTTGTTAATGGTAGGCCTTAAGATGTTTCTTAATAATGAGAAAATATTTTCTCATTTAGCCTAAATTAAGGCTATGTTCATTTAAATGATTTTTCATTTTGTTTTATTTTTATTTTGTTTATTGTAGTAAATAATAAATAAAATATTAATGGCAAACATAATGGATGCCATTAGGCAAGAAAATGAAAGATAACAATAAACAAAGCACTAATGACAAATATAATGGATGCCATTAGGTGAGTAAATGAAAGAAAATAATAAACAAATAAAATAACAATTAATTATGAAAAAATTCGTGCAAGGGGTTAAGAAAAATAAAGTGAATTTTGCTAAGTGTTAGAAAATTCTCTCAAGTGTTGAGAGCACAAAAACGCAACTCTTCCATTTTTTCTATTCCATTTTCTTGGTCACCCATACTACAAGGTAGAAACAAGGATTCAAGAGTTGAATCTTTTACTGAAAAAGCTGCTATTCTAGCTTCCTTAAGCCCACCGTGTTGAGGAACTAGAATTGTGAATGGATTGCTTCAAGGCAGATACTCCGGTTAGACCAAAAACCAAAGGCTTGACAATGTACTATGTTTCAATCTTGAAGTATTTTATATATATATGAGATAACATGTAAAGCTTATTTGTGTTTATCATTATGACATTTGTATTCTGCTCATCCGTTGCGCATGTATGTATGTGATACATATGGTATATTTGAATGATAGACACAAACTCACATGCATGCACCATAGGTTTAAAATCACTCATATTTATAACTCTAAGCATTGCTAACTCTTAGCTCCTATCTAAACTTCCTTAGACCAAATCCAGGCTCTTTCACGTTATACAATGTTTGAAACATTACAAGTATCTTACCATATATTACATATAATTATTGATTTTAATGAAATGATGGTAGTATAAATGCAAAATAAATATTCATACACAAATCCCAACAATTGCAAC
This sequence comes from Ailanthus altissimus, assembly GCA_946807835.1. Taxonomy (NCBI): domain Eukaryota; kingdom Viridiplantae; phylum Streptophyta; class Magnoliopsida; order Sapindales; family Simaroubaceae; genus Ailanthus; species Ailanthus altissimus. The sequence continues at coordinate 6,428,515 of OX327689.1, forward strand.
ACCATTTAAATCGCTTAGGTTACTTGAAGCACATCTAGCTCCTGCTAAGAAACATGTTTTTGCCATATCCAACTTCATAGCTAAAAAACATTGCTAAGTTTTTTCTTCTTTCTTTTCAAAGTATTAAGACATTCAAAATTGATGATGGCATTATCAAAAATCAAACAACCTATGATAAAAGTACTTTGTTCTCACTTATAGCAAACTTTATGACCAACTTCAACCTATTTGCTAGTGTATTTACAATAATTTTATACAAAAATTACAAAGTCTTATATGTCAATAATCACTCACTCTCTATAGGTATTTTTATTTTTGGTATTAGAGTGATAAATGCCTTATTAAACAAAGTATAGAAAGCCACGTTATTTAAGACTTGTAAATAAGCTTGTGCAATATGATCCCCAACCAAATCTTAAAATTTCTAAATCAAAAAACTTAGCATACTGATGAATATATGAAAATGCATATTTATTAAGAGATTCAGTCATCATTTATTGTCACTAAGTTTAGCATTTTTGTACTTTTAGCTTGAAATAAAGTATTCTTCTTAAATTGTGATTAATGAATGTTATTTGCACAGGTTTAGGTAAAATGGACATAACTCTCAAAGTAGAAATAGAAATGAAGAAATTCTTTAACTTAGAGTAACATGAATCAATCTTATACAAACTTGAAGAACAGTTGAAATGCCAAATCCAACAGGTTATGGGCCAAAAATGGAGATACAATAGAATTGGGCTACAACTTCTACTCAGCTTGACCCAACTCAAGTATTTAGACCGTATCTCACAAAATACGTACCCAATTGGTATAATTCTTGAAGCTGTAAAATAATAATTTAATTATCAACAACTCTTATGTTGGTGGTAAATTTCAAGTCAGCCATTATCATGGACCAAATTATCTTGTAAGTGGGTAAAAGGGTTGTTGGCCTAATTCTAACATATCTTTGGAATTTTGCCCATATCGCATTAGATACTCATCAAATTTGCATGAACCTGGTGCCTATGGAAAGAAGAGACAAAATTATTCAACTTTCATGTTGTCCACAAAAGCTAAATCAATCATTTACATTATCATAAATGTGCCGCAAGTGGGTAAACGAGTTGTTGGCCTAAAATTGTTGAAGATTGATGTCATACATTATATATTTACATTCATTGCCTATATAAGGACACTCTTAGGACGTTTTCAACATTAGATAATTCTCTCTTTTTTTTCTCTCATTAATATGCAATGTAATCTAGACTAGAGTTCTTGGCAAGGCTAAGAGATAAACTTTTATATGTAATAAATCTACTCTTATGCTTTGATTCGTTGTCAAGAGCTACAAATGTTTGTAATTTTAGTTTTGATTAAACTTTTATCTATTTTATTTTCTATAATTTAGAGGTTATAATTCTCATATCTCATATATGTTCAGTCATATTTTTCTTATGTGATTCTTATTGAATTATAATTGTTATTGGTTACATTGTTTTATATGTTAATCTTTTACTACAATATTGTCGATCTTGGATAACATGTAAAGACAATAAATGTTTGATATTCAAGTTGATCTTTTACAGCAATATTGTCAAGATGATATATTGTCAATCTTAGATAACTTGTATAAATGAACATGATTTGTGTTAATATTTGCAAAAGAGTTTAGTCATATCAAATGCATGTGTTATCAAATGTGCTATATTTTACATATCTTTCAATTGATTGTTTATATGTAAAACTGTCAATTGAGTTATAAACATTGAATCAAAGTGTAGAGTAGATTTATAAAGCATAATTGTGATTCTCGAAGCCTTGTTTAAATCATCATAAGATATTTTCCTCAATTCATAGACAATTTTATTTCATCCATTTAAACCAATTAGTAAAATCTTAGTTTTATTTTCTTTGTTGTAATTTATTTTATTGTTCATGATTGGTTCTACCACCTAATTTATTTTGTTTTCTTTAGTTAATTTATTATATTTTATATTATCTTAATGGCTGGTTTTACCGCCTAACTTAGTTCATTTTCTTTTATTTATTTATCGCACTTTATTTTCTTTTATTTATTATCGCACCTTATTTTCTTTATTAGTCCACTTTTTTATTTTCATGATTAGTTCTACAGTCTAACTTAGTTTATTTTTATTTATTTATTGTACTTTATTTAAATATTGTACTTTAGTTATTTATTTATTACAATTTATTTTATTTTATTTATTTATTGCACTTTTTTTATTGTACTTTATTTTTATTTTCTTTTATTTAATTATTATACTTTATTTTTTTAGTTAATATGTTGTATTTGTATTTATTTTAATAGTCGGTTCTACCGCCTAACTTTTTATTTATTTACTTATTGTACCTTTTTTTTTATTGTACTTTATTTTATTTTTTTCTTTTTATTTATTTATTGTACTTTCTTTTCTTTTATTTACTTATTATATTTTTTATTTATTTATTTATTGTACTTTCTTTTCTTTTATTTACTTATTATATTTTTTATTTATTTATTTATTGTACTTTACAGTTTATTATCTTTTGTTCATTTATTGTAATTATATTTTATAAATGGTCTTACCACCTAGTTCATTTCTATTTCTTGTTGTGTTTTATTTTACTTCTTAATTTTCCTTGAGCATTTCTTTCATAAAAAAAAAATTGTTAGGATTTATGCATCGACTTAGAGACAAACGAGGGAGATTTATAAGAGAAGTAGAACTAGAACCACTATCACAATTTGTAAGGGAATAAAATTCACCATCTAGTTCATCTTGTAATTCCAACACATTGAGCCAACACGAAAATAACCCCGTTAGGACTCTAAAAGATTACTTGCATTCTACTTGCATAATCACACCATCATGCATTATATTTCTACCTAACACACTATATTTGAATTTTAAACCTGGAATGATACAACTTCTGCCCACTTTTTATGGTCTAGATAATGAAAATCCTTATGTACATGTTAGGGAGTTTGAAGAGGTAATTGTCACCTTCCATAGTCAACATGAAGCCATAGACACTGTTAGGCTTAAATTTTTTTCTTTTCTTTGAAAGACAAAGCAAAGAGTTAGCTATACACTTTGAGGCCAAGGTCTATAGGAACTTGGGCAGAAATAACCCAAGCATTTTTTAATATATACTTCCTACAGTACAAAACTAATGGCCTGAAAAGATAAATTTCTTCCTTCTCCCAAGAAGAAAGTGAAACCTTATATCAAGCATGGGAAAGTTTTAAAGAGTTGCTAAATCCGTGCCCTCACCATGGGTATGAAAATTGGCACTTAGTTAGCTATTTTTATGAGGGACTCACAATTAGAGAGCACCAATTTATTGAGATGATGTGTAATGGGGAGTTCCTTCATAAAGATCCTGAGGAAGCCATAGAATTCTTTAATGACTTAGCTGAAAAAGCTCATACATGGACTGGACTTAGCATTACTAAAAGTACAAATAGGTCATGACCCAGTGAAGTTTTCCATGTTAGGGAAAAAGATAACCTTATAGCCCAATTAAAGGTCTTAACTAAGGAGTTTGAGGCCTTGAAAGCCAAAGATAGAATGGTCACCCACACGGTTGCTAAGGTTGAGTCACATGATATCTATTTTATCTGTGGAGGAGCGGAACACTTAGCTCAGGATTGTCCCACTTATAGTGAGATGAAAGGGATATATGAGAAATAATGTAATACCATAGGGATGTACAAGAAGCCTTATTCACCCTACTCTGAAACTTATAATCCTAGCTAGAGAAACCATCCAAACTTCAGTTGGAAATTTGACCAACAAGCCAACAGCCATTGGAAACAAGAACAACAAGCATCCAAGTCTTATGTTGTACCTCAATATAATGCACGACCAGCCAAGAGTCCTTTAGAGGATACATTACAAGCATTTATGAAGGCACAAAGTAAGACTAATAAAAAATTTGAAACAATTTTTGCATAGGTGATAAATGAAAACAAAGAAATTAAGAATCAAATCACAAAGCTGACCAGTGCCTTAACTGTATAAGAGCGAGGTAAGTTTCTATCTCAACCTTAATCCAATCCAAAAGGACAATTCATGGCATAAGCTTCTACTTCTGATGCTCAAAATCTCAAAGAAGTTAATGCCATTACCACTCGAAGTGGTAAGATTGTAAGTGAGCCTACTTCTAAAATTAACACATCTACGAGTAGTAAAGACACCCCCCTTGAAAAAGAGGCCACAGTGGAAAAAGAGCCCAAAAATAAGTTTTCAATCCCAGTGCTTTTTCCTTAAGCTCTTCGACCGGTTGGAAAAAATTAAAAAATTCAAGGTGAGATTTTGGAACATTTGAAACAAGTTAAGATTAATCTTCCCTTATTGCATTTGATTAAGCAGGTTTCAACTTATGCCAAAGTCATCAAGGATCTATGTACTATCAAAAGAAAACACCATGTAAAGAAAACTTTATTTTTGACAGAACAGGTAAGTTCAGTAATTGAACAAAAGACACCACCCAAGTATAAAGACCCAGGATGTCCCACAATCTCCTGCCAAATTGGGACACACGAGTTTGGTCAAGCTTTGTTAGACTTAGGAGCAAGTGTAAATTTAATGCCTTATTCTATTTACTTATAATTGGGACTTGGTGAGATTAAACCAACATATGTAGTCCTATAATTAGCTGACTGATCAATCAAGAAACCATAGGGAATAGTAGAAGATGTTTTGTTGCAAATTGATACATTTTACTACCCTGTTGATTTTCTTGTTTTAGATACTCATTCTATTGTTAACAATCCCTCTTAGTTTGGGGAGACTTTTTCTTGCCACTGCTAACACTCTTATTAATTACAGAAATGGTCTAATAAAATTATCTTTTGAGAATATGACTCTTGAGGTGAACATTTTAAATATTGGCAAACAACCACGAGAAGAAGACGAATGCTATCATTCATATATGATAAACACACTTGTAGCAAAAGAAACTTATCAAAATCATGGCTCTGATTCTTTGAAAAACCTTCTTAATTTTGATTTTAAAGAATTGTATTATCCTGATGTAACAACTGACGTGTTTAGTATTTTTGACTCACAGGATAAAGGGACTCGATTTTGGCAGCCACGCTTTAAAGAGTTACCACGAGAGAGAGAGAAACCAAATCCATCAAACCTCGAGACACCATAAGATGAGCTTTATCTACTGCCCAAAGGTTTGAAACACACATTCTTGGGACCAGGTGATACCTTTCCTATCATCATTTCTTCTGAACTTAGTGCTAAACAAGAGAACAAATTGATAAAATTATTAAAAGAATATAAGTCTACACTAGGTTGGACCATAGCTGATATTAAAGGTATTTCTCCATTGATATGCTCCTATAGAATTCATTTAGAGGAAGGTACCTAACCTCGTAGAGACCCACAAAGAAGACCTAACCCAACAATGAAAGACGTAGTGAAAAAAAAGATCTTAAAACTATTAGATGCAGGTATAATCTACCTAATTTTTATAGTTAATGGGTAAGTGCAACTCAAGTAGTTCCTAAGAAATCTGGGGTTACTATTGTGAAAATTGAGAATGGGATACCTATTCTAACTAGGGTGGTAAGTGGTTGGCGAATGTGCATTGATTATAGAAAATTAAACACAACCACTAGAAAAGACTATTTTTCATTGCCTTTTATCTACCAAATTTTAGAACGTGTAGCTAGAAATCCTTTTTATTGCTTTCTTGATGGGTATTCAAGATATTACTAGATTGAGATAGTTATAGAAGATCAAGAAAAAACCACTTTTACAGGCCCTTTTGGTATTTATGCTTTTCATAGAATGTCATTTGGATTATGTAATGCACTAGCTACTTTTTAGCATTATATGTTGAGTATTTTCTCTAATATAGTTGAAAAATGCATAGAAGTTTTTATGGATGATTTGACTATTTTTGGTAATTTATTTGATTTATGCCTACTTAATTTGAAAGCTATTTTGAGTAGGTGTGAAGAATAAGGACTTGTGCTAAATTGGGAGAAATATCATTTCATGGTATCTTTAAAAATTGTTTTGGGCCACATTGTATCTGAAAGAGGGATAGAGGTTGACAAGGCCAAAATTGAATTAATCTCTAAATTACCTACACCAAAAATGGTAAAAGATGTTCGATTCTTTCTTGGACACGCTGGCTTTTACAAAAGGTTTATACAAAATATTTTTGCCATATCTAGACCATTATGTAACATTTTGCTAAAAGATGAAAAATTTACATGGACACAAGAGTGTGAGAAGGCATTCTGAACACTCATTGCCAAACTCACCACCGCTCCTATCATGCAATCACCGGATTGGAACCTCTAATTTGAAATTATGTGTAATGCAAGTAATTATGTTGTAGGAGAAGTTCTTGGGCAACGTAGGGAGGGAAAACCCTTTGTTGTTTATTATGCTAGTAGAACTTGGAATGATGCTCAAATGAATTACACTACTACTAAAAAAGAATTACTAGCTATTGTTTTTGTCCTAGACAAATTTCGTTCTTATTTGATTGGTTCACCTATTGTTATTTTTACTAACCACACAGCCCTTAAGTACCTTCTTTCTAACAAGGATGCTAAAGCCCGTTTAATTAGGTGGATTCTTCTTTTGCAGAAATTTGATTTAACCATCAAAGACAAGAAATGTGTTGAAAATGTTGTTGCTGATCATCTATCCCGCCTTGAGTTCACTGACTCCACTGATTTGCCACCCATTCAACATGATTTTCTTGATGAACATCATTTTTCTATAAGCTAAATACCTTGGTATGCATATATCATAAATTATTTGGTTTGTGGTGAACTTCCATCTAACTGGAGTGCACAAGATAAGTGTAAGTTCTTGGTTAAGGTAGGTAATTTTTATTGGGATGATCTATATCTTTTCAAATACTATCCTGACCAAATTATGAGACGTTGCATTCTTGAAAGTGAAGTTTCTAGTGTCTTAAATTTTTGCCATAGTGCTGCTTGTGGTGGTCATTTTTCTATGAAGAAGACTGCTGTGAAAATTTTACAGTGTGGTTTTTTCTGGCCCACTTTGTTCAAAGGCACTAATAATTTTTTTCGTTCTTGTGAAAGATGTCAAAAGTTAAGTGCTTTATCTCGAAGACATATAATTCCTCTTAACCTTATTCTTGTTATCGAGATATTTGATTGTTAGGGTATCGATTTTATGGGTCCTTTTCCCTCATCTTTTGGCTACCTTTACATCATTTTAGCTGTTGACTATATATCAAAATGGGTGGAGGTTGTAGCTTGTCGTACTAATGATAATACAACTGTGGTAAAAGTTTTAAAAGAAAATGTGTTATCTAGGTACAGTATGCGATGTGTCATCATTAATGACCAAGGAACGCATTTTTGTAATCGTCCTTTTAAAGCTTTGATGCACAGGTATGATATTCTTCACAAATTCTCTATTGCATACCATCAATAGACAAATAGACAAGCCGAGCTAGCAAATAGATAGGTTAAACAAATTTTGAAAAAGACGGTTAACCTAAATCGCAAAGATTGGTCTCTACGCCTTTCTGATGCATTATAGGCATATCGCACTGCATACAAAACCATCTTAGGAATGTCTCCATATTGGCTTGTTTATGGAAAAGCCTGCCATTTACTTATTGAGTTAGAGCATAAAGCTTATTAGGCTGTCAAAACCCTTAACTTTGATTTGAATGCTGCAGGTCTCCAAAGGAAGTTACAATTGTAAAAAATAGAAGAGCTACGAAATGATGCATATGACAACTCTAGAATTTACAAAGCTAAAATGAAAGCAGCTAATGACAAATAGATCTCAAGGAAACACTTTGTGATTCTCGATTGCATTTACATCCTGAAAAGTTGAGATCTCGATGGACTGGTCCATTTATGGTAAGGCACATTTTTTTTCTAACGGTGCTGTCAAAATCGAAGACCCCACTGATGGGCAAACTTTCAATGTAAATGGATAGCAACTGAAAAGCTATGTGGAAAAGGTAGACCACTCTATTTACCTATATGAGATCCCTCTTGTGGATCTTGTCTATCATGCTTGATCAGGTTCAATTTATCTGTACCACATTTTATATTATGTCTATATTTTACCTTTTGACTTTTTATTTTTGCTTTTATTTTCTTTCACATTTTTTTTACTTTATTTTCTTTTTTTTCTTTTTTCTTTCTTTTCTTAAGTGTGATTTTATTTCCCAGTCAAGTGGTGGATACGGTACTCCGTGGCTATTACAGTTGGTTTCTCAGTTCCCAAAAAACTGTCCCTCAAACTATGCATTCATCTATTTTCTTTCTTTCAAAATGGATCACATTCTTGCCAACCTTAAAAAATGTTTTCCTTCATTGCCCCAAAATGCTCTACTTAAGATTTACAAAGCACGGTGTGAAAGACTAAGGCTATTGATGTTAGGTAATATCCCTGTGGATCTTTTTTAGTTAATTAAAGTCAAGGTTCGATTATCTTGTGAGTCTACAAATACTTTTGTTTTTCATATGCCAAAAGGCAATGAGCAACGAGGTTACAAGTCTGTCATAAATGTGCTCGATGGAATTATAATCGGAGTTATCATTCTTTAGAATTTGCATCTAGAAATCGAGAAAACAAAATTCAGTTGATTAAGGATGGACTAAGTAAGGAGTCTTTGGATGATACCTCTTGACTCTTGAGACGTATCCTTATGGGCTCATGCAACGTGAACTTCTTAATTTATGGAACAAATTCAAAAATGAACATCAATGGTATAGTCTAAAAAATATGACTCTAAAAGACATTGTTTGCCAATTTATAAGAAAATTGGATGGGAAGCCTATCTTCGATCCATTGAGGGCATTTAAGCCGTTACTGAACGTAAAACTAGAGGAAGATGTGAGCCACAATCACAACTACTTGTAAATACATGTGTTTAAAATTCAAAGTTTTATTTTTCTTTTTATTTTATAAATAATAGAGCTACTCATGTAGATGTTTTAAATTCAAATTTTTTTTGTTCAATAATGCATGTGGGTCATTATGTTTAAATTTTTGTGTTTTATTTTTTACTCTCTTTTGACAAACTGTCGGGTTACCACAATCATTGTTATCATTTTAGTACTCTATAAATACAGCACCTTATTTGTTTTTTTTCATATATTGGGATAAAGGTGAGTGTAGATATGGAGGAAACCCCAGTTCGACAATTTTAAAATATATGTGTATTTTATGGATCTAGTCCTGGGGGGAATAAAGTGTTTGTAGAAGCAAAAAATAATCTAGGAAAAGCATTAGCTGCAAGAAAAAGTCATTTAATTTATGGAGGAGGCAGCCTTGGGTTAATGGGGTGTGTGTCAATAGCTTCACATTTAAAAAGAAATCAAGTTTTAGGTATTATTCCTATAGCTTTAGTCTTGGGAAACCTGACTAGAAAAATGATATGGGTAAAATTATGATTCTCATCCATGCATGAACGTATAGCTAAACTTCTTTACAATGCAGACACCTTTATTGCTTTACCAGGTGGTTTTGGTACCTTAGAAGAAATTTTTCAAATTGTCTCTTGGGCCTAGCTGAATATCCACCGAAAACCTATAGATTTGTTGAATGTTAATAACTATTTTGATTGCTTACTTTGTTTTCTTGTTCAAGCTGTGGAACATAATTTAATTTCACATTCGGCACGACAGATCCTTGTTTCTGCCACCAATGCAGATGAATTTATTGAAAAATTACAGGCAGTTACCTACGTACCTGACCCAACAGTAACTCGGATCGATTGGTCAGTGGGACTTAACAAGCGAAAATTGGATCTGACACTTTGTTTGTAAAATTTTCTTTGTTTTATTTATTTATCAGCATCATCATTTTAGTTTATATTTGCTTAAGTGTCTCTTAGGTTTGTTTCTTTTGAATAACTAGCGTTTCAGGTAATATCTCCTATACTTTATCACTTTCTATTTAAACATTGAGAACAATGTTTCATCTGGTTTGAGAGAGGATAGTAGACACAAGTTGCATTTTGCCAAAAAACAATTTGTGGTCTGATATTTGATTAAAATGACTGAGTAAAGAGTTCATTCTTGAACTCTTAAGATGCATTCTAGGTCAAATTAGAATGGCAGAGTAAGGAGTTTTAGTTCTAACTTTTGAAACGTATTTTAACTAACTTTTTGTGTTTTGTTTTATGTTTTATGTATTGTTGTTTATTGCTTGTAGTCTTGGTAATTCTTGTATAAAGGAATTTACTTTTCTGCCTAGGTATGATTTCAAAATTGTTTAGGTTGAGTCACTGTTTCTACTTAGGTTACTAAAAAATGACTTCCAAAATATTTTTAAGCACAATGCTAAGCCTTGTGGTAAGATGGATGATTCAATTTATGTAGCCAAGAGAATTTTCATGTTTAAGTATATAGTTTTCTAATCTCACATATCTTTTGTGAGTAAGTGAAAAAGTTGAGAAAACAGCTTATGAACCTTTATTAATCATTTGAATTGGTTAATTTTTGTTTAGATTGATATTATTTAAATTACGGAATAAGTTGGTTGCATTTATATATAATATAATTTGGTGAGAAACCTTTGTAATGCTTTCTTGTATTCTTCAAAAATAAAAATAAAATCAGAAAAAAAAAGAAAAAAAAGCAAAATACCAAAAAAATAAAAAAAAGAGAAGAATCAATGTAGTTTAATAAAGTATTCATTCAATTTTAGAAGACATATTTTGTAAAGCAATTTTCTCACTAAGTTATATTTGTATTATTCTCACAAGCGAATTGAAGTTCTAAAGATAGCATATGTTAGGAATAATTGATTTCTAAACAATTGATTTTTCTATCTTTGGATCAATGTTAGTTTATATGTATGTCTTTAAAATTGATTTTTCTTGAGTGCTTAACTATTTTTCAACTGCATGAGAGAAACCCTAACCTTTTAAATAGTCATACACATATGAGGATATAGAGTTAAAGCTTTTACTTGGAGAAATTTTCAAGGCTATTGTTGTGTGTTTTCTATAACACAAATTAGCGCAAGTGCACGTTGTCGCAACAAGTAATATATGATGAGAAGAGTGTCGATCCCACAGAGAATGATTTATCTTTTCTAGTTTAAGTACTGAAATGGTGTCTTTCTACTATTATCCAGAAAATAATTTAATGTATGATAATAAACTACTCAAGTAAAAGAACAACTTAATTATGCTAAGTGATAAACTAAATTATGAACAAGTTAAATTCAATAAGAGAAATCCTAGGATTACAAACTATCCCCCATTATGTAAACAAATTCAGTAGAATCTCTTTTATGTCTATTGGTTCTCAACTTGATATATTGACCAAAACACTTAACACATCACAAGCCTCTTTTGCAGGTCAAGTGAATCTATTCCATCCAATCAAATATCTATATGTCTATGATAAATAAATTGAACAAAATTCATTAAGCACAAGTTTTATGAGCCATACATGCCTTATGAGTATATGTCTATCTCATATGAAACTCAAGTGTACTACACTATGATCATGCATCAATATGCTTAAGACTAAATACCTAAATGCCTTTGTCAAGTTTATTTAAGCATTTCTAGATCAATTTAACTACTGGCCAAGTAATCAAATAGCATTAAGCACAAGCACAATGACTATAACCATAAAAGAGAGAACTAAAATCAATCACATAATGAGTTCAAGGATGTAATCCTAGATGAACGAAATTAGCTCATCATTAAACTACACAATCTTGAAGCTAATTCCATCAATACATGTAAACTAAACATCTTACAACAAGTAAAGAATCAAAGCAAAGAAGACATCCCTGTCAAATGTCTTTGTTGTTGAAGCTTGCTTCCCTCCTCTTTGATTTCTCCAAACTTAGAAGTTAGATGCTTCTTTGTGTTTCCAGCTGCTGTCCCAGCTGGAGTCCTCTCCCAAAATGTAAGTTTTGAGCAAATAAATAGGTAAGAGCATGGAATTAGGGCGCATTTTGGGCTGCTTTTGGGTTTCCTGATTTTCAGGAACCTGTCACAATTTGTTGTCCAGGTCCCGGCGCCGCGGCGCTGCGATTTGGCGCTGCGGCGCCCACTTTCTGCAATCGGCGCCGCGGCGCTGCACTGTTGCTACAGTGCTACTGCAGCAGTGCACTGTAGCTACAGTGTTACTGTAGCAACAGTGCCTCCATTCGTATTTTTATCTCTAATGCTCCGATTTGCGTCCGTTTTCCGGTATTTTTGCTCCGATAATGCTTCAACTTATAAAACAACATTAATACGCATAAATAGCCCAATTATTGAGATAAATTGAACAAATATCAAGTTAGGAAGATAAAATAGTTTATACAATTACGCCTTATCAGCTATTCTGTGATTCTTGTTGAATTATAATTGTTATTGGTTATATTATTTTATATATTAATCTTTTACTGCAATATTGTCAATTGATATATTGTCAATCTTGGATAACATGTAAAGACAATAAATATTTGATATTCAAGTTGATCTTTTACTGCAATATTGTCAAGATGATATATTGTCGATCTTAGATAACTTGTATAAATAAACATGATTTGTGTTAATATTTGCAAAAGAGTTTAGTCATATCAAATGCATGTGTTATCAAATGTGCTATATTTTACATATCTTCCAATTGATTGTTTAGATTTAAAACTATCAATTGAGTTATAAATATTGAATCAAAGTGTAGAGTAGATTTATCAAGCATAATTGTGATTCTCGAAGTCTTGTTTAAATCATCATAAGATATTTTCCTTAATTCATAGACAATTCTATCTTATCCACTTAAACCAATTAGTTAATTTTTCCCTTACTACTACTTTAATATTTTTACTTCACCAGCCTATTTTGCTAAAAGTTTCCTTGTGGGATCGACACCTCAATCTATATTGTGATAGCCGCATTATTTTAAGCATAAACACATACCATCATCCCCTCAAAGTTTTGTAGAGAACATCTTAAATGTATAAAGCTTAATATCCTTATCACTAAAAGGAAATTAAGAAGGCCTATCCATATTAGATACCTTTGTGACCCCTTTATTAAGTACAACTTTTAGAATTAAGTCAGAAGTACGAGCTAAAACAAAGATTTTGGAAAATATACTCATGAGTCACATTCTAAATACCATCTTTATCCTGCCATATACCATTACCTTCAACCAGACTGCAAATTTCATTTTGCACCTATCTATTAGATGCTTGTTAATGAAAGAATTGTGTATTTTATTCCCATATTGTTGCTAGTTTACTCAGGACTATTGCTTTTGATCAATGATAGGGCATAATTATATCCAATATTTTATCTTCCTTAATATAAGATTTGCTAAATTTATCTCAATAATGTAGCTGTTTATATTTATTAATGATGAATTATGGGTATGGGAGCTATCAAAGAGCTACTATAGCAAAAGAGTTGAAAGTCATAAGCAAATGGAGGAGGCTATAAAATGGAGCTAAGGCTGTAGTCTTCACTTCTCAGAGTCAAGGCTACGGCCTACACAAGCTAAGGCCACAACCTTAAGTCATGCAGCAGTAAATGTTGACTCTTTTAAAGGCACAATTCCTCTATTTTTGTAGCCCTAAACCTATAAAAGACCAACTATTGAGCCAAAATGGGGGATAATTTAAGAACGAGATAACACACTCCATTTCAAAGATTGGATCAAGATTCTAGAGCTTGAAGGAAGGGTTTCTGCATCAACCAAGAGCAGAAACCAATATAACAGAGAATTTCTTATTCTTACTGCTTTTATAGTTTCTTTAATATGTTTTTCTTCATTATGCTTATTGTTTTTTGTTCTAGAACTCCTGTTATTATCATTATTTAATCTCATTTAACTTGGATTATAATTTGAACTCAATATGTAACTTAGATTGATTGTTTATCCTTATTCATTATGTCATTATTGAATTGTTCAGTCTTTTGTATGCTTAATGCTTGTAATTACATGACAATTGATTAGATTAATTTAGGAACCTTAATAAACTTGGAAAGGAAATTTTGTGTTGGCTATAAATAAATTGATGTATGATCATTGTGCAAAAGTATGAGTTCCACATGAGATAAAAATATACTCGTATGACATTAATAACCAATTAAAAAACCTACACTAAATGAACCTCAATTCAATATAAAAATCATAGGAATATAGATAATAAATTGATTGAAGTATAATCAGGTAACCATCAGAAGATCCTTGTGAATACATTAGATTTTCTGGTTAACAATTAATATTGACAAATTAAGGGTAACAATTGGATTCAAGTGTAGTATTAAGGGATAATTACAATCCTAGGTATTTGATAATTAGAGTGTTTATAATCACTTCCTTACTATCTCTGTAATTAGTTTAATTATTTAGTTAATTTAGATATCAACACAATGAAATAGTAATCGCTTGAATAAGAGTAGGAGGATATAGTTTTAGAACTTAGCAAGTAGTAATGAAAATTTCTCATGGGATTGACACTCTACTCATCATCATATTACTTATTGTGATAACATGCACTTGTGTTAATTCATTGATATATACAATGTACAATAAGTTTTTGGCACTATTGCTGGGGAGTTGTTTATTATTCTTGTTAATACTAATACTAATTCATCTTTTTATTAATTCAAACATTATTTTATTTCTATACATATTAATTTCATTTGTTTTATTTCTCCTTTTTAGTATTTTTGGATTGATTTATGACGGCTGGAACACCAAGTTTACCGTATGATTTTACAGTACCAAGAGTACGCAACATCCATTTAAGCATTCAAACACCAATCATTGTGTCGAATACTTTAAAATATAGTCGGCAGTGATTCAATTAAGCTTTAATATAATTCGACGGATTGTCAAATGACGATCTAACTGAGCATGTTTTAAATTTCTTGAAAATTTGTGATATATACAAATACAAAGGAGTCTTTAATGATGCAATAAAAATTAGATTATAATGTGGGATGATTTAGAGCAAAATATTTTAGTTGAGATTGTAACCAGAGCAAAGAATTGGTTGAGATCACCACCACCAAGGTCTATAAAAAAAAGTGGGATGATTTAGCGCAAAACATTTTAGATAAATTCTTCCTACCTACAAAGACAGCGAGGATGTCATCGCAAAAATGGTTACTTGTGCACACATTTTACAATGGGATAGTTTGGCATTTAAGGTTGATAATTAATGCTGCAGCAGAGGGTGCATTTATGAATAAGTCTATTAATGATGCATATGACTTGTTAGAAGAGATGACCTTCAATAATTATCAATGAAAATCTAAAGTTGTTGCCGCAGAGGAAATAACTAAGAAAGTTACACATATCACTTGTGATTTCTATAGTGACAACCGTCCAAATAGACAATGCATAGAAACTGCACATTATCCTGGAAATTTTTACTAATAGTAGCACGACCCCAGATTTGATGCCTTTTATTCAGAATTAGGGAATCATGCTTCTTGAAATAATAACCAAGTGTAAACTTCAATGCAAATGAATCCTCTTATAATTCTAGCAGAAATTCAGCAACAATAGCTTGAGAAAAAATCTTCTTTAGAACATATGTTCCAACATAGAAGAAGAATAGATGTGTTATTTCATAGCAAGTCTACATTGTTTTTGTAGATGTTAGCTATAATCATCCTCAATATGCATTACCTAGTAACAATGAAATTTATCCAATAAAAATTATTGAACACTGCAAGGCAATCATTATAGAGAGTAGGATAGAGCAACCTATAGCCAGTGAAATAGCCAAATCAGATGAGATTCATCACTTGATAGGGTGCAAATGGAAGTACAAGAAAGAGCACAAGAAGAAGAATTACAATAGTAGAATTTTTTAAGCCATTGTAGTTTATCATTTCCATTGTCTAAGAAGTTTTAAATGATGAATCATGATTAATATATTTCTAGGAATTTTTCCCATTATTTTCATATTGATATAATGCTTCCAGATGAAGCATAACCTCCTCTCAAACTATAAGTAATGGAAGCCATCAAGCATTATGTACATAAAAAAGCAGCACTGCACAAATTAAATAAGAAAAAGTGATGAAATAAGCTAGCTAAAGAGAAGCTAATAGATATCGGCCAATGAGGTTCATTTGTCTAGTCTAAGATTGAAATCTTTTTGGTAAAGTTTAAAGTAAGGTGCTTAGAGTTGCTCCTTAAAATGTTTCTAATAGAGCTATAGAAATCAAAGAAAAAGAATGCTTATACTTTGATGCATCGACTGTAGTTTCATAAGTGGGATGCCTTAAGCAGGCAGTTTGATCCACAATGAGTTAAGGAAGATGTTAAGCTGATGACATTAAATCAAGTGCTTTTTGGAAGGTAATCCAAATGATTTTTATCTATCTTTTGTGTAAAAAAGATAAGAAAAATGGCTAACGCTATAATGCCAAAGCTGACAAGTGTAGTGCCGCAATACTGGCAAGCTAACACTGCAGTGCTGACTTCTAGGCATTTTCTATCACCTACTATTTTATATCAGTGATACGCACCAACTCAAAGATGCAGAAAATTATACTAACTAGCTTATAAATCTCAAGATAGTTATGAATTCTGATAAGCTTGGATATATAATTAATCAACACCTACCCCGAGCCATTTTTATGATGCTTCTCTAAAAGAAAATAAGACATATAAAAAATAGATGGATGATGATTGAAATTCATATCGTACATCATCAGGTTAATGTCTACAGAACTCTAAAGAGAGCATGTCCATATATACAGTGCTGGAAGTATAATGCTCCACTTGAAAGAGTTATTTAGTGACTGGCCTTAAGTTAAAATATACAAGGTTGTCAAATCTTTCTTTCATGCTAGACTACCCAAGGGCTGTTCAATGAGTCCCTATGTCTTCAAGATTATATCTCATATTGAAAGGCTAGAAACCATGGATATCTCACTAAGCAATACATTGGTGGAACAGTTTGATTTTCTAATCACTTCTAGGGTTATTTGCATAGTTCATCATAAATTTAATATGCAATGATTAACCTCTACTTATACTGATCTGCATAACATGCTGAAATCAACTCAAGAAGACATGAACAAAGGGGGCACGATCCTCTATGTTCAGGGTTCTTCATCTTTTCCCCTAAAGACTTTTAAAAAATTCAAAGGAAAGAATAAAAAGAAAGTAAAGCAAGCACCCAAAATAGGACCTCAAAAGAAACACGTATCCAAACCCCAACATAAGAACAAAGTGAAAAAGAAAAAATTTCCATTGCAACGAGGATGGGCATTAGAAATAGAATTGCATAAAATACCTTGCCACGATTAAGAAGAACCCCTCAGGTATGCACTTACCTATCATTAATATTTCTTAAGCATTTGATGCTAGTACTGGCTGGGTATTAGATATTGCTTTTCCATCTCATACCAACAATGTGTTGCAGTGTCTGAAGAAAGTTAGATTGTTATAGCCTAAAAAGTACAACTTTGTGCTGCAAATGGAGATTTCTTACACGTCGAGTCTATTGGACATTTTAATTTACTTCTTCCATGTAATAAAATTGTTGTATTTAATAATTGTTACTATATGCCAAACATTATTCAGCAAATTATTTCCATGCTCGTATTAGACAGTGAAGGATATCATATATATGTTCAAAGCCATTCCTTATGTTTATATGATTTGGATAATATTTATTAGCTGAATGCCAGTTAATCAATGGCCATTATATATTAGATATAATAAGAAATGCCATGAATGTATAAGTGAACACTAATAATAACTCGAGAACTTTAAATGATACAGAATTGTGGCATTTGAGATTAAGTCATATAAGTGTGAGATACCTAACCCATCTGGCTAAGGATGGTCAGATATCTGATCTGACCACAAAGACTTATCCAGTTTGTGAATCTTATATTCAAGAAAACATGACCAAAGCTATATTTATTAGTGTTAGACACAACGTCACTGATTTATTGGAAATTATATATAGTGATGAATGTGGTCTAATAAATCACACTGCAATGGGTTATTTTTTATACTTCATATCTTTGTCGATGATTTATCATGATTTGGATACATGTTCCTTATAAAACACAAGTCAGAAACTTTTAAAAAGTTCAAAAAAAGTTTTGAATTGAAGTAGAGAAATAGACCAGAAAGTATATTAAATGCCTTCAATTAGATCAAGGTGGTGAATACCTGAGCTGTGAATTTTTGGATTATTTAAAGGAGAATAGAATTCTCGCTTAGTATAATTCTCTAGGTACTAGACAACAAAATAGTATTTTAGAAATAAGGAATTAGACTTTACTGTATATAGTCTGATCGATGATGAACTTCACCGATTTCCCTAAATATCTATGGGACTATGCTCTAGAAACTATTGCTCAAATATTGAACAGATTTCCATCGAAAGTTGTTCCTTCTACTCCTTATAAGATATAGAATGGAAGAAAACTAAGTCTTAAATATGTTAAGATTAGGGGTTATTTTACTTATGTAAAAGTTATGCAACAGGATAAACTTATACCTAAAGCATACAAGTATCGATTCATTAGATATCCTTAGAATTCAATGGGGTATCGATTTTATGATACCCAAGGAATGAAATGTATTCATTGCTTGAAATACCAATTTTCTATAGATACAATTTCTCATGGATCATAGAGATTATAGAAAAATTGAATTAGATGAATTTAATAAAGATGTAAATGAACCAACGATGAAACCTTAGGATCAAACAAGTGGAATACCTTTGACACACCCTCCATATAGGTTAGAAATGATATCAAGGCCACCTAAAAGGTATGGTTCAATACCTAAAGGTGTTGTTACTATTCTCTTGATTAATGAAAATGAGCTATTGACTGATAGAGAGACAATGTTGGACATCAATTTAGAAAATGGCAAGAGGCCATGAAATTTGAGATTGACTCGATGCATTAAAATGAAGTCTTAGACTTAGTTAAGCTTCTTGAAGGAATTGTTCCTGTCAGTTGTAAATAGATTTACATGCAGAAGCATGGACCTGATAGAAAATTAAAGACTTTCAAAACTATTTGGTGGCAAAAGCTTATACTCAGCGATATGGGATCGATTATAAGGAAATCTTCTCACGAGTAGAGAAGCTTAAGTTAATTCAAATTTTATTGACAATTACTACATATTATGACTATGAAATTTAATAAATGGATGTAAAAACAGCATTCTTAAATAGATTTCTTGAGAAAAGATCTATATAGAACAACCTAAAGGTTTTACATCCATCCAAACTTCTAGTTTAGTATAAAAACTAAAGAAGTCTATTTATGGATTAAGCAAGCTTTCTAAAGCTAGAATCTTCATTTTGATAAAGTAATCAGAGGGTCTAGTTTCATCAAGAACAAATAATAATTATGTGTGTATAAAAAGAGAAGTAAGAGCATGGTAGTCTTTTTGGTTCTTTATTTAAAGGACATACTCATCATTGAAAATGATATTGGTATGTTACAGTCAGTTAAAAGCTACTTTTGTAAGAATTTCTCTATAAAGAATTTGAGAAAGGCATCTTATATACTGGATAAAGTTTTATAGAGATAGAGCTATGAGGCTTATAGAACTCTTTTAATCATTATACATAGATAATTGTTTTTAAAAGTATAATTTTAGTAATTGTAAGAAATTTAACATACCTTTTAGATATGTCATTCATCTTTCGAG
The DNA here is from genome assembly GCA_946807835.1 of Ailanthus altissimus. Classification (NCBI taxonomy): domain Eukaryota; kingdom Viridiplantae; phylum Streptophyta; class Magnoliopsida; order Sapindales; family Simaroubaceae; genus Ailanthus; species Ailanthus altissimus. Next base: position 6,448,145 of record OX327689.1, read on the forward strand.
CAAGATGTGTCCTTAGAGTGAAGATGAAAAGGTTAGAATATCTAACACACCATATGCGTCAGCTATAAGAAGCCTGATGTATGCCATGATATGTAAAAGACATGACATCAGTATGGCCGTAAGTGTTATAAGTCGGTATCAATCTGATTCAAGCGAAGGCCATTGGGTAGCTGTGAAACATGTCCTCAAATATCTAAAAAGTACTAAGGATACGTTTCTGATACATGGAAAAAGTGACTTGCAAGTGAGAGGATACATAGAGTCATACTTCTAATCTGATCTAAATGATAAAAAGTCTACATTTAGGTATGTATTCACTCTCAGTAGTGCTACAGTTAGTTAGAAGAACAATAAACAATTGTCCGTAACTGATTCCACAACAGAGGTAGAATATATTATAGCCTCAGAAGCAGTAAAAGAAGCAGTGTGGATAAGCAAATTTGTCATTGAACTTGAAATAGTTCCAAGTGCAATGGATCCTATACCATTATTTTGCAACAACGATGGAGCCAATGCACAAGCTAAAGAAAAATCTTGGCGAGAAAAGATGTAATACTTTACAGAGTAGACTTTATAAATAATGTAGTAGACCTATTTACTAAAACCTTAACTCTAAAAGTATTTGAAAGACATATGGAGTCAATAGGCATTAGATGCCATTGAGTATGGCACTAGAGCAAGTGGGAGTTGTTAAAATTTGTGCTTACGTACCATCCCTTTATATATGAATATTTGTTTAATATTTATCCAGCATTATCATTTCATTAAATCATTAATTATATTTTATATATGGTAAGATACTTGTAACATTTCTAGAAATTGTATAATCTGAAATAGTTCAAATTTGGTTTAAAGAAGTTTAGATTAGTACTAAGAATTAGCAACATTGGGAGTTATAAATGATATGAGTTTACACTAATAAGAGTTAGCAGGTTACAAGATTTAGCAAAATCTAAGGAGTTAAAGCCTTGTCTAAAATGAGACAAAGACTTAAGAATATATTAGTAATGACATAGTTGCAAAGAGTTGCAAATGGTGCTAGGAAAATGTCATTATACAAATATGTTCTCAAATATTATATTTCTGATCTATCTTCACAGATATGAGTCTATCAGTAAAGACCTTATAATATATAGATCAGTATATGTCTATATTTGGATGGTCCCAATGGTTAGACTTAGCAAAATATGAGTTTAGTGGAAGCTTATATAGAGATACAGGTATTTAGTAAGGACTGAGTACTGAATAGACTCATAAAGATCTCCAATAGACATCCTAGAAAGTTGTCAATAGAGGGTCTTTCAAGATAGGTAGTATTCTTGATCCTTTAGCATGAGTGCTGCGGTGGGCTTGTGAGTAATCCACCATACTTTGGTTCCACACATGTCAGAAACCTTTCATTGTCAGATCGCTAGGTGTTGCTGAGTATGGTCAAATGCTTATGGAGTCAAGTGTATAGATATGGGATCCATCAACTCATTTGGATGAGTAATATATCATAATGCTTTAAGATTATATTTTAGAAAGTCTTATGGCCATAAGCAGTAATTCCTAAGAAAATAGTTTAACCCTAAGGATAAATAATATCACAAAAGTATTTGTGGATATTATTTATTGAAATACAATTCTGGAAATAAGCTTACGGTCAGACATATAGTGATTTGACGATGTTGATCTATTTATTTGCTCTACTCAGATATAAATGATGGAGGGATTATATGAATATGTTATAACTTCAACTTGTATGGTTTAACATGCCACTTTGTAATATCCGTAACATATGTGTGGAGCATCGTTCACGAACGTATAGAGGAGTTCCATATAAAAATTCGGTGTAGACCTAGAGAGTTTCACAATACGAAGTATACTCGTTGTGCACTTGGGTAGTATTATGGATTGAACAGTTCAATCCAAGAAATTCTAGTAACCCGAAAATATATTTCAGGGTTCTTTAAGTTTTGCACTTATCTAAACTTAAATGTTAAGTACATCACTTAATTTATTGATAATAGTTATTAACTAATTAGATATTAACAAGTGGCACAATTTTGATCCATGAATTGTTTTACCATGAAGGCACCCATTAACCTTATTAGTAAAATCAAATAAGGAAAAAAAATTAATTATTCAAATAGTTTTTGAATAACTGAATAAATATTATTTAAATAAACAATATATAATTTTTATTTGTTTGCTATTTTATTGTTATATGGAAGACAAACCTAATTTGGAAAATATAAATTAAATTTGGTGGAGCACCATTTGAAAAACTTAATGGTCCATTTATTTTAAACCATTGAAAATGACCACCTAACCTAAATTTAATGGTGCACTTGTGAAGTGCTTAGAGCACCAAATATGGATGGAATTCATTTTTTATTAACAAGGGAGAAGAAAAAATGTGGGTAAGAGAGCTTGAAAGAAAGTTTTTTGTTTGAAATGTTTTTCTTTGAACAAAGGGTTGTGCGAAGAACTAGAGAGAAAGAAAAATAAATTCTTCTTATTTTTCTTTCAACAAACAAAAACTTATTGTTAAAAATTAAGTTGCTGCTATTCTAGCTTCACAATTCCACCATATTATTGTGAACTAGAATTATACAATAATTCATTTCAATGTGAGCTTAAGGTTGGAGCGTGGAAGAGTCCAAAAAATTAAAATCTTTACTGAAATTCTTTAAAGGTATGTTTCTGTCATATTAAGTCATTAATGATATAACTTAGATATGTATATGTTGATTATATGCTTAATTCCACTACGAAATCGTGTATATGATACATGAATTTAGTTTTTTCAACATGTACACAATCACATGCATACACCTTACAACACACTAACATCAGGTACATCTCAATTGGAAAGAGAACTTTATTTTTCATTCTCTTTGACTCACAAATTCTCTACAAATCAATTTATATCCATTCAATGTTATTACGTATTGTTCAAGAAAATTGCATAAATTATGCACTCTTGCAATTTCACTTGTCATTATATCTTGAAAACTATACTACCATACAAACCCTTTGCATTTTGATTATTAATCTTTAGTGGGTAGAAATAGTTTTAAGAAAAATGCATTGCATGCCATAACACCAAGAAAAGTTATGTCTATTCTTTTATTTTACTAACAATCTTAAAACAATTTCTAATTAATACAACTTTTATCTTCTCTTTATTAGTTGTAGCCAAATCATTATTTGAGACACTAAAATTTCATCATTTAATGGAAAATAATTCAAGCAATGGAAAGATCGAGCGCTTCGGATGTGATTAACACAGTAAAGTTTTTGACACAATCTCCACCAAAGGCTAATGAAGAAAATTACAAAGAAGAATTCCCAAAATGGAACAAGGAAATTATAGTGTGCCATAATACCATCTTACACACATTTTCTAATGAAATATATGGTGTTTATTTAATATATAAAGAGGCATGTAAAATTTGGGCATAAGTATAGAAAAAATATATCATTAAAGATGTTAGTGCCCAAAAGTATGTTGTTGTAAATTTTTTAACTTTTTAAAATGTTTGAAGAAAAAGAAGTAATATCTCAAATTCATGACTTTCACCTAATAATTAATAATTTAAAGAATGACAGTATTGTTCTCTGTGAGCCTTTTCTAGTTGCTTAATTAAAAGAATTACAAGATACGCAACAAGTATAAAAGAAAAACATTTGAAGGTGGATGATACTATAGTGCACATTAGAATTAAAGAAAATAATCCCTAATGAAAGAAGAATGGAAGGCCAAGGAAATTGTTTCTAAGGCCAACTTGGTTGAAAATGATATTAATCCAAGTGAGATGTATCCTAAAACCACAAACAAATCATACCTTAAGAATTCAAATCCTTCATTAAAAAAAAGGTAATTATTTTATTTATGGTAAGGGCGGTCATTTTGCTTATCAGTGTATGTGTAGGAAAATAGATAGAAAGGGAAACAAATAAAACTTCTAAAGCCAATTTAGTTGAAGGAGATGACGTGATAGCCGTTTTTGTGGTTTCTCAAGTAAACATGGTTGCAAATAGAAATAAAGAGTGATTCATAGACTCTAGAGCCACAAGACACATATGTGGTGATAATAGTGTATTTCATGACTATGTTCAAGTAAGAGAATAAGAAGAATAAGTTTATCTTGGTGATTCACATTTTGCACTGCTGGAGGAAAAATGGAAGGTTCTTCTCAAGTTAACTTTCGAAAAACCTTTTGATTTGAATAATGTATTACATGTTAAAAATATTAGATATAATCTCATTTTTGTATTTATACTTGGTAAGGCAAATGTAAAAGTCTCATTTGAAGAAGATAGAGTTATAATGACCAAGAATGGGATATTCATTGGAAAGGGATATTGTTTCAAGATATTTTTAAACTCAATATACTTGATACAATATTATTGATGAAAGTACTTCAATTTACATTGTTGAGTCTTTTAATATATGGCATGATGACTTGGTCATTTATTATATCTTTATTAAAAAAAAATTGAAAAGAGTTGCTTCACTTCTTAATATGAACTTAGAGAATATTCATAAATATGATTTATGTGTAGAAGAAAAATTCACAAAGAAATTTGTAAATCAATAATTTTTAGAGAAATTGAATTACCCAGTTTAATATATAGTGACCTTAGTGATCTTACGGATGTCATAACCAGAGGAGGAAAAATATTTTACATAACCTTTATAGATTATTTATCAAGCTATACCAAAATATCTATTGAGAAATAAAGATGAGTCATATGATAAATTTTTAATTTATAAAAAAGAAGAATCAGGTTTGAAAAAAAGGAAAATAAAGACAATGGAATTGTACATAAAGTTACACCTCAATCTCCTAAATAAAATGGGGTGGCTGAATGGAAAAATGGAACTCTAAAGGATATGATGAATTGTATATTAATAAATTCGGGGACACCTATGAACTTGTAGAGGAAATCAATACTTATTGCTTGTAATATACAAAATAAAATACCAAACAAGAAAGTTGGTAGACACCTTATGAGTTATAGAAAGGCCATGAGCCTAATATATCATATCTCAAAAGGTGAAGGTGTCTTGCTAAGGTTTTAATTCCTAATCCTAAAATTAAAATAATGGGACCTAAGATAGTTGATTATATATTTATAAATTATGACTAAAATAGTGTTACATATAGATTCTTGGTATAAAAAAATACCATTGATTTGTTTGATGCAAACAATATAATAGAATCTAAAAATGTAGAATTCTTTGAGATTTTTTTCCTAAGAAAACCAAACCGGAGAAAACATTGACTCATTTAGAAGTACATGATAATCCTCCGAAAATTTCTAATAATAAACTTAGAAGAATTAAAATAAGAAAAAAAGCCACAAACTTTGGTAATGATTTCTAGTCTTTCTTATGGAAAAAGACTCTTAAATATTTAGAAAGGCCATTCCTCTTATGATGCTCATTTATGGAAAGAAACTATTAATGATGAAATCAACTCCATCATGAGTACTTATGTATGGAAAATGGTTGATTTGCCTTATAGAACAAAGCTCATTGGTTTTAAATGATTTTTCAAAAAGAAGATAAAAGTTGATGGTTTAATTGCGAAATGTAAGGAAAGTTTGGTTACTAAGAGTTCACACAAAAGAAAGATTTAGATTACTTTGATACTTATGTTCCCTTAACTTAAATTACATCTATAAGAATATTGATTGTGTTAGTTGCAATTCATGATTTACACATATATCAAATGAATGTTGAAATTGTATTTCTAAATAGAGATTTAGAAGAGAAAATTTATATGAAACAACCGGAAGGTTTTATGAGTGCTAGCACAAAGAATAAAGTATAAAAACTTGTGAAATCATTATATGGCTTGAAACAAGCACCAAAATAATGGCATGGTATCAAATAGATTATAATTAATGATTCAAACAAACGTGTCTACTTTAAAACCTTTGATACTAAAATTTATGTCATCATATGTCTCTAGGCAGATAATATGCTTATTTTCAGTCCTATCTTAGAAGTGATAAATAAGACTAAGAAATTTTTGTCAACTAAGTTTAATATGAAAGATATGGAAAAAGCTGATGTAATTCTTAAAATTAAGATAAGTAGAATGTCTGTTGGTTTCACCTTATCCTAAAAACATTATATTGATAAATTCTTAAAGAGGTTTAGGTATGCTGTATATAAACCAGTAGCAACACCTAATGATGATAGTACTAAACTGATTGGGTATATGCTTACATGTCATCCCTGTTTGTATGAATACTTATTTGATAATATTTATACAACGTATTTTTGTTAAATTGCTACTACACTTTATTAAATGGTAATGATGCTTGTCACATTATGGACACCGTATGATCAGAAAGGGTTTAGACCAGTGCTAGGGTTGGTAAAGCTGAGGGTTATAAATGCTAACAATTAGCATTGTTAAGAGTATTTGCTATAGGAGTCAGCGAGATCTAAGGAGTTAGAACCTTGTCTATAATGGGACAAAGACCTAAGGGTATACTAGTAATTACATAATTGTAAAAAGTTGCAATCGATGCTAGGAAATATCATTTTACAAGTGTGTTTTCAAACACTATGTTCCTGATCTATTTTCACCAATGTTGTCTATCTGTGAATCCCTTTTTATATAGATCAATGTATGTTCATATCTGTAGGGCACAAATGATTATTTTTAGCAGACCATAAGCTTAAAGCTCATATGGGCATATAGGTATTAACTTAGGACCAAATACTAAACAGACTCATGAGGACCCTAATAGATATCCTATAAAATCGTTAATGGTAGATTATCTTGAGTTGAGTAGTATATATAGTCCTTTGACTTGAGTACCATAATAGATTTGTGAGTGATTTACCATACTTTTGTTCACAGTTATCAAAGAGACCTTTCATGGTCTGACTGTTATGTGTCGTTGGGAGTAGTCCAATGCTCATGAAGTCCAGTATGCGTAGATACGGGATCCGTCAGCTTAGGTAGGTTGTATATATGATGCTTCAAGAATATATCTCAGAACGTTTTACAGCTGAGAGCAATAAACTCGAAAAAAGAGTTTCCTATAAGGTTGGACAATATAACAAAAGTGTTTGTTTATATTGTTTATAGAGATACAAATCGAAAGACAAGATTAGATAGGCACATGGAGATTTGATGATACTGATTTATATCCTTGCTCATATAAGGTATATATGACAGAAGGATTATACGTATGCGTTCTAACTTCAACTTGTATGGTCTAACATACTAAGTTGTAATATTTATGCCTTATGCTTGAGGCATCGATCATAGACTCATGAAATAGTTTATTTGACGAATCGACCGTGGACTTAAGGAGTCTTACAATATGAAATGTACTCATTGTGTACTGGGGCAGCATACCAGACTGAATAGTTTAATCTAGTAAAATTCAACAAAATCGAATATTTATTTTAGGAACACTCAGGATGCGTATATATCAATACTCAAGTGTTAAGTACAAATAAATAGATAACAAGTGTTGTTGATCAATTAAATGGTGACACGTGGTGCATAGTAAGTCCTCGGTTAAGTTAACTCGAGTGTGAGTTTGGTGGGACTCACATTAAGTTAAATGAAGCATTTTGGTAATCTCTCTTATATGATTATTTAAGAGTTAAATAATTAAGATGTTTTAACATTATAATATATTAAATAATGTGAATAACTCAACCATGGTTAAAAATTAACCAAAGTTGAGTTAATGATTATTAATTATTATATTATATTAAAACATAAATATATTAGATATTTATCTAAACTTGGTAGGCAAGTTTAGTTAACCCAACCTTAGTTAAATGTTAACCATGGTTAGGTTAATAAATACATTATTTTATTTAGATATTTTAGTGAAAAATATATGACCTTACCATGGTTAAATGTTAATCATGATTATGTTAAGTAAATAGTGTTAGTATATATATTTATATATATTTGAATTAAAACAAAAAAAAAGATGATTAAGTGTGTTAATACATTTGTGGTGGTCGGCCAAGCTCAAGGAGAAAAAGAGAAGCTTTGTTTTTGTTTTTCCTTCTAAATGTTAGAATCAAAAGGAAAAAAAAAAGCATTGATCACTAGAACTTGGCCATTAAAACAAGTTGAGCTTTTGTTTTTTTATCAAGAGTTGATAAAGACAGAACAATAACTTTTGGTTCAAGGGTTAAACCAAATTGGATTAGCCTGCTGTCTAGTTGATCAAACCCACCCATTGATCACTAGAACTGCCAACGGGTTACATTTCGGATGGATTCGCAGTATTTTAGTCCAAGTGCTTCAAAGGTAAAGATTTCTCAATTCAGTTTTAATTTGATTAAAAGCATAAAATATGTTTTATAATTGTTTAAATGCTTCTGTTGCGGATAATAATATGTACATATATGTATTTGATGCATATGTATATTTTTATAAACATAAATTCATATGTATACACCTTAGTATAATTGTCACTTTCATAAGCTTTGTAAGAATATTGAGCATAGTGATAATAAGATCCATTATTCTCAAATAATTAGTAGTGTCATTTATTTGATAAAAAATATTAAGCCTAATATAGCATATTCTATAAGGAGACTTAGTAGATATACTAATAATCCAAGTAAAGATCATTTGAGTTCCTTGGATAGACTTGTAAAATATTTGATAGGCACTACAAATTATGGATTCATTTATAATAGATCATAATCTATACTAGAAGCTTATTGTGATGCAAATTAGATCTATAAATCCAATGAAATTCAGTCAAGTAGTGAATTTGTGTTCTTTTACCAGCACTTTCTATCAAGTTCAACTATCTCCAACCCTAACTTGGCATTTTCAGCAAATTCTTTCTGTAATCATCAAACATCATAAACCATTACATAAATAAAATATTTTTGAACAAAAATTAGAAAATAATTTGAGAAATAAAATGTAGAAGATTTGCTTAATAACTAACATTTATAGAATTGTTATTTAGCATGCAATCAATGAGGTTGTAAGGAATGTCTTTCGAGTGCTCAGAACGGCCTTGAATGGCAAGAATATGAGTTCTAATGGTAAACATCTCTACTCTTGTTTTATCTAAAAATGCAATCACTTCAGCACCTAAAGGTACTTCCTAAACCTCATCTTGATGACACTCGATTATCAAAAGAAATTATGGAATTTCACCCAAATCTTCCATGAAACTGCATGGTGTCAAATCCTTCTCAATTCTGACCATCCTTAACCCAACATCTCATCCTATAAACAAACACAATGGATTAAAAAAAGCGATCATAATGCTCCATTCCTTTTTCTTCTTGAAATTATATCCCTAAGTGAAATTTTATTAGGGATGTTGCCCTAAAAACATATACTTGTACTAGTTATAATTTTTATACTTGAAAAGTATTCATAATTTATGACGTAAAAAATTTCGTGTTTATTTATGTGACCATAACCTTAGTATATAATTGTTATATACAAGAGAATTAACATTATGGATAACAAACAAATAAAAGTTCGTAATAAATTAATTAAAGTTTGGGAACTTTAATTAAATATTACTAATGTGGTTTAAAAAACGTTGAGAATATGGTGATTTTATCCAAATTATTAATATAATGACATTATGGTGGATCCACTTTATATATTATGATTATATAAAACTGGACCAGATTTAGTTTAAATTTTTATGTAAAATATGATTATTAATTAAGAATTCAAGTAACGTCAACAGATGATTATATATAGATCAACTTTAATCCTGAGTGATCATAAACTCTTGTTTATGTCATTTGTCATTGAAATACACATTACAGTTTGTCTAATGAATAGGCTAAAAACTTGTGTTTTAGTGACATAATGAGATAAGTGGCTAGGAATGTGATTTACAGATATAGAATTAATTCCTTCCTAACAGATGTTAGAAAGAATGTTCTCTTAAGAGTTAATTCTAGAATAGAATAGTTAGGAAGCTCAAATTGTAATAATGTTATAAATTAATTGTTCACTGGTTAATTAATGATACTTAAGAATAATGAAGTAATTAGAGGGATAAAATAATAAGTGACTTAACTCTAATTATAAACCATTTATAGAAGGTTGAATTGCATATAGTGATTAAATAAATGAACTGCTTAAGTTTTGAGAAACTTATATCTACAACTTTAATAATGTAATTCCAAATTTTTAGTGGAATAATACTGGAGTTAATAAATTGGATTAATTAATTAAAGAGCTTAATTAATTATCTAAAATTTATAGAGCTTAAAATTGCAAGTTCATAGGTCTCTAATACCACATCTTAAGTTATTACAATGAATAATAAAACAAGTGAATTATATAATTACACAATAGTTGTGTCCTAATTATAAAATTAATTAATTTTAAAAATCAAATCAATTTAGAAGTTGTGTAACACCCAAATTTTGGGTGTTACATGTGAGCCAAAGAGAAAGTGTCTCTCTTGGTTCATGTTTCATTCTCCCTAAAATTAGGGAGATATTTGTTTGATTTTAATTAATAAATGTTATTAATTAAAATTGCTCACTTAAAAATAAAATGATTTATTTTAATTGAAGTATTATTAAAGGAAGATAAAGTAAAAGAGAGGACACACATTAATGCAAAAGAACACAGAATACATATTATTTGTTCGAAAGAAAAAATTGAAAGCCCACTCTTCTTATTACTGTAATACAAGAGGCTTAGTTTGGAATCCTTTAGTAGAAGAAAAGCTAGTGTGGATTCAAGCTATATTCTTGATTCTTATTTATTTCAAACATCAAGTTCATATATTCATAAGATCTCAAGATAAAATGTATTTTTATCTTACGAAAACAACTATTAATGAATTTTTGTTTTTATTCTATTGTGTTATGAATGTCATAACACTTATAGATTTAGACCCCAAATTTATTGTTCCATCATAACTCAACTAATCCTATATTGAAATTCTATTCATTGTTATCAAATAATAATTTGAAGGTTTCACGGAAGGAGAAAATGTAATTACCTGGTGACCAAAGAAAATTTCGAGAATTTGTTTCTTCATAGCATCTAAAGTCTGCAACAATAAGCAAAGCTTCAGAATCTAATAGTCATTGCCATAGGCATCATAAGGGCTGCCACTCACTATAAATCTGTCATATTTGTGAAGCTCATTCATGTGAGGGAAATCTTATTTGAGAACTCTGAATAAATCCCATCTTTCTCCTTCTTCCCTAAAAGTTGAAACAAAAACATTAAAGTATCCTCCATAAACTTTCTTTATATAATCTGAGTCTCTTGCTACTAGCAAAAGAGCATATATTTTCTCTTCAACAATATTCATGTTATCCATTAAGAAATCAAAGTTCGAGAGAGATTTAGAGAGACTACATGAATGAGAAACAAGTGGTCTCTTTTTTAAGAGAACACTAAACAAGTGAACTTTTTAGATTTGGAAAGAAGAAGAACACATGGCTGCTTATATATAGAGAGCCTACCATTTGGGTTGCCCATTTGTGGTGACATTAATGGGAATTCCCATGTGCTGAGTTATTTAGGTTGCCATTATTGCATATATCAAGTCATGCACATCAGTTTGACACCTCTATGGCATCAACTAAGCCACAGCTTTGATACCTTTTTGATTCTATGCACAGCAAAAATTAAAACTTACACCATAAGTAAGAACACATAAGATCAACACACCAACAAAAATAAAAATAAAAACAAATCAATAAAACACAAGCTATACGTGGTTCAACCCAAATTTGCCTATATCCACGGGGGATCTATGATCTAACTTCTTATTATTGATATAAATCACCAAGTATCTTCTTACATCATCAATAATCCTATAATACCCAAAGTATTTCTCATAAATCACTCTAGTATCTTCCATAGAGATCCTTAAGTATCTCTATTTGATAACCATGATTTTTCTAAGACCTCTTAGTATCTCCTCATAAGAAATTTTTATAAGGAATACAAGAATAGTCCGAGTATCTAAGCCAAAAGGATCTGTGGTATTTCTTTTGTTCAATCAAGAACCAAATGAAAACACTCCCAAAAAATTACACCTCAGTGCACTATGTACTTAGTGCCTACCTAGCTCATCTATTCTCTCTTATGGTTTACATCTTGAAACTTTAGATGCTTGTCTTTCTTTTATGTTTAGAATGGTTTATATAGTGAATAAAACACCTTTAGAAACCCAAAATTTAGTTAGAATAAGAGTCCTAATCCCACTCAAGAAAGTTAATTGAGCCAAAACAGGAAATACCCCTAAGTTACCGCGTGAACAGTATCTCATAAATAGTGCTCATTCTGAACAGTGTCACTGCATGAAACTGTACTATTCTTTTGACTTTTCATTTTGCTTATTTATTGTACATCCAATACATACTTGACTTTATAATTACTCTTCTTTTAGTATTCATCTTAATTATTTGCCATATAAGATTATTGAATCACCAATTTTCAATACGCACTTAATAATAAAGCTGACAATTATTAAATTTTTATAATGTAGTGTGATGAAAATGAAACATTTGTTTGAACATTGAACTGTATATAATAAATACTGTCTCATGCACAGGTATACTTTTGGTAGGTCTCTTTCTTTCCACATAGCCAAAATTCAATTCTGGCGTTAGTGTTGATGGATTTTGTATATTCAATATAAAATGTCTTTGCATCAATAGAAATTAAAAAACTAGAGCATGACGCCGTAAGGCTAGATCATTATAGAGAGTATTTTCTTCATAATGTATTTTAGGAATGGCCAAAAACAAATTTGAATCAAACTTGAACCTGTAAAACTTAAAATCTAAAAAAAATTCGAATTCGAAAAAGTCCAAAAAAATTTAGATTTTTTTTCGAATGTAGATTGCATTTTATTTATTTTTTAGGGTCTATGCCAGGTCTTTTTTTTTTCTATTGAACCAATTCTATTATTTATTTGAGTTGTTTTCATGAATTATAGTTCTATTATTTATTTGGAACTTTGGATGGTATGTATTATAGTATTTATTTTGAATTATGAATTATGAATTGTGTTTTGTATTTTGTGGATTATAGATTATGGATGTTATTTTGAATTTTTTAGATTATAAATTATGGATTTTGAAATTTTGGATGACATTCATTATATATTTTATGGATTGCAGTTGAAATAAATTATTTTGGTGATGTTTGATTATTTTATAGGTGGTAAATACTAAGTAATTATTTGATTTGTCATTCACTCAATTGTATCTATAGACAAAACAGTGCCAAATTTTTTTACTTAACAGAAAATAATTAATTGTCAATTTTGTAGCAAAATATTATTAACTTTTAAAAAAAATTAAACTATTGACTGATTGACTTATTAATTTAAATTATTAGTATTACAATCAAAAATCAATATATTAGTACATTAGCAAGTTTCGAAATCAATATAAAAATCATTGGAAAAGAAAGATCGAAGAAGTTGAAAAAAATAAATTTTAATTTTAATAATCATAAGAGGAAAAAATTATTAAAGATTAAAACATACTAAATTATTGATACAATCTAACAGTTTACAAATTGATAATTGCCTAAGAAAATAAACACTCCAAATTTAACCATAATTATTTTTTATAAAAAAGAAATCTAGGTAAAATCTGAGTTCAGGCACTCGCACCTAGCTCAAATTAAACCAAAACTCGGCTTGCACCCAAAATAATTTGAGTGCAGCCTTGGTTCTAAGCAACCTCAAATTAACTGGGTCCAAGTTTGGGTTTTCTTTAACCCTAACCCAAATTTTGTCATCCTTAATATATTCAAAGCATTCGTGTCCAAGGGATACCTCGGTTCTAAGCAACCTCAAATTAACTGGGTCCAAGTTTGGGTTTTCTTTAACCCTAACCCAAATTTTGTCATCCTTAATATATTCAAAGCATTCGTGTCCAAGGGATACCTCACCTGGTTATACTCTTATCATAAAATTAGATTTTTACTAATTTGGAGGAGAAATATTTGATGGATGAAGGACAATTGAATCTTTAAAGTTTCTTAAAAATAATAATTTGATCACCCAATTTTTATAAATACTCAAATATATCCTCTTTATTAAAGTTTTTGTTAGTTTAGATAGTAATAAGGGCAATCCACAATGATATAGTTTTGTGTCAATACTGATTAATAGTTGGTCATTGTCAATCAATGACAGTTAAAGGTATTATTATAATTGTACAAATTACTATTTAATTTAACACAAAAATTTAATAGAAGGTGATGTATTTGGGTATTTTTAATAAGAGGATGATTATTTTTAAATTATTTTATTAAAAAAAAATTAAGAGGTCCATTTTTCCCTTAAATCTCAGCATACACTCGCACAAAAAGAGTTAGGGTGTGTCCAAATAACTTTAAATTGGGTATAAATATTATCATTTATTTCTATTTTGTAATAATTTTTAGATAGAAAAAGTATTGCAACGCTTTTTTTCAAAATACATCCGAAAGGTCTTTTAAAAAAATAAATTTGACATTTTAATGTTATTGTGAGTAAGTCTTTTCACCATACGTTTTACATATACGTTATAGTCCCAATTGTTTTAGTTATATTTTTTAAATACCATACATTTTAAATATACGAATGCTTTGAATATATTAGGTGGATACATCGTTATCATACCACTCAATCATTTTATTATCCTATCTCCCAAATGATAGTGTCATTAATTATTTAATAGGTCGCAAGTCAAAAAAGAAAATCCACAAGATATTGTCATTAATTATTTTATTAATTATGTAATAAGTCCACCCAACATATTCGTACTCATTTTGGGTGTGTGTGGATTTTAAAACAAAGTTTGGTGGAGTGACATTAATAAATTCTTGCTCATTAACTTTGTGCCATTTTTGTTTTTCACCACACCTTGGCTGCGTAGGTAGCCTTGTGTTACAAGTTATGTATTTGCTATTAATTTAAAATATTAATATAAATATTGTTTACTTCCTTATATATATTTAAGATTCATTAAATTTTTATTTAATGTGAGTTGTAATATTCTCTCACCAAATTATATGACGTTTTTGTCAAGGTTTGACTCAAATTCAAAAGTCAATTTAGTTCATATTATCTATCTTCATTATTCACGTGATAATTTTTATTATGATTCAAAACACAAGATTTTTAAAAATCGCTTGACCATATTGCCCATCCCTCGAAATCATAGAAAAAACACATCTCAATTGGTAATCTCTATAAAGTCGATTTTAAAAACTCACATGTAATTGAGAATTTATGTCTACTCTAATATCACTTGTCATAGGTTGGCATTTGTCAATAATCTAAAAAACTAACTTATTAAGTAATGTTGCTTACTTGCTTATATACTCAAAATTCATCAAATTCCTATTTAATGTGGACATAACATTTAACTCCCAATTTAAAAGCCAAGGTTCAAATCTTTTTCATACATGGAAGGGGTAGATTTCTCTAATTTTTAATAAAGTAAATTTAACTTTTTATAAGTCTAAATTTACAAATTACGCTACAACAAATGTCATTATTATATGTTTCGATAAATTTTTTATTGTATATATCAGTGGATTATTATAATTTTTAAAAAAACTGTGCATTTTTTAAATAAAAATTATATAGCATTGATTGTGCAAATTAATAGTGTTGGTTAAATTTGAATAATAGAATTATTCTCTGATTTTTAATAAAGGAAATTTGACTTTTTTTATTTACGAGTTGTCCTGATAAACTTTTTACTGTATATATAAGTAGATTATTGTAATATTTAAAAAAATATATATATAGTATTGATGCTGTAAATTAATAATGTTGGTTCAATTTAATTGTAGGATTATCATGCTTCTATTTAATTTTAAAAGTATAATAATTAAAATATTTAATAAATATTTGCAATTTTTATTTTAATTCACTTGATTTTACCCTTATAATTAAATGATAAAATATCTAATATAAACACATTCAAACTTATGTCTATTTACTTTCATTCAATAATTAATAATTTTATAACTTCAAAATTACAGCACCACGATTTAAAATAAAGCATAATTAAAATGAAATTTTGTGTTTAAATTCTAAACCTAACAAACAAACAAGATGTATAAAATCCATCTGTTATGAGGATACAATTTTCTTTCTTCCATAGGGGCAGTGGTCTTTTGTATTAAAGATAATTTTTTAATAGAGTTTAGTTTGCATGTTTTTTAAGTAAGAGTATAGATTGAACGTTTGTCAATATATTAATATAATGTAATAGTTCAATAATTTTTTAATTATAATATTAATTATTCTTTAATATAATATCAGTAATTTTTATGGAAATAAAAAAATATGACATTATATTTAAAATATAATCCACGTTAGACCTATAAGCTATAGCTATACGTTACCAAGCGAAGCGACATAAACAATTATAAAACCAAATTTCGAATCTTGGCATTTCTAATATTATAAGGTGGGACATGGCGCTATTAATTAATTGATCAATTTCTCTCTCTCATCTATCTATATATATAGTTCAAGAATATGATTCACGTGAGTGGAAATCTCTCAACTCTCTTCTCGTTGGTTGAAGTTTCGATTGGATACCACGTTGGATGATCATCACTACTCATAACTGATGAAACACCACTATCAGTGCATGTGCTCGAAATTGTTTTTATTTAATTTTTTTTTTTTGGTTGGATCACTAACTTTATTTGCTCAATAAATATGTTTGAGTGTTTGAACATGTCTTTCTTGTGTGTAACATGCTCATATTAAGATCTACCATCTGTTGGAGTTAAAAAAATTTTAAAATCTTATATTAAAATTTAAATTAATTGTAAGTTACAAAATATAATAGAGATTATAAATTTTTAAAGTTGTAATTTTAAGATTCAAATTCATGTTAATAAAAATTACTTTAAGAGTTACAAATTTTAAATATAAATTACATAATTAATATTTGTAATAATGCTACATAAATATTAGTATTAATATCTGAGTTTTATGACTACTATATATAAGGGTCATTCCTTACTCTAAATCTACACACACATGTGTTGAAGCAAAAATATATCAAGCAAATAATATGGCACAGCAACAAGCAATCTAGAGAGAGAAAGGTATAAGAAAACACAAGAAATTTAAGTAGTCCAACAATTGTCTACGTCCACAACGGATTAAGATTTTACTTTTTTATCATTGAATCACAAGATACTTGTAAAGTATATATTTTATAAGAATATCAAAACTCATAAAGAACTTTCAACAATTTCTCACTAAATTATCTCTCTTGTAATCTATTATTTTTATTTTGTGTAATTGTGTTGTGATGATTGATCTCAATTACAAGGAGTTATAAGAATTTATGTAATGTTAATACTAACCCTTGAAACACTAAAGCTAGTTAGAATAAGCATCTTACTGGTAGGAGTCCATATTCCACTTAAAGAAGTTACTTGAGCTAAAATAGAAAATACTCATATGTTACCGCGTGAACAGCACCCAGATTAATAGTATCTATATGAACAGTGCATGTATAAACAGTACCCTCTGCGTGAACAGTTCCTTGCTTCTGGCTTTTCATTTTGCTGATTCCTAACACGACTTTCACATATTAAACTTTTTGCTGCCTCTTCATTGATCTCTAATTCAAAATCAAAACTCATCCTTAATTTTGAATTACCAATTTCTAACAAACCCTTCCTTAATTCAAAATCAGCCTCGAAGCCTTCAAGATCTTTCATCTCTATATCTTCGGTTACCCTCACATAGTAGTGACTCATGTTAAGTTCTTGCATAGAACGAACTTAACCGAGGACAGTAGTTTAGTCAACATATCAGTATGATTTTCAGATGACGCAATTTTTATTAGACTAATCTCGTAACTTTGAATAATTTCTCTAATGAAATAATGCCACACATCAATGTGTTTAGACCTCTTATGAAACACTTGTTGCTTACTTAGTTGTATGACACTCTATCTATCATAATACACACTAGTGTTAACATCTTCGGTAGCCATTACTTCTACGCATATCCCTTTTAACTACACAGCCTCTTCAATGGCTTTACCTAGAGCTATATATTATGTCATCATGGTTAATAGTGCTACTACATTCTGTAAATTCGACCTCCAGCATTTACTACACCCAAAAATTATGAATACGTACCCAGTTAATGACCTTTTCTTGTCGAGATCACCCGCATAATCTAAGTCGATGTATCCTCTAACATTTTACCATCATTCTCATTCCTTTTATACAACAAACCAAGATCCGATATTCCATTTGATATCTCAATATCTACTTCACTACAAGCTAGTGATCATTTCTCGTATTCGCAAGTATCTACTCACGACACTTACAGCTTGTGCTATGTTAAAATTTATAAAAATTATCGCATATATGAAGCTCCAAACACTATTAGCATACAATACTTTATTCATATGCAATTTATCCTCTTTGAATTTTAGCAACTGTGTTACTAAAAGTTTGAAATGCATGGCCAAAGGTATGGAGAAAGCCTTTATATTAAACATACCAAACTTCTCTAGGATCTTGAGTATTTATCTTTGCTGTGATAATAAGTTAACGTCTTTTTTCCCTCACAACATCCATACTCAAAAACCTTTTTGCTACTCTTAAATCCTTCATTTCAAACTCGCCACTTAACTGTTTCTTCAATATTTGTATCTCTTCCAAATTTTTATATACGAATAGTATATCATCCATATATAGAAGAAAATAAAATATTATCCTATTACTTAAACTCTTAAAGTGCACACAATTGTAATACTTGCTTTGTATTAAACTTATAAGTCATAATAAAATTATCAAATCTCCAATACCATTGCCTATGAGATTATTGTTAATGTGTTTTAAAGTGTATGCAAGTGATTGTATACATATTGAAAAAACTATATACATATATCATATACGCAATTTCACAGCGGAATTAAGCATATAATCAATATATACACATGTAACGTATATCATCAAAATTATAAGAATACAGAAAATATACCCTTGAAGAACTTCGGTGAAGATTTCAATTTCGGATTCTTTCTAGCTCCAACCTTGAGCTCACCTTGAATTGCACTATTGTACAATTCTAGTTTACAACAATCTGGTGGGATTATGAAGCTAGAATAACAGCAACTGTATTTCTAGCAACAAATTTTTTTTCTTGACAGAAAAATTAGAAGAATTAAGTTTTGTTTCTCTTTAGTTTTTCTCACAACCCTTTCTTCAAAGAAAAACTCTCAAGACCAAACTCTCTTAAATCCTCTCTACCTCCCACAATTTTTGCTTCCAATTGTTAATATTATTATTTGTCTCCCACCTAAACCAAAATAATAAACAACTAAATAAATATTATTATTTATTTAAGTAATATTTATTCAATGATTCAAAAATTATTTGAATAATTTATTTTTTATCTTATTTAATTTTACTAACATAATTAATGGGTGAATTCATGGTGAAACAATTCATGGAATAAAATTGTACGACTTGTTAACATTTAATTAGTTAACAACTCTTGCCTACTAATTAAGGGATGTACTTAACATTTAGGTGTAGACATGTGCACAACCTGAGGAACCCTGAAATATATTTTTAGTTTACTAGAATTTCTAGGATAGAATTGTTCAATCCATAATGCTACCCCAATGCATAACGCGTACACTTCATATTGTGAGACTTTTTAGGTCCACGTCTGAATTGTTATATGGAACTCTTCTATATGTCCATGAACGATGTCCCACATTCACGTTATGAATATTATAAAGTGATGCATTAGACCATAGAAGTTTAGGTTATAACATATTCGTGTAATTCCTCCATCATTCATATCCGAGTAAAGGGAAGATAGATCAACACTGTTAAAAAACAATATGCCCGACCGTAAGCTTATCTGCAGAATTGTATTTCAATAAATAATATTCTCAAACACTTTTATAGTATTATTTATCCCTAGGATTAAACTATTTTCCTAGAAATTATTGCTTATGACCATAAGACTTATGAAATACAATCTTAGAGCGTTAAGATATATTACTCACCCAAATGAGCTAATAGATCCCATATCTATGCATATCGGGCTCCATGAGTATCGGACCATACCCATCGACACCCAGCGATCAGACCATGAAAAGTTTTTGACATGTGTAGAACTAAAGTATAGTGGATCACTCACAAGCATACCATTGCACTCAGGTCAAAAGATCACAAATACTATTCAACTTGAAAGACCCTCCATTGATAGCTTTATGAATATCTATTAAAGGTGTTTTTGAGCTATTAAGTATTCAGTCCTTTATAAATACTTGTATCTCTATATGAGCTTATACTAAACTCATAGTCTACTAAGACTAACCATTTAGACCATCCAGATATAGATATACACTGATTTATATATTTATTAAGGTATTCACTAACAGACCAGCAGTAGTGAAGATAGATCAAGAATATAATATTTGAGAACATATTACATAATGACATTTCCTAGCACTATTTATAACTCTTTACAACTACGTTATTACTAATATATTTTCAGGTCTTTATCCTATTTCAGATAAAGCTTTAACTCTTTAGATATCACTGACTTTTATAATTTGATAATTTTTATCAGTTCCAACTCTTAACATTTATAACTCTCAGCATTGCTAATTATTAGCATTGATCTAAACTTCTTTAAATTATATCTGAACTCTTTTAGATCATACAATGTCTAAAACGCTACAAGCATCGTACCATATATAAAATATAATTAGTGATTTAATGAAATGATAATGATAGTATAAATATTAAACAAATATTCATATATAAAGGGATAGCACGTAAGCACAAATTCCAACAATTGCTTCAACCCGTACAAAGATTTCTTCAATAAGTAAGTATGTTCCTTCATGTCAAGTTCTATAAACCCTTGTAGATGTTATAGGTGGGCAACAGCTCGGGTTAACGAAAAACTAAATTGAAACAAACCAAAATTTTTAATTTAATTTGGTTCGATTTAAAGTTCAGCTTAGGGCATAGTTTGGTTCTTTCAAAATCAATAGGTTCGGTTTCAATTCGGTTTGGTACAAATCGGAAAAAATATACTAAAAACTAAAAACAGAAGCGAACCGAACCAAATTGGTTCAGTTTCTAAGGAGTAGAACCGATCGATTCCAACAAATTGAAACCGAAATCGAAAATGCCTATTCCTAGTGGCTATAACATGTATATCGTTTCCTATAGCTCTCTATCTACTCTAGATGTAAGTTAAGGTTTGCACACATAGCTAATAGAATCGTAATACGTGTGTGCTTGATGACTGAAGAGAAAATCTAATGAAATTTGATCCCCTCTCTTTAAGTAAAACTTTATGCTACAAACCTAGTCTTAGACCTCTTATGCTCTACTCCTAGTATCATTTCTTTAACCTTATACACCCACTTGTACCCAACTAGCTTCTTTTAAGGTCTATCCACTAACACTCAGGTATTATTATTCATAAAACAACTAATCTCTTCTTCCATGGTCTGTTGCCATTTATCACTATTCTTATTCTTCATAGCCTTATTGTACTTCTTAGGCTCATCATACTCAAGAGTGTATGCAGAATTAAAAGAAATAGCAACTAAATATACTTGCACATCCCTAATTATTAGATTTATCATTCTCCTTATCCTATTTCTGGCTAATAGGTACTCTTTACGTTCCATCTCAAGAGTCATAGTCTTACTTTGGGTGAACTTAAAGGAACTCACTAGTGTCTTTAGCTTTACTTCAAGGGTCACTTTGTTGAAGTATTGATTTGGAGGCATATTAGATTTACTCTTAGGGTCCACTTCAACTTCAACCATTTCGGGTGCTGAAACTTTCTTGGATACAGGTTCTTCTTTCTCATCTCCTTAGGGCTCTTTCAGCATTGATGTCTCATCGAACGTCACATCTTTACTAATAATACTTCTTGGTAGCATAAACTATTTACACCGCACCTTATATTCTTTTGCGCCGTTAGTATACCATATAAATATCCCTCAGCCATAGTATTAACAACACTTGTTAAAGTTTTTACGTGCTCTAATACCTCTATGGTTGGTACAAGAATATACATGGTAAGGCAATAAATGCTTACATCTACAATAGATCATGAGATCCTCGGTTTTTTTATTCGTTCACAAAGAACTCAAGATCCTAAGATCTTACATAAGAGACTCTCAAGAAATATATCAATCGATGAGCTTTCACAAAGGATCAATCAGCGCCATCTTGCATACATAGCACTCTAGACTCTTCTGCACATTCAATGCCCTGGAGCTACCTAAGCACTCTATTTTCTCTCTTATTAATGCATTAATTTTTTAATGGGTTTACAAGGGTTTATATAAGTTCTATACCGTCCCTAGAAACTCTATTTCTTTCTGAAATAAGATTCCACATTTTTAGAAAGTATAAAACTCACTTAAACTAATCAAAATTGCTTAAAATAAGAAACTACCTTTGGGTGCCGTGATGCTATAGGCTAGCACTGCTGCACTGTGAAGCCAACGCCACGTCATTCACGCCCCCCTTGCCTCCGTCGTTTTATTTTTATCCAATACATACTTTGCCATATGTCGACTCTTCCATTGGTCTTAAATTGAAAATCATGCTCAAACACAATTTTGAATCACCAATTCCAACAAATAATTAATTACTATCTTAAAAATAATTAATGATACTTATTAAAAAATTAAGAGAAAAAATAGTAAAAAAAAAAAACCAAAATCACAAAAAAGTAACTAATATTTTTTTATTTTAATATGCACCAATTTGGCAGATAAAGAAGAATTAATAGGTTTATATATTTGATCAATTGCGATTCTGTTCAAGAAGAACATAACGTTTCTTAATAATTCTCTCACCTCAGATATTGCGGTTGCTTTGGAGATCAAGAATTTAACATTAGTTTTTACCATGACAAAAACCTTTTCAACAAATACTCAAAAAGAACTTTAAAAAAATATTGTTTACTTTGTAGTATTCGATTAAAACATATTTTTTTTATAAAAAAACTCTTAGAATGTTCTCCGCTGAAGCAACAAAGAAGTTCTTCCATACACAATTTTAAAGCATTTTCGTACTTTTTTTTAATATAGAATTTTACATTAGAGTAATTTGCTGTAGTTTATTGATGCGCATTTCAATATATGTAATGCATATAAATAACTTATTTTTTAATTTTTACACCCTGTAAATAAATAAATTCCCTATGTTTTGGTTATTTTTTTTATTTATCTTATTTCTTCCCCAATTAATCCTATTTCTTCTAGATTCACCCTATTTCTTATTTACTTCATACATTGTATTCCATTTAAAAATAAACACAAAAACTTTAAAATTTTAAATTTTTTAAAAGAGATAGTTCAAATATTTGGTGGAGAAAAAATAAGATAAATTATAACTAGGGGCAAAATTGTTTAATTGTCTATTTCTTGGCTAATAAAGTTTAACCTATTCATTTGTGGTTAAAAATTAATATTATCTAAAAATATGGGTCATTTATTAAAACAAATTCTATTTTTTAAGGTAAAGTATACAATTCAACATAATTCAACGTTTTATCCCATTTCCAATTTCACATAAGTTCCAATGTTATTAAATTCTGAGCTGCTAGTATCTTACAAATAGCAACGTGAAATCACTTTATTTCAGCACCAAATGATGCGAAAGACAATCAGTACTGCATCTTGACATGTTTATTATATATACTAACCATGTTAGATTAGCATCAATCGAAATTACAATTACATACTTGAAAGTGGGGGAACAATGGAGTGAAATCGTGGCATATTATCAGACTGAAAAGAGACCGAAACCTATATTCTTCCCTTGAGAAAATTTCTGGAAATCTTCTCCAAGTACTTTCTTTCAGGTTCAGCCGTCTCCAATCCCAACTTGGCAAATTCGGCAAATTCTTTCTGTAAGTCACCAAGCATAAGAAAACAATACATGAATAAGCGTTCAAGGGAAAAAAAATGATGCAAGAAATAAGATGTAGAAGATCTGATTATCGAGTTAATAAATCACCTCTATAGAATTGCTATTTAGCTATAGAGAATATCTTTCGTGGACTCAGGATGCCCCTGAATGCCAAGAGTATGATCTCCGATGGTGAACATCTCGACACTTGTTTTGTCTGAAAATGCAATCACTTTGGCACCAAAAGGAACTTCCCAAACTTCATCTTGATGACACTCAATTATCGAAAGAGATGATGGGATTTCACCCAAGTTATTCAGGAAGCTGCATGGTGCCAAATCCTTCACAATGCAAACTCTCCTTAACCCAATATCCCACCCTGTATAAGATATCCTAACTTTTCCGCCCATTGCCCTGCACAAGACCTGTGGAAAAAACAAAAACCGTGGAATTAAACAAAAGAAGAGTAACTTTCTTTCTTTTCAATTTTTTTTTTTTTTCTTCTTGAAATTCTACCATAAGTGGGATTTAAACCCCGAATGCCTTTTCTCATCTTAAAAATTTTGCCAATTGAATCTATTAATATCCATATTGAAATGACAATTTGAAGATTATTTATATAAACTTTTTCATTTGAAAAGAATGATGGTTTGAAGTTTATAGAGAAGGAAAAATGGAAATTACCTGGTGACCGAAGCAAATTCCGAGAATTTTTTTCCCCATGGCATCTAAAGTTTGCAGCAAGAAGCAAAGCTCGAGAATCCAATGGTCATTATCATAGGCAACATGAGGGATGCAACTCACTACAAATCCATCATATTTGTGAAGCTCATTCATGTCAGGGAATTCTCCGTCAACTACCCTGTACAGATCCCAGCTTTCTCCTTCTTCCCCAAAAGCTGAAACATATATATTGAAATGTCCTCCGTAAACTTTCTTCACACAATCAGATTCTTTTGCGGCTAACAAAAAAGCGTATCTTTTCTCTTCCATAACATTCATGTTGTCCTGATAAACATTCATGTTGTCCATATCAGGAACTGGAATTTGATTTCTTCAGAAATAATAACTTCTCTGAGTGTTTCGGAGAGATTTTGAGAGAGTAGGAGAATAAGAAACAAGTGGTTTCTTCTCTCGGAGAACAAGAAACAAGGGAACGTTTTGGATATGGAAAGCTGAAGAACTTATGGCCTCCTATACATAGAGCCCACATAGGCTCCCTAGGTACTTGAGTTCACAAATTAATGGAAATTTCCACGTGCAGAGTTGTTAAGCTTAAATAACAAAGCTCTCATATATGAAAATTTTGTAAACCTAGTGTTGGTGAAAAGTGAGAGTGTGATAGAATATTGAGATATTATTGGTAATATTTTTTTTTAAAAAGAAGAATGTATGTTATTATTCTGGAAAATTATTATAGATACAATAGCCAAAAATAGTGCCCTAACGTAGTTTCCCTGGAAATTAGAAACATTATTGTTGAAACTACTTAAGTCCTAAATCGAGCTTGCAAAAGGGCAAGTGAATACTGCTCACACAACTTGGAGATGTCGATACCATGACTAACTAAGTTGACATTAGTTGGTTGTAAATTCAATACTGCTTGCCAAATACAAACCTTAATGTTCGGTGGGATATTTAACCTCTACCGGGTCCGCCACCAAGATCGTAAAGGATACTCACGACTACCACAATTATTATCCTCACTAGCCACACACAAACAATAAGCAAATTTAACCGAAAACATCCCTGAAGTTGAATAATTCCAAAAAAAATTGTCACAACCACCAAAATCTTCAGTAAGAATTGTTTTTATCAAATGTACATCCACATCCCAAAACAAAGAATGAAGAAGACCAAAATTCTAGCACCCACTCGAAAGAATGACATCCAAAACTCTATAATAATCTCGACGCCAACAAGGCGTAATGGATTTAAAAGGAGGATGAGGAATCCAAGGGTATGAAAACAGAGCAATAGATCGACCATTCCCCACACGCAGTCTTACTCCCAATTGGGTTAATCTCCTACTCCAAATAGACTGTACCATAAGAAAGACCCCTCATGGTTCCATAGGGCTTTTATAAAAATGATTACGGAAATATTTACATGTTAATATATGGGGAGCCAAACTTTTTTGATTGGAAAGAATTCGCCAACATTGCTTTGCTAGCATAACCTTGTTAAAAATAGACAAATCCTTTAACCCAAGCCTCCATCCTGATTTAGTAAACACACAAATTCCCATCATAGCTAGACAATTTTAGAGATGCCCCCATTTTTCCACACGAAAACCTTCAGATCAAGGAAGTAAGCCTCTAAAGAATAAAATATGATGATAAAAAATGGACATAGCATATGTGGGATTAGCCTACACAACCACCTGAATAAGCACTGTCTTACGACTATTCGAGACAATTTTGTTAATTGCATATGGTGCCAAACTAAGGCAATGATGTACTAGAAATTAATTCTTATTAGTATCAATAATAGATGGGAGCCCAAGACAATCACCATGGGGCTCTGTATAAGATAACCCAAAAAAAAATAGTATAAAAAGCTGAACATCTGCCCAACTGTTAGGACTAAAAGTAACACATGATTTATGATTTTTGAAACTTAATTAGCTTGACACCTCTATGATGAAATTTTTTTTTTAAAGAAGAACAATCAGACAAAATGAATTGACAGAAAATCAAGCTATCATCTACCCCCCAAAAAAAAGGATGACTAACTCGCGAATCATTACGTGTATAGGCAAATCAACTAACTCCCTATTAGCCTCTACTTTTTGGAACAAAAAAGAGAGCCCCAGAACAAATAAAAAAATAAATAGTGTAACAATGGACATCCTTGCCTCATCCATGAGATGGAATGACCAAGCTTTTAACAACAGCATTTATGGATAAAGAAAACCAAACAATAAAAAGGCAGTTAAAAATAAGACTCATCCACTAAGAAAGAAAACCCAAACGCCCAAGTATGAAATGGAGAAAAATTTTCCCCACTTTATTATAAGCCTTATTCATATATAATTTTAAGGACATAAAACCATGGTTTCCAGAATATCTCCAATTAAATGAGTTCACAATCTCAAAAGAGGAAATAATATTATTCGAAATCAATCTTCCCATAATAAAAGCACTTTGAGTCCTAGAGATTACCTCAGATAAAACAAGCTTGAAACGGTTAGCAAATACCTTAACCACAATCTTGCAATGCACATTACATAGGCTAATTGGCTCAAAAATCTTTTACAAATATTAGGGATGGGGTCTTACGAATAAGTATGATGTTGGAAAATTAGTAATTCAACAATCTTGATTGGATAAGAATTAAAATAAATACCAAAGTGGAGAGTCACAAGAAGTCAAGAACGTGTGGGACACATATGGAGAAGTCTAGGACGTGTGGGAGACGAAGGGAGAAGTGAAATGAGACTCAAAGACGTGAAGAAAAAGAAGAAATCGTAGGGAGCTTCCAGCGCCGCAGTGCCCAGAGACAAGCGCCGCAGCGCCAGAACGCGTGGAAAAGTCTGTTTTGACTCGGGATTTCAAGTTTTGGAAAGTTTTGGACTTCCAAAACAAGTGGACTCTTACTCCAACAAGAAATAGGATTTGTAGGCACGAAATACACCCTATATAAACACTTGTAAACCTTTGTTTAAGATTAAGCATCTAAGGTTTCAAGATGTAACCATAAGAGAGAATAGAGGAGCTAGGTAGGCACTAAGTGCGTGGTGCACTAGGGTGTAACCTTAGGGGTGTTTTCTTCTTTAAGTTCTTTGAGTGAATAAAAGAGAAACACCATAGATCCTTTTGGCTTAAATGCTCGGGCTATTCTTGTGTTCCTTGTAAAAATCTCTTATGAGGAGATACGAAGAGGTCTTAGGGAGACATAATAATCAATGGTAGATGCTTAGAGGTTTCTATGAGAGATACTAAGGGGTCTTGTGGAATCATTAATGATGTAAGAAGATACTTTGTGATCTATTTCAATGGAAAGAAGCTGGATCATGGATCCTCTGTGGACGTAGGCAATTTGGGCCGAACCACGTATATCTTGTGTCTTGTGATTGGTTTGTTTTCTTTATCTTTTATTAGTGTGTTAATCTTATGTGTTCTTGCTTAAGGTGTGAGTTATGATTTTCCGCTGCGCAAAGGGTATCAAGGTTGTGGCTTAGTTGATGCCATAGGGGTATCAAATTGAAGTGCATGGCTTGATATCCCTCAACACATGACATTGATGTTATTAACCACTTTTAGCATTTGACTTCCATTTAAAATCCCCAAGCAAAGATCCACTACATCTAGACCAATAATATCCCAACACCGTAGAAAGAAAAAAGCATGAAAACCATCTAGTCCTAGTGTTTTGTGAGTCCTTATAGAAAACACTGCCATTTATATTTTCAATATTGTGAAAGGCACCTCAAGTAAAGAAATTAAAGGCTCAGAAAGTCAGTGTGGAAAGTCTACGAAATAAAACCTCCATCTAATCAAAACTAGGGTTTATCAATTGAAATAACTCCCGAAAATAACCACAAATAATCTCAACTATGCCTTTAAAGGAATCACACTACCTGTCCGAAGAAGAAAAAAGACCTTGTATCTCATTTTTTACCCTTCGTTTGGTGGCTTTGACATGAAAAAAAATTGGAAATCTAGTCCTCCCAAGTCAAACAATTCACTCGAGCATGTTGGTACTATTAAAGCTCCTCCTTCCATAACAAACCCTACAGTTGGCATTCCAACAATTTAAGACTGACTGTATTAACCCAAAAAAAAGCCCCCTTTATTTCATTACTAATACTAAACTATCTTGCTTTAATTTAGACATTTTATTTTTTACTTTAATTTGTCTTTTATTTGCACTTTTAACAATTCATTCAAATGACAAAGAGTGAAGATTTGACTTCTTTTGATCCAAATATTAAAAGAACATTTCAAAAACTTCAACATGAACAACACCAACCCATAAACATGGAAGAACACATCATGATCTTGTTTATGAGCATATGACAGAACAACAATGATCTTTAAAGGATTATGTTATCCCTACAATAGAAATGATTCAATCTAGTATTCGGTGATCGATAGTCAAACATTACGAGTGCCGTCAAATACTATATTCCTGATTTATTTTCACTAATATAGGTCTATCGGTGAATCATTATTATATAGATCAGTATATGTTTATATCTATAGAATACATATGGTTGTTCTTAGCTGATTGTGAGCTTACTAGAAGTTCATATAGGCATGCGGCCATTCAGTCAGGTCTGGATACTAAGCAGACTTACGAGGACCCTAATAAACATCCTATGAAATCATTAATGATAAGTTCTCTCAAGTTGAGTAGTATTCGTGGTCCTTTGACATGAGCGTTGCGGCGGGCTTGTGGGTGATCCACCATACTTTGGTTCTATAGATGTCAAAGACCTTTCATAGTCAGACCGCTACGTATCACTAGGTTTAGTCCGATGCTCATGGAGTCTGGTATGTGCAGATACAAGATCCGTCAGCTCACATATATAAGTTGCATATCTGATGCTCCGAGATTGTTTCTCAAAAAGTTTGATGGCCATAAGTAATATAGCCAGGAAAGAGTTTCCCACAGGGTTAAGCAATATACAAAGGTGTTTGCATATATTATCCATCGAGATACGAATACTTATAAGGATTCGACAGTGCTGATCTATATCCTTGCACATGCTGGTATAATTAAATGAAGGACATCTATCACTAACTCATAGACCTCGAGAGTCTCGTAATATGAAATGTACTCATTATGCACTTGAGCAATATACTAAAGTAAATAGCTCAATCCAGTAAAATTCAAAAAATTATTATGGTTAACTAAAGTATATAATTAATATAAGAGCCACTTTGAGTTAACTTGGTAACCTAGTAAAGGCTTAAGGGTAATTTTACATAATTGATTATTTAATTGTTAAATAATCAAGATATTTATTTACTTAAGAGTTAAGTAAAAATTTAACTTAACCAAGGTTAATTGTTAACTAAAGGGTTAGGTTAAAAGATATTTTATACTAAACCTAGGTTAATTGTTAACTCTAGGGTTAGGTTAAAATCAAGGTATTTTATTTTAATTAATTGTTCATTGAAATTAACTTAACCTAGGTTAATTGTTAACTCTATTGTTAGGTTAAAGTGAAATTAAACCTAAATGAAGCGTAAATGTAATTGAAATTAAATGTATTTGTATATATATTTGTTAAATTAAACAAAAATTCATGTTTTACCATTAGAAGTGGCCAGCCAATTTTTAGGAGAAAGAGAGAAAAGAAATTGTTTCTTAGTTTATATTTCAAGTTTTGAAATTAATATATCTTATTCTACTTTCAATTTAGGCTACTTATTGTAATAACAAATTGATTTTTCAAGTGTTGATTAAGGTTAAAACAAATTATATTTACAAGATTAAGAATTATTTAAAGGGTCTAAGTGTTAAACTAGTGCTCGATTACTGTTATTCTAACCAATCAAACCCACCTCTGTTGATTGCTGGAATTGATAATGGTTGCATTTCAGACGGACTCCAAACAAAGATAATCCAAAGGCTTCAAGGATTATATTCTCAATTTGTAATTAATTTGATTAATATATATTAATTGTGTTTATTTTTTAATTTTCGAATTTTGTTATGTATATATATGTATGAGATATATATATTTGGATGACAAACATACACACCATATGCATGCACCCATAATTTAATCATCACTTAACAAAGGATGCCTTACAACCACTGCCTGAGGAGTTAATGAAACCCTAGCCAAGTTTTTTTTGCTTGCTATAAGAATTATCTAGCTCATTAATTTTTCCTATAACATTTAAGTTCCCTTCCTTATCCACAAAGTCCAAATTCTCCCAAAAAACAAATTCTTGCAAAGTACCTCAAAACCTAAGATAGTCCACAACGTTTAGTGCATTTATGCAAACCTAAAAGCCTTAACAAAATTGAACAATTAATGTGAGTTAGAGACAATTAAATTAGAAGTCTTTGTGTTGTCTAAAAGTAGCAACGATTCAAACACAGTTGAATGAGAATGAATTTTCTCTTTAGAAGTACTATTTAGCAACGTCCTCATAAGAGACACAACCCTACTAATGCCAACACAAAATCAAGTTTGTTTTGAAATTGAATTTTAAGAGACCGTACTAAACTAGAATCCATAGAAATATATAAAATAGTGGATCTAGCTATCAGGAGTCGATTTATCCTCCTCTACCCATTAATAATATATATATATAGTAAGAGAGTATAAAAGAATTATTCTGGAATCATTCCAAAATAATTCCTTTATACTCCCTTTCAAACTCAAGATAGCGCAATAGAAGTAAGCTTGAGTTTGAAGACAAGAGTATGAAAATGTCAAGGAAGTAGAGATTTAGTAGAGATATCAGCAGGTTGCTCCTCAGATGAAATAGAGTGGAGCATAATAGTGTCTTGAGAAACGTGTTGCCGAACAAAATGACAATCTCTTTCAATTTGTTTAGTCTACTTATGAAAAATATCATTGTGGGCAATTTAGATAGTACTTTAATTGTCACAATAAAAAGGTGTAGCTCCAGTGTGAGAAATACTCATATCTTCAAGAAGCTAGCAGAGTCAAATAATCTTTTGGGTAGTATCTACAAGAGCACAGTACTTAACTTCAATACTCAAGCGAGCAGTATCTGTCTGTGTCTTACTTTTTCATGAAAAAAGAGAATCACCCAAGAAAAGACAAAATCCAATAGTTGATTATCGATCTGTAAGATCACCCGCCTAATCTGCATTAGTACAAGCTTGTAATACAAGAGAAGAGTGAGCTGAAAAATAGAAATCATGAAAAAATGTACCTTTGAGATAACCTATGATATGAAGAACTGTTGCATAATGAGAGGTACGAGGAGTGGCCAGAAACTAACTGACAACATGAACAGCAAGAGCAATGTCTAAATGAGTAACTATAAGGTAGACCAAACTATCAACCAACTGACGATAAAAGGTAACATCACTAAGAAGATACCATCAGAGGATTAAAGTTTGGCATTAGGTTCTAGAAGAGCGGAGGCAATATTACTGTCTGTCAACCTAGCTTTAGCAAGTAAATCGGATGCATATTTAGCCTGAGAAAGATAATAGCTAGTAGAGTCGGATAGAACTTCAAGGCCAAGGAAATATCTGAGGTTACCAAGATCTTTCATTTCAAAGTGTTGCTGAAGAAAGTTCTTAAGAGTGAAATACCAAGAAGATCATCACCCGTGATAATCATATCATTAACATAGAGAAGAAGGAGAACACAACCTTATATTGTCTTACGGACAAAAAGAGCTGAGTCGTAAGGACTAGACTAAAAACTATGTTGAAGAATAGTTTTATTAAACTTTACAAACCATGCACGATGAGCTTGTTTAGGACCATATAGAGCACAACGAAGTTTATAGACTTTGCCTGGAGGATGTGGATAACTAAGAGAAGGCTTCATATACACTTCTTCAGTGTGATCACCATTAAGAAAAGTATTTTCGACATCCATCTGAAATAATGTCTAACCACGAACTGCAGCAACAGCTAATAAACTTCAAATAGAAGTAAGTCTAGCAACTGGGGTAAAAGTTTCTTTATAATAAATTTCATATTCTTCAGTAAAGCCTTTGGCAATAAGACGGGCTTTATAACGCTCAATAGATCAATCAGATTTGGTTTTGATCTTGTATATCCGTTTGTATCCAATGACAGTTTTATTAGATAGAAGAGTAATAAAATCTCAAGTATGCGATTTCTCAAGGACTTACAATTCTTCTGTCATTGCTTGCTGCCAAATAGTATTAGAACTAGCCTCAGAATATGATTGAAGCTCATATAAAGAAAGGGTAGTAGAGAAACAGTGATAATCACAAAGTTTAACAAAACGTTCTCTTACCCGAGATGAACGATAAAGAGAGGGTGTAGAGGAGGCCTCAGGGATGTTGAGAGCAAATCGTTCAGAAGAGGCAAGAGGCTCAGAAACAGGCATCGTTTTAGCAGATTCACCTATATGAAACTCAGAAGAAATATCTATAGATGAAGTATTAGAAAAAATATCAACAAAATTATCTGTAAAAAATTGTGACATATGAGGAGATACAAATTTGAAGTTAGATACAAAGAAAAACATCGTATGCTCGAGAAAGACTATATGAAACACGAAGACGATTAGATATAGAATCCCAACACTTCTAACCTTTATATTCAATCCCGTATCCCTAGAAGCAACATAATTAAGTACGTGGTTCAAGTTTAGTGTGCTCATATTTTTGAAGTAAGACAAAACAAACACAACCAAATTCTTTGAGTAGTTTATAATTAGGTGGAGTTCCATAAAGACGCTTATAAGGTGACTTTTTCTCTATAACAGAAGAAGGAATACGATTACTGGTAAAGACAGTAGTCAAAACAACTTCTCTCTAAAAACGTTCAAGATAAGAGGAAGAGATAAGAAGAGCACGAGTAGTGTCTTAAAATATGTTTGTGTTTACGTTCAGCTTTACCAGTTTGCTAGATGTACCAGGACAAGACCTTTGACATATAGTACCGTGTTCCTGTAAAAGATTTAAAAAATCAGAATCTCTATACTCCATGGCATTATCAGTGCGAAAAACCTTAATAGGACATGAGAACTGAGTTTTAACCATTTAAGAAAATCTCAATAAATTTTAGTAAATTTGGATCGTTGTTTCATGAGAAAAAATCAAGTATACCAAGATTAGTCATCAATAAAGATCACAAAATATTTGGATTCTCCCATTGTGGCATTTGGAGAAGGACCCCATATATCAGAATGTACAAGATCAAATGGAGCATGAGATGTAAAGTTAGTTGTTTAGTTAAAGGACATGTAAGACAATCATCTTTATTATCAAAAATAATACCTAAATAACCACTGAATACCAAAGATCGGATGCGATTAACTGACACGTGACCCAAATGAGAGTGTCAGAGATGTAATGACGGCACTGAAGAGATAGATGTTATAGACGAAGGATATAGAAATGATAGATCTAAAGAAATAAGTTCATAAAAATGTTTCACCTTACGGCCTGTCCCAAGCGTCTAACTGTTCTTTGGATTTTGCACACAACAATCAGAAGCAGTAAACAAAACATTAAGACCAAGTTCACATAATTGACGAACAGACAAAAGATTTAATGTAAGGTTATGAATAAAAAAAGTGTCAAATACAGAGAGATTAAGGTAAGACACTTGACCAACATGGTTAACTTTCATAAGAAAATCATTAGCAATTTAAATAGATGGTAAATAGAAATTAAGAGTTTTAGAGGAGAAAATTGTAAGATCAGAAGTCATGTGATTGTAACATGTAGAGTCAAAATGTCAAGAATAATTACCTGAAATATTAGATGAAGCAGAAATTAAGAGTTTACCAAAATTAGAAAGGAATAGACTGAGTAAAGATTCAATATTACTAGAGGAACCATTCACACTATCCTATGTAATAGTAACAACAAGTCCTGTAAATATAGCATCTAGAGATAGTTCAGGTA
Source organism: Ailanthus altissimus (assembly GCA_946807835.1). Classification (NCBI taxonomy): domain Eukaryota; kingdom Viridiplantae; phylum Streptophyta; class Magnoliopsida; order Sapindales; family Simaroubaceae; genus Ailanthus; species Ailanthus altissimus. Next base: position 6,482,616 of record OX327689.1, read on the forward strand.
CGTGGCACAGCTTAGGTAGAGCAGAACCAGTAGAATAATACCAAGACGTATCACACTTATCCATAAATTCAAAAACAAATTCACACTAATGACAACTTACTCCTTAAAATTTTATTAATTACAAGTTAACCCTCATATTTTTCAAAATCACAAATTAACCCCTTAACTCTGAGTAATTATAAATTGGCCCCAAAATTTTTTATTTATTATAAAATAACCCCTTAACTTTTAATAATTATAAAGTAACTCCTATACTTTTCCAAAATTACAAAATGACTCTATAAAAATATTATAATTACAAAATAGTCTCAAAACTTTTAAAAATTAAAGAAATGCCCCAAAAGAATAGAATATTACAATCTGACCTTCAAATACTGAAAAGTTTGCAAACAGGCCCTTAATAGAAAATAGTAAACTTCAGGTGGCGCGTCCGGCCAGCTCTGACCTTTGATTGGCATAAATTCGACGACGTTTGAACGGTCGGTAACTGAGGTTTTTTTTTGTCAGGGAGGTGTCGGTCACGTCACCGTAGAACGGTCGAGATCTGAAGTGACAGTGGGCGGCAGCAATGGTCTTCTGGCGGTTTTCGACCTCCGATGGGCGCGTTGTCGACGATGTTGAAATGACCTAAGGATTTTGAGTAATCTGAGATGGGCGGTGGCTAACACGATAAGCTTTCAAAATATTTCGACAACTTTTCAAAAAATTCTAGTAGATTCTAACGAGTTTTGAAAAAATTCTGGCAAATTTTCTGCTAAATAAAATGATAATGAAAAAACTAAAGTTCTAATATCATATAAATATAAAGGGAGTATATTTTACTGTATCAAATAATATACAAGATTTGCCTTTATATAGATTTAATACATATATAATAAAAAATAATATTTTATATTAATAATATATATATATAAATATATAGTAAGACAGTATAAAAGAATTATTCTGAAATCAAAATAATTCCTTGGGATTATTTTAGAATGATTCCAAAATATTCCTTTAATACAGCTCCTGTCAAAAAACATGTCTTTTCTATATCTAACTTCATAGAAAGAAAAAAAACATTGCTGAGTTTTTGCTTTCTTTCAAAACTAATTATGGCATTATCGATAATCAGATGGCCTGCGATAAAAGAACTTTGGTTCTTACTGACAGCAAACTTTAAGACCAACTTCAACCTATTTGATAGTTTATTTGTAATAATATTATATACAAAGGCTAATATGTCGATAATCACTCACTCTCTATAGGTTTTTTATTTTTGGCATTTGAGTGATAAGTGTCTTATTCAACAAAGTAGGGGAAGCCTCATCATTTAAGACATGTAAATAAGCTTGTGCAATATGATCCCCAGCCAAATCCCAAAATTTCTAAAAGAACAAATTTGGCATACCAGCTTCCCATTGAGATTTTATGGAGAACATCTAAAAGGTAGCAAGCTTAATATCTTCAGCACTAAAAGGAAAATTATGAAGGTCATTATCAAAACTAGATACCTTTGTGACCATCTTGTTGTGTACAACATTTAGAGCGAAGTCAGGTGGTCGAGCTAAACTAAACATGTTGGAAAAAAATACTCGTCAATCACATGATAAACACTATCTGTGTCCGACCATATACTATTACCTTCAACCAGAACTCGAATTTTATTTTGTGCCCATCTATTAGATGCTTGATGATGAAAGAATTGTGTATTTCCATCCCCATGTTGTAGCAGGTTTACCCAAGACCACTGCTTCCAGTAAACTACATTTTTTGTCAATAGAGAGTTCAGTGAATTTTTAATTCTCCTATACTATTGCCACGAATTGGCCACTCAAAGAGTTCAGAAGTGCATCTTATTCTCATTTTTTCCTCCCTTATTCTTCTTTGTACATTTTGATAACAATTTAAATACAAACGCTTAAAACTGTAACACACTTGAAAATCTTATCCTCTAAGTTCTCAACATTATCATGAGCAATGGGTGTTTCCCACCAAGTACTAGTAATATTCCTACACTCCGGTTCATCAACAAAAGCTTATTTAAAATGTGAAGTTATAAGAACATAAAATCCTAACAGCAATGGATACCATCTGCAACATAAAGGTCAATGATCACACCAACGTCAGATATGCGTAATTGTTGAGTTCGGAAATAAATGGTAACAATTAGAATCCCCTACCATTCAATCCACTTGTTCCTAAATAAAACCCTTACTAAAACTACCGTTCCCCCAAGGAAAAGTTGGGCCATGAAAGCCTAAATCCACCAAATTACCGTCATCAAGAGCTTGTCGGTAAGTTGGATTTTCTGATATTTTGAGGATTAGAAAAACAGAGGAAAAAGTGTTGAAAGTTTGATTTTTGTATATTAAACCTCATACAAATACAATGCAAAGTCTCAATATATATACAAAACAACACTTGATATTTTTTTACGTAACAGAATTGTACAGCTCAATCATTTCAATCATTGGTAGTTTCTTGAATTTCAGCAAATGAATTTGATTAGGCAGTCTGTCAGTGCACTTGCTCTTCTATCATTGGCTACTTTACTTTCCTTATCAAAAGATGACAGCTGTAGAGTTTTGTCTTGTTGTTCACTTTTAGGTTCTTCCATAAAGGGCTCTCACAACTAACATTTAAAGGCAGAGTATGAGGGCTCAGCCTAGTTGGTTGAGCTCCTCCAAGACTCACATTTTCATCTGGGTTCAAATTTTTCTTCTCCTCAAGTGGTGCGAAAAATAAAAATATGTTGTAATCCCCCTTAAAAAAAAAAATAACATTTAAAGGCTTATCATTCCCTCTATTTTTCTTAGCTGGCTCAAAATGCAAAGCTTGATTAACTCTCCATTTCAAGCTCAAGTTTTTTTGTCTAACTTTGAGCTTCTCTTTTAGATAATTAAATCTCTTTTTTGTAAGTGGCTTTGTCATGATGTTAGCAACTTGTTCTTTTGAAGGAACAAACTTGATTTACAACAGATTATTTGCTACCTTATCTCGAATGTAATGGACATCTATTTCTATATATTTGGTTCTGCTATGATAGACTGGATTGCTGGCCAATGCAGTAGCCCCTTGGTTATCAGAGATACTAAATAGGCTAACTCGGTTCCAGTTTAAGCTAATGATCTATACTCAGATTCAGTGCTAGATCTTGCAACAGCCTTCTACTTTTTTTAGCACCAAGAGACCAAGTTTCCACATAGAAAAACATTGTAGCCTCTTGTTGGTTTTTTTATCATCAAGGTCATTTGCCCAGCTTGCATCAGTACATGCTTCCAATTCAAATTTTCCATTCCTAATGTAGTGTAACCTATAATTTGAGGTCCCCTATAGATACCTTAGAATTCTTTTGCAACTGATCCAATGTAGTACTTTTGGACAGTCCAAGAACTGACTTAATTTGTTCACACTGTAGACTATCTCAGGTCGTGTGAGTGTGGCATATTGCAGTGCCACTATTATGCTTCTATACAAAGTTTTGTCCTTAAATTCTTTTCCCTCATCCTTTGAAAGCTTAATATCTATACTCATAACGGTTGAGTATGGTTTATAGTTTGACAAGCCTACCCTCTTCAAAATGTCAAAGATGTACTTATTTTGACTGAGATGTACTCCCATGTGGTCTCTCTTTACTTCTATTCCTAGAAGTAACTTAGTGATTCTAGGATCTTCAAGGAGAATGTTTGATCTAGTCTATTGATTATTGATTAGTTCAGCTCCTTATCATTTCCAATAACCAATATATCATCAACATATACTAGTAACAGCACCAAACTGTTCTTTTCCTTTAAGACAAAGAAAGATGTATCTAACCTTGAGTTTGTGAATCCCCATTGAAGCAAGGCTGACTTTAGTTTTTCAAACCAAGCCCGTGGTGCTTGCTTCAGGCCATACAAGGCTTTCTTTAGTTTCTCTACTACATTTGGTTTTTTTTTTTTTTGTCTTCAAAACCTTCAGGTTATGTCATAAGCACATATTTAATTAAATCTCCATTAAGAAATGCATTGTTGATGTCCACTTGTGTGATTTCTCAATTGAAGTGAGTTGCTAGGCTTATTGCCACCTTAATTGTGGCTAACTTGACTACTGGGCTGAAGGTTCATACATAGTCAATTCCAACAATCTTATAATACCCTTTAGCTATAAGTCTTGCCTTGTATCTTGTTATTTCACCATTTGGCTTGTATTTGATTTTGTAAATCCACTTGCTCTTTATTCTTTTCTGACCTAATTTATTGTCTACAAGTGTCCAAGTATCATTTTTCAAAAGAGCTTTGTACTTCTCTGTCATTGCAGTTTTTCAATTGATATCTTTCAATGCTTCTTTTACATCAGTTGGTATTCTTTCATCTGATGGTCTTACTTGTAGTGCTACATAGATTTTTGGTTTAAAGATACCAGACTTTGACTTGGTGACCATAGGATGAGAGGGCTATATTTGTTGTTGTTGGGGTATGCTAGTTGTTTCTAAGGTTGATGTGTGTGGTGTTTGAGGTGATTCAATTGTGATAGGTATGGGTTGAGTGTGTTGTATGAGATTTTCAATATGCTAATTTGTGTTATCATTTTGATGTGTTTAGATGTTGTGAGTATCTTGATTTAAAGGTGTTTCCTTAAGAATTGGCTTAAATTGACTAGTATCTGTGACTATGACATTTTGATCTGCCTGCAAGGAAGGTAAGAAGAAAAAGTGTTTGAGTTGTATTTGTTCATTGTTTTGGTCTTTCTTACCTTGAAATTCAGAATCATAACTAAAAGGAAAGTCATTCTCATTGAATGTTACATTTCTGGATATAATTATTTTCTCTGTGGAAATGAGACATATGTACCATTTATGTTTGGAATTATACCCTATGAATACATATTTTATGGTATAGAAGTCTAGCTTATGTTTTTTTATGGACCTTAGATGTGGGAAACAAGCACTCCTAAAGACCTTGAGCATACTGCAATCAAGTGTCCTTTTATAAAGTTGTTCAAATGAGGATATATTATTTAACACAAGAGTTAAAGCTTTTATAAAGTGAACAGCAGTTTTGAAAGCTTCCCACCAAAACTTGAGGGGCATATTTGCCTAAGATAAAAATGTTAAACCAACCTTAACAATTTGTCTATGTCTTCTCTCAACTTTCCCATTTTGTTCTGATGTATATGGATAAGTGTGTCTCATATAAACTCTAAATGATGCTCTAATGGTTTGAATTCGGTGCCCATGTCAATTTGAAAGATCTTTATTTGAAGTTCAAGTTGCTTTTCAATGAATTTTTTGAAGTGTATAACAGTGTCAGTGGTCTGTGACTTTGTTTGTAAGGGAAAAATGCAAATGAATCTAGTGAAGTCATCTACAACACTAAGATAGTATCTAAAACCATTCCTTGAAAAAAAAGGTGCAGGACCCCAAAAATTAGCATAGAGAATCTCAAGAGGTTTTTTTGTGCTATTTTCAAAGCTGTTGAATTTCAGTTTATGATTCTTTCTCATCTCACATGCATCATAGAAAAGAATTTTAAGATTTTTATTCAAATGTTTCAGTTTGTTACAAGAAGATATGACCATTTTCATGATTGATTCACTAGGATGTTCTAATTGTCTATGAAGAGTTGTCACAGCTCTTGACAAACTAAACTTAGAACTATCTAAGAAACTTGTAGATTGAGTAGATTGAACATTTTCAAGACTCTCATGACCTAGTAATAAAGCAAAAAGAGTGATGACAGTACTGTGTGTCTTGGCATCTGAGATGGTTTGGATAATGGTTGTTTAAAGTGCCACAGTCAGCAAATATAGTCCTCCTTTAACCATTTCTTGCAGAAGAACCTTCTGTATCTTGTCCTTCACAACACAACAATCATAGAAAAACTCAATTGTGATGTCATTATCTTGAATAAGTTTTATAATACTTATTAAGTTTTTAGTCATTCTAGGAACATACAGCACATTTTACAGAATTAGAGTTTTATTTTGGTTAGGTAAATGCAGTAAGCTTTTTCCAACATGAGAAATTGAGAGTTTGTGTCCATTACTTACTACCAAAGTTTGGTTACCTCTATACTCTGATTTTGTGTTGAGATTGCTGATGTTGTTTGTTATATAGTTAGTTGCACCACTATCAATATACCATCCATCATCTTTCTCATCTTCTTGAGCTACAACAAGTGCTGTTTTAGATTGTCCTACTGCTTTTCGCACAAATTCTGGTTTAAATCTATGCCAGCATTCAGATGCTTTATGTCCTTGCTTCCAACAGATTTGACAGATCACTTTAGACTTGTATTTGTTTCCTTATTGCTTCATTTTTGCTTTATTGTTCTTATTGTTGAAGTTTGTGTTCTTGTCTGCTCCTCTACCATAAACTAGGGCTTCTCTTCCTCTGACATCTCTCCCATATTGGTTTCTCCTTATGTTTCCTCTGTTATAAGCCATGTTGGCTTCAAAATCAGCATGTGCAGATGCATTTCTTTCTAATCTTCCTTCAAAATTAAGCAAGGATGCATATGCATCTTCTAGTGAAGTGTTGTTCAGATTAATGGTGATTATTACCACAACTGGGTTGTATTTAGAACCTAACCCTTCTAGCATATATTAAATCAACTCAACATCAATGATAGCCTTTCGAGAAGTAGCTAAGATGCCAGCAAGTTTCTTCATTTTACTGAAGTAGTCACTCATGCTCATAGAGTCTTTCCTTGTAACATTGAGCTACCTTTTCACCTCAATCATATGTGCCATTAATTGAGAGCAATACATTCTCTTCAAGGCCATCCATAGATCAAGAGATGTGCTACAGTCCGTGACTGAGCTTAGCATATTTGCACTCAATGAGGACAATAACCAACTAAGGAGTAGCTGATCTTGTTTCCTCTAGAGTCCACACAGAGGGTTTACCATGGTTTTTGTGACTTGCTTTCATCAACAGTGATAATAAACCTATTAGGTTGCTATTTTGTCTCATCTATGTAATCTTCAAGGTCATTGCCTCTTATGAAGGGCAGAACTTGTATTTTCCACTCTTATTAAGCTTGATAGGTACTGCAAATGTGAGATTGTTAACTATGCCATTTGGTACAAGACTTTGTATAGTGTTTGCAAATGATTCTACTGAATTTTCAGTTAACGAGCCTATATTTGCCATTAATTTTGATAAAACCCAACTCTAATATCAAGTTGGATTTTCTTATATTTTAAGGATTGGAAAAACAGAGGAAAAAGTGTTGAAAGTTTGATTTTTGTATATTAAACCTCATACAAATACAATGCAAAGTCTCAATATATATACAAAACAAGACTTGATATTTTTTTACATAACAGAATTGTACAGCTCAATCATTTCAATCGTTGGTAGTTTCCTGAATTTCAGCAAATGAATTTGATTAGGCAATGTGTCAGTGCACTTGCTCTTCTGTCATTGGCTATGTTCCTTTCCTTATCAAAAGATGACAACTGTAGAGTTTTGTCTTGTTGTTCACTTCTAGGTTCTTCTATAAAGGGCTCTCTCAACTAACATTTAAAGGCTTATCACAGAAGCCCTCCACAGGAGCTACATTTATGTCAACAACGCCTCCTTTGTGCAAGAGAATAGGCTTTTAATTTTATTTTATTTAATGACAATTTAGCTATGATTTAATTTATTTTATTGGTAGATATTAACAATGTGGATGTGTAATAATTACTTTATTCTAACATTGAGCTATATAAATGTAAGTTTTATTTTTCACAGTTATGTTTGTTTCTCTTTTTTTGTACGTAGCCAAAATTTAATTCTCAAGTTTGTGTTAAGGCTTTAGTATATTAAACGTGTTTGTATCAATAGATAATAGAAACCGTGAGCATGAGGTGGCAAGGTTAGATTTAAGAAAGGCAAAAGGGTTATAAATCTACTAAAACTTACTTCTACTGAAAAGAAATTTGATAAATTTTGAAATGAATTTACAATAAATTTAATATATAAAATTAAAATTCAAAACAAGTTTAGAGTAGATATGAATTTAATAAAATATCCTACAGGGTATCAGTGTGTGTATATATATATATATTCTTAAAAAAAGACTAAATGATGTTATTTTGATTGTAACTTTAAATAAAAAATTAAAATTTTAATTTTATCTTTTATTCAATTCATCAATTATTTTAACTCTCATTTATTATATAAATATCATTTTGCAATTTTATCATCTCTGATTCTTTATTGTTATAAAAGTATTGATTCACACTCTTCAAATATTTTTTTAATTCTCCAATAATATATTTTGATCTCTATTAATTTTTATTTTATTAACATTATATTACTAAAATAAATAATATGAATTACATTACCAAATTTTAATTTGTCATGTTTGTGTTAAAGCTTAAGCACATCCTAAAAAATCGTCAACGGAAATAAAGACAAAGATACAGTGGTAGTCACTAAAAAAAAAATCATGGACAATAACTAATTCCTTAACAGTTTCTCAAAAAATCATCACAGATAATGTTGCTTAAAAATTTCTCAAAATTAGCAATTTGCTTTTGATGGGACTTGCAACTGATTCTAGAACTTTAAGGAGTTAAAATTTTCTTAAATATTTTAGTGGCGGTTTTTAAGCGATCATCGACATTTTGAAGATATTGGTAACAATTTTCTCCTACAATCATCACTGTTATATACCCAATTTTATGACGACTTTTGACAACCATCGCCAAATGGTGTTCTCTAAAATTTTGAAAATTTAAAGCTCAGTTTTGAAATTGGTTATAGAAGTTGAAGGGAATTTAAATTTTTTAAAAATTTAAGTAACAGTTTTGAAAAATTATTATTATTATTATAATAGATGAGCCTTAAGCGTTTTTAGTTGACCTTCAACAAACTCATCATAAAAGTATAGGTAAAAAATAATTAGATCTCTAAAAGTTTTTGAAAATAATAGTTTACTCAATTTGATTTTCAAAATAAATAAATACATTCCTCTCCATTAACATTTTTTGTTAGTTTAAACAATAATAAAGATAATACAATTTTTTATTTATAAAAGACACGTGGCACAATCTGATAGAGGTTGATCAATGTTGACTAGCATTGATCGATCAGTGATTGGCATTGACCGACAATGACCAACGTTGACTGGCATTAACTAGTATTGACCGCATTGACCAACCATTGACTAGTGTTGATTGATCATTGATCAATACTAGACCGATTTATCATGAATGCCATTGTACTCTAAATTTCATGATCTATACAACTGTGATATTATTTTCATCAATGAAGCATTAGATGAGTATCAAAATTAGTAAGAAAAATAGTAAGGTCATTACTTTCTTTTTAATACTAATTTTAAGCTCCTATAATGCTTAATTAGTGAAAATAATCTCTTCATTACATATATCATAAAATTTGGAGTCAAAACGTTTTCACGGTGAATCGGTCCAATGCCAGTCAATGGCTAGTCTACGCTAGTCAATTTCAATCATGCCAGTTAACGCTAATCAATGGCCAGTCAACGACCAATCAATGCCGATCAATGTTGATCAACTATTGGTCAAGAGTATTATAATAACTATAGTAATTACCATCCAACTTAACAAAAAAGTTAGCGGATGAAAATTATTTATGTATTTTCGAAACCATGGTAAGTAAACTGTCACTTTTAAGAAACTTTGAGATCAAGTTGTCATTTACTCTAAAATAATTCATACATTTTAGCTTTTCAAGCAACAAGAAAAAAAAAAAAAACCACCTCAATTGGGAAAGATAGCCTACTTTCACTTCTAAATATTAAATCTCGTGCTAATTGATTCTTTAACTCTATCTGTTAATAGGGAGATCTGATGACGGATATTATACGTTCACAAGTTAACAAATTATAAATGGTCAATTATTTGATAAACTTCTTGTTAGAATTGGTAATTTCAAATTATGTTTGTACATGATTTTGAGTTGAAGATCGATGAGGAATCAACACGAGATAGAGTATGCATTGGACATACGAGAAAGAGTAGAAACAAAGAACTGGAAGCAAGGAGGGACGAGAAGGCACAACACGCAACTAAGTTGCACAAAAGCCTCAACAAGAGCTTTGTCTTACCACAGCGCCACATTTCGGTAACACTAGTACTGTAGCAAGAGCCTTGTTGCTCCATGGCGCTCAGTTTCAAAAGAATCTATCTTTTTCCATGAAGAACTTTTTAAGTGGCATTTTCTCCCACATGCATAAACTCTTATTTTAACTAGTTTTAGGCCCATATTAACACTTTATAAACTCTTATAATACCATTAGATTATTGAAGCATTAAAAAGTATTAGAGAGAACCTCTAAGAGAGAGAATAAAGAGCTAAAAAGCCTTAAGTATTGAGTACACAATAGAGTGCTCATCTATTGATTGTATTCTTTAATTATCTCTTATGAGAGATGTTTGTGATCTGTTTTCTCTATAAACTTAATAAAAGAGGTTAGGATCTTATGATCCACCACATAATTTTCTTGTCTGATTATGTGATTGTATCTCTTTATTGTGATTTTTCTTATTCTTACTTTACTTGTGGGTAAAGTCTTCCCGCTAAAAAATATTAACAAGTGGTATCAAAGTCAAGTTTAAGGATATCACCTTTATGGCATATCAAGAATATAACTTATTCGTTAATGGTAACTAACAAGTATAAGGTTGAAAAGTTCAATGGGCAGAATGATTTTAATCTGTGGAAGATGAAGGTTATAGCTCAATTGATAAATCAAGAGTTAAATTCAACCCTTAAAGAGCCTCAAGCTGCAACCAGCAAAGAGAAGAGACCTACAACATCTAGATTCGAGGCAAATAGAGAAACAATTAAGAAGAATATCCAACATACAATAATTTTTTCATTTAGTGATAAAATTCTGAGGGAGGTGGCTAGAAAAAAAAAGGTTGATTAGTCTATGGAAGAAACTTGATGTCCCCTACATGACGAAGTCCTTGAAAAATCATCTATATATCAAGAAGAAGTTACACTAGTTGTCTATAGTTGAAGGAACTTCAATTAAAGACTATATTAACGCCTTCAACAAGATAATCATATATCTTTAGACAATAAACATCAAGATTGAAGATGAAAATAAGATAATTATCTTGTTGTATTGTTTGCCTTTAAGTTATAAGCACTTAATAGACACACTCATGTATGGCAAAGAGACTTTAATGATGAGTGATGTTAAAGCTTTGTTTAACTCAAAAGAATTGGGGAAAATGTTTGAGTCCGGTAGTGCAACAAGAATAGTTACAAAATGAAGAGATAGAAAAAATAATCAATCAAGAGGGAGATCCATGAAGTGATATCTTTTCAAGAAATAAGGGCATTTGATAAGGATTGTCAAGAAAGAAATAGGGATGAATATGTTGCATTAGTCTATAATAAGGACTATGAGATTACAAAGTCCTTAGTAATCTCAGATGGAAAGTATACTAAAGAATAGATACTAAATCCTGACTACAGTTTTCATATGTGCCTTGATAGGTCTTTGTTTACCAATTACAAATCCATTATAGGTAAAGTACTAATAGGTAATAATATGGCTAGTGAAGTCATTGGAATTGATGACATAAAGATGATGATGCATAATGGAAAGATTAGGAATTTACTTAGTGTAAAACATGTTCTTGCAATTAAAAGGAACTTGATATTCCTATGAGTGCTAGATAAATAAATGTATTCATGCAAAGCAAAAGAGGAATGCTAAGAGTATTGAAATGATCTATGATGATAATCAAAGTTGAGAAGCACAAGGGGCTATATGTACTTGATGAAAATATTATGGGTGACTCATTATAGGTTGTTGAGGGAAGGCAGATCACAAAGTAACATAGGAGAATTACTCACCATGACAATATGGGCCAAAAGAGAATGTTTGAAAATTGTGGAGTTAGGGATGGGCATTATTCCCGAACCCAACCTGTCTCGACTCAAAATTTTAGGTCAAAACGAGAACAGAAATGGGTACTGGGACTCGTTCAGGACAGAAAATTCTATCCCAAACAGGTCGAGTCTAGTTTGGAAAATTCTCAAACCCAAACGAAAATTTTCCTACCCGAACTTTGTTTTTTAAATTTTGAATTTTTTTTTAAATTTCAATTAAGATGGTAATATTAAACATATCTAAATTTGAATTTGAATTTAGAATAATAATATTTAACATAATTAAAATAAAAAATTATTTTAAATTATAATATTTAACATAATTGAACTTGAAATCTATAATATTTAACGTATTTCAACTCAAAATTAAACTTATAGTTACAACATTTAACATAAATGGATTTAGACCGAATTAATTTCAAAATTAATCAAATTATAACATTTAATATAATTGAATTTCAAATAATAGCATTTAACGTAATTCAATCCATAATATTTAACGTAATTAAAATCGAAACAATATTTTAAATCAAAATATTTAAAGTATTTCAACTCAAAATTAGATTTATAATTACAACATTTTACGTAATTGAATTTCGAATCAATCGATTTCAAAATTAATCAAATTATAATATTGTACGTAATTTAAATCTATAATATTTAACGTAATTTTGGATCAAAACCAAATTTCAAATTATAATATTTAACATATTTTAACTCGAAATTAGATTTATAATTCCAACATTTTATATAATTGAATTTAAAACGAATCAATTTTAAAATTAATCAAATTATAATATTTCGCATAATTAAATTCTAATTGAATTTGAAATAATAACATTTAATATAATTGAAATCCAAATTGAATTTGAATTTTTTTTATTTTCTTTTATTTTTTAAGATTAAATTTGAGAATTCTCAACCCGTCCCAACCCAAAAAGTGCCCCGAATGGGACACTTTTCTGCATCCCGATCGGGTTCGAGTATGGGTCGAAATTTCTCAAACTTGACCTAAACCAAAAAATGCCCACCCCTAGGTGGAGCTGGCAAGAATAAATGGTCATGGTGTTAAAATATACATGTGAGATTACACTACAAAGGCTACCTTAGACGAGAAGCATTCGTAGGTTTGGAGACCAAAATCGCAAGCTCAAGAAAAGCTATGTCTAGACAAAGACTTAACTAGAGTTAGAGTTAAGTGATAGAGCGCCAGTGTGGGTGGATCCTAGAAGGCTTTTTAAAAAGAGATTTTAAATTAAGGAAAGATTTGTTAGAATTGGTGATTTAAAATTATATTTGTGCATGATTTTGAGTTGAAGACCGATGAGAAGTTAACACGAGGTCGAGTACATGTGAGATATACGAGAAAGAGGTAGAGACAAAAGAAAGGAGGGACGAGAAGGCACAACGCACAAATAAAATGCACCAACACTACGCCAAAAGCCTTATTGTGCTACGGAGTCCAGTTTCAAAAAAATCTGTTTCTGATTAGAAACAACTTCTTTAAGTGAGATTTGGACTCTTATATATATAAACTCTTATACCAACTATTTTTAGGGTTTTTAAGGTCGATATTAACACTATATAAACTATTGTAACCCTATTAGATTATTAAAGCGCTAAGATGTATTAGAGAGAAACTCTAAGAGATAAAATAGAAAGCTAGAGAACCTCAAGTGCTAAGTGAGCAGGAGAGTGCCATAAAAATGCTTGAGATCTAAGTGATTAAAAAAATACTGATAAATCCTTGAAGGTTCATCTATTAATTGTATTTGTTGATTATCTCTTATGTGAGATATTTATAATCTATGTATTTTGTGATTTGAATAAAAGATGTTAAGATCTTGTATTCCATCGTAAATATAAAATTTATTGTTGAACTATGTAACTTTTTTATGTGATTGTTCAATTATTTTAGTTTGTTATTATAATTTTTTAAATTTTACTTTATTTATAAGTGAAATCTTTCACAATTACTTAAAAAAAAATTAAAATACATGTAAAAAAAACCCTAACTCGTATTGTTTAGAAAGAGAGATCATTTAAATGAACATGGGCAAGATGATATTATTGAAAACGATATAATAATTATTATTATTATTAAAATGATACATTGATCATTTGAAATTTCCACAGGAAGATGGAGCTAACGTGTGGAGTCGCGAAACACGAGAAAAATTGAACTAATCTACGCATATACCTTACAATTTGTAATGCCAAATTATTCTGAGAACTAAAAAGTTCTAAAATTCAAAATTCTTTCGTATATCACGATTGCTTTTACATATAGCCGTGTCGATAATTCAAAATCAAGAATCTTGTTGAGAATTTATTTAGCTTTTGCGAAAGAGAAGATAGGAATAAACCCAGTGCCCTTTATAATCTCACTAACAATGACGCACATCAACTGATTATTTTACCATCGAATATTTATATATTAATAATTTGATTTATTAAATTATCAAATATTCTTAAGGGAAAATATCAGTTACTCTTTTAAGTTCCTTTTTCAGGGAACAATATCACTTTTTAAAAATATTGTTATCATTTACCTGTGTAAAAAATAATTGATCAGGTTTTAAGAGAAATTGCTACCGATAATAAAGTAACTGAATATTTTTAAAAACTTAAGAAGACAAGTGATAATTACACTAAAATTTAAGACGATAATTAGCAATTTTCTTTAATTTTCAATTGATATTTTCATTGTCAAAAATAGAAACAAATGCAAGTGGATAAAATATGGTCCAATCAACAACAAAATCAGTAGTGCCACAAGATGAAATCATGCCTTGTATGTCGGCTGACATTGTCTCAAAAATTGCAAATTCATCTGGCTTGAATCTTAGTCTTTGTTCATTCCATATGAAGCACAATACAGGCATTAAAAGTGTTTGGAAAATGTATCATAGCCAACGTAAGGCATGCTTTTACAAAAATTCTACGACTCCTCTTTCAACTTTTTTTCATAATATATCTTTCAGTATAGGGTTCCTATATTCTCAGTGCACTATGCATCAGCCTCCACAACAATAGAGACAGCCATAGACATTTTATATATTAAATTTAACACCATATTTAATAAAAAGAGAAACAATATTTGTGTGTGTATGTAAGCATTTGTGTAAGTATATAGCCTCCACAAAAATAGGGACAGGTATAGACATTATGCCAGTACCCATATTTTCCTTACAAATTGAGGGAGAATCTCGAAAATTAGAAGGATTCGAGAGGAATTCGTGTGTGTATGGAAACTTTTGGCGCCAGCACTCTCCTACCAAATGGGGAAACAGCATTTAAGTCTCATTCTCATCCACTTCGGTATCATAAATTGCATTTTATTGTAATTTAACTTTTATCCTATTTCCAATTTCACTGTAAGTTCGAATTTTGTTTAAATGTCGCAAACATTTTGAAAATGTTGATGCAAATTTATGGGTGATTAAAATTGTTAGAAATTACAAGTATATTTCAAATAATCAA
The DNA here is from genome assembly GCA_946807835.1 of Ailanthus altissimus. NCBI lineage: Eukaryota > Viridiplantae > Streptophyta > Magnoliopsida > Sapindales > Simaroubaceae > Ailanthus > Ailanthus altissimus. Next base: position 6,497,950 of record OX327689.1, read on the forward strand.
TTGTATTCAAATACACAAAGTAAGAGAAAAAGAATTAATAAGAAAAGAGAAGGGAAAAGCCAAACTATTGAAAAATAGCTTGGGCGCCATGACACTCAAAAGTAGCATCACAGCACTTAGGAGTAGTGGTCCGATGCTATGAAACAGTGTTGCAATACTCTGTGTTAGAGATGTGACCCCTTAAGAAGAGCCACTAAACTTTCAAAACATTGTGAATTTTTCGAAGAAGTTTAGTGTCTCTCTTGAGACATATCTTCTCTCTATATATTGTAGGCACATCTCAATTAGAAAGAGAACTTCATTTTCCCTTCTCTTTGATTCACAAATTTTATAAAAATCAATTCAAATATATTTCATAGTTATTACTTATTGTCTAAGAAAATTGCATAAATTATGGACTCTTACAGTTTTACTTGTCATTGAATGCTGAAAACTATACTACCATACAAATCCTATACATCTTGATTATTAATCTTTAGTGGGTAGAAATAATTTTAAGGACAATGCATAGCATGTCTTGACAACCAAGAAAAACTAGTCCATTCTTTTATTTTACTAACAATCTTAAACAATTTCTAATTAATATAGCTTTTATTTCCTCTTCATTAGATGTAGACAAATCATTATTTGAGACTATTAAAATTTTACCATTTGATGAAAAATATTTCAAGAGATGACAAGATTGAGTGTTCGACACTTTGGATGTGATTAACATGGCAAAGTTTCATACACAATCTCCACCAAAGGCTGATGAAGAAAATTACAAAGAAGAATTCCAATAATAACAAGGCAAGCAAAGTGTGTCATAATACCATCTTGCACACACTTTCCAATAAATATATGATATTTATTCAACATATAAAGAGGCATGTGAAATTTGGGCACTACTACAAAAAATATATATGTATTATTAAAGATGTTGGCTTCCAAAACTATGTTGTTGCAAAATTTTAAAATTTTGAAATGTTTGAAGAAAAAAATGTACTATCTCAAATTCATGATTTTCACCTAACTATTAATGATTTAAAGAATGATCACATTGTTCTCTATGAGCCTTTGTTGGTTGCTTAATTTAAAACATTACCAGATCTTGGAAAGATTATAAGATAACCAACAAGTATAAAAGAAAACATTTGAAATTGGATGATACTATAGTGCATATTAGAATTGAAGTAAAGAATCGCCAACGGAAGAACAATAGAAGGCCAAGAAAATTGTTTCTAAGGCCAACTTGTTTGAAAATGATATTAATCCAAGTGAGATGTATCCTAAAACTACAAACAAATCATACCTTAAGAATTCAAACTCTTCATTAAAAAATAAAGGTAAATTGTTTTATTTATGGTAAGGGTGGTCATTTTACTTACCAATGTAAGTGCCGAAAAAAAGATAAAAATGAAAACAAATAAAACTCCTAAAGCTAATTTAGTTTAGGAAAATGATGTGATAGCCGTTGTTATGGTTTCTCAAGTGAACATGGTTACAAATGGCAATAAAGAACAATTCATAGACAAGAGTGCATTTTATGACTATGTTCAAGTAAAAGAATGAGAAGAACAAGTTTATCTTGTTGATTCACATTCTGTACATATGGAGGAAAAATGAAAGGTTATTTTCAAGTTAACTTCTGAAAAATATTTTTCTTTGAATAATGATTACATGTTCTAAATATTAGATATAATCTCTTTTGCTTTAAATAATGTATTACATGTTCTACTATAAGATTCAGACAAATGTGTCTACTTTAAAACCTTTGATACTAAAAATTATGTTATCATATGTCTCCACGCAGTTGACAAGCTTATTTTCAATTCTAGGATGGACGTGATAAATATAACTAAGAGATTTTTGTCAATTAAGTTTGATATAAAAGATATGGGAAAAGCTGATGTAATTCTTGGGATTAAGATAAAGAGAACATCTACTGGTTTCACCTTATCCGAAGAACACTATGTAGATAAATTCTTGAAGAGGTTTAGGTACATTGTATATAAATCGACAGCAACACCTTATGATACTAGTACTAAACTTTGTAAGAATATTGAACATAGTGATAATAAGATCTGTTATGCTCATATAATTCGTAGTCTCATTTATTTGATAAATAATACCTTGATAGGTATAGCGTATGCTATAAGGAGACTGATTACATATACTCAAAATCTAGGTAAAGAGTATTTGAGTGCCCTGGATAAACTTACAAAATATTTGATAGACACTAAAAATTATGGACTCACTTATAGTAGATCCCAACCTATGCTAGAAGGTTATTGCGATGCAAATTGAATATGTAAATCCAATGAAATTAAGTCTAAAAGTGAATGTGTGTTCCTTGGGTAGAGGTGTTGTGTGTTGGAAATTTACTATACATACATATATAGCTCAATCTACAATGGAGTCTGAGTTGATAGCTTTGGAAAAGGCTTGTTCCAAAGTTAAGTAGTTGAGAATAATTATAACTGATCTTCAAATTAACTCTCACCTTTCTACATTGATTTCAATCAATTGTGATTGTCTAGCTACAATAGCTAGAGCTTAAAGTATCTATATTAAAAAAAGTAGACATATACATCTAAAGCATGGTATAATTAAGTAGTTGCTAAAATCTGAAGGGAGAAGTTTAGATTTTATGAGGTCAAATATGAATTTGATTGATCCTCTAACTAAACCACTAAAAACAATATTAGTGGAACATAATTCGAGAGGGACTGAACTTCTACCTATAGCACAAGGAAAGAGTGATGGTAACCTTACCTATGTGATTGGAGACCCTATGAAGTAGGTTCATAAGGATAAAAAATAGTCACTTGTTGTCTTATTGTACTACTAATAATATATTATGAGTCCCTTTGCAGTAGGGAAGGTTGAGTTTTTAATAAACTCCATAATCCATTATTGTATACTAGTGTGTTATCTTGTAGAATACACTTGATGGCGTGTCACCTGTGTTAGTATAGAATTGACTCGATTCCTATAAGAGCTAGGAAGATATTTCTAAAGAACTCATAAAACTATGACGACACAAGGCCATAATAGTGCTAAATCGCTAGACAAAAATATGTTATAGAGAGTTTGACATGATCTTTTAACCCTCTATTTACACCAAAGGAATGAAGGTTGATAGAGACTTTGTTTCACATAGTTACTGTAAAATGGTTGGTTCATATCTTGGACAAGCATCAATTCATATACGTTAATTTATTTAATCATTTAGCTTATTTAAAATATGTGAGAGATTGTTAAATTACAAGTGTATTTTAAATAAACAAATGTAATTCAAGTACACAAAGTAGGGGGAAAATGAAGGAGAAAAGAGAAAGGAAAAGCCAAGTTATTGGAAAATAACTTTGGTGTCGCAAAACGCAAGAGTAACGCCGTAGCACCAGGTAACAGTGCCGCAACACTCAATGCTAAAGATGTGAACCTTGAAAACAGCTACCATACTTGTCACGCCCCAGACCCAAAAGATCCGACACATGACATCACTTATATTCATTCACTGCATGTGCACTCATAAATAATATTACACAAAATTTTCAACTTTCATTTCAATTTCTTTCAGAATTATAGCAATTGAATTATGACTGGGACAATTATTAAACCGGAGATACGCAGAGTTTTCTCAGAGATTAACACTCTACTACGTCACCAGTAGCAACTTTGTTACCGGGAGCCCAGAATATATCCATTGCAAATTCTTACTTAAAATCATCCAATAACCACACTTTATAAAACTTAAACCAAATCCAATCCACACACAATGAAATAATACATAAGTATTTATTCAATAGGGACAAACCAAATATCCTATCCCACGTGTCCCGAAATGAAACACACAACAACCTAGCAACTTAGGGAACCCAAGGAACAGCAGAAGCCTTGCCAAATCCGCTAAGCACACATGTACCTTATTTACCTGAAATCACCATAAACTATAATGAGTATAAAACTCAGTAAGCATACTAATTTTTCATATATCAAATACAAATACATATATGTACACAATGCATATGTATGATATGCTGTGATCAATCAAAATCATAATCTTATCAAATCACATATCATGTAAGCGCTTACACATTCTTTCAAAACACATAATAGGAATACCATTACTCAACTACTACTTAGTAGGACTTACATATCACATATCACATAATGAGCCAAATGTCACTCGTAGGTGACATACCGTATGAGAGGAATAGTACAAGTGAGGTCTTTAAATCACACATATATAACGCTTATGCCCGAAGGTAAAAGCCAAACCCTCACCCTGATCATCGGTGAGTCCTCTCACATGTACCTATACGCCACCACACGAATGTGATGACTCACACTTCCTTTAGGTACCAATAGGATCCTCCCTACATACGGAACACATAACATATACCAATCCCGAAGGAAAGGCCACACATAAAGGCTCCACAAATCACATAAAATGCCTACTAAGTTAACAGTGAGTTCAAGTACCCTCAAATCACAAAATATTTCTCATGGACATATTACACTTCAAAAGCTTTCTTTGTTAAACGCATCTTATTTTGGAAAGCTCACTTTCAAAAAACACATGTATGTCCATGCTCAATGTCAATGCTCACATTCATAAACATATATTCACATTTCATATCAAAATATACTTTGACATATCATAAACATATTCTTAACCTCATTTACAAAATCATACAAAACAATTATTATGTTTATTGTGATTCCAGTAGTAAGTCTAGTATACTTACCTCTTAACACTTTCAGCTACAAGGCTTAAATCTCCTTAACCTATCAATGGAGATTAATCCTTTCATAAGCCTCACAATTCACACAAAATACTTTAAATAGCTTACAAAATTATACACAATGCATTTATCACATCAAATTGGTCTAAATATTTGGTTTCTCAAAACCTGTTATTCTGACCACTTACACTTAACAAAATTTCTAATACATCAAATGATGTCCAATTACTCCGAAATCAGAATATATCATTCTTGACTCATATATACTTCTTATATATGAATATTATATCAAAATTCCTACACAATCCATTCCATACACACCATCGAATCCAAACTATAAACCTGATAGGATCAAGATACTTACTGAACAGTATTCAATCTCCCAATTTTATAAAATCATATACTAACTCAAAAATTATAAAACTATCACATAATTACTCTTGACACATATCTCAGTCCATGATAAATATTTGGCTTCCAAATAACTGCCAAAAGTATTTTAAAACTATTTTATTTCATAACTTTAAAAATCTGTTAATCAAATACTACAATGAGCTGATACACTTTAGAAATTCATAACACTTCAACCACATTGATCCAAATTCTCAATTCCGAGTATATCATATTAGACATATAAAATTATCATATTCCACAAATTCGTAATTTTTAAAGATCATTCAGCAGGTCAAAAATTATTTTCCACTGTATCATACTGTTTACACAGGAAATTTCCAGAATTCCAGGGTCATTTTGGTAAATTCACTACAAATTCAATTTCCGAGATTTTCAGTCGATTCAAAGTCTCAGATGATCCTAAACATGTCTAATTTCATATACTCAAAATTCAAAACCAGAATCGAATCACAACAATTTATAAAATTCCTAGATCAAGAGGTTATCCAGCAGAAATTCCATAATTCATCATGATTTATCAAACTATCTTATAGATCATCATCAATTCTCATATGATCTTACGAAATACACAACAAATCCTCAATTATACATATTTTCAGAAATCAAAACTTAAAGGAATTAACTTAATTAATACCAATAAATTGAGAAATACGTATGATATACCTCTTGAAATTCAAAATTCCAATTTCTTCTTCTTTTTCTTCTTCTTTTTCTTCTTCTTCTCCTCTTTCTCTCTCCTCTATTTCTCTCTTCTCTCTGTTAAAATGGGTAGCTCGACCTAAAAATGATAAATTAGGGTTCAAAAGTGTATTTTTATACTAAGAGGCTAATTTTTGGTATTTACGAATTTACCCCCAAAACTTTCAAAGTATTACAATTTGGTCCCTAAAATAAATCTAAAGTCTTGCAATTAAACCCAATGCTAATAGTATCACCTTAACCTATACAAACACTACTAATAACAATATATAAATCAAGTATCATCAATATACAAATAAAATACGTATATTTATACATATATAAATACTTATTCTTACCAGTCGTGGATACTGGTTACTACAATTCTCCCCTCCTTATAAGAATTTCGTCCTCGAAATTCATAACTTGAGCAAATATATGAGGATACTTAAATCTCATTTCTTCTTCTCATTCTCAATTTTCCTTTTCAACTGTATGGTTTATTCATAAAACATTTACAAAGCAATCTTCCTTGTATATAGGATTTGCTCATTGTGGTCCAAAATCCTAATAAATACTCATTCATATGTTAGATTATCTCTAAGTTGGCTCATAGCTGAGTATACGAGAGGAGTACGAAACATATATCCATAAAATAAACATATGACACACATTATGGACTTATAAAATTATACACACATATTTTTATTCTTTTTTTTTTTTCCATTCGTTCAATATTTAATGGGCATCTATACACTTCACATTTTATTCATTAAAGAATAACATAGATGTAGAATATCCATACTAATCTCTTAAATAAAATTCTTAACTCCTCTGAAAATTTTAATCCATTCAACATATACTCATACGTCATAATATCATTCACTACCTTGATATCATTCAAAAAAAATGTAGCATTTCTACGCAACTAAGTTGTCATTCAAATCAGAATATTGAAGGCATTATCTTAAACGATCAAAAATCAACTTCAATAAAAAGACCTTTAGTTCAATTGATTCTTAAACTATAGATCTCAACATTATATCTCTTACTCTAAATCTTAAAAAAAATAGTCCACCTTATTGGACATCATTTTCTCATTGAGACTGACATGTCTGCTTTTTCTAATATGCTCGATTTCAAATAGAAAAGATTCCACTAGCACAATTACTGCGATGGCAAATATGATTCTTTTAACTATTCCTTTAACGTCATCCACGTAAAAGGAAAGGACAAAACGATTATTGATTTTCTTTCACAAAACTCTATAAATAGCCTAAACCTCATAATCACTTTTCTAGCAATAAAGAAAACCAACCCTCTTACCATCTTCATAATGAATCCCATTATCATAACTCCTCCTGTTCTTTTTACTCCACCACAATTTCCAGACCTAATCAAAACCAGAACACTCCATTCCCGTGCCAAAGAATTCATCAGACACTACGCCATCTTAGCAGTCCAAGAACACGGCCTCACAGTTCTTGGTGGCCCTTTGTTCAACTTAGAATACCCTTTCTTTCACCTGCACTCTTTTTTTTCCATTTTCCCAATGGTCCAAACCTGTCCTTTACTTGTTATGGTACCTGTTGGATCTGTATACAATCGCCATGGAATTCCCATTACTTAGAACCCTCCAAAAATTAGAAAAATGTGATGAAGATCATCCAGCCCTGATTTTTCTCCAATGGTTTTACCCAAAGACATGGTGGATAACTAAATTTCAATACATGATTGCAAACAACACAAATGTTGCAGTCCCCAGACAACATCTTTGGTCAGTCTTACTTCTCCAACGGAAGGGTATGATTATTTCAGATTACGAGATTCATTATTACCCCACTGTTAAGGATTACTTCACATTTACCCTTTCACTAAAGGGATCAATTAAGCTCTGGCCTGAAGAAGTAATTCAGCAAAAGAGAGAACTTGAAAGAATTCTTGCTCAGGAAAATCAAATAATTCCTCCGTCTGTTTGGATCTCCCCAGAAGATGCTGCACCTTGGGAACAAGTTGAAGCTGACTTTACAGAAGACCTGAATTTTGCTAATATACTCAAATTCCAACAAAGACAAAAATATCATCTTTCACATCTCAGAAATACAGATTACTCTACTCATCATCACCATATCCCAAACATGACTTATTATGCCAGATACAGACAAGCAATGGATAACCTTCACCAATGGCCTCAGCTAACTGTCCCGACAGAACCTACCCAATCTCAGCCAGTTGTCCCGACAGAACCTACTCAATCTCAGCCAGTTGTCCCGACAGAACTTGACCAACACCAATCCAATCTTGACTTATCTCTCTTTCAAGACTCCCAACCTTATCCAACCGACACCCAAATCCAAGAGGAAGCCAGCACATCCCTCATCTAGACCAGCTCACCTGGAGAAGATCAAGATATGGTAGACCCACATTCCACTCCGCCAGAGCCCTCATTCAATGTATGGGAACAACAACTCCATAAGTTCCTCTCTCACGGATACGACACAGATGAAAGCGACCAAGGAGACTCATTTTGACCTACATTGTTGTTTCTATTTTCACAGAAACTAGATCCGTGTTGCTCTATCACATCAAAGTGAGACTGATTACTGCTTTATCTTTATGTCAAGTGTGCTTTATCTTTCTTCATATCTGCTTTTAATCTATCGGCCAAAAATTAATGTTAAGACCACAAAATCTTTGTAATTAATAAAGTTAATTTGGCCTCATGTCCAAAGTCCAATTGTTAGCTCAAAAAGCCTTCAAGTCATTAATGTATTGTCGACCATTAGTGCCAAAATGGCTAAGTCCCTAAATCCATGAAATAGGCCTTTATTGATTTTTCTTAATTATCTTACCTAACTTATCACACTTCCGACACAATTTTTATCACACTTACATATCAACATATATTTATTCAAGATTTTGCGACCTATTGTCCCTTATAAAATGATAAAGTAAAACTCATTCTCTTTTTTTTTTGTTTTACCTCACAAGAATCGAGAAAAATATATACTTGAACATACTTACACATATGCTCCACAACTATTATCAATTTGTTTCTCTATAAATACATTATTATTGCATCCTTATACAAACTCAAAAATATTCAAAGATTAGGGTGAGCATAACAATGGAGGAAACCTCAGCTCGTCGATTCACAAAAATTTGTGTCTTTTGTGGATCCAACCCTGGGAATACTGAAGAGTTTACAAAAGTTGCAGAAAATCTTGGTAAGGTATTAGCTGAGCGAAATATACATTTAGTATATGGAGGAGGTAACCGAGGGTTAATGGGGTCTGTGGCAAAAGCTGCACACAATAAAGGTAGTCGAGTTTTGGGTATCATTCCAAAACCTCTAGCTATTGAAAATGTTGTAGGAAAAACAATTGGGGATGAGTTACAAGTCTCATCTATGCACGAGCGAATGGCTCAAATGCTTAGGCATGCGGATGCTTTCATAGCTCTACCAGGAGGTTTCGGGACCTTGGAGGAAATTTTTCAAATTGTCTCATGGGCACAATTACAAATCCACCAAAAACCCATTGGTTTGTTAAATGTTAATGGTTTTTACGACGGGTTGATATCTTTTCTTGACTATGCAGCGGGAACACAATTCATCCCACTTCTAGCACGACGGATTCTTATTTCAGCTCCAACTGTTGATCAACTGATTGATCAATTGCAGTCTTTTATTCCTCTGTCTAATCCAACATTGCATCAGTTAGATTGGTCTACTCATGACAGTCAGAAGAAGCGCAAAATAGACTTAAATCTCACTCCGTAGCCTCTATTGTATTTTTGTTGCTGCTATTGTTGTTGTGTTGTTGTTTTCCTTTTCAATAAAAGTTGTTTCAATTGATGTCTTCAATACTCTACTTCTCTATATTTTGTCATTGAGAAAATTATCTCAATTTGCTCTATCACATGCAAATTATCATTATAAGATATTCAACATCACTCTTACTAAGCATATTAGTCATAACTTAAAAGAAAATCTAAATGGTAACATTAAGATCCATAAGGTACCATTATCCACAACAACAACAATCTTAGCAGCTCTTGGATACTGTGTCATCTTCACAAAATCATACAAAATTTAAGGAATATGTCAAACTTTTACACAACAAAGCTACAAATACAATCCTAAGGATTTGGCATCTGCTCGGTTCCATTGACTCGACACTTAAAAGTCTACAGAATCATATCTTAACTCTGATACCAATAAAAGCTGTCACGCCCCAGACCCAAAAGATCCGACACATGACATCACTTATATTCATTCACTGCATGTGCACTCATAAATAATATTACACAAAATTTTCAACTTTCATTTCAATTTCTTTCAGAATTATAGCAATTGAATTATGACTGGGACAATTATTAAACCGGAGATACGCAGAGTTTTCTCAGAGATTAACACTCTACTACGTCACCAGTAGCAACTTTGTTACCGGGAGCCCAGAATATATCCATTGCAAATTCTTACTTAAAATCATCCAATAACCACACTTTATAAAACTTAAACCAAATCCAATCCACACACAATGAAATAATACATAAGTATTTATTCAATAGGGACAAACCAAATATCCTATCCCACGTGTCCCGAAATGAAACACACAACAACCTAGCAACTTAGGGAACCCAAGGAACAGCAGAAGCCTTGCCAAATCCGCTAAGCACACATGTACCTTATTTACCTGAAATCACCATAAACTATAATGAGTATAAAACTCAGTAAGCATACTAATTTTTCATATATCAAATACAAATACATATATGTACACAATGCATATGTATGATATGCTGTGATCAATCAAAATCATAATCTTATCAAATCACATATCATGTAAGCGCTTACACATTCTTTCAAAACACATAATAGGAATACCATTACTCAACTACTACTTAGTAGGACTTACATATCACATATCACATAATGAGCCAAATGTCACTCGTAGGTGACATACCGTATGAGAGGAATAGTACAAGTGAGGTCTTTAAATCACACATATATAACGCTTATGCCCGAAGGTAAAAGCCAAACCCTCACCCTGATCATCGGTGAGTCCTCTCACATGTACCTATACGCCACCACACGAATGTGATGACTCACACTTCCTTTAGGTACCAATAGGATCCTCCCTACATACGGAACACATAACATATACCAATCCCGAAGGAAAGGCCACACATAAAGGCTCCACAAATCACATAAAATGCCTACTAAGTTAACAGTGAGTTCAAGTACCCTCAAATCACAAAATATTTCTCATGGACATATTACACTTCAAAAGCTTTCTTTGTTAAACGCATCTTATTTTGGAAAGCTCACTTTCAAAAAACACATGTATGTCCATGCTCAATGTCAATGCTCACATTCATAAACATATATTCACATTTCATATCAAAATATACTTTGACATATCATAAACATATTCTTAACCTCATTTACAAAATCATACAAAACAATTATTATGTTTATTGTGATTCCAGTAGTAAGTCTAGTATACTTACCTCTTAACACTTTCAGTTACAAGGCTTAAATCTCCTTAACCTATCAATGGAGATTAATCCTTTCATAAGCCTCACAATTCACACAAAATACTTTAAATAGCTTACAAAATTATACACAATGCATTTATCACATCAAATTGGTCTAAATATTTGGTTTCTCAAAACCTGTTATTCTGACCACTTACACTTAACAAAATTTCTAATACATCAAATGATGTCCAATTACTCCGAAATCAGAATATATCATTCTTGACTCATATATACTTCTTATATATGAATATTATATCAAAATTCCTACACAATCCATTCCATACACACCATCGAATCCAAACTATAAACCTGATAGGATCAAGATACTTACTGAACAGTATTCAATCTCCCAATTTTATAAAATCATATACTAACTCAAAAATTATAAAACTATCACATAATTACTCTTGACACATATCTCAGTCCATGATAAATATTTGGCTTCCAAATAACTGCCAAAAGTATTTTAAAACTATTTTATTTCATAACTTTAAAAATCTGTTAATCAAATACTACAATGAGCTGATACACTTTAGAAATTCATAACACTTCAACCACATTGATCCAAATTCTCAATTCCGAGTATATCATATTAGACATATAAAATTATCATATTCCACAAATTCGTAATTTTTAAAGATCATTCAGCAGGTCAAAAATTATTTTCCACTGTATCATACTGTTTACACAGGAAATTTCCAGAATTCCAGGGTCATTTTGGTAAATTCACTACAAATTCAATTTCCGAGATTTTCAGTCGATTCAAAGTCTCAGATGATCCTAAACATGTCTAATTTCATATACTCAAAATTCAAAACCAGAATCGAATCACAACAATTTATAAAATTCCTAGATCAAGAGGTTATCCAGCAGAAATTCCATAATTCATCATGATTTATCAAACTATCTTATAGATCATCATCAATTCTCATATGATCTTACGAAATACACAACAAATCCTCAATTATACATATTTTCAGAAATCAAAACTTAAAGGAATTAACTTAATTAATACCAATAAATTGAGAAATACGTATGATATACCTCTTGAAATTCAAAATTCCAATTTCTTCTTCTTTTTCTTCTTCTTTTTCTTCTTCTTCTCCTCTTTCTCTCTCCTCTATTTCTCTCTTCTCTCTGTTAAAATGGGTAGCTCGACCTAAAAATGATAAATTAGGGTTCAAAAGTGTATTTTTATACTAAGAGGCTAATTTTTGGTATTTACGAATTTACCCCCAAAACTTTCAAAGTATTACAATTTGGTCCCTAAAATAAATCTAAAGTCTTGCAATTAAACCCAATGCTAATAGTATCACCTTAACCTATACAAACACTACTAATAACAATATATAAATCAAGTATCATCAATATACAAATAAAATACGTATATTTATACATATATAAATACTTATTCTTACCAGTCGTGGATACTGGTTACTACAATTCTCCCCTCCTTATAAGAATTTCGTCCTCGAAATTCATAACTTGAGCAAATATATGAGGATACTTAAATCTCATTTCTTCTTCTCATTCTCAATTTTCCTTTTCAACTGTATGGTTTATTCATAAAACATTTACAAAGCAATCTTCCTTGTATATAGGATTTGCTCATTGTGGTCCAAAATCCTAATAAATACTCATTCATATGTTAGATTATCTCTAAGTTGGCTCATAGCTGAGTATACGAGAGGAGTACGAAACATATATCCATAAAATAAACATATGACACACATTATGGACTTATAAAATTATACACACATATTTTTATTCTTTTTTTTTTTTCCATTCGTTCAATATTTAATGGGCATCTATACACTTCACATTTTATTCATTAAAGAATAACATAGATGTAGAATATCCATACTAATCTCTTAAATAAAATTCTTAACTCCTCTGAAAATTTTAATCCATTCAACATATACTCATACGTCATAATATCATTCACTACCTTGATATCATTCAAAAAAAATGTAGCATTTCTACGCAACTAAGTTGTCATTCAAATCAGAATATTGAAGGCATTATCTTAAACGATCAAAAATCAACTTCAATAAAAAGACCTTTAGTTCAATTGATTCTTAAACTATAGATCTCAACATTATATCTCTTACTCTAAATCTTAAAAAAAATAGTCCACCTTATTGGACATCATTTTCTCATTGAGACTGACATGTCTGCTTTTTCTAATATGCTCGATTTCAAATAGAAAAGATTCCACTAGCACAATTACTGCGATGGCAAATATGATTCTTTTAACTATTCCTTTAACGTCATCCACGTAAAAGGAAAGGACAAAACGATTATTGATTTTCTTTCACAAAACTCTATAAATAGCCTAAACCTCATAATCACTTTTCTAGCAATAAAGAAAACCAACCCTCTTACCATCTTCATAATGAATCCCATTATCATAACTCCTCCTGTTCTTTTTACTCCACCACAATTTCCAGACCTAATCAAAACCAGAACACTCCATTCCCGTGCCAAAGAATTCATCAGACACTACGCCATCTTAGCAGTCCAAGAACACGGCCTCACAGTTCTTGGTGGCCCTTTGTTCAACTTAGAATACCCTTTCTTTCACCTGCACTCTTTTTTTTCCATTTTCCCAATGGTCCAAACCTGTCCTTTACTTGTTATGGTACCTGTTGGATCTGTATACAATCGCCATGGAATTCCCATTACTTAGAACCCTCCAAAAATTAGAAAAATGTGATGAAGATCATCCAGCCCTGATTTTTCTCCAATGGTTTTACCCAAAGACATGGTGGATAACTAAATTTCAATACATGATTGCAAACAACACAAATGTTGCAGTCCCCAGACAACATCTTTGGTCAGTCTTACTTCTCCAACGGAAGGGTATGATTATTTCAGATTACGAGATTCATTATTACCCCACTGTTAAGGATTACTTCACATTTACCCTTTCACTAAAGGGATCAATTAAGCTCTGGCCTGAAGAAGTAATTCAGCAAAAGAGAGAACTTGAAAGAATTCTTGCTCAGGAAAATCAAATAATTCCTCCGTCTGTTTGGATCTCCCCAGAAGATGCTGCACCTTGGGAACAAGTTGAAGCTGACTTTACAGAAGACCTGAATTTTGCTAATATACTCAAATTCCAACAAAGACAAAAATATCATCTTTCACATCTCAGAAATACAGATTACTCTACTCATCATCACCATATCCCAAACATGACTTATTATGCCAGATACAGACAAGCAATGGATAACCTTCACCAATGGCCTCAGCTAACTGTCCCGACAGAACCTACCCAATCTCAGCCAGTTGTCCCGACAGAACCTACTCAATCTCAGCCAGTTGTCCCGACAGAACTTGACCAACACCAATCCAATCTTGACTTATCTCTCTTTCAAGACTCCCAACCTTATCCAACCGACACCCAAATCCAAGAGGAAGCCAGCACATCCCTCATCTAGACCAGCTCACCTGGAGAAGATCAAGATATGGTAGACCCACATTCCACTCCGCCAGAGCCCTCATTCAATGTATGGGAACAACAACTCCATAAGTTCCTCTCTCACGGATACGACACAGATGAAAGCGACCAAGGAGACTCATTTTGACCTACATTGTTGTTTCTATTTTCACAGAAACTAGATCCGTGTTGCTCTATCACATCAAAGTGAGACTGATTACTGCTTTATCTTTATGTCAAGTGTGCTTTATCTTTCTTCATATCTGCTTTTAATCTATCGGCCAAAAATTAATGTTAAGACCACAAAATCTTTGTAATTAATAAAGTTAATTTGGCCTCATGTCCAAAGTCCAATTGTTAGCTCAAAAAGCCTTCAAGTCATTAATGTATTGTCGACCATTAGTGCCAAAATGGCTAAGTCCCTAAATCCATGAAATAGGCCTTTATTGATTTTTCTTAATTATCTTACCTAACTTATCACACTTCCGACACAATTTTTATCACACTTACATATCAACATATATTTATTCAAGATTTTGCGACCTATTGTCCCTTATAAAATGATAAAGTAAAACTCATTCTCTTTTTTTTTTTGTTTTACCTCACAAGAATCGAGAAAAATATATACTTGAACATACTTACACATATGCTCCACAACTATTATCAATTTGTTTCTCTATAAATACATTATTATTGCATCCTTATACAAACTCAAAAATATTCAAAGATTAGGGTGAGCATAACAATGGAGGAAACCTCAGCTCGTCGATTCACAAAAATTTGTGTCTTTTGTGGATCCAACCCTGGGAATACTGAAGAGTTTACAAAAGTTGCAGAAAATCTTGGTAAGGTATTAGCTGAGCGAAATATACATTTAGTATATGGAGGAGGTAACCGAGGGTTAATGGGGTCTGTGGCAAAAGCTGCACACAATAAAGGTAGTCGAGTTTTGGGTATCATTCCAAAACCTCTAGCTATTGAAAATGTTGTAGGAAAAACAATTGGGGATGAGTTACAAGTCTCATCTATGCACGAGCGAATGGCTCAAATGCTTAGGCATGCGGATGCTTTCATAGCTCTACCAGGAGGTTTCGGGACCTTGGAGGAAATTTTTCAAATTGTCTCATGGGCACAATTACAAATCCACCAAAAACCCATTGGTTTGTTAAATGTTAATGGTTTTTACGACGGGTTGATATCTTTTCTTGACTATGCAGCGGGAACACAATTCATCCCACTTCTAGCACGACGGATTCTTATTTCAGCTCCAACTGTTGATCAACTGATTGATCAATTGCAGTCTTTTATTCCTCTGTCTAATCCAACATTGCATCAGTTAGATTGGTCTACTCATGACAGTCAGAAGAAGCGCAAAATAGACTTAAATCTCACTCCGTAGCCTCTATTGTATTTTTGTTGCTGCTATTGTTGTTGTGTTGTTGTTTTCCTTTTCAATAAAAGTTGTTTCAATTGATGTCTTCAATAATCTACTTCTCTATATTTTGTCATTGAGAAAATTATCTCAATTTGCTCTATCACATGCAAATTATCATTATAAGATATTCAACATCACTCTTACTAAGCATATTAGTCATAACTTAAAAGAAAATCTAAATGGTAACATTAAGATCCATAAGGTACCATTATCCACAACAACAACAATCTTAGCAGCTCTTGGATACTGTGTCATCTTCACAAAATCATACAAAATTTAAGGAATATGTCAAACTTTTACACAACAAAGCTACAAATACAATCCTAAGGATTTGGCATCTGCTCGGTTCCATTGACTCGACACTTAAAAGTCTACAGAATCATATCTTAACTCTGATACCAATAAAAGCTGTCACGCCCCAGACCCAAAAGATCCGACACATGACATCACTTATATTCATTCACTGCATGTGCACTCATAAATAATATTACACAAAATTTTCAACTTTCATTTCAATTTCTTTCAGAATTATAGCAATTGAATTATGACTGGGACAATTATTAAACCGGAGATACGCAGAGTTTTCTCAGAGATTAACACTCTACTACGTCACCAGTAGCAACTTTGTTACCGGGAGCCCAGAATATATCCATTGCAAATTCTTACTTAAAATCATCCAATAACCACACTTTATAAAACTTAAACCAAATCCAATCCACACACAATGAAATAATACATAAGTATTTATTCAATAGGGACAAACCAAATATCCTATCCCACGTGTCCCGAAATGAAACACACAACAACCTAGCAACTTAGGGAACCCAAGGAACAGCAGAAGCCTTGCCAAATCCGCTAAGCACACATGTACCTTATTTACCTGAAATCACCATAAACTATAATGAGTATAAAACTCAGTAAGCATACTAATTTTTCATATATCAAATACAAATACATATATGTACACAATGCATATGTATGATATGCTGTGATCAATCAAAATCATAATCTTATCAAATCACATATCATGTAAGCGCTTACACATTCTTTCAAAACACATAATAGGAATACCATTACTCGACTACTACTTAGTAGGACTTACATATCACATATCACATAATGAGCCAAATGTCACTCGTAGGTGACATACCGTATGAGAGGAATAGTACAAGTGAGGTCTTTAAATCACACATATATAACGCTTATGCCCGAAGGTAAAAGCCAAACCCTCACCCTGATCATCGGTGAGTCCTCTCACATGTACCTATACGCCACCACACGAATGTGATGACTCACACTTCCTTTAGGTACCAATAGGATCCTCCCTACATACGGAACACATAACATATACCAATCCCGAAGGAAAGGCCACACATAAAGGCTCCACAAATCACATAAAATGCCTACTAAGTTAACAGTGAGTTCAAGTACCCTCAAATCACAAAATATTTCTCATGGACATATTACACTTCAAAAGCTTTCTTTGTTAAACGCATCTTATTTTGGAAAGCTCACTTTCAAAAAACACATGTATGTCCATGCTCAATGTCAATGCTCACATTCATAAACATATATTCACATTTCATATCAAAATATACTTTGACATATCATAAACATATTCTTAACCTCATTTACAAAATCATACAAAACAATTATTATGTTTATTGTGATTCCAGTAGTAAGTCTAGTATACTTACCTCTTAACACTTTCAGTTACAAGGCTTAAATCTCCTTAACCTATCAATGGAGATTAATCCTTTCATAAGCCTCACAATTCACACAAAATACTTTAAATAGCTTACAAAATTATACACAATGCATTTATCACATCAAATTGGTCTAAATATTTGGTTTCTCAAAACCTGTTATTCTGACCACTTACACTTAACAAAATTTCTAATACATCAAATGATGTCCAATTACTCCGAAATCAGAATATATCATTCTTGACTCATATATACTTCTTATATATGAATATTATATCAAAATTCCTACACAATCCATTCCATACACACCATCGAATCCAAACTATAAACCTGATAGGATCAAGATACTTACTGAACAGTATTCAATCTCCCAATTTTATAAAATCATATACTAACTCAAAAATTATAAAACTATCACATAATTACTCTTGACACATATCTCAGTCCATGATAAATATTTGGCTTCCAAATAACTGCCAAAAGTATTTTAAAACTATTTTATTTCATAACTTTAAAAATCTGTTAATCAAATACTACAATGAGCTGATACACTTTAGAAATTCATAACACTTCAACCACATTGATCCAAATTCTCAATTCCGAGTATATCATATTAGACATATAAAATTATCATATTCCACAAATTCGTAATTTTTAAAGATCATTCAGCAGGTCAAAAATTATTTTCCACTGTATCATACTGTTTACACATGAAATTTCCAGAATTCCAGGGTCATTTTGGTAAATTCACTACAAATTCAATTTCCGAGATTTTCAGTCGATTCAAAGTCTCAGATGATCCTAAACATGTCTAATTTCATATACTCAAAATTCAAAACCAGAATCGAATCACAACAATTTATAAAATTCCTAGATCAAGAGGTTATCCAGCAGAAATTCCATAATTCATCATGATTTATCAAACTATCTTATAGATCATCATCAATTCTCATATGATCTTACGAAATACACAACAAATCCTCAATTATACATATTTTCAGAAATCAAAACTTAAAGGAATTAACTTAATTAATACCAATAAATTGAGAAATACGTATGATATACCTCTTGAAATTCAAAATTCCAATTTCTTCTTCTTTTTCTTCTTCTTTTTCTTCTTCTTCTCCTCTTTCTCTCTCCTCTATTTCTCTCTTCTCTCTGTTAAAATGGGTAGCTCGACCTAAAAATGATAAATTAGGGTTCAAAAGTGTATTTTTATACTAAGAAGCTAATTTTTGGTATTTACGAATTTACCCCCAAAACTTTCAAAGTATTACAATTTGGTCCCTAAAATAAATCTAAAGTCTTGCAATTAAACCCAATGCTAATAGTATCACCTTAACCTATACAAACACTACTAATAACAATATATAAATCAAGTATCATCAATATACAAATAAAATACGTATATTTATACATATATAAATACTTATTCTTACCAGTCGTGGATACTGGTTACTACAATACTTTTCAAATATTGTGACTTTTTGAAGAAGTTTAATGTCTGTCTTGCGAGACGTCTCCTCTCTATACATTACAAGCACATTTTAATATAAAAGAGAATTTTATTTTTCTTTCTCTTTGATTCACAAATTCTCTATAAATCATTTCAAATCCATTTTAAAGTTATTGCTTGTTGTCTAAAGAAATTGCATATAGTGTACACTCTTGCAATTTCACTTGTCATTAAATCTTAAAAACTATACTACCATACAAACCTTCTTTACATCTTGATTATTTATCTTGAGTGAGTAGAAATAATTTTCACCCTTCTTCTATTTGATAAAAGAAAAAAAAAATTGTGTCCAATCTTCCATTTTACTAACAAAAACATCACTTTATCTATCCCAAAACAAAAAAAAAAACTATCAACCACTCCTTTACTTCATTAGCAAAGTGATTGAAATAAAATTATTTTAGTTAAAAATAATAATTTTAGTATTAAATTATATTATAGTAGATATTTTAATTTGAAAGTGTTAACAGAAAGTCACAAAGTTAAAAACAATGCCTCGCCCAACAAACTCTAATCTTCACTGCCACACTTCACTGGAGATGAGGTCACCAGCCTTGAGCTATTCAGCCCATCAACCTGTCTTTACCTCATTTTTACCGTGTGTTGTCCCTTTGTATTTTTTTCATTTTTTTGTTTTCTATTTCTTTCCACTTTCTAGCTGAGTTTCTCGACTGCTTGTCGCCACTCAGAAGCCACCCTTTCATCGATCGCCTTCAAGCCTCTGGGGCTTCGATGATCTTTTCAGTTTCCTTTAGTAGTCGCTGTTCTGACCAACCCATCTATCGGTTCCATAGGAACTCCTCAGATCTCCGATGTTATTTCGGCCCATCTTTGACTGCGAACTCACTGCTCCTTCCAGATCTGCTTTCACCGTCGCCATTCAAAGCTTCCTCCTACTACCGTTTAATCCAATAGTTGTCTTCTACTCCTAAACACCCTAGGATCCGATGCTGGCTCTTGTTTACGGGTGTCTGTCAGTTTGGTTGTTGGATTGTCTTCGGAGGTTGGTTAGATTAAGGTTGGATAAAGAATAATGATGTAATAAATTTATGGGTATTTTTCCAAATTTTCTCGTGCGTTGGATTTTGTATTTTTCTTTTAAACGAGGTAGATATTATCTTTGCGAGGTCATAAAATTATTCTACGTAGAATCTTTATTTCTAATAAGAGTAGAAGAATCTATTTATAAATAATTTCTAATTTCGGGTCATTATCTTTCTCAATAAAAATAATTTTAGGTTGTGTGTTCATCAACAAGTCTATATTTGCATTATCCCGTAAATTTTTGCTTTTATAACAGTAATCCTTGTAAAAACTAAATTTTATATATTATATTAAATTGCTTCAAAAAAAAATATTTTACTTTGGAGGTGTTAGGTGTGATCCCTCTATTATTGTAATCAATAAATGCATTACCCTATGACCAATTTATATATTCTAAATAATGTTTGATCAATATCAACAAAATTTAAATTGCAACTACATTTTTTAAAGAGGGGGAATTAAGTAATAAAAAAATAAAAAAAGACACTTTGCTTTTGTGGTTTCAACTAATATTTATTTATCCTTGTGATTTTAAAAAATATTAAAATCTCCTACTGCTACCATTATATACTATTTTGTTATTATTGTTCCATTAATTTTAATTTTTTTTATAACTTGATAATTTTATCTTCGATAATATATAGTTTAACCTTTTTGCTCCTAAATAAATAAGAAAAAAAAAATTTTAAGAGAATTGAACTCTTAACCTCAAAGATAAAATCACTCATTTTCACCACTAAACCACATTAAAGCTTACATAATATTTTATAAAAAGTAATATATATATGCTATAAATTAATTAAAAGAATTATTAATTCTAAATTAAATAAATTTTGGTACTCTAAAATCATAAATAATAAATGTAAAATATTTTAATAAATAATAAATTTAATTATGTATGTACACATTTAAAACAAAAGACTTAAAGATTAAATTTTAGGAAGTTATTATAAAAATGAATTATTTTAAAATTTCTTAAAAGTATTCTAAAATAATTAAAAAAAACACTAAAATATAATACATACTAAAAATAAAGTTATTTTTTAGCTTATGTGAATTTGTATTATTTAATAATAAAATAAATTTTTATTAAGAATTCGAAAGTTAAACTATAACTTATGAGAACTGACAAAACAAATTTTAAACAGTAAATATTAAGAATTATATTCAACTCATAAAAAGTAATTTTATAAATTTTTAAATTAAAAAAATTATTACAAATAATGTCAAATTCTTCTATACTCTCAAATGAGCTGTTAATAAAAATATATTATATTATATTAGAAAAAATATTTTTAAATAAAAAAGTGTGGATAATTATGTTGGAAACTATTTTTATAAATACCATAATTATCAAAATATTTTTATTTCTTTTCAATTAATTTAAAAATAATTAAAAAATGAGAAGATGTTTATAATGAGTTTCCAAAAAAAACTCATTTTTGTAAGCTTATTTTAATTAAACGATATTTAAAATATTTTATACTTATTATTATATATAATTTTTGAGTACCAAAGTTTATTTAATTTAAAATTAGCAATAGAGTTCCAATATTACACCAATAACTCCCCTATCCAGTAAATTAACCCTCTTCAACACCATAGAGATGCAATCATGAATATACCTTCCACGAATAAAGGCCATATGATACTGGGTGACTAAATTAGGCATTAAGATTACTAATTTATCATCAATGGTCTTTGTAATAATCTTGAAGAAACAATTTGCCAAAACTATTAGTCTAAAGTGATTAACTAAATCTGCATCATTCATCTTAAGAATCAGCACTATAAAAACTGAGTTCAAATTTAAAAGCATAAAATTTTGACAAAAAATTTGTTAAATGCATAGTACATCTTTTTTAATAATATCCCAACAATGCTGAAGGAACATACTAGTAGAACCATCTTGCCAGGAGCACTAGATGGATCTAAAGAAAAAGTAGTTGACTTCACCACCTCCTCCTCCTCCAAAGGGATATTAGTTAGGATTTGATTATTTGAATCTGAAACAAGAGAAAGAATGTGATTACAGACCTGAAAAACTTTAGTGGCATCAACTACAACCTCTATATAAAGCTCTTTGTAATACTCTACAATATGGTCAGTTACCTCTTGCGTGGTATCACTCCAAGTACCATTAATTAAAAGCCATTTGAGGTGCGATTTAGCCACATGAGATTTTGCATAGAAGTAGAAGAACTTGGTACATTTGTCTCCATCCTTGAGCCATTTTAATCTAGCTCGGTCACATCAAAAAGTAGCAGTACCCGTGTACCATATAAAACCTCCAACTTTGTTGCAGCCTCTACTTCAAGCAAATCCTTTAAGAGCCCCATTAAATTAATGTCCCTTTGAACTAAAGCCAAATCTTCTAAAGCTTTCTTAAGACTATCATGTATGGGCCAGAAAACTTCTCAATTCCATCTACGCATGTGGTGTTTCAAAACTCTCAATTTTTTTATAACCATAATCATTGGGCATCCACAACAAAGAACTAAATTTTATACTAGCTATTGTATCCTTAAAGCCTAAATCCAAAGTTAATATGGATTGAAACCTAAATGTTTTAAGACTTGTTTTATTAGAATTCCCAAAAGAAATTACTAACAAAGAACGATAAGAGACTGTACGGTGAAGCACCACACAAGAATAAGAATCTCAAGTATCTTGTCAAGCTGGATTAAATAAAGCTCTATCCAATTTTCTATTAATATGACTACTAGCAATTGTTGTCCTTGCCCGAATAAAAAATAATCCTAAAAAAAAAAATTCAATAAGCTGAAAAGAATCAATAAAATCTCTAAAATCTGAGCACATAATGAGCCTGGAAAACTCTCTCCTTATTGTTCGTGGACACCTAAGAAAGCATTAACTTCACTAACCAAAGGAACTGATAATGAGTCATACATAAATTAAACCAAAGCTCTCATCTTTGCACATACTGGGAAGCTGCATAAACAAAGGACAAGTGAAATGAGAATCAATAGATGTTTTAGCAGTGAGATGCTGAGAACTAGTTGCAATAACATTCACTCATGCTGTTAAATCACTTTTAAAAACCCACATCTTTGGGTGAGTATTTCTTATATGCTCAACTAAATAAAGATGTAATGATAACCAATAAGTGTTAGGAATTGAAATAAAAGATGTTATAGGTTCACTAATAGCCACAAATAGAGGCTTGTGCAAATAGCACAATTTGGCCAATTCATTACAAGATTGGGAATTGGCCACCCCCACAAATGTTCCAATAAAGAATTTTCATTATTTTAAAGCAAAGTCTAAATTATGCTAGGTGTATAGCTTCAATGACCTTTTTCTTTGCCCTCGGCCTCTTGTTGTTAGATATAACTATCTCAAAGCCCTCTTCTATTTGCGGCTTAGTTAAAATGATAATCATTTTTTGAAGATCCTTATCAAGTATATTCACATCATCATTATTTTTTGAATTAGTAACTCTAGCCTTATGGTCATCACATCTCAATAGACTCTGATCTTTCATCATCTGTGGAAACTCTAAAGCACCATACAGGTTATCATCCTTCTCTGCATCCTTACTTTCAGTATGCATGTCCTATATAGGAGTCTTTTCCAAATTTTTCTATGAAACACCATAATTGTCCTCACTCTTATGATCTTTATTTCGGCCCTTCATTTCAGGTTCAAGTTCTTGTTGAAGTTGAACTGTCTTGTCTTCATTAGTAACCCCAATAAAGTTTACATCAATCAAGTTATCTCCTTTTATTGTATGATTAGGCGTTGTGCTTGAAGGTAAACTTAATAAAGTAGAAGAAGCCCTAGCCAGTTTTGAATCCTTCAAGGAAACTATTGGTTCATCCCTATTCTCTTTACTTTTTTGTTGAATCCTTTTTTTCACACCTTAACCAACTATATGACCATGAATTTGGTGTCGACATTTGGAGATGTCTTGCCCAATTTTACCACAACTAGAATATTTAGGTGGTAAATTTTCATAGTAAATCTCTACTTAAAAATCAAACCTTTCATTCTCAACTATTAAGAATTATAGTAAAGGCTTAGAAACATCAACATCAACCAAAACTCTAGCATAAAATTCATAGACTCCTTCTCTAGTAGCTCTATCTAATTCCAACTGCAAACCAACACCCCTTGCGATACCCATTATAATATTTAAACTCTAATACTCTTAACTTAGACCATAGATTCAAATCCATACCTAAAAATTTCTATGATTTTCAGTAGTGTATAGATCAAAATTTGGCTGCCGCTAATAGAGTCGAAAAGATCTCGAATTCAGCGTGCAAGTACCACCACCCACAATACGGTGTATATCCACAATATATCAAAATTAAGTATATAAAAATCTTTTGAAAATGAAAAATATTTTATTTGTATATAGGATTCTACAATTTTTGGAGCTCTAATTTTAAATCATCTGTCTTAATAAGTTGTGAACACTTTTTTAAAACTAATTAACCAATGAGATTAGATTTGCTTTGTTTAAGGCAATTCTTGTATTTTTCTTCATCAATTTTAATAAAAACTTGATCATCTTTGATACAAAATGGTGAAAGTTGTAAGAGAAGCATGACAAGATTTAGAACATAAAATAAAATTGAAGTAAATAATTTTTTTTTTTACAAAAACCCAGGCTTCCCATTACTTATTTTCAGTTATTTTTCATTGTACCGAACAATCAAACTTGTAATTTTCTCCAAAAAGCTGGCCATAATAGGCACAATTGGAGTAGAGAACTGAATGAAAAAGCCACACTGTTAGATTGTTCCTATCTTTGACTTAAAAGATATTATAGCAGCTGATCCACAAACCAAACTAGGACTTGACGCAACTATCACCGGAAACTTTAGCACATTGCCAAGATGAAACTGCAGCAAATCTCTGAACTATTAGATCACCGAGCACCAGAAGAAGATCGACCAAAGACCGCCGAAGAAATTCCGATAAAAAGTAAATATTTGTTTTAACATTGAACTGTATGTAATAAATACTATTTCACACACGGTTATACTTTAGCTATGTCTCTTTCTATCCGCGCAGGCAAAATTCAATTCTGGCGTTAGTGTTGGTGATTTTTGTATATTCAATATAAAGACGTGTTTAGATCAATAGAAATTAGAAAACTAGAGCATGACGTGGCCAGGCTAGATCATTAAAAAGAGTGTTTTCTTCATATAATATTTTAGGAATAGTAAAAAAAATTGAATCGACCCTAAACTTAAAAAAATTCGAAATTCTAGAAAATATTTAAACTCAAAAAACCCAAAAAAAATTTAGATTTTCTTTCGAATGTGGATTGAATTTTTATTTGTTTTTTGGGGTTCATTTCAGAAGTTCATGGATTATTTAATAGAGTAATAAAACTCAAAAACCCCAAAAACCCGAGTAATAATTCTATTATTTAATAGAGTTGTATTTCATGGTAGTTCTATTATTTATCTGGAACTTTGGATGATGTTTTATTGTATTTATTTTGGAATATGAATTATGAATGGTATTTTTTAATTTGAGAATTATAGATTACGAATTGTATTTTGTATTTTGTGGATTATGGATTATGAATTTTGGAATTTTGGATGACATTCATTATGTATTTTATGGATTGCAGTTAAAATAAATTATTTTTGTTGTGTTTGATTATTTTGTAAGTAGTAAATACTAAGTAATTATTTGAGTTTTCAATCACTCAATTTTATCTATAGACAAAACTATGCCAAATTTTTTACTTAACAGAAAATAATTATTTGTCAATTTTGTACCAAAATATTATTTGTTTTTTTTTAAAAATAAATTATTGAATGATTGACTTATTAATTTGAATTATTATTATTGCAATTAAAAAAATTAATATATTAGTACATTAACATGTTTCGTAATCAATATAAAAATCATTGAAATAGAAAGATGAAATAAGGTAAGAAAATAAATTTTAATTTTAATAATCATAAGAGGAAAAAATTATTATAGTTTATAATATATTAAATTATTAATACAATCTAACAAATTAATAATTGCCAAAAAAAATAAACATTCCAAATTTAACCCCAAAAAATTTACAAAAAAATAAAAATTGAAGTAAAATCTGAGTTCTATCACTCATACCTAGCTCAAATTAAAACCAAAACTTAGCCTGCATCTAGAAAAATTTGAGTACAACCTAAGTTCCAAGCAACCTCAAACTATATGGGTCTGAGTTTGAGTTTTCTTAGAACCCTAACTTGAATTTTGTCATTTCTAATATATTCAAAGCATTTGTGTTCAAGCGATAACTCTGGTTATACTATTATCATAGAATTAGATTCGTACTAATTTGGAGGAGAAATTATTTGATGGGTAAAAGACAATTGGAACTCCAAAGTTTTTTTAAAATAATAGCTTAATCACCTAATTTTTGAAAAAATTTAAATACACCCTCTTTGTTAATTTCTTTTTTTTGTTAGTTTAGATGGTAATAAGGACAATTCACAATAAGATAGTTTGATGTCAATCAACAATCGGTTAATACTAATCAATGCTGATCAATAATTAGTTGATGTCAATCAATGATAATCAAATGTATTGTTATAATTGTACAAATTACCATTCAACTTAACAAAAAAAAATTAATGGAAAGAAGGTGTATTTGGGTATTTTCATAAAACAAGATGATTATTTTGAAATTCTCCATTAAAAAAATTTAAAAATCCATTTGTCCTTTAAATTTCAGCATACGTACAAAATGAGGTGGGGTGTGTCCAAAGAACTTTAAAGTGGGTATAAATATTATCATTTATTTCTATTTTGTAAAATTTTTAGATCGAAAAGTATTGCAACGCTTTTCTTGAAAATACATCCAAAATGTCTTTTAAAAAAATATATTTGACATTTTAATGTTACTGTGAGAAGTCATTTCACCATACATTTTACATAAACGTCATAGTCCCAATTTTTTTAGTTATATTTTTTAAATACCTTACATTTTAAATATACGATATAGTCCCAATTTCTTTGTTGCATGTTTTAAATATGTTGTTGAACATTTCTTCGGTCCCTCGACTACATTCTCAGTAATCAATTTTTTACTTTTTATTTGGGTAATATGATGTCCTCCTTCCAGTGAAGTTAAAGTTGTCAAATATTTTATAGATTTTGTCTAACAAAACGCAAAATCTATTTAAATTCTATACGAAACTGGATATTATTTGTAATGAAAGTAATATTTCAAAAATATTACTCTTGCAGGGGAAGAAAAGCGATGCCACATAACTAACAAATCATACTCTCGCTATCTTTATATATTTATCGACAAATATTTACCTACAAAGTTTAACCCAAATACTATCTCTATCCATCCCAAAAATTTCTTTAAATAATAATTTAGGTCCTTTAATTTACTTAATATATATATATATATGCTATGCAAGACGAGGAGTTTATGGACAAAATTTGTCAAAAGAAAGACCCTAATCCCGTAATGAACAAAACAAAAACATTAATAAACTACCTTAGTTTGACAAACTCTATCTGAATTTTTTACTTATTTTTTAACATAAGATATATTTACTAATTATTTGTATTAACAAAAACATTGTCTTATTATTTATTAAATCGTTGACCATTTTTTTGCACGACTATTTCGTTACGTGGAAGGTCAAGCAAATTTGAAATTCCCACAGAAAGCAGGCCTTGGTTAGTGCTAACACCGGCCCAAAACGTTTTTAATAAACTTTCTACTTTAAGATTTCAAGTTCATTGTGTGTTATAGATTTATTTAAAAATTTATATATAATAAAAAATTGTTATATTAAATTTTTTTTTTTATAAAATTAAATTTTGTATAAGATTCTACAACTTATAAATAAACTAAATTTTTCATTATAAATTATCATAAACTATTTATACAAATAATACATAAGCTTTTGAGCTCTTTATTATTTTCTTATTTTTGTCATTCAACTCAAGACTCATATCTTTACTTATTGAAAATCTATAGTCTTGTCTCTTTAAAGTTTTGTCTATTCTTCTCTGAGAAAAACCCAAATCTTGTAGTTTGTGTTGGGCGTTGATAAAATTATGGGTGTATACATATAGTGTATGTGTTCATTACACAAATGTACATATCTCATACATATATAAGCATGTCAGAAGATTAAAAATTATACATTGATACATATATATACAATTAATCAAATTAATTACAGAATTGAGAAATATCACATATGAAGCTTTTAGATTAATGTTTTTGGAGTCCATATGAAATAAACTTATTGGCAATTCTAGTAATTAATTTGGGTGAGTTTGATTAGTTAGAATAGCAGTATAATCCAACACTGATTTAACTATTTAAATCATTTAGATTAACTTTTAATTTTAAAAAAATTAATTTGTTTTATAAAATCACTTAGATTAACTCTTAATTTAATGAAAAATTAATTTATTTTATCTTTTATTCAACTCTTGAACAATTAAAATAATTTTATTTTAATTATAACTGTTAGGTGTTGTGTGCGTGGCACTGTGTTATTAGTAAATGTGTGAATTTTAAATAATTTAAAATACCACATGTCTCACATGTAACATAACAAATAAATACACATTAAAATAATCTCATTACATTAATGAGATTAAGAAACTCGCCCTTAAAACATATTTTAAATAATTTTAATTGAGAATGTGATAAACTTTCTCAAATTAAAATAATAACTTCTAATTTCAAAACTATTTAAAATGATACCTACTTTTAGTTTATTTTTGTCTCTTGAAATGTTTTATTTCTTTAGATATATGAATTCACACTTAGCACAAAAAAAAAAAACTAAGCTAAAAGCATTTTAATTTTCTTTATATTAATCTCCCAATCGACATACATATTTATAGGCACCTATTACTTATTATTTAATCAATCATATAATACTTAGCTGCCACTTGTCCAAAAATGACAAGCCTTAAAAATGATCAACTGCTGCTCTAATACTTGCTGAATATACTGCTTGGTTGGCCTGTTTAAGAAGCAATTGGCGCTTAATTCACGCCGTCTCTTGCTTAAAGAGATTGAATCAAATTCAATCTAATTACAACAATTGCTTTAAGGCCAATTAATAAGTAACACATCTCCATTGCCTTATGTTTCATCCAATGGTAATTAAACAAGTGTCAAGACTGAATCAAATTCATTTAAGTTAGTCATTGCCGGGTGAATAAATGAAACAATAATTTATTTTATAATTTTATTTATTAATATTCAATTTAATGTTCATACAAATTATTGACATAACTTAAGACATACATTAGGATGAAAGTGTTAAGTCTCACTTAACACAATCTTAAATTTAACACTTAAATTTTAATTATTTTTAAAAAATTTTGAAATAAATAAATGACTGATTGATTTAATTTAAATAAAATAATAATTATTTTATTTAAATAGTAGTTATATTTACCAATACCCAATTTAGTATCCAAACAAAATATTGGTACAATTTGAGACATATATTAGGGAGATAAAAGTGTCAAGTCTCACTTAACACAATCTTAAATTTAACACTTAAACTTTAGTTACTCTCTGAGAGACTTTAAAATAAATTCATATTTTTTTAAAACTTCTCAGATCGAACAATTCGATCTGGTGCACTACCCACGTGCTCAACGAGTACACTTTATATAATGAAACTCCCTAGGTTCACACCCATTTTGCCTCACAGAACATTTCTATAAGTCTATAATTAATGTCCCCCACACACACATTATGAATAATGCAAAATGGCGAGTTGAACCATAACTAACGTCTATAACTCTTTTCCGGGTATAATGCTTATGGCCATAAGACTTTATAGAATACAACCTTAGAGCATCTGTATATTTGACTCACCCATATGAGCTGACGGATCCCATTTCTATACACACTGAATTTCATAAGCAAACCATATTTAACGACATACAACGATCAGACCATAAAAAATCTTTGACATGTGTAGAATCTACGTATGATGGATCACTTACAAGCCCACCATGGTTCTCAGGTCAAAGGACCACGAATACTACTCAACTTGAGAATACTCTCCATTGACAATTTTATGGGATATCTATTAGAGGTCTTCTTTGAATCTTGTTTAGTATTCAGTCATCACTGAATACCTATATATCTATATGAGCTTCCACTAAACTTATGATCTGTTAAGATTAATCATTTGGACAATCAAGATATATATATATATATTTACACTAATCTATATAAATAGTTCCACTAAACAAACCCAACGTCAGTGAAATATAGATCAGGAACTTATAATTCGAGAATATATTTACACAATGACATTTTCTAGCAATGCTTGTAACTTTTTGCAACTGTCATTGTTAGTATATTCTCATGTCTTTATCTCATTTCTGACAAAGTTCTAACTCTTTAGACCTAATTTGAACTCTTTCAGATCAATATAATATCTAAAATATTAAAAGTATCTTACCTTATAAAAAATTAATAATTTAATAAAATATTTATTTATTTCATAAAGTATAAAAATACAATAGCCATATAAAATTGGGATGGTATATAAGCACAAATTCTAACAGTAACAATTAGTAACCAAATTGAAGAGGAAAATACATAGAGTTCAACTCTTGAAAATCAAATGAAAGAAAATAATTTAAATCTTTTATTTTTGTTTTCAAAATGGGTGACCACCAAATGCTAACAAAACTAAAACTTAATTCTGAATTTCATTTCACTTTATATGCTAATATATTAATTTCAAATTAATTCAAATTTCATTTAATTTAACTATTTACTTAACCAAGTTTAACTTTTAACTTTAATTGAGTTAAATTAATTTAACCTTTAAGTTAGCAAATATTTAACCAACATAACTCTAGATTTAAATATTAACCTTAGTTAGGTTAATATTTATTTCATAATAAAAATAAAATATCTAGATATTTATTTAACCTAACCATATTTAACAATTAACCATAATTTAGTTAAGAACATAATATCTTTTAAACTAACCCTTTGGTTAACAATTAACCATGTTTAAGTTATATTTTTATTTAATTACTATTTAAATTAATATCTTGATTATTTAATAATTAAATAATTAATAAAGTAAATTTACCATTATACCTTTACTAATTTACCAAGTTAACTTAAAGTAGATCATATCATAACCATATATTTTAGTTAACTTAACCATAGTAATTTGCTATATTTAATATTATATTAAACCATTCAATATGGTATACTGCCCAAGTGCACAATGAGTACATTTATATTGGGCTCTTTAAGTCCATGCTTGATTTGTCAAATGAAACTATTCCACGAGTCAATAAGTAGTTTTTCACGCACACGTCACGAATATTACAAATCATCGCATTAGACCTTACAAGTAGAGGTCAGAACCAATATGTATAATCCTTCCACCATTATACCCTGGATGTGCGGGGATATAGATTAACACCGTGAAATCCTTATTTGCTCATCCATGAACTTATCTCCAGACTCGTATCTTAATAAACAATATACGCAAATACTTTTGTGATATTGTTTAACCCTCAGGGAAACTTCTTTCTTAGGTTTATTATTTATTGCCATAAGATTTTCTAAGGTACTATCTCGAAGTATCGGATATACAACTTATCATAACAGATTCTGTATCTACGCACACCGAACTTTGTGAGCATTAAACGATACCTAACGACACATAGTAGTCTTACCATAAAAGGTCTCTAACATATGTAGAATCAAAGTATGGTAGATCACTCACAAGCTCTAAGATCATAGTTAGCTAGAACAACTATTTGCACTAGTCAGATATAGACATACATTAATATATTTAATAATGATTCACCAATAGACCCGTATTGGTGAACGTAGATCAAGAACATTGTATTTGGGAACATACTTGCATAATAACATTTCTTAACACCTATTGCAACTATGTCATTACTAGTATACTCTTAAGTCTTTGTTTCATTTCAGACAAGGCTTCTAACTTTTAGAATTTTGCTGAATTATAACCTGCTAACTCTTAGCATTTATAACTCTTAGTATTGCTAACTCTTAGCCATAGTTTAAACTCTTTTGGACCAAATTTGAACTCCTTCAGATCATATAATGTTCGTAACGTTACAAGATTAGTACCGTATAATTAATATTAATGATTTTATTCGAAATATTTATTGTATAAATATTAAATAATTAATATTCATACAATATTAGAATGATACGTAAGCATAAACTCTAACAACTTGTTATACCATAACCTAGGTTTAGTAATAAATTTTGCTCGCTGATAGCCTAGGTCTAAACCTCGTTCGCTGATAACCAACTTCAGCCTTGCCTTACTTGGTAAATCTCTTGGTTAGGGTTTCTCTTGAATCTGGGAATATCATCCATCTAGTAGGACACTGGATATATGTGAACCTTAAATCCCTTTAATTTTTACTTACGAACATCTTTTTTAACAGTTGTAGGACTACATTCTTTGTATGATAGAAACAACAAGACATATGGCAAAAAAAAAAAAAACTAGAAAGAATAATGTCTAATTGTCCACGGTTACATCCCCACCACAAATCAGAGATATAAATAATTTAGAACAAGATAAGGTCAATTTGGCCCGTGCTGCAGAGGATTTGTTGAATCAACAATTAGAAGAGATTCATCGCAATACTCTTCCACACCCCAGGCCACTCTCTACAATCAATGTACAAAGGTTAGTTGTTCAAATCACCCAAGAGTCAGTAACTCGGTACAATGCTTACAAATCAGATTGTTGCAATTTTTTTGCCACTGATTGAGGATAATCAAAATATAAACCGAAGCATTTTGAAAAACCTCGGGTTGATAAGGAAAACCCAAACAAAGTTGATAGCTCTTTCAGGGTTGACCAAACCCTGAGCTACAAGAGCCTCAACGATAACCAACTAATAACCAAACCGACCTACATTACAGCTTGGTCAATATACTTAAGTGACCTGAGAGGGTTGAGTTTACAAACTCACATATCCAGAACTAGCCGTGGTAGATTTTTATTTGTGACCAAGCTAGTAATATGATCAATCTAGTAAGTTTACACTAACCAACTTCCCAAAACCAAGAGCAAGTCAGCCAAATTCAATCAAGGCAATACATTTTGGGTCTATAGAACCTATACAACCTATAAACAGTTCTGGGCGACCTGAGATAAATAGGAACATGCTAGCAAAAGCATTGTTGAATATGGGGATTAATTTAAGCCCTATGGTGCACACTTCTTATAGGAAGCCTTAGCCTTATAGCATTGACTCAATTCTCCCTTTTTCTAAAGGGATATAAAATCATTGAATTCTTTTTATTTTTTAGGCAAGAAGAATATAACCACAATTGAACATATCTCTAGGTTTATGATTCAATATGGTAAGGCCAGCTTATCTCCTTCGCTATAAGGGAACAAATCGAAGGGCATCACTTCAGAGATCTATACAAGTTGGCCATACGTACGGCCAACTACAAACGACTTTTAATGGAAAAAGATCAGAAGCAAGCGTCCTCCAAAAGCATTTATTACAAGAATCAGTTAGAAGTTGCTGTAGTCCATGCCAATTCAAAAATCAATTCAAACAAGTCAAATTCTGATGAAAAGATTTGTTTAGCTGAAGTGGTTACTAGAGGGCCTTATGAGTGCCCAATATTGAAGAAAGCAACCCTTAGTAAATAGAATAAAAAGTTTGACAAGAACACTCAAATCATTAAGGAGTATTCGTTCGATTTATGAAAAGTTGATCAAATCATTAAATCGCACTTAAAGCATAAGTAAATAAAACTATCTGAGGGCCATACCATTCTTTTAGTCGACCAACGTGCAAGGAAAGATTACTGTAAGTGGCATAACTTTTGGCGATATAATGCAAATAATTGTATTGTGTTTAGAAATGAGATTTAGGGTTAATCGATGAAGGTCACCTTCTTTGTGGCTCCAAGGGGAAGACTCCTCTCGTAGAGACTAACCCATTCCTAGCAGTAGGGGTCAATGTTGTTATACCCTTTATAAAGAGGAAGTTATTAGAGGAATGGTCTTCAAAATGAGAATGAACCTTAGATAAACCAAGAATAAAGATCCAGGTAAGCAACTTGGCTCTAGAGACAACCCTAAAAGAAAAGGTAGACACAATAAAGCCAACTCCAAATGACCAGCCAACCGCAAAGAAAGCTTATCTAGTCTACCCTCATAGCCAAACCACTTTTCAAAAAGTTCAATGTGATTTAGAATTAAGGTCAGCATCTCACTAACTCATATAATCTTTTCAAGCCAAGAGCCAACATAGTTGGCCAATAAAAGATTAATAGCCCAAGGCGTAGTGTATTTGATCGCTAGAGATACAAACTCCCCTACAACCCAGGCTAACCAAGATACAAAAAAGGAGAATGCATTAACGTGAGCAACTCAAGCATACCATTAAGAATTAGGGCGATGGCCAAGAAACTAAAGAGACCTTGGCCAACATTGAAATCCTTAACAAAACACTCTATCCAAGTAGAGAAACAAAGGTTTCGCAGTTACCTAGGCTGACCAGCAGAAGTGGTGAATCCTAAAGAAAAGTCTGGGTACTAGTCAAATTGAAAGACTGATGAAAAATCACCCGAAACTCATGGTGATCAAGGTAACCCAGACGATCAGCTTGACCCCAAAAACTCAAGTTGATCAAACTAACCAGGGAGTAACACAAAAGAACGCCCTAAAATGGGCCATTAACACAGTAGTCATGTTACCAGAGTCGTTTTAGTCAACACTAGGGTGGCCATCAACTTTAGACGGTGATGTGGTAGAAATATGCCAAATCGTAGAGGATAAACTAGTCGAACCAACATCACTAACCTTACCACATCCTATAGAACAAATAACCCAATAGATTCGGCCCTTTTATATTAAGGCCGACCTCAATAGGGTCCCTTGTAATAACATCCTCATCAATAATGGGTCAAGTATCAATATCCTACCTTTAAGGATATTGAGGAAGTTGGGTATCAGTAAAGGCGACCTTAAGCCTTCATAGGTTATCATGACCAATTTTGTTGGGTGTAAAACCTCGACTGATGGATTTATCTCTCTTAATGTCAAAATCAACCACATAGAAAAAAAGGAACCATTCTTTGTAGTCAATATACTGAGTAACTACAACGTCTTGTTTGGACAAGATTAGATTCACTCCAATAAACGTCTGCCATTTAGTATGCATCAGATAAGTTTTTAGATGGCAATTATACAACTTGGTTGAATAATTCATGCTAACCCAAAGCTGTTTGAAGGTGATAAATAAGTGGCGTCTGCCTCATTATATGACCTCACTATCACTATTACGATCCTGAAAAGAAACAACACTAACCAATATACTAGAGATAGAACCACAACAGTTGTAAATGACACTCAGCAGGTCATCAAATGAGAACTTTCTCACTCTACTATGATCAAAATGGGTCGACCCTTAGTCTATTTTTTTATGAATAAATATAGGACTTATACAGACTAGTTGCATTTATGAAGATGAGAAACAAGACCTAAAATTGACCAATAGTTGAAACTAGCCCCCACAAAACTGGACGACCACAAACCCTTAAAGAAAACTTAAAAAGATCAATTTAGGAAGTGAAGGTGACCACACACCGATTTTCATTGTTGAATGGTTATAGTCAGCATATGAATCCAGACTAGTGGCAATTTTGAAAGAATTTAGAGACTATTTTGCATGGGACTACACAAAAATGTCTAGCTTCAACAGGGATTTAGTCAAGCATAGCCTGCCAATCATGGATAAATTTTATTCATATAAGTAACATATGCGAAGGATGTCAAAGGAAGTTGAAGATAAGATCACCGATGAAATCAAAAGACTCCTCCAAGTAGGCTTCATCAGACTGAAAAACTATGTAGAGTGGTTATTAAATGTGGTTCCAGTAATTAAGAAAAATGATAAGCTGAGGCTTTGCATTGACTTTCATAATCTCAACTTGACGACATCAAAAGATGAATATTCGATGCCTATAGCAACTTTATGGTTGCCCTTGCTTAAGCTGAAAAATACAGAGGATTTCACGTTGGCAACTCATTACCAGCAGGTTTTTGAAGAGATTAGGAGATATCTCACAAGTCCACCAGTTATGGTGCCACCAAAACCCAGGCTGCCTCTAATTCTATACATGGAAGAATCGATCGATAACATGTTACTACAAGAGCATAATAGCATAGAGAATGTCATCTACTATCATAGTCAAATCCTAAATGACGCAAAGACCAGATACATTGCAATTTAAAAAAATGTGTTTGGCTTTATATTTGCCATGCACAAATTTGAGATATTACTTATTACCCACAATAATGCATGTGATAAGCCAAATAGACATTATAAAGTTTCTTCTATCAAAGCTGTTTTTGAAAAATCAACTAGGGAAGTAGGTGATTGCATTGTCTAAGTTTAATTTGAAATATGTTCCTCAGGAAGCTATTAAAGGGCAAGTATTAGTAGATTTTCTTGTAAACCATCTCACGTCATACATAGTCTTAGCCAATCTCAAAATTGGCAACCTTAATATGAGTTGGCAACTATAGTATGACGGTACAAAGACGAATCAAGCTGCTGAAGTGAGAATTATCTTAGTATCTCCTTCAAGGTTAAAAACAAAGATGTCATTCTTGTTGAACTTTTTATGTACCAACAATCAAGCCAAGTACAAAACCCTAATAATCGATTTGGCGATACTTGTAGAAATAGGAGTTAAAGAGATCGAAGTCAGGGGTAATTCATTATCAGTTATCAAGCAAGTAATTGGTGAATACAATTGCGAGGCCAACCCACTCATCCTATATAGCAACAAAGCTAGACATCTTCTTCAAGGGTTTAAATTTACCTTGGTCGAATGCTCAACTAGAATGAAAAATTCAAAAGCCAATGACCTCGCCCAGATGGCATCAAGATTTAAGAGGGTGATTAAAGAAATTCCTTTGATCCATCATTAGCCATACTCTTGTTTGCATAGTCTAGGGCTATCTATTGACCAAGGGCCAATTTTACAAATCAATTTTAGTAACGATTAGAGATATGAGTTGATCTCTTATATGAAGAACCCCGATGTAGATGTTGACTAGTGAATTAAAGTTAAGGCACTAAAATTTGCCCTATTTATAGGAGAACTTTCAGGCAGACACCTTTGGGTGAATTATTGAGATGCATTGGTCCAAAAGAAAGCATGCGAGTTATGGTTGAATCACACAACGAGCAATTAATGAGAAAATCCATCCTCCAGAATGGTCTTTAGTGGCCAACCATAGAATAATATTGTCACAATTATTCTAAGGGTTGCAAAGAATGTCAGAAGCATGGGCCGATCCAGGTTGTTATAGTTGTAGAAATGCACTCGGAGATCAAACCATGCCATTAAAGGTTAGAGGGTGGACATAATTAGAAAGATATACCCATCATCTTCTAAACATCATGCTTTCATTATAATAGCGACTGACTATTTCATAAAATATGTGGAGGCAATTCTATTAAAAAAGCTTAAGCAATAGTCGATTATAAAATTCATTAAAGAAAATATCATATACAAGGATGGACTCTTAAAATCCATCATGACCGATCAAGGAACGGTCTTTACCTGAGAAGAGATAGTCAACTTTGCTAAGAAATTCAACATCTAATTCATATACAGTACACCATATTGCGCCCAACTAAGTAGGTAAGCTAAATCAACAAACAAGGCGATCATTGAATGAGTAAAGAAGGAGATGAAGATAGTCCCAGATCTTGGCATGAGAAGCTTCAAGAAATGCTATAGGCGAATAGGGTCAACAAAAAAAAAAAGCAACATGGATATCACCTAATCAGTTGGTCTATGGTCATAAGGTCGTGGTTCCAATAAAGTTGATAGTAAGATCAAAAATGAGGTGGTTTTAGAGATATTTAGCCCCCAACAGTATCAAGATGCCATAATAGACGAAATATATCAACTAGATAAAAATTTCCTTGAAGGCTAAAATCGACTCGAAGCACAGAAGAAAAAGGTTAACTGGCTTATAATGAGAGGGTTAGATTCAAGTCATTTAATCAAAGTAACCTAGTATGGAAGGTTGCATTACTAATAGGATCCAAAGAGTATGAGTGATTTGGAAGGGCTTGTCCATCCCAAGGTGATTAATGGAAAGTATCTCAAGCCTTATCAACCGATATTCTAATAAGGGGTCGACAAACTAAATTTTTCAAATTCATTTAAAATTATTGATTATTGATCAGCTGGGGTAAACCATTTTTGATAGGGCAATAATTTAAGATTATTCTAAGATCAGTTATAGTCTTTAAGCTAATTTTGTAAACTTATTTTAGCCTTGTTCAATAAATTGCCAATTGATTTTGATCGGTCAAAATTTTATTTATGGGCAGTTCTTTGGAGCGATTTATAATTGAAGCATCATAAAAGGCTAAAATAAAGGCAATTGACAAAAGTATCTTTTTCATTAATATAAAAATAATTACAACTAGAGGGCACTTAGGTCGATTTACAATTGATCTAAAGATGAAACAAAATCGGCCATTGTTGAGTTGACCGCCTTTACCTTAACTTCCGCTTAGAAATTAGGGAGTCCTCGAGCTTGAGGCTCTTCTTCAATTCAACACTTATTAGGCAATTTCCTAGGATTTGCTTGCTCAAACTCTAAGAAGGCTTAGTTCTCTCAGCTTCCTCAGCCTTAAGCCTAGCAAGTTCTACTTTTAGCTCCTCCATCATCTTCCTGGCGATTTTGCTCTGATCCCCTAAGCTCTTTGACCTCTCTCATTAGCTGAACCTCAAGGCGGTCCAGAACCGCCTTTTTTCAGCCTATTTTTTGACCTCTTCTATAACTTTCTTAGCAAACTACTTCTTGTTTGCTTGAGAGGTGAACGAAGCTATAAACTCATCAATTTTTGTTTCAGGCTAACCGATATCAAATTGCTTGTAGCATTGTTAGAAATACGCCTTAGCTTCTTATTCACCGCAAAAACCTAACGGTCATCCAGAAGTAGGTCGACTATCTATTCTTTCAAAGCCTTTCACTTATGGATGGTCTCCATCACTCATGTTGGACTCCTGAGGCTAGAGAAGCGGAGTCTTGGTCAGGAGATAGGTCAATCGCTTCCTTATTTTTATTAGATGACTCTTTAAAAAGCATAGACAGAACATTTACTACAGAGGTTGCCCACATTAGTTCAGCCTTCTTCGGTATAGGTTTCTAATAGGAGTTAATAAGGCCCAACATTTTCGTTTTTGAAGCTTACTATTTGTTCGTTTAAATTAAAATTATTTAGCTATTTATGTGCTTTATTATTATTTTGTAGGTTCGGAGTCAATAAATGAAAAAAATGTGAAAATCTAATGAAAATAAGCAATAAAACATTAAACTGCTATAGTACCCCTACTACAGTAAATTGTTATAGTAACGAGCTACATTACTTTACTATAGTACCAGCACCGCGGCACTATATAAATAGTAACTTATAAACAGTAAATCTGATTTGATTTGTATTTGGTGTTTTACATTAATTTGAAAACATAAAACCGATAAATAGAAGACCAAAAAGTTCATTTCAACAATTAAGTGACGAATCAAAAAAAAGAAGAGAGAGAAAGTGAAATTTTTAGAGAATCGAGAAAACTAGGAGATTGAAGACTGTAAAAAAATTAATTTTATCTCTTCAACTCTTTATCTTTATAGTTTTTTATGATTTTCATAATATTATTCTTAATAAGATTTAAATCTCTTTATTTCACCATAACCTAAGTTTTATTTCTAGGGATTAGACTACTGAACCTAGTATATAGTTGGATTTTGTTAATTCTTAATTTATGAACTTAATACATACAATTGATTCATTCTATCTTATGTTTAATACTTTGATTATATCTAGCTCATATTATGAATGATTGAGAAATTATGATGAACTTGACGAAGGGATTCATATGTTTTGCCTATGATAGTTTGATGCATGATTATAGGGTAACAACTATAAGTTCCGTGTAGGATAGACATATACCTAGGTGGCATGTAAGGTATGATTTAAACCTAGTCTTAATGAATTACATTCTATTCTGATTACCATAGATATATAGGTAGTTATAAGAATGCGTAATATAATCACTTAACCATCGACAGAGACCTATGATGAGATTAGAGTCTATCAAATCAATTCATATTAAGTGATTAACTAAGTTATTAATAAATCCAATAAAATATTAGGGGACGAGTCTATACCCTAGATTATTATTGATTTACGAGTTTAACCCTTTGTTTATTTTTTATTTAGGTTAATTACTTAATTTTCAGATTTTAGTTTTCTGGATAAAAATAAAGTAGGTATAATTTTAGTAATTGATTGATAGAATTAGATTGTATAGTCCCTTAAGGAACGATATTTGAATTTTAAATCATATATTACTTGATACGACAGTGTGTGCTTGCCTTTAACGACTATAGCATACAATTAGTTTCCCTATGAAGGGGCGACCTTGGAGGGGGTTGCGAGACCCTAGGCAATAACTCTTAAGTTGGTGAAGGGTTCTGTTCTAGAGCTAGAGGATATTCAGAGGTATCTTGGGGCAATTTGCTAGTAAGAGTCACCAGCAGAGAAGGCATGACTGACTAATGAGACGCGGTCAATTCTTTTGAATGGGTCATCGAGTGGACAATTATTTTGCAGTTAAACTTCTACACAGGCATCTGGGAAATATATAAATATCAATAAGCAATTTGAAAAGAAAATAAAGTGAATATGTCATTAAAGCGATTTTTACCTTCACCCATTTTTTATGAGAAGCCATCTCTTTTACACTGGCTGGGGAGGCATCCAAAGTAGTAGGGATCGCCTTTATATAGAGGAACAAATAAAGTTAAAATCATAAATAGGAAAGATAAGAAAAAAAGTTTAATTTTATACCTTGTTGGCTCATATCGCCAGTGATTCCAACCTATTCACGGTCAAATATGAGTTTATTATACTCATCGAGATAAAATCCAGTTCATGTATGCTGATTTTTACTCTTTCTGGGATATCTCCAGCAATTCTGAACTTAGCCCTTAGAATTGGAGGCCTTGGATCCATAAATGGTCGTTTGAAAAATACCTCCTCAACCAAGGATTGCCTGAGTGAACCCATTGAGTTTGTGTTTCATGGCCGACCTTTTATGCTTAAGAAGGAAATTCATTTTCTCTAGTAACACAGACTCTTCATTTCCTTTATATTATTACAATTGCATTTAAAGCCATAAAAAGATTCAAAATTGAAGATCTCTTGGATTAACTTACCACTTATCTTCTTTTGATGGACCTACACAACAGCACCAATATTAGACTCTTCAAAATAATGGCACAAAAGAGCTTCTTCTAAAAGGAGGATGAAATGATTCTCTACCACCCCCTCCCAAAAAGCATTAAACGTACTCAGGCGACTATAGGATATGAAAATAGTAACCAACTAGAGCGATCTCATAAGGATATTGGACACTTTAATGGTTTCTTCTACAAAGAAAAGTTCTTTAAAAACTACCTTACTCCTAAACTTTTGGTTTACTGAAAAAAGATTGAAGTGTGGGATGACATGGACTAACCCAAATCAGCGACTTACCCACTGAAGGTGATAAGTCTCTGTTTCTTATTTATTATTAATGCCTGACGATATAGTCACCCCATGATACAAATCACAAGCAGTTGTACAACTGACCCATGAATTATGCCATTCTGCATTCAGCTCGATCTCATCATGGGTATAATTTTGACCCTTATAAGATCATCTGGTCCACTTAAAGGCAAAAAAGGCTGGCCAAATAGATTAGGCATCTAAGGAGCTAGTACTATAATAAAAAGAAAAGAAATCCCTAAAGCTTAAGTCTTTGATCAGTTATTGGAGGAGCCAATGAGCATAACAACTAAGTTAATTTTCATCAAGCTGAGAAGTTACTTTAAAGAAAGAAGATAAGCAAGCTGATATCCAAAAGTAGAGAACCACAAGGGCCCCACAACATTTGGAAAGGTCGACTCACCCTTGAAATGAAGAAATTCAAATAAGTTCTTATATAGATGGGATAAGAATGAATGTCCTAAAGCTAAAAAGGTACCATCAACTAGGGCGGCTACAAATTTTAAATATTCCCTAATGATTCT
Organism: Ailanthus altissimus; assembly: GCA_946807835.1. NCBI lineage: Eukaryota > Viridiplantae > Streptophyta > Magnoliopsida > Sapindales > Simaroubaceae > Ailanthus > Ailanthus altissimus. The sequence continues at coordinate 6,540,595 of OX327689.1, forward strand.
TTGAGAAGAATGATAGAGGACATATTTACAAAGCCAATATAGTAAGTAGGCACTCATAAACTTCCCAAAGCTAGACTTAGCCCTAGTAAAGAATAGGCCGACCTTATCCACTTCCAACTCAGAGTTGAGTTCAACCCTATAGACTATTAAGTTGAAAAGAATTGCTAAGTCCTATAGGGTGGATGACATGTACCCAAACCTAAAGTAAAAGCAGTTGCTCGACTAGACCAAAAAATGAGGGTGGCCGATATTAGATCATTATGTAAAGGTATTTGGTAGCTAGATAGCTGAATGAGATCTTAGATCTCGAATGATTTCTAGGTTGAACTAAAGTAGGGTTTTAAGTAATTTAACTAACCTGTAAACTCATTAGTCAATTTTGGCCAAGATCTAATTAATTTGGAGGTTGACCAAATGGACATGTTATGTTCTTGGCCAAATCTCACTAGGTCTTTGAAATGGGCAGGAAAGTAACTAAGGTAATCTACTATGATTCTGGACTCATTGAGACCTAAGACATAACCTAAAAGATCACTTGACTATGTGAGTACCTAGGTGGTGACTTTATCACTCAGCGCGATATTTTTAGCTTTTGAATGAAGATTGAGGGAGTGTAATCAGCCTCTATTGTACACGATTTCTTAGAGCGATAAGTGTTGGTCAATTTGGAGGCCATTATGATTATTACAAATTGAAAACTTAAAGATAAATAAATAGATCTTAAGGTAAAAAAGCAGTAAATTACAGATCAAAAGTAAAATTTATTTTAAACTTACCTTGAAGATTAAAGAAGGTTGCTTGAAGGTTGAAGAACAAATTGAAGATTGCTCTGAAGGAATAGAGAGAATAAAAATTCCTTGGGTAAAAGTGAAAGTAAAAATGAAAGATGCCCCTCTTTATAGCGCCCAGGGGCAGTTAAATGAAAGGTCACTCATCAAACAGTTCAACATTTAATGATTGTATAATGATGGGGTAATTTTAAGAACTCACATTAGTATTGGGCAACTAAGCCGACTAAAAGGTACAAGCCTTGTCAAAATCATCGTTTTTGATTGGCTTACAGGGGGAATTGTTGACGCCGACCTACAAAGTGCCTAATGGGCTTTTCATTTTAGTATTTTGGACCAATTATGTGTTGTAGACTTATTTAAGAATTTGTACCTAACAGGGAATTGTATTATATTAGAATTTCTTCCCTTATAAAATTAGGTTTTGTATAAGATTTTACAGCCTATAAATAAGTTAGATTTCTCATTGTAAATCATCATCAACTATTCATACACATAATACTCAAGCTTTTGAACTCTTAATCTTTCCATTGTTTTTGTCATTTAAGTCAAGACTCGCGTCCTTACTTGTTAAAAACCCATAGCTTTGCTAGTTGAAACTTTGCTTGTTCTTCCCTAAGAATAGCAGCCACTCACTATACTACAGTTCAAGTTTAATAATAAACTTTACTCGCTAATAGCTCAAGTGCATACATCGCTTGTTGATAGCCAAATTTGCCCTTGCTTACTTAATAAATCTCTTGGTTTTGGTTTCTCTTCAATCCGAAGTGAGCATTTGTCTAGCAAAATACTAGACATACACAAACCCCTAATCCCTTCAATTTTTATTTATGACCAGTTAGGCATTGAGCTAACTCGTGAAGCCACAAAACCTATGGAATGTTGAACATATCTACGCATATTCCCTCACAATTTGTAATGCCAAATTATTCCAAGGACTAAAAAATTGAATTTATATTTCCAAAAAACGTTAAAATTCTTTCACAAATCACAAATTGTTTTTCATATATTTTATTTTAATGTACCATGATATCTGGCCATCTTCCTTACTTTTGTAGACACTTCTTGTATCCATTATTAAATATGAAGAATGATTTTAAGATTTTTATTAAGAACTTGTTAAGTTTTGCGAAAAAGAAGATAATCTAGGATAAGCCTTATGGCTTTTATGATCTCATTTATTGGAGATGCATATCAATTGTTATTCGGCCTTTGGATAATATATATAGTTTAAGAATATTCAGTAACAATCGCTTTATTTTATTTTATTTTATTTTTTAAGGACATTGCATGATAGTTTAATAACAGAATCAATTGGTATTTTCATTGTTAAGAATATCACAAATTTCTCTTCAAAAACATTATAAACAAATTCAAGTGGATATAGAAAATACAAAGTTTCTTTCACAAAAAAAAATGAAATAAAACTACAATATAAAGTTTCCGCGTAATATGCAAATTATTATGATTAATAATTAGATTTTTTTTCCTTTTTTCACCGTAAGCTATTGTTACGGTAAAAGGACTAGTGTATACATCTCTCTAATTCAGAGGTTCATTTTTTTTATTTAGGAAGAAGTTTTCATTTGAAGGAGCGTGTAGGTGGATACATCGTTATCATATCACTCAATAATTTCATTATTCTATCTTCCAAATGATAGTATCATTAATTATTTAATAGGTTGGAAGTCAAAAAAGAAAATTTACAAGATATTATCATTAATTATTTTATTAATTACGTAACCCAACATTTTCATACTCATTTTTGGGTGTGTGTGGATTTTAAATCAATGTTTGGTGGAATAGTAATATTACTAAATTCTTGCTCATTAACTTCGCGCTTTTTTTTTCAACCAAACCTTGGTGCATGGTAGTATTGTGTCACCTGTGTCAAGTGCTTACAATTAATTTAAAAAATTAATTTATTTGTAATATTATTTACTAATTTATATATATCTCAAATTTACTTAGTTTTTATTTAATGAGAGACGTAATATTTCTTTCACTAAATCACTTAACGAATTCGTTATGATCTGACCTAAATTTAAAAATTAACCTAACTTGTATTGTCTATCCTTCTAAAATTATAAGAAACCCATTACTTATATGTCAATCTTCATTAGAGCTCAAAAAGACACAAAATTCTCAAAACCCATTTGGCCAATATTTTTCATCTCCTGAAGTCATAGAGGACCCACATTAAGTAGTAATTTCTATTGGGACGATTTTATGACTTATATGTAATTAAGAATTTGAGTTTACTTTAATACCATTTGTCACGAGTTAGTGTCAATAATCCAAAAAAATAACTTATTAAGTAATACTGCTTACCCGCGTATATATACTTAAGATCCACTAAATTTTTATTCAATCTTAAACATTACACTTAACTCCTAATTTAGGACCAAGGTTCAAGTCTTTTTCATGCATGAATAGAGATAGATTTTTTTAATTTTTAATGGAGTAAATTTGATATTTTTTAGTATAAATTTACGAGTTACGCCACAACAAAATATCACAAGTTACAGCACCACGATTTAAAATAAAGTTTAATTTACATCAAATTTTGTGTTCAAACTCTAAATCACTTTAAAAAATAAACAAATAAATAAATAAGATATAGAAAATTTATTTGTTACGACTAGAATTCTCCTTTTTCAATAAAGGCAAAAGTTCTTGATATTAAGAATAATTTTTTAATATGAGATTTAATTTATCTTTTTTATAGGAGTATATATTTAAATATATATTAGTGTATCAATATAATGTCTTAATAACCCTTCGATTATTTTTAGAGTAATATCAATAATTTTTATCAAAAAAAAAGAAAGATATGACATTATATTTTAGATTAATCCACGCTAGACCTATAAGCTATAGCTCTATGTAACCGAGGGAAACGACATAAACGATTATAAAACTAAATTTCGAATCTTGGCATTTTTAATATTATAAGATGTGACATGGCGCTATTAATTCCTCTCTCTCTCTCTCTCTCTCTCTCTCTATATATATATATATATATATATATATATAATTCAAGATTATGATTCACGTGAGTGGAAATCTCTTAACTCTCATCTCGTTAGATAACAAATTTTGGTTGAAGTTTCGATTGGATACCACATTGGATGATCACCTCATAATTGATGCAACACTATTATTAGTTCATGTGCTCGAAATTGTTTTTATTTAAATTCTTTCTCTTTTTTGGTTAAAAATCTTTTTGGTCGGATCCACTTTCTTCTCATATTATGTAGAAATATATAGAAGTTATATAATGCCTTCTGCGTAACCCATTTAATAGTGAATATACAAAACCCGTAATCACGAGTAAAAATAAAGATAAAAATTAATATTTTATAAATAAAAAATTTTCATCTCTATTTAAACCTTTTAAAAAAAAATATGTAACCCTTATATTAGGATTAAAAGAAAAATTATAACATTTTCTCAATCTTCAAAGCCGCCAATGGTTATCCAAATTATATTTTTTCGCTAAATGTTATCTTTCTTGTAGCATTCTTTTCATATAGATTTGTTTTTTAATATTTCATTTTTTATGACTATTATGAGAATAAGGCTCATTATGTTCCTTTACGATTGTTATTCTTAATTTTTCTTTTTAGTAAATTATTAGGAGTTTTATAAAAAAAAAACTTCAAATAAAAAATTACAAAACCACTCTAAAATGCACTATAAATTTAATTCAATTACTTGATACATATATATAATTAGTATTGGATTGAACTATTTGTTCAAATTTTTTACATTCAAAACCTTGATAAAACTCAGAAATCTAGGGGATTGAAGTGTAAACAAAATAACACTATAACGAATCAATTTTTTTTCTGTTTAATAAAATAAATGCAGCAGAAGCTAAATCGTCTTATTTATAATTACATGTATAGGGATAAAAGATTACCTCAATTTTTTATTATGGCAGATCTTGAATTGACTGGCTGCAATCTTTTCTACTATCCTCAATCTTCAAACTCAACGCGTGTGGGCGCATAGATCTTTCTTAATCTCTAAAACCACTAATACCCAAATCTAAGAAAATGATATTAACTAAATTCTTTTCCTACGTAAAAATACGTAAAAGATCTTTTTTTTGTATGCTTGTAATGACATTTTCTTATTACATACCTCTCATATATATAGAGATCTCCCATAGGTATTTAGAATTTGATTAGGATTAGGAAATTAGAGTTTGATTAGGATTTGAGCTAGTAGAGGGACTGCATGACAATGGGTTTCCTAACTCTAACTTAAAAGGTCTAGTTCTTAATATCTCATAAGAAACCAATTCTTCTAAATTAACCTAAGGCTATTCCACTAAAAGTCAAGGGCCGTACTCTAGTAACCCATGTTATAAAATAAAAGCTAATTTAATTAAAACTCTATTTAATTAAATTAGGCTTGGTCTTTAGACCAACAATAATTACTTAATTAACCCTTTAATTGATGTCCATAATTAAAGTTAGGCCTTAAAAAAATATTTTGCCTCTATAATTACTTATTTGTCACTAAGTCATTGAATGCTCTAATGATCACTTTTTAATATATTTATATTTGTAAATAAATTTACAAATAAATATTATTATTCAATAAATAATTTTTTGAATAAACTGTGGCCATAGATTCTAATGATCAAGTACTGCAAACATCTTAGGTGGACATTAATTATTAGATTCCATCTTACAAATATATGTTCCTACGACCCATGAAATTATATCTCCAAACTATTGAGGTTTTGACCGTTTATATAGATATCACTCTGTAATAGCTCAAAAGATACAATGCATAAATGTAAGTTCATTACCTACTCATGATTAAAATCAATCAAGCTTATTAAAGTTTTTGTGAATTAAGATCTACGACATTTAGTTAACCAGATCAAAATTCACAGTAGTCCCGTTCAATGTAATATATACACTAATTTTTCTACTTGAAGTCTCTACTTTGATGATCAAGGTAAATCATCCACTATAAGAAACAAAAAAACTACAACCTCACATAATGAAATGCCTTTTTTCATTAATGGTTGTGAACTAGATTTAATTTATAACGAACCTATAATCTGTACCTTCTGTATTAGCATCATATGCCTAATACATAGATCATATACCTTATAAATATGGGCTTATCAATGTATGTTCAATTATATGTATGAATAAACTTTTATTAATTAAATAAAATGTTATTTCACATGCTTTAACAGCATAAATAACATTATATGTCTAACAATCTCCCATTTGCCCTAAAGTATGTCGAGTAACTATTAAACCCCAATATTATTCATATGAGTTTCAGAACTCTTTGCTAGCAATAACTTAGGTGAATAGATCTACTAGATTATCTGCTTACGTAATCTTAGATACCATGACCTCACTATTTCGCACAAAAATCTCTTACCAAACATGATTTTTTGTCAATGTGTTTTCTTCTCTTGTGGTATTCGATTCCTTAGACTGTGCTACTGCCCTTGCTATTATCTTAATAAATAACAATAGGCATCTAAGCACTAGGTACTATCTTAAGCTCCATAAGGAACTTCCGGAGCTATATTGCCTATTTTTAAGCTTCAGATGGAACTATATATTCAACTTCCATGGTGAAGTTTACAATACATGATTGTTTTGTACTCCTCCAACTTATAACTCCACCACTTAAAGTGAACACATATCTTAAGAAAGATCTGAGTATCCTATATTATTATAATTCTGAATCTGTATACTCAATAGGTATAAGATTCTCACTTAAATATACAAGCATATAATCTTTCGTTCTCTAAAGGTACTTGAATATATGTTTTATTGCAGTTCAGTATTCTAGTCTTGGATTAAATTGATATCCACTGATCATTCGAACTATATAACAAACATCTAGTCTAGTACATGACATTGCATAAATGAGACTTCCCACTGCTAATGAATAAGGAATACTTTTCATGCAATCTATCTCTTCAGTTGTCTTAGGAAACTGATACTTAGATAGATCAATTTCATATCTAAAGAAAAACAATCCCTTTTGGAATTATGCTTGGCAAACTTGATCAGAATTTTGTTAATAAATTCAATCTGGGATAAGCTTAATATTTTTAGATTGAGATCCTTTAATACTTTGGTCCCAAGGATGTTATTGGCTTCTTCTAGATCATTCATATCAAAATAGTTAGATAACTATATTTTATCTTATGATAATGCTCTTACATCATTTACAATGAGTAGTATATCATCTAAAATACAGGACTAGAAAAATCACCAACTGCCTATCTATCTTCTTGTAAACACAAGGTTAATCAGAATTTTAATCAAAACTAAATGATTTGATTGCTTGATTAAATCTGATGCTCCATGATCTAGATGGTTGTTTAAGCCCATAGATAGATTTTTGCAGTTTGCAAACTATATGCTCTTAGCCTATAGCTATAAAACTATGTTGTTGTATCATATAAATGCTTTCTTCAAGATTGCCATTAAGAAAGACAGTCTTGACATCCATTTACCAAATCTCATAATCAAAATTTGCTGCAATGGATAAGAGACTTCTAATAGATTTAAGCATAGCTACCTGCAAAAAGGTCTTCTCATAATCGATACCTTCTTTCTGAGTGTACCCTTTAGCAATAAACATAGCTTTGATGGTTTTCACTTTTTCATCTACCCCTCTCTTTCTCTTGTAGACCTATTTACACCCTATGGGTTTTATTCCTTCAGGTTTTCTCTACAAGTTCTCAGACTTTATTGGAATACATGAAATCCATTTCTATTTTCATAGCTTTATGCCAATGGTTTACATCTTTATCAACCACTGCTTTATTAGAGACTGCCTGTGATGACTCTCCAATTAACATGTACCTAGTTAGACGTCTAATAATCCTCCCACTATAACAAAGTATTAGTGGTTGTTGTTTTGCAACTAACTCTAGTTGGTTATTATGATCTGGATTGAGAATTAACTCATTGACTCTATCAAGCACAATATTAGAGTTCCTAGATAACTCATAAAGAATTATCTTACTTCTAAGCTTAAATTTTTTCATATAGTATTCTTCAAGAAAGATTGCATTAGTGCTAACTAATACTTTCTTATCTTGAGAACTATAGAAAAGACTTCCTCTTGTTCCTTTAAGATAGCCAACAAACAGACAAAATTCTGACTTAGATTTCAACTTGTTTATCTTTCCTTTAAGCACATGTGCTGCACAACCCCATATTTGTATATGACGTAAACTTGGTTTATGTCCTGTCCATATTTCCATAGGTGTTTTAGGGACTGACTTAGATGGAATTAAGTTAAAAAGATACATGGTTGTTTCTAAGGCATAACCCTAGAACGAGATGGGTAAGGTTGAACAACTCATCATTGACCTCTCCATTTCAAGAAAAGTTCTATTTCTCTTTTCTGTTACACCATTTTGCTAAGGTGACCCTGGTGTAGTAAACTGGGTTAACATCTCATTGTCTGACAAATAGGTCTTGAACTCACTATAGAGGTATTTACCATCTCGATCAGATCGAAGTGTCTTTATATGTTTTCCTAATTGTCTTTATATGTTTTCCTAATTGTCTTTCCATTTCTGCCTGAAACTCTTTGAATTTATCAAACGCCTCAGACTTATGGTGTATTAGGTACACATAACCAAATCAAGAAAAATCATCAATGAAAGTGATGAAATATGCATAACCTCCACTAGCTTGTGTGCTCATGGCCCCACACACGTCAGAGTGTAGTAATTCTAACGTTTCAATAGCTCTATTACCTTTAGCATTAAAGGGTCTTCTTGTCATTTTACCTTCTATACAAGATTCGCAGACTGGTAATAATTCAATATCTAATAAACTCAAAGGTCCATCTTTGACAAGTCTTTGGATCTTATCTAGACTAATATGACCAAGACGTAGATGTCATAAATACGTTTATTAATGGGAGTTACTTTAATCCTCTTGTGGTGATTAGATTCATTATTCAATCCTATGTCATGCAGTGAGTTGATTTTAGAATATATGCAGTATAGATTGTTAACTAGTACAAAACATATAAATGACTTATTTCTTTTGATCACCACAATTGAGTATAATAGAATAACCAAATTTATTCAAATAACTAACTGAAATCAAATTACGTTTGAGTTTCGGTACTAACAAACAATTATGTAATACTAAAGTCCTAAAATCATCAAAATAAAGTTGAACAACTCCTACTGCCGTGACTGCAGCAGTTGCGCTATTTCTTAGCCTTAGACTGATCTCCCCTTCACTAACTTGTCTGGTTTTCTGGAACCCCTACAATGAATTACAAATATGATTAGTGGCTCCAGAATCTACTATCCAGGAATCAGTAGAATCAACCACTAAATATATCTCATTAAAAAGAATTTTACCTAAAGTAGAAGTTGTCCCTTTAGCTATTGAAAGCTTTGCTAAGTGAACTGGACAATTTCTCTTCCAATGCCCTTTAACACCACATTGAAAATATTTTCTTTTGGGTTTCTTATCTTTTTGAATTTGCACAAAAGTTGAGTTAGATGCTCTCTTAGGCTTATTTTTTTTCTTCTTACTACTCTTTCCCTTAAGATTGGTACCAGATGAGAAAGATGGGCCCCTAGTCAAATGAACACTCAGTCCAGGTTTTATTATGGCCTCAGTAGCTCTAAGCTGATTCAGTAGCTCAGTTAATAAAAAATTCAACTGATTCATTGATATATTTAACAAGAAAGTCTGAAATGAGGGTGCTAGAGTTTCTAGAACCAACTTGACCTTAGATTGGCTAGTGTATTCCCAACTCAAATCCTCAACTTACTAGAACAGTGTTATTATTTTCAACATGTGATCTTGCAAATGGGTTCCTTCAGCTTGCCTAGTATTCATAATCTCTTTCAAAGCAACTTGCCTCAGAGTCCTATTTTTATTAACGAACATCTCTGAAAGGCTAAAGACTATATCAGCAGCCATTTCCATAGACAAAGAAGCTAATATATAACATCTGGTCATTTCATCAGACTGTTGCCACTTATTATAAGCATCTATTTTAGCTTGAAATGCCTTTTCATTAGGTTAAGGAGGGCATTTTTCAATTCAGACATATTTGTGCTTTTCAGCTGTGAGAAAAATGTCTAAGTTCCTCTTCCAATCCACATAATTATTTTTGGTTAACTTGTTTTGGTTAAGGATGGATGCTAGTGGGCTGAATGAAGACATGATTTTGAAAAATAAATTCATACATGAGCATATATTATCTGAAAGCATGTGTTACTTTTGCATGAATACATGAAATGCATTTATATAGAACTCTTTAACTAAAATATACATCAATAATCTAATTTTCATTCAGAATACACCTCCGTAAAGTGGTCGTATCTGTCATAAATTAGACTAGTATCATACTAATTTATTATTATTATCTAGATATCTCATATCAAATAATAATAAACTACCGATTCTTTGGCCCTTAGATTTAATTGACAATAACTCCGTAGGGATGATATCAATCAACCTAAGTTAAGTGTCAATATTATTTCAATCCTTTATATTTTTCAATTAAAAAAGTCACCGTAAGGTAGTCAGTTTCGCATGAGTCTTATATTAGGTCTTATCCTTTAAAGAAGTCCTATCTAGTAACTAGTTCCGATTAATACCCTCTGTAGGGAGCTCACAAGATTTGATGCAAGGCATTAATCTACCTTACTATAGGACTAATAATGGAGGCTATAGGCTTTATGCCTAAAGCCCTTTCTCACTTAATATTTTAATTCTTAGAGTTTTTGATTAATTTATAAAATGACGTTCTACTCATTAATATTTAATTTTATTTTTATAAAATAATTAATAAGGCCACATCAAATAATAAATTAATATAATATTAAAATTATGACAATAATTTTATCCTATTCTCATTAGAATATTAATGTCATACAATATGATATATTTTATGCATGAACATGTGAGTGTGGCACCCTTAATCTATATGACATGTTATTCATCTAATCAATTAACTAGATAAATAAATAACTCATAATTTATGGCTTTTCCTAAGAAGAAAAATATTAAAACTAAGCCTAAATTCTTCAAAATCTTCCTCGAAGTCAACTTGGGCTCTTCCATAATGTTACCTCCTCTTACTTCTCTTCTTTTATTGGCTTGAATTTTGGATGTCTTAATTTTTTTTGGTCTACTTATTTTAAAAATTAATTGGGCTTATTTTATACTTTAAAATTTCTTTAGGCCTTCAAAAGAAATTTAAATAAAAACAATTTTTAGACCCAATAATTTTAATAAAATAGCCCTAATAAAATTTTATAAAATTTAAACAAAGATAGTTTGGGCTAACTTTGAATTTGTAAATAACCAAAATTAGTCCAAAAAATAAATTTTTGGTCAAATTAGGGACCTATTAACAAATATCTCAAAGTTCTTTAACCAAACTATGATTACCCAAGTCTTTGAGGGGGCTGAGTGAAACAAAAATTTTGTTAGAGCCTATTTGCACAATTAACAAACTTTTAAAGACCTGTTTGTACAGAATGCAAACTTTTTGACCAAAAACAGAATTATTTATAACAAAGAAGGGCCTATGTGATATTTGCCAGTGAAACCCTAATTCCACAATATTCACCCTCGCCGCTCCTTCTCTCTCCCTGCCAACCGTCAGCCATGATTTCGGCTTTGCTTCCAGCCGCCATTCGACGCTTAAGAAAATGCCAACTTTAAAAGATGCCAACCATCTTTCCCCGCCGCGAACTGCCAGTCATTCCTTCTAAAACCGCCGCGTGGACAGTCAAAAATCCACCGATTTGTCACCGATTGCCTCGTCAAGCCGCCGTTGCCGATCCTTGTCACGTCCAACCGCCGCTATAACGCAACAATTGGTACCACGCTGCTACCAAAATTAATGGCAGGCGTGCATGGTAGCATTTCCAGCAGCCTCATCTTCTTCTCTCATGTTCATTTTTTTTTAATTACAACAAAAATAAATAAAATATATATATAATCTAAAATTTAATCTAACTAAGAGGGGAAATTGTGATATTATTTCATCACCCCTTCTTGTTACAATTCTAAAGAAAAAATACAAACAAATATCTAGCCATGAATTATTGGGCATAACCATTCATCACATAATTAATGAAAAATAACAATATAGATTATGCAATTGGTGCCATAATAAATAATTACTACCATACACAAAATAAACTATACATATAATATTAAACAAGATGACTCTAATACCAGTTGTTGGAAAGTAAATAAAATATTTTTTGTTTAATAAAATAAACGCAGCGGAAGTCAGATCGTCTTATTCATAATTACATATATAGGGATAGAAGATTACCTCAATTCCTTACTATGGCTGATCTTGAATTGACTGGCTGCAATTTTCTCTACTATCCTCAATCTTCAAGCTCAACGTGTATGGGCACGTGGATCTTTCTTAATCTCTAAAACTACTAACATTCAAATCTGAGAGAATGGTATTAACTAAATTATTTTCCCACATAAGAATACGTAAAAGAATTTTTCTCTGTATGCTTATGATGGAATATTTTTATTACATACCTCCTATATATATAGGGATCTCCCTTAGGTATTTAAAATTTGATTAAGATTAAGAAATTAGAGTTTGATTAGGATTTGAGATAGTAGAGAGACTATAAGACCCATGAACTTCCTAGCTCTAACTTAAAAGACCTAGTGCTTATTATCTCATAATACACTAATTCTTCTAAGTTAACCTCAGCCTATTCCACTAAAAATCAAGGGCTGTACTCTAGTAACCCATGTTATAAAATAAAAACCTATTTAATTAAAACTCTATTTAATTAAATTGGGTTTGGTCTTTAGACCAATAATAACTACTTAATTGACCCTCTAATTGATGTCCATAATTAAAGTTAGGCCTTAAAAAAATGTCTTACCTCTTTAATTACTTATTTGCCCCTAAGTCATTGAATACTCTAATTATCACTTTTTAATATATCTATATTTGTAAATAAATGTACAAATAAATATTATTATTCAATAAATAATTTTTTAAATAACCTGTGGCCACAGATTCTAATAATCAAGACTGCAAACATCTGAGATGGAGATTAATTATTAGATTCCATCTTACAAATATATGTTCCTATGACCTATGAAATTATATCTCTAAGCTATCGAGGTTTTGACCGTTTATATGGATCTCACTCCGTGATAGCTTAAAAGATACAACGCATGAATGTAAGTTCATTACCTGCTCAAGTTAAGATCAATCAAGCTTATTAAAGTTTTTGTGAATTAAGATCAACAACATTTAGTTAACCAGATCGAAATTCACAATAGTCTCGTTCAATGTAACATGTACACTAATTTTTCTACTCGAAGTCTCTACTTCGATGAATAAGGTAAATCATCCACTATAAGAAGTAGAAAAACTACAATCTTACATAATGAGATACCATTTTTCATTAATGGTTGTGAACTAAATTTAATTTATAAAGAACCTGTGATCTAAACTCTCTGTATTAGCATCTATGCTTAATACATAAATCACATACTTAATAAATATGAGCTCATCAATGTATGCTCAATTATATATATAAATAAACTTTTATTAGTCAAATAAAATATTATTTTACATGCTTTAAGGGCATAAATAACATTTTTATGTCTAACAATATCTTCTATATTTCTTTTATATATCATCTATAAAGTATATTTTATTGTTCTACTTATAAAGTCATAATCTATTATAAACATCAATATTTTTGTTAAAATGTAGACTAGTAATTCTTCACACAATTTGTTCAACTCTTTGTATAAGAAATTGTAATTCCATAAATAAAGAGTCAAATAAAATTTTATCTCTGTATTATTTCTATATAAAGAATTACTCATCGAACTTTGACAAAATGTGTGAACGTTAGCATATGTATAGTACCAAGCCAGGGTTGTTTTGATGATTTTTGATCAAATTACAACACCAAGCTAGGATTGCTTTAAAAACTTTTGGTCAAATTATAGCAGTTGGTTTAACAAGAACAACCTATACGTCTATAATAGTTTAATCAAATTAATGGCAGCAGGCAATAGCATTTTGTGCTTCAAATTCGATGTTCATATCATTGAAAGAGGTCCAAATTTAAATATTCAATTCGCTAAACTCCTTAACAAAGTCATAAATCCTTGAAATTAATCAATAAATTGTCAGTTCTACATCAAAATCAACTTCCAAAATTAAAGGTTCAACTTTGATAGGAAAATTCTGTGTTACTTTTTCCGTGGTTTTGTATTTTTAGTTGGATTCTTTTTAACTTTGTAATAAATATTAATTTTTTATATTATTTAAAAAAAATATATTGAGAAATCAAGTTAAGCTCTCCAATCTGATACCACTTAGGTTTCAACCTCAACACAGCACAGATACCACTTGTTAAAAATTTTATACGCCCTCATACCTCTATAGCTGGTATTTAGCACTTTAAAACCTTACGCGCTTTACGAAAAATTTTCGCTTACAAATAAAGTAAGAATAGAAAGGATAAACAAGGAATATAGATAAAATACACACATACAAGACATAAAAATATACGTGGTTCGGCAACAAATGACAACGTCCACAATGGATCACGGGATCCTAACTTTATTTATTTATTTCACAAGAAACTCAAGATCACTAAGATCTTACAAAAGAAATGTTGAAAAAATGTGTTGTATAGGAATCTGCATACAAGGATACAATTAGAACTTATTCATAGTCAAGGCGTGTTTAGCATTGTCCTTAAACTATTTCTACCCCCACAATTGATTATAATTAAGGTGCACTTGGATTGGATAGTACAATAGCTCCAAGATTCAATGACTTATTAGAAGTTGTAAAGGTGCACACCAAATACAACCTCTTTGGACAATAAGTATAAACTTTGAAAGTGGTTGATAGAAGAGAGAAATGTAATTAAAGATTGAGAAGAGAAGTTCATTTAATCAAATAAAATGTGTCTGTAGTATTTATAGAGCTAATGTATCTCTTTAGAGAGACATAATACCCCTTTGAAAGGTCACGCCCCTTGAAAGGGGTAGATGGCTCTCCAAATAATCATAACTCTAGCCTGGGAACCGAGGTACCTAATGGCTATATTGTGCATAAGCCTGATTAGTCACAGCACCCATTCCCAGTGCCGCGGTGCCCAAGCCCCTTCATCCCCCTTTCTCTTCTCAGCTCGTTCTCTCTACTCTAAAGCTTAATTTATATTTGTCTATTTAAAATACAATCTTAATTACTAATAATCCCCCATATATTTCAAATAAACTGACATGAATCAAATCAACCACACTATAAAAGTAGAATTTAACTTATATGAATTAATGTTCTTCCAAGCTATGAACTACTTCATTGATTAAGTAACTGTATTTTATAAGAACTTGGTTCAACCTTCATTCCTTTGGATGCAAAATAAAAGATTGAATGATCAAGTTAAACTCTCTAGAACCTATTTTGGTTCGCGGTTTGGCACTGTTAATGGTCAAGTTCATTCCTGGTTTCATGAATGCTCTAGAGATGCTTGCCTACCTCTCATAGGAATCTACCCAAATCCACACTTATATAGATGACACTCCATCAAATGTGTCATGCGGTTTAACACACTACCCTATAAAAGGCTATAGAGTTCATTAAAAGTATTACTCATTCTTTTTCACTACAGATGCACTACCTCACCATAGGGAGGGACTCACAAAATACAATTAGTAGTACAACAAGTAACTTGTTCTTACCCTTATGAACCCATTTCAATGGAATTGTAAATCACATAGATAGAGTTACCATCACTTATGTCTCATTCTCTAGGTAAAAGTCTAATCCCCCCCCCCCCCCCCCCCCCCTAAATGTATGTTTCACATAATCTAGGCTCACTACCACAGATTGTAGCAGCTGTTTAATGATGCCATCTCATAGACAATGTACTTTTTCCATTATTAATCTTACTCTTTGCTCTAGCAATCACTGCCAAGCAATCACAATTTATAGAGACTCTTGTAGGAGGGTGAATACTACTAGGAATATCACTCATGAGTGTCCTTAATCACTCAGCCTCAGAACAAGCTCTTTTTAAAGATATCGATTTTGATTCCATGGTAGATTGTACTATACAAGTTTGTTTAATAGATTTTCAACATATAGCTCTCCACCCAAGGTGAATAAATATCTGCTAGTAAACTTGACCTCATTGGATTCAGAAATCAAATTAGCATTACAATACCTGTCTATCACAGGTTTGTTAAGTTGAATGTGTGATATACGCGTATATATATAATTTCAAAAATCTACAACATGCAGCGGAAGTATGTTAACAAAATACACCCAATTTAACAAATTAAACACATATATGCTCATGTCTTATACAAAATTTATATAAAATGAACAATTATGTAAAACCAAAATGTAAAGAACACTTATCTAATGAAGGTAGCTTTACAAAATCTTCAAGTCCTCTAACTATCTAAGTGAAGAGCTCGCCTTGAAGTGTATTATTGAACAATTCTAGTGTATAACGGTTGGTGAAATTATGAAGCTAGAATAGTAGATTTGATTTATAATTTTTAGTAACATGTATTCAAACTCTTTGAATACAATTATTTGTTTTTAAAATAGAGATGGTAAATATATACATACAACTCTTGTATAATTGTTGAAAATAATTTTCACAGGATAAATATTTTGAATAACTCTTGTTTCAAATAAATATTTCTTTCTCTATTTTCTTTTATTCAATATAAGCCATTAATGAGAGAAGATAAAGAAAAGGGGTTTCCAATGCTTTCAACACTTGAAAGAACAAAAACAAAACAAAACTCTCATACCTCTCTTACTTGGCCAAATCTTTCATTCAAAAAGAATGAATCAATTACTTCAATTCTTGTTTTTCAAATGATAGCTAAGCAAAAACAAGTGCTCTCTCTACCATCATAACTGTTGGCTATCTCACTTAAATAAATTATCAAGCACTAGATTAATATTCACTTAAGTTCATCTTTACCTAACAAAAATAATAACTTTATTATAATAAGTAATTAGATGGCCAACATCAGGCCCATCTTTGTATAAAAAAATATAATTGCCATGATTAATTTATTTTAATATTATCTAATAATATAAAATTTAATTACTCAAAATAATTTTGAATTAATTTATCATACTTGTTTTCATACCAAATTTAAATGGTAAATTTAAAGTAAAAATAATTCATGGACCAAATTGTGCCACTTGTCAACATCTTGTTGATTAACAACTCTTGTTAACTAATTAAGTGATGTACTTAACAATTAAGTTTTGACAAAAATGCACATTTAAAGGGAACTCGAAATAATTATTTAATTGTGCTAAAATTTATTGGATCAAATTATTCAATCCAGTCCGCTACCTTGCAACAAGTACACTTCATATTATAAAACTCTCTAAGTCCAGGCCCGGTTTATCATATGGAGCTCTTTCATACGTCCATAAACAATGCTCCACACATGCATTACGGATATTATAAAGCCACGTGTTAGACTATGCAAGTTGAGCTTCTGACATTTATATATCCTGGAAGAGCAAAGACATAGATCATCACCGTCAAATCTCTATTTGCTCAACCATGAACTTATCTCCAGATTTATATTTTCATAAACAATATTCAAAAATACTTTTGTAATATTTTTTATCCCTTCAGAATATATATTTTGAGGTTTATGTTTGTGGTCACAAGACTTCCTGAAATATAATCTTGGAGCATCACGATATACAACTCTCTCATATGAGCTGACAAATCCCATATCTACGCACACCGAACTCCATGAGCATTGGACCATACCCAACGACACCCAATAGTCAGACCATGAAAGGTTTCTGACATATGTAGAACCAAAGTATGGCAGATCACTCACAAGCCCGTCGTGACGCTCAGGTCAAAAGACCACAAATACTACTCAATTCGAAAGACCTTTCATTGATGGCTTTATGAGATGTCTATTAGAGGTCCTCGTTAGTCTGTTTAGTATCCAGTCCTCACTGAATACATGTATCTCTATACGAGCTTCTGCTAAGCTCATGGTTTGCTAAGACTAACCATCTGGACCATTTAGATATACACATACACTAATCTATATTAATAGGTTTCACCGATAGATCCGCATCGATGAAATTAGATCAGGAACATAGTGTTTGAGAATATACTTGCATAATGATATTTTCTAGCACCATCTGCAACTCTTTGTAGCTACGTCATTACTAATATATTCTCAGGTCTTTGTCTTATTTCAAACAAGACTCTTAACTCCTTAGATTTCGCTAACTCTTACAACCTACTAACTCTTAGTACTTGTAACTATTCGCGTTGCAAACTCTTAGCACTGATCTAAACACCTTTAGACTAGATCTGAACTCCTTCAGATCATACAATATTTGAAACATAACATGCATCTTACCATTTAATAATTAATAATATTAACAATTTAATTAAAAATGATAATTATATAAACTCTTTAATTAAATATTTATACATAATGAGAATAGCACGTAAGCACAAATCCCAATAAGGTTGTGATCTACCATATGAAAGTACATATGTTTTAGTGCCTATCAAATATTTTACAACTCTATCCAAGGCACTCCAATACCTTTTTCCTGAATTTTGAGTATACTTACTCAATCCCCCTACAGTATATGTTATATCAGGCCCAATAGTATTTATCAAGCATATGAGACTACCAATAATTTGTGTATAATAATTCTTATTGTCACTATGTTCAGCATTCTTTTAGAGTTTAACACTAGCATCATATGGTGTTGCCACCAGTTTGCATGCTGTTACTCAAACCTCTCAAAAAACTTCTCTACATAGTGCTCTTATGATAAAGTGGGACCATTACATGTTCTTATAATCTTTACCCCAAGTATTACATCAGCTTCTCTCATATCTTTCATATTAAACACAATTGATAAAAATCTCTTAGTTTTAACTATTAATTCCATACTAATACTAAATATGAACATGTCATCTACATAAAGTCATATGTTGACATATCTATTAGTATCAAAGGTTTTATAATACACATATCTATTAAAATCATTTATCATAAAACTATTTGATACCAGAGCATTGTCAAACTTCCCATGCCATTGTTTTGGTGCTTGTTTCAAGGCATACAAAGACTTGACCAACTTATATATTTTATGCTCTGTACCAATACTAACACAACCTTTTAGTTGCTTCATGTAAATTTTCTTTTTTAAATCTTCATTTAGAAAGGCAGTATTTACATCCATTGAATGTATGAACAAATCATGTATTGTTGCTAATGCAATCAAAATCCTGATTGATGTAATTCAGGAAAAATGGGGGATAAGGAGAGCCTAGTTATAGGACTATAGGTATCAAAGTAATGGAAGTCTTTCCTTTGAGTGAACCCTTTGGTAACCAACCTTGCCTTATACTTTTCTATAGTAACATCAACCTTTATCTTCTTTCTGAAAATCAATTTACAACTAGTGGGCTTGGTATCTTGAGGTAAATTAACCAATTGTCACACATGATTACTCATGATTAAGTTGATTTCATCATTAATTGCCTCCCTTCATAAATGAGCATCATAAGAAGTTATAACATTACTATATGTTTTAGAGTTCTCTTCCAAAAGAAAAACATATAAATTATTACCAAAATTAGTGGCCTTCCTTATTTTCTTGCTTCTCGCAAATTCATTGTTAGAGCTTTCGAGATGGTCAATATTAAGCTTTATATGAGTCATATTTTTATCTATATTGGCTTTCTTAAGAAAGATAGACTCGAAAAATTCTGACTTTTTAGATTCTATTGTGTTGTTTCCATTAAACAACCTCATGTATCCTCTAATACCAAGAATCTATATGCAGCACTAATCTAGGCATAACCTATAAACATACAATCAATTGTTTTAGATGTCATATTTTTTTCCTTTTAGGATTAGGAATAAGAACCTTAATAAGACACCCCCTCATACTTTAAGGCAAGAAAGATTAGGTGAATAACCTTTTCATAACTTATAAGGCATAATTCCTGTTTTCTTCTACGAAATTCTATTTTGTATATAACAAGCAATCAAAATTACTTCCCCCAACAAGGTCATAGGTGCCTCAAAATTAATTAACATACAATTTATCATTTCTTTCAATGCTCTATAGTGTTAGGACTAAAAGTAACATATGATTTCTTAAAACTTAATCTGCTGACCCAACAGCTCCTCATACAATGAAATTATTTTTTAATAGTATAACAATTAGACATAATAGATTGAAATAACATCAGGCTGTCATCTAAAAAAAAACACTAGTTGATTAACTCATGGACCATTATATACACAAGAAATTCCACCAAGCTCCTCATTAGCCTCCACTTCTTGTAATAAAAAAGAGAAACCCTCTATACAAATAAAATATAAAAAGGACGACAATGGATACTCGTGCCTCAACCCCAAGATGGAAGGACTGAGCCTATAATAGCACTATAGTTAAGAAAAGAAAATTGGTTAGTAAAGAGGCGGTCATACTCCACTCTATCATAGGCCTTATTTATATTTAATTTTAAGGCTACAAAACCAAAGTTCCCAGAATGTCTGTGATAAAATGAGTGCATAATCTCAAAGGCTGAAATACTATTATCTGAAATCAATCTTCCTATAATAAAAGCACTTTAAGTACTGCAGATTACCCCAAATAAAACAAACTTGAAACGGTTAGCAATGACCTTAACCATAATCTTGTAAAGGATATTGAAAAGGATAATTGGCTTAAAAATCTTTCACAAAAATTAGGAATGGGATCTTCAAAATAAGCATGACATTTGTGTTATTAACTGCTTCTAACGATTGTCTCCATTTAAAATCTCCAAGCAAAAATGCACCACATCTAGATTAACAATATCCTAACACTGTAGATGACAGGACCTGCCCTGAGACCCTCTATTGTAGATCCCGGTGGACTTCACTGGGCACCCCAACGGAAGCTTATCAAAATCTTACTATCAAAATTGAGAAATTTCGCAAGGCGAATCCTTTTTATTTCTTGTTCATACCAACTCAATTCCTGAATATTTGTGAAGATATTTTACCAAAGTTTTTTTTTTAAAAAAATAGAAAGAGTTTTCTTTGTTTTTTTAAAAATCCCAATATAAAACCTGCAAGAAAATTACACTTCTATTGCAAATAGCTTCTCAACTTCCAAATAGGACCGGAAAAATAGGACCTCCGATCCTTTTCAAAACCAAATCTAACTCAATTCAATAAATTTACTTCAATCACAAAATTTGAATACTAATAAAAAGTTAAACTATCACCATAATACCAACACCTCTTTTTGTTTGTTCAAAACATATTTACAAAATACACAAGTCTATAACTACTATACAAAAAGCAAAAGGTGCTACTTAGCACATTTACATTTACAAAATGATCATCAGACTTGGTCCACAAATTAATTGTAGAAGAATCAGCAACTTGTACACTGAGGTCTACACCTAGAGAAGATTTAGAAAACATAAAACACAAAACAGGTGAGCTAAAAAAGCTCAGTGAGTGCATTTAAGATTTTTAATAAAAATAAAATAAAATAAAATACTACATAAGTAACAAATGTGCGTTTTGTAGCTCGAATACTAAATGCTTCTAAAACAATTGTAAAATTGTAAAACATAATAACTAACATGTACATATATAAATACATAATGTGCATTCTGTAGCTCGAAAACTATTAAAGCCCTCGCTCAACCTTTTTCTTTCTAAACTGTACCAATGGTAACCTAAAGTTCTATACTCACGCAGCGATTAAACTAGCACCGCATAACGTGAGTAGGTCACAGGACATTTAAACTAGAAATACCCACTGTGACATTTTGAAAATATTTCACTGGTTATGCAGCGGAATCCTACATCGTCTACATATAACGAGACAATACCCTATACACATAGAGCGACTCACATAACTTGACAACCCGACTTTCTAGAGTTAGTAACTCACCCCCTAATACTTGCCTATGCATACGGGATATACCGGCAGGGTTTTAAACCATCACCACACTAAAATCTGATGGTACCAATGGCTTTTGAAACTAATTTAGAAATTTTAAAACTATTTCTTAAACCGAACATATAAATTCATATTTATAACTGTATACCAAAATCGTAAATCATACTTATGCATTAAAAGCACATAAAATATACAATTTCAATATAAAGAAACATATTAAATGAAAGATAAACCATAATAGATTTTCACTCACCAACCGCTCAAAATTCAATTCTTCTCCGGACTGCTTACTTCTTTTACCTCTCTCGGTTTTCTCTACCTACACACCATAAATGACATTTAAAACCTTAATAAATGCTCAAAATTACACATAAACTAGTAAGCGCTCTAATCGGCCTATAAAGTCCAAATTGATTCCACTTTTAGTTTTTCATTTACAAAATCATTCAATCTTGTTTAATTCACCATCCGATGCCATAAATATTGCTTAACAGCCTATAAATTTGGTTGGACATAATTGCCCTTCACCTTATCAAAATAGATTATTATGTCCCATTTTCTTCATTTTTTATTTTCCATCAACCATATATATCCAATTAGTGCAAAGAATCATTTATACACAACAATTTAATCAAAACACAACTCAAACCCTAAAATTTTCTAAGTGGCCAAAATTTACCCTACTTACCCAACACATCTCTTTTCTCAATTTCTTGTTCCAATGACATCCAATTCAAGCCAATTTAATTCTAATGCCCTAATAACATCCAATTGAAGTTTCTACTAGAAAATCACACCAAACCCTAATTCTTACCTTACTAATTCCTTTACTTTGACGACTCTTTTAAGCTCCACACTTGAATTTAACACAATCTAAATCAAGAATTCCCACAAAAACATCAATTGAAGCAATTTGAAAATTTACACGTCATCATTACTAAACAATGTTTTTCTTATCTCTTTTCCTTGGATTTTCACTAATGGAAGATTCAATTGATCTTAGAAACTTATGTATGGCTTTATTTTAACCTGCTCAAGCATGAAAACTCATGAAAAAGCATTGCGTTTTATTGTAGCCATACCCCCTTTATCATGGCCGAATTTCCCTCTTTTGCTCTTAACTTGTTTTGCTTTTAACTTAGTCAAAATTCTACACACTTCATCCTTCTATAGTACTCTTCTAAAAGTCCAATTTTTCCCTCAACTAACTTTAAAATTCTAAATTGCCATTAGTTCAAAATGGAAGTATTTAGTTGGTTCCTTTCTAACTATTTAGTTAGAATAGTCAAAGGAACTAACTAAACGTCCAACTTGGCAATCCATGAACTTGTCTCTGATTGGTCCACTTTCTAAGACATGGATTGTGTTTCTTAACAAATGCTTGTTCCATGCCTAACACTTTTATGGAAATTCATGTGTTAAATAAAAATTTTCTTTTCCAAGCCAATAGAGAAAATTTTTAAAAATATTCCATGACCGTCTGATGCTTCAACCGAGTGTGAAATTACTAATTTAGGTCTAATACCTCTCACGGGTGCCATAAAAAAATATTTCTAATAAGGTTGGAATCGGGTAATCCTACAGTGTCTTTATCGATTTATACCAAAATTTAGGTATATATACTACTAATAGGGATCGGATATTATAGTAGAAAGAAAAAAGTATAAAAACCATCTAGTCCTAGTGCTCTATGAGCCCTTATAGAAAACACTATCTTTTTATTTTCATTGTTATGAAAGGTAGCTTAGTAATAAACCCTGCAACTCACATTCTAATAATTTAAGACTGATTGTATCAACAAAAGAAGGGCTGCTAAGAAACCTTTTTATATCCCTTTGGAGTTTTCATGTCCTTGTTGGAATAGAACCCCTATTTTAACAACTTCATTTGAAATATTTTCTTGTCCTTCAGTAGGTCAGAAGCACATTCACGCAACTTTTCAAAAATAGCCAACTCCGAATAACTACTCCATGTATTTGAAATAATCTTATAACAAGAGTCTTTCTATAACCACAAAGGTTCAAAGAAAAACTAACCACGCCCATCTTCTTACCTTAACCGATAATCACTTAGGAAAAGAATAACATGTAAAGGTCAATGATTGGAGGAAAAGAATCCTTATGGGAATCTCTACCCTTTGAAAATAAGAGCCGCCAATCTACACAAATAATCGGCCTGTTAAGCCATTGAAATATTGCTTCCCTATTATCTATAGTTGCCTTAAAATCAAACATAAAAGATTAGATAGACAAGGAACCCCTAACCTTATCCTAGGCTGCCAATATTTCATTGAAATCTCCATTGCAAAAGAAAGGTAAGAGAACTGATTCTTCAACCATCTCAAGAGAGTCTAACTATGTATCTACTCATACCGAACTGAGTTGCCATAAAATCTCACAACTCACTAACAATTTTGAACATGATCACGACCAACACTTTAATATGAAATCGAGAATACCTTGTGACACTAACTTTCTACAATTCATCCCAGAACATAAACAAACCACCATTATACCTTGATCTCCTCACATGAAAAGAAAATTGATACCCCAAACTCTTCTAAATTCTTTCCGCTCTATGATGACACAATATATTCTTAAAACAAAGAAGACAAATTGAGGGAGCAATCCATAAGGAGTTCCTACAAACTACTTATTACTAAGAGTTCCCCAACCCCATTCATTTCAACTAAGAATACTCATTAAGATTAGCAACGGTGCCCCGCATCCTCTACTTGAGAAGTTGATGAAACCCCAACCAAGTTTTGTCATTTGATGGGACAAGGATGCTCATCCACAGAGACAAATTATCTATTAAAAACATATTCTTGCAATGTGCCTTAAAGACTAAGATAGTCATTAAGTTTAGTGCCTTTACACAAACTCTAAAAAGCCCTAAGAAAATTGAATAATTGATGTGAGTTAGAGACATAGATAAATTAAAAGTCTTTGCGCTGTCCAAAAGCAGCAAGGATTCAAACGCTATTGAATGAGAATAAATGTTCTCTTTAGAGGTCCTATTTATCAACGTCCCTACAAGAGCCATATCCCTATCGTCCTTGGAGGTAGAAGTCAATGCCAACATGGAATTTGGTTTGTTTTGAAATTGAATTTCAAGAGATTGTGTGAAACTAGAATTCATAAAAGGATATGAAATAGTGGATCTAGCAGAAGCCAATTTATCCTCCTCTACTCATTTTAAGTTGCCATTATCCTCAAAAATTGTGATCACCATCCACAGAAACCATAACACTACCCAAATCACTTAGGCGACCACTCATAATATATCCAACTACTACTAGAAAACATGTGTCTTTGCCATATCTAGCTTCATAGCTAAAAAATTATTGCTGAGTTTATTCTCTCTTTTCAGAGTATTGAGACATTAAAAACTAATGATGGCATTATTAATAATCAGACGGCCTGCAATAAAAGCACTTTGGTTCTCACTAACATCAAACTTTAAGACCAACTTATACCTATTTGTTAGTGTATTTGTTAAAGTGGAAGCACACAAATAAGCAATATCAACCAAGCAAATAGCAATTAAGAAAGAGAGAAAGGTAGAAGAAAAATACATAAAATTTATATGGTTCGGTAACTTGCATACATCCATGGCGGAGCAAGATCACTCTTTCTTATATTGAATCTCAAGACACTCACAAAGTATATCTTTTACAAGAAAGACTCATAAAAGAAACCCTCTCTCTTGCAATTAAGGAATTTTCTCTCACTAAGAATTACAAAGTATATTTGATCACAAATATCTCACTTCAATTTCACTAAGATATGTTTACAAGCCAATAGAGAGCCTTTATATAAACTTTAGGATGTCTTAGGTTTACCCTAAATGTATGGGAGTCATATTAGAGAGTCCTAAAGCAAGTGGTAGACGAAATAGGTAAGTATCAAAACGGGAAACTATTCTCGCACCCAGAACCGCAGCGCTCAGCGTCCATCGCCATTCTCGCTAGTACGCCCGCCTGTCGCAACGACGCTCAAGTTATGTTCCAGGCGCTGTGATACCCAGTACTTGGTCACCGCAACGCCCACGCCTGGGCACGACGCCTTTGTCTTTTGTCTCTTTTAGGATCCATCTTTGATCCTCACATACCTTACACACTTAGCTTGCTCTCCAAATCATATCCCGATAATTTTCAATCAATATTCTCACAAATTCCCTCCTTGATTCAAAATCATCCACAAAGTAACTTTATCTCTCATCTCTGCATCTTCAGTCACCCTTACAAAATAGTGACTACGACTAAGTCCTTATATAGGATGAACTTAACAAATGGCAGTGGCTTAGTCAACATGTCAGCGGAGTTTTTGGACGATACTATCTTTGTTAGACTAACTTCACCACTTTGGACAATCTTTCAAATGTAATGGAGCAGCACATTAATATGTTTCGACCTCTCGTGGAACAGTTGATGCTTGCTTAGATTTATAGCACTCTAGCTATCACAATATACACTAGTGTTCACATCTTCACTAGCCAATACCTCCGCGCATCATTTCAACCACACGACCTCCTTAATAGCTTCACAACAGTTATGTACTTCGCCTCTGTGGTAGATATTGCAACCACATGTTGTACTAATCTCCAACACACATTATAACCAAAGACTGTGAATACGTAACCCATCAACAATCTTCTCTTATCTAGATTACTTGCATAATCTGAGTCTACATACCCTCTTACCATTTCGTTGTTATCCTTATCCCTCTTATACATCAACCCGTGATTTGACGTCTCCTTAAGATATCTCAAAATCCACTTCACTGTAAGCTAGTAATCCTATCCCAGATTTGTCATGTATCTACTTACCATACTCACAGCCTGTGTTATATCTAGTCTTATGCAAACTATTGCATACATGATACTCTCCACAGCGCTCGCATATGGTACTTTACTCATCTACAGTTTCTCCTCTTCGAAGATTGGCGACTATGCTGCTGAAAGTCTGAAATACATGGCCAAAGGAGTAGAGACAGCCTTTGCGTTAGACATACCAAATTTCGCTAGAATTTTGAGTATATATCGATGTTGGGACAAGAAGATAGCATCTCTTCCTTCCCTCACAATATCCATGCCCAAAATTCTCTTCGCTACTCCTAAATCTTCATCTCAAGCTAGCCACTGAACAGCTTCTTGAGTTTCTGTATTTCTTCCGTATTCTTACATACGATAAAT
The DNA here is from genome assembly GCA_946807835.1 of Ailanthus altissimus. Classification (NCBI taxonomy): domain Eukaryota; kingdom Viridiplantae; phylum Streptophyta; class Magnoliopsida; order Sapindales; family Simaroubaceae; genus Ailanthus; species Ailanthus altissimus. Next base: position 6,567,600 of record OX327689.1, read on the forward strand.
ATATCATCAATGTATAAAAGCAAATACATCATCCCATAACTTAAGTTCTTGAAGTATACGTATCCGTTATACTTGCTCCTACTAAAGCCACAAGTTATCACAAACTCATCAAATCTCTTATACCATTGTCTAGGTGATTGTTTTAACCTATATAATGACTTATTTAGAAAACAAGCATGATATTCTTTTTCGGGCTTCTCAAACCTTTATAGCTGTGCCATGTATATCGTCTCTTCAAGCCCCCCATGCAGAAAAGTTGTCTTTACATCCATCTGCCCTATATGTAAATCAAAGTTTGCACACATGGCTAACAAAATCCTCACAGATGTGTGCTTAACGACTTGAGAGAATATCTCATAAAGTCAACTCTCTCTCTGAGTAAACCCTTGTGCAATTAACTTAGTTTTGAATCTTATAGTCTCTATCCTCAATATCCCCTCATTCACCTTATATACCCACTTGCACCTAACTAGTTTCTTTTGAGGTTTTTCTACCAACTTCCAGGTATCGTTCTTCCTATGAGAACAAATCTCTTCTTCCAGGGCCTGCTACCATTCTTTCTTGTTTTCATTCTTCATAGCTTTACCATATGTCCTAGGCTCATCATACTCTAGAGTGTAAGTAGAATTAAAAATATGAGCAACTAAATCTGCTTGTGCATATCTGACAAATAGGTTAATTGTTCTCCTTATCTTGTCTCTGGCTAGCTGGTACTTTTCAAGTTCTATCTTAAGAGTCCTAGTCTTTCTTTGGGTGGTCTTGGAGAAACTTGGTGGTGTTCTTGGTTCATCTTTAAGGATCTTCTTATTGAAGTGCTAATCTAGGAGCATATTACATCGACTCTTAGGTTCTACTTCAACTTTATTGACTCGGGTGCTGAGTCTTCCTTAAGCACAAGTTATTCTTTCTCATCTTCTTGGGTGGCTTTCAGCATAATCATCTCATCGAATGTCATGGCACAACTTATGATACTTCTTAATAGTGTCAAGTGTTTACACCACACCTTGTATCATTTTACTTATTCAAGATATCGTATGAATACCCCTTTGATAGCTCTAGGTTCCAACTTCCCCTCCTTAACATGTACAAAGGTAGGGCAGCCAAATATTCTGAAGTGGTCATATTTAGGAGGATTGCCAGATCATTTCTTTTCTGGAATCTTGAAGTCAATTGCTGATGAGGGACTTCTATTAATCAAATAAGCTGCAGTCACTACAACTTTTCCCAAAAATACTTTAGACATCTTTGCATATGTAAGCATGCATCTAACCATTTCAAGTAGAGTTCTATTCATCCTCTTAGCTACGCCATTTTACTGTGGTGTTGATCTTACCATTCTATGCCTTGCAATCCCATGCTTGGCACAAAATCCATTAAATCTCTATTGCAAAACTCGAGACCATTATCAGTTCTCAGCCAATTCACTCTTTTGTCAGTCTGATTCTCAACAATAGCCTTTCAAGTCTTGAACACATCAAATGGTTTATCCTTTCTCTTCAACACATAGACTCACAGCTTCCTTGAATAGTCATCAATTAAACTAAGAATTTCTGACACCACTACGACTAGCTGTCTGAGCTGGTCCCAGAAGATCCGAGTGTATATAGTCAAGAGTCCTCTTAGTCTTATACTCGTCAATACTAAACCTCACCCTATGTGCTTTCGTAAGCACATAATGCTCACAAAACTCTAAGGGTTGGAACTTATCCTCACCAAACGCCTTTTGACTAAATAACTCCTTCAAGTTTCTCTCGTCTAGGTGTACCAATCTAAGATGCCATAACTTGGTATACATACTTTCATTATCTATAGAGAATAATGCAAAACTACTCACAACTTCACCCTTGAGCACATAAACGCATTTGTACTTCTCTCCTCTCAATACCACTATGGAACCCTTTAATACTCTCAAAACCCCTCTATCGATCTTGATGGAACACCCATTCTAGTTTAAAATCCCCAGTGAGATCAAGCTCATCTTAAGGTTAAGAACATACCTAACATCTGTCAACTCTCTCACTCGCCCATTATGTAGCCTAAGTCTAACACTACCAATTTCTATCATCTGACATACAACATCATTACCCATTAATATCTTACCACCACTAATGAGCTAGAAATTTACAAATCAAGACTTGTGCGGGCATATGTGAAAAGTACAACTAGAAACAAAAACCCATTATTTAGTGTTCTTACCATCAGTAGCAACGAGTGTCTCTACGCTATCATAGCTATCATCATAGGTAAGTATGGTATCCACTTTCTTCTTGTCTTGCTCTCTTCTCAAGACATTCCTTTATATAGTGCCTCTCTTTCTTGCAGCAATAGTACTTCCTATAAGTCCTAGACTTTGATCTAGAACCCTTTTTCCTTCTATCTCTATATGAAGGCCTTCCTCTTATAGATTTCTTTCTGCATTACCCTTGATCTGCTTCCTTAATAACTTTGAGTTTAATGATGATTTCACATCACTCATCGTTAAACTCTCTCTAACATAGAATAGTGTATCAACAAAGCTCTCATAACTCTTAAGGAGTGACCTCAGCAGGATAATTGCTCTATCTCCATCTTCTATCTTGATGTTGATAAACTCAAGAACAAGGATGGTCTTATTGAAGGCGTCTATATAATCTTTCATCGGCATCCTATCTGACATGGATAGCTGATACAGTTTCTTCTGTATATACAATCTGTTAGCCAACGATTTTCGCATATAAAAAGAGTCAAGCTTCTAACATTGAAGTATATAAATGTAAGTATTATTTCTAACAGTTATGTTTATTTCTCTTTGTTTTTACATAGCCAAAATTAAATTCTCATGTTTGTGTTAAGGTTTTAGCATATTCAAACACGTGTTTGTATCAATAGATAATAGAAACCTTGAGTATGAGGTTGCAGGGTTAGATTTAGGATGACAAAATTACCCACAAATCCAATAAAACTTGCATTTGTTAGAAAGAACTTGGTAAGGCTCTGAGCAGATTTGAGATGGACTTAGCATACAAAGTTGAAATTCACAACGAGTTTAGGATAGGTACGAATTTAGTAAAATATCCTGCGAAGACTCATTAAAGTATTCGTGAACATTTATATATTTATAAATATATATATTATATAAAAAAATAAACAATGTTGCTTTAATTATAGCCCTAAATAAAAATTTGAAAGAGTAATTTTATCTCTTATTCAATTCATCAATTATTCTTATTATCTATTAAAAAAAAGACTAAACGATGTTGTTTTGGTCTTACGTCTTTATCATCTATGAATCTCTATTCTCACAAAGTATTAATTCACGCTTTTTAAATATTTTCTTAATTTTCAAACGATATATTTTAATTTCTTTTTAATTTTTATTTCATTGACATTACATTACTAAAATAAATAATATGAATTAAATTACCAAAATTTAGTACTCATGTTTGTATTACAGCTTTATCACATTCTAAAAAATCATAGATGGAAACAAAGACAAAGATACAGTGAGTCACTAAAAAAATCATGGATAATAACTAATTCCCTAATAGTTTCTCAAAAAATCATCACAGATATTGTTGTTTAAAAATTTCTCAAAATTAGCAATTTTCTTTTAATAAGGTTTGAAACAGATTCTGGAACGTTAAGGAGTTATAATTTTCTGAAATATTTTAGTAACAGTTTTTAAGCAATCAGTATTTTGAAGAAATTGGTGACAATTTTCACCTACAATCATCACCATTATAGACCCAATTTGATGACGGCTTTTAACAACTATCGCCAAATGGTGTTCTCTAAAATTTTGAAAATTTAAAGCTCACTCCTGTTGGACTTAGAAATTGGTTATGAAAGTTGAAGGGAGTTTAAAATTCTTAAAAGTTCAAATAACAATTTTAAAAGAAATCATCACTATTTAAGTTGCATTTAAGAGTTGGATTATACAACATTTAGAGCTTTACTTTTTAATAGTGATTGGTTGAAAAATACTAACAGTATTATGATTGATGAGCTCTAAGCTTTTTTAGTTTACCTCCAACAAATTGGACAAAAAATAATTCATTTATTTAAGTTTTTCAAGCTAAATAAATATTCTACATACACAAGCAAGTTAATTATAAATGGTTAATTTTTTGAAAACCTTATTGTTGAAATTAGTGATTCAAAATTATGTTTGTGTATGATTTTGAGTTGAAGACTGTTGAGGAGTAAACACAAGGCCATGTATACGTCAGAGATACATGAAGGGGTAGAAATAGAAAACCAAAAAAATGAGGGGCAAGAAGGTATAACACACAACTAAGTCTCACCAATGCCGCTGCAAGAGTTTTATCTTATTGTGGTGCCACATCTAGGTAGCACCAATGCCGCGGTGAGAGCTTTGTCACTCCATAGCACCTAGTTTCAAGAAATTTTTTTTTGGCCAAGAATGACTTTTTTGAGTGAGATTTTGACTCCTATACACATAAACTCTTATTCTAACTAGTTTTAGAGGTTCTTAGGTTGGTATTTACACTACATAAACTCTTGTAACTCTATTAAATTATTCAAGCATTAAGAAGTATTAGAGAGAAATGCCTAGAGAAAGTATAGAGAGCTAGAAAGCCTTGAGTACTAAGTTTATAAAAGAGTGTCATAAGAGAACTTGAGGTCTGAGTGATCAAGAAAGTATTAACAGATCCTTAAAAGCTCATCTCTTGATTGTATTTCTTGATTATCTAACACAACCTCAATGACCACCTATAGATAAGTTATAGATCTATCCGTCATTTGCAAGAAAATTATAGTAGGCTTTACCTCACTAAGAACTAACTTGTTAAAGATGGATATAGACATGAGATTTGTGCTTACTCCAAAGTCAAAGTAGACTCCCCAATAGTGCACTACACTCTAAAGTCAAAGACAGATATAGGCACGGGATGGTGAAAATACCCGGATCCTTCATCTTTTGCTACAAATTTCTTTGGATAATTGCACTACATTCCTCTGTTAGCCTCACTATTTCATATCCAACTTTTTCTTCTTCAACATCACTTCCTTTATGAACTTTATATAGTTTGACTTTTTCTCCAAGACATCCATAAAAGAAATGTTATTGTAAATCTTTTTAAAATTGTCAAGGACATTGGAGGTTTGATCATCTAACTTTTTTTTATAGAAGCGTTGAGGGTAAGGCAATGGTGAAGAAATGGTTGGAGGATTATTTTAGAAAGAAATGGAGTAATGGAGTAGGGCTTATGATTTATCCTAGATGGTTCAACAACAACTTCTTTCTTTTCACATTCAACCACCATTTTCTTCGAAGTTTTTACTTCTATACCACTCTCAAGGGTGATGATATTGTAATGCTCTCTTGAATTAGCCTCCTTGTTACTTGAGAACTTGCTAGAAGATTGATCTTTGATTGCATGGGTAAGTTGGCCAACTTACACCTCTATGAACTTCAATGTAGCATTCATGTGAGTTCAATGTGTCTTGATGTTACCAAGCCAAGCCTCATCTTTGTTAAACCTCTCCCTTGTCTCCATAATAAAAGTGCCTAAAAGGTCCTCCAAAGAAGGATTCTTCTTGACCACTTGATGATTAAATCCCGATGAAGGTTGCAAGGCATTTCTTGGATTGCCATAGGAGAAGTTCTTATGGTTTCTAAGCCAGGGATGATAATATGTAGGCAAGTTGTCAGTTCGATTTTGAAAGTTCTAGTTGTTGATATATTAGACTTGTTCTGAATCACTCTATTCATCAATGTATGACAAATTTGCAACCATCATTTAATCTTTGCTTATTGATGCCTCTTTATCATTTAGTGTAGAAATTTGATTTGCCAATGCCAAAACTTGAGCCAAAAATACTATAATTGAATCAACTTCATGCATTCCAATGGCCCTCCTCACAATGAACCTCTCATTAAGCCATTGGTAATTGTTGCATGCCATCTCCTCCAACAAAGTTTGAACTTTTTGTTGCGATTTTTGACAATAATATACCACCCACCGTCGCATCTACAATAGTTCTTGTTTGCCCATTTAGTCTATTGTAGAAGATTTTTCCTTGGAACCAATCTTGGTATCCATATTGGGGGCACCTCCGAATAAGGTCTTTAAACTGCTCCCAAGCTTCATAGAAAGGCTCAAAATTCAATTGCCTAAATTATGCTATCTCTCCATGAAGTAGTAAAGTCTTAGATGGTGGAAAGAACTTGGTAAGGAACCGTTGAGCAAGCTCTTCCCATGTTGTGATACTTTCCGATTACAATGATTGAATCCATCCCCTTACCTTATCCCTAAGAGAGAATAGGAACAAGCATAGGAGAATGGCATTCTCTGTGACTCCATTTAACTTGATAGTATCACACACCTCTAAGAACATTGTAAAGTGAACATTCGGGCCTTCGCTTGGCAATCCCCCATATTGATTTTGTTGAACCATGTTAATGAGTGCCGGCTTCAATTCAAAATTGTTAGCTTCAACTGCTGGGTGTTGAATCCCTGAATAGTTCACATTAATACAGGCCAAATATAGTCCTTCAATGCCCGTAGTTATTGGTTGTTGTTGACTCCGTCGACCATAACTTGAGCTTGATATCTTCTTTCTCTCCTAAGCCTCTGAAAAGTATGCTCAACTTTCAAATCAAAGGGTAAAATATCCAACCTACGAGCTCTTCTCATACAACTTTAAACAACCCAAATAAAATCACAAATCAAAAAGAACAAAGAAAAATAAAATGCCTAAATTAAAGTCAAGTTATGTATCTACAGTATTAGCACTAATTCAAAATTCACAATCCCCGATAACAACGCCAAAATCATATTCGCAAAATTATACACACGCGAATTGTAACCACAAGTGCATGGTCGTGATCAAGTAATAAAGTGATGAGTGAGTATCATTCCCACGAGGATTGGTGGCCTAAATTAATGCTAATTACCACAGTATTATCAACCTAACTTTATCTAGGCTATTCTAAATGATAAGTTGAATCATAGAATTAAAAATGCTTTAAACTAAGTAAATCGATAAATCTAAGGAATGAGAGTTATATGGCAATGGGATTCTAAGGACTTGATTTTTCACTGTTGTTTCTATGCTCTTTATAATTAGTGATTAACAACTAATCTAATGCATTCATTAATCAATGGCTTAAAACTAATATCATTCCCTTTTTCGAGTGTTGAATGAGACTCTATACATATACAATTAAGTTTATATCCCTATCTAACTCATTATACATATATCTATTAAGCAACCCTTAAATGATTACCCTAAGTCTAATAGTCTCCCAACTCACTAAACTTAAGGTTATGCCTTTTAAAACCAACACATGGATTAAACTCTCCCAAGTACATAACCCAAGCATTTAAAACATCTCATCTATTTGTCAAAGTAATTGGAAGCATGAAGCACATAAAAAGCATAAGTAAATAAACATTAAATAGTCATTAATTACAAAATAACATCAATACATAAAATTTAATAAAGTTCCACCAAGCCCTAGAGCATATAATCTAGCTATCTATAATAAAATATTCAATTACATCCATTCAAATGTTTATAAAAGTACTCATGTTTAAATCAACACAAAACATAATTACAAACTAGAAATAAATGTAAATGAAGTAGAGAGAGAAGAACGAACTAGTTGGAGAAGTCTTTGAAGCCTTCAATCTTCAATAATCTCCCTCAATCCATGCTTCAATGGTGTTTCTCTCACTAAAAACCTAAGTTTCTATCTTTATTTTGTGCTCTCCTTTTGATAATGTGGGAAATAGCTAAAAAATAGTATTTATAGACTTCAAATTATGGCAAAAATATGGCTAATAAAATAAGTGGTGACGTCTGAGCACCACTTTTTAGTGCTTGGGTGCTAAGCATTCTACTCGAATTGGCACCTGAGAGTCCAATCCTGGGTAGAGCAAACTAGCAGCTCGGCACTGTAGGAGTTACTGTAGCACATCTACTATTCAATAGCATTATTTATTGCATTGTAGCATTTTTTATTTTTCATTTTTTATTTTTATTTTTTTTTTGCTTGTTTTCTTTGAATTTTCATTCCAAATGGTTCCATTAACTTGAAACCTAAAAATGAAATTAATACACATAAAAAGTCATATATTCTTATTTAAATTAAGCAATTATCAAATTTAGAAGAGATATATTATAATGTATACAATGCGCTTATCAAACAACTTCTTGGAGTGAAATTTGGACTCTTGTACACATAAACTTTTATTCCAACTAGTTTTAGAGTTTCTAAAGTCGGTATTTACACTACATAAACCCTTATAACTCCATTAAATTATTCAAGCATTAAGAAGCATTTGAGAGAAATGCCCAAAGAAATATTTTTAGAGAGCTAGAAAACTTTGAGTGATAAGTGTATAAAAGAGTGCCATAAGAATACTTGAGGTCTGAGTGATCAAGAAAGTACTAATAAATTCTTGAAAGCTCATGTCGTAATTGTATTCGTTGATTATCTCTTGTGAGAGATCTTTGTGATCTTTGTGATCTATGTTCTTTAGTGAATAAAAAAGGTTAGGATCTGTAATCCACCATGGACGTAGGTATTTGTTGCCAAATCACATAACTTTCTTGTGTGATTATTTGTCTCTTTATTGTAATTTTTCTTATTCTTACTTTACTTAAAGGTGAAGTCTTCCCCACGCGCTTGGAAGATTTTTTAAAGTGCACCTTAAAAACCTCTAACAAGTGGTATCAGAGCTAAAATTGGAAATATTACCTTTGTGGTGTATCAAGAATATAAGTTGTTCATCCATGGTAACAAGTAGGAGGTTAAAAAGTTTAATTGGTAGAATGATTTCAATTTATAAAAGATGAAGATTATAGCTCTACTAGTGAGTTAAGAGTTAAATTCAACTCTTAAATAGACTCAAGCAACAACCAATGAAAATAATAGACCTGCGATATCTGGATCCAAGAAAGATAAAACAACCATTCAGAAGATTGCCCACAATTTTGTCATTGAGTGACAAAGTTCTGAAGGAGGTGGTTACAGAGAAAATAGAGATTAGTTTATAGAAGAAGCTTGACGCCTTCTATATGATGAAGTCTTTAGTGAATCGTTTGCATGTCAAGAAAAAGTTGTACCAATTGTCTATCATTGAAGAAACTTCAATTAAAAATCATATTGACACCTTCAATAAGATAATCAAAGATCTTGAGACAACAGACATCAAAATGGAAGATGAATATAAGGCAATTATCTTGTTGTGATCTTTTTCTCAAAGTTATGAGCACTTCATAGACACACTCATATATAGAGAGAGACTTTAATGATAAGTGATTTTAAAGTCTGGTTGAACTCAAAAAAATTAGAGAAAATATATTAGTCTGGTAATGCAATATGGTTGGTTACAAAAGAAAAAGATAGAAAAAATGATCAATTAAAAGAAAGATCTAAGAAGTGATATATTTACAAGAAAGAATGGCACTTGATAAGGGGGTTTTAAGAAGAAAAAGAAGAGGGATGAAAATGCTACAATAGTCTATAAAGAGGACTGTTAGGTTGCAGAGTCCTTAATAGCCTCAGATGGAAAGTATATTGAAGAATGGATACTAGATTCTAGCTGCAATTCTCATATGTGCCATAATAGGTCTTTGTTCACCAATTTCCAATCTATTATGGGTAAAGTACTCTAGGTAATGATATGGTTAGTTAAGTTATAGGGTTATTGATATAAGGATGAGGATATATAATAAAAAGATTAGGGATTTGCTGAATGTAAGACAAGTTCCTAGAATTAAGAGGAACTTGATATCCCTAGAAATACTAGATAAAAAGGGATATTCCTTCAAAGTGGAAGAAGAAATTCTGAAAGTATTGAAAAGATCCATGATGATGATAAAGAGTGAGAAGCACAAAGGGCTATATATGCTTGATGAAAATACTGATGGTGACTCAACATAGATTTTTGAGGGAATGCATATCACAAGGCAACATAGGAGAATTACTCATCATGGTAATAAAGGTAAAAAGAGAATGTGTAGAAAGGGTGAAGCTAGCAAGAATAAGTTTTAGCTATCAATGGATTGTGGCGATTATGTCAAAAGGGACATAAAAGATCATAATACAAAGGCTACCTTAAGCACGAAGCATTTGTACATTTGGAGACTGAAATCGCGAGCTTAAGAATAGTTAAGTCTAAACAAAGACTTAACTAAAGTTAGAGTTAATTGATAGAGTGCCAATGTGGATAAATCTTAGGAAGTTTCTTGAAGAGGTATTTTGAATCAATGAATAGTTTGTTGGAATTGGTGATTCAAAATTATGTTTATACGTGATTTTAAGTAAAAGACTGATAAAGAGTTAACACAAGGTCGAGTAAGCATCGGACGTACGACAAAGAGAAGTAACGGAGAACTGGAAGTAAGAAGGGGCGAGAAGGCACTACGCACAACTAAGTGCACCATCATCAAAGCAAGAACTTTGTCTCGCTGCTGTGTCATATTTGGGTAGCACTAGCACCATGGCATGAGCCTCATTGCAGTGCTCAGTTTTAGAAAAATCTATTTTTGGCCAGAAATGACTTCTTTGAGTGAAATTTAGACTCTTACACACAGACTCTTATACCAACTAGTTTTATGATTTCTAAGATTGATATTAACACTATATAAACTCTTATAACCCCCATTAGATTATCCAATTATTAAAAAATATTAAAGAGAAACTCCAAGAGAGAGAATAAAAAGCTAAAACGTCTTAAGTGTTGAGTTTACAAGAGAGTCTCATAAAAATACTTGAGATCTGAGTGATAAAGAAAGCATTGATAGATTCTTAAAAGTTTATCTATTGATTGTATTTCTTGATTATTTATTATGAAAGATCTTTGTGATTTGTATTATTTGTGAATTGAATAAAAATTGTTAAGATCTCATGATTCATTGTGATGTAGGTATTTATTACTGAATTATGTAACTTTCTTCTGTTATTATTTTATCTCTTTATTATTTTTTTTTTAATTTTATTTTTAAGTAAAATTATTTTGCCCGTGTGAAGATGATATTATTGTAAATGATATAATAATAAATATTAATATTAAAATCGATACATTGACCATTAGAAATTCCCACAGAAAGATGGAGCTAACGCGTGGAGTCACAAAACACGAGGAAAATTGAACTAATCTACGCATATATCTCACAATTTGTAACGCCAAATTATTCCGAGAACTGAAAATTTCTAATGTTTCTAAAATTCAAAATTCTTTCGCATATCACAATTGCTTTAAATATTCTCGTATTGATTATTCAAAATCAAGAATCTTGTTGAGAATTTATTTAGCTTTCGCAAAAGAGAAGATAGGAATAAACCCTGTTGCCTTTATAATCTCATTAACATAGACGCACATCAAATGATTATTTCACCATCGAATATTTATATATTAAGAATTTGATTTATTCAATTATCAAATATTCTTTATCGAAAATATCAGTTACTCTTCTAAGTTTATTTTTTAGGGAAAGATATAACTTTTTAAAAATATTGTTATTATTTACTGAGTAAAAAATTATTAATAATTTTTTAAGAGAAATTACTACCGATAATAATGTAACCGAATATTTTTTAAAAACTTAAGAAACAAGTGATAATTACACTAAAATTGAATATGATAATTAGCAATTTTCTTTAATTTTGCAATTGGTGTTTTCATTGTTAAAAAAATAGAAACAAATGCAAGTGGATAAAATAAGTTGCAATAACAAAAAAATCAGTAGTACCACTAGCTGAAGTCATACCTTGTATGTCGGCTGACATTGTCTCAAAAAATGCAAATTCATCTGGCTTGAATCTTAGTCTTTTTCATACCAAATGAAGCATAATACACGCATTAGTTTTTGGAAAAGGTATCATAGCCAACTTTAGGCATGCTTTTACAAAAATTCTAAAGTTCCTCTTTCAAGTTTTTTTTCATAATATTTCTTTGAGTATAGGGTTCCTATATTCTCAGTGCACTATGCATCAGCCTCCACAACAATTGAGACAACTATAGACAACTGTTTCTTATTGACACAACTGTTTTCTCTTGCTATTTTTCTTTTTTGTTGTCAGAAATTTTCTTTGTGTTGCTCTCTTGCTATTTAGTTGCTGAAATTTGCAATTTATACCACTCTTTTTCTATTTAATTGTTGTAGTAATTTTTTTCATCATTTTATAATTTTAACCCTCCAAAGCCCCATAAAGAATTTTAAAACTCAGTAATTTTATATGATTCTAACTCCTAAAAATAAGTATTTTTATAATTTAATCTCCTCAATATTTCAAATTTAACTCTAAGACCCTTATATAATTAAATTCTAAACCCATATTATTTTTTTTTGTTTTGATATTTTAACCTCCCATCCCTTTCAGGTTCCACCCCCTAAACATATCCTTTCTCGATCTAATTATTTTAATAAGATTATCAAAAATAATGAGAAGGTTTTAATTTTTTTTTCCTTCCAATTTTTATTCACCATAAAAGAGAAATTATTAAATTTCTAATATAACTATTACCCTTTAATTTTGTGAAAATATTGATTAAAAATCATCGGAATATAATTTGGAGATCAAGCCAAGTGCGTAAGGTGCGCATGGATCGAAGACGAACGCGAAAAGAGGTGAAAACGAAGAAGAGCGCACCAGGCACCAATGTCGCGTCAACCAGGCATGAGCGCCGCGGCGCCCAGAACAGAACTTGAGTGCCACAGCGACCACAACAGAACTTGAGTGCCGCAGCGCCAGGAGGCTAGCACTGCAGCACTCAGCAGAAGCGCGCCAGCGCTGCAACGATGAGATCCCAGCGCCGCAGCGCTGGTGACGGAAACAGTATCCTGAAATAAGAAAACTTCCTTATTTCGTCTCCCACTTGCTCCAAAACTCCCTAATACGACTCCCACACGTATAAGGTAAACCTAAGACGTCCTAAAGCCTATATAAAGGTTATCAATTGGCTTGTAAACAAAATCTTAACAATCTTTGTGATAAACAAGAAATTTTTGTGATTCTTTATGAGAGAAAATCCCTAGAGTGTAAGAGAGAATTTTCTTTGTGATCTTTCTTGTAAAAGGCATACTTTGTGAGTGCCTTGAAATTCATAATAAGAGAAGAGTATGATCTTGATATGTCGTAAACATAAGTAAATTACCGAACTACGTAATTCTTTATGTATTTTATTTCTACCCTTTTCTTTATTTATTTCTTAATAACTTGTTCTGCATTATTATGTTATTTGAATGAATTGTTTTACTTGTTTACGTACTTCCGCTTCAACAAATTTATATATTTAAATTATAGGTATTTTTCTACGCTTACAAATTCAATTGATTTTATTAAAAGAAAAATACAAATTTCAATTGAAAAAATAAATACCATATAAGTATATTTTCTTTCTTGAGATGGGTTTTATTCTTCGGTCATCCATCTCGCACTGATTTATGAATAAATTAGATTTAGTCACTGGAATATTTTAGATTCCACTACTTCTCCAAACACCTCTCTCTGATTTTGTCTCCAAAATTCTCTTCTTTTCTCATTAAATAAACAAAAATTTAAACATCGGAGCCCCTTTTTGCCAGTATCCATATTTTCCTTGCAAATTGAACGAGAATCTCGAAAATTAGAAGGATTCGAAAGGAATTTTGTGTGTATGGGAAAGTTTGCCGCCAGCAGTCTCCTACCAAATGGGGAAATAGCATTTGTCTTATTCTCGTCCACTTGGGTATCACAAAATGCTTTTTGTTGTAATAGTTCCAATATTATTTACATGTCGAATGCAAATTTATTGGTGACTAAAATATCACTTTATACCATCCCAAAACATAAAAATTTATCAACCACTCTATTAGCTAAGTGATTAAAATAAAAATCTTTTAATTAAAAATAATAATTTTAGTATTCAAATTTGAGGGTTAGGACGGCCCCGGCAAAATTTTAATATTGAATTTTGAGTCCAAGCAATTCAAAATGTCACTCGGCTGGACTTGGCCTATTGCTAAATTTTGTGATTGATGCTAGCACTCCCAATATTAAGGTGTTGAGCTCGAGTAATTCCTGTCATATAAAAGATAGATTTACTTTGGAAGTGTTAGGTGTGATCCCTCTACTATTGTACCCTTTGAAAAATAAAAAAGAAAAATGTCAGTTACAATATCTTAACCAGTTTGTATATTCTTAATAATGTTTGATCAATATCAACAAACTTTAAATTACAATTACACATTTGGAAGAGGGGGAAGTAAATAATAAAAAAACCAAAACTTATATATTATCAGACTGAAAATAGTGGTACAGATCAGACTGAAAAAGAACCCGAAATCTATATTCTTTCCTTGAGAAAATTCCTGCAAATCTTTTCCCAGCACTTCCTATCAGGTTCATCTATCTCCAATCCCAACTTGGCATTTTCAGCAAATTCTTTCTGCAATCATCAGAAAAAATATATAAATACGATATTTCAGAACGAAAATTAGAAAATGATCTGAGAACTAAAATGTAGAAGATCTGCTTAATCACTAACATCTATGGAATTGTTATTTAGCAAGCGATCAATGAGATTGAAAAGAATGTCTTTCGAGTACTCAGGATGGCCTTGAATTCCAAGAATGTGAGCTCCAATGCTGAACATCTCTACTCCTGTTTTATCTGAAAATGCGATCACTTCAGCACCTAAAGGAACTTCCCAAACTTCATCTTGATGACACTCAATTATCGAAAGAAATGGTGGAATTTCACCCAAATCCTCCAGGAAGCTGCATGGTTTCCAATCCTTCACAATTCTCACCCTCCTTAACCCAACATCCCATCCTGTATAAGCTTTCCCAACTTTTCCGCCCAATGCTCTGCACAAAACCTTTGAACAAACACCATGGAATTAAAAAAAAAAGTGAGCATAAGTTCCATTCCTTTTTCTGCTTGAAATTCTATCCCTAAGTGGGATTTAGACCCCAAATTTCTTGTTTCGTCCTAACTCAACTAATCCTATATTGAAATTCCATTCCTTGTTATCAAATAATAATTTGAAGGTTTCGCAGGAGGAGAAAAGGTAATACCTGGTGACCAAAGCAAATTCCAAGAATTTTTTTCTCCATGGCATCTAAAGTCTGCAACAAGAAGCAAAGCTTGAGAATCCAATAGTCATTGCCATAGGCATCATAAGGGCTGCCACTCACTACAAATCCGTCATATTTGTGAAGCTCGTTCATGTCAGGGAACTCTCCTTCGACAACTCTGAACAGATCCCATCTTTCTCCTTCTTCACCAAAAGCTGAAACAAAAACATTGAAGTATCCTCCATAAACTTTCTTCACATAATCTGAGTCTCTTGCTGCTAGCAGAAGAGCATATCTTTTCTCTTCCACAACATTCATGTTATCCATCAAGAAATCAAAGTTCGAGGGAGATTTAGAGAGACTATGGCAATGAGAAGCAAGTGGTTTCTCGTCTGGGAGAACACGAAACGAGTGAACTTTTTGGGTATGGAAAGATGAAGAACGCATGGCTGCCTATATATAGAGAGAGCCCACCATTTGGGTTGCCCACTGGAGGTGACATATTACTTGGAATTTCCATGTGCTGAGTCATTTAGGATTATAAAATAACAAAGCTTACAATTATGATATCTTTGTAATCTAGTGCGATGAAAAGGAAATATTAATTGAAAATTTGAACTGTATATAATTATTACTGTTTCATACACGGTAATACTTTTGCTGTGTCTCTTTCTTTTCAGATAGGAAAAATTCAATTGCAATTGGTGGTTTTTGTATATTCAATATACTCACGTGCTTGGATCAATAGAAAATTAGAAATTTAGAGCATGAGATGTGCCACGTTTCAAATATTTTTCAAATATTTCATCAAAATATTTAGTGTATACATGACCTTTTGAAAGTTATTAGGGTCATTAAAGTATTATATGAATCACATTAAATCTTTCAAATAATATGATTCGTATAATACTCCAATAGTTCAAGTAATTTTTAAGAGGTTTTGGTACACATTAAATATTTAATTAAATATTTAAAAATATTTAAAACGTAACAAATTACAGGACTAGATCTTTAAAGAGAGTGTTTTTTTTATTATGTAAAGAACAGCTAAGTTTATTATATTTTTTTGTAGAATTAAATTTGAACTAATCTCGACAGGGAAATTAATTAAATTTCAACATATGTATAAAATGAGATGGGGTATATCCAAAGTACTTTAAAGTGGGTATAAATATGTTTATCTATATATATTTTGTCATATTTTTTTATTGAAGAAGTATTACAACATTTTTTTTTAAAAATACATAGAAATGTCTTTTACAAAAAGAATGTTTGACATTTTAATGTAATTGTGAGAAGTCATTTCACCATACATTTTACATATACGTGATAGTCCCAATTTTTTTATTATATTTTTTTTAAATACCATAAATTTTAAATATACGATGTAGTCCCTACTTTATCTTCATTGCATATTTTCAATATTTTGCTAAACATTTATTCGGTCCCGCGACTACCTTCTCAGTAATCGAATCTTTTTGTCTTTTTTATTTATGGAAGACACGAATTTAATGCTAATTTCAGTGATTCTGTCCTATACGATATTCTTCTTTCAATGAAATTGGTAGAATTATTAACGTGTACTCTTCAATTTTAATGCACGTGAAGTAATTGTGAATAAGAATAAAATTATTATAAAAATAAAATAATTACACAATTAAATTATTAAAAATATGTTATTTTATTAAGATGCATATATGTATTATATATTTATTATAATAAAATTTATGCATCTCATAAATAAATTATGTACAGTAAAAATTAAAAATTTAACTTTTTAATGTAATAAATATATTTAATTAAATTTCATTACATTAATAAAATAAAGATTAAAAATTCATT
Source organism: Ailanthus altissimus (assembly GCA_946807835.1). Taxonomy (NCBI): domain Eukaryota; kingdom Viridiplantae; phylum Streptophyta; class Magnoliopsida; order Sapindales; family Simaroubaceae; genus Ailanthus; species Ailanthus altissimus. The sequence continues at coordinate 6,584,460 of OX327689.1, forward strand.
TTATCAAACCTTTAAAATTAGGATTCAAAATTTGAGTTCAACTTAAACTATACTTATGAATAATTTTAAAATTCAGCGTAATGGGTTTGGACCTCTAAAATAATAGACTTAATTTTAATAAATTTGTATTTAATATTTAAATACAAATTTGATTAATACTTTACCAATTTATTGATAATCAAGCACTTAAACTATTTGACTTATTTTTTTTAAATAATAAAATTATTTTATTTTGTTCCAACTCTTGAACAAAATAACAAGTCCTTTCATGCTCCAATGGTGGCCGGTGATCTTAATGAAAGGGCAAAGAGATTATGAATAGTTCCAACTCTTTGAAAAACAAATAAAATAAATTTTTGCTCTCAACTCTCTTTGTTCTTTACCGTGCCCATCTCCTTTACAAAATGAAAGATATTTCCATTTTTTACGCTAAATTTTCCGTTCCATTTTGCCAAGTCAATATCCGGTCCCTACTAGCCTTACATGACCATGCTTTGTCCATTACTCATGTTCCCCATTTATTTATTCAAATTAACAATAAATAAAAACACGTGCAATTGATTAAAAAACTATTATTTGACTTTAAGCTTATAAAATAAAATAAAACTAATTTTTGTTTATTTTATTAGATATTATTTATTATATAATTTTGTAATTACAAAGTTAAACAATGATTGTGTCATTTATCATCATTTTATTGATCAATAATTATTGTTAATTAATTGTGGTACTTAACATTTACGTCTGAATAAATACACATTTCGAGAGATTCTAAAACAAATATATGATTTACTAAAATCTTCTGGATTGAACTATTCAATTAACCACATTACCTTAATGCACAAGAATACATTTCATATTGTAAGACTTCACAGGTCCATACTTGTTTTATCAAATGAAACTCTTTTATGAGTCCGTGAACGATACTCCACACACACGTCATGAATATTACAAATCAATGCGCTAGACTATACAAGTTGAGGTCTCTGTGAGAGCAGAGATATAGATCTTTATCATCAAATCTCTATTTAGTCATCCGTGAACTTATCTCCAGATTCGTATCTAAATAATATATACAAATATTTTTGCAATATTATTTAACCACGTGAAAAACTCTTTTCTCGGGCTTACTGCTTATAGTCGTAAAACTTTCTGAGATATAATCTTAGAGCATCCGAATATATAACTCACAATATGAGTTTACGGATCCCATATCTATACACACCGAACTTTATGAGCATCGAACCATACCCAACAACAAGTAATGGTCAGACCATAAAAGGTCTCTAACATTCGTGGAATCAAAGTATGGTGGATTACTCAAAAGCCTACTATGGCGCTCAGATCAAAGGATCACGAATACTACTCAACTTAAGAGAACCTACTATTAATGGCTTCATGAGATGTCTATTGAAGATCCTCGTAAGTTTATTTAGTATTAGTCCTCACTAAATACATGTATACCGCTATGAACTTTCATTAAGCTCCAGTCTATTAAGACTAACCATCTGAACCATGCAAATATGAACATACACTAATCTATATAAAAAGATTTCACCGATAGACCCACATCAATAAAATAGATCAGGAATATAGTGTTTCATAACAGACTGCATAATGATATTTTCTAGCACTATTTGTAACTCTTTGCAAATATATCTTTATTAATATCTTCTCAGGTCTTTGTTCTATTTCAGACAAGGCTCGAACTCTTTAGACTTCACTGATTTTTATAACCTGTTAACTTTTAGCATTTATAACTCTCAGTATTGCTAACTTTTAGAACTGATCTAAACTCATTTAGACCAAATTTGAACTCTTTTTAGATCATACAATATCTGAAACATTACAAACAACTTACCACTTAATAAATATAATTAGTCATTTAATGAAATATATATTTCAAATATTAAAATAAAATATTCATACAAAATGGGAGACACGTAAGTATAAATCTCAACAATTATGTGATTCACAACAAATGCCTATGCCTACAATGGATCACGGGGTCTTAACTTCTTTTATACACAAAAAAACTCCCACAAGAGATTACAAAAAATAACCAATAGCTGAAAATCTCTTTCTCAATGGATCTATCATCACTCTTTTGTGCACTCAGCACTCAAGTAATCTCTTATACACTCAGCACTCTAATGCCTACCTAACTCTTTATTCTCTCTTATGTTTACATATTTGATGCTTAACTATTCTAAATGGTTGCAAATGACTATATAGTGTTAATATCAACCTTAGAAACTCTAAAACTACAAAATAAAATTCTATACATATAAGAGTCTAAATCTCACTCAAAGAAATTATTTCTAATCAAAATCAGACTTTTCCAAAACTGGGATCCAACGAGCAACAAGACTCTCACTACAGCGCTGGTGGTATCCAAATATGGAGTCTCAATGAGACAAATCTCTCACCACAGCTTTAGTGTGAATAATGGCACCGTAGCGCCAAGACCAGGGCAAGTCTTCCACCATGTCTTTTCACTTGTTCTTCCTTCTAACTTTCTATTTTGCTCTATTTCTTGTTTATTCGATGCATACTTGTTCTTGTGTTGACTCTTCAATAATTTTTACACTCAAAATTATGATCACAAATTCCAAGAACCTCTCCTTGATTCAAAATCTCTTCAAGAAACTTTTCAGAATCTATCTCTTCCTCAACAAACGGTCAATTACTCTAACACTAATTGAGTTAATTTTATGCCCAAACTTAACTCCACTAAGGCTCGTGACTTTAATTTCTAAAGATTCTGAATGTATCTCTTCTCGGGCAGCTTTTGTATTGTGATCTTCAGTGTCACCTTGATCTTATTCCTACCAGCAGACCCCTTAACTATATATTCACTTTCGACCCCTGTCACACTAGTGAGATAATCTTCTGTTGGGTGTTGTATTATAAAGTGTGTGATAATCCGAATGTATACGTAATTTCAAAAATTACCATATGCGCAGCGAAAGCATATAACAAAATACACCCATTTTAACAAATTTAACATATATCATATATATGCACAAGTATAACAATTATACAAAATATATATGATGAATAATATTGTACTAAAAATATAATGTAAAATACTCACCTAATGAAGGTAGCTTTACAAATTCTTCAAGTTCTTCAATAATCTATGTGAAGAGCTCACCTTGAAGTATATGTTGAACAATTCTAATCCATAACTTTTGGTGGGATTAAGGAGCTAGAATGGTAGCTTAGTATTTAGAATTTTCAGCACTTGTATTCAAACTCTTTTGAATACAATTTTTGTTTCTTAAATGGAGATGGTAAATATTTTCTATACAACTCTTGTATTAATTAAAAATCTTTAACATACAACTCTTGTATATTAATCTTAGAAACAATTTCTATATGATAATTATTTTGAACAACTCTTTGCAAAAAAATTATCTTTTTCTCCATTTACATATCATTTAGTTTTGGCCATCCATTAAAGAAGGAGATGAAGAGAAGTTTGTTTATTTTTTCAACACTTAAAAGAACAAAAACCAAAACTCTCTCTTACCTCTCTTCCTTGCCATTGCCAAATTCTTCTCCCAAAATTGAATGAATGAATTCAATTGTTTTGCCAAAATTCATTTTATTTATTCAACACTTTGATTAAACAAAAATAAACAAAATGAAGTGCTCCACCAATTTTATTGTTGGTCTCCCATTTAGAATTAATTAAACCAAGCACTAGAATAATGGCCACCAAAATTAATCTTTACCTAACAATTATAATTACTTTAATTATAATGGGTAATTAAATGGCCAACATTTAGGCTCCTCATTGTATTAAAATACAATGCCATGATCTATATATATTATAATATTATCTAATAATATAATAATAATATATGATTTAATTATTCAAAACAATTTTGAATAATTACTTTTTACCTTACTAATTTTTACTACCATAGTTAAATGGTAAAAAGGTAAAATCAAATCATTGAACAAATTTTGTCATTTGTCAATATTCTATTAATTAATAACCCTTGTTAATTAATTAAGTGATGTACTTAATAATTAAGTCTTGACAAATGTATAATCCGAGGGATCCTTAAACAATCGTTCTCTTTTGCTGAAATTTATTGGATCGAACTATTTAATCTAATCCGTTACCCCAGTGCAAAACGAGTATACTTCATATTGTGAGACTCTCTAGGTCCACACCTAATTTGTCATATAGAGCTCCTCCATACGTCCGTGAACAATGTCCCACACACACGTTACGGATATTATAAATTAGTATGTTAGACCATACAAGTTGAGGTTATTACATATTCGTATAATCCTTCCATCATTTATATCCTTGAAGAGCAGAGATATAGATCATCACCGTCAAATCTCTATTTGCTCAACCACGAACTTATCTCCAGATTTATATTTCATAAAACAATATCCACAAACACTTTTGTGATATTGTTTATTCCTCCGGAATATCTTTTCCGAGGTTTATGCTTGCAGCCACAAGACTTTCTAAAATACAATCTCAGAGCATTAGGATATACAACCCACTCATATGAGCTGATGGATCCCATATCTATGCACACCGAACTCCATGAGCATCGGACCATACCCAGCGACACCCAGCGGTCAGACCATGAAAGGTTTCTGACATGTGTGGAACCAAAGCATGGTGGATCACTCACAAGCCCACCGTGGCGCTCAGGTCAAAGGACCACAAATACTACTCAACTCGGAAGACCTTCCATTGACAGCTTTATGAGATGTCTATTGGATGTCTTCGTGAGTCTGTTCAATATCCAGTCCTTACTGAATACCTGCATCTCTATATGAGCTTCCTACTAAGCTCATGGTTTGCTAAGACTAACCATCTAGACCATCCAGATATAGACATACACTAATCTATATTAATAGGTTTCACCGATAGACCCGCATCGATGAAATTAGATCAGGAACATTATGTTTGAGAACATACTTGCATAATGACATTTCTTAGCACCATCTGCAACTTATTGCAGCTATATCATTACTAATATATTCTCAGATCATTGTCCCATTTCAGACAAGGCTCTAACTCATTAGATTTTGCTAACTCTTAGTACCACTAACTCTTAGTGTTTATAACTATTAGCGTTGCTAACTCTTAACCCTGGTCTAAACTCTTTTAGACCAAATCTGAACTCCTTCAGATCATACAATGTCTAAAACGTTACAAGCATCTTACCATTTAATAAAAATAATATTAACGATTTTATTAGAAATAATAATTGTATAAATACAATCACTATGTATTTATACATTATGGGATGGCACGTAAGCACAAATCCCAACATCTTCAATGCTGCCTATTGGTATGGCTAAATGTAGATTCTAACCACAAGCCAGTCAAACAGAAGATGAAACCTTTCAACTAAGAAAGGTACGAGGCCATAAAGGCAAAGGTAGACAAGCTACTTAGTCTCGATTTTATCTAAGAAGCTCACTACTCGAAGAGGGTCTCTAACATGGTACTAATGAAAAAAGCATATATATGTGGATTTCACTAACCTTGATAAAAACATGCCCTAAAGATAATTTTCTCTTCCTTTAAATTGATTAACTAGGTGATACATCCTCGAGACATAAGCTCCTAAGCTTCATAGATGCATTCTCAGGCTACAACCAGATCAAGATATATAAGCTAGACAAAGAGAAAAGTGCCTTTATCACCAATAAAGGTCTGTATTGCTATAAGGCAATGTCTTTTGGGGTAAAGAATGTTGGGGCTAATAACAAAAAAAGGAAAATTTGACTTTAAACTTTACAGAGAGAAGTAGACTCAATCAGTATTCTACTTTAACCTCACGCTTTAGTAATATTAGTTTTTGTAAAATTCAAAAGGTAAATAACTCTTGTCAATTGCATCTCATGCAATTCTTATCTCTAATCTTAAACACACCTTATCCTCACATTTTAGTAATATTTAGTAAGTGTGACCAAATTAACTTGTCAATAATTAAATATAAATTATTGATACTACCCTCACACTTTTCAGAACATATGTTATAATTTTTATTTTTTATTTTTTATTTTATTTTTTTAAAAATATATAAAAATTAGTATTTAAACAAAAAAAAATTGTAATCGTAATGTTCAAAACAAAAAAGAGAGTCATATATAGCTTCCCTTTATTAAATCATTGACCATTGTTTTGTACAAGTCTTTCATTATGCAGCAGGCCAAGCAAATTTGAAATTCCCACAAAAAGCAGAACGTGGTTAGGCGTTGAGCTAACTCGTGAAGCCACAAAACCCACTGAATGTTGAACATATCTACGCATATTCCCTCCTCACAATTTGTAATGCCAAATTCTTCCGAGGACTAAAGTTGAATTTATATTTCTAAAAAACGATAAAATTCTTTCACAAATCACAATTTATATCTGCCCATCTTCCTTGCTTGTTCAAGAGGAAGAATAATTTTAAGATTCTTATTGAGAACGTATTAAGTTTTGCGAAAGATGATCTAGGGTAAGCCTTATGGCTTCTATGATCTCATTTATGGTGACGCATGTCAATTGTTATTCGGCCTTTGGATAATATATATAATTTAAGAATATTTAAAAATAATCGTTTGATTTTTTTTTCCTTTTTAAGGACAATCGCTCGATAGTTTATAATCGAATCAATTGGTATTTTCTTTGTTAAGAAATCACAAATTTCCCTTTAAAATAAATCATAAACAAATTCAAGTGGTTATAAAAAATATAGTGTCTTTCACAAAAAAATAAAATAAAACTAAAATATAAAATTTCTGCATAATAAGCACATTATTATGATTAATAATTAGATTTTTTCATCGCAAGTTATTTTATATATATATATATTAAGATTACATGAGATTACAATATTAGTACTATATCAGATTATATTACAAATATTATAATTAGATTATAATATTAAAAAAAAAATTAAAAATAACACATATAACTTTATAATTTTAAGTAAATTTTACTCGGGTTAAAAGAATCTTATAAAAGGGGAAGAATAAATCATGTGTCTTAGCTTTTGTCAAAACTTAACCTAACTTGATCTGAGAGACGCGCTTTTATTAGAGTTTCATTTTTTTCTTTAAGAATAATTTTTCATTTGAAGTGGCGTGTAAGTGGATATATCGTTATCATATCACTCAATCATTTCATTATTCTATATTCCACATTATTTTTAATCCGTCACAAGTCAAAAAAGAAATCCTCATGATAGTATCATTAATTATTTTATTAATTATGTAATTAGTCCACCCAACATATTAGCACTCATTTTAGGTGTGTGTGAATTTTAAATCAAAGTTTGGTGGAATAGTAATATTAATAAATTCTTGCTCATTAACTTCGTGCAAATTTTCAAAACAAAAAATTTAGTATTGATGCCGCAAATTAATAATGTTGCTTCAATTTTGTCATAGAATTATTATGCTTCTATTTAATTTTAACAGTATAATAATTAAAATAGACAATTTTTTTAATAAAAAAATGACTTGATTTTACTCTAATAATAACTAAACGATAAAATATCAAATCTAAAGACATTCAAACTTATGTCTATTTACCTTCATTCAATAATTATAAATGTTAATTTTCAATAATTATAACTTCAATTACAGCACCACAATTTAAAACAAAGTCTAATTTACATCAAATTTGTGTTTAAACATTTGTTGGAGGTAAAGTTAAGTTGCGTTTGCCCACTTGGGAAAGTCCAATTTTGGCATGCAGACCCAATTATCTTTATAAGCAGTCGGCTTAAAATGAGCTACTTTGACGAACTAAGTACAGGTTCAAACACTTAGACCTCTATAACTCAACTCAGAAAGTAATTTTAGTAGGTTTCCTATAGTAACTAATATTCATAATCAGTAAGAATAAATATTTATATATATATAAATATACATATTTTATTTGTATATGGATGATACTTGATTTATGTATTATTATTAGGAGTATTTGTATAGGTTAATGACATATTATTAGTATTGGGTTTATTTGCAAGACTTTAGATTTATTTTAAGGATCAAATTATAATACTTTAAAAGTTTTAGGGGTAAATTTGTAAATATCAAAAATTAGCCTTTTAGTATAAAAATATACTTTTGAAACTCTAATTCACTCATTTTGGTCGAGCTACCTCTTTTAGAGTGAGAAAAGAGAGAAAGAAATGGGAGAGAAAGAGAAGAAGAAGAAAAAAAAAAGTTGGAATTTAAGCTTTAAGAGGTATATTATAATCCTTTCTTAGTTTCTTGGTGTTAAATTAGTTACTTCCTTTAAGTTTCAATTTTTAGAAATATGTACAATTGAGAATTTAATGTGTATTTCGTAAGATATTGTGAGAATTAATGATGATCTATGTAGATAACTTGATAAATCATGATGAATTGTAAAATTTCTACTTGATAGTCTCTTGATCTAGGAATTTTATAAATTGTTGTGATTCGATTCTGGTTTTGAATTTTGAGTATATAAAATTAGACATCTTTAGAATCATTTGAGACTTTGAATCAATTGAAAATTCCAGAAATTGAATTTGTGATGAATTTACCAAAATGACCTTGAAATTTTAGAAATTTCTTGTGTTAACAATATGATACAATGACAAACAATTTGTTATCTACTTAATGATCTTCAAAAATTACGAATTTATGGAATATGATAATTTTATATGTCTAATATGATATACTCATAATTGAGAATTTAGATCAATGTGGTTAAATTGTTATGATTTTCTAAAGAGTGTCAACTCATTGTAGTATTTAATTAACAGATTTTTAAAACTATAGAATAAAATACTTTTGAAATACCTTTGGCAATGATTTTGAAGTGAAATATTTATCATAGATTGAGATATGTGTCAAGAGTATTTTTGTGATAGTATTATAATTTTTGAGTTAGTATATGATTTTATAAAATTGGAAGATTAAATATTGTTTAGTAAATATCTTGAAGCATGGGCGGTGGTCGGATGAACAGTAGTTTGAATTTAATGGTGTTTATGGAATAAATTGTGTAGGAATTATGATATAATATTCATACATAAGAAGGATATATGAGTCAAGAATTATATATTCTAATTTTGGAGTAATTGGACATCATTTGATGTATATGAAAATTTTGTTAAATGTAAGTAATCAGAATGACAGATTTTGAGAAACCAAGTAATTAGACCAATTTGATGTGATTAGTGCAATATGTATAATTTTGTAAGCTATTTAAAGTATTTTGTGTGAATTGTGAGGCTTATGAATGGATTAATCTCTATTGATAGGTTAAGAAAAATTAATCCTTGTACCCGAAAGTGCTAAAAAGTAAGTATACTAGACTTTTAGTGAAATCACAATAAGCATAGTAATTGTCTATGTATGATTTTGTAAATGTGCTTAGAAATATGTTTATGTTATGCCAAAGTATATTTGATATGAAATGTGAAAGACATATGTTTATAAATATGAGCATTGACATTGAGCATGGACATACATATGTTTATAAAAGTGAGCTTTCAAAATAAAATGTGTTTAACAAAGAAAGCTTTTGAAGTAGAAAAAATATCCATAAGATATGTTTTGTGTTTTGAGGATGCTTGAACTTACTATTTACTTAGTAGGCACCTTGTATGATTTGTGGAGCCTTTATTTGTGGCCTTTCCTTCGGGATTGGTATATGTTATGTGTTTCGTATGTAGGGAGAATCTTATTGGTACTTAAAGAAAGATTAAGTCATCACATTCGTGTGGTGGCGTATTAGTGCATGTGAGAGGACTCACCGATGATTAGGGTGAGGGTTTGGCTCTTACCTTCGGGCATAAGCATTATATATGTGTAATTTAAACCTTACTTGTACTATTCCTCTCATACAGTATGTTACCTACTAGTGACATTTGGCTCATTATGTGATATGTGATATGAAAGTCCTACTAAATAGTAGTTGAGTGATAATATTCCTAATATATGTTGTGAAAGAACGTGTAAGCGTTTACTTGACATGTGATTTGATAAGATTATGAATTTTGATTTATCACAGCATATCATACACATGCATTGTGTACATATATGTATTTAAAATTTGATATATGAAAAACTAGTATGCTTACTGAGTTTTATACTCATTATAGTTTATGGTGATTTCAGGTAAATAAGGTACATGTGTGCTTAGTGGATTTGGTAAGGCTTATGTTGTTCCTTGAGTTTCCTAAGTTGCTAGATTACTGAGTGTTTCATTTGAGGACACGTGGTTTAAGATATTTGATTTATCCCTATTGAATAAATACTTATGTATTATTTTATTGTGTGTGGTTGTATTTGGTTTAAGTTTCACCAAGTGTGGTTATGGGTTGATTTTAAGTAAGAATTTACAATGAATATATTCTAAGCTTCCAGCAACAAAGTTGCTACTAGTGATGTAGTAGAGTGTTAATATCTGAGAAAACTCTGCGTATCTCCGATTTACTAATTGCCCCAGTCATAATTTAATTGTTATAATTCTGAAAAATTGAAATGAATTTTTAAATATTATCAATAAATATTTATATTTATATTTTTAAATATGAGACCAACCCGTAAACAAGAATTTAGGAATATACTAGAAACATTAAGATTGTACGTGTGTTCATTATTGAATGAATATAAACTATGTCGTGTGTCAGATTTTTTGGGTCTGGAGCTCGACACCTCCTGTTATGATACATATCACCACTCAATACCAATGTCAAATGATACATCTAGACACCTGCCACGCTATCATAGGCCCACCAGTAGGCGTACACATTAGCATAGTTCAGATTCCTGCCATGTCACTAGCAAGATCCACTAAAAGAGCACCTGAATGCCATATCATTTAACTAGTAAACCTAAAGATAAGGTCAAATGAGAAAATCATCAAATAGCCAATGGCCAACCTCCACTCAACATGCACTAAAATCCTGTCTCATGTTGACACTGCTAAGACTGCCAGCAAAGTTGTCTAGTGTTGTTAAGGAATCTCATCACTAAACCGACTAAGCTTAAAAGTACAAGGTCAAAAGACCACTTAGTACTCCGAGCTCCATTAATTTGAGTTGACTACTTTAGAAAATGACAAATCACAAATATACCTAATATTTTAAATGTCAGGGGAGGTCAATTACCTTTTAATCCCCTTTAAGCAAGTTTCCAAAATACCCCTTATGATAGGAACGATTTTCTAATTATGGTACGTGCCATCCTTGATCGGAAAATTTTCAAGCTGGCACCTTCCAATTCAAGTTTTATCACTAGTTTTAAAAATAATAAGAAAGAATTCTAGTAAGAGAAAATCTCCTCGTTCTCTTTAAAAAAAACTCTACACTATCTCTAGGAAAAATAAAACCTATGGAATATTTACAACCCAGCAGTTACCTAACTTGAGCTTCGGAGGGCAATCATCGGCTACCCCTTCGGCGTCAACCACTAACCTCGTGTTTCTTGTGTTCCTCATATCAACTAGCTCAGACTTAACGTTTAGCCTACTTTATACTCAGTCTCAATTTTTGCATAACCAAATTGAACCCCCAACCCAAATCTTGGCAACAAAAGGTCAAACAAAATTAAACTTCTCTAACCTCGTCGATAGGAAACACAACAAAAATCTCTTTCATGACCACAGCTTAGATCCTTACTTGAGAACTTACTTAAGGAACAATATGAGAAGTTTAGGAGGATGATATATAATCATATTTTGAAGCTACTCTCTGAGGTTAAAGATAAAGGTAGATCCAACAAAGAAAGTCATGCTAAGAGCTCTAAGTTCTATATTTGGAGGTGAACGTCAAAAGCAAACTCATCGCCAATAGGTCTCTTTCTCATCTCTTTTATTATGTATAAGGAATCATAACTCAATGCTAAGTTACACAGGCCTATTTAAGGTTGAAATCACTAAAATATGTAGTAAGAGCTCTTAAAACCTATTTATTATAACCTTTATTGATATTATCATCAAGAACTCTTGATTGAGTCGCGTTAAGACATCTACTGAGGTTTAAAGCACATAGACCTTCCTTAAGTTGTAAATCTAAAGCCTCTATGGCTCGATGAATCAAAACCTTTCAAAATGTCAAGATCAGTATATTATGACATCTTAAAGTTATATGCTGAGACCTCCACTAAGATCATAAGTATATGAAACTTAATTTAAGAGCACCAAGACCTTTATAAGGGTTGAGGTTATTGAGACCCTATAAAGGTCTATTCTCAAAGCTGTATAATGCTTAGTTTTATCTTTGGAGTTGTATGGAGCTCAATATTAAATCTTTAGAGTTGTGTAGAACTTAGTGTTGAATTTTAAAGTTATGTAAGGGCTCATTTATATTTTCAGAGATTTGTAGAGGTCAACATTTAATCTTTAAAGCTGTATAGAGCTCAATGTTGAATTCCAGAGCTATATAAGAGCTCATTTGTATTTTCAGAGTTGTGTGGAGCTCATTATTTAATCTCTAAAGTTGTGCAGTATTCAGTTTTATTTTCAAAGCTGTGTAAGAGCTCATTTGTATCTCTGGATCTATGTAAGAGCTCATTTGTATTTTTGAGCTGTGTGGAGCTCAATACTTAATCTCTAACGTATTGTAGTGTTTAGATTATCTCTAGAGCTATGTAAAAACTCATTTGTATCCCTGAAGCTATGTAAAAGCTTATTTGTATCTCTAAAACTATGTAGTACTCAGTGTAATCTCCTAAGCCAGGTAAAAGCTCATGTATACCCTTAAAGTTATGAAAAAACTTAGTGTTAAATCTTCAAAGCAATGTGGAAGCTCAATACATAATCTCCAAATCTATGTTAAAGCTCATTTGTATCTCCAGAGCTGCGTAGAGCTTAATGCTAAATCTCTTGAAAGCGGTCAAATAAGCTCTGAACACGGTAGCGATTGCATAAAACCCCATAATTCTCCCTTTTATAAGGGTTACTACACCGATCCTATAAGACGAGGCAGGGCCTGAGCCCTAAGTGTGCACAAATTCTGTTTATCTCTTATTTACGTAAAAGGGTTTAGTTTCATGTTCTCTACTACCCTTAGTTTGCACCCCATAGATAGTGCCTTGAGAATGCCAAAAATGAACTTGTGTGTGATGATAATTTTTTATGAGGGTTATTATACCCGACCACTAAATCCCATTAGTGTGCCAAGTGCCTTGAGGATGCCAAAAATAAATCTATGTATGATGATCATTTTTTATTCCAAAGATAATTTATGTTAAAATTATTTTTGATGGGATTATTAATTCAACAAGGGTTGAGCCCCGATGCAGGCCAATGTGTCTCCAAAAATGGATAATCTCTATTTGGCACTAAAAGGTTGAGCCCTAACGTGCACAAATGTATCTTCAAAAGTGGTTTATCTCTATTTAGCAGTAAAGGGTTGAGCCCTAACTTGTGCCAAGGTATCTTTATAGTGGTTTATCTCCATTTAGTACTAAAACATTGAGTCTAACATAAGCGAAGGTATCTCTAAAGCAATTTATCTCCATTCAATACTAAGGGGTTCAACCTTATATTCTCCAATAAATCTGATGTGAGAGATTTTCTTGAATCGGTGTTATCTCCACTCAAAAAAAGACTTTGGATGTGTACTTGAAAGAGTGAGAAAGAGAGAAAATAATAAACAAAAACGATAGGGGACAAGCAGTAAAAGCTCGCCATATATCATTAGAAAAATATATGGTTTCTACTATTTTCTCACCTGAATACTAGGAATTATAAGGTTGATTTTGAGGGTAATTTTAAGTGATAGACCCACTCAAGGAAGCTCAATTTTGGCACTCATGCTCAATTCTATCCATAAGCAAATCGGTCCAAAACGAGCTACCTCGATGGATTGAGCTTGGGTCCAAACACTTAGACCTCCATAACTGGGATCAGAAAGTCCATCTAATGAGACCTATATCAGAACACGTGTCACCACTCAGTACCGGTATCCAAGGACACGTCACATGCGTCCTAAACACCCACCATGCTATCATGAGCTCACTAGGAAGCATAAACGTCAGCATAGTCAAGTCCCTGCTATGTCACTAGCAGGACCTATTAGAAGAATACCTAGACATTATATCATCCAACTATAAGACCTAAAGATAAGGTAAAATGAGGACATCCTCAAAAAGCCAATAGCCAACCTTATTTCTCTTAGGTACACCAACTTGAGCTGATTACTCTAGAAAATAATCAATCACAAATATGTCTTATACTCCAAATGTTATGGGAGATATAATTACCTTCTTAGCCCCTCTGAGCAAGTTCTCTAAATTACCCATCATGATAAAAAAAGCTTTGTTGCACCACGTTTCACCCTTGAGGGAAAATTTTTAGGCTAACACTCTCCAAGCTCAAGTTTTATCTTTAATTTTGAAAGTAGTTGGAGAGAATTCAAAATCACAAGAATTTTAGTAAGAGAAAGTCTCCTCTTTCTCTCTAAAAAACTATATACTCTCTCTAAGAAAATAACACCTTAGAGAATATTCACTATTTAGCAACCACCTAACTTAAGTGTAAGAGAGCCATCGTTGGCCACTTTGTCGGCGTTAGTCATTGACCTCATATTTTTTTTGTTTCTCTGGTCTCTTCAGGTCGACAAGCTCAAACTCAATATTTAGCTTATTTTCTACGCAATCTCAATTTTTATATAACTAAATTAAGGTTTCAATTTAACTGTTGACAATAAAAGGTGCAACAAAATTTAAACATTTCTAACTTAACACGCACATTTCTCTTGTCACGTTTAAATTAGGCTACTGATTACAAATTATACCTAACAGCTTTAAATTAAATAAATTTTTTAAAAGAAAAACACACACATAACAAACAAAATTTATATAATCCACACTAGACCTATAAGCTATAGCTATACGTTACGGAGGGAAACGATATAAACAAATATAAAACTAAATTTGGTATCTATGCACCTTACATTGTGAACTATATTCAAGATATGGCATTTCTGATCAATTTCTCTATATATATATTTATATATTTTTTATATATATAAAAATAAAAGTTCAAGAATATGATTCACGTGAGTGGAAATCTCTCTCTCCCTCTCTCTATATATAAGGTCAAGAATATGATTCACGTGACTGGAAATCTCTCGACTCTCTTCTCGTTAGATTACAAATTTTGATGTGACCCTACTATTAGTGCATATGCTCGAAATTGTTTTTATTTAAATTCTTTTGTTTTTTTTTTTGGTTAGAAACCTTTTTGGTCGGATCACGACTTTATTTGCTCAATACATGAGGAAGGACTCTTTGTCCCGATGTTTTAGCTAATATTTATTTATTTATTTAATATATTTAGAAAGTATCAAATTTTTTTTTATCATAATCATTGTTCATTATTTGGTTACTGTTTTATTATTATTACTTCGTAATTTTTATTTTTAATAAATTAATATTTTTATTTTTAATAATATATAATTTAACAATTTTTTTCTAAGTAAATTGATAGTTTCATTATCACTATTCTATTATTTTTTTAATAATTTAATAATTTTATTTTTGATAATATATAGTTTAATAGTTTTGTCTCTAAGTAAATTGACAATTTTATCTTTAAATATTTTTTTTAAAAAAAAAGAGAATTTGAAAGGAATTGAATCACTTCAAAAATAAAACTACTCATTTTCACCACTACACCAAACTAGAATTTACACAATAATTTATAAAAATTAATATATATACCCTATAAATTAATAAAAAATTTAAATTAAATAAATTCTGGTACTCAAAAATCATAAATAATAATAAGTGTAAAATATTTTAAATATCGTTTAATTAAAATAAGCTTACACAAATGAGTTTTTTTTAAAAAAAAAAACCCATTATAAGCATCTTCTCATTTTCTAATTATTCTTAAATTAATTAAAAGGAATAAAAAAATATTGATAATTATGTTAATTATAAAAAATAGTTTCCAACATAATTATCAATATTTTTTCATTTAAAAATATTTTTTCATTATAACATAATTCTTTTCTTTATTAATTGCTTATTGAAAGTATAGAAGAATTTGGCATTATTTGTAGTAATTATTTTTAATTTAAAATTTTATAAAAACTATTTTTTTATGAGTTGAATATAATTCTCAATATTTATTGTTTACAAATTTTTTTTTTGGTGAATTCTCATAATTTATAATTTAAATAATAAAAATTCACATATGAGCTAGAAAATAATTTTATTTTTAGTATGTATTATATTTTAGTATTTTTTTTATTATTTAGAATTATTTTAAGAAATTTTAAAATAATTTATTTTTATAATAAGTTTCTAAAATTTAATCTTTAAGTCTTTTTGTTGTAAACGTATACATATATAATTAAATTTTTTATTTATCAAAATATTTTAATCTTATTATTGTTTATGATTTTTGAGTACCAAAATTTATTTAATTTAGAATTAACAATTTTTTTAATTAATTTATAAGGTATATATATATTAGTATTTATAAAATATTATAAATGCTTTAGTTTGGTCTAGTGGTGAAAACAAATAATTTTATCTTTGATGTCAAGGTTCAATTCCATTTAATCTCTCTTTTTTTCTTTTTTTGCCCTTATTTATTTAAGTGCAAAATTGTCATTAAGGATAAAATTATCAATTCATCAAAAAAGTTAAATTAACAAAATAATTATAACGGAGCAATAATAGAACAGTGAACAATGATAACGATAGAAAAATTTTGGTACATTTTAAAATCATATAAAATAAATGGATATTAATTGAAACTTGGGGAAAGGGTCATTTTGCCTATGTTTGAATCTTTTTTTTTTTTGTACTATACTAATATTAAGATCCACTTTTTCTGATATTATGTAGAAATATATAGAACTTATATTATGCTTGGTCGTCATTTAGTTAATCAAAATGCACTAACACCCATAATTATTTGAGTTTGAATAAAAATTAAAAAAATTAACTTTTCATAAGTAAAAAGTCTTCTATCTCTATCCAAACCTTTTGAATATATATATATATATATATATAACACTTATATTAATAACTTAAAAGAAAAAAAATTACAAAACCCCTCTTAAATGTGCTACAAATTTAATTCAATTACTTAATACAAATATATAGTTAGTATTGGATTGAACTATTTATTCAATTTTTTTACATTCAAAACCTTTGTAACACTGAAAAATATAAAGGATTGAAGTGTAAACAAAATAACACCGTAACGAAGCAATTGATAATTAATATATATGTTATATATTTCTTTTATAGAAATAGTGATCATGATCATCTATAAAGTTAGTATGTTTTATTGTTCTACATATAAAGTCATAATCTGTTATAAACATCAGTATTTTTGTTAAAATGTTGACCAGTAATTCAATCAAGACTATTAATTCTTTGCGTAAAAAAGATTGTTAAAAAGTCAAAAATAATTAGTTCAACTCTTTCTGTAAGAAATTATAATTCTTAAAATAAAGAGTCGGATAAAATTTCATCTATGTATTATTCTTTGTTGACCGGAAAAAATATATATATATTTCTTTTGCCATTTAATTTTGAATTTTTATTATTGTGAGAATCAACATGTCGAGCTTCATCTTATTGGATTTGCAGGCTGAAATTTAGATCTAGATCTTTCTCTCTCTATTGATAATTAGACACATACAAAATATTTGAAATTATCATTAAAGTCTTGTTAGGACGGGTTCTAACAAAAACTCTCCGATGTTTAAATTACAAAGTGATTATTTTAATCAGATTTGATAAAATAAAAGGTTGAAAAATGTACTCAATGTAGAAAAATGTTGAAGCCAAAATGAAAAATGTAGTACCAAAAGAACCCTCCTCTTCTAGTTGTGATTTTCTCATCAATATTCATTGTACTTATCTTTATTAGTGTTGTAGTTGAATTAGATAAGTCTTGCTAATTTTTTGTTATCATGATCTCTTAGCGTGATTTAGAGATTCTTTCTTAAAGACACTACCGTTTTTTTTTTTTATAACTCTATTTTTTTTATAATATTAGTTTCGTTTTTAAACTCGTTTTTGTAGTAAACCTGATTACTCTCTATTTAGTTCAGTTGCAATCTGGATTTACTTTTACTTTTTTACAATGGTTTGACATCACTTATCAAATTAGTTCTCTTATAACGCACTTTACTCTTACTAGTCTAAGTCTTGTTTCTGTTTTTACAATAATACATGGTTGAAATGTATAAATTGTTTGGCATGCGATTAACTTGTTACTTGTGTTGAGTCGTTTTTTTGTCTTGTTCCTCTTAATCATATAGTAGTTTTTTATCTTAATAGACTCTATTAAAAGTGTACAGAAATGATATACAAATGTCTTAAATTAAATTTAGTTCAAACGATCTAATAGATTCTTTTATTAAAGTCTATCCATAAGTCTCATTTTGACATCTTTTTTATAGCCCTTACTATGTTAAATTTAGACCTTCCAAATTAAACTTACAAAAAACTTTCTTTTGGAGGATTAAACTTCTTCGACCCGTAAGAATTTGACCTTGTAGTGGGACATTTTCATATAAAGAATTACTCCTCGAACTTTGACAAAATGTGTGAACTTTAGCATATGAATTCTTTTTAAATCCAGGGTTGCTTTAATGATTTTTCGGTCAAATTACAACACCAAGCCAGGATTGCTTTTACAACTTTCGGTCAAATTACAGCAGTTGCTTTTTGTGCGTCATGTTCATATCATTGAAAGAGGTCCAAATTTATATATTCAATTCTCTTAATTCATCGACAAAGTCATAAATTCTTGTAATTAATCAATAAATTTTCATTTCTACATCAACATCAACCTCCAAAATCGAAGGTTCAACTTTGATGCGAAAATTGTCTGTTACTTTTTATGTGATTTTGTGTTCTTATTGGGTTCTTTTTTTTTTTGGCAATTTTTTAATAAATAATAATGTTTTTTTATATTATTATTTTAAAAAAATAATTAATTACTATCTTAAAAATAAACGATGATACGTATTAAAAAAATTAAGATAAAAAATAATTAAAAAAACAAAATCACATAAAAATAATTAATAATTTTTTATTTTAATATGCACCGGTTTGGTAGATAAGGAAGAATTAATAGGTTTATATATCTGATCCATTGCTATTCTGTTCATAGTAATTCTCTAACCTCTGATTACGTTTTTATTTAATTCAATCAGTACTATAAAAGTGATAAAAGCACTTTTGGATAGTCCATCACAAATTGATCAAAGAAAAGTGTTTTTCAAGTTGCTTTGGTGATCAAGAATTCAAGATTATATTTTACCATAACAAAATTCTTTTCAACTAATACTCAAGAAAAAAATTTCAAAAAATGATCTTCCATATACAATTTTTAAGCATTTTCATAATTTTTTTTAAATATAGAATTTTGCATTAGAATAATTTGTGGTAGCTTATTGATGCGCATTTCAATATACGTAATGTATATAAATAAATCATTTTTTTTATTTTTTGATACCCTATAATTATAATACCATATATGACCTTAACATGAACCCTGAAAATAAAAATAATGAACTATATTATTATTATTATTAGGACATGTCAGATTGTAATACTAATATTAATAAGAATGAAAAGCTTTATTTTTCTTATTACACTATATGTTTTAGAAATTTTGCAATTATTCTTCGTTGTTTGGTAGTTTTATTAATTTTCTCTCTAATTTTTAATAAATATCTATATCTTTTTAATTTTATTTTTCTGTGTAAGAACGACCAATTACTCTCCCTAAAATGGGTAAGAAGAAAAATAAAATATCAAACAACAAGAGGTAAAATCAATTTTCCTTTTTTTTTTTTAATACGACATGAACTTTAACAAAGGGCAGGGCTACGGTAAAACTTTGCGAGGGCATTGTTACTCTTAAAATATATTTATATATTTTTAAACTTCGGGTATCTCGGAAATATAAACTGCATCCCCCCCAACCCCTTTCAAATTTTGCTCTGGTCCTTGAATGTATTTCTAGGGAATAATACAATCAGCTTTTCTTCTTCTTTTTTTTAAGGTAAAGTATACAATTTAATATAATTCAACTTTTATCCCATTACCAATTTCACACAAGTTCCAACGTTATAAACTCCGTACGTTCGGACGGTTTTATTAAATAACTCTTTTATTTTTTTTTTATTTTTTAATCAAATGTAATATATTTATATTTTATTAATTAAATAAATTATTTTTAGACAAATATATTATTTCACTGTTTATACAATACCCACTACAGTATACAGTATTATTACTACAGTAATTAATTAAATCAAAATTAAATTAAATAAATACTCTAACTAATATAATTTTTATAAATAAATAAAAATTTAATAGTATTTTTTATTAAAATTATATTTATTAATAAGTAAATACAATAATAAAATTTAAATAAATATAATTATTTATTTATGAATAATAAAATTTAAATAAATATAATTATTTATTTATGAATAATAAAATTTAAATAAATATAATTATTTATTTATGAATAATAAAAAAATAAATAAATATAACGATCACAAAGGCTATCTCGGCTATCGCATTTCGGGCCCAAGATGGCCCCGAGATGAGATGGTGGCCATCGTTACAGTGTACAGTATTTTTGTTACAGTGATTAATTAAATCAAAATTAAATATTTTTTTGTTTATTAAAATTATATTTTTTATATTAATTATTTATTTATTTTAATCATATTACTATAAAATTTACATAAATAATAAAATTATTTAATGTAGTTAAATTAAACTAAATAAATACACTAACTAATATAATTTTATAAATAAATAAAATTTTAATTGTATTTTTTATTAAAATTATATTTATTAATAAGTAAATACAATAATAAAATTTAAATAAATATAATTATTTATTTATGAATAATAAAAAATTAAAAAAATATAACGGTCATAAAGGCTATCTCAGCCATCACATCTCGAGCCCGAGATGGCCCTGAGATGCCCTCGAGATGTGATGGTGGCCATCATGCCATCGCATCTCAGGCCCGAAATGGTCTCGAGATGCGATGGTGGCCATCGCATCTAGGGCCCGAGATGGCCTTAAGATTCAATGGTGGCCATCGCTACAGTGTACAGTATTTTTTGCTACAGTGATTAATTAAATCAAAATTAAATATCTTTTGTTTATTAAAATTATATTTATTTTCTATTATTTATTTATTTATTTTACATTTTATTTATTTAAATTTTATTATTTTATTTACTTATTAATAGATATAATTTTAATAAAAAATAAAATAAAATATTTATTTATTTATAAAAATTATATTAGTTAGTGTATTTATTTAGTTTAATTTAACTACATTAAATAATTTTATTATTTATGTGAAATTTATAGTAATATGATTAAAATAAATAAATAACTAATATAAAAAAAATATAAATTTAATAAACAAAAAATATTTAATTTTGATTTAATTAATCACTGTAGCAAAAATACTGTACACTGTAGCGATGACCACCATCGCATCTCGGGACCATTTCGGGGTCATCTCGAGCCCGAGATACGATGGCGAGATGGCCACCATCGCATCTCGATGGCATCTCAAGCCCGAGATGCGATGGCTGAGATAACCTTTGTGACCGTTATATTTTTTATTTTTTTATTATTCATAAATAAATAATTATATTTATTTAAATTTTATTATTGTATTTACTTATTAATAAATCTAATTTTAATAAAAAATATAATTAAATTTTTATTTATTTATAAAAATTATATTAATTAGTGTATTTATTTAATTTTAATTTAATTAATTACTGTAACAATAATATTATATACTGTAACAGGTACTGTATAAACAGTGAAAGAATATATTTGTTTAAAAATATTTTATTTGATTAATAAAATATAACCATATTACATTTGATTAAAAATAATAAAAAAAAAATAAAAGAGTTATTTATAAAAATTTTTCCTGTTAGGTTAGTATCAACAAAGATTATGGGTAAAAAGAAAAGAAAACGTGGCATATTATCAAACTGAAAAGAGATTGAAACCTATATTTTTCCTTGAGAAAATTCCAGCAAATCTTCTGCAAGTACTTTCTATCAGGTTCAGCTGTCTCCGATCCCAGCTTGAAATTATAAATAAATTCTTTCTGTAAATCATCATGTATAAAAAAATAATATATTTAATAAATAAATAATTTTATATTTTATATTATTTAATATTTATTTAATACATTATTTTTTAATATATAATTTAAGATTTAATTTAAAATGTTTAATATTATATGTCATGTTAATTCATATAATAATTTCAAAGTAGTTAATACAGGAAAAAATATCCTAAAAAAGATTCGCAGTGTCACTAATCAGCAAACCAATTTTCTAAATCACTGATAGGCCTGTGTATATATGGAAGATGCATGCAAATGGAGGCACTCTTTGTGGCAACAAATTAAAGGTTCCAAGGGTGAATAATGATATTCAATTTATCTTAACAATTAGAAGTACCAAATTCTGATTCGTCAATAAATTTAGATTAATTTTTTATAAAGTATTGTATCTTCTGGGCACTCTCTCTATATATACTGTTTTTATAAGAAGTTGATTCTCTAAGCCAATTGCTCCACAATTATCGGCTTGAGTCGAGTAAGTTGACATTAAATTGGAAGTGAGTTCGAAGTACTCCTTCAAAGAGCAGCATCTTTTTGCTCAGCAATGTTCCTTTAAAAGCAACTAGCAGAGCAATATATCTTAAAGAAAAGCATTACTTGATACCACTTCACAAAATACTTCCCAATTGCCCTAAGTATCATTATTGATAAATAAAGTTGCGGAATCGTGACGAAAAAATATAGTATCATTTTATTCAGAATTTCAAAGTAACATATGCTCTCCGAGAATCCAATCGGGTGGCTCATGCTTTTAACAAATTTTGCTTTAGACTTGTTCTTCAGATGGTTTGTGGATGGGGTCTGTCTCATCCCATATTCATTCCCTTCTTATAGAGGAATTTAGTCCTCTTGCTTGTGCTTAGTTTAAGAAAAGCAAAAGAAAATGACAATGCTAAAGTCAAAAGTCCCTTTCTTTTTCTTACACTAGCAATACTTTCAATAAATTGCAATTCTTAATTATACCTTAATTCCTTTACTCAAGAAAAAAAATGGAATTTTTTTTCATAATAATTAATTAAACTATTAGATTCTTAATTCTTAAGTAAAACAAATTAAACTTGATTCATATATTCTTAAATAAATTAATTAAACTATTAGATTCATATTATTAAGACTTATTTTTAATATTAATATTGAGCTTTCGTTTATCAATTTAATTTTTTGGATTGAATCGTAAACTAATATGGTATTAGAGCCAAAATCTTGAGTCAAACCTCTCATTTGTGCCTTTATTATTTCTCTATTTCAATTTTCGGGAGATTTTTTTTGTTAAATTTGGATCCACGTGAGATTTGCATTTTGACAGGACCAGCTGAAGCCTTTCTCGAAAGTCAAGGTGGATCAGGACCAGCTGAAGCCTTTCTCGAAAGTCAAGGTGGATCATGTGATGACATAAGACTAACATACTTAATACTCATTACATCTGATATAATGATGTCATGTGCCTCAACAAAAATATACATGTATACATAAATATATATAACATAATAACTCGTGTTATTATAGATGTTGTGGATCAACATCAAAATGTAAAGACTGTATCATACTACACGAATTCTTGTGATAACCTGAGAAGATCCGTCTTTTGACAGAACTCGACCCAAGCCCTACTAAGAAGTAGAGGAAGATCCTATAATGATACAAGACTAACATGCTTACGTCTCATTACATTTTATATAATGAGGTTATGTGTCTTAATAAAAATATATACATGTACATAAATATATAGAATATGACAACTCATGCAGTTATGTATGTTGTGAGTCAACCTCAAAATATGAAGATTATATTACACCGTACGAATTCTTGTGACAACTTGAAAAAATAAAAAAAATTGTGAGATTATGGCTTAACAGATAGACATAATTTGAAAACATTTACACTTTATATATACAGTAAATAATAACTTCTTAGTAATAATTTAATAATAAATAATACTACATGTAATGTATAATTATAAATTTGTAATGTAAAATAATCATGAAATTGTTTACTAAGAAATTATAAAACTTGTATTAAAAATATAAATTATCATAAAATTTGTGCTAAAGTGAAAAATCATAACGTAATACCAGAATAAATGTATACTGAAAATTTGAAAATATATATATAAGCTGTTATAAAATCTATATTAAATCTGAATGTACATATTGTTACTAAGAATATAATATATGCTTCATAGATACTAAAATTTGTACCAAATTTCTACTCGAAAAAAACCTGATCTCACCTAGTAGAGTTACACACGCACAGACAGAGCAGGGGATCTGGTCTCACATAGTATGAAATTATTGCATCACTCGGACAGAGCAAATTAAACTGGTCTAACATATGTATAGAGCAAATTATATTAAAAAGGAGGGCACATATCTGATGTTTCAAAAACTATTATTATACAATATCATAAAAGAATAATTATTCTATAAAATTATAAACTATGCTATAATAAATTCTGAAAATATTTCTAAAGATAGCTAATTAGTATAATTATTTATCTGTCTAAAATAAATTATAGATAAAAAAAGTCTGATAACGTATAATTAAAATATAAACTGTCGCATTAAAGACAAAATAAATAAATATATATATATATATAGATACACACATAAAGAGAATTAATCTAATAGACTACGTAACTCATCACATGATAAATTTTTAAACACGTGATAGTATACTATAATACATTGTAAATTATACAAAAGTTATAAAAAATTATAAATTTAATAGACAGTAATATATAACAATATTGCTTACCATATTGTTAACTACATAACTCATTAAATCAATCATATATATGTATTTACTTTTAAAAGTATACTAATCTTGAACTGTATCGAAAATTTGAAGTCTACTAATTTTTAATACTTTTTTTATATTATAAAATGAAAAAATATAGCAACAAAATTAATATGTATTATAATTATTAAAATAAAAATATTTAAATTTCATAAAATCATTACTGAATTAATCGATATAAATCTAACTATCTTAACACGTTTTCTATAATTTTCCTTTTATTTCTTTCTTATTTTTCTGCTGGTTTCCTTTTTCTTCTTCTTCTTTTTCTTTTTTTTTCTTTCTCTCGGGTTTTCTCTCTTTCTTATTGCTTTCTTCTCCCTCTGTTTTTTCTTTGTTTCTTGTGTCAAATGATTCTCTTTCTTCTCGACCGTTATGAGCAGAATGAAGCAAAACATTCTCTTCATCTAATGAATTGAGCCGCCGCCCATGAGACCAATTAAAAGCTCACACCACTAGCATGCCTAAAGTCCACACGTCCATCAACACAACTACTCACCCTTTGCCTTTTAATTAGTTAATTTGTTTAAAAAAACCATCCATGCTTAAGGCCCACGTGCATCACGTATCAAAAAAATCTATTCCCACTTATCATGACAAATCAAAAGGCTAAATTCCTCATATTTAAGGCACGTTCATGCACAATTCATTTTATTATTTAACAAACTATTCCACACTTGATAAATATTGTGGCATAAAAATGATGAAGTGCACTTATTACACGTTCTACGTGTGTAGTATTATTAAAATTTATTTTTAATATTAATATAAAATTTTTACAGATTAATTTAAATTTTTGAATTAAATATTAAATTAATACTTATTATTTTTATTATTATTAGTATTATTATTATTGTATAGAGCAAACAAGAGAAATTTAATTTAGATGTTTAAGTTATTCACTAAAATGTTAAAATGGAGAATGTACGATTTTGTTGTTTTATCTAATTTTTTAATATTTCTTTTTTAATTTATTTAATTAGGCAAGGTAAAAAAAAAGGTGTTCTAGAAACCAAGGGTAATATTATTATAATTTGACTACTAGAAAATGCTCAAGATGCGTGAGTATCTAAAAAGTGTTATATAAATTTAAAATGTGAGTATATTAACCTTTACTATGTAATTTGTGATCTAAAATTATATTTATGATAATAGTTATATTTGAAATAAGTTTAAAAATATGTTGAAATCAAGTTAGAGTTAAAAAGTATGTATAAAATAGATGAAAAATGAATAAGATAATGCTGAAAATGTAGAAAAAAACAAGAAAAAATTTATGAGCGTCTTGGCGTTGGCCAAGATATTAGAACAAAATGTCAATACCTTGATTAAGGCATTGACATTAGTACTATTTATAATTCTTAAATTTAAATTTTAAACATTTTCTTTAAATATTTAAGTATTTTAAATTTCATATAAATATCTTATTATACTTAGGATTGAGAGAAAATATGTGAAATACTCTCAAAATAATGTACAATAAATCTTAAAATTCTAAATTGTGTTTTGGTATTGTATATTTTTATATGTCTCTACTATCATTATTTAACTCTTGTATTTAGTTTGTTGTTTTTGATTGATTTGTATTATCTACTACATTGTTTGTACATTTTTACATATTTTGTTATGTGTTAAACTTCACATATATAATATTAGATGACTTTTTTAAAATCATTCGTACTTAAAAAGTGAATGTTAATGTACGATAATTTGTTAGTTTGCTCTTATAATTTTATATTTTTTAACATTTTTTAAATTTTTTAATAAGTATCAATATTTTTTTTTTAAAAGAAAAATATTTAGAGAAGAGATGATAATGGAATGAGGAATATTGGTGCATACTTGAAAAATCAAAAGGAAAAGTGATAAAAAAACAAAACCATAAGAGGTTTTGCTTAAATGGCCTAATAATAAGAGTTTACAATGTATTTATCTACTAAAACGGAAATGTCAAACTCGATTCTTTCTTTTTTCAAGTATAAAATAAAAAAAGTAATTGACAGTTTCCTTTAATGTATTGATAAAAAAACACATATAATATTTCATAGGAATGATATTGTATTCATATTTTCTTTTTCAGATAAATATAACACACGCATGCTAGTTTTTTAGAAAGTTAAATCTTAAGGACACAAAAGATTTTATTAATGGAAATTGTCAGTTATCTCTATGTGATTTTGTAGCTTTACTATTTTTCTTTTGATTTTTTAACAAGTATGAATATTTTTTTCTATTATTATTTATCTCTCTAAAAAATGACCAATTACTCTTATAGAAAAAAAATTAGTATTTATTAAAAATAAATTAAAAAATTATAAAGTTACAAAACCACACGAGGGTAACTAATAATATTTTTTTTCATTAATAAAAAAAATGTATAACAAAGATAAGGGCACAGAATCTCCTATTGCATATATAAGTGACAAGGAACCTAAAAATTAGGGAAAGCACTACCAATTATTCAATTACTGACAATTATCTAATTATATTAATTTTTGAGTCGTAATATTGAGATTTAAAATTTATAATATAATATTTGTATAAAAAAAATATAATGTCATCTTATGTAATAATATATAACAATTAATCCAACAAATTAAATAAATTATCATAAGATCGAATCCCTGACCTCAAGTTAAGGGGACGCTTGCCCCCATGCACGGGTTGGATATTTGTATTAATTAGGTTGGTTTGAGTTTGATACTTATCAACCCTTATTTTTTAAAATAATTTTAATATACCTTATTAAATTTCTAATTTATTTTATTATTATTCATACTTTACAAATAAAATTTAAGTTGCCTTTTATAAATTAAGGCAGGGACTAAAATTCTCTCCTAAGTTAACATTTTACTTAAATAAATATAAGTATGTGACTGCTGATTAATGAAAAAATAATAATAAAAGAATAGATCATGATCATTTATATTTATATTAAGTATTAATACGTATTAAAAGAAACTTAAAATTTTAAATAAATTTAATTTAGGAGAGGATTTTAAATTTACATACTACAGAAACACACCACCTGCATCGCTTATAAAGATGGCATCCCTTGCACCGCTTACTTTCACATAATTATTATACACTCTTTTTCGCGCACACAAAGAAAAGACAATGACATCTTTACAAACACCGATCGATATATTTACAAACACCGATTGCGGGACACATCTCAAACTCAAAGAGACTAGAATCGTCACAGAGTTTATGTTAACTGATATTTATTGCTTATAGCGTTTAAATTTTTGACGGGTCTTGGGCTATTGGCCCTCCAGTTGGTTCATAAGTCAAGTTGGAGTTAGATGATGACGAGTCTGAAATTTTAATATACCCTGTTACTTATAAAATATGAATAAAGTAATTTTTTTAAATAATGTCATTCTTTTATTTCTAAAAATTGTGTTAACGTATTTATGAAATTGGGGGTTTAAAGTGTAAAATTGATATTGAATTTTATGATATATTTATGAAAGAAAAAAAAATTATATAAGAGTACTTACAAATTTTTTTAGTAATTTTATATAAGAAAAAAGTAAAAATAAATAAAAATATTAAATGAAGGTGTTTTAGATAATATAAAAGGTCAGTAATGCCACTCTCCTGTGATATACCCTAACCCAATCAAATGTCATTAGGCTGGTTTATCTATGTAAATACAGGGCTTAAGGACCAAAACCAAGATCTAGTTTCAAAACAAATTAGACAATTGTTGGCCCATAATTCCAAAACTGAAGAATCTTAACCAATCATCAAATTTGAATCCTAATTATCAAGTAAATTTCAGAAACTTTTTGTAGGAAATTATATGAAATTCACACTTGGATTAATTAAAAATTAGGTATGCTTTAAGCTGGTTAAAGTTCTTGAAGAAAAAAATTAAAAAGAAAAGAAAACAACTTTGTTATTAATCTATTTGGGAGATATCTTAGATTAATGAATAAATATGATCTTGGGAACAATCTCCTGGATATGAATGTTGATATGTAAAAATACTTCACCTATAATAATATACTCATAAGAAATTGAGAAAATGTAAAAATTTGTGTAACATAAATGGAAATTGAGGCAACCCTATGATTTTTTTTTTATTCACATTACTACTTATGTTATTATACTATTAAATGGGATAATTGAGAACATTACTTTACATTCTTTATACACACTCCACTTATATTATAAAATTCTCAGAATAATAAAAAAATAATTATACTATTTTAGCATCCATCAAAATTTAAATCCTTGATTTAAATCAAACAAATGTACAAAATTTATTATTGGAGTAAGCACTCAAGTGTAAGGCAACACAAGGATTAAAATATCATACAAACATATCTTTATATGTAAATTTGATAAGAGTAACCATATTCCCTTCCCTCTTTAGTTTTAAATTGACACTTTGAAAAAAAACAATTTTAATAAAAATAGTTTTAAAATTCTAAAGCCATAAATTTTATAGAATAATACTGAAGCGGAAGCAATATACTTAAGTAATATAATACAGTAATAAGCAATCAAGAATAAACAAGAGAAAAAAAATGAAAAAAAGCATATAAAGAATTACGTGATTCGGCAATTTACCTACGTTCGCGATAGATCAAGATCTCACTTCTTTTATTAGTGAATCACAAAACACTTACAAAGTATACCTTTTACAAAAAAAAACTCAAGCTTCATAAAGAACTCTCTCAATTGCACTCACAAAGACCTCACAATTATATCTCTTGTAATCTCAAGATTTTCTCTCTTGTGTTTGTATTGTAATTGTTAATGTTAATTACAAATAGTTATAAATATTTATATAATATTAATACTAACCCTAAAAATTTTAAACCTAATTGGAATAAGAGTCCTTACTTGTAGGAGTCCAAATTTCACTTAAAAAAATCAATTGAGTTAAAATAAGAAATATCAATATGTTGCCACGTGCCCGTCACTATGAATAGTTCTTTGCTTCTAACTTTTTGTTTTAATTCTTCTTACCACGACCTTTATGTACTAGACTTCTTGCTGACTCTTTATTGGTCTCCAACTCAAAATTAAAACTCATCTTTGATTTTGAATCACCAATTTCTAACAACCCTCATTGATTCAAAATAATCCTCGAAGCTTCCAAGATCTTCTATCTCCACATCTTCGATCACCCTCACATAGTGGTGACTCCAATTAAGTTCTTGTATAGGACAAACTTAATCGAAAATAGTAGCTTAGTCAACATATCAATGGAATTTTCAAATGACATAATCTTTGTCAAACTAATCTCATCACTTTAAATAATCTCTCGAATAAAACATAGTCGCACATCAATGTGTTTAGCATCTTGTAAAATATTTTATGCTTGTTTAGGTGTATGGCACTCTGGCTATCACAATATACACCGGTATTGACGTCGTCAATAGCCATTACCTTTACATATATCCCTTTCAACCATACTGCCTCATTTATAGCTTCATTAACAATTATATACTCTGCTTCTGTGGTAGATAGTGTCACCATATGCTATAGAACCGATCTTCAACATACATGATACCCAAACATTGTGAATACATACCATGTCAATGATATTCTCTTGTTTAGATCACCCACATAATCTGAGTGGACGTATCCTCTTACAATTTCACTCTCATTCTCAGCCTTTTTATACATCAAACCATGATTTAACGTTCCCTTGAGATATCTCAAAATCTGTTTCACTGCAAGCCAATGATCCTGACTTGAAGTTGCTATGTATCTACTTACCAAACTCATAGCCTGTGCTATATATAGTCTCGTGCAAATCATTGTATACATGATGCTTCCCACAACATTAACATACGATATTTTACCCATCTACAATTTCTTCTCTTCGAATTTCTGCAACTGTGCTATGAAATGCATAGCCAAATGAGTGAAGACATCCTTTGCATTGGATATATTGAACTTCTCTAGGATCTTGAGATTATATCTCTGCTGTGACAAGAAGATAATATCTCTTCTTTCCATGATAATGTCCATACCTAAAATCCTTTTTGTTGTTCCCAAATCTTTCATCTCAAACTCACCACTCAACTACTTTTTTCATTTCTATATCTCTTTCATATCTCTACATGCAATTAACATGTTATCCATATACTTAAGCAAATAC
Organism: Ailanthus altissimus; assembly: GCA_946807835.1. Classification (NCBI taxonomy): domain Eukaryota; kingdom Viridiplantae; phylum Streptophyta; class Magnoliopsida; order Sapindales; family Simaroubaceae; genus Ailanthus; species Ailanthus altissimus. Next base: position 6,615,513 of record OX327689.1, read on the forward strand.
ACCATTATCCCATTACTCAAACTCTTAAAGTACACACATTCGTTGTACTTACTTCTACTAAACCCACATACCATCATAAACACATCAAATCTCATATACCACTGTCTAGATGATTACTTTAACTCATACAATAACTTTTTTAGCAAACAAGTATGCTCTTCTTCCCGGCTCTACAAACCCGTACTGGTGTGACATGTAAATCTTCTCTTCAAGCTCTCCATGTAAAAATATATATCTTTTTATCCATTTTCTCTATATGTAAATTAAGAGTTGCACACATGGCTAACAGAATCCTAATGAATGTATGGTTGATGACTAGAGAGAAAATATCATGAAAATTTATCCCTTCTTTCTAAGTAAAACCTTATACAATAAGCATAGCCGTAAACCTTGTAAGCTCTTCCTCTAGTATCCTCTCCTTAAACTTATACATCTACTTACACCCAACTAGTTTCCTTGGAGATCTATCCATCAACACCCAAGTACTGTTTTTCCTAAGAGAATTAATCTCTCCTTATATGGCCTGCTGCTATCTATCTCTATTCTTACTTTTCATAAACTCATTGTATGTCTTAGGCTTAGCAAATTCAAGACTGTAAGTAGAATTAAAAGCATGGACAACTAAATCTACTTGTGCATACCTGAATGACAGGTTTATCATTCTCTTTTACCTATCTCTAGCTAGTTAGTACTCTTTCAAGTTTTATCTCAAGAGATTTAGTCTTACCTATAAGATTTGAAGAAACTCATCAGTGTTTTTAGCTCAACATCAAGGGTTGTCTTGTTGAAGTACTGATCTTAGGACATATCAAATCTATACCCAGGCTCTACTTTAGCTTCAAATGATTCGAATGTTGAATCTTTCTTGGGCATAGATTGTTCTTTTTCATCTTCTTGGAGAGATTTCGGTATTGTTGTCTCATCGAACTTCACATCACAGCTTATGATCTCCTTAGTCATTTCAACTCTTTGCATTACACCTTGTATCCTTTCATACCTTCGGGATGCTATATGAATTTCTCCTTCATAACTCTAGGTTTCAATTTCCCTTGCTTCACATGCACGAAGTTGGGTAGCCAAATATTCTAAAGTGATCATACTTAAGAGGGATACCAGGTCATTTGTCTTCTGAGGTCTTAAAGTCTATCGTTGATGAGGGACTCCTATTGATCAAGTAAGCTGTTGTCATCACAGTTTCACCTCAAAATGCATTAGACATCTTTACATTAGTCAGCATACATCTAACTCTATAAAGTAGAGTTCTATTCATCCTCTCAACTAAATCACTTTATTACAGTCTTCATCTCACAGTTTTATAATCTCATGCTTATCATAAAACTCATTAAATTTTTTATTGCGAAACTCGAATCCATTATCAGTTCTTAGCCTCTTAACTCTTTTGCTAGTCTAATTCTCAATAAAGGCCTTTCAAGTCTTGAATGTATCAAACACTTGCTCTTTGTTTTTCAACATATAAACCCGTAGCTTTTTTGAAAAGTAATCTATACAAGTGAGCAAATATCTTGCCCCATAATAGGTAACTATCTGTGCTGATCTTAAAGATCTGAGTATATGTAGTCAAAAGTCCCCTTAGTTCTGTGCTCTTTGGTACTAAACCTTACTCTATATTCTTTTCCTAGTACATAATCCTCACAAAACTTAAGTGGTCAAAACTTATCCTTACCAAATGCCTTTTAACTAAATAACTCCTTCAGGTTTCTCTCACCTTGGTGTAATAATCTAAGATACAATAACTTGGTTTACATATTCTCATTAGTTATAGAGAATGATGCAAAACTACTTACTGTCTCTCTCTTCAACACATATACTTCTTTATGCTTATCACCTCTTATCAAAACTTTGGAACCTATTAATACTCTCAAAATCTCTCCATCAATTCTGATGGAACATCTATTTTGGTCTAGCATACCCAATGAGATCAAGTTTCTCTAAAGGTCAAAAACATTCCTAACTTCTAAAAACTCTCTCACTAATCTATCATGTAATTTAAGTCTAATACAACTAATTTCCATCACCTAACATGCTACGCCATTATCCATTAATACCTTATCACTAATGGGCTAAAACTTGACAAACCAAGACCTATGTGAGCACATGTGAAAAGTACAACTAAAATCTAGAACCTATTATTCAAAACTCTTACCATCAGTAGCAAATGGAGTCTTTGCATTGTCATAGCTATCATCATAAGCAACGCAACATCTACCTTTTTATCTTTGGTTTTGTTCTCTGAACAGTCCTTTGTGAAGTGCCATTTTTTCTTGTAGTAATAGCACTTCCTAATAGCACCCCTAGACTTTGATCTCGATCTTTTCTTCTTTTTATCACTATGTGAGGCTCTCCCTCATGCAGATAAGCTTTCTGCATTGGCCTCTATCTATAGTAATCACATATCCACAACCGATAAGAATAAGTATTTATATACATATATAATATTTATTTTTTATTTGTGTGTGGGTGATACTTAATTTATGTATTGTTATTAGTATTATTTGTATTAATGACCTACTATTAGTATTGAATTTATTTGCAAGACTTTAGATTTATTTTAGGGACCAAATTATAATACTTTAAAAGTTTTGGGGGTTAATTTGTAAATATTAAAAATTAGACTCTTAGTATAAAAATACATATTTTAAACCCTAATTCACTCATTTTTGGTCGAGTTACCCCCTTTAGAGAGAGAAAAAAGAGAAATAGAGGGGAGAGAAAGAGAAGAAAAAGAATAAGCAATTAAAATTTTAGGCTTTAAGAGGTATATCATAACTCTTTTTTAGTTTCTTGGTGTTAATTAAGTTAATTTCTTTAAGTTTTGATTTCTGAAAATATGAAAAAAATTGGATTTGATGTGGATTTTGTAAGATATATTGAGAATTGATGATGATTATGTAGATAACTTGAGGAATCATAATGAATTTACAGAATTTCTACTTGATAGTCTCTTAATCTGAGACTTTTGTAAATTTTTGTACTTCGATTCTGTTTTTTTAAGAATATGAAACTAGACATATTTAGAATCATTTGAGACTTTGAATCGATTGAAAATTTTAGAAATTGAATTTTTAGTGAATTTACAAAAATGACTCTGAAATTCTAGAAATTTTCTGTGTTAACAGTATGCTAAAGTGATGAATAATGTTTGGCCTACTATATGATCTTAATGTAGTAACCAGTATCCACGACTGGTAAGAATAAGTATTTATATATGTATAAATATACATATTTTATTTGTATGTTGGTGATACTTGAATTATATATTGTTATTAGTAATATTTTTATAGGTTAAGGATATACGATTAGTATTGGGTTTATTTGTATGACTTTAGATTTATTTTAGGGACCAAATTGTTATACTTTGAAAGTTTTGGGGGCAAATTCGTAAATATCAAAAATTAGCCTCTTAGTATAAAAATACACTTTTAAACCCTAATTTACCATTTTTAGGTCGAGCTACCCATTTTAAGAGAGAGAAGAGAGAAATAGAGGAGAGAGAAAGAGGAGAAGAAGAAGAAAAAGAAGAAGAAATTGGAAATTTGAATTTCAAGAGGTATATCATACGTATTTCTCAATTTATTGGTATTAATTAAGTTAATTCCTTTAAGTTTTGATTTCTGAAAATATGTATAATTGAGGATTTGTTGTGTATTTCGTAAGATCATATGAGAATTGATGATGATCTATAAGATAGTTTGATAAATCATGATGAATTATGGAATTTCTGCTGGATAACCTCTTGATCTAGGAATTTTATAAATTGTTGTGATTCGATTCTGGTTTTGAATTTTGCGTATATGAAATTAGACATGTTTAGGATCATCTGAGACTTTGAATCGACTGAAAATCGCAGAAATTGAATTTGTAGTGAATTTACCAAAATGACCCTGGAATTCTGGAAATTTCCTGTGTAAACAGTATGATACAGTGGAAAATAATTTTTGACCTGCTGAATGATCTTTAAAAATTACGAATTTGTGGAATATGATAATTTTATATGTCTAATATGATATACTCGGAATTGAGAATTTGGATCAATGTGGTTGAAGTGTTATGAATTTCTAAAGTGTATCAGCTCATTGTAGTATTTGATTAACAGATTTTTAAAGTTATGAAATAAAATAGTTTTAAAATACTTTCGGCAGTTATTTGGAAGCCAAATATTTATCATGGACTGAGATATGTGTCAAGAGTAATTATGTGATAGTTTTATAATTTTTGAGTTAGTATATGATTTTATAAAATTGGGAGATTGAATACTGTTCAGTAAGTATCTTGATCCTGTCAAGTTTGTAGTTTGGATTCGATGGTGTGTATGGAATGGATTGTGTAGGAATTTTGATATAATATTCATATATAAGAAGTATATATGAGTCAAGAATGATATATTCTGATTTCGGAGTAATTGGACATCATTTGATGTATTAGAAATTTTTGTTAAGTGTAAGTGGTCAGAATGATAGGTTTTGAGAAACCAAATATTTAGACCAATTTGATGTGATAAATGCATTGTGTATAATTTTGTAAGCTATTTAAAGTATTTTGTGTGAATTGTGAGGCTTATGAAAGGATTAATCTCTATTGATAGGTTAAGGAGATTTAAGCCTTGTAGCTGAAAGTGTTAAGAGGTAAGTATACTAGACTTTTTACTGAAATCACAATAAACATAGTAATTGTTTTGTATGATTTTGCAAATGGGGTTAAGAATATGTTTATGTTATGTCAAAGTATATTTTGATATGAAATGTGAATATATGTTTCTGAATGTGAGCATTGACATTGAGCATGGACATACATGTGTTTTGTAAGTGAGATTTCAAAATAAGATGTGTTTAATAAAGAAAGCTTTTGAAGTGTAATATGTCCATGAGAAATATTTTGTATTTTGAGGGTACTTGAACTCACTATTAACTTAGTAGGCATTTTATGTGATTTGTGGAGCCTTTATGTGTGGCCTTTCCTTTGGGATTGGTATATGTTATGTGTTCCGTATGTAGGGAGGATCCTATTGGTACCTAAAGGAAGAGTGAGTCATCACATTCGTGTGGTGGCGTATTGGTGCATGTGAGAGGACTCACCGATGATCAGGGTGAGGGTTTGGCTTTTACCTTCGGGCATAAGCATTATATATGTGTTATTCAAGACCTCACTTGTACTATTCCTCTCATACGGCATGTCACCTACGAGTGACATTTGGCTCATTATGTGATATGTGATATGTAAGTCCTACTAAGTAGTAGTCGAGTAATGGTATTCCTATTATATGTTTTGAAAGAATGTGTAAGCGCTTACATGATATGTGATTTGATAAGATTATGATTTTGATTAATCACAGCATATCATACATATGCATTGTGTACATATATGTATTTGTATTTGATATATGAAAAAATTAGTATGCTTACTGAGTTTTATACTCATTATAGTTTATGGTGATTTCAGGTAAATAAGGTGCAGGTGTGCTTAGCGGATTTGGCAAGGCTTCTGCTGTTCCTTGGGTTCCCTAAGTTGCTAGGTTGTTGTGTGTTTCATTTGGGGACACGTGGGATAGGATATTTGGTTTGTCCCTATTGAATAAATACTTATGTATTATTTCATTGTGTGTGGATTGGATTTGGTTTAAGTTTTATAAAGTGTGGTTATTAGATGATTTTAAGTAAGAATTTGCAATGGATATATTCTGGGCTCCCGGTAACAAAGTTGCTACTGGTGACGTAGTAGAGTGTTAATCTCTGAGAAAACTCTGCGTATCTCCGGTTTAATAATTGTCCCAGTCATAATTCAATTGCTATAATTCTGAAAGAAATTGAAATGAATGTTTAAATATTGTCAAGAGAAGTTTATATTTATATGTTAGGTTATGGTTGATTTTAGTGTTGAACTTACTAGCAACTTGCTAAGGATTTCTGTGTTGAATGAAAGTTAAAAATTTTGTGTAATATTATTTATGAGTGCACATGTAGTGAATGAATGTAAGTGATGTCGTGTGTCGGATCTTTTGGGTCTGGGGCGTGACACTTAAAAAATTATAAAGTTTTAGAATATGATTATTTTACATGTCTACTATGATATATTCAAAATTAAAAATTTAGATCAATGTAATCAAATTGTTATAATTTTCTGAAGTGTGTCACCCACTGCAGTATTTTAATCAACAGATTTTCAAAGTTATGGAATAAAATAGTTTTAAAATACTTTTGGCAGGAATTTTGAAGTAAATCATTTATCATGGATTGAGATATGTTTTAAGTGTAATTCTATGGTATTTTTATAATTTTTGAGTTAGTATATGATTTTATAAAATTAGGAGATTGAATATTGTTCAGTAAATATCTTGATCTTGTCAGGATAATAGCTTTGATTTGATGGTGTTTATGAAATGGATTGTGTAGGAATTATGATATAATATTTATATATAAGAAGGATATATGAGTCAAGAATGATATATTCTGATTTTAGAGTAAATGGACATTATTTGATGTACAAGAAAATTTTGTTAAATGTAAGTAGTCAGAATGACAGGTTTTGAGAAACTAAATCATTAGACCAATTTGATATGATAAGTGCAATATATATAATTTTGTAAGCTATTTAAAGTATTTTTTGTGAATGATATGTTATGCCAAAGTATATTTTGATATGACATATGAAAGACATATGTTTATGAATGTGAACATTGACATTGAACATGGGCATACATAACATACATGTGTTTTTTAAAGTGAGCATTTCAAAATAAAATGTGTTTAACGAAGAAAGCATTTGAACTAGAATGTCCATAAGAAACGTTGTGTTATGAGGATGCTTGAACTCACTATTTACTTAATAAGCACCTTATGTGATTTGTGGAGCCTTTATGGTGGTATTTTCTTCAGGATTGATATATGTTATGTGTTCCGTATGTAGGGAAGATCCTATTGGTACTTATAGAAAAAGTGAGTCATCACATTTGTGTAGTGGCGTATTGGTGCATGTAAAAGGACTCACCGATGATCAGGGTGAGGGTTTGGCTCTTACCTTTGGGTATGAGCATTATATATGCGTAATTTAAACCTCACTTATATTATTCCTCTCATACAATATGTCATCGATATGTGACATTTGGCTCATTATGTGATATGAAAGTCCTATTAAGTAGTAGCTGGATTATAGTATTCCTACTATATATTTTGAAAGAATATGTAAGCGCTTACTTAACATATGATTTGATAAAATTATGATTTTGATTTATCATGGTATATCATACACATGCATTGTGTATATAGATGAATACCATAATCCAGCTACTACTAAGTTTATGATATTCTTATTATATGTTTTGAAAGAATGTGTACATGCTTACTTGACATGTGATTTGATAAGATTATGATTTTGATTTATCATAGCATATCATACACATACATTGTATATATATATTTGTATTTTGATATATAAAAAAACTAGTATGCTTACTGAGTTTTATACTCATTATAGTTTATAGCGATTTCAGTTAAATAAGGTACATGTATACTTAACGGATTTGGCAAGGCTTTTGCTGTCCCTTAGGTTCCCTAAGTTTCTAGGTTGCTAAGTGTTGAATTTATAGACACGTAGTTTGAGATATTTGTCTTATCCTTAGTAAATAAATATTCATGTATTATTTTATGAAGTGTGATTGTATTTGATTTATGTTCCACCAAGTATATTTACGAATTAAGTTTTTGATGAACCTACTAGCAACTTACTAAGGATTCCTATGTATAATTCAAGTTTGAAAATTTATACAATATTAATTATAAGTGCACATTATTGAATGGGTGTAAGGTATGTCGTGTGTCATATCTTTTGGGTTTGGGGTGTGACACTATCTGTCTTCCCAATTTCTATAAGTTTAATGATGATTTCACACTCATCGTTAAACTCTCTCTAATATAGAGAAGCATATCAACAAAGTGCTTATAGCTTCTAGGAAGTAAACTCAGCAAGATGATCACTTTGTCTTTATCCTTTATCTTTATGTTGATAGCTTCAAGAAAAATAATGATCTTATTGAAAGCGTCTATGTAGTCTTTTAATGGTGTCCTCTTAGATATGGACAACTCATACAAGTTCTTTTTTATATGTAATCTGTTGGTTAATGACTTTCGCATATAAAGAAAGTCAAGCTTCTTTCAAATACCAATTGTCGTCTTCTCATTTGCTACCTCTCTTAATATTTCATTACTCAATGATAGAACATTATATCGTGAGCCCTTTCTTGAATGTATTTTCTTTTTACTTTAGCCTTAGATAACTCTTGTATCTTTTCTTTCCCACTAGATGGAGCTACAGTCTCCTTTAGTGTCGAGCCTAAACTTTGGCTCACTAGTAACGCTGTCACATTTATCTTTCGTACATTAAAATCATTCGATGACAGGACCCGACCCAAGACCTTTTACAGTCGATCCCAGTAGCCTGTCGGGCACCCCGATGGAAGTTCCTCAAAATATAACTAGGTAAGTTGAGAAATTCTGGGAGGCGAACCCTTTTTTAGTGGTTGCTATTACTGAAAAAAGAAATCTTGGAATATATATGAAAATGACATCTTAATTTTTTTTAAAAAGGCAAAGTTTCCCCTGTTTTTTTTAAAAATTTAGTACAAAATCTATAAAGAATTACACTTTTATTTCCAAACCACTTTTCAATACTGCCAAATAGGACCTCTAATCCTTTTCAACACAATCCAACTCAACTTAATAATTTCATTATGATCATAAAATTAAAATACTAATAAAAGAGTGAAACGATCATCAAAATATCGAAACTTTTCTTGGTTATACAAAGCATATGTACAATACACAAGCCTAAAACTATCATACTGAAAGCAAAAAGAGTACTATTTAGCACATTTATATGAACAAAATGATATTCAGATTTGGCCCACTAATCAACAATAGAAGAATTAGTAGTTGGCGTACTGAGACCTGCACTGGGGAAAGGGTTTAGAAAATATAAAACACAAAACGAGTAAACTAAAAGAACTCAATGAGTGTATTTAAAATTTCAAATAAAATAACATTATGCATAGATAGTAAATTCTAAAAGACATGCATAAATCATGCTTCCAAAACTAATATAAAGCTGTAAAACAGTTTCTAGTATCATATGTTAATGAAATCTTGCTAAGCGGGTTTTATTTCATCTTTGAAAAATAATATCCAAAATCTATACAACATAATAACTAGCATGTGCATATAAATGCATAATATGCTATCGGTAGATCAAAAATTAGTAAAGTCATCACTCGGCCATTTTTTTTCTTCTAAATTGTACCAATGGTAATCGTAAAGCTCTACACTCACGCAGCGACTCAACTAGCATTGCACACGTGAGTAAGTCACGGGGCGCTTCAACTAGCAATACCTACAATGACATCTCAAGACATCTCACTGGCTATGCAGCGGAATCCTATATCGCATACATATAGCGAGACAATACCCCGTACACATAGAGCAACTCACATGACTCGACGTCCCGATTTTCCGGAGTTAGTGACACACCCTCTATAACCTGCCCATGTGTACAAGATATATAGCGACCGGGTCTAATACAATCATCACCACTATAATCTGAGGGTACCAATGGCATTTGAAACAAGTGCAGTAATTTTAAAGTTATTTCTTAAACCGAACATGTAAAAGTATATCTATAGACATATATAAAGATCATAAATCATGTTTATGCATTAAAAGCACATAAAACATACATTTTCATTATGCGGAAACATAATAAACGAAAGATAACAGAAATGTCAGATTTTTATTCACAACCGATCCGAGCTCAATTTCGCTCCAAATTTCTACTCTCGTTACCGCTCTCGATTTTCTTCACTTACGAACCATAAATGACATTTAGAACCAAATCGGATGTTAGAATCTCATTTAATTACTAAAAGCCCTAATCGGCATATAAAGCTCTGATGGATACTACTTTCCGATTTTCATTCACAGAGCCATTCAATCTTATCTAATTCACCATCTAACGCCCTGAAAATTTTTTAACACCCTATAACTCTAGTTGGATATAATTGCCCTTTACCTTTTCAAAATGGACAATTATGTCCCATTTTCTTCATTTTTTTTATCAACTATATATATTCAATTTACATAAGACACCATTTATACATCACACTTCAATCAAAACACAACTCAATCCCTAACTTCCCTAATGTGACAGAATTTCACCCTAGGTTTCAACACATTTTTTTTCTCAATTTCTTGTTCCAATTACACTAAAATCAAGCCAATTTCATTCTAATGCCCTAATTACAACCAATTGAAGTCTCTACATTCAAATCACCCAAAATTATAATTCTTACCTTGCCAATTTCTTCCACTTAGTGACTCCTTAAAGCTCCACACTAGAATTCAACTCAATCTAAACCAAAAATACACACAAGACACATCAATTGAAGAAATCTTGAAAGTTCACATATCAATCTCACAAAACAATGCTTTCTTACCCTTTTTTTCTTGTATTTTCACTAATGGAGGCTTCAATTAAGCTTAGAAACTTATAATTGACCTTCTTATAGCTTGATTAAGCATGAAAAATTATGGAAAAAAAAAACTGAAATTTTACTATAATAGCCCCTCCCTCATTTGGACGAATTTTACTCTTTTTTACTCTAAGTGTTTACTTTTGATCACTTGAAAGTTCTACACACTTCTACCATATTTATAGTACTCCCTCAATTGACCAATTTGTCCCTCAACTTACTCTAAATTTTTAATTTGTCATTTGTTAGAAACTAAGTATGTGAATGGTTCCTTTGTAACTATCTAGTTAGAATAGTCCAATGAACTAACTAGAATTTTCAACTTGGCAATCTATGAGATTGTTTCTAATTTGTTCATTCTCTAATATATGGATTGTGTTTCTCAATAAAGGCTTGTTCCATATATAACCCTTAAATGAAAATTCATGTAGTAAATTAAAATTTCCTTTCCAAGCCAGTAGATAAAAAATTTCAAAAATATTCTAGGGTTGTCCGATGCTCCGACCAAGTGTGAAATTACCAAATTATGTCTAATATCTCTCACGCGCACAATAAAAAAATATTTCTAATAGGGTTAAAATCGGGTAACCCTATGGTGTTTTCATTACTCTATATCAAAATCTAGTTGCCAATACTACTAATAAGGATTTGATATTACATTCGATCTATTAAATTTATCTACATTATACTTAGGTGTGGTCATGTCTGCTAAGAACCAAATTTTGATACCAGTTTATTAAAGCAGAAATAATATACCCAAGCAATATTATGCAGTAATAAACAATCAAGAATAAACAAGAGAAAGAAAGTAGGAGAAAGCATACAAGAATTTACGTGGTTCGACAACTTGTCTACGTCTACGGTAGATCAAGATCTCACTTATCTTATTAATGAATCATAAGCCACTTACAAAGTATACCTTTTATAAGAAAGAACTCAAGCTTCACAAATAACTCTCCTAATTGCACTTACAAAGACCTCATAATTGATCTCTATTGTAATCTAGGATTTTCTCTCTTGTATTTTTGTTGTGATTATTGATGTCAATTACAAAGAGTTATAAGGGTTTATGTAGTGTTAATACCAACCCTAAAAATTTTAAACTTAGTTGGAATAAAAATCCTTACTTATAGGAGTCCAAATTTCACTTAAAGAAGTCAATTGAGCTAAAATAAGAAATACTCATATATTGTCGTGTGAACAATACCCATGAACAATACTCGTTATGTAAATAATTTTTTACTTTCGACTTTTTATTTTGCTTATTCTTAGCACGAATGTCACCTACTAAACTTTTTGCTGACTCTTCATTGATTTTCAACTGAAAATTAAAATTTATTATTAATTTTGAATCACTAATTTCTAATTATAAAAATAAATTGAGCTTTCAAAATTATATAAAAGCACATCTATACTAAATAGACTTTTAACTTTTTGTATTAAGAGAAAAAAAATTATAAATAAGTCTTGTTGTGAGTCTCGTATTCAATATTACAAAACCATATCCCTAGTTAGTTGTAAATTATAAATAAGAGATTTCAAATTTAGAATTTTTACTTCAATATAAAAATAATGCACTGCAAACTCTTTTATCATTGAGTTATCCAAACAAGTATTCAATTAATCCAAACTTTATTTTGAATGTGAATACAAACTTGATAATTCAACATGATTTATTTTTATTTTTTTTAAAAAGATGATAACATAATTTTTTTTTGTGCGGCCTAAATTTAATTTAAAATTTGCATATCTAAAATGCACTCACTTTGGACAATCTTGGATCTATTGCCAGTCATGCACCACCAAGAAGACATGGTCAAAGTTAAAATTGACATAAAAAGTAAAAATAAATTTTAAAGAGGGTTATTTTTATAGATGATCTTGAGGTAAGATTTAATATCAATATTATCTTTTACATTTTGAAATTAGCCTACAATATCTTTATTATTGCCAAGATTTCATTTAAGTGAATAGAATATATCATAATTATTATAAAATATCTAATATACCTTTAACCATACACTTCTTATTTTTTAAAAAAAAAATTGATAATCCTTTTTTTATTTTCTTTTTTCTTTTTTTATTTGAGTACTAAAATAAGTAAAAATATTTCTTTACATACTATTTATTATTTCTAATTTTTACCACATATATAAAATTTTATTTTATTGTAAACTTCTATTAAGATTAAAAAAAATTTAAATAAAAATTTTAAATAAATGTTAAAAATAGAATAATAAATATCTCATTTAAAAATTATCTTCAAATTAAAAAATAAAAATAAAAATATATTAATTATTTAATAATAATTTTGATATATTTTATCTATTTAAATAGTATATCTTACAAATAATAAAAATACTAAAAGTTAATTTCAAAACGCCAAAGTAGCTTGACATTAAGTCTTATCTCAACTATGTGCATAAAAATAATCCATATATTTATATAAAAAAGAAATTGAACCACAATTTCCCATACAACGTGTTCTCATCATGACAAAATGATCTTTCGATTTGAGATTTTATTTTTATTTCTGGTGGTTGTCAGAAAAAGAAAAAAAATAATGGGTGCCTTCGGTAATAGAAAATGCAGGTTGGTGACCCAAAAAAAAGTACTTGGCAAAAACTTCGCCTCTGCTTTTGGTCCCATTAGAGTCTATAACAAGGAAAAAAATTTCAAATAGTTAAAATTAAGGGGTTTTAATTTTTTTAGTTACATAAATTATTTTTAAATAAAAATATTTTTTCATTATATAAATAGTATCTACTATAATGAATAGTTATTATAAAAATTAAATAAATATGTAGTTAAACAAAATTAAATAAATAATATAATTAATTTAAATAATTAATAAATAATAATAAAATAAAATAAATATAATTTTAATATACAAATATTTTAATAAATAATATAAATTAATTATATAAAATACTAATACAAAATATTTAATAGAAAAATAAAATAAAAATATTATAATAAAAAACAAAATTTTTAAAAAACTTCTATACTTTTTATCGCGCACATATATTTTTATTGTGCTCATATATAGGCACAATAAATTTTTTATCGCACCCTTATGTGAGCGCGATATTTTTTTATACATAGTACCCGTTACAGTTAATATTGCAGCTACAGTAAATAGTATCTCTATTGTAGGTAATTTTTTTATTCAAAATAAATAATTTTTATTAAAATTATATTTATTTTATATTATTTATTTATTTATTTTAATCATATTATTATAAAATTTTATAAATAATATAATTATTTAATGTAGTTAAATTGAACTAAATAAATAAAATAATTAAAAAATTAATTTTTATAAACAAATATAAATTTAATCCAGATTTGGGCCCTTATTTTTTTGTTAAATTTTAATATTATTTTTATTTTTATAATTATATAAATAAATATTTTATTTAATTTTAATATATATATTGTTTTATATAATAAGTAATTTATTTTATATAATTAATTTACATTATTTATTAAAAATTTAGTATATTAAAATTACATTTATTTATTTTATTATATTATTTGTTAATTATTTAAATTAATTATATTACCTATTTAGTTTAATTTAACTACATATTTATTTAAATTTTATAATAACATGATTAAATTAAATTATTAACAAATAATATAATTAAATAAATAAATATATTTTTAATAAATAAATATAAATTTAAACTTGAATATATAATTTTAAGTAAAATAAAATTATAAATAAATTAGTTATAAAATTAAATTAAATTTAAAAAATTACTATAGTAAAGATACTATTTATTATAGCGAATACTGTTTAAACTGTAAAAATAATATATTTTATTAAAAAGTGATTTGTTTAGTTGAAAAAAATTAAAATTATAGCTAAAAAAATTCAAACTCTTTCAATTTTAGTTATTTCGAAAAAAAATTCATATAACATTACTTTTTGTATAGACACAAAAAGGACGTGAAAACAATTACCGTTTCTTTTTTCTTTTTATCTTATCTACGTTTAGTTTTATTGTTGATTTCTTATGTTATCTTCATCTTTTTGACTTTTAGAATTGATTAATTAAATGAAGGGTGATTGACTGCTGGACCCATGATTTGTCGCGTATGATTAAAAAAATTTAATATTTTTAAAAATAATTAAAATACTCCATTTATTAGTCTCTTTTATTTATTTTAACATAAGAAAGAGTATTTAAATACTTAAAGATACTAAGAATGTGAAAAATATGCTAAATGTCATTTTAAGGATACGTGGCATTTTTTTATTAAATTTGCTTTGCTTTGGTGTTTTTATATTTAACTTCGATAAAATAAAATAAAAGTTATTTAAAAAAATAAATACATATATATATACCAAATGAAAAAGAAAAAAAAATTTATACTTTTTAAGTATTATCTTAATATTTTTCATTTCAAGTGATGTGTCAACTATCATATTAGCTTAGAAAATATTAGAAATTTTGATAATTTCAAACATAAAAAAAATAATAATGTTTCTAAATCAAAATATAAAATTTAAAAATTTTAAAAAATAGATTTAAAAATAAAAAAATTCAAAACTTTAATTGTATTACTATTGCAACATGTTTGGAACTGTACCAACACCACTGCTTATGATTTGTAGTAATGTCACTGTTTAACAATGGTCAAATTATTGTAACAACAGCTAAAATCACTATGGAAACAATTATTTTACTTCTTTGATTATAACTATAAGTTCCATTTAAATTTAAAAGATTTAAGAATGTTCTACAATCTTTGTACATGTTATAATGCTCACCATAGTTTATAGTTGTTTTATTTATTCTTTGGGAGAATTTGATTTGCAAGGATTTAATTACTATTTAGGAAATTAATCAGGTTATAACTGGTATTTAAAAAAATTAATTTGAGTAAGAGTTTTATTACACCTGAAAAGATATTTAAAAACAGTGTAGAATGCTTAAACTAGTGAAATCCTTGAGGTAAGTTATTTGAGGGATGGATGTGGAGTATTGAACCATATAAAATTATTATTTTAGTTTTCTTTATTCCTAATCTTTTTCATTTGGTGTATTATATATTTTATTGTGATTAATTAGTTTATTTGTTTGAATTATTCGCTCCTTTTGGTTAAGTTGCCTAAATTAAGATTTTTATATTTGCTAGTTAATGGAATAGTATAATTAGTAATTTTGAATATTAAAAAAATAACTGTTCATCAAATTTTTGCCACAATATTTAAAATAAAAAATACTAAAATTTGTTTATTGAAATTTTCTAATAACGTCGAAGTTGAAACCCCTTAAAAAAAAAACAACATACCAATATTAGGCAAGTGAAAATTCATTTAAAAAAAAAAACTTACTACAACGGTTATACCAAATAATGTTTATTTATTGAATTTATTAAATAAAAAACTTCAAATTAGTTGTTACATAGTTATTATTATAAATATTTTTGACTATTTTCTCTATTATTATTTAAATATTTTGATTAATTACATATGCTTATAAGCTAATTGAATACTAACAATGCTTTTTTATTGTCAGATTTCATATCAAATAAAATTGGGTAAGTGTAATCTATATGAATAAAAAAATTATTATTTTATATATTAATTTTTTATATCAATAACAGTACTTAATTGCGTAGTAGTCCTTCAACTCTTTTTTTTTTATTTGAAAGTTTTCCTCATTCTTTAATTAACATGTTGTTTTCAATGGAATGGGGACAATTGCCAAAAGATAAACAAGGTGGGGTAGATTTGATATTACTTATATATTTGAGGGATTAATAGAAATTTACCCACCAATAGATGTTTCATTGGTCTCAAATGAACTATATTTATCTATAAATGTTAGAAAGTCTAAAGTTGATTCAAGTGTGACCCTGTTTAATATTAATTATGATAATAGTAATTAAAATAAATAAAGTGAAGAGCACGAGTGCTCAGCTTAGTTACCTGAGCTCTTTTAAGACTCACATTGTCACTTGAGTTCGAACTCTCCTTCTCTTTAGGTAATGCGAAAAAATGAAATATATTGTAATTTCCTTAAAAATAAATAAATAAAATAAAACTATTTGAATTCACTTAAACAAGATAAGATTATGTTTATGTATCTATGCCTATCTTAAATATAAATTTATTTATTTTAAACCCTAAAATTTCATTCAATATCAATGTTCATTGATGAATTTCGATGGGACCTTTGCAAAGGATTCTCCAAATAAGTTATAGACAATTATTTATGTAGTTTTTGTTGGTTTAGGGGTGTGAAAGAGAGGGAGAGAGAAGAGTTAATTTGAATGAGTTAATTTTATTAATTAGTTTCACAAGAGTATGTTAGCATTCATGTAATTTGTAAAGTCAATTAGGGGTGGGTATTTGTTTTTTTGGATCAAATCGATTAAATTAAATAAAAAAATCAGTTCGATTCATTTTAGTTTTTATTTTTGAGAATTGAATCATTCAATTTTTTTTAGCTCAGTTTAATTAGGTTTAATTTAAACTTAAAAAAAACTAAAAAAAATAAAGAAAATTGAAGTCAATAAAAATAAGAGTCAAATCGAACCAATTTAATTTGATTATGTCTAGAGAATCAATTTTAATTGGTTTAGTTTTAAGTCTATTCTAACCTAACCAACTTGAAACTGAATTTCTTTTTCAATCCTAAAATAAATTTTGAACTTTTAAAATTTAGAAATGAATTTATTGAGCAAGTAGGTGCTGAAATTATTTTTAGTGACTTGAAATATATATATAAAAAAAAGCCATAAAATAAAGTATATGATCTCGTAAAAATACAAAAAGGGGTTATAAAAAAATAGTTGTTTATAAAAAAAAATTTTTTTTTTAACCAAATAAAGTACAATCAGTTGAAGCATTCAAAAAACCAGAAGTTTATATTTATATAGTAAAAAAATGATTATTCCTCACTGTGAACACAAATATATCCCAAAAGTAACAAAGAAGTACATAATATATTTGAAACCAATATAAAATAAAGTTGCACAATTTCATTAATTCATAAAGATTTTGAATATAATATCAAACATGAAACCTATGTAATATATATATATATATATAACTTCCAAAATTTTAGAATTTTTTATTTTATATATGAGAGATTTAAATTGAGATTCGTTAAAATAAAAATAAATGTACTATTAATTTTTTATTACTTACTACCAGACTTTTTTAACACAAAAATAAAATCTGTTGACTTGGCAAGCAAAGTCCAAAGATACAGAAGTATACTGAAGTGTTTGCTCAACCACCACCTGTGAAATGAATGAAACCATATCTGGACCAAGTCCTCACACATTGAGCAGGGAAGTTGAGCCACTGCTTGGAGGTTTGTGATGACAGTGGCAGTGGTAAAGTTATTAATTAAAATAAATTAGAGGGTCTATTATGTTTTTATTCTATCAAGGTATGAAAATAATTTAATAGATTACAAGTTGTTTTGATTGAATTTCTTGAAAAAAAAAAATTTAATATCAAAATCTCTTTTCAAATTTTTTATAATATTTAATTGTGATTAAAAAAAATTCTTTTAAATTAAAAAAATTATTTTATATTTACTTATAAAAATTTACATTTTGAGATTTTGAGAATAAAACTTTTTAAAAATTTTAAATATTTGTGTAATATCACATGTAGTTTAATAATATTTTTTATTTTCATAGTATAATCTTAATAAAAATAAATTTTATTCAACTAATATTTTTTTAAAAATTATTACATTTTCAATTCTCTCTATCTCTACAATTATTAGATTTTTACACAACTCTATTAAAATCTTTTGTTAATTATTTTATTTTTAATTTTTGTAACAATCACAATAATTTATATTAATTTATTGATTATTAAGTATTAATTTTATTTAATTATTGTGTTTTAAAAAATTAAATTTGAGAATATATAATAAATTTAAATTTGTATATAAAAAATATTAAATTATTTAAAATTAAAATATAAAATTTATTAAGTGTCATTTTTCCGTAACTTAATAATAGATAAATATTTTTAATAATATACAATAAAATAATTCAATACTTTAAAAGAATTTTTTTAATTAATAATTAAATTATCAATAATTTATTTTATAAAAAAATTCTATTTTAAAATCTCAATCATCCTACATAATTTATCATATAACAAACTCTTGAACTCAATATTTAAATTTTGTAATATATCTTAATTATATAAAAATAATAAATTAATTAAATAATACTACACAATAATATTACTCATCGAATAACAAGCTAAGCAATTCACTACATCATTTCTCTGCATTTACCTATATATTTGCTTATCATCTCGAAAGCTTTAATTAACCGATAAGTTTTCAGGAATTTGATTGCGACCCCCTTTTCCTTTTTCCTGATAAACAAATACAAATAACACCATATTTTGAAATTAGTTAATTACTCTACTAATTATATGATCTGTTTTTTTTTCTTATTATTATTTTAACAAATTAATGTACTTTTAAAACCTTTTCAACCTGTCACTTCTCTTTCTCCTTTCACTTTCTCTTTCCGTTTCTTCAATCTTCACTGTGAGCCTGTAAAAACCCCAATACCAAATTTGGCACTCGACACAAAAATCTTCTTGCCTTTTTTATTTTCTTTTCCTGCAACAGTAATAAGGTATGAATTACACCAATTCTCTCTATTTATCATTTTCTATAAATGTGAAAACGGAAAACGTAATAGCTTCACTAAATATTGAACGGAAAATTACAGAAAGCTGTAGCTGTAGCAGATTGTTAATAACACATTTCTGTTTTGCTCTGTTTTTGTTTAATCTGTCAAAAGTTTCAGTTCATGTTTTTACAAAAAAAAAAAAATGCAAAATGATTATACGTTTTTGAAGATCTATGTTCTGTGTTAGATTTTTATTTTTCATATCATCACAACCGGAAAATATTTCCATTTTAGCCTGCTTATTAGCTTTTTCTTTCTCTTGAACAAGACCCTAAGGGGAAAAAGTGTTTTTTTTTTGTTTGTTTACTTTCATTTTGCATTTTTGTTTCTGGGTTTTGTGTATGAAGTTGATTATCATCAAGGTTTTTTTTTGTATGTTGGGTTTTTGCTTTTTTTTCGACAGGTGTGATCTGAAAGGGCTTAGCTTTAATCGGGACCGTCTGTTGTGATCAGAGATTCCTGATTCGAACCTTTGTCTTGGTTTATGAGCTGCCCTACTTTCTCTTCGGGTACCACTCTCCATCTCTCTTTTTCCTTTTTTATTTTCCTGGAAACTGAAAAAGAAAAAGAAAATCCATTTTCTCCATTTTCTGACTTTTCATCAGACATTCTGTCTCTTTGTGACGATGATTGATGAGCTCGAGCCCTGGTTTTGATTTTGATGATCATTTCCCCAGAAAATAAAAAACACACAATCCCATCTACTAAGCTTAGTTTTTCTAACAATGCACTTTACTTCAACATCGTACACGTGGCACATCACATGATTTAAAAATCCAGGACAACCAAGATTTCCCATGGGGTTTTTACAGGCTAAAGTGTGATTTGTTTTTTTTAATGAAACCTAGGTTTTAATAAAATTTAATTAAAGCCTAAGATTTCTTTTCCAGGGGAAAGTAAAATAAATAAAAGCAAGGTTGGTAGGTGAAAATACAGTTTTATCCTTGTAGTTCCGAAGAAGGATAGGGAATGGGTTGGTCATTCTCACGAGTAAACAGCAGAAACCTATAAATGGAAATTAACATCACCATTAACATGGCTCATTTCGGTTAATATGGAAACGTAAAATTCGGGGATATTTTTACCCATCTTGGAAGGGTTAAAGTGACGTAAATGCCCATGGGACCCACTTGTCTAAAATGGTCTCACCACCACTAAGGAGTTGCAATGTTTGACTAAATCTAAATCCTCTTTATATTGAAAAAAAAAAAAAAGCGTTCAATACTTTTCAAAAATTTTAAAACGGTTTAATTTTTTTTTTAAATTGATACGTTAAATAATTATAAAATAAAAAAAATAATGTTATATTTTTAATAATATTTTTTTATTTTAAATAATATATTAAATAATAAAATAATTTAATAGATAATTTTAAAATTATATTATTTTTATTATTTAACAATACTTTATATGTTAATTTAAATAAAAATTTTAAAATATCATTTAAAAAATATAATATTATATTTAATAAAATAAATTATAAATTTTAAAATTGGAGGTTTAATAGAATAAGGCCTAACATTTTTAAACGAAATGAATTTAGGCATAAAAATTGAAGTTATATTTAAGAATAATATTAAGTATTTTAAATTATATTTTAAAAAATAATATATTAAATAATTATTAAGTGTAATAAATAATTTTAAAATTTTTATTATTTTATTATTTAATTTATTATTTTTAAATTTTAATTGAAAGTGGCTATCATTACTTTAAAATTAAATTAGATATGGATATAGAAATTAGAAATGGTTTATTAAAAAGTAATTGAAAAATCATTTGCTTACTTATAGTCTCCCCTTGAAGCCATAAACAAATGCCAGGTCAAGACACAAATGTTGGTTTATTATATCTAGGGCTGGGTGGTTGGTCGTCTCGATATATGTATAGGCTTTTGAAAGCCTCGACCCTGCTGTTGCTGCTGCCTTTATGAGTGGTCACTTCACTTCTCACTATTTACGTACAAATAAATAAATTTGTAATTACAAAAACAACATTATTCATTTCATTTTTAGAAGTACTAAAAAAAGGATGAATGAACCCACCACCCCATTGGAATTCAAGTTATTCAAAAAGACGTATCAACCAAGGGAAGAAAAGTGAGAGAGAAATGGTGAATGTGAAGGGCAAGGGCAAGGATAAAAGAAACAAGAAGAAGACAAGAGATTGCTTGCGCAAATCTAGCTTTAATAATCTAACCTGGGCATCTAAGGCAAGTAAGCTCTTATATATCTGCTGCGAGAAATAGAAAGAGAGACTGAGAGATAGGGAGAGAAATGGCAGCATTGGCATTGGCATTGATTGTTGTGGCTAATAAGACAGGAAGAAGCAAATGCAAATTTTGCAGTAGTAATAGTAGCCATGCCCAAAATCGTACATTACTTATTTACTTTTTTTTTTTTTTGGTAAGCAAATAAAGAGAATTATTATTGCTAAATCCACCAACATACAAATTGATGCAGAGCTAAGCACACAGAAAAATGAGAAAACCAATAAAAACAAGAATCAAGCATACTACTAGGTTACAATATTTTTTATTGGTTTGGCCATGTAACTCACTTGTACATTTAATTCAAACAATATCTTTAATATATTTAAAGATATTAATAACATTAAAAGATTTGTGTTAGAATATTATTTAATTTCGCTCATGTCATATATAATAAATGGAGGCAATTTAAAGTAATTTTTTAAATTTTGTTAAGTAAAAATTTACTTTAAATTTTTTTTACAAATATAAGATACTTCTTTCAATAAGTAATAAGACGTCTCTAGATGTGATAAGCCATTAGAATCTTTTGCCAATACTCTTAGTAAATGTATAATCAAAAAAATAAATGTACCGTTTCAATACCACAACCACAATGGATAAATTGGACTAGAAATGAAACTCTATTTAGCCAGTTTAATTTTAGTAGACAACTTGTCCTTCAAGACTAGTCACGTTATAAAATTATGATTGAATATACATTGAGAATCCTATAGTAATTTATACTCCCCTACTTTGGTGTCTTGGAGACTAGTCACATTATAAAATTATGTTAGGAGATATATTGAGAATCCCATAGTAGTTTATACTACTCTACTTTAGTGTCTTGGAGATATGTTGAGAACCCGAAATAGTTTATACCACCCCACTTTGGTGTCTATCTCTAATAAGTTATTTCATATATTAGCAATTTGAAAATTATCTATTTAAGCATCCGGTATAAATCATTTTATCCTCCCTAAGAAGTAGCGAGGTAAAAATTGGAATGAATAAATTCCCAAGCTTTTATTATCATTTCTTTGTTACCATCACCACATTTAATTTCTTCTGGGCCTCGTTATGTTTAGTCAGCAGAAGCAAAACCAGTCCCAATTTGCCAGTAAGATCATAAATTTTTTAATTCATTCATATGTATATATATATATATAAATTTAACACCCACAAGGTAAAAAGCCTTGATGACGTTAGTATTTCATGTCCTCTTGTCTTCTCTCTCTCTCTCTTCAACCTTTCATAAGCTTCTTTGCTTTCGTATATCTATATATATATTGTTTTCTTTTTGCTTTTCTGTATAGGACAAAGAAGACCCATTTCGGAGGAAAGAAGAAAGTAGAAGAAAAACGTACTATAAGCATCGACCCCATGTTTCTTTTTCTATTTTTTTCCCTCTGTTTTTCTGTTTTGTTTTGATTCATTATCGCTATTTTAACTATACAAGTACAATACTCACAATTTTCTTTTTGATTTTTTTTCCTCTCAAAAAGCTTTTGAGTTTCAAAAGCCTCAACACTTTCTCTCATTTCGTGTGTTTCTTGTGACCGCGTTAGGGTTTCAGAAGCAGAGGGATTTGCTTCAAGGGTTGATGAACATGGTGAGATCTGCTGCAGTTGCTGATCCAAGCAAAAATGAAGAAAATGTGTTTGGCTTTCTCACCAAGACAAGATTTGTGAAGCAAATGGGTTTTGAGGGCTCATTTGAAAACTGGATTTGTCACACAAAGGAGTTACATATTTCAAGTCAAATCTCTGCTTTTACAAGCTCTCATTCTACGTTGTTCCTCTTCTGCTTCTCAGGCTTTCAATGATAGTCTTGGATGGTGGGTAGTGGTGGTGATATTGGCGGGACGGCTCAATCTCTTACTCTTATGACATAATTTTTTTTCTTTTATTTTTTTGTTTTAATTTTCTTCTCTTTTAGTACATCTATCATTACTTTGTTGATAAAAGAAGAATTAATGGGTTATGCAAATGTTCATCAGCATTCAGTTTCCATTCTAATGACACTAAGTTCATTTTTATCTTTTGCCTTGTTTCTTTTCTTTTGTATTTTTTTTGGTTTATACTCTTTTCTGTTTCGTGAAGTAAAACTGTGTTCATACATTTTCTCGAGAAAGCATGGGAATATGGAAGAAGATAGATAAAAGAAAAATTGCAAGTAAATATGGAGCTGCAAATCTCTGCAATGAGTTGGTGAGTAAACTTTTAAAAAAACCTTTAAATTTTGGCCTTCCTAAAAAAAATTTTGCAGACTTAAAGGCCCTCTCTCTCAACACTGTTTCTCTTAGCATTGTTTTTATTAGATCACTCATCTATTCAAAAATCACTTTCAGCATGAGACCTTTGGCTTCTGTCCATTAAATTAAGTAATTAATTTATTGTATCTTCTTGGGAAATGTGAAATTTTTGACAATTCATGTTCAAAATCCTGCACCATGTCCATGTGGCTGCGTCATCCATTCAAAGTGAAACAATAAAATGAGTAAATGGAAAATTTTCCATTTGATAATTGGGTGGGTTCTTGACAATGCAACAGTTTTTAGGACACACCATAGATAAAAGACACAAGACAGTGTGATATAAACATGAATTGACAATTTTAAAAAATAAACAGAAGGCAAGGACTCAGTTGAGGTTTGAGTGACTGAGGTGGTGTTGGATTTGCCCCAATTTGTATTGTCATGGAAATGTCTTTTCAATTTTCAATTTATACACTCTGCAACATTTAGGTTTTCTTTGTTTCTTCTCCTTCTGCTATGCACGTGAAAGCTGAAGCTGAATTTGAAACTGGGGCTTGTCATTTGTTTACTAGTTTATACAGTTCCTGTGCAAGCTCGGTATCTTTTGTGGGTCATGCCAATGATGGCAATTTCATGGAAACTGGGGTTTCAAAGAAGACAAAAATGCTCAAGCTATTTCATAAATAATGGTAGAATTTGGAGTATTTGTTCTTCAAATTGTTTTTTAAGTTTCCTGCAAACATAATTGACTTAACATTATCAGATAAAATTTTCAGGTTATAAGACTGATGAAGACTTAAGTAGGGCTTCTCTTGTGCAAATAAGAAATTTATAACAATACTTTGTGGAAATTCAAGCAAAATGTAGAAATTCCGATGACTAAAAATAAATTATGGTCATAATTTGAATATGTAGTCTTGTGGGTTGTCATGAGAGACAGCAGTGGAGCAGTTCCAGCAGATGGCACGTCCATTTCCATTTGTAATTCCAGAAATAGGAGTGTCTCTTTCTCTACGACTGGCCTGGACCAACCTTTTAAGCCCTAAATTTAAAGTTAAATTTCCCCTTAAAGAAGCAATATTTTGATTGTGTTTTTCTGAATATCCCAATGATAGAAGATGAAAATTACATCACTTTTACATATTGCATTATCATTAGATGTAGATTTACCATGCATTTAAGTGGTTGTACCTTCCAACTTTTAGGGGTAGATTTTTTTACTGCAGTAAACCAATTTCATTTCAATAGGCTCTAATATTTACCGCCCAAACCAAAATGGATGCAAAGCCTAACAAAAAGTAAGAAGCATCGCTTGTCTTTTTCATTCTAGTTACTGCTACCAACACTATATCAGTGGAGAAATGAGAATTTGTTAGTTTCCGGAGCTAGGAGTTTCTGAAATGGAAAAAAGAACAGAACAATGAGAGAGAGATTACAGAACCAGAGAGGATCAATATGGACAAGAAAGTCGACGCCTACAATTAAATTATCTTGCATAGTTTAGATAACATGAAGAGAGTGCCGCCATAATTCCCACAAGCAATCTTAGTGAGAAATGTTTAGACCGCAACAATACCTCATTCCAAATGGTCTCGAAGTTAAACATAAGTATAAATAGGAAATCATTACCCACAGAATACAAAGTTTAAATCTATCATATCAAATTATTAGGATAGATGTTAAAAAAAACATAAAGAATCCATAATATTTTAAATATGAGGAACAGCAACTTTTAATAAGAACACGAGAGTATAGTAACTTTTCATAATCAAATCTATGTAGTGCTCAATAACACAGCTTTCAATTATTCAATATCTGAAAGACATGCTGCCTCGTGACTAGATCTCTTAGAACAAGAATAAACATGTCAACTGAAGTTCAAGACCTCAGTACCACAAACACATACAGAATGAATTTCTAATTGCTACTTCATTGACAGGTAACTCATTAGAGCAATGAATCCAGCAACTTAAGGCTAGTTCTTGTTCCTTTCTGCTTACATTCAGCTCTGTTAATGTGGATACAGTTCAAAAACCTTGCACAGTTACTAAGAGATATGGTTTTATGTCGACATTTTATTTCTATTGTAGTTCAACTGTATACATACAAACAAAAATGCACAAGAGAATGGTAAAATCAAAGAAAGCGGGAGAGAGTTTCAGATTGGCAATGCAAAAGAAAAAAAATTAAGTAGAAATCATGTTGCCAGAAGGCAAAGAAAGCCTTAAATTCCTAGGCATTTATAACGGAACATTTGTTAGTTTAATCTGAACAAGTATTCTGCCCACATTTAGGCGGTTACTGATCGTTTACAAATTTCTGATCTAACACGAATTTCTAATCTAACACGAATGCATGAGACCGAGATAACTTGGGAAAAGGTTTATATCTTTTTTGCCTATGCACATGTGATTACTGAACCATGGAAAAAAAAATTCAATCTCTAATACAAGTCCAAATAGATCACACAATTTCTATGAAGATAAAAATGCCTATCAACATTTATAAATCAAATGGCCTGTGAATGGTGTACCACTCTTTCAAGGGCTCCAGGTGGTGCCCTTTCCCATCCACCCCTAGAACATCATGTAGGAGTCTAAAAGACACCCGATACACACCCAAAAAGAAAAACTAGAATATTGGATTGTATTTTTTTATTTGATAAATGAAAAGAAAAATTTAGTCGAAATGAGAACAATTTGAGCATCGTAGGAGATCATGATACTCCTCTCAAATAAAAAAAAAATACAAATCAATCATCCTTGTCATCACTTTCATCCTCAGTACTGTCATTTCAGGTAAAATTCCAGCAAATTGCCAGAATTTAATCATCAGATGCCCAGCTCCTAAAAGGTACACCTATGCCACCCATGATCAACGAGAAATCTAGAAACCCACAAATTGGCACAACTCAATGATGAAACCAATTGGACATGGTGAAAGATTATGTTGAAAAGCTGAAAAATAAAGGCTCAACATGTCTGGTACATTACCTGTTATAAAATAAATGATGAAGAACTATCAAGGCCAAAGAGGGGAAGGATTCTATGTGAATGCAAACTCCATCAATAATCAATACCAGTATACATAAAAAGCAATTATCTAGCAAGCAATGTTGCGCATGTTAATGCGACAGCATTGCCACTTAGTGTCCCACCGTTAATCCAACATTTCAACTCCATTCACAATGTGCTGCATGGTTGCACCATGTACACAAGCATGTTCTATAAGGTGGTAGATGACCAAAATGAGAATAAGCATATATATGCAAATCTACATCGCTCACTAAATCATTTTGTCTTGACAACAACTGAGGAATCAGAGTTGTATTCAATAGACCTTTTTAAGAGAAATAAGTGGGAAATTTTCAAGTATCCCAAAAGGTATCCAACATCTAAATACATATAAATTGCTTGCAGAGCAACAACTGGTCCTTGAAACCGACCTCGTCGAAAAATTGTGCAAGGGACATGGCATTCAATTAACAAAGACACAACTCAGAGGTAATAGAATTTCATAAGACCAGAAAGGATATATGGATGATAGAACAATTACATCAGTGACAGAAAATAGTTTCTTACAGAGCGAAGATTCCAACTCTAAGGTAACATGTAAACCTCTTAAGAATACCCTGTCCCCACCAAATGACGAAAGAAGTTAAGTTGTATGCATATTGTATTCCTTATCAAAGAGATAAAAAAAAAAGAAAAAAGAAAGGAAGAAGAACAGAAATGAAAAGAATTTTGAGCATCGACAAATTAATCATATTAATCACAACTTCCGTGAACTCTACAGTCACTTCACCTAAAACCTGAGTTAAATGCAGACAGTTTTTCCTTGAAACTCCTATAGAAAACACCTCCGCCAAAATTATTACCCAGCAAGTCTACATGAATTCTAACACTCAAGGATGGAGCTATGGGGCTCTGCAAAAAGCTTTATGTCGAAAGGCTGAATAATAAGGTTAAAAAAAAAATCCGCTGTGGTCCTAATCATGACACGAAAAAAAATCATGAACACCTTGTGGAATAAATGGGAAAAAACACAGCTTTCTTCTGAGTGTTTGTGATTGAAATTTGAAGACCTATTTGCTCTCCTCATCATTCAGATGTAGCGCGCACACAATTACTGATCAAATAGTGCAGGAATCAAAGCTACAACATTCCATATGTAAGTTAGGCTATTCATGGATCTTGGTGACCCATGGACATGGATATTTCCTTGGCCAAAATGGAAGAGAGATTCTGATGGTCACAGAGAAATAAAACATTCATATGAAGAAAAAGTCAGAATAATATCCATTTTTCTGTGTAATATATCATCCATATGACCATTTGGTGAAATGAGAAACCATATGCCCCAAGAAGGCCACTTAAGCTTTCTTTGCATGGTAATTAAAACTAATTAGTGGAGAAGAAAATTCAAATGTATTTTTATTGCAGCAAACAAAAATAAACCAAATCAATTATAGAAAGAAAGACAAGCAGAAGTGATTTGCTTTGATCTGAAGACCCGTGTTAAATTAGAAACTACTATCTGCTAAAACAGAACAGAACATAAACTAGCGAAAAACCAACTGAAGGGGAGACCCATATCATAATATTCAAGGTATGAATACTAATGAGCTCTCATATGGACTCAGCACTGGATTGTAAGGAACTTACTAAATATACCTAGAACTATCCTTCTTTTACCAGTATGGCAAGAAGCAAAGTACTCTAAAAAGGAACTTTAGCAAATCAAGATAAGATTTTATGAAAAATAAATGCACAAGGTCTAAAAACTTAGAGACCATAATCAGTAAATATGACCCACACACGGCAACAATAAAAAATAACACTCTAAGATTTTAAGCATAACAACCCCATAAAACAAGTCTAGCAGCAAGCAACATTAGCAAAAAAATTAAACTCAATACATAAGCAAACTCATAATAACATTCTTTCCCCATAAATTTTAAGATTGTTCATGTCCGTGACATTGTCTACAGATAACAAATAAGTATCCACAAATCCCAATTACACAACAAAAATCATTAATTCTATCAATTACAACAGCAAGTTTGATCAAACTACTTCTACATCTTAAAAAAATAATGCCTCACAAAATCATATAATAGCACACAATCAACACTTATTATTGCAATGCATAAACAAAAAAAAAGGAAACAGATAACACTAAATATAACAACAGAAGATGACCTGCATTGCCATCATTGCTTGACATTCTCCAAGTACCACCTGTAAGTACCCACAAGCCCATCTTTAAGCTCAATCTTCGGCCTCCACCCCAACCCAGCAAGCTTTGAGCTATCCATAAGCTTCCTAGGGGTCCCATCGGGCTTTGAGGAGTCCCAAACAAGCTCCCCAACAAATCCCACCACTTCCTTCACCAACTCCGCCAATTCTTTAATACTCACTTCTTTCCCACTCCCCACATTCAAATGCTCCAACCCTTCATACTTATCCATCATAAAAACCACAGCATCAGCTAAATCATCAACGTGCAAAAACTCCCGCAACGGACTTCCCGTCCCCCACACCACTACTTCTTTCGCCCCCTTCACCTTCGCCTCGTGAAATCTCCGCATCAAAGCCGGCAACACGTGCGAATTCTCTGGATGAAAGTTATCATTGGGGCCGTATAAATTCGTCGGCATGCCAGAAATCGCATAGAAATTGTACTGAAGACGATACGCCTGGCACATTTTAATCCCCGCTATTTTCGCAATCGCGTACCATTCGTTCGTCGGCTCTAACGGCCCCGTTAACAGAGCGCTTTCGGGGATCGGTTGCGGGGCGAATTTCGGATAAATGCAAGAGGAGCCTAAGAATAATAGTTTCTTGACGCCGTAACGGAAGGCGGAGTCGATGACGTTAGTTTGGATTTGGAGGTTGATGGATATGAACTCGGCGGGGTAGATGTTGTTGGCGTGGATTCCGCCGACTTTAGCGGCAGCGAGGATGACGTAGCTCGGCCTCTCGGCGGCGAAAAACGATTCGACGTCGGTTTGACGAGTGAGGTCAAGCACGGCGTGAGTGCGGAGGACGAGGTTGGTGAAGCCAAGTGATTGGAGCTTGCGGACAATGGCAGAGCCGACTAAGCCGCGGTGGCCAGCGACGAAGACCTTGGCGGATTTCTCGGAGAAGAAAGAGAAGTCTATTTGGAGAAAATATAGTCAGATTTTGGGGATCGGAAGTTTTTAAATAAAAAATTCGCGAGAAACTAACAGAAAGAGAGAGAAAATGTTACCGTCGTTTGAGT
Source organism: Ailanthus altissimus (assembly GCA_946807835.1). NCBI lineage: Eukaryota > Viridiplantae > Streptophyta > Magnoliopsida > Sapindales > Simaroubaceae > Ailanthus > Ailanthus altissimus. The sequence goes on from OX327689.1 coordinate 6,645,507, forward strand.
CTCCCATGACTGGAGATGAAGGCAAATCTGGAATTCGGGAACGAGAAGGGTGGAAGTCTGAGAAAAATTTTCCTTCGCGGAGACGATTGCGGTTATATTTGTTGGAATCATTTATATATATATATATATATATAGAGTAGATGATTGAATTTAGACACGTGTTAAAATACGGTAACACGTTATAATTATATAAATATTATAAATTTATTAAATAATAACATATAATAGTATAATTTACGAGAATTACGTAACCTATTAAATATATATAATTATATATAAAATTGATTTTAAAGGTGTGGAGTGGTTCGGTAATAAATTTAGTATTTATCATGTAAATCATTTAAATTTGACCTCGAGAAGGTAAGGAGACAAAAAAATTTATACTTAAGTACATCATCTTACCTTTTAAAATATGGCCCGACGGCATAACTTTTTTTTTAAAAAAAAAACCCTCTAAAGGCATAGTTTGATAGTAGAGCTTATAATATCCATGTCAAGCCTAGTGGTAAAAAAAAGTCCTCTTAAGACATGATTTGGTAACAGGGCTTACATTACTATATCAAGTTACCAAAATTCGATTTTTGTAATAATGGATAAAATATTTTGTGCCTTGGCACTCTCTTTACTTTATATTATATATATATATATATATACATACATTTGGCTTAATGAGTTATGTTACCTATGTTAAACCATTAGAATTCTATATTAGAGAGATAAAGGGTAAAAAATTTTGTGCCTCAACTTACATAATTCATTATAATGTGTTACAGAATTTTGTAAGATATTATAAAATTATAAAAAAAATTATAATTTTATTAAAGTTAATAAATTTATTAAACAGTCACATATATTTTCAGCATATGTATTTGAGTGAAGGCGAAACTGATTTTTGTATTTTTAATTTCTAAAAATATAATTAAAAAGACATTTTCATTTTCAAACATATTTAAAGAAGAAAAGAATGCATCTTTGCCGTTATTATTGTTTTTCGTTTAGCGAAAATTGTTTCCGCAGAACAAAATATTAAAAGCAATTTTTATGTAATGAAACACTTTGCTGTTAAAGCTTAATAAATCTTGGAAAAAAAAAAAGATGATGATGTGTTTTGTGTGGATTGTTGAATAATGATGTACTTTTAACCGTTATTTCAAAAAATTTATTAGTGATATATAAAATAATTATTAAATAATAAAAAATATAATAATAATTTTAAAAATTATTATTTTAAAATAAATATTTTAAAATAATATTTAAGAAATTGTAACTGTGATATTAGAATACTATAAAAAATTAATTTTTAAAAAACCATCTATCTTTTTTTTAGAGAAAAATAGAGAATAAAAATTAATATTTCATAAATAATAAATTTTTCATCCAAATCTTTAAAATAAAAATAAAAATTGATATAGTAGTACAAGTTCGGTGACTTCTCACGTTTAAGAGATTTCAATTTGGAACAAGAGGGAAACTTAAACGAATTAACGAAATTTCATTTGTCAATTCATGAAAGTAGAACAAATAGTCCAATATACGTATTTGGGCTTTTGTTGCTTTAAAAAAACGCCCAGCATCCCAAGAAGTGCAAAAGTGTTGCTTCTGGAAGCCCAATAAATGGCCCATTAGCCTTATAAAATCTTCATTCTTGACCCATATTTTCATGGATTTTGAACAGCAAAATTGCCCTCCATTTGGTGCAAAACCCAACCCCCGCTAGCCTAAACTTGATGTTTTTCAGTACTAACTTTACAAAAAAAAAAAAAAAATTGTCGTAGTTCCTGCTTATTTCTTATAACAAAAATATAGTTTGTCCTCCTATAATGTGAGGAAGTGAATTATGTTACAAGAACAAGTAAAGTTGTTATTTTTTGTGAGCTTATATTAGTTTTTGTCTCTTTAATTGTAATTTCAAGAGTTTTCTTTTATGTTTATATCCGACTTCCACGAATCAATACTTAACTTTTTATAAGAATTAGATTCAATAAGTTATTATTAAATAATTATGGTGATAATTTAATGGATCTCAATTATAAATATTATTTAAACATGAATTAAATTTATTATTAATGGTATTAATATGAATTTATATTGTCAAAATTCACTTCTTTATTAAAAGTACATTCTACCGATTTCAATAATTCAAAGATAATGTTTAATACTCAATAATTAAAATAAAAGTTGAGTTTCAATTCACTCTCGCCTTTTTATGATGTCCACAATTTATTTTGTGGTGTCTATAAATTGATAAATTTGAATTACCTATTAAATTTAGATTTAAAATCAGGTTGATTTGTCTTAGAAATTAAAAAATAGGCTCGTTTTATTACGGATCATTTTTGTTGAAGTGGATCTAAACACTTAGCATCTGTTAGTTAGATCTAATGGGAGATGTGTCTAACAAAACCTACTAATTCTTAAAAATAAATAGCAACCTTAATTCTAAGGTGATTTATCCTCACCCTTTAAGAGAAGAAGATAAAATAAAGAAAAATAAAAATAAATTTAACTCAATTTAAAACGTTGTGTCAGAGGGTGAGTGCCTTTTACGTTTTGAAAAAAAAAAAATACTTTCATTCTCGGAGATTATGTAATATAAACGCATCCTCTTGATTTTGAAATTAGTTGCAAATTTATTCTAAGATTTTGAATTTCATCATAAAAAAAATTCCTAAGCTTAAAAATATTCCATTTATTCTACATAAGTATATATAGATAGTACTATAAATATATTAACTATCTTTCCCTTGAGAATTAATACGTTAATCGGAGAAGTATTGAGACCATTCTAGATTACTTGAGCACTAAAGATTATTTAGTTTTGAAATTAAAATTTATTTAGGGATATGGGTAATTATATTTGAAATTGATTTGATAGATAAGTTTGTCTCCATTAGTTCGGCGGCTGATCTGTTTAATGATAACAGTGATGCACGTTACCACTTCACAGTTGACGATAAACGATGGAGATTGCGATCTCTCATTGCAGTTAATCTGGCTAATGGTGGTAGCGGTGTATATTATTGCCCCATCATTTAATGTGAATAACAGTGGTCATTGATTTTTTATTGTATTCTCTCTACTTTTGACAATTCTATAGTGCTTTATTAACAAAAAAAAAATTGATTATCACATATATTATAAATTTTTAATTTATACGATGTCAATTTTAAGTTAAATTGCCATCGGTCAATGGCAACCAACTAGCGGCGGAGACAACAATGATCACTGGTAACTAATGGAGCGCAAAAAAGGATGTGAATTTTGATCCATCAACAAATCAAGGTTTAATACTTATTTCTATCATGACATATAGTTAAATTATTATTATTTTTTATTATTCTACCATTTAAACTGACAAACAAAGTTAACATATTGTGACAAAAATAAATATTTTAAATTTAATTAGAGTAAATTTATCTATTAGAACTATTTTATAAGGTAAAATTATTCTTAACCCATTTATTTAACTAGAGTGAGAATTGAACCTCTCATAAATATAGAGGTACACTAATGACTCATTTAAATAGTTTGTGTGATAGATTAAAAAAAATTGATAATTTGCTACCTGAATTTTTATTAAATTATAATAAGGTCTTTAATTGTTTTTGAAAAATATTTTAATTAGTCATTTTAATGAGATAACTAATGCATTTCTTAAGAAAAGAAAATATTAGAAAAAAAGTAATTAGTTATTTCTAAAAAATTATGAATTTGATGGAAATTCAAAATAGAATAAAGAAAAAAAGGAGAGATTAAATTGTTAGTTTCTCTAAATAAATCAATATTAAGAAGAAAAAAAAAGTTGATAAAAATTGTCTGTTTCTGAAATTATGCTTGATTCCAAGATCATGATGCTTTTCATTCTCTTCACTTTTAGTAGGGTTCATGCATTTGGTGGCCAAAAATAAATATTGACATAAAGCAAGTCAATGATTCTACAAATAATAATAAGGCTATAATCAAAATTAAAAAACATTATCACGAGCTCTTTAGTAAAAGAGATTTGAAATTTGAAGCTTAAAGCGAATCAACAAAAGGCAAAATTCCCGTGCCTTTAATCTTTATGACGATCAAAAGAGAAAAAAAGGGGGAAATTTATTTTTCGTAACCCCTTTTATAATTCATTTTCGTAGCAGCATACTAAATCACTAATTTTTTTATAATTAAAAAACTTAAAATATAACTCTTTTACCCATAAGTTATATTTTTTTTTCTTTTCATTTCTCATTTTTTTTTAAAAAAGTATGATAAATATTTAATACATTTTAAATTTTTTAATATTTATTTTTTATTATAATAAATGTGACTAAAATAAGTAGATTGTTATTATATAATATAATATAAGTAAATTTTATATTAAAAAAAAGTATAAAAAAGACCTAAACATTAAAAATTGCTCAAAAATATGAAAAATAAACGAAAACAACTGTTGAAGGCTCTACATACTGTAACAATCCATTTAGCAAGGCACGGTCCACGTATTGTGGCAATCCATAAGCTTTCTCTGTTGCATCAACCGTCCTCTAATTTTAGTTTTTCATCCATTTTATGCTATTTTCTATCATATTTATTTGTTTTTAATTAATATCCTCATTTTTAATATATTTATCATAAAAATTTCTCATTTTTTAAATATTATTGCATAACATCTCATTTCTTTAATATCTTTAAAATAAAATAAGTGTTTTTTTAATTTAAATTTTTTTTAAAAAATTGTTCGAATTAAAAAAAGAATTGAAGAATAAAACCGTCTCTTTCAAAAATTTTGGCTATAAAATATAGGTAGTTTAATATATGCTTAAAAAAGAAAAAGAAATTAAAAAAATAATTAGTTACTAAAATTTTCCAAAAAGACAAATATAAGCCTTAGTATATGGCCTTCGGTCCTACAAGAATTGTTCCATCGCGGGGCAAAATTTAATCCATAAAAGAGTTGCAATCTTATCAATCAAATCCAGTGGATTTCCTCTCTTAAATGTTTTTATTTCAACGTGGCCTTTGTCCCAATCTTTTTGTTTCGTCATTTTGCTACATTTATTGCACAAAATCAGAAACTGGGACCAAATCCCCAATTAAAAATAAAAAACTCCATGGCAATTGCCATAATCTCTACTGCTTCAACCAATACGCATACTTAATTTTCTTCAAAATTGTTTGAAGGTGTTAGAGAAAATCGAACCATACAACTTTATTGAATTAGACATATGCAATATAACAAAGTTCAAATACTACAATGAGAAGCAATACATCTTAATAATACCCATCAACATAGAACAATGACTACTACTTGAAATCATCAACGGAAACAAAGACCATACTGGCCGAGCCTTATTTATTTTAATTCTCAATAACACACACTCACAAAAAAGAAATAATAATAAAAACACAAAATAGGCAAAACCCAAGCAAATTTATTTATTACTATAAAGTGACTGGCTGTGACTGACTGTCAGGCTGAGGATTTGCTGGCAAATCTGATCTAAGCAGGAGAAACAAAAGGACAAACCATTCCCCCGCCGCCAACGCATGCTTCCTCCTCAGCCGCCGCCACCTCATTCCAGCACCGCTTGGTCACCGTAGCAGAAGGGCGAACAGCGCACCCGTTGAACTTGTTGGCAGCGTAAGTCTTGTACACGACGCACCCTCCACCTGGCAGCTCCTGCTTCACCACGTTCTCACACGTGTACCCCTCCACGTCACAACCATTCGTGGCCCACCATTGGGTCCCAGAATTGCACGTGACTGAAACAGAAAACTCACGTGGGGTGAAGCAGCTGAGGACCCTTCTGACCAGCGGTTCGAAGCTCACCAACTCGGTGTCGAACCCCATGGCCTCATAGCTGGCATAGCTGAACCCATCCTCTGGGGTCACGTGCACCGTTGAAAAAGCTGAACCCTCGATTCCGTTCATCGAGTACCCGCACGGGTCAAACTCGAAGTCACAAATCACGTGACTCGGAATGATCTCATTAATCCCGGACATTTTCGTCATTTCACCGGCCCCCGCCGGGTTTTTGAAAAAAACCGCCGCTTTCTTTCGGTCCAAGCCAGTCATGCACATCTCGATTGTGACCACGTCATCATCCGACGCTCTCTCTTTCGACGCCGCCGAGTAAATGTGCCAGTTGCGATCAGGAACGTTCGGGTCGCCGATGACGTAAGCTTTAGCGTTCAAGTGACTGAAATGCTCGTTCAAAGTGGAGACTTCTTCAGCGAAGCAACGGTGAGGGGCAGGTTGGTAATTTGGGAAAATGAAGCTGCCACGTGAGTACTTGACGGAAGAAACACCGAGTGAGAGTGACTCACTGAGTTTGAGAATCTGTGAGATTGACGAAAGCAGTTTCGTGGTCCCACAGGTTTTAAGAACAATCTTCAACGGGTAAACGAAGAGGCTTGACTCGGACAAAACGTACGAGTCGAACTCAGTGTTGGAGAGGTGAGAGACAATGGTGCACTGAGCGAGTTCGAGGATTGAGTCGAGTTGGGACCGAGTTAAAGAGCGTAAGCCGAGCCCAGATGGGTCGGTGAAAATGGGTGCAGGTGAAAAGGTAATCTCCAAACGTTTCTCAAAGCCTTCGAATCCAATGGGAGAAGGAGGAGGAGGATGAGGTGGTGGTGAGTCAACAGCCATGATTGAAACGGGTTTTTTCGAGGGGGTAATTATTTCTAATCTTCTAATTACTATCAAACGGAACAACAAAGAAACGAGAAAGAAAATGAAACTCTACTCTACTGAAAAAGGCATTGTAGTCGTATCGATATCAGGATGGCTTTCTCATGCACTGCAACGCAAAAACAACAAGAAAAAAAAATTAACAATAAATGAAAGAGAAATTGAAACAAACAAATTTAAACTAAAGAAAGATTGGGTTACGTTGGAGTAAGCAGCAGATTGGAACTTCTCGATGCCACCGTTGGGACGAACGTCTTCAATGCTGTAACCGAGAGGGACTTCGTATTGAAGGGAATTGTTGTTACGACTACTACTAATCGACTTCTTTTTGCCACCTTTGGTCTCCATTACAACATTCACGCTTCTTCTTCTAAAACTAATTGACAAAAACCCTAAAATTCAGATTTCAATCGTTTCTTCATAAAAGCGCAGATTAGGGCTTTATGAAGAACCCAGAAACAAAAACAAAACAATAACAAAGAAAGGAATCAAGAAAATATCAACAACCCAATACGAATAATCAAGCCCTAGATTGAAATACTCACTATTTCCTTGAAACAGCAGCCTTGTGTTTTTTTAAATTATTGTTTTTGATTGATGAGAAACTGGGAAGAACAACAACGGAAGGCGAGTGAAAAAAGGGGAGCAGTTACTGGTTTGCCAGAGAAACAAAAGAGGCGCAGAGATTTTTGTTTTTGTTTTGGGAGATGGGAAGGAGGGCGGAAAGAGAGTATTTATAGAGTGGACGACACGAGGGCAGAGCAAAGGCCCGCAAGGGCCAAAAAAAAAAAAGGTCTGGCGATAGTGAAAATAATTCAATACGGGGAGTGGCGTTAGGGATTTTCCCATTTGGAGTATTTGTCACTGTACAGGAATTAGAGACCGTCCACGTGGCGGCTATATGGACCTCCTAAAGCTTGGCGCTTCAGGTCTTCCAAGCCCACGTCTAATGCGGGCGCGTGATAGACACAGACACTTCACTGGGGAATGAGGACAAATCCTCTTGCCATCGTAAGCAAGTGGGGCGGTTCACTAGATTGTTTATTGTTCAATCTACGCATGCCCTTTTAAAGAAAATTGATCAATCGGCTTATATATAATTTTAATCATTTAATCTAACAAAAAAAAAAATTGATTCAAAACTAATCAACATATGGTAAGATTGTATTTATCTTTTTTCTCTTATAAAGTATGAGTCGGGAAGAAATCAAAATTTAAGGTTAGGAGATATTAAATTAAAAATTATATAATTTATTATATTAGAATTTCAATATTAATTTTAAAATTTAAAAGAATTAAATTATAAAAATTTATATATATTAAATGATAAAATTATAAACATTTAGTATTAATTTTAAAGTAATTTAGAGTTTGAAGGGGTGATGACCCCTTAAATCCTTAAAAAAATATTCGGCACTAAAAATAAATAAAATTATAAAAAGTGTTTTCAACTCCTATCAAAATAAATATAGAGAAAGAAATTTGGTTCTAAATTTTCTCACGTGCCTCATGCTTGCGGGGTTATTTTTTTTTTCATTAAATTTTTTATTGAGGGTATAAAATAAAATAAAATAAAATAAGGAAAGCGATCGAAACTACGAACTGCGCGTGAGAGTATGTATTTGCTTCAATTGGGATTTCTCTTAAACTCACCTAGGGGTTCATGAATTTGTTTGAAGAAGCCGCCATATGTTACCAAGTCAATAGGATACAAATTTGGAGATCATTAACGCTATGACACGTTGACATTTTAGTGAGAGACGCACAAAAAAAAGTTCATGCCTTCTCTAAGCAGGAAAGTATCTTACTTTTCCGCTTTATATATATATATATATATATGAAGCAGGGTATACGGTACTTTTTTTTTTACATAATTTTTGACATAAAATTTTAATTATTAAACTATTTTTTATTCAATAATTAAAATTAATATTTATGTATAATTATTATAATTTTAAAATTTATTTAATTATAAAAGATTTTATTATAATAATAATTTTATTATATTATATTTTCTCTCTTCTTTTATATTTTATTTAAATTATTTTTTTCTCTAATATTAATACTTTTTTTATTTATTATGTACAAATATTATATTTAAATAATTTTAATCTCTTCATTTTTTAAATTAAATTTGTAAATATTATAAATTATATATTACTCATTTTTTATAAATATATTTGAATTTACAAATATATTGAATTATTCTTTTTTTTTTTTTTCACTTGCGCATGGTAGAAAGGATTTATTGATTAATACACGAATACTTGACTGTACTCTTACAAAATCTTGTATAGTTGTGAAAGCCAGATCTGCAGATGATGATTATGAACCTGAAGTGCCATAAACAGGAAGCCTCTGTTTGCCATCACTTCAAATTCCAACCAAAGTCAACTTTAAAAAGAGTAAAACATTCTTCACGATTTGAAGGGCATACTACTCGATAATGAAATGGGCTTGTTGCAGTAAAACCAGAAGCACCACTGGCTATTTAATATGAAATACAACTCCAAGAAACAAATTACCATTTCTCGCTTTAGTGCTAAGGCTAAGTAGCGATCTATGGCCACATCCGCTGTCGAAAATCATATGGCTCGCATTCTCTTTTCAAGATCTTAGTTTTCCATTAACAATCCTCCTATGCTTTATTATGATAAGATGAATGCATTAATATGATATACAACCTTGTCTTTCAATATATTTTTAAAATTAAAATTATCTATAAAATTTTATAATATTTATATTATTTATAATATATTATAAAATACTGTCACATATATAAAAATTTACTATGTAATGAGTTACGTAACTCATTAAATTAATTATATATATATTAAGATTACATCAATTATATTACAATATTAATACAACATCAAACTACACTAATTATAGTATAATCAAATTATATAATCAATTTTTTTAGAAGCACACATCTACTTCAAACTACGTTATCATAATCTTTATGAACAATACGTACAACTTTAACTACATTTTATTTAAATTAAAAAGTTCTCATAAAATAAAAGGAATAAATTAAATGTCTTGATATTCACTAAGGCTTAATCCCTATTTTTAGTTAAAAAGTAATAATGTTTTCTTTTTATAATAAAAAATTACCTCAATTAATTCTATTTAATTTTCAAGTTTAGATGTAATTTAATGAGAACTACATCTTTGGACTAATATCAAAATCTCAAATTTAAATATGCTCTTTTAATAATAATAATAATAATAATAATAAACTATCATGTTCTCGCTATTAATTAACAAGAAGTTGACTTTATTGCAATTTTATACCCCACCTATTTTTTATTTTAAGTCTCCTCCATTTTTTTAAAAACAATTAATGGAGTGAGGATGAGGAATGAGAATGTCTTTCTTATCCTCACCCTATTTTTTCAATTTTATATTTATTAATATGAATTTATATTGACAAATTTTAACAATATAAAAATATAATCTATATTATAATTTTAAATAAAAAATTAGAATAATATAATAATATCTTTTAACAATATGAGTAGTAATTAGTAAATAAAATTTTAAACAAATAATAAATAAAATTAAAAAAATTAAAAAATTAAACCTTATATTTTAATGCCTTGCATAATTGTTTTTCCTGTTAATTGCTCTATATTCTTATTAAAAATGAATAGCCGCTCAACTCAAAAACAAAATTCTTTTTGTCGTTTACAATAAAAAAATAAATTTTAGAGATTGTATTACTTATTTTTGTTAATAAAAATATACTTTTAAAGCATATCCTAATTAAATATAAATTATAAAATAAAATTTTGATACATTAGTAAATATGTAATATTTACTTTTTTTGGATAGAATATATAATTTAAACTAAAATATTACATTTAATATATTTATAAAAAAACGGGGTAGGGACGGAGAAGGGGCGTTAATCCGTCCGTATTCTATTAATAATCTATGAATAAATTTTTTTCATACCCCATTTTATTTTTACAAAAATTATTTCATTCCCACCTCATTCAAGGCGAAGCCCCTCAGGGTATATTGCCATCCCTACTTCAAACATATATAATAATGAATTTAAAAAAACACATATAATAATAATAAAGACATCAAATATATATTTGTATAACAGGTTGTTTTGGAACATTTTGTGGAAATTATAACGTAAATCCCTTTCAAATAATCTAAAAAAATAAATATGAAATTTAAATGTAAAATTATTTAAAAAAATTCACTCTCACTAATAGTGAAATCATTTAAATAAAAAATGTTAAATTATTATTTGTAAAATAAGGTGTAAACTATTAGGTGAATAATCAATATTTAGTATTAAAGATAAGTTGAGTGGGGGATAATATTATGTTCTATATCAAATAAAAATTAAATAAATTTTGAGTATATATAAATAGGTAGGTGACATTATTTAATAGATTAATTTTTTAAATTAACGATAAACGCTTGACTAGTGACATAATGAAATGTGACCCAAACAAGTCCTTTCACATAAAATGTGAATTTAATTTTACGATCAAATGTATTTCAAGTGACTCAAACAAAGATAAGTCGATAAGTCTTAACACCTACAACTTGAAAACCTTATTTCACGCAAATGCTCGTAGCTTAATAGTGGCTAGTATGCGCTTCCCCAATTAAGAAGCTGAGAGTTCATATTCTAATAGCATGCACTTCCTCAACTAAGAGGTTAAGGGTTTATGTCCCAATGTATATTAGGTTAATAAAAATAATTGACATGCTCTTTCCCAATGAAGAGGCTAGGGGCTAAGGGTTCGTGTCTTATTGTATATTAGGTCAAGAAAATAATTTCCTCTTGTAGGTGGATTACCTCTAATTTTTTTTTAAATTGAAGATTTCATTTCTTAGGAAAAACTGAAAAGTTTTTCAATCATTCAATTACAACATTGAATTTAAGGCAAATTTGGCTAACTTATGAGTCGAAACATTATGAGATCTTTGCATGAATCTAAAAAGCACATGATCTCTTTTCTTCTTGAGATTTTGGATATTATTAACAATCCACCTAATCTCTTTCGAAGAATTTATAGTTCCCGTAATTAGGTTAACTACATTCTTTGCATCTGAAACCATCACAATCCTTGGGTAATGTAGGTTCCTAGCTAACTCAAGATCAAACTGAATTGTTATTGCCTCTGCAATTTCAATATCAGGTTGGCAATTTCTCTCTTGCCTCTGCAATTTTAACACAAAGTTAACAATTTCTTGGTGAAATTGTCATTTTTATTACTGTACCATCAACATTTTTAATGACATCCCCTAGACCAATCTTGTCTTTTCTCTCATCGATTGCAGCATCAAAAGATTTGAATGTCTTGATTCAAAGGATGGCTCCCCCATTGGGCTTGTAGGCCTTGTTGTCTCCTCCTTAACCGACTGCTGAGACACAAAATTAATTACACTATAGGACTCAAAATAGGCTTTCACTCTCTACAAGTTGCTCAGCATTCTCCACAATTCCCTTTATGACTTGGTTATTTCTGAATTTCCAGGTTACCCATAAAAACATCACTACTCTGGTAAATTCTATCAGAGTAGACACCAATTCAATAAACCTTATAAAACAACACAAATTTGGCTCATGGATTTGACTGCTTTAGCAAAATTTGTGCATTTCCACAATAGTTTAGCCATTTTTCAAGCTACAAGAGCATGGAAGGTGATTTCCTTCTCCTTACAACGTCTATAGAAAAGAAGAGTGGAAAAACTTTTTTTTGATAGTAATGTGCAACCTGTGGGATGAGTGTTGTTCATGGCTCTCCACATGAAGATTCTGATTTTCTAAGGTACTGATATATTATGGATCCATTTCCATTTATTCCCTACCTTGCTTGATGTGTCTGCCTCTCCTACAGATTTTCTTTCCATAGCAAAGTGATAACCGCTTTTAACTGAGTAGGCACCTCTTTTATCAAAATGCCATCATGATGTATCATCCATTTTGGCTAAGGAGAGAAGGATCTTCTATATTAGTTCAACATCATAATCCAGAAAATGCTAGTTGATGGTCTCTGCCTTTCATTAGTTTTGATCAATTATCAACATTTCTACATTTCCATCCATTGGTAGGGGGGAAATATGTGGAGAAATTGGCTTCATGGTGTGCTCCCTTGGCAGCCAATTAATTTTTTAGATCTCAACCTTCTCTCCATTGCCAATCAACCATCTAACACCCTTGTCAAAAGCCCATTTCCCCAAATGATGCCCCTCAATATATATAATCGATTGTGACTCAAGTTAGCATCCACAAATTGACCATTTTTTAATTATCTTACTTTAATGACTCTGCCAATCAAAGAATCAAGGGTTTGGAGTAACCTTCACCTTTGTGCCACTGCTTTAATGAGCTCCTCTTTACCCTCACTAGAGAATAATTTCTCTTGCCATCCCTTGATTTTGTTGCATATCTTCAGCTTTTTTTCATTGAAAAAACTGCTTTTGTTCCTCTTTATCATGGACAGGAGTCCAAGATATTTCTCATGGACTGATACACTTCTCAATTGAAAAATATCCTGGATGACTCTCTTTTACTCACTTGTCATATTGGAACTAAAGAGGATGGAAGATTTCTCAAAATTAAAAACCTAACCTGAAGCCTTTGTGTAGCATTCAAAAGCCTGTTTTTCAGGTGCTTGTAGTCATTTATGTTAGCCTTTGCAAAAACTAGATTGTCATCTACAAATAGCAAATGGAATATAAAAACTGATTTGCTAAACTTGATTCCACTTAGCACATTCTCTGCTTCTACCTTATATAACAAGCTTGATAGTGCTTCTACACAAAGTAAGAAAAGATACAGAGATAGATGGCATCCTTGTCTGAGGCCCCTTCAAAAATCACACCCTAGCCTCTTCATTGATTAATAGAGAAACGGATGTAGTTGTGACACATCCCATTACCAGTTTTATCCACTTGCCAGCAAACCCCATCTTTCTCATTACTACTTCAAGGAAGCTTCACTCTACCTTGTCATAAGCCTTACTAATATCCAACTTTAAGACAATCAAGCCATCTTTACCTTTCTTCTTATTCCTTAGCTTGTGGAGGCTTTTATAGCCAATAATAATATTGTAATGAGGTTAATGTCTTTTTTGTTAGGACTTATTTTCCTTCATAACTCGTTATTAATTGTCTTGTAAAGGTATATTTTAATCTATATGAATTATTAGCATTTATCATATCTTTCCATAAATTTATGTCCTTCTTTACTTATTATTAAGCTTTGATTGAATATTAAAATGTGAAAAATAAATAATTGTTCTAAAAATTAATATTAAAATAGAATTACTTATATTTTGCTATGAGAGTTAAATTCTATAAGGTTAGAGTTGAATTTGACAAATATTTTAGCACAAATGACTAAATACGAGGTTAGTAATTTGATGTCGAGGGGGAAGAGATTATGTTTATAATATAAGATAAGTGTGATGGTAACTCCACCTATGTAATCAAAGATCGCATAAAGTAAGTTCATAGAGGCAACAACAAGTCACTTGTTGTTTTGTAGTACAAAATCCATTATAATCTTAAGTTCTCTCTAAGACAAGATAGTATTTAAGTGTAGTAAAGAGGTTGAGATTTATACTCTTAATGAAATCTATAGTCTAGTATCGTTTGGTTGTGTATTTAAACTGCACAACACATTTTATAGAGGTTCACTTATATAAATATGAAATTAGGCCGGTTTCTATTAGAGCTTAGGCAAGCATGTTTAAAGCGTTCATGAATTCTAACTAAGCATAAAGTCATAAAGTGTTAAACTACAAAATAGCTCACTTATAGAGAATATAATACAGGTAGCCAGTCCTTTGAGTTACGCCAAATAGTATTGATTCATGGAAATTTTATATTTCACTAGATTTTTATGAGACACGATTAGCAGTCTAATGGTTGGTTCACATCCCGAAAGGAACCAATATATATGCATTGAATTCTACAAAAATTTTGGTAATATTTTGTGTATTTTGAAATAGAGCGGGGATAATTGTAAGTTTTATTTTAGTATTTCAAAATACATAATTTTTTTTATAATTTGGATAACACCTATTCAAAAGAAATTGAAAATAATAGATACTTCCTTACATATTATATATGCATTAATATAATAATTTATAACAGCTCTTCATTTAAAAAGGTAATGGTTCATTTTCAACTATTTATCAAATTTAAATTTAAATCTAACAGTCATGGATTAAAAGGTGTATATGAAAAGTTGTGTCTCAAATAAAAGAATATTTAGTATCTATAAATAAAGACCACATATTGCCATAAAAAGGGGAAAGAAAAAGAGTTATTATAAGATTATGTACTTAAAAGTGCACTGATAAACACTTGAAATTACACATTTAATAAGAGTTTTACATCATTGTTTTGTATTATTAGTGTCTTTAACCCCCCTAACTTAAGTATGTTTACAATATTGTACATAATTAACTTTTAATTATTTTGTGATAGATTCGATAAAATGGGCATAACTTTCTACTTAAGAATCTAATTGGAGTAATTCTTGATCTATGAAGAGTTGACTCAATGGGATAACATATTGTATTTCATAAAGTATTTGAAATTGGAGAGTTTAGAGAGTGAAAATGGCCTAGAACAAAACTGATCTGTAATACAGGCTCAGTCCGCATAGTCATCAGTATTTAGCTCATGACTATAGAAATACATATTTAACATGTATAAAACAACTTAATTTGAAAACTTAAGAGACTTATCTACAACTTTGATTTTTTGAGTGACAGCTAATTCAAACTACATTAATTCTAAATTAAATAATCAAATGGGTATATTAATGATAATCAATGTAAATTAGTTGCCACCCTTCTCAAATTTTATCATCCAAGCGATTCCTTCTTCATTTGTCTTGATTTATCCATGTTTTTCTATAAATATGGGGCATGTTTATACCCAAAAAATGTAATTAGAGAACTAGATTTTAGTACAAAATACTTGTCTTTTGTATTATCTTTTTGTAGCATTATTTCTCTTGTTTACTATTCTAAAATCATGTTATATCTTCTTCTATCTTTTTTCTTTTTCTTTAGTTTTATTATGTCCAAGTAATTTTCTTTTTGCTAAGATAAAATGGTGAAACTCTTGACAAAGTAATAAGATATACTTAACTCTTATTCATGAATTTAATGTTTCAATCTTAAGTTATGCAAATTTATATATGATGTATTTATTTTGTTTGTAATATTAATACACTTTCTTCTAAAGCAGTGTATCTTGATTTATTTATAGTTGGCATAATAAATTCTTAAAATAATTTACAAGATTTGGTGTAGACACCCTTTCTTGTAAATTGGGAGTCTTGATTTATTGTAGACAAATATAAAGATTGACATAATAAATACTTGAACCCATTTATAAGATTTAGAACATAATAATTGAAAGAAATAAATACTAGTTAATATATAAACAGTGATGTAACTTTAATTTTTTGATTGGAACCTCCTTTGTGTGAGGATTCCAATTAAGTTATAAAAAGAGTTTAATATATTCTTATTCAATATGCCAAGAGTGGATCCCCCTAACCTTAGTTTTTATTTTAATTGGTTAATTGAATTATTTGTAAAATTTTATACTGCATTAAGTATCTTTAAAGTATTTATAGTTTGTAATTTTAATTTTATTTTCCTGTGGATCGATCCCATTCTTTTTGGGTTATTTATTATTTCGACAATCTTGCGCTTGAGAATAAACTCCTATATTCTGTACGTGTCAAGATTTTGGCGCCGTTGTCGGGGAAGTGAAATTAATATTTTGTTTGTTTATGTTATTTTCATGGAAGATTAAGCCTCCTAACTTGCATTACTTTATTTATTATTTTAATAGAAGGCTAAGCCTTCTACTTTTTATTTACTAATTTTTTATTATCCTAATCTAACATTTACTAATCTAAATTTTATTTTATTGTCAATTTTATCTATTTTATTTGCCTTTATTTAATAATTTTTTCCTTTTATTTGTATTATTTATTGTTATTGTAATTTATTTTATTTCATTGTATGAGTTATTAATTTCGAGATCCTAATTCTCATCGTTTAGTGAAAGGTAATTTTAGAATTTCCTTGGATAATTTGTTGGATTCTCCTTCATCTTCTCATTCTTCACCAATTAACACCATGACCGATAATAAAATTGAAGGACTTATAGATACAGGGGACAATCAGTCCTAACATAATTACCATAACCGACCTAGGACACTTAGAGACTACATGAACCCTACATGAATCGGTGCACCATCTTGTTTAATTTTTTTTCAAGATGCAACACATTTTAATTTTAAGCTGAGCATTATCCAACTTTTATCCACTTTTCATGGTTTAGATGCAGAGAACCCTTTCTTACATCAAAGATAATATGAAGAAGTGTGTAACACGTATAATCACCAAAATTGTAGCATAAACACAATACGACTTAAGCTTTTTCCTTTTTCTTTAAAAGATAAAACTAAAACATGGCTACAAAACCTTAGGTAGGATTTATTTCTTTATGGGATGAGATGTAACAACAATTCTTAAAAAAAAAAATTCCTCCCATAGAACAAATTCTTTCAAAAGATAAATTACCACTTTTGCCCAAAAACAAGCAGAGACCTTTTACCAATGTTGGGTTGGAAAATGTATAAAGAATTACTTAATACTTGTCCCTATCATGACTTTAAAACTTGGAGATTAGTCTCAAATTTCTACAAGGGCTTAACACCTCAAGTTATGCAAATGGTAGAAATGATGTGTAATAGAGCATTTAAGGACAAAGACCCAGAAGATGCAATGAACTATCTAGACTTATTAGCAGAAAATACTCAACATTAGGATACTACTGGTACCTGTGAGGCACCTAGAAAAACTCAAACCACTACATCTAGTGGAGGTATTTATCATCTTAGGGAAGACCATAACCTTCAAGCTAAATTAGCATCCCTAGCTAAAAAATTTAAAACCTTAGACATGAAAAAGAGTGGTCAATTAAAATCTGTTCAAGAAATTGTGTGTCACATATGTGAAACTCATGATCACTCTACCAATGATTACCCAACTTTGCCTGTATTTAGGGAATGTCTTCATGAACAAGTCAATGTTCTAAACACGTTCAAGCAGTCAAACAATAACCCATATTTATAAAACTACAATCGTAGTTAGAGAAATCACCCAAATTTTAGTTGGAGGAATAACATTCAAGCATAGGCTTTACAACCATATTTTTAACAACACCAAAATTTTCAAAACCATCAAGGTTATACACCATATGTCCCACCACCTAAGAAAAATCTTGAAATTTTTTTGCATCTATTCATTGAAAAGCAAGAGTTTATTAATTCTAAAAATACTCAAACATTTGTTGATTTGAAAAATACTCTTGCTAAATTTACATCCGCACTGAACATTAATGAGAAAGAAAAATTTCTTTCTCAACCACAACCAAACCCGAGGACAACATAACTCAAATGCATGTAGTTCAGGAAACCAATACATGGATCAAGTTAAAATAGATATCACTCTTCGAAACGATAAGATTATTGAAAAACACATTTCTAAACCCCATGAGAATGATGAATCAATCTCTAAGAGTAAAAATAGCGTCGAACCTACACCTAGTGAAGAAAACATCAAACCCTCACCTCCACCCTCATTTTCTCATACATTACGTAATGCTAAGAAGATGAGTCATAATCCTAAAATTTTTGAAATCTTCAAATAGGTAAAAGTTAATCTACATTTATTGCATGCTATTAAACAAGTTCCCTCTTATACAAATTTTTTAAAGGATTTATGCAAAGTAAATAAAATTAAATGTGAAAAAGAAAGCTTTTTTAGCTGAACAAGTAAGTGACATTCTTCAAAACAATAATGTTTTAAAATATAAAGACCATGGTTGTCCTACAATTTCATATATTATTAGAATTCATAAAATTGAACAAGCCTTATTTGTTTTAGAGTTAGTGTGAATTTATTGTCATATTCAGTTTATTAACAGCTCAATCTCAGTGAGTTAAAACCAACTTCTGTAACTCTTTTACTTGCCGATAGATCAATAAAAGTGCCAAGAGCGATAATGGAAGATGTTTTAGTTCAAATTGATAAATTCATATATCCTATGAATTTTATTATCTTAGACACAAAACCTATTAAATGATGTAATCCAATACCTATTATTTTGGGTTGTTCATTTTTAGCAATTTCTAATGCTTTGATTAATTACAGGAATGGAGTAATGAAACTTTCATTTGGAAACATGACATTTGAGCTCAACATTTTCAATATGTGTAAGTAACCACATGAGGAGGAGGATAAAAGTGAAGAAGTTAACATGATTGAAATGATTGTGAGTGATCATATTAAAAAAGAGAGTTCTATCGATCCCTTAGAAATGTGTTTAATAAATTTATTTGAGTCAAATATATAATTAAATCCTGAAATCTCTGACATATGTTCTTTACTTAACTGTGCATAGGTGATTGAAAATAAAGAATGGAAACCAAAGTTTGAGGAATTAGGAGAAAATGAGGATAAACAAAATAAAATTTCAAAGTTAGAGTTGAAACCCCTACCTGAAGGACTAAAATATGCATTTCTTGTAGAGAAACAAACTTACCCAGTGGTCATCTCTTTTACACTCACAAGCGAACAAGAAGGTATACTAATTGAAGTATTGAAAATGTATAAAAATGCAATTGAGTGGACTTTAAAAGACATAAAAGGCATTAATCCTTTGATTTGCACATATAGAATACACTTAGAGGATAATGCCAACATGAGGAGGAGGATAAAAGTGAAGAAGCTAACATGATTGAAATGATTGTGAGTGATCATATTCAAAAAGGGAGTTTTATCGATCCCTTAGAAATGTGTTTAATAAATTTATTTGAGTCAAATATACAATTAAATTCTAAAATCTCTGACATATGTTCTTTACTTAACTGTGCATAGGTGATTGAAAATAAAGAATGGAAATCAAAGTTTGAGGAATTAGGAGAAAATGAGGATAAATAAAACAAAATTTCAAAGTTAGAGTTGAAACTCCTACCTGAAGGACTAAAATATGCATTTCTTGTAGAGAAACAAACTTACCCAGTGGTAATCTCTTTTACACTCACAAGCGAACAAGAAGGTATACTAATTGAAGTATTGAAAATGTATAAAAATGCAATTGAGTGGTCTTTAAAAGACATAAAAGGCATTAATCCTTTGATTTGCACATATAGAATACACTTAGAGGATAATGCCAAAACTTTCCAACAACCTCAAATGAGATTAAATCCACATATGAAAGAGGTAATGAGAGCTGAATTTCTCAAATTACTTGAAGTAAGAATCATTTATACTATTTTAGATAGTAAGTGGGTAAGTCCTACTTAGGTAGTATAAAAAAAAATCTGGAATAACAGTCATTGAAAATGACAAAGGTGAGTTAATACCAACTCCAGTCTCATCTAGTTGGAGGATGTATATAGATTATAGAAAGTTGAACTCTGATACTAGAAAAGATCATTTTTTCTTGCCATTCATTGACCAAATTTTAGAAAGAGTAGCAGGACATCCTTACTATTGATTCCTAGATGGTTCTTTTGGGAGTGATTTTAAACCTAGAGTGCATGCATGTGAGTTTGTGTTTATCATTCAAATATAGCATATGTATCATATACATACATGCAGCGAATGAGCAAAATACAAATTTTATAATGATAAACACAAATAAACTTTACTGTTATCTCATAAATGTAAAATACTTCAAGATTGAGAAATAATACATTGTCAGGTCTTTGGTATATTTTTGAACCGGAGTATCAGCCTTGAAGTAACTTGTTCACAATTCTAGTTTCTCAACACAGTGGGCTTAGGGAAGTTAGAATAGCAACTTTTTCAATAAAAGATTCAACTCTTGAATCCTTCTTTCTACCTTGTAGTATGGGTGACAAAAAATGGACGAAAAAATGGAAGAGGTGTGTTTGCTCTCAACACTTAGCCTTTCAAAATTCTCTTTACCATTCTCATTAATCAATTGGCCTAATTTTTACTTAATCAATTGAGCAACATATTGCTATTTCATTTATTTATTATTTTCTTTTATTTTTTCACCTAATGACATCCATTATCTAGGTTAATGTTTCCCATTAGTGTTTTGTTTATTATTATTATTTACAATAAACCAAATGAAAACAAAACAAAATAGAAAATCATTTAAATGAACTTGACCTTAATCTAGGCAAAATGAGAAAACACTTTCTCATTATTAAGAAACATCTTAAGGCCTACCATTAATAAATGCCACCTATTTATACTTATTATATCATTTAATTAATATTAAATAAATAATTTAATCATATTAAATCAGGGTAGAAACACATACCAATTTAAATAAAATATTAATTGTTTGATTTCTCATTATTAAGAAACATTTTAAGGCCTACCATTAACAAATGCCACCCATTTATACTTATTATATTATTTAATTAATATTAAACAAATGATTTAATCATATTAAATTATGGTAGAAACACATGCCAATTTAAATAAAAAATTAATTGTTTGATTTCAATTTAAATAATAATATCATATATTATTATTATTTTATTCAATAAACATTTTAATAAATAAAATAATAATATTATTTGTCCAACAAATAAGGTCATTTTGATAATTTCTAAATCAAACAATAATTAGCCCATATGTGTCATGTGTTAACATCCTATTGGTCAACAACTAATTGTTAACTAATTGATGTACTTAACTCTTAAGTCTTGACACGTGCACGGCTAGAGGGAAACCGAAGTAAATGTCCGGTTCGTTAGAATTTTTTGGATCGAACTATTTAATTTGGTACATTGCCCTAGTGCACAACGAGTACACTTCATATTGTGGGACTCTCTAGGTCCACTCCCGATTTGTCAAACAAAATTATTTTGTGAGTTCGAGATCGATGCCTCATGCACACGTCATGGATATTACAAATCAATACAGTAGACCATACAAGTTGAGGTCATAGTGTATACGTATAATCCTTCTACCAATCATATCCTGAAAGAGCAAGGATATAGATCACTACCGTCAAATCCTTATGTGCTCATCTGTGAACTTATCTTCAGACACGTATCTTAATAAACAATTTATGCAAACACTTTTATAATTTTGTTTAACCCTGCAGAAAACTCTTTTCTTAGGTTTGTTGCTTATGGCTATAAGACTTTCTAAGATGCAGTCTCTGAGCATTCAGATATATAACTCATCTATGTGAGCTGACAGATTTCATATCTGTACACACTGGACTCCATAAGCATCGGACCATACTCAACAACACCTAACGGTCACACCATGAAGGTCTATGGCATGCGTGGAACCAAAGTATGATGGATCACTTACAAGCCCACTGTGGGACTCAGGTCAAAGAATCACGTATACTACTCAACTCGAGAGGACCTTTCATTGACGGCTTCATAGGATGTCTATTGGGGTCCTCATTAAGTCTGTTCAGTATTCAATCCTTACTGAACACCTGCATGCTATATGAACTTTCAGTAAGCCCATAGTCAGCCAAGAATAACCATTTAGACCATCTAGGTATAATATACACTGGTCTATGAAAAATAATTTTATCGATAGACCTGCATCGGTGAATTAAGACCAGGAACATATAATTTGAGAATAGACTTGCATAATAATATTTCTTAGCACCTATTGCAACTTTTGTAACTATGTTATTACTAATGTATTCTTAGGTCTTTATACCGTCACAGATAAGATTCTAACACTTAGTCTTTACTAATTCATATAACATGTTAACTCTTTAACATTTATAATTTTCAGTGATGTTAACTCTTAGCATTGATCTAAACTTCTTTAGACCAAATCTGAACCCTTTCAGATCATATAATATCTATAACATCACAAGCATTAATTCATTTAATAATAGTAATTAGCGATTTAACAAATAATGAACTGGATAAATATTATAAAATAAAATATTCATACAAAAATGGGATGGTGTAATAGCACAAATCCTAACATATTTTGGCTATTATCAAATTTCTAAAGCACTAGAGGACCAAGAAAAAACTACTTTTACATGTTTTTTTGGGACCTTTGCTTTTAGAAGAATGCTCTTTGGACTTTGTAATGCCCCAACAACATTTCAAAGATGTATGTTAAATATTTTTAGTGACATGTTTGAGCATTATTTAGAAGTTTTTATAGATGATTTAACCGTGTTGCAAAAGTCTTTTGATAATTGTATTGAAAACTTAGAAAATGTCTTAAAAAGATGTGAAGGAAAAAGACTTATGTTGAATTGGAAAAAATGTTTTACATGGTTACTTCTAGAATTGTCTGAGACATGTAGTGTCTTCTAAAGAAATTGAAATGGATAAGGCAAAAGTCAAACTCATTGTTCATTTGCTCATACCAAAAACAATCAGAGAAGTTCATTCCTTTTTAGGACATGCTGGATTCTGTAAGAGGTTTATAAAAAATTTTAATGTTATATTTAGACCTCTTTGTAACATTTTAGCAAAAGATGTATCATTTGAGTGGACTCAAGAGTGTCAAAATTCATTTGAAAAATTAATTGACCTCTTAATATCTGCTTCTATCATACAATCTCATGACTGGTCTTTACCTTATAAGCTTATGTATGATATCATTGTTAGTGCTGTATTGAGACAAAGAAAGGAAGGTGAACTCTATGTAATTTATTATACAAAGAAAACTTTAAACAATGCACAAATGAATTATAAAATAACTGAAAAGAAACTATTTGCTATAGTATTTGCATTAGACAAATTTTGTTCTTACTTAATTGGTTCTTCAACTATTGTGTTTACTAACCATGTCACCACCACTCCTATCATGCAATCACCAGATTGGAACCTCCCATTTGAAATTATGTGTGATGCAAGTAATTATACTGTAAGAGCAGTTCTTAGGCAACAAAGGAAGGGAAAACCCTTTGTTGTTTATTATGCTAGTAGGACTTTGAATGATGCTAGGATGAATTACACTACTACTGAAAAAGAACTACTAGCGGTTGTTTTTGCCTTAGATAAATTCCGTTCTAATTTGATTGGTTCACCTATTATTGTTTTTACTAACCACGCGGCCCTTAAGTACATTCTTTCTAAAAAGGATGCTAAAGTCCGTTTAATTAGGTGGATTCTTCTTTTGCATGAATTTGATCTAGCTATCAAAGATAAAAAGGGCGTTAAAAATATTATTGCTGATCATTTATCCCATCTTGAGTTCATTAACTCTACTGATTTGCCACCCATTCGAGATAATTTCCCTAATGAACATCTTTTCACTATAAGCTAAATACCTTGGTACGCAAATATCGTAAATTATTTGGTTTGTGGTGAACTTCCATCTAACTGGAGTGCACAAGATAAGCGTAAGTTCTTAGTTGAGGTACGTAATTTTTATTGGGATGATCTATATCTTTTTAAATACTTCCCTGACCAAATTATGAGACGTTGCATTCCTAAAAGTGAAGTTTCTAGTGTCTTAAATTTTTGCCATAGTACTGCTTGTGGCGGTCATTTTTCTATGAAGAAGACAACTGTAAAAATTTTATAGTATGGTCTTTACTGGCCCACTTTGTTCAAAGACACTAATAATTTTCGTCGTTCCTGTGAAAGATGTCAAAAGTTAGGTGCTTTATCTTGAAGACATATGATGTCTCTTAACTCTATTCTTGTTATTGAGATATTTAATTGTTGGGGTGTCAATTTTATGGGTCATTTTTCCTCATCTTTTGGCTACCTTTACATCATTCTAGCTGTTAACTATGTATCACAATGAGTAGAGGCTGTAGCTTGTCGTACTAATGATAATACAACTGTGGTAAAATTCTTAAAAGAAAATGTATTATCTATGTACGGTACGCCACGTGTCATTATTAGCAACCAAGGAACACAATTATGTAACCGTTCTTTTGAAGCTTTGATGCACAGGTATGGTGTTCTTCACAAAGTTTCCACTGTATATCATCCACAGACAAATGGACAAGCAGAGCTAGCAAATAGAGAGGTTAAACAGATTTTAAAAAAGACGGTTAACCCAAATTGCAAAGATTGGTCTCTACGCCTTTTTAATGCATTATGGGCGTATTGCACTGCATACAAAACCATCTTAGGAATGTCTCCATATCGGCTTGTTTATGGAAAACTTTGTCATTTACCTGTTGAGCTAGAGCATAAAGTTTATTGGGCTGTCAAAGCCCTTAACTTTGATTTGAGTGTTGCAGGTCTTCAAATAAAGTTATAACTGTCAGAAATAAAAGAGTTATGAAATGATGCATATAACAACTCCAAAATTTACAAAGCTAAAATGAAAGTATCTCATGACAAACAGATCTCAAGGAAACACTTCGAGCTAAATCAACGAATCTATCATTATGATTCTCGATTGCATTTACACCCTGAAAAGTTGAGATCTCGATAGACTGGTCCATTTATGGTAAGGCGCATTTTTTCTAATGGTGCTGTCGAAATTGAGGACTCCACTGATGGGTGAACTTTTAAAGTGAATGGACAGCGGTTGAAAAGCTATGTGAAAAAGGTAGACCACTTTATGTACCTAGACAAAATCCCTCTTGTGGATTCTGTCTATCATGCTTGATCAGATTCAATTTATCTGTACCATATTTTATATTTTGTTTATATTTTATCTTTTGACTTTTTTTTTTGCTTTTATTTTCTTTCACATTTTATTTTACTTTATTTTATTCTTTTTCTTCAGTGTGATTTTATTTTCGGTCAAGTGGTAGATACAGTACTCCGTGACTATTAAAGTCGATTTTTCAGTTCTTTAAAAACTGTCCCTCAAATTGTGCATTCATCTCTTTTCTTTCTTTCAAAATAGATCGCATTCTTACCAACCTTAAAAAATGTTTTCCTTCATTGCCTCAAAATGCTCTACTTAAGATTTACAAAGCACGGTGTGAAAGATTAAAGCTATTAATGTTGAGTAATATCCCTGTGGACATTCGTTGGTTAATTGAAGCTAATGTTCAACAATCTGGTGAGTCTGCAAATGATTTTTTTTTTATGCCTGGTTTTAGAAGAAGCTCTTATGCCAAAAGGCGACAAGCAAAGAGGTTACAAGTCTGTCATAAATGTGGTAGATAGAATTGTAACGGAGTTGTCGTTCTTTAGGATTTACATCTAAAAATCGAGATGACAAAATTTAGTTTATTAAGGATAGACTGAGTAAGGAGTCTTTGGATGATATCTTATTGACTTTTGAGACGCATCCTTGTGGGCTCATGCAACGTGAACTTCTTGATTTATGAAATAAATTCAAAAATGAATATCAACGGTATAGTCTCAGGAATCTGACTCTAAAAGACCATGTTTGTTAATTTATAAGAAAATTGGATGGGAAGCCTATCCCTGACCCATAGAGGGCGTTTAAGCCATTACTGGACGTAAAACCAGAGGAAGATGTGAGCCACAATCACAACTACTTGTAAATACATGTGTTTTAAATTTAAGTTTTTATTTTATTTTATAAATAGTAGGGTTACTCATGTAGATGTCTTAAATTCAAATCTTTTGGTTAAATAATGCATGTAGGTCATTATCTTTAAATTTTTGTGTTTTATTTTTAAATCTCTTCTGACAAATTATTGAGTTACCACAATCATTGTTATCATTAAGTACTCTATAAATATAACACCTCATTTTCTTCATTTTCATATATTGAGATAAATGTGAGTGTAGATATGGAGGAAACCTTAATTCAATAATTTCGAAATATATGTGTATTTTATAGATTTAGTCTTGGGGGAAATAAAGTGCTTGTAGAAGCAGCAAACAATTTAGAAAAAACATTAGCTACAAGAAAAATTTATTTGATTTATGGAGGGAGTAGTCTTGCGTTAATGAGGTATATGTCAACAGCTGCACATTTAGGAGGAAGTCAAGTTTTAGGTATTATTCCTACAGCTTTAGCAGTGGAAAACCCGACTGAGAAAATAATAGGGGAAGAATTACGAGTCTCATCCATGCATGAACTTATAGCTAGAATGCTTTACAATACAGACGCTTTTATTGCTTTATTAGGTGGTTTTGGTACCTTGGAAGAAAATTTTCAAATTCCCTCTTAGGCCCAGCTGAATATCCACCGAAAATCCATAGGTTTGTTAAATGTTAATAACTATTTTGATTGCATACTATATTTTCTTGATCAAGTTGTGGAATAGAATTTTATTTCATATTCGGCGCAACAGATCCTCGTTTCTACCACCAATGCGAATAAATTGATTGACAAATTATATGCATTTACCTACGAACCTGACCCAGCAATAACTCGAATCAATTGGTTAGTGGGCCTTAACAAGTGTAAATTGAATTTGACACTTCTTTTGTAAATTTTTCTTTATTTTATTTATTTAAACATTTCATTTGATTTGGGGAATGATAGTAGACATAAGTTGCATTTTGCATTCAAAAAAAAAATTGTGGTCCGACATTTGATTAAAATGGCAGAGTAAAACGTTTATTCTTGAACTCTTAAGACGTATTCTAGGTCAAATTAGAATGACAGAGTAAGGAGTTTTATTTCTAACTTTTGAAACGTATTTTAATTAACTTTTTATTGTTTTGTTTTGTTTTTATTTCTAACTTTTGAAACGTATTTTAATTAACTTTTACTTTTCTGCCTATGTATGATTTCAAAATTATTTAGGTTGAGTCACTGTTTCTATTTAATTTACTAAAGAATGACTTCCAAAATATTTTTGAGCACAATGCTAAGCCTTGTGGTGAAACGGATAATTCAATTTATATATCCAAGAGAATTCTCATGTTTAAGTATATATTTTTCTAATCTCACATATCGTTTATGAGTAAGTGGAAAGGTTGAGAAAACAGCTTATGAACTTTCATTGATAATTTGAATTAGTTAATTTTTGTTTAGATTGATATTATTTGAATTAAGGAATAAGTTGGTTGAATTTGTGTATAATATATTTTGGTGAGAAACTTTTTTTTATATATTTTGTAATGCTTCCATGTATTCTTAAAATATATATATATAAAAGAAAAAATATATATTAAAAAAAAGAATCAATTCAGTTTAATAAAGTCTTTATTCAATTTTAGAAGGCAAATATCTTGTAAATCAGTTTTCTCACCAAGCTATATTTGTATTTTTCTCACAAGACAATTGAAGTCCTAAAACTGATATATGTCAAGAATGATTGATTTCTAAACGATTGATTTTCCTATCTTTGGATCAAGGGTAGTTTGTATGTGTGTCCTTAAAATTAACTTTTTCTTAAATGCTTAACTGTTTTCCAACTCTATGAGAGAAATCATAACCTTTTAAATAGTCATACACCCGTGAAGATATGGAATTAAGGCTTTTACTTGAAGAAATTCTCAATGCTATATCTGTTGTAATTTGTGGTAAGATGGTTATAACTTAGTTCACACATACACAATTTTTTAAAGTTATAATTGAAAAAATCAGAATAACAATAGTGATTTTAAATTGACTTTTTGTTTGAAATACTTAGGTAGTTTTACATATTCTATTTACGCTTGAATTACTAGAGACTAGCAATAAGTTAGTTGGAGGATGTGATAAACACATAAAAATATATATCTATTAAGAGATTCAATCACCATCTAATGTCACTAGTTTTAGCATTTTTGTATTTTTAGCTTGAAATAAAGTGTTTTTCTTAAATTGTGATTAATGAATGTTATTTGCACAAGTTTAGGTAAAATAGACATAACTCTCAATGTAGAAATCAAAATGAAGAAATTCTTGAACTTTGAGTAACATGACTCAATCTTACACAAACTTGAAGAACAGTTAAAAAATCAAATCCAACATGTTATAGGCCAAAAATTGAGATACAATAGAATCAGACTACAACTTCTACTTAGCTTGACTCAACACACGTATTTGAACCGTATCTCATAAAATACGTACCCAATTTATATAATTCTTAAAGCTGTGAAATACTGACTTAATTATCAACAACTATTATGTTGATGGTAAAGTCCAAATAAGTAATTATCATGGACCAAATTGTATTGCAAATGGGTAAAAGGGTTGTTGGCTGAAATCTGATGTATTTTAGAATTTTACTCATATCTCATTGGATACTCATCTAATTTGCATGAATTTAGTGCCTATAGAAAGAAGAGACAAAATGCTACAACTTTCATGTCGGCTAAAAAGGCTACATCAGTCATTTATATTATTAAAAAGGTGTTACAAGTGGGTGAACGATTGTTGGCCTAAGTTATTAAAGATTAATGTCACACTTAACATATTTTCATTCATTGCCTATATAAGGACACTCTTAGGACATTTTCAACATTAGATAATTTTCTTTTTTTTTCTTCATTAACATGCATTGTAATCTAAGTTAGAGTTCTTGGCAAGGCTAGGAGATGAACTTTTATGTGTAATAAGTTTACTTCTATAATTTGATTCGTTGTCAAGAGTTACAAATGTTTGTAAGTTTGATTTTGCTTAAACTCTTATCTATTTTATTTTCTATGATCCAGAGGTTATAATTCTTATGTCTTATATATTTTTAGTCATGCTTTTTTTATGTGATTCTTGTTGAATTATAATTATTATTGGTTACATTATTTTATATGTTAATCTTTTACTGCAATATTGTCAATTGATATATTGTCGATCTTGGATAACATGTAAAGACAATAAATGTTTGATATTCAAGTTGATCTTTTACTGCAATATTGTCAATCTTAAATAACTTGTATAAATGAACATGATTTGTGTTAATGTTTACAAAGAGTTTAGTCACATCAAATACACGTGTTATCAAATGTGTTGTATTTTACATATTTTTCGATTGATTGATTGGGATGTGAAACTTTCAATTGTGTTATAAATATTGAATCAAAGTGTAGAGTAGATTTATAAAGTATAATTGTGATTTCGAAGTCTTGCTTAAATTATCATAAGACATTTTTCTCAATTCATAAATAATTCTATTTCATCCACTTAAACCAATTAATTAATTTTCTCATTTACTACTTCTTTAATATTTTACTTCACCAACATATTTTTTCAAAAGCTTCCTTGTGGGATTAACACCTCAATCTATATTGCGACAATCACATTATATTTTAAGCGTAAACATCTGTCTATCCTTAAATGTAACTTTTTCTTGAGCGATTATCTGTTTTCCAACTCTATGAGTAAAATCCTAACCCGTTAAACAATTATTCACTTGTGAGGATATAGAGTTGATGCTTTTACTTGAAGAAAATTTTCAAGGCTATATATGTTGTGATTTGTGGTAAGAATGCTTCGGCTTATTTCACATACAGACAATTTTGGAAGTTATGATTGAAATAATCTTTATAGCAATTGTGATTTTTAATTGACATTTTGTTCAAAATACTTAGATAGTGTTCAAATTTTATTTATGCTTAAATTAGTAGGGACTAGTAATAAGCTGGTTGAAAGGTGTGATGAACACTTGAAATTACACATTTAATAAGGGTTTTACATTATTGTTTTGTATTACTAGTGTCTTTAACCTCCCTAACTTAAGTATGTTTACAATATTGTACCTAATTAACTTTTAACTATTTTGTGATAAGTTTGGTAAAATCGGCATACCTTTCTACTGAAGAATCCAATTGGAGTGATTCTTGATCATGCGAAGAGCTTAGTCAATGGCCAACATATTGTATTTCACAAATGTTTTAAATTTGAGAATTTAGATGGTAAAAATAATTTAGAATAGAATTGATTTGTAGTACAGGCCCCGTCCATATAGTCATCAGTATTTGGCCCAAAACTATAAAAGTATGTATTTAATATGTATAAAATAACTCAATTTGGAAAGATAAGAGACTTATCTACTACTTTAATTTTTTAAGTGACAACTAATTCGGAGCACATCAAATCCAAATTGGATAATCAAATGGGTGCATTAATGATAATCAATGTAAATTAGTTGCCACCCTTTTTGACTTTTATCATCCAAGTGGTTCCCTCTTCATTTGTCTTAATTTATCCATATTTTTCTATAAATAAGTGACATGTTTATATGCAAAGAATATAATTAGAAAGCTAGATTTTAGTTCAAAATACTTGTCTTTTGTATTATCTCTTTGTAGTATTATTTCTCTTGTTTACTATTCTAAAATCATGTTATCTCTTCTTTCATCTATTTTCTTTTTCTTTAATTTTATTATGTTCAAGTAATTTTTTTTTTTGGCTAAGGTAAAAGGGTGAAACTCTTGGTAAGATAATAAGATATACTTAATTCTTATTCATGAATTTAATGTTTCATTCTTAAGTTATATAAATTTATATATGATGTATTTATTTTGTTTGTAATATTAATACCATTTCTTCTAAAGTGGTGTATCTTGATTTATTATAAAAAAATTTTATAGTTGACATAATAAATTCTTGAAACCATTTACAAGATTTGGCATAAATACCCTTTCTTGTAAAGTGTAAGTCTTGATTTATTGTAAATAAATATATAAATTTGCATAATAAATACTTGAACTAATTTATAAGATTTTGTGTATAATAATTGAAGAAAATAAATACTAGTAAATATATAAATGGTGATGAACTTTAATTATTACATCTTTCGATTAGAACCTCATTTGTGTGAAGATTCCAATTGAATTATAAAAAAAATTGAATATATTTTTACTTCATATTTCAAGAGTGGATCCCTATAACTTTAACTTTTATTTTAATTGTTTAATTAAATTATTATTTACAAATATCTTATACTGCATTAATTATCTTTAAAGCATTTATAATTTATAATTTATAATTTTAATTTCACTTTTCTGTAGATCGACTCCGTTCTCATTGAATTATTTATTACTTCGACAATTCTGTACTTAAAAATAAATTTATATATTCTAAACATGTCATGCACTTTATAGAACTCAAGCCATTAAATGTTAGATAATAAACCACCATAAAACATATTTTCGCAAAGACAATGCCTTAAAGAAACAGAAACTATTCTTAAATATAGTGTATATTTACACACCTTATAAATTATAATGTTTGTGACCTATTCCTAATTAAAACAATCTTCAAATACAAATCTTCCAACAATAACTTTAGCTTCAAATATTTTCACATGATTTAAAAGAAAGCCAATTTACATTTGACTTAAGTGTTGCCATAAGATGCGCGCACTAAAAATCCAACACATATCATAAGTTTTGTATTTAAATTACAAAAGTGAGCACTACTACCGCCCCTATAGTATTTGTATTACGATCAGAATCAATAGTTTTTAATAATCAACAACATCTTTGCTTTTTCACTTCCAATTTAACTAATAAAGGTAAACAGATGGAATTGAAATTCAATAATCGATTCCTTTTTCTGTTCAAGCGATTTAATCAACACAAACAATAATTAAACGACTGCAAAAATGTATTCATGTAAAATGTGTATTTCTAGAAACCTCGCACTTGAAAAATGTGTTCATCTAAATATAATTATATATTGGTTGTGCTAAAACCAGGGTTAGCTAAAACTCAATCCTAATGAATTGAATTGTTTTATTATGGAAAAATATACGACTTACAACAAAAAGACACTCTTATAAGTACTCTTTTAACTTCTTTAATCAAGAAGTTTAATTAATTAAAAGAACTCAAACAAGGGCAGTAATAACACAAACAAAAAATAGCGAATTTCCTAATCACATCATATGGGTAAAACTCTTCGGAGTCATCTCTATTAGACATAATCATAAATAAAATTAATACTTATCTAATACAAGTCTAAATTTATTATATTAAATTATCAGTATGGATATTAAAAAAAATATATTTAAAAAATTGATAACAATTTGAACGCAAAGATTAGCAGCTTTCAGAGAGAACTAAAAATATAACAACCATCTACAATTAGATCTGTGTAATGTTCAATGAAATTCTCTCTCTATGATAAAAAAGAAGAGAAGAGCACTACATATAATAATTTGATTTGAAAACTACAATCCTAAAATTTTTATTTATTAAGTTAAACTATATCAATAATAATTTAACTAATATTGAGTCTCTACACATAATAAGTTTATACTCAATAAATATTTTTAGAGCGCAAAAAAAGATAGTATAAATATATTACTTAAATTAATACTTATTTAAGATAACTCATAATATATAATTATTATAACGTGAGAGCCCACATATAAAAAATAATAAAATCCAACAATTTTATATGTCATTTTGCAGTGAAATTAATACAATTAATTGATACTTATTTATTAAATTATAATTATAGTATATCACTCGTGGCTTACCCCAAAGAGATACTTTTACATTGTCAAGATTTGATCAACAATCCTAAATGAGTAGTAAGTATTAAATTTATTTTTAATACCAATATTCGACTTTACTTAATGGTTTAGGTATTATTTTTAATTTAATAATTTCTCTAGTATATTATTAAAGTCAAGATCATTTTCTTCAAATCCCATATTTATATATTTTTAATTAATTTCCTTTTATTTATATTTGTTTTAATTTTTATAATTTACTTAATCCACTTAACCTTAAAATTAAATTTAAATTTCACATGAGAGACTTGTTGAAATTTGTATTTAATACTAATATTAAGTTTTTACTTAAATTTTAACTTGAATGATTTATCAAAATTTATTAAAATTACTTTTTAATATTAATATTAATTTTTTACGAAACAACTTACACTTTTGAGGTTGAATAGTTTATCTAATACTAAGAAATGAACTCTTTTCTACAATAATAAAAGAAAATACTTACAATATGACATCCAATCATATATAGCACTTACATTTAAGTAATCTATGTATTCTGTGTATTGTACATGTATTTGAGTTTAATTTTAAACAATTAAAGATGGGCTTTTTATATAAGAGAATTACCTTAAACTTAAACTTAATATTAATATTAATATTTTATTTAATCTACAAAACGAACATAATTGTGTCAAATTTGATTTCAATTAATTTTAAATCAATTTTTATTTTTATTAAAAAAAATAATCTCGTTGATGGTAACCCCGATTTCGAGGAGGAACTTAATCATACGTTAAATTAAACTTGTTACAGAATTCAGTGCAATCCCTCGCAAGATCCGGAGGTTTTATATTTAATAAATACCCATATTGTGGCCATCATAAACAATACATATCACTAGAGGATCTACCCTTTGCAGCACAAGAGAAAACAAAAAGAAATCATTTAAAAAATTTTCAAAAAAAAAAAAAAAAAGCAAAGATGATAAACACAGTCCAATGGGCAAAACAATAAGTTGTTCCTTCAATTGACATTAATTTAATTAGTGATTAAGAGATTTGGATTTACGTGTATAAACAAATGAATATCCATTAAGCTAAAATGAGATATTATTTGATTTTTTTATGAATTAAATTTTTGTCTCCATCTTGTGGAGTCAAATGGGGTAGTGTTGGGCTCAAGAAAGCTATCCAATTAACACTTCAAATCTTTAAATTTTATAAGCAATGATTGTGTTAAATATGCCCTTTTTTTTTGTTGTTGATTTTTTTAATTTAAAAATAATAATTTGGCTAAGATTGTTATGTTTCATGCCATCGCCATCCTCTTTGGCACAGACTCAGCACCCACTAGACTCGTATCTAATGCATGAATACTGAGAAAAAGACCAATTGGTGATTGGTTTGATTCAAATCACTTGGGCATGAAGGATTTGACCAATCGGTGAATTCCCCCATTTGGTTTTTGAGCACTATTGGAGTTGTTGGAGAAGGGTATTTTGAAAGTATTTTATGAAGATGTTGATCACCTTTCACAATTTAAAACTCTAAATAATAATAAACAACAAAAAGAAGCAAAAGCATTATTAATGTTTGTGAGATATTAAGGATTTTTTTTTAATGTTAAATTTGGTTAAATTTAGCTTATTTAATCATTTAGGTTATTCTTTTTTAACTTAATAAGAATTTTAAGTCAATTTTAATTTAATAAAAAAAGTCAATTTTTTTGACATTTTTATTTTATATAAAAAATAGAAATGATATTATAATAATTTGATATTTATTTTCAAATTTTAAAAAACAAATACCACCTTAGTCAATCATCTTAGGCTTTATTTGAAATTATGATGTTGTGGTGCTACAAAATGAAAAGTACTAACATTAAATTAAAAAGCAGATAAATATTTGGTAATATCACATTTTCTTTTGAAAGTAGACAAATATATTATTTAAAATGATTATTATATTATAACTCATTACAATATTTATTCTTCAGAAAGAGTGACTAAACTATCATCTCAATAAGTGAAAAGATGGACTAAATTATTTTTTCAATATGTGAATGGACTAAATTATCTTCCCATCAAATAAAATGACGCTTACTTGACTCAAATTCAGTACCTATCAGTTAATACGTGAAGGGACTAAACTACCTTCCTATCAAATAAAATGACAATTACTTGACTCAAATCGATACTTAATAGTCTAAATTTTGATACTAACTACTAAACCACAATAGTTGTTGTCATAAATATCACTTTTTAAAGTTTGACATTTTCTTTTTAAATAGATAAGTTTGTTTCACTAAATCATACGCATGTAGATTGAACCAATTGATGATTTCTCTTTCCCTTTTGGTATAGAGCATTAATGGAGTTGTTTAAAATGGTTGTTAAAGTATTTTTTTAGAAGAGTTGTTCATCTTTTGCAATTTAAAACATGAGAAGAAAAGGAGCAAAAGTATTGCTAATTTTGTGGAGATATTTAGTCGTGATACTTGTAAGAGTTCTAATTGAAAAGTTAAGCATGTAATCTAGAAAATAAAAAGACTCGGATATCTATATTTGGTTACTATGCATGGTTGTGGAATAATTTTATTATCGAATATCTTCAAGATTTTCTCCCATTTTATGGAAAGTAAAATCCAAAATTCTTAATTATATATTAATAAAGAAAATTATAGTTTAAGTTGTAATTATATCATCTCATCCTTGTAGATTGAAAGGTCATACTTGAAACTTAAAAATTATTTCATTCTAATTTTTGTTATGAGATAACTATTGTGTTGTAATAACAACAATTCTATGATTTAATATCACTATCAACATAAAACCTAACACTTTTTTTTTTCAAAGAAGTATTATATTACAAATTATACATCTTAAAGAATTACAATAACTGTCTTAAAAATTGCAACACTGTAACTATCAATAAGTATCTTCAGTTGTAACTCTAAACTATCAATAATTATAACTCATAACAATAATATTGTAAGTATCAATAATTATCTTTCAACTACTGCAACTCTGTTTGAATAATTGTAATTATCAATAATTGTCTCTCAACAATTGGAGGAATGAAAAATTTTCTTCTCAATAATTTTAACTTTGCTTGGATAACTGCAACACCATAACTATTTATAATAGTTGCAACTCTACATTGATAACTGTAATATTGTAAATATCAATAATTATCTCTTAAATAACTAGAAAAATGAAATTTTTTCTTCCCAAAAATTAGAGTAATAAATTTTTTTTAACTTTTGTCAAGGTTTAAACCCCTTATTTAGATGAGAGTGTACAAAAAACTTTGCCATTAAAATAGGCATATGGTGCAACGCCCCCCTTTTTTTTTTAAGAATATGAAACCTAACACTTAAATGTTCATTTTAGGCCCTTATGGATCTCAAAGGGCAGTTTAAAAAATCAAACCCAATATTTTTTTTAAAGGAATAGATGTACCATTAGGTTTAATTCATCCATTTGGTGCAATCACTTAAAATAGATTACATATATAGAAGTGTTAAATCATGCAAAATGGAATCCACTTGTTTAATAATTAGGAGGTGCCCAAGCCAAGCCCCTAGGACCTTAGCTAGCATATTCTCCAATCTCAATCCATCCAGCTGCATCCCATTAAATCCACTCCCAAAAACAAAGTTGAAATTGTTTCCATTTTTGCATATATATAAGCTGAAATAACACCCATATTTATATATTCATTTCTTGCAGCTAGCTTCTGCTTTTTCAAGTTTTAGCCTCTTTTTTTTAGTGGTAGAGGCCTTGATGGATGATAGCTAGCTTTGAACTTTCATTTTCATTTTGTTTAATTTATTTCTTCTCTAATTACATGCACCCACTTTGAAACAAAGCACTCAGTTCAGTTGTTTATAAAAATGGAAAGTGATTGCTTTGTACAACTAGATCTATTTTCAGCTTCTGCCTTTTGTTGTGTGTGTGTTTTCAAGTTTTGTTCAGTTTGCATTCGGGCTTTTAATAGGGTTGGAATTTTTGACATTTTATTTTAGATGGGGGGATTTGCAGCCTAAAAGTCACTTTGAACTCTCTTCTTTTTAAATAAAAAAATATTTATACTTTAATTTACATTTAAAGACAACTTAATACAAGTAAAAAGAACATTATTAGTTTAAATACCCATCTAATATACTCATTCAACCTATAATCATCCTATTTAAATTTTAAATTCAAAATTTTTTCTCTTCAACTTCAAATTTAATTATATTAAAAAAGGTATTTGAGTTTTAATAAATATTCACTTATGGAAAATACTTAATTCATCATTAATTAAATCAATATTTTTAGAAGATTTCAATAAATAGCAACATGCTAAAAAATAAATTTTAAATTTGCCAAAAAAAAAAAAGAAAAAGAAAAGAAAAGTTCGCCTGTGAAGAATGCTTAGTTTTGATTCATAAAACACAAGTAGCAAGTTATTACTGAAACTAAACGAAGACTGAAAAGAAAAGAACCCGTAGTGATAATAATTCTAAGACATAAAAAAAATTAAAGAATAATGATTTTTTTAAAGGATACAAGTATTATATATATCTCAAATTTTAATATTACAATATTATAAATTAGTATAATATCAACTCTCCACAATCAAAAAAATAGTTTGAGAAGGATTTCAAATTGAATTAAATCTAATAACTCAACAATTAAAGTACTAGCACAAAACACTCAGTCATAGTGATTGTTGGTTTCGTAAAAGATAAGAAAAAAGTAGAAATTAAAAGAAAAAATAAAAATAAAATTGTTGTTAAAAAAATAATAAAAAGCAATTTGTTATTTCTAAAATTGAAAGTAAAAAGGGCTATAGGTTAAAAAAAATAAATTAAAAAGCAGTTATAAAAAAATAACAATTGATTGGAATTTATTAAAAGAAAACGGATAATTGCATTAAACAAAAATGGTTCGAACAACATTAATATCATCTAAGCAAATTTATATTGTAGATTAACCTCTACCACTTAAGTGGAAGAGAGAAGCATTTGTGATTCGATCAAGGAGGTCTTATGTTATTTTGGTAATTTAACTCATAATGATAAAAGATTATCACATTAATTGAAATACAAAAAGTATATATATGTTCAAAGAATAATATTGAATCATATTATTATTCATCTTTTAGATAGATAAAAAAATTGTAAATTTATTTTAAATTTATATCACGTAAGAATGGTGACAATCTTGCATTAGGGCCTAGGAGGCCACTGACCCTCTAAGCCCCATAAAATTTTACAATTTTAGTTTTTAAAATAAGTATTTTGATGATTTGGTCATTAAGATTTTGAATTGACACTAAAATTTTTATATAATTAAATTTTAATTTTAATATTTGACATCATCATTTAAATTGTAATTCTGCCTCTATGTAAGAACATAAAAACCTTGTAAACAAAAGTTTTATGAATTTTGAATAAAAGAGCCTCTAGAAAAGCTTTTAAGTCAAATTTATAGTATCTAGCAAAAATTACGTAACGCCCTTTTTTTATTTTTTCTATTAAGAAAGGAATTTATAATGATTTTAGGGAAACACTTTACAAGTAGTATACATCGTTTCAATACTTCATAGAATGTAGTTTGTTTGAAAGTGCTTCTAAATTCATCCAAAATATTAAAAGGATAAAAATATAAAAACTTCTAAATTTTGATTTAAAGGACAGATTTATCTTTATATTTTCAAAATTATCTAAAGAGATCTTTTTCAGCGATAATAACAACAAAATTTCACTTACCACTAGCATTATTATATTTAAAACTTTGTAATCTACTTGATAATATTGTTTCAACAAAAATAAGTATTTTTGAGTAATTCTAAAAATGTGAGAATGAAACTATCACTTAGATTAAATTTTAGAGTTTAAAAGCCTTTTTTTTATTAAAAATGTACCTTAAAATTCAAACAACACGTAAATTTTTCAAACTACCTCATAATTATATTATCACTTAAGTATTTGTCATTATTTAATATTTTATCATTAAACTCAAAATTAAAATAAAAAATATATAATGTCAAAATAACAACAACAGCAACAACAATAATAATAATAATAATAATAATAATAATTATTATTATTATTATTGTTATTATTACTATTATTATTATTTCTGTTTTGGAGAACTTTTCCTTTCTTTTTTAAAAGACTTGGATAAAATTTGATGTGAGAACTCGTCTTTATGTTTTCCTTGGGCTTCAATTGATGGATTTATTGTTTATGATAAGCCCATGGACTCAAGTACTTGTGCTAGAAATTTTAAGCCCATAAAGGAATGCTTTTTTTTTTTCCCTCTCCTTTTTGAAATAAAAGGTTGAATGATGTCTTTAATGTTACGGTTATGAATCTCGAACAATGTGACTTTATAATAAAGTGGATTACATATGCTAAAAAATAAATAAAATTTTTAAATAATGCTATTAGATATGGTATATTATTTGCGGGAATTACATGCAACTTTGTCATTGTGCTTTAATTTGCAAAATCAATTAAAGCATTTGTCAATGCTATGTTACAAAATTCATTTGATTTGGGTAACAATTGAATATCTAATTAAGAGATGTATAATATTATATTTTTTAAATAGTATTTTAATTTTTTATTTTAAATAATATGTTAAGTAATTATTAAGTAGTAACATAGTACAATTTTTAAAATCACTCATTACATTATTTTATCATTCAATAATTATTTAACATATCATATAAGATAAAAAAAATTTTAAAAAATTATTTGAAAAATATATCATTATTCTTTATTATGCACTTAAAAATGACTTTTCATCCATGTTCTATCATTTGTCATTGTCCTTAGTTATTCTGATCATCTCCATATTCGTTAACTACTCATTCTCTTTTGTAGTCATAATTGTTGTCTAGATCAGTAACTTTTTAATCATAAGTTACTACTTTCTTAAATATATATATATATATATATATGTAATAGTGCCTAATTGGTGATTGTGGCCAATATTCTTACAATACATCTGTTGCCTACTCATGCTTGTCAATATTTACTAAATACCTATATGCTTTGTCATCATTCTTCTTAGTTGTTTTGAACATCTTCAAGTTCTCTAACCACTATTTCTTTCAAGTAAATTTAGGTGCTATCCAAAATATTAACTTATAGGTCACAACAGTTATTGCATTCTTAAATTTGCATATATATATATATATATATGTTTGCAACAGTGCCTAATTGGTCGTTGTGGCTAGTATCCTTGCAATACAGCCATTATGCCTTTCTATAAGTCTGTTATAAAGGTCACCTTATTATAATCACCAACTTCAAGTCATTACCTCAAGATTCCTACAAACTAAGCCCAACTGTCAACATACTCTAACTTACATACACACAGCGCAATTAAGAAAATACCATTATTTGCGTCCAATGCAACTGCAAAGAGAAACATTTCTTTATATAGCCCTTTAAGTGGCATCCATCTAATTTAACAAATCATTCGCAGTTCCTAATAAAAGTATTCTTTGGAGTATGACAAATTACCATGAACCTATCAAATAAGGACCCATTAGCTGCACCTACTGTACACTTTATCTTAACCAAAACTAATGGGTAAATTTGCCTCAAAATCTCTGTGTAATCTCTTAATCTCTGGTAGATTTAAAATGACTCCCTTTGACACTCTTCAATCCCTTATTTTTTACCCAATAAATTTTTTACCTATTGGCATGTACACTATACTTAAACTTCAACTTATAACTAATTGATCAAATGGGCATTTTTGGATTTACCCTTAATCTAGCCTTAAATTCTTTTGCAATCGTTGTGCTAGATGCTTTTTTTTTTTATTAACTGTCTATCACATTTATATTCTTTAACAAGCAGCTAGATTCTGAAAGTTGTTCCAATCTCAATCAATGTTGCATATATACACCAAGAGCCTGATAATGCATAACTTACTTTGAACCTACACTTCTCAATCTTGATTATGTCAAGATCAAACCCCTTGGCAACACAATACTTTGTCATTGACATTTTGAACTTCTTATCGATGTAAAAACTATCTAAATTATGTAAACCCCCTTATTGAAGGTATCTACATAAAGTGAAGATTGAATTATCATTATCAAATGATGATAATAACCCATGCCTATATGCGAAGCCATCATATTAATTAGATTGACATCATCAAATGACGATATTAACCTATTATAAACATCATCATCTTGCCTAATACTATCACTTTCATCACCTTTATTTTGAGGTTCATGGTACTATTCTTACTCATGTTTCCCTTGTACTACATGTCATTTTCACTATTTTGGACATCAATGCCATTACTTGGATTTAGGTCATTTTGGATAGTTCTACTAAGCTTAAGTCATTTTGGACAAGTACTATTAGGCTTCGCCTCTCTTAAATAGGTTCTGCTGGGCTTAGGCTCTTTTAGACAAGTTCTACTAGGCTTGTGCTCTCTTGGACATATTCTACTGGGTTTAGGTTATTTTGTATAGGTTCTTTTGAGCTTGGACTATATTGACCATGTTTTGTTGGGTTACAGAATTTTAGGCTTAAAAATTATTGATTGATAAGCGCATTTTATATATAATATTATACCCCTCTTAATTTGATAATTGTTCATTTTGAATATGAATTTATAGAATTATATATATATATTTATTTTATTTTATAAGTTTAAAGTTAATGGAGTTATTTGGGATAAAAATTCAAAGAAAACAAGTAAAAGACCAAAAATGCTAGAGTGTAATGAATAATGTTGGGTGAACAGTGTCACTACAGTAACATCAACAGTGTTTGGCACCTTAGTGCTAGAAAGTGGTGCCCAGGTGCCAAATCACCCATGATTTAGCGCCTTAGCGTCGAAAAATGGAGCCCAAGTGCTAAAATGGGCAGAATGCTTGGGGCCCGGGCGCCACCACCTATTTTAACCTCTTTTTTCTTACCTTAATTTGAAACTTATAAATACTACACTTTAGCCATTTTTCATAGTATCAAAGGAGGCACGAAAATTACAAAGAAGAAAAAGATTATAGCTCAAATTTGAAGATAAGAAATGATGTCTCCAATGTTTTTTTAGCATCATTGAAGACATTTGAAGGATTGAAACCTTGGAGACATCCCTAAATTCAGTTTTCCCTTTCTTTTCTTTGTATTTTCTCTTTTGTTTGAATTTTCAGCTTTGAATAATGTTTATACATGTTTGTATCTATAGATTTCTTGATAATTTTAGTTATAAAAAATTATTTGTTTGTTGTGGATTTATGGATTGATGCTTGAGAGAGCTTGACCTATTTACTGGATTTGGGAGAAATATAGTCATACGTTCTTATTGAGTTGGGAGGCTAATAACACTTAAGTAATCACCATGGTTTTCTCAAAGATTACATGTGGTGCATACCAAATATTTGATAAAATGTGTGAGAACATTAGGGGTGTGCCATTATGCCTAAGATTTCATTTGACGTTCAAGAGAGGTAATGAAATCAATCTTTGGCTAATTAACTCAAGGGTTGCATAATGCATGTATATGTAAATAAGTTAGATAGGGATATCAACTTGAATATGTATACATAGTATCTCATTCAACACTTTGAAGAAGGAATGAGATTAGTCTTAAGCCATTGATTAATAAATTGAACGAAATGCTAGATAGGAACAATAAAATGAAATCAATACTCTAGGATCCTATTTTTATAGAATTCACCATATCGTAAGATTATCATTTTGTTGTTAGATTATATATTTTATGACTTGATGGAACTCTATTGAATAATATGTGTTGATGCTATTTTGTGATTAATGACTATTTGATGTTTATTCATTTATGCTTTTTATGTGCTTAATACTTCTAATTGCATTAAAAAATGGATTGGATGATTTAAACATTTGAGTTATATACTTGGGAAAGTTTAATCTATATGTTAGTTGTAAAAAGCATAGCTTTAAGTTTGTTGAGTTGGGAGACTAATGAACTTAGGGTAGTTTCATAAGGGTAGCTTAATGCGTGTATGTATAATGGGTTAGATAAGGATATCAACTTAGTTGTATATATATAGTATCTCATTTGGCACTCAGGAGAGGGAATGAGATTAATCGTACACCTAACTAATGAATGTATAAAATTGATTGTTGGTCACTAATGACAAAGACAATAGAAACAATAGAGGAAAATCAAGTCCCTAGAACCTCATTGCCATAGATCTCTCATATCTTTATATTACCAAGTTATTTAGTTTACGTTGTTTTTAATTTAATAATCTATCTTATCTTCTAGATTAGCCTAGATAAAGTTAAGTTGCCAACATCATTGTACTTAGCATTAATTTAGGATAGAATCCTCGTGGAAACGATACTCACTCATCACTTTATTACTTGCTCAAGACCCGTGCACTTGCTGTTATAAATTCGCGTGTGTATAATTTTTTGAACAAGTTTCTGGCACCTTTGTTGGGGATTGTAGATTTTGAATTTATGCCAATATTATGGTAAAGTAACTTGATCATAATTTAGGCATTTTGTTTCTTTTAAATTTTGTTATATTTGGGTTGTTGTGGTTGTTTTGAAAGGGCATACAAAGAGGTTAATTTGTTGAAGATCAACAAGGTTCA
Organism: Ailanthus altissimus; assembly: GCA_946807835.1. Taxonomy (NCBI): domain Eukaryota; kingdom Viridiplantae; phylum Streptophyta; class Magnoliopsida; order Sapindales; family Simaroubaceae; genus Ailanthus; species Ailanthus altissimus. The sequence goes on from OX327689.1 coordinate 6,689,079, forward strand.
CACTTTCAAACAAGATTTTGGTTCTTGCCAAGCAAGTTCAAAATGAGAAAATCAAGGAAAAGAATTAGCAAGACCATTAAGTGAACATTTAAGAACGATATAAAAGAAGTGTTCCTTGGGTAAAATGCCTCAAAAATGCAATTTTTCCACCATCACCTCGGAAGAAGTCTAGCTAGAGACAAAAAATCAAACGCTTCTTAGGAGGCAACCCATGCATATTTTAATTTTTAATTTTAATCTATTTTTTATGTTTGTTTTTATTTCTTGCAGTGTGCTAAAACAACAATTATAGAATCATAAATGCATGAAAAAGAATCGAAAACAAGAGCTAACATGGGCAACCCAATAGAACTCAAAATAAAAGTTAAGAAAATTGAGGGTTTTAGGCACCAACTCTAGCAACAACTTCCTCTTTATGATTCGAGCATCAAACCATTGTCTACAAAGGGAGTTTCTTTTACTCACTTCTATTTTAATCATTGTGGACAATGTCAACTTTAAGTTTGGAAAGGGAAATGTTTATTTTCCATGTTGATCATGCTTACAGTATGGTTGATGTTTTTAGTTGTTTATTTTGCATGCAAATTTATTTTTTATTTTTGTATTTAGTTGTGGGTTGGTTGAATGATTAGTAATCAATGATATAAAATAGAAACATGATTTCAAATGCTATATTCTTTTGAAAATAATAAATGTTGTGATTGTTTGCTTGGTAATCTAGGACAAGTTCGGCTTCACTTTATGACCACTTGATATTTTAAACACATAGTTATAATAATTTAGTTTTATGCTTACTTAAAAGACTTTTATGCACAACAAGAATAATTAAGGTCTCAAAAACACGCTAAAACTTGTTTGAGCATCACTCAAGGCGAAATCCTAGGGCATGCGTAATTGAGGATATGATTTTATACCATTTTTGGACCGATTGAGCCTTTCAAGCCAACCTATGTATAATTTTACCCCTAATCACCCCCGTTGAGCCTAATTACTCATTTGTCCTTGCTAACCATATCATTATCTTAGTCTTTACTTTTATTATCCTTCATAATACTCATCACATCATGAGTATAACACTTCTTTTAGAGAGTTATGTGAAATTTTGAAAATGAAGTGGTGAATTTAAGAATGGTTATGGGTTTGGTTATAAATGTTGGTTGTTCAAATATGAAAAACTTAAGTTTGAGGGTATAGTAACTTTTATAGAAAAACAAAAAAGAAAAAGAAAAAAGAAAAAAATTCCAAAAAAAAATTGAGTTTGCTATACCCCTAACTTAAAAGAAAAGAAAAGAATAGAAAAAACATAACTAGGGAATCAAAGAAATAAGTTTGGGGGAATTTGGGTGAAAAACAATTGCTTTGGTTTAAGTAAGCTCTAAAAGAATGTGTGTCTATGGTGCAAGTTGAGCCGAAATAGATCCATTTTATCATACTCTCACCCTAGCCATACGTTATAAGCTAATTAAAATTCTATTTGATCCTTGATTATGTGTGTGCCTATATTAATGGAGAGTGATACGAAAAATAAGCATATAGAGTGTTAAATAAACAAAAAACTCATAGAGACCATTTCATTGTCTTATGTGCATAAACTAATCTGAGTGCATGTGACTAATGATTTTAGCTATTCACACACATACACACACCAAGATAGTCACTTGTGGATTTGAATAAGTGTTGGATTAATACGTTGAACGGTTATGATTTTTAAAATTTCCTTAAGGATAGTAGTCATGAGAAAGTTTTTAGACAAATTTCTAATCACTTGCTGACCCAATGTTTTGTAATTTGTTTTGTATAGTTAGCTGTCATTTTTTATTATTATTGTGCATGTACTTTCTTACTCGATGACGAGCTACTATTTAAGTTTAAGGGTATTTGATAAACGCATTTTATATATGATATTATACCCCTCTTAATTTGATAATTGCTCATTTTGAATGTGAATTTATAGCTTTATATATATATATTAATTTTATTTTATAGGTTTCAAGTTAATGGCGTTATTTGAGATGCAAATTCAAAGAAAACAAGCAAAAGATCAAAAATGCTAAAGTGTGATGAACAGTGTCGGGTGAACAGTGCCGCTACAGTGACAGCAATAATGTTTAGCGCCCTAGCTCCAGAAAGTAGTGCCCAGGCACCAAAGCACTCAGGATTTGGCGCCTTAGCATCGGAAAGTGGTGCCTGAGCGCCGCCATCTGTTTTAACTTTCTTTTTCTTTTCCTAATTTAAAACCTATAAATAATATCCTTTAGCCATTTTTCATATTATCAAAGGAGGCATGAAAATTACAAAGGAGAAGAAGATTAAATTTGAAGATAAGAAATGATGTCTAAAAGGTGTTTTTAGCTTCATTAAAGACACTTGAAGGATTGAAACCTTAGAGACATCCCTAAATTTTATTTGATGCTCGGAAGAGGTAATAAAATCAATCTTTAGGTAATTAACTGAAGGGTTGCGTAATGCATGTATATGTAAATAAGTTAGTTAGGGATATCAACTTGAATATGTATATATAGTATCTCATTTGGCACTCGGGAGAGGGAATGAAATTAATCTTAAGCCCTTAATTAATGAATTGAACAAAATGCTAAATAGGAAGAACATAAGAAGAATAAAAGAAAATTAATACTCTAGGATCCAATTTTTATAGAATTCACCATATCGCAAAATTATCATTTTGTTGTTAGATTATATGTTCTATGACTCGATGGTGTTGTGATTTAATGTGTGATGTGTATAGATACATATAATTTTAAAATTTAAATATGCAGCGAAAGTTTTCATATATGTTATACACTATATAACATATCCAAGCATACATTTTCATATATGATTATTCAAGCACATATATATATTTCATATATATTTTTACATGCATGATATAAAATGAATTGTAAGTAAATAACCTTCTTATTTTTTAAGATAGCTTTACAATTCTTCAACAACTCCAAGCTTCAATTTGTTGAGCTCATCTTGAAGTATTCCGTTGCACAATTCTAGTTCACAACTAAAACGGGTGGGATTGTGAAGTTAGAATGGCAGCCACGAATTTTCAGCAATTGATGTTTTAACACTTAAAATAATTTAGTCCTTATGAATTATTTCTTGCAAAAGATGAGAAGAATTAAGTGTTTTGTCTATTGTTCCTTACAACTCTTTGTTTTGAACAATTGTTAGCCTTTGCAAACTCTCTCAACCCTTTGAGAAACACTTAGCAAATTCTCTCTTCTCTTCTTTAGCTGAATCCTACACTCACTTTCACACAAAAATTGAACTCTTTCAATTTTGGTTTAGTGTAAATGATTACTTCTCTTAGTGCTCCACGGCCACTTAACTATGTTTGTCATTACAAACAATAATCAAACATATAAATTCACCTAATGTTAAGAGAGTTAATGGCAATTTAAACAATATTAAATGGTAACACCACTTCACAAGTGCACCATTTAATAATTTCTAAGTGGCCAATAATGCTTATTATTAATAACAAATGTTTACTTCATTACAAAATAGTGCTTGCCACTTATTCCAATTAATAATAATAATTTTATTAAGAAATAAATTATTAATAATTTAAAACTTTTTTGAATAATTACATTTATCTCATATGTATTTACCAAGCAAGGTAAATAGGTAAATACATGGTAAATTATTTATGGAGCAAGATTATGCTACTTGTTAATTTCTTATTAGTTAACAACTCTTGTAAACCAATAATGTATTTTACATTCAAGTATTGACAAGTGTATAACATAAGGAACTTTGAAACATATTTTCACTTTCCTGAAATTTGTTGGATTAATTGTTCAATCCAATTCACTACCCCAGTGCACAACGAGTTTATTTTATATTGTGAGACTCTCTAGGTCTATACCGATTTGTCATATAAAACTATTTCATAAGTCCGTAAATAATATCCCACACACATGTTATGGATATTACAATATGGCACATTAGACCATACAAGTTGAGGTTATAACATATTCGTATAATTCTTCCATCATAGATATCCTAGAAGAGCAGAGATATAGATTAATCCCGTCAAGTCTCCACATGCTCAATCATAAACTTATCTCTAGATTTGTATCTCAATAAATAATATTTGTAAACACTTTTACGATATTATTTACCCCGATGATAAAACTAATTTCTCAATTATTTCTGCGTATGGCTATAAGACTTTCTGAAATACAATCTTGGAGTTTCAGGATATTTTACTCACCCAATTGAGTTAATGGATCCCATATCTATACACACCGAACTCCATGAACATCGGACCATACCCAGCGACACCCAATGGTTAGACCATAAAAGGTATCTGACATGTGTGGAACCGAAGTATAGTAGATCACTCACAAGTCCACCATGACACTCAGGTCTAAGGACTACGAATACTACTCAACTCGAAAGATCCTCAATTAATGGCTTTATGGGATGTCTATTGGAGATCTTTGTGAGTCTGTTCAATATTCAGCCCTTACTGAATACTTGTATCTCTATGCGAGTTTTCACTAAACTCACCGTCTGCTAAGATTAACCATCTAGACTATCCAAATATAGACATACACCGATCTATATATAATAATGTCTTCACTGACAGACCCGTATTAGTGAAGATAGATCAGGAACATAATATTTGAGAACATATTTGTATAACGACATTTTCTAGCACTATTTGCAACTCTTTGTAATTACGTCATTACTAATATATTCTCAGGTCTTTGTCCCATTTTAGACAAAGCTCTAACTCTTTAGATTTTGGTAACTCTTATAACCTGGTAACTCTTATCAGTGATAACTTTTAGCATTTATAACATTTAGCGTTTCTAACTCTTAGTTTTGATTTAAACTCCTTTAGATCAGATCTGAACTTTTTCAAATCATACAATGTTTAAAATGTTACAAGCACCATACCATATATGTATATAAAATAATCAGTGGTATATTGAAATCATAATAGTATAAACATAAAGCAAATATTTATATACAAAAGGGATGACAGGTAAGCATAAATTCCAACAGATAGAACTCTATTGAACAATATGTGTTGATTCTATTTTGTGATTAATGACTATTTGATGTTTATTCATTTATACTTTTTATGTGCTTAATACTTCTAATTGCATTGAAAAATAGATTGGATGATTTAAACATTTGGGTTATATGCTTGGGAAAGTTTAAGCCATATATTGGTTGTAAAAGGTATAGCTTTGAGTTTATTGAATTGGAAGACTAATGAACTTATGGTAGTTGCATAAAGGTAGCTTAATGCATATATGTATAATGGGTTAAATAGGGATATCAACTTAGTTGTATATGTATAGTATCTCATTCGGCACTCGGGAGAGAGAATGAGATTAATCATATACCTTGAACTAATGAATGCATAAAATTAGTTGTTGGTCACTAATGACAAAGACAATAAGAACAATAGAGAAAAAGCAAGTCCCTAGAACCCCATTGTCATAAATCTCTCATAAATTTATATTACCAAGTTATTTAGTTTACGTTGTTTTTAGTTTAATAATCCATCTTACCCTTTAGATTAGCCTAGATAAAGTTGTTGGGAGTTGTCCATTCTAGGGTGTATACATGTGGGTCTTGTGTTTAATCACAATTTATACATATCTCATACATATAATGAAGCAGCGGAAGCTTAAAACATTGCAGTAAACACAATCAAAAATATATTAATTGAATTAACAGAAACGAAATTGAGGAATAACCCTTGAAGCCTTTGGATGGAGATTGTTGAAGTCCACCAAAATATTGTCTTTGATCAATTCTAGTAATCAACAATGGTGGGTTTGATTATCTAGAATAACAGCCTTTAATCCAGCAGATGGTTAACTACTTAAACTTGTGTTCTTGATTTTTTCTTTTGATTAACACTTAATCAATTAATCAAAAACTTATTTTGCTAAATTTGTTTTATGCCTTAAAAGAAAATAATGAATTCAACTCTTGAATCCATTAATTAGAAGACAATTCTCTTTTCTCTCTTTGTAAAATGGCTAACCTAATTTTTGCAAAATCAAATTAAAAAACTTATTCAATTTAATTTACATTTGTCTTATTTATGCAAATGAATTTAATTTCATTTCATAACACTTAATTTCAATTTGAATTTAATCTAACCTAATCATAGTTAACTCTTAACTTTAGTTAGGTTAAACTAACATTTAAATATTCTAACTATAGTTAACACTTAACTCTAGTTCATTAAAAGAATATTTAAATATTTTAACCATAGTTAACTAACTTAACCATAGTTAGGTTAACTTTTACTTAACCATTAAGTATAGTTAATCTAACTTAACTAAATTGTTAACTCTTAACCTTAGTTAAACTTAAATTATTTATTCAACAATTAAATAAATAAATATTTATTTGAATTATTTGACAATTGAATAATTATCAAGTGAAATTACAATTATGTCCTTACTCGGTTACCAAGTTAACCTAAAGTGGGTCCCACCATCTAACCATATGCTTTAGTCCCACCATCTGACCATATGCTTTAGTTAAGATAACCTTAGTAAATTGCTGGATTTTACTGTATTGAACTATTCAATACAGTACGTTGCCCAAGTGCTCAAAGAGTACATTTCATATTGGGACTCCCTAGGTCCACGCCCGATTCGTCAAATGAAACTATTGCACAAGTCCGTGAACGATGCCCCACGCACACGTTACGGATATTACAAATTAGTGCGTTAGACCATACATGTTGAGGTTACTCCATATTCGTATAATTCTTCCGTCATTATATCCAGGATGAATAGGATATAGATCATTACCGTCAAATTCCGATAATTTCATCAATTACTTTATTATCTTCAGATTCGTATCTTTATGAACAATTTACGCAAACACTTTTGCTATAATGTTCGAACTTGTAGGAAACTCCTTTCCCATGTTGATTGCTTACGGCCATAAGACTTTACAAGATACAATCTCGAAGTTCGGATATACAACCCATCTATGTGAGCTGGCGGATCCCATATCTACACACACCGAACTCCATGAGCATCGGACCATATCCAGCGACACGTAGCGGTCAGACCATGAAAGGTCTCTGACATACGTGGAACCAAAGTATGATGGATCTCCCACAAGTTCACTGTGGCGTTCAGGTCGAAGGACCACAAATACTACTCAACTCGAGAGGAACTTCCTTTGACAGTTTCATAGGATGTCTATTGGGGTCCTCTTGAGTCTGTTCAGTATCCAGTCCTAACTGAATACATGTATGTCTATATGAACTTCAACCAAGATCATGTTTAACTAAGAATAGCCATCTGTACAATACAGATATAGACATACACTAATCTATGTGTATCACCGATAGACCCTCATTGATGAACGTAGATCAGGAACTCTTTATTTGAGAAGATACTTCCATAATGACATTTCTTAGTCTCTATTGCAACTCTTTGCAACTATGTCATTACTAGTAGATTCTCAGGTCTTTGTGACACTATTGATTAAGTTCTAACTCTTTAGATCTCGCTTGCTTTTATAACCTGCTAACTCTTAGCATTTATAATTATCAGGTTTGCTAACTCTTAGCGCTAGTCTAAAATTCTTTAAACCAGATATGAACTTATTAAGATCATATCATGTCTATAATGTTACAAGCTTAATTACCATTTAATAAAAGTTATTAGCGATTTAATAAAATATGCATTGTATAAATATTACAAACTAAATATTCATACAAACTGGGATGGCGCGTAAGCACATTCCTTAACAAAAGTTAGGTTGCCAGTATCATTGTACTTAGCATTAATTTATAACAGAATTCTCGTAGAAATGATACTCACTCATCACTTTGTTACTTGCTCACGACCCGAGCACTTGCAGTTACAAATTTGCGTGTGTATAATTTTGTGAACTTTGACGCACTTGGGATTACATATGAGCTTGTAAGTTTGGAGTAGTTACATAACCATGTGTTGGGTTGCTAGTTTTTTTAATACTTGTTCATGTGTTGGGTTATAGGTGTGAACATTTACATAAAATAATTTTTGTTGGGATTACTTGCCAAATTGAACTTAGTTTTTTTTTTTTAAGGAAAAGGAATATTTTTACCCTTGGAATATGGCCTAATACTCAAGTTTTTCCTTGTCGTTTTGAATTATTCAAATTTATCCCTCTCCGTTAGACCAGTTATCGTTAGATTTTGCTATTGAAGGAAAAAAGTGTAACTTAATAAGAAAATATTCATATACTATGATACGTGTCAAATAATCATGAATTATTAAATAAATAAATAAATAAAATTTTACTGGTGGGCCACTTGTTGAAAATCGAGTGTGTGACATACGAGTGTATACATAATTTCAAAATTATTACACACAGCGGAATCATGTTAATAAATACACCTAATTTAACAAATTTAACCACATATATCACATATATGCTTAAGTATAACTATTATACAACAAAATATATATGTTGAACAATTGTATATATAAAAATAAAATGTAAAGAACACTTACCTAATGAAGGTGGCTTTACAAAATCTTTAAGTCATGCAACAATACATTTGAAGAGCTCACCTTGAAGTGAATTGTTAAACAATTCTAGTCCATAACAGTTTGGTGGGATTATGGAGTTAGAATGGTAGTTTATTTTTTAGAATTTCTAACAACATGTATTCAAAATCTTTGAATACAATTTTTTTTAAAAAAATGAAATTGATAAATATTTTACATACAATTCTTGTATCAATTCTTAGAAATAATTTTCATAGGATAATTATTTTAAACAACTCTTGTCTAAAATAATTATCTTTTCTTCATTTTCTTTTCATTCATTTTTAGCCATCATTGAAAGAAAATGAAGAGAGGTTTTCATGTTTTTCAATACTTGAAAGAACAAAAACTAATTTTCTCTTACCTCTCACTTTCATGACCGAATTTTTCTTCTCAAATTAAATGAATCAATTCAATTGTTAGCTTAATCTCTTTTATTAAACAAAAATAAGTGTTCCACCAATTTAGTTGGTTGTCTTCCACTTAAGATTAATTTATTAAGCACTAGAATAATGAAAACCTAGTTAAATCATTACCTAACAAATATAATTATATTAATCATATTAGGTAAATAATTGCCAACATTTAAGCCCCTCATTATATTAAAATACAATGGCCTTGATTAATATATATTATCATATTATCTAATAATATAATAATAATATCTAATTTAATTATTCAAAATAATTTAGAATAATTACTTTTTATCTTACTAATTTTTACTACCATTGTTAAATGGTAAAACTAAGGTAAAATCAAATCATGGACAAAATTGTGCCACTTTTCAATCATCCTATTAATTAACTCTTGTTAATTAATTCAATGATGTACTTAACAATTAAGTCTTGATAAATGCACATCCCGGGGGATCTCAAAATATTTATTTTATTTTTTAAAAATTTATTAAATCGAATTATTCAATCCAATCTGCTACCTCAGTGTTCAACGGGTATACTTCATATTATGAGACTCTCTAGATCTACACCTAATTTGTCATATGGAGCTCTTCCATTCGTCCGTGAACGATGCCCCCCACACACATGTTATAAATATTACAAATCAGTGCGTTAGACCATGCAAGTTGAGGTTATTGCATATTTATATAATTCATTTATCATTTATATTCTAGAAGAGCAAAGATATAGTTCATCATCATCAAATCTCTATTTGCTCAACCATCAACTTATCTCCGGATTTATATTTTCTTAAATAATATCCACAAACACTTTTGTGATATTGTTTATCTCTTCGGAATATATTTTTTTTGAGGTTTATGCTTATGGCCACAAGACTTTCTAGAATACTATGAGCTGATGCATCCTATATCTACGCACACCAGACTCCATGAGCATCGGACTATATCCAACGACACACAACGGTCAGATCATGAAAGGTCTCTGACATATTTGGAACCAAAGTATGGTGGATCACTCACAAGCCCACTGTGACACTCAGGTCAAAAGACCACAAATACTACTTAACTCGGAAGACCTTTCATTAACGGTTTTATAAGATGTCTATTGGAGGTCTTTGTGAGTTTGTTCAATATCCAGTCCTTACTGAATACCTGTGTGTCTATATGAGTTTCCACTAAACTCATAGTTTGCTAAGACTAATCATCTAGACCATTTAGATATAGACATACACTAATTTATATTAATGGGTTCCACCAATATACTCGCATCGATGAAATTAGATTAGAAACATCATGATCGAGAATATATTTTCATAATGACATTTCTTAGCACCATCTGTAACTCTTTACAACTATGTTATTATAAATATATTCTCATGTTATTGTCTAATTTCAGACAAGACACTAACTATTTAGATTTCGTTAACTCTATTAATGTGCTAACTCTTAATACTGATCTAAAATCCTTTAGACCTATATGAACTCTTTCAGATCATACAATGTCTGAAACGTTACAAGTATCTTACCATTTATGGCACGTAAGCACAAATCTCAACACCACTCACATCGACAGCAAACATCCTGCAGTGGTAGACCACCTCCGGTCACCAAACTCCTACAATAAAAATGATCAAATTTTATATCAAAAAAACTAGAAGGCAATCAAATATGTAATGGAAGCTAGGGGAGGCGTCGGCCACTAGTGGTTTACGTTCAACAGGCGGCGGTGATTGATCTATCAAACGGTGGCACTGCTGTATTTAATATGCACCACTAGCCGCTGCCTCTTCCCATGGCTCACATTGCAATTTGCCCGCCTTCTAATTTTGTTTGTGAAAAATGATCCCACTATAACACGTGCCAAATAACCATGAATTATTAAATTAATAAATAAAACTCTACCAATGGGCCACTATCATCGGCAACAAATATCTGGCGGTGGTAGACCACCTTCGGTCACCAGACTCCTACGATAAAAATGATCAAATTTTATATCATTTGATTCTATTTTTCGTGATCTACATAATAATTGGATTATTGTTTACTAAAAAAAGACTAAAAGGTGGTCAAATATGTAATGGAAGCCACGGGAGGTGTCGGCCACTAGTGGCTTACGTTAAACGAAGTGACGGTGACTGATCTATCAAACGGTAACACCGCTCTGTTTAACATGCACCATTAGCCGCCGCCTCCTCCCATGGCTCACATTGCAAGTTGACCGCCTTCTAATTTTTTTTTGTAAAAAATGATCCCACTGTGACACGTCAAATAATAATGAATTATTAAATTAATAAATAAAACTTTACCAGTAGACCACTACCTTCGACAGTAAACATCCGACAGTGGTAGACTACCTTCGATCACCAGACTTTTACAATAAAAATGATCAAATTTTATATTATTAAATTTTATTTTTTGTGATCTATATAATGGTGGAATCATTTTTTTACCAAAAAAATTACTAGAAGGTGGTCAAATATGTAATGGGAGCCACATGAGGCATCGGCCACTGGTGGTTCACATTAAATGGAGCAACGGTGATTGATCTATCAAATGATGGCACCACTTTATTTAACATGCACCACCAGCCGCCGCCTCATTCTCCCATGGCTTATATTACATATTTGGCCGTTTTCTAATTTTTTTATAAAAAATAATTTCAATACGAAAATAGAATCCAATAATATAAATTTTGATCATTTTTTTATCATCGAAGTCAAGTGGCCTGCAGTGGTGTCTGATGTCGATGAGGGTTCTTTTTTTAAATAATTTATTTTTAAAAAAATTAAAATTAATATTAAAATTGAATCTATTCAAATGTGCCATTTGTCCAATTATTTTTTAACACATGAAAATAATCCAACATTTGAATTTTAACATGGATCAAGTGTTTTTGTATAAAAAAAATTAACTTTCTCGTTAAATATAATGATTATTGACTAGTGAAGAGAAATAAATTCTAAGTAATTCAAAACAACATAGATAAAATTAAGAATTAAATTATATTTTAAAGACAAAATGTCATTTTCTCTTTTTTTTTATGCATAAACTCCAGCAGGGGGTGTTTGTATATCGAATAGTAAAACTTCAAAGTTAACTATTAGCTTGTATCACCCCAAACACACACATTTATCAATCAATCTCATTAAATAATTGTCTTTTTTCAATACCAGTGACTTTCCTGTTTTCGGGATTGTTGCAATACTGCAGTGATCTAAAATTTCACATTCTCAACGAGCCTTTAAACACTTCCTCACACATATTTTTTTTTTTAGACTTATGAAACTGCATGTATCTGCCTTTACAAACATCATATACTCATCAAACCTCATAGCTCTAATAATCACAGCCACGCCTTTCCATTTTTTCCAAGAAGCCATCTCAACAATCTCACTACAAGCAATCAGTATCCATTTCATATTTGCTTATGTATGAAGTCAGTACCCAAAACCCGACCTCTAAAATTTACTGCACACTTAATAATCAAACACAAACCCTTTAAAAAAAACATATTACATGAACAATAAAATAAAAAAAATGGATATAATGACAAAGAAAGCTTGCAAAAAATCATCACAAACATCACTTTTTTTCTTTTAAACACACTAAAAAAACTTTAAAATACAACATCAAAATAACAACCAAAAAAACAACAACAAAAACACTCACAAAACCAAAAAGAAACCCATAAACACACATAATCATGGAAAAACTAAAAAAATCCCCATACACCCATAATCAATAATAAAAGCGAAGTGCCAAATCATGGAAAAATGATAAGTTGACAACATGCACGAATAATACATTTAAAAAAATGTCATTTTTTAACTAAATAAATATTAGCTTCCTTAAATAGTCAGTATGCGCTATTTTATTTTTTGTCTACACTCACTGACGATCTAAACGTAGTCCCATTTGTTGTTTCACATCGTTTATTATGGGGGGTTTGCTATTTTTTTTTTGTTTTTTTAATTGTTTTCATTTTGTTTCTCTCTAAATGATGAACGAAAAAAGAAGATGAATAGATCGTGCAATCTTTCTGAGCACCAAAATTATCAAATCAATCACAACGTGACATATGGGTTTGACTAGTCATACAAGATCATGTCTTCTAACTTAAAATTTTTATTTTAGGTTAAATTTTGATTTTTATCCTTTTTTATTTAAATAGAAGGAAATTATTAATTGATAAGAACGTCGATAAGATTTTTAAAAATATTAAGATTTATATGCCCTTTTTTTAAAACCTTAAAAGTTCAAATGTCTTTTTTATAAGTATTATTTTTAACTTTGAATTTCCACTAATGATTGTATGATATGAAATTAATAGATAAAAATTTAAATTATTATTTTAAATTAAAGAAACCACACACATATATTTAGAGTAGTTCTACACTTACATAGTAAGGATATAAATTGATTAATTCGTAATTGAATTTTTAAATCTCATTAATATGATATTTATACAATATTAATATTAATAAATATATTAAATGATATATCAGTTAAAATATAAATTATAACCTAATCTAATTATGTAAATTTAGCAGTATTGATATAAATTATTACCTAATTATGTAGATGTAGCATTTCTGGTGAAATATACATTGGATTCTCCCACTCGGCTACAGTCGAAGTGCATTCTCAAAATAATATTAAGAAGTGCTTTTAAAAAAAAAAAAAAATCTTTGTTTAATTAGTATATGAGTCGAATTGTTTAAACGAGATACAGACATCAAAATTTGCAACTTGTGACTTCTTCGGCAGTGTCAAGAACAATTAGAAAGTTTTTTTAAGGCAGGCCCATTTTAGTGGTCTACAAATTTGACAGACTGACCCATATTGTAAAGCCCCAATTATAAAAGCTCATTCTAAGTTCGAATGAATAAATCATAAATAATATTTATTATATATTTTTTAAAGAAACATAATGACTTTATAAACTAATTCCAAGGAGAGAAAAACAAAATCCTCTGATATAAAATGTTTAATTTAGGATGGCACATTGTTAAATCAAATACACTCATGACCTAGGCTTAAAAGTAAAATGTACTAATTCATGTACAATACGATTAGTCGAACATGAGGAATAAATAAAGAAATATGTTGAAAACGAGTGAGGAATAGTGATAATTTCCTAAAGAATCATGCTAAGCTTTAAAGCTAAATGAACAGAAGTATTAATATCTCAAATAATAATAATAATAATTATTATTATTATAGTGATGTTTCTTACTAAAGTGCCTAGCACCAGTGTTTGGTAAATATTTTGAGTACTTTCCAATAATTTTTTCTTCATTAATTTCAAGTATTATAAAATAAACAAAAGATTCATACACAAACAAATGATGCATCTGATTTTGGGGTACGAATTTAAATTAGCCAGTATAATTTTTATCAAAATAATAATATTATATATCTCAAATTTAAATCCTAAATTTTAAATTTTAAATAATATGTCATATAATTATTATATAATTAATTTTTAAAATTATTTATTACATTATTTTTTCGTCGAATAATTATTTAACATCTCATTTAAAATTTAAAATTTATGATATGTTTTAAGAAGTATAACATTATTCTTATCTAATAAAAAAGAATAACTAGTATAATCCAATAAAATCGTAGATTATAACTAATAAGAATAACATTTATTAATTATTACCATGATCATGATTTTCGGAGTGTTCAATTAACGATAAATTTGTTCTTTGAAAACAACTATTTGATTAGAACCCTAAGTTCATTTTACTTTACTCAGACTTCTTTTTCTTAAGGTTAAGCTCTATCATTGTAATCACAATAATTGATTAAGAGTGCACCGATGATTGTTTCTAATAATGGTATTACAATGTTTACGTTAGAATTTTTAGTTAATTAACCAAAAATATTTAAGTTGTGCGTAAATGTGCTTTTAAAAAAAAAATATTTGTACTCACACGTGAGGTATGATTCTTTATTATATAAATTTTTTTTAGCTCATGTCGTGGATTTTTTTATTGTTCAAAAATCATACACATAAGATTAATATTATAAGAATTGTAGGTCAATTACCTCGTTCCTCTATATTTAAAAAAAAAAAAATATGAGTTATGCACTTTGTATAGCGTAAATTCTTCGGGGATACGAGTCAAGTCGTAACTTCTATGTATCTTGGATGTTTTCAAAATTGTGACACTCCTCGAGAAATGTGCAATTCTCGGTTATTGGTTAAATAAAAGTTCTCTGTTTGGTCAAGATTTTTAAAAGAACTAAATATTTTACTGAGCTCTATATTGATAAGGCAGCAGACGTTGGATGTGGCCTAGCATGGAGTTGCTAATTTGGGTTGGATTCGACTGCTTTGAGCCTTGGCAAAATGGGCACAAAGTCCTCGGAGCAAAACCATATTTAAGAAAATACCCTTAAAACATACAATATTAAATATTATTATTCATTTGAAATATGTTAATAAAATTAATAATGAAGATACAAACTTGTTTGTGGGGGAGTCTATGCAACATCTTGAGGAAGGGGTGGGTGAGCAAAGTAAGGCACGCTTTTTGTAATTTTAACCCATAGAAATGAGGAAAGCACTTTCTAAATTTGGCTTTTACTTTAGCCCTTTTTCAGGAAGCATTGAAATGAAACGAAGATTTGGATCAATGTGTATTATTAATTAATTTTATTATTATTATTATTATTACGTGACAAATAAAATTCTCTTTAGATTTTATTTAATGTTTTAATTACTTGTTTATTTTGCTTCTGCATTATAATATATATTCATTCACACACATCTCAACAAGGAAAGAGATATATGATCATGGGGTTTTGGGTTTTGGACTTTAGATTTGAAAGCCTTCACTCGGTGTTGCGTTTCTGCTTCTACTTTTGCTTTTGCTTTTTGTCACTGTTGCTTTTTTTTTTTTTGTCTGTCCTTAACATTACACAATCCCTATACAAGAAAGCACTAGTAAGTAGTGTCTGTTGATACTTGTGAATGAATTTCTTGGAAGGTACTTGGTACTATCAAATTTCCTTTTCTCACTTTAATACCAGGCTCAGCTTTAATTGCTTGTCTTCTTGCTTTGATCTTTTTTCATACAAATTATTATCTCAAAATTTAGAATCACTTATTTATTGTGATTTTTTCCATCAAAATTTAACAATTATTTTCTTAATTACTGCTTAAACAAAAGTTTTCTAAAGCATATCTAATATAAAAACATTTTTCTTTATTAAGCAGAAGCTCCAATGTCAAAAAGACAACAGGATGTTGTTTTATTCAATCTAATTAAAAACATGGACAAATAAAACGTGATAGAAAAGAAAAATGATTCTCATCAAAATATAATTATTATTTTTGTTGAAGTAGAAGTACACAAATATAGTTAAACAATTCACTCAAATAATATAATAATACAGAACAAGTTATTAAAAAATAAAAGAGAGAAAGGGGTAGAAAAACACACAAAGAATTACGTGGTTCGGTAACTTGCTTACGTCCACAGCAGATCAAGATCACACTCTTCTCTTATTATAAATCACAAGACAACCACAAAGTATGTCTATTACAAAAAAGATCACAAAGAAAACTCTCTCTTACCCTCTAGGAATTTTCTCTCATAAAGAACTACTAAAAATTATCACTAAGATTATTGTTGATCACGAAGATCTCTCTAAGATCACAAAGATCTCATTAACTTGATCACAAAGATTGTCAATATGTGTTTACAAGTTAATTGATAGTCTTTATATAGGCCTTGGGACGTCCTAGGTTTTCCCTATACGTGTGGGAGTCGTATTAGGGAGTCCTAAAACAAGTGGGAGACGAAATTAGGAAGTTTCCTAATTTCGGGATACTGTTTCCACATCCAGCGCTGCAACGCTGAGATCTCGTCGCTCCAGCACTGGCGCGCTTTCTGCTGAGCGCTGCGGTGCTGGCTTCCTGGCGCCGCGGCGCTAACATACTGGAATTTGCGCTGCATCGCCCATGCTTGGTCGTTGCAGCGCTGGCGCCTGGTGCGCCCTTCTTCGTTTTTCGCCTCCTCTCACGTCCGTCTTCAATCCGTGCGCACCTTACGCATTTGGCTTAATCCCCAAATCATATTCCAATAATTTTTAATCAATATTCTCACAAATCCCCTCATTGATTCAAAATCATTCTCAAAGTAAATCGATCTCTCATTTTCGCATCTTCGGTCACCCTCACAAAGTAGTGACGCTGGTTAAGTCCTTGCATAGGACAAATTTAACCGAGGGCAGTGGCTTAGTCAATATATCAGCAGGGTTTTTAGATGATGCTATCTTTGTCAGACTAACTTCACCACTTTGGACAATCTCACGAATGTAATGGAGCCTCACATCAATGTGTTTCGACCTTTCATGGAACATTTGATGCTTACTTAGGTGTATGGCACTCTGGCTGTCACAGTATACATCGGTGTTTACATCTTTACGAGCCAATATCTCCGTGCATATGCCTTTTAACCACACGGCCTCCTTTATAACTTCACCATCAGCTATGTATTCTGCCTCTGTGGTAGAAAGTGCAATTACATGTTGTAGAACTGATCTCCAACACACACTACACCCAAACACTGTGAATACATAGCCCGTCAACGATCTTCTCTTGTCAAGATCACCTGCATAATCTGAGTCTACGTACCCTCTTACCATTTCATTGTTGTCATTGTCCCTCTTATACACCAACCCGTGATTCGACGTTCCCTTGAGATATCTCAGAATCCACTTTACTGCAAGCCAGTGATCTTTACCCAGATTCGTTATGTATCTACTCACCACACTCACAGCCTGTGCTATGTCTGATCTTGTGCAAACCATTGCATACATAATGCTCCCCACAGCGCTTGCATACGGTACTTTGCTCGTCTGCAATTTCTCATCCTCGGATGTCGGCAACTGTGCTGCTGACAGTCTGAAATGCATGGTCAAAGGAGTAGAGACAGCTTTCGTGTTTGACATACCAAACTTTTCCAGAATTTTGACTATATATCGCTGTTGGGACAAGAAGATAACATCTCTTCTCTCCCTCACAATGTCCATACCCAAAATTCTCTTCGCTGCTCTCAAATCCTTCATTTCAAACTCGCCACTTAACTGTTTCTTGAGCTTCTGTATTTCTTCCATATTCTTGCATGCGATCAATATATCATCGATGTATAGAAGCAAATACATCATCCCACAACTCATGTTCTTGAAGTACACGCATTCATCATACTTGCTCCTACTAAAGCCACAAGCCATCATAAACTCATCAAATCTCTTATACCACTGTCTAGGTGATTGCTTTAACCCGTATAATGACTTCTTTAGCAAACAAGCATGATCTTCTTTACGGGGCTCCTCGAACCCTTGCGGCTGTGCCATGTATATTATTTCTTCAAGCTCTCTATGTAGAAAAGCTGTCTTTACATCCATCTGCTCTAGATGTAAATCAAAGTTTGCACACGTAGCTAACAAAATTCTAATAGATGTGTGCTTGACAACTGGAGAGAATATCTCATGAAAATCGGCTCCCTCTCTTTGAGTAAAACCTTGTACTACTAACCTAGCCTTAAATCTCGTAGGCTCAATCCCCGATATCCCCTCCTTCACCTTATACACCCACTTGCACCCGACTAGCTTCTTTTGAGATCTCTCCACCAACTTCCAGGTATTGTTCTTTTTAAGAGAATAAATTTCTTCTTTCATGGCCTGCTGTCATTCTTTCTTATTTTCACTTTTCATAGCCTCACCATATGTCCTAAGCTCATCATACTCAAGAGTGTAAGCAGAATTAAAAGCATGAGCAACTAAGTCTGCTTGTGCATACCTAATTGGTGGGTTAATCGTTCTCCTTAGGCTGTCTCTAACAAGCTGGTACTCTTCAAGTTCCAACTCAGGAGTTCTAGTCTTCTTTTGGGTAGACTTGGAGGAACTCGTCGGCGTTCTTGGTTCATTTTCAAGGATTTCCTTGTTGAAGTGTTGATCTGGGGGCATATCAGATCCGTTTTCATACGCTACTTTAACTTCTATTAACTCGGGTGCTGAGTTTTCCTTGGTCACAGGTTCTTCTTTCTCATCTACTTGGGAGATTTTTAGCATCGTCATCTCATCGAACGTCACATCATGGCTTATGATACTCCTTGGTGGTGTTAAGTCTTTACACCACACCTTGTATCCTTTTACTCCTTCAGGATATCCTATGAATACCCCTTTGATAGCTCTAGGTTCCAACTTCCCCTCCTTAACATGTACAAAGGTAGGGCAACCAAATATTCTAAGATGGTCATACTTCAGAGGATTACCAGACCATTTCTTTTCTAGCGTCTTGAAGTCAATTGCTGAGGAGGGACTTCTGTTTATCAAGTAAGCAGCAGTCACTACAGCTTCTCCCCAGAATGTCTTAGACATCTTCGCATTGGTAAGCATGCATCTAACCCTTTCAAGTAAGGTCCTGTTCATCCTCTCAACTACCCCATTCTGCTGCGGTGTTGATCTTACTGTTCTATGCCTTGTAATCCCATGCTTAGCATAAAATCCATCAAACTCTCTGTTGCAAAACTCGAGGCCGTTGTCAGTCCTAAGACTCTTTACCCTTTTGCCAGTCTGATTTTCAACAAGAACTTTCCAAGTCTTGAATATTTCAAAGGCTTAATCCTTACTCTTTAACACATAGACTCACAGCTTCCTCGAATAGTCATCAATCAAGCTGAGAAAATATCTAGCACCACCATGAGTAGCTGTCTGAGCTGGTCCCCAAAGATCCGAATGTATGTAGTCAAGAGTCCCCTTAGTCTTGTGCTCGCCGGTACTGAACCTCACTCTATGTGCTTTCCCTAGCACACAATGCTTACAAAACTCCAAAGGCTGGAACTTATTCTCTCCAAAGGCCCTTTGACTATATAACTCCTTTAGGTTTCTATAGCCTAGGTATGCCAGTCTAAGATGCCATAAGTTGGTTTGCATACTCTCATCATCTACAGAGAATAGTGCAGAACCACTCACGACTTCACCCTTAAGCACATAAACACCTTTGTGCTTCTCCCCTCTCATCACCACTATGGAACCTCTCAAAACTCTTAAAATCCCTCTGTCGATCCTAATGGAACACCCATTCTGGTCTAAAGTCCCTAGTGAGATCAAGTTTCTCTTCAAGTCAGGAACATACCTAACATCTATCAACTCTCTCACTCGCCCATCATGTAGCCTAAGTTTAACACTACCAATTCCCATCATCTGACACGCAATGTCATTATCCATTAAGACCTTACTACCACTAATAGGCTGGAAATTTGTAAACCAAGACTTGTGCGGGCACATGTGAAAAGTACAACCAGAATCTAAAACCCATTGTTCAGAGTTTATACCATCAGTGGCGACGAGTGTCTCTGCGCTGTCATAGCTATCATCATAGGCAAGCGCAGCATCCGCTTTCTTCTTATCCTGTGCTTTCTTCTCAGGACAGTCCTTTATGAAGTGCCCCTCTTTCTTGCAGCAATAGCACTTCCTAGGAGTCCTAGACTTCGACCTTGAGCCTTTTTTCCTCCCATCTCTCTATGAGGGTCTTCCTCTTACAGATAAACTTTCTGCATTGCCTTCAGCCTGCTTTCCTAATAAATTTGAGTTTAATGATGATTTCACATCACTCATCGTTAAACTCTCTCTGCCGTAGAGTAGCGTATCAACAAAACTCTCATAGCTCTTGGGGAGTGAACTCAGCAGGATAATTGCTCTATCTTCATCTTCTATCTTGATGTTGATAGACTCAAAATCAAGGATAATCTTATTAAAGGCGTCTATATGATTTTTCATCAGTGTCCCCTCTGACATGGACAGCTGATACAGCTTCTTCTTTATATGTAGTCTGTTGGCCAACGATTTCCTCATATAAAGAGAGTCAAGCTTCTTCCAAAGATCTATTGCCGTCGTCTCACCTGATACTTCCCTTAGTACTTCATCGCTCAATGACAGAACGATTGTCCTTTCTTTCTGCTTCTACTCTGGATGACTCTGACGTCTTCTCTTCATCATTAGATGGAGCTGCAGTCTCCTCTAATGCCGAACCAAGTCTTTGGCTCACCAACAACGCCTTAACCTTCATCTTCCACAGATTGAAGTCATTCGTACCGTTGAATTTCTCTACCTCATACTTGGGTGTGGCCATGTCTGCTTAGAACCAAAGCTCTGATACCAGTTTGTTGAAGTGAAAGCACACAAACAAAGCTAAACAATTCACCCAAATAATATAATGATGCAGAACAAGTTATTAAGAAATAAAAAAGAGAAATGGGTAGAAGAAGAACACACAAAGAATTACGTGGTTCGGCAACTTGCCTACGTCCACGGCGGATCAAGATCACACTATTCTCTTATTATGAATCACAAGGCAACCATAAAGTATGCCTATTATAAGAAAGATCACAAAGAAAACTCTCTCTTGCCCTCTAGGGATTTTCTCTCACAAAGAACCACTAAGAATTATCACTAAGATTATTGTTGATCACGAAGATCTTGTTGGAGGTGTTGGGTTGAGCAAATCAACTAGGGTTCTTGTATGTGAGTTGTGTTCATCATACAAACAATATACATATCTCATACATATATGTGCACAGCGGAAGATTAAATATAATGAACACATAAATTAACATTTGATTAAACTAAAATTCGAGATTGAGAAATATCACCAATGAAGCCTTTGGATTAATTTGCTTGAAGTCCACTATGAAATGAATCTTTGATCAATTCTAGCAATCAACAAGGGTGGGTTTGATTGTCTAGAATGACAGTATGTTCATCCAGCATTTTGTTTAACACTTAAACTTGATTCAAAGTTAAACTCTTTAACTTAATCAATTTTGTTTTTCCTTTTATTCAACTCTTGAATAAATAAAACAAATATCCTTTTTAGTTATTACATTTAGTAACCATTAATTCAATTTATTTTGTTGTTCTAACACTTAAAACACAAAACAAAGAATTTCAATTTCTCAAAATGAAATGGCTCCCAAAAATGCAAAACCTATAAACTAAAAATTTATGAATTTTGAATTTTATTTCACTTTATATACTAATGCATAAATTCAAAACTAATTTGAATTTCATTTGTATTTTATTTGGTTTAACCTAACCTTAGTTAACATTTAACCTTAGTTAGATTATTTTAACTTAACCTTTAAGTTAATAAATATTTAATTATTCTAACCATAATTAATTAACTTAACCTTGGTTAGGTTAACCTTTACTTAATCATTAAGTAAAGTTAACTAAATTAACCATATAATTAACCTTTAATCATAGTTAAATTAAATCATTTATTTAACAATTAAATAAATAAATATTTATTCTTATTATTTAACAATTAAATAATCATAAAGTGAAATTACTATTATATCCTTACTCGATTACCAAGTTAACCTAAAGTGGATCCCACCATTTAACTATATACTTTAGTTAACGTAACCTTAGTAATTGCTGAATTATACTGTATTGAACAATTCAATACGGTACACTGCCCAAGTGCTCAAAGAGTACATTTCATATTGGGACTCTCTAGGTCCACACCCGATTTGTCAAATGGAACTATTCTATTAATTCGTAATCGATGCCCCATGCACACGTTACGAATATTACAAATCAGCATGTCAGACCATACAAGTTGAGGTCATAATGTATACGTATAATCCCTCCATCAATTATACCTTGGATGTGCGGAGATATAGATCAGCACCGTTAAATCCCCATTTGCTCATCCATAATCTTATCTCCAGATTCGTATCTCGATAAACAATATACGCAAACACTTTTGCTATATTGTTTAACCCTGTGGGAAACTCTTTTTCCGGGTTTATGCTTGTGGCCACAAGACTTTATGAAATACAATCTCGGAGCATCGGATATACAACTTACCTACGTAAGCTGACGGATCCCGTATCTACACACACCAGACTCCATGAGCATCGGACCATACCCAGCGACACATAGCGGTCAGACCATGAAAGGTCTCTGACATATG
Source organism: Ailanthus altissimus (assembly GCA_946807835.1). Classification (NCBI taxonomy): domain Eukaryota; kingdom Viridiplantae; phylum Streptophyta; class Magnoliopsida; order Sapindales; family Simaroubaceae; genus Ailanthus; species Ailanthus altissimus. The sequence goes on from OX327689.1 coordinate 6,712,042, forward strand.
TGGAACCAAAGCATGATGGATCACTCACAAGACCACCGTGGTGCTCAGATCAAAGGACCACGAATACTACTCAACTGGAGAGGACCTTCCTTTGACGGTGTCATAGGATATCTATTGGGGTCCTCATAAGTCTGTTCAGTATCCAGTCCTGACTGGATACCCGCATGCCTATACAAGCTCTAAGCTCATGGTTAGCTAAGAACAACCATCTGAACCAGTCAGAAATAGACATACACTAATCTATATAAAGTGAATCACCGATAGACCAGCATTGGTGATTATAGATCAGGAACATTATCTTTGAGACATACTTACATAATGATATTTCTTAACAATCATTGCAACTCTTTGCAACTATATCATTACAAGTATACTCTCAGGTCTTTGTCCCATTATAAATAAGGTTCTAACTCTTTAGACCTCACTGACTCTTATAACCTGCTAACTCTTAACAGTGCTAACTCGTAGCATTTGTAACTCTCAGCTTTGATAACTATTAGTTCTGATCTAAACTCCTTTAGATCAGATCTGAACTCTTTCAGATCAAACAATGTCTATAATGTTACAAGCATTCTACCATATGATATGATATTAACAATCTTTATTCGAAATGTTTACTGTATAAATATTAACAATTAATATTCATACAATATTGAAATGGCACGTGAGCACCAGCTCCAACAGATCTCTCTAAGATCACAAAGATCTCATTAACTTGATCACAAAGATTGTCAATATGTGTTTACAAGCTAATTGATAGCCTTTATATAGGCCTTGGGACGTCCTAGGTTTTCCATATACGTGTGAAAGTAGTATTAGAGAGTCCTAAAACAAGTGGGAGATGAAATTAGGAAGTTTTCTAATTTTGGGATACTGTTCCCGCATCTAGCGATGCAGCGCCCATGCCTGGTCGCTGCGGCGCTGGCGCTTGGTGCGCCCTTCTTCGTTTTTTGTCTCCTTTCACGTCTATCTTCAATTCGTGCGCACCCTACGCACTTGGCTTGATCCTTAAATCATATTCCAATAATTTTTAATCAATATTCTCATAATTTTTTTTCATATATATATATATATTTAGAATATGACTTTACAATTTTAGTTGAAAATTAATTAGTGTCTAACGAGAAAGGTCATAATCTTTTATAACATTCAAAGTAACACCACTCGGATATATGTTCTAATAGTTGTTAATGCCACTTGGATATATATATATATATATACATATATATATTGTGCACCATTAGTATTATTCATTGTAAATGAAAGAAATGATATATAAAGAGTAATATTAGATATATAAATTGATATGACAGTTAATATATATAATTGAGATATAAAATTTATATTTTAAATGATGTGTTAATTATTGATTGATATTGTATAATTATTATATTAATAAAAAGTAAAAAATTAATAACTATTTAATGAATAGTAATTATCGACACATCATTTAAAATATAAATTTTATATTTCAAATATATATGTGTAACACTACTTTATTTATATCGTGAATTAATAATTATTATATTAATAATGAGGTAATGTTGATATTTGTACTCTTATATCTTATTTGTTTTGGTTTTATCTTTTTACTATATGTTGTTTATTCTTAGTCAAGTGTTAAGTTGGAGTATGAATTTTCAATAGATAATAAAATTAATGATATATTAGTTAGATTATAAATTTTATATCTCAATTTTATAAATTTAATATTACTATTCTCTCTTTTTTTTTTAAAATATAAAATTATTATGGTATAATGGCTTAGGCTTAAGAACCACCCATTCAGTGGGTTCACTTTTGAGAATAAAGGTGAGAGGGTCTGTTGATAATTATGTAATCAAAACAAATAATATAAAAGTGGGGGAAAAAGGAAGAAGGAACATTGAATGTGAAATGGTGAAGAAATTCATGGCAAGGGCTGATATTATAGAGAGCAAAGTGGGCCTATGAAGAAGATTGTAAAGGCCAATTATGTGACAACAAAAAAGAAACAACAATGAAAGAACCAAGAGTTATCTAGAAGTTGCATATATTTCAACAAAATAAAAAAGATTAACACAATTTACCCACAAACACATGTAATTGAAATAGTGGATAAGAAGCTACGATGAGCTGCCTCGGATGCTTATTTTAATGGTAAAATCCACGTGTCCCTTATTTAAATTAAAGTTCAAATCTTAATAGAAATTAGAGAGTTTTTATTCCATCAACTGTTAAAAGGTAATTATCTAATTATTATTAATAAAGTTTTTATTCTTCTAATTATTAAGAGGTAATGGCAGTTTCTTAATTATTGATATATGAGATGTAATTATTTAATTATTAGTAATTAATTATTGTAATTTTTTTAGATTTGAAATATATAATATAATAAAGAAGCTACTATCAGCCGAGATGCTCACCCACTAGTTGTTACAATTGGGGAACTTAGAATATGCAATTGCAGAAAATTGTCCTTTTTTTTTTTTACCCGAAGTATACTGATTATCTAAATAGGGTATCTAGTTGCCCACTTGAATTTTTTGAAAACAAGTTTTGAACAAGTGGTGAATTCATAGAAATACCATCTTCTAGTTTTTGTTGTTAAGGTGGGATTGTGAATAATTTTGTAAAATACTTCATTTTTTTTGTTGAGTTAAAGTGTTTGAAAAAGTATTTTAATGATAAATAGAGTCGATTTTAATTTTTTTTAAAAATTAAATCAAATAATAAAATTAAATTTCACTCGATTCTAATTTTTAAACTTTTAGTTTAGTTATTATTAATTTAAAAGAATTGAAAATTAAATCAAACCGGTTAATGTTTAAAAATTAAAATTGAATTAAAATTAAAGATAAAAGAGAATCAAATTATATATCAACTCGATTTGATTCAATTTAATTTAATTTTATTATAAATAATCTTGTCCACCTCTAGAGCATTTAAAGAAATTGTTAGGGTCAGTGCTTACATGTTATTTCTGAATATACATATATTTGTGTATTTATACGAGTGTACATTCTCATTAAATAACTAATACCTATTTATATGGTATTATCCATGTAACGTTATAGACATTATAGATCTGAATGAGTTCGGATCAAATTTAAAGTAATTTAGATAAGGGCTCATAGTTAGCCACACTGAGACATATAATTGCTAAATGTTAGCACAGTTAAGTGTTAGCTGGTTATAATACGCAGCACATCCAAGAGTTAGAGCCTTGTCTGTAATGGGACATAGACCTAGGAATATACTAGTAACTGCATAATTGCAAGAGTTGCAATCGGGTATCAGAAAATACAAGTTGCGCAAGTATGTTCTCGAATAATTGTCCCTGATCTATTTCTACCGATGCGGATCTGTCGGTGAATACCCTTTTATATATAGATCAACATCTGTCATACCTATCAGGTATAGATGGTCGTTCCTGACTGACTATGAGCTTGGAGCTCGTATTGACATATGGGTATTCAATTAGGACTGGATATGGGACAGAGTCACGAGGGCCTCCAATAGACATTCAATGTAAGCCGTCAACGAAGGGTCCTCTCGAGTTGAGTAGTATACGTGGTCCTTTGACCTGGGTGCCACGGTTGGCTTGTAAGTGATCTACCATACTTTGGTTCCACACATGTCACAGACCTTTCATGGTGTGACCGTTGGGTATCGCTGGGTATGGTCTGATGCTTATAGAGTCTGGTGCATATAGATATGAGATCTGTCAACTCCTATATGGAGTTAGATATCCAAATGCTTCGAGATTATATCTCAGAAAGTCTTGTGGTCACAAGCAATCATCATGGGAAAGAGTTCCGCCAGGGTGGAACAATATGACAAAAGAGTTTGTGCATATTGTTTATTGAGATACAAGTCTGGAGATAGGACATGGATGAGCATTAGGGGATTTGACGGTGATAATCTATATCCCCGCATATCCAGGATATCATGACGGAAGGACTATATGTATGCGTTGTAACATCAGCTTGCATGGTTCAACAAGCTGATTTGTATATCCGTGACGTGTGCGTAAGGCATTGCTCACGGACTTATGAAATAGTTTAATTTGACGAATCGGGTGTAGGACCTAGAGAGTCCTGCGATATGAAGTGTACTCGTTGTGTACTGAGGCAGCGTGACAGATTAAATTGTTTAATACAGCAATACCACGGGAATGCGTATGTATCTGTATTTAAGTGTTAAATATAATAATTAGTTAATAATTGTTATTTACTAATTGTATAATGACACGTAACGTATTGTGGACCCTCAGTTGAGTTTATCCAAGTGTGAGATTTGATAGGACCCGTTAAGAAGTAAACTTAGTAACTATTTATGAGGAATAAAATGGTCATTTTTTAATTTGATTATTTAATAGTTAAATAATTAAAATATTTTTATATTTATATTATATAATATATTATTATTTATATTATATTATATTATATTATATACGCAAAAAGAAAGAAAAAGAAGAGAAGCAAGAATTTGGCCAATTCAGTCGAGGGAGAAGGGGAGAAGAAATGGAAGGAGAAGAGAAGGAAGAAAGAAAAAAAAATTAAAATTATTTCATTTTTTTCTATGCTTCTAATTGGAGCAATTATAAATTGTTTTAAACTCTCCATTTTTTTTATCCTATTAGAGAAAAGGATAAAAATTCACTTCCGATCATTTTTGGGATTAAGAGTTAATTCCAGGTTGAATACAGAGCTGCTGTTCTAGCTCACCAAGCCCACCGTGTTGGTGACTAGAACTGCATACGAGTTGGTCTCCATGTAGACTCTAAAAAAAATACGTGTATAACGTTACACGTTATGGTGAGTTCTCTGTTTTATAAATATATTAATGCAATTAATATATAATATTTATTGTAAAATTTATATGTTTTCACTGTGTTAGACAATAAACACAATTACACATACATACACCCACGTACCTAAGTTTCTCCGCCAATAAAAACATCTATAAATTTTTAATACATTTTAAACATCATAAAGAAATCCTTATCTAATTGAATCATAATTTATATTTCTTTTTTTAAAGAAAAAAAAAAGATATTTTAAATAAAATTCATTCCATAAAAGCACTTATTATAGGGTACGGTGCTTGTTTATTCTCCAATAAGTATAAAAAATTATAATGTTTACACTTTTTTTAAATTTTTTTAAAAAGATACATATATATATATTTTTATCATATAATATTAATAACATTTTAATTATTTGAAAATGTTCTTCCTTTTTAATATTGAGATTTTTGGGGCTATATCTTTTTTGAAAGTAAACCCTTAATGTGTTCTCAGACATATCTCTATTTTATCTTTTTACATATTATTTTTCTCATTTTGTCAAAGTTTATTTTAAAAAAAAAACTACATCTTTATTGAATAATTTTATCAAAATCTTATTTGTATGTCTAAAATATTGTATTTATTTCTCTTAAATTGAGAAATATTTACTCTTGATTAAAAAGATCAAATTCATTAAAAAAATATTCATATATTATCTAATCGCTTTAAAAAAAAAGTACTCTAAACACATTCAAAATAATAACATAATATTTACATAATTATAATACAAAATTTATATTTTAATGAATATAACATCTAATATATCTATTTTTGATTAATATTGTATAGTTATTATATTAATACAAAAATCAATAATTATTTAACAATAATATTCATCATAGGTGATACATTATTTAAAATGTAAATTTTGTATTTTAATTATATAAATATAATACTACTGCTTTCAAAATACATTGTAACCTAACTCACGGTAACAAAATTCCACTAATTTTTTATTTATAATAATTTGGTTAAAGTACATATATTTTGTGCTTTCCTACCAAAATTTAGAATTAACGAACCTTAAAAATATTTTAATAAAAGTTACTGGTATAAGTATCATGTTATTTAATGATCAAGTTTCTTTAATCTATGTATCAAACTTGAAAATATATTCTATTTCTGCGAAGAAAAATAATTAAATAATTAATTTTTAGTGCTTGAAAGGCCCTACTTAATCAGGATTTCCTGGGAAAAAGTTAAGATCTCAAATTGCAGCCTTTTGTATATTCTAAGAAGAAAGAGAGCCAGTAGCAGCTTAAAGTCTTTTTATGCTTCAATTAGTGTTGTTAATTAATAATTAATTAACACAAGGTTCTTTAATCATTACTTTAATTACTTATATATATGTATTGGATTAATTTATTCATTATAAACTTTCTTCTTTTGGCCATCAATTTCCTCATTTCAAATCAAATGCTCCCAGATTTTTTTAAAATCAAACTGGACGTGCTTAAATTAAATTCTTATAATCTCATCTCTCATGAATTGATTATGAATTATTAACTCATGAATTGAGGTTATTTTTAATACAAGTATTATATCTCAAATTACAATTTTAAATCTCAAGTCATTATAACATTACAATTCAAATATTCAATAATTATAATTACAATCAACTAAATCTCAAATTTTGAATGATTACAATTTTATAACTTAAATATTAAATAATTATAAATATAATCAAATAAACAACTCTCAAATGATTACAATATTATAACTCAAATATTAATTAATTACAAATACAATCAACTAAACAATTCTGCAATTTAATTACAAATACAACCAACTAAATTAATTATAAATATAATCAATTAAACAACTATTTAATTTTATTAAAAATATAATTAATTAAATAACCCTTTCATTTAATTATAAATATAATTAACTAAACAATTCTCCTATTTAATTACAAATACAATCAACTAAATAATTAAAGGACTAAAACCGATCTCATAACAATTGAAGGAATTAAACAATTATCTTAAACTCCTTAAATCAAGGAAGTACAAATTTTAATGATGGACCAAGCAACTGGGTGCAACTCATAAATTGAGTTAAATTCCCTTCAATATGATAATGCTCCCGCATCCTATTGTGATTTTAAAAAAAGAAATAATTCAGCCTATAACAATTGATTACAAAAATATTTATCTATTTATTTAAATTTATACAAATTCATCAAATCTTTCTTTTTTATAAAAATGGTTTTTTTCAATTCGAAGAAACTACTATTACTCTTCTTAAAATTTTCCTTTTCAAATTAATAAAATGCTGATGCAAAAGCACCCTTTTGCTCTAAATTTCTGTTTTATAATAAGATGAAAATCGAAGGCATGGTAATTTCAGGTTAATTTTGGTAAGGTCAAGAACTAATCTAAATAATCAAAAGTAATTTTATTTTATTTAAAACATTTAATTACAATAGAGAAAAATATTTTTTTTTAAAATTACAAAAACATTTTTTTAAAAAAAAATCCTTCAATTGATACCTCTTACTAAACATAATGTCATTCCTCTTTAAAAACAAATTGTCATTCAAAATGCATTTAAATGTTTTTATTTTTATCCATGGCCTTCTTTTGGGTGCTTTGGCATTAGGAATTAAATTGGGTGTCAGTTAAACAGCAGAGTAAACATGCAATGCTCATAAAATTTGTGAAGATCATTATACTTTATAAATAAGGAGTGGTCAATTCAAGCTTTTGATTTTGAATGTCAATTTCTTCACAACTCAAAAGTGGAAATTGTGTCCTTCACCAAATAAAAATAAAAATAAAAATAAAAACAATACAAAGTTGGAAATTGTGGTTGTGGATGAGGGTATGATAATTTGGTTGCTCAGCATCAATCAAAGTGATGATGTGAAAAAAATACCACCCCAAATATTTTTGCAAAATTCTTTTTAAAAATATTTCATAAATAAAAACTATTGAATATTGTATTTCCACTTATTGTAAAAGGTAAATACGCTGACATTTATCATGTTAATGAGGTTATAAAGAAGTAAAATAATATGTTTTCTCGTGTCTTTTTTTCCTTTTAAATCTTATTTCATAAAAAAATACACAAAATATATTTTTTTATCTTTCTTTTTAGTTTCAGATATTAAAAATATGGGTTCTATGTTTATTAATCAATTTTTTTGAATAAACAATATATATACACATAAGTATATATATACATATATTTGTTAGAAAAAATAGTTCTTTAAAAAAGATAAATTTTTTTGATTGCTCTCACTTTTCTTTGATTCAAAGATTAAGAGCCTCTTTTAATCTAATATTTTAATTTTTTTTTTATTAATAGAAAGTTAGTAGTTGATAAAAAATAAATTTTGTTCACATAATCAATGTAGAATATGTGTAAAAAAATCTGTAAAAAGTTAAATAAAATTAGATTAAAGAATGATCTTAATTTTTTATTAAACTGGAAAATTAAATAATAGAAGAATGATTAAATTGTGGCGCAGGAGGTATTAACACTGTCACCTCTTGAGATTTACACAAATTATACTTTGATAAGGTTTTAGTTTTAATTACCCTGTTACATCTTTACTTAATTTAAAAGACGAAATTACTTACCCATTAAAGATATTTTAGAGGATGGAAGCGTAACTAAAACTAAAGTTGTTATCAAAGTAAAACTCATCCCTCGAGGTTTACATAAATTATACTCTAATTATGATTTTAATTTTAATTTTATTGTCCCACCCTCTCTATTTAATTTAAAGAATAAAATTATCTTTAATGTTGTATTTATTTTATTGTATAAATAATTAAAATATTTTTAAAAAATAATGATATTTTTGCCTCTTAAATTAAGCAGAGGAGGTGATGGTGTAATTAAAATTTAATTTGTTATGAAAGTGAAATTTATGTAAACCTTAAGGGGGTGACAGCGTTACTATCCCGTATAAATTGTGCCAACATCAGGGGGGTGACAGTGTTAATACCCCTCCCATGACTCATGAGTCCAATCAATTTGCAATTCCACGGCCGAATCTCTTTTGAGTGTAGAGGGCCAAATTCTGCATTCTGCAAATCCATGCAGAGCATATATGCTTTTCATGCTTTGTGCTGCGTCGATAACCACAAGCTATCAATTACAACTCTACAACCCCCTACTCTACCCATTAAACAATTTATATATTTCTTTTCAATCATTTCATACACACAACCCACATTTACATTTCTTCCCAAAAAAAGAAAATAGTTTCAAAATTTCAAGAAATGGTTGGTGATTGGCAAAGCTAACCTATGTAGGCTATCAAAGAAATGAACAGAAAATAGTGTATGGGGGAGAATTTTTATTTATTTATTTATTTTTAAATTATTGATAAATATAATATTATTAATAAAATTATTAATATTATATTTTTAAATTATTGATATAAAAATTAAATAAGTTATTAAAATTTTACATAAATAAATTAAGATGATATGCTAAAATTTATTATCTCTCTATAATAGAACTATATTACTCTAATAATTATTATTAGGAAATTATTTCGTCAAAATTTTTATTATTATTTTTAAAAAAAAATCTTACTACCCTCACATAAAAAAGATAAAATCGTCACAAAAGAGTATAAACTATTTGTTATTAAAATAACAATATAATACATTGCAGAGTAAGGGGAAGAACATAAGATCGAGAATATGGGGGTATTTCATTTTAAGAATTATTCTCATTGTTTTGTTTTGTAATGTAAATATATTTCTTTTTATCATTTTTTATAACTAAAAATGAAATGAAACAAAAAGTTGGTACAGTGCCCTGATGATAATACCAAGTGAGTACATTTACATGGGAAAAGGTATATTAACACTGTCACTCCCTGAGGTTTTCACAAATAACACTATCATGACGATTATTACATTAATTACACTATACCCCCTTCAACCAACTCTCCGTTATCTTGCTGTTTACATTGTTTTTATTTGTTCTTTTTAAATTGAATTATCTTCTTCTTCTTTTTATAGTTATTTTATTTTATTTTTCTTTTACTTTCCTTTTGTATTATAAATAAATAAATTTTATTTATTTAATAATTTAAATAAATAACAATTAAATATATAATTTATTAATTATTTTAATAAAATATTATTAAATAATAATAAAAATTTATTTATTTAATAATTAAGTAAATAAATAAAAACTTATTATTTTTTATAAATTTATTATATTAATTAATTAATAATAAAATAAAATAAATATATTTTGCACAGTGTACGCAACATGCATACGTGGCGTGCATGTGCAAACTCCATATAATGCTTTATAATTGGGTATTAACATTGTCATCTCCCGAAGTTTACACAAGCACCAATAACACTGTACGTGGCGTGCATGTGCAAACTCCATGTAATGCTTTATAATTGGGTATTAACATTGTCATCCCCTGAAGTTTGCACAAGCACCAATAACACTGTCATAGCAATTATCAAGTTAATTACACCGTAGTCCTTCTATCAACTCTTCGTTATCTTTTACTATTTATGCTGTCTTTATTTTATTTTTATTTTTATTTATATTATAAATAAATAAATATTTATTTATTTAATAATTTAAATAAATAATAAATAAATAAATAATTTATTTAGTTAATGATTAAGTAAATAAATAAAAACATAATTATTTATAAATTTATAGTATTAATTAATTATTTAATAATAAAAATAAAAATTATTTTCATAAAACGTGTGCGAGATGAGCTCAATGACATATAATATGTGAGACTTGCATATATTGCATACCATGCAACCTACACATACACGCCATGTATGCATGTCGTGCACGTGACATATACCAAGCAGAATATATATATTTATTTTATTATTAAATAAATAAATAATTAATATAATAAATTTATAAATAATAATAAATTTTATTTATTTACTTAATTATTAAATAATAAATTATTTTTATTATTAATATTTTATTAAAATTATTAATAAATTATTTATTAAAATTGTTAAATAATTAAAAAATTATTTATATTTATAATACAAAAAGAAAATAAAAGGAAAAAAATAAAATAACTATAAAAAGAAGAAGAGGACAATTTAATTTAAAAAGAAAAAACAAAAACAATGTAAACGGCGAGGTAACGGAGAGTTGATTTAAGGGGGTACAGTGTAATTATTGTGACAGGCGCCCAGACAGTGTTATTTTTACAAACCTCAGGGGGGAACAGTGTAATACCCCCATGGAAAAGATATACCAACCCAACCCTCAATTTCTGCACCTCTCTCACCTGACAATCCGTATTACAATTGACACATCCCTTTGTTATTTCTCTATCTATCTTGCACTGTGCGTATGTTTGCAATATAATTAGCAGAATGGACGCGGTAGATTTGGTTCCATTTTTTTAGAATCAAAATGATTGAATTAAGCTAATTTTTTTCGAAATTTTTAGTTTTAGAATTAAAATATATTGAATTATGTATGAGAATTGAATTGTATTGAATTAATTCGTTTTAATTTGGTTCAGTTTCTTAAATATTTAAAAAAAATTAAAATTAAATATATAAGAGAAAAATTATGCAAAAAATAAAAAAAATGTATATCAATTTTAAATATCAAATTAATTAAAATTTATAAATTAAAAAATTAATAATTATTAAAAATTAAAATTCATCTATGTAAGAACAAGTTGCTGAGTGATTTGAATAAGGTGGATTGTGGAATGGAATGGAAGCAACGTGAAAGCACAACACAGCCACCGTCTCATTGGCTTTACAAAACAACATGCATAAAGATCTCTACGTTAACAATATTTTATCCTAAAAAAAAAAAAAGAGAAGTTTGTTCTTAAGATTCTTCTTTTGCTATGAATTTTTTTTTTTAAAAGGGAATTTATTATTTACCCTTTAATAGATTTTTAATTATTAAAAACTCACTTAGTATTTGATAATATTTATCAAAAAAAAATTTGACATTATAATTATAATAGTATAAATTAATTTTGAAGAGATATAATAATTTTTTTATTTAAGAAAATTAATAATTACGTTATTTTAAGTACTGAATTAATTAAAAATATATGAACTAAATAAGTTGAAAAAATATTAAAATTAAAGTTTATTCAAAAAAATAAAGTGATAAAAGACTTTCAAATATTAAATTAATTAAAGTTTATAAATTAAGCAAATTAAAAAATTATTAAAATTAAAATCATTAATTAAATTATATGAAAAATTTGCGTAAAATTTTATTTATACTTTTTGATTATGTTCAATTTTTTAAAAAATAAAATTGAATCAAACTTAATTTATTAGAGGACTAAAATAAAAATATTGATCAATTAATTTTTATACTTCAATACTGAACTGAACTTTCGGTTAATTTGATATTTTCAATTCAAATACTTTTTTTATTTATTTTTAATTAAAAATTTTTAAATGGTGTTTTTTTTTATAAAAATATTTTAGAAATTCTTGCTTTATTATTAGACTTCAAAATTTGAAATTTATTTAGAGATTCCTACTTTAAATTTTTATGATAGGAATTGTAATAAAGGCCGAATTTATGATATGAATTGATATACCCAGTGAATTGTAACTACTGTTAGCATAAAATGCAAGACCTGGAACTTAGCTTATCGTAATTGTAAAAGTATACGAATTTTCATAACACTCAAAATTATGTAAAGTCATGAATTTCATATTTCATTATTCAGTGTTACGAAACATGACTTCGCGTTAGCATGATTAGGACCTTAATTAAATCTTCAATTTCGTAATTGAACAGAGACTTTATTATAAAAAAAAATTGATACGACGTTCCACATTCACATATAAAAGAGCGTGTGATTGCATGATAAGATCATAAATATTTTTCTTCTGCACTGGTTTTGGTTGGGTTATGGAAAATGCAAAAGGTGGAGGAGTGGGAGCCGCTGAGTGCTGAGCTGAGCTGACTGAAAAAGAAAGAGAGAAAGAGAAAGTGGAAAACCCAAGACAAGAAAAAAGAGAGATTAGAAAAAAAAAACATCCACACACACACTCAAAACAAAAACTAAAACAGAGCCCCCGAAATTTTTTTAAAAGAAGTGAAAGAGAGAGACATTGATTTTATTGCCTTGGCAGTTCAGTTTCATGTTCTGTTTGTGAAACCAATTTAATTTTTTTTTTCCCTTTAGTTTAAAAGTTTCATCCATGAAACAACTATATCTTATATACTTAACTGCTACTAGCTTTCTATAAACCCCTCGTCCGTTCCATGGCTATGTCGAAGCTCTTTCTTTTCTTCTTCTTCTTCTCCTTTACGTCTTTCTCTATTTTCACTCTCTCTTATGAGCCTCGTAATCTTGAAGGTTGGTAGCTAAACTAAACTAAACTTAGCACTCTCTTTTCTTATATTTTTATAGTATTAATTATGCTTGTGTTTTTATTACATGGGTTGGTGTTTTATTTTTATATGTTTTTGTTGTAGTGGAGGCTTTGATGAGTATTAAAAGAGCATTGAATGATCCGCATGGAGTGTTAAACAACTGGGATGAAGACTCTGTGGATCCTTGTAGTTGGGCTATGATCACTTGCTCACCTGAGAATCTTGTCATAGGCCTGTAAGTTTTTATTTATTTTTCGTTTTTTCACTTGGTTGGTCTAAATGTTAAAGTTTTATACTTTGCAGAACAAACTGAAAGATAAACAATAAAACCATTTCTGGGTTTTTTGCAGGGGAGCTCCAAGCCAGTCTCTTTCTGGCACCTTGTCCGGCACCATAGGAAACCTCACCAATCTTCGCCAAGTGTAAGAAAACTTGTCATTTTGTTTTTGCATTCTAATCCCATTTTTTGGCAACCAATTTGTGTTTCTTTTTGCTCTTCACTTGTAATTGTTTGTTGAGAAGGTAAAGTAGAAAAAATAAAATTGTGGGTCTCACTTGACGTTTTCTTTTGTTTTGATTTCTCTGTTTCCTTGGCAAAGCTTTGTATAATATGTTCCTTTGATACTTAATTTGCTTTATGTTTCATTTTTGTTGCTGGGTATCTAAAGGTTATTGCAGAACAACAACATTTCTGGTGAAATCCCACCTGAGCTTGGCACTTTACCAAAACTTCAAACGTTGGATATCTCTAACAACAGACTCTCTGGTGCAATCCCAGACTCTATTAGTCAATTAAATAATCTCCAGTATCTGTAAGTATTTTCAGCAATAAATGTTCTTTAGGTTCTGGTGAAATGCCAAGAAAGTAGGAGAAAGAAATTTGAAGTCCTATTGTTCGATGGTTTTGTTTTTGCAATTATAAAAGTACGAAAATTCATTTTAAGCCGTGTAGCTGTTGTGGACTTGAAGCTAATTAAATAATCATGTTAAGTGGCAAAATGGTTTTTAGTTTTATGATATATTTGTTTATGTAATCTTGTGGACACTGTGTTGTTTTGTCATGTAATGCGGAGAAGGAGGCTGAACAACAATAGCTTGACTGGACCCTTTCCAGTGTCTCTAGCCAAAATCCCTCAGCTTGCTTTCTTGTGAGTATGGGTTTCTCTATCTTCATGGATTTTGTTTTTTTTATTGTCCTGAAAATCGGAAACAATCTGCTATAAGTTAATTTTTTTTTGTGATTTGGGAACATTGTTCATCAATAATTATTTTAATGGATTCTATTGTTTGTCACTATGGTGATTCAGGGACTTGTCTTATAACAATCTCAGTGGACCAGTTCCCAAGTTTCCAGCCAGAACATTCAAGTATGATTTTCTTTACCCAAAAGACTCTTTTTTCTATGGTCAATGCTTTTATATTTTTCTGATTATGTTTCCTGTTTCACTGTTGTTGAATCATAAATTTAGTGTTGTGGGGAACCCATTTATTTGTGGAAGCAGCTCCACTGACATTTGCTCTGGATCAGCCAATACTGTTCCCCTTTCCTTTTCTCTGAATTCATCACCTGGTAATTTTCTTAAACATAAACCACTCAGTTATTTTAAACCTCTTTAATTATTTTCTACTGATTTTAAATACTTTTATTTTCCCTCAAATCAGGAAAGCACAATTCCAAGAAATTAGCCATTGCCCTTGGGGTTAGTCTCAGTGTTGCCTCTCTGATACTGTTTGCATTTGGACTCCTTTGGTACAGAAAGAGACAGAAGAACCTAACAATTCTTAACATCAGTGGTTCGTAATGCCACAGCCCCATTACATACTTTTAATGAGAAACAATGTTAATTGGATAAAATCACAAATAGGGTTTTTTTTTTTTTTCAGATGGACAGGAAGAGGGGCTAATAAGTTTTGGTAATCTAAGAAACTTCACTTTCAGAGAGCTGCTACAAGCCACTGACAACTTCAGCTCCAAGAACATACTTGGTGCTGGAGGATTTGGCAATGTATACAAGGGAAAGCTAGGAGATGGGACTATGTTAGCAGTGAAACGGCTAAAGGATGTAGCTGGAACTTTTGGGGAATCTCAGTTTAGAACTGAATTAGAGATGATCAGCTTAGCAGTTCACCGGAATTTGCTTCGATTAATTGGATATTGTGCCACTCCTAGTGAGAGGCTTTTGGTGTATCCTTACATGTCTAATGGTAGTGTGGCTTCCAGGCTTAGAGGTTGGTACTTGTTTTCCTTTACTGAACCTTTTGGCATTCACTTGCATAGTGGAAATTTTTTTTTTCCTGATTTGTTTTCGGTAAAGGACTGCAATTACACTAACCACCATATTGGTACTCATCCAACTCAGTTTGGAATTTGATATGGACCACTATTTCTTGTTCCAACTTCTAAATCCATGGAGGTTGGGACCTTGATTAGAAACGATTGTGGCTTGGTGTTTCTTTTTTGACTTTCTTCTGACTATGATCCAATAAATTCCAATTCCAGGATTTTTTTTGGGTGAATGTGGTTTCACAAATGCTGAAATTGGACCTTTTGTTTTTCAAGGACTTTTACTGGTTCATTTATTAAACTTCATTTAAAAGACATTTAGTAATCTAAGTCAAAGTTTGCAATCATACAATTTACATTATCTTTCCCGTTTGATCCGTATCTTTTATTCTTTGCTCATACTAGTTCCATTTGACAGTTAAAAATTTTGTTATATACAGTTCTGAAGGAAAAGTATCATATGATGTCGCTTAAGATGCAAAATCTGTATCTGAGTTTTCATTTCACTCGTAATCCCTTAGTGTACAAAAATACTGTAATAGAAGTATATAATAATTGATGAATATTGTTTTATGTGGCTGCCACTACAAGCTAATGTTTCTGTTAAAATTGGCTACTCCCTGCCTGGATTCTTTTTAGGCTTCAACATTACGTTAATTGCAAATTTTCCTGCATTTCTATGTACTTCAATGAAACCCTTTCATTGATAATTTTAGCGAGCCTCTAATATCACACATTAATTACCACAGCAAAACCCGCACTGGATTGGAACACTAGGAAGAGGATAGCAATTGGAGCTGCACGGGGTCTGTTATATCTACATGAGCAATGTGATCCGAAAATAATCCACAGAGATGTAAAGGCTGCTAATGTACTTCTGGATGATTTCTGTGAGGCTGTTGTTGGAGACTTTGGCCTTGCAAAGCTTCTTGACCATGCTGACTCTCATGTGACTACTGCTGTTCGTGGTACTGTCGGACACATAGCGCCTGAGTACCTCTCCACTGGCCAGTCATCTGAGAAAACTGATGTGTTTGGATTTGGCATTCTCTTGTTGGAGCTCATTACTGGGATGAGAGCTCTTGAGTTCGGCAAGACTGTTAATCAGAAAGGAGCCATGCTTGAGTGGGTAAGTTTACTCTGCAACTACCATAACCATTAGTCATATTGCTAATTCTAATAGTTGAGTGAAATAGCTTATGTTTGTGTCCTGCAAACATCATCTGCTTGTGATGAATTGGTCACAAAATTATCTTGATGCAACTAACTAGGTAGTCTTCTGCACATTTAGGAGTCTTTATGTCTGTAACTATTTCTTAGACTCTGCCTTGTGTACAATCCAAAGCCTAAAACCCCTACATTATACCTTGCGAAGTTGAAATGTAAAATGTTGCAGCATCATTTTTTCATATTTGGTACATTAATAAGTATCAGCCTAGTTCACTTTGGGCAAATTTTTTTCATACTGAGATAGAATTGAAATGGTTATCAGGTTAAATTTTAGCATAAGAAACAATTTACATCAACCAACAAAACTGAAATAGCATAACTGCATGCTTCCAAAGAAATTAACTGAACAGAATTATTTCATGTATATCAATGTTTGTTTACAATAGGAATAGTACATGATTAAATTGATCCTAGATTAGTTTAATACATAATAATTGCATGCAAAAGCTAATGGACTAAAGTTGACAATGCTACTTTACAGGTGAAGAAAATTCAACAAGAAAAGAAAGTAGAAGTGTTGGTGGACCGAGAGCTAGGGAACAACTATGATCAAATTGAGTTGGGGGAAATGCTTCAAGTGGCTTTGCTATGCACTCAGTACCTTCCATCCCACCGTCCCAAAATGTCTGAAGTGGTCCGGATGCTAGAAGGTGATGGCCTAGCTGAGCAATGGGCAGCATCACACAATCGTACGAATCCCACAATGAACCTATTCCACACTAACAAAAGTGTGTCTCACCCCACCAGGGCACCAAAACAAGATCATGACAACAAGCATGATCAATCGAGCATGTTTGGCATGGCTGTGGACGAGGATGATGATGACCATTCTTTGGATTCCTATGCCATGGAACTCTCTGGTCCAAGATAGACAATAAGAGTGAAATACATATGAAGAAAAACATAGTAAGTGAATTCTTTCCCTTAATTCTTTACAAGCCAACAATCAACTTTGTTCAAACAAAAAAAGATAGGTTCAGTCTTTTCTGTTATTAGACATTGCCAAGCTTCTAGCTTCCTCTTGCGCGGTGCTGTGATGTAAATATTTCACTTTCACATGTTGCCAAATGAACAAAAGTATCTCTCTATTTGGGTTTGTACAGGAGGGAATAGGACTAAAGGATAAAGAAAGATATCATCAGATGCTCTGCCCCCAAGCGAGGGACAGAGAGTCCTGTTCACAGTCTGATTTTGATTTTGATAGGTTTTGACTGAATGTTAGTATGATATCTGAGCTGCTGTGTTTGATAGCTGTGTAATGTCGAACTCTTGAATTTGTGTGAAAGGCAAGGGTCAAAAGTGTGAGAGCCGTTTATTTCAAAAGAAACAAAAAGAAAGAAAAGTGTGAGAGCTGTTACGGGTCATTTTCTTTAGCTCTGCTTTTTGCAGGTCACGCGTCCTTGTTTCTGGTCAGTTACTTTGCACTCTTTTGGTCATTCAAATCCTTCAATCTCTGTCCCGCGTCATTTTCAACACTTTACCTTGACCTTTCTCTTGTGCAAATTGACAATAACAATTTTGCTTCTGCATTCCCTAAGAACTATATGCTGCATCAGAACTAAACTCGGTCTTCTGTGAAATGGGTTAATGGAAAAGATTGTGACCCCGACGTATTTGAAAACTATAAAACTTGATCTCCTAACAATAACAAGGAGCTTATTATTTTCAAGGTAAGTTTAGAAAAACAGGGCCGAACCAATTATTTATTTATTTCTTAATATTTCATTTTATTCAAAAATTCTTCTGTTATTACAAATTTTTTGTTAAATCTTAATTTTTACTGTAATTTTATTAATTTTTTTACATTAATAATATTAGTCATGATTATTCTTTTACAATTTTTTTGCAAAAGTTAATAGTATATCTTTTAAAAAAAATAATACAAAAATAACAAAAACTATAACATAAATAAAAGAATAAGTATTTTAGTTATTTTATTTTATATTTTAAATTTTCATTAATAATTAATATCTTTTGCATACATTAGTAATGTTCATTAGAAATAATATATATGTTATGGTTTTGATTATTATTAAGAAAATATTAAATAAAAAAAATATTATTAATAATAAAAATCATAACATATTTATGTTATGGTAGAAAGGTGAACATTTTAGTAATTTTTAATTTTAATGTTATATTTTTATTAATATTTAATACTCATTAGAAAGAATAAATACGTTATAGTTATTTAATATTTTTTAAATAAATTTACTAAAAAATAAAAAAATAATAAAATTGTAATATATTTATGCTTTCTTAAAAGTACTAATGTTTTTAAAAGATTAATGAATAAATAAACTTTAAATATAAAATAAAAGAAAAACAATAAAATAATCAAAATATTTATCCTTTCATTATAATATAAATTTGTTATGGTTTCTATTATTTTAGTATTATTTAAAAAAAATTACAATAATAATTTATAAAAAAATAGTAAAAAAATGATGTCTTCAATGTAAGAGTAAATAATAAAAAGACAATAAGAATTTAAATTTAATAGAATTTTAATAACAGCAAATTTTTTTTTTAAATAATATAAATATTAAAAGAATAAATAGATAATACTCAAAACAACATAAAGTCATATAAAGTTTTCTAAAACAAATATAAGAAGCCCAAATTATTTTGCTTGTGGTTAGAGTATTAACGTTATGAGAATGTATCCAAAATTTAATTTAATTTAATTTTTTTGTCTTAATGTTAAATCTGCCTACTTTTTATACAACTTATAGGGTGTTACTAGTACCAAAAAATTGGATGTATTAATGGTTATTGTCCAAATATAAATGGGTATTAAACATTATGGCTTCCGATATAATTCATCCAGTCAACTGAATCCCTTTTTGGCTCTAATGTGTCAAAGCAACGGTTATGACAGTAAGTTGGAATTATATAGCCGTTGCGAAGGCCAACGAGGGTCAAAATTTAGGGACCGAAGGCTACAATGCCGCTTATAAGTATGGTGGTAGGGATTTTTTTTGGGATGAATCACGACCATTTTATGTTATTTTTTTTAATTAAAAAAAAACAAAACAATAAGAATTTGCTTCTGATCGACTAGTTTATGGGCAATATCATTACTAAACCAAAACATCAAGAAGCACTTTTTGTAAATAGTAAAGGAATAACATGTACTCTTAGTTGTTAAGGGCTTGGAAAGTAAATCCCTGTAAAATGTGCCTTAGTTTAGCAGCAAAGATGCAGCTTGCTGGTATTTGATTAGCTGACCCTGTCAATGTGGTCCAATGAAACCAAAAAAAGAAGGGGGGAGGTGGGTTTTCTTTACAAGACTGTAAGTTTAAAGCCTGCAGGTGACTTCGCCTTCAGCATGTTGGCACAATCGCTAGTGGCATCTACCCTCGTAGAAGGAGAAGTTACAAAAGTCATTTTTTCAAGCATAAATGCATTTTCGAGCAAGTTCAAGATCAAATTCACAATCAACAGTAATCCCACCACCTTGAGGTGTTGATAAAAGAATTTAGGAAACTGATATCTTTCTTTTCCCATTCTTTAGCGACAATTCACCAACTGCAACAAAGGAAAACAAGAACAAAATCATGTGTAACTATATCATGCTCCTTAGAGAAGAAACTTTAATATTTGCCTTCGCAAAAATTGAAATTTAGTCAGTTTCACAGAGAGTTATCACACAAAACCATTAAAATATCCAATGCATATCTGTCTTGCACAATACTAGCTTTTTTCAGTGCCAACGAAAGCACTAGCTGATTAAATAAAAAAATACATATCAATAATGTAGATTCAAGTAGCTCTATGATATCTGTACTGTTCATTCTTGGTATGTATGGCAATTAATTACAGTTGCTACAGTATTTTCACTCTCTTAAAATAAGTTGAAATTTTTATGGCACCTCCACATAATCTTTAAGTTCATGAAGTAATACTGAAGGAGAGAGTGAAGTTCATTATTAAACGGAAGGGCGTAGGACTCTAGTTGAAGTGCATTAACTTTTAAGAGATGATCTTCTAGTACAATGTTAATGGACAATGTAGTTTTCAATAATATTTAGAGATTATCACCGTGTCAAACATTCATGTGCTAAAGTGCAAAATGTTATGATAGTAATGATAGATACTTGACTAGTGACTTTCAAAAGCTTAGTAAACAAGAGAGAATGCTCAAATATTTAAGACCTCAAGAATCTACAACTATTATTTTTAAAACATTTACCTGTAAAGTAAGCTTTTGCAGAAAAGGACGTGCCTTGATCTTTCAAGCCAAGCGAAGTAAGCTTTCACAATTACGTGAAGTAACTGCAAGTTTTAACTGGCTTGGATAGGGAAACTCACATTGTGAGAATTGGGTATATACCTGAAAAATTGAATCATGTAAGATGATAGACAAAAAAAAAGTTTTAGTAAAAAAAGCACGCATGCTTAAATACTGTTGACGGAAGTGCTTAGACATAAATATAATAATGTAGCAAACAAAACAAAAAGAAATTGAGAAGAGAATAAAAAGAAAACATATACAATAATTTACATGGTTCGACAATTGTTTATGTTTATAGCGGATCAAAATTTTTCTTCTTTTATTGAATCAATAAGAATTTATAAAGAACTTTTAGAAAGAATTTGTAAAGAATACTCTCTCTATGGAAAGGAGTACAACAATTGCTCTCTCAATTGTGTTATGTCGTTGTGATGATATTTTTCAAGTCAAAATAAGGTCCTTACATAGCCTACCTACGTCCTAAATTAACCATAATTTAAGTTGGAACAAAATAAAGTGTTTGAGATAACTTAGGAGTCTTACAATGGGATAAGTCGCACTAGCTTTATAGCCCTAGCTTTTGGGTACCACGACACTACATTAACAGTTGCCACGGCTGTGACACCAGTATTAGGCACTGCTACGTTGCTTCTTGGGACATGTGGCATCGTGGCACCACACAATGGTCACGTGCAGTCGCCTCTGCCTGTTCCTTTGTGCTTCAAAGCTCCTTGCA
This sequence comes from Ailanthus altissimus, assembly GCA_946807835.1. Lineage (NCBI taxonomy): Eukaryota > Viridiplantae > Streptophyta > Magnoliopsida > Sapindales > Simaroubaceae > Ailanthus > Ailanthus altissimus. Next base: position 6,733,700 of record OX327689.1, read on the forward strand.
TCTCCTTACCTTTTTCGCATATTCTCTACTCATTAACTCGACTCCAAAATATTTTTTTATAATTTTTAATTATTATTTTTCACGAATACTAACCTTATTAAACAGGTTCAATTTAAAAGTCTGCAACAGAGAAAAATATTTAATGATCAAGCCAATGATATAGCTTGTTTTAACCCCATACTCTCCAGCATTGGATGCATGAAGAAGTTGGGGAATATTGTCCATATGTAATTTTATTTTAGGTCAATAATATTTAAATAACCTAAGGCTTGGGGCAAAAATTTCAACTTCTCTTATGAACAAGCAAGATTGAATCTTTAGGTGCTTCAAGTGGATTGACAAACCAGTAACCCTGAAGCTTAATAGAATCGAAGTTTCCCATACATGTAATTGTTTAAAAAGAAGACAATTCTGTATACAAGCACAAGAATCTCCTCCGCGACATTCACATTAAGGATAAGTGATAATTTTATCTTAAGAAATTGGTCTAATTGATAACTTTGTTCTAATTAAATTTTAAGTACTTAATTTTACCCCATTCTGTTAACTTTTACCATTAGGTTTACTAGTAGCAGAGTAAAAAAGTAATCTAACTATAAAAATAAATTATACTTTAGACATATGGTACAACATTACCCATTTTTTGTCTTTTGAACATGTGACGCAATCTTACTAATTAATTTAATTTATATATTTTTTTAAAAATAAACTTTAATAAAAGGACACGTGTCATAATATAATTAATAACTTTTGAACATTGTCGCCAAAAAATGCCCGCTGGCTGGCCGCCAGTCGCCCTTTTTTAGAAATATTTTGACGACAAAAAATGATTAAATTTTATATCATTAAACTTCATTTTTTTTTAATTTATATAATGGTAAAGGTCATTTTTGGTAAAAAAAGACCAGAAGACGATAAAAAAAGGTAGAGAGTGGTGGCGGCTATCAAACGATCAATATGTCCGTAGGTAGGGGTGATGCCAGTCAACCTTCATCTCCATTAATTTTGACAATCTTTTGGTCTTTTTTCTTACCAAAAATGACTTTAATAATGTGTAGATAAAAAAATAGAGTCCAATAATATAAAATTTAATTTTTTCTGCTCCCATCACGAGAAAATGAGACTCGACCACTGCCATTTTTTAGTGACAGTGGCAGATTTTATTTTATAATTATTATTTATTTTATTTTAAAAATATAACTAATTACATAATGACACTTGTTATTTACAACTGATCATATTATGACATGTGTCCATTCACACAAATTTTCATATTTTTGCAAGTTTATCAATAATAGGGGCAAAATAGTAAATGAATATTAAAAGTAGATTTTCTATCTAAATAAACGAAAAAAAATATCATATTAAGATAAAATTAGGTATTTTAAATTTAATTAACGTAAAATTGTATTTAGGCTTAGAATATTGAGATAAAATTTTCTTTATCTCTTCATATTACTTAAGGAAAGGGATTTTAAGGACTTAATCCTAGACAAAAGACGGCCCATTTTAAAGCTATTATAACACTTGTGAAAAAGTATAATGATGGTTATAATGAGATTGCCGCAAATCCAACTCAAAGTTTTAAGCATGTTTTGCCATTGCCTCGTGAATCCAATTAGTAATGTCACTTTTATTTGAATCATTTAGATTAAAATGTATTCCAAAATAAGTTGTTAGAATTAATAATTCAATAATTATATATGTGCATGAATTGAAATGGATAACAAGTGAAGAGTCAACATGAAATCTAGTATGTAATAGGTATACGAAGGAGGAGCAAAATAGAGAGTTAGAAGCAAGGAGGAAAAAAAAGACGGGGATCAGCACCAGGTCTCAGCGCTACAACGTTAGAGACAGAAGCCGCAGCACAACAATGCTACATTGGGTAGCACCAGTGCCGTGGTGTTCAACTTTGGGAACTTCTATTTTTGAATTAGATTTGACTTCTTTTAAGGGGTTTCAGACTTCTACACGCTTGACCTCTTATTCTAACTTAGTTTAGGATTTCTAGGGACTTTGTAAATACTATATAAACTCTTGTAATCCCTTAAAATAACTTAAGCATCTATAGTATTAAGATGTAAACATGAGAGAATAGAGAAGTTAGTTAGGCACTAAGTGCATGGTGTACTAGGTGTAGTCTTTGAGGGTATCTTTGTTCTCACGTGAACAAAAGGAGTACCAAAAGATGCTTTTAAGAGGGCTTAAATTATTCTTATATTTTTTGAGTTAAATTTCTTATGGAGAGTGATAGATACTAAGAGGTCTTAAAATTGTGGTGATTTAGGAGATACCTAGAGTTCTATAAAAAAAGAACTAATAGATCTGTAAGATTGTGGTGATTTATGAGATATTTTGTAATCTAATAAATAAAAAATTGAATCATAAATCTCCCGTAAACGTAAGTATTGTTGTTGAACAACATATATCTTGTGTCTTGTGATTTTTTTTATATCTTTATTGGTGTCATTATCTTTTATGCTTTTAATTATTTGTGACTTAAATCTTCTACAGGTGCATAAGGTTTTTAAAGTACTAAATATAAAGTCATGGTGGTATTAGTACACACACAACCCTAACAAAAGAGTTAGTGTAAAAGGCTAATCTCATGGAGAAATTAATTCTAAGAATATTTTTTCGTAACAAACTAGTAAAAATAATATTGATTGAGAAACATAACTTGTACCTCAACATAATTTTTATGTAAGTCTAAGACTTCATTCAACTTAGATTTTTCTTCTTGTGTTGAGTACGAATGCGAGTTGCCTAACCATTTTGCTCATCTATCATGATCAATAACAGAAATAAAAATCAGCAAATATTATTTCCAATTAGTTGAAAGAAGACTGGTCCTTGCAGCATCCTTAATTATTGAACGAGATATAATTTCAACATGAATCTCATATTGGCAGTCCACTCGCCCAATCCTCCAAAATTTCATCCTGTTGTTTAGTTTAAAGGTCATGCAGAAATTAAAAAAATTCAATCTTGTAAATAACAAAAATATCACCACAAACTAACATTAACCCATTATAACAATTATTGAAAAATAAAAATATTAGAGTAAATTACCTTCTCTTGGTTACCTGCAAGGAGCTGTCGCGTTCTCCTCGTCCCAAAGTCTGGAAATTTTACTTTCAACTCAAAACGATGCCCCAAAAAAAAAATGCTTCAGCTTAAATCGATCGTGTTGCCCCAATAACGCAACCCTTTTAACTGGTTGGTTCCATTTAATTTTGTTGTCGTGAAATCAACGAACAACTACATCTCTTCGTTTGGATTTTATGTTATATTGTAAAATCATTTTTTTTCTTGGCACCACTTTTTTAATTTTGGTCGGGTTTCAAGTTTTGACAAATATAAAAATAGTGCTAATTAATTCTCCCTCTTCTTGAGGTGTTGTCTAGTTAATTGTATTGATTTTCTCCAGTTGTTTGGGAGTTGTTTTTAATTACTCTATTTATATGGGAGGATTGTTTAGTTAATTGTCGTTAATTATCTAGGATTGTATTAATTCCCTCAAATTTTTTGAGAGTTGTTTTTAATCACTCCTATTGTCAGGAAGGGTTGTTTAGTTAAATTTCTCTAGTTGTCTAAGAGTTTTAATTGTTTAGGAGAGTCGTTTAATTAATTATCTCTAGTTATTTGGGAGTTAGTTTTAGTCACTTTAGTTATTTGGAATGGTTGTTTAATTAATTTTCTTTAGTTGTATGGGATTATATTGATTCCATCAAGTTGTTTGGGGGTTATTTTGAGTCATTCCAGTTATTTGTAAAAGTTGTTTAGTTAGTTATTTTCCATTTTTAACAAGGTATTTTTTTAAAACTTTTATTGGTTTTCTTCACTTTTATGTGAGTATTGATTGATAAAATTGTAATTAGTTGAAATTTGATATACAATATTCTTAAGCATTTTGAAGTATACAGAAGCAGAGTATGCAGTATGTCGAATATTAACGCTTGCAATATGCAAGAGCAGCAGCATATTAAGCTTGAAGTGTTAAGCTTGAAGTTTACAGTATTTGTTAATTAGTTACGCTACGTCATCAAGAGGCTAGTTTTGTAATTTAGCAAGTTGTTAATTAGTTGTTATCAATTAATTACTTCCAGCTCTTCTTGTAACAAACTACAATAAAAAAACTAGGTGTAATCATCGTTGTGCTATGAATAAAAATATCATAAGTTACAGATTCTTGTATTTTAGTTTTCTTTTAAATTTTCTCTTAAACCAAATGATCTTTACATGGTATCAGAGCACAGTAATAACTAATAACAGCACGTCAACCATAAATTCAACCATTTCAAATATAAATCCTACTGCAACAGTTTATAATTTTCCATCAACAATGGTCATGTGCAGTCGCCTCTGCCTGTTCCTTTGTGCTTCAAAGCTCCTTGCATCTTTTTACCTTTTTTGCATATTCCTTACTCATTAACTAGACTCCAAAATATTTTTTTTATTGTTTTTAATTATTATTTTTCACAAAGACTAACCTTATTAAACAGGTCCAATTTAAAAGTCTGCAACTGAGAAAAATAGTTAATGATCAAGCCAATGATATAGCTTGTTTTAACCCCATACTCTCCAGCATTGGATGCATGAAGAAGTTAGGGAATATTGTCCATATGTAATTTTATTTTGGGTCAATAATATTTAAATAACCTAAGGCTTGGGGCAAAAATTTCAACTTCTCTCATGAACAAGCAATATTGAATCTCCAGGTGCTTCAAGTGGATTGACAAACCAGTAACGTTGAAGCTTAATAGAATCGAAGTTTCCCATACATGCAATTGTTTAAAAAGAAGACAATTCTGTATACAAGCACAAGAATCTCCCCGCGACATTCACATTAGGGATAAGTGATAATTTTATCTTAAGAAATTGGTCTAATTGATAACTTTGTTCTAATTAAATTTTAAATACCTAATTTTACCCCATTCTGTTAACTTTTACCATTAGGTTTACTAGTAGAAGAGTAAAAAAATAATCTAATTATAAAAATAAATTATACTTTAGACATATGGTACAACATTACCCATTTCTTGTCTTTCGAACATGTGACGCAATCTTACTAATTAATTTAATTTATATAATTTTCTAAAAATAAACTTTAATAAAAGGACACGTGTCATAATATGATTAATAACTTTTGAACATTGTCGCCAAAAATGGCCGCTGGCTGGTCGCTAGTCGCCATTTTTAGGAATATTTTGACGACAAAAAATGATTAAATTTTATATCATTAAACTTCATTTTTTTAATTTATATAATGGTAGGGGTCATTTTTGGTAAAAAAAAAGACCAGAAGACGATAAAAAAAGGTAGAGAGTGGTGGCGGCTATCAAACGATCAATATGTCCGTAGGTAGGGGTGATGCCAGTCAACCTACCTCTCCATTAATTTTGACAATCTTTTGGTCTTTTTTCTTACCAAAAATGACTCTAATAATGTGTAGATAAAAAAATAGAGTCTAATAATATAAAATTTAATTTTTTCTGCTCTCGTCACGAGAAAATGAGGCTCGACCAACTGCCATTTTTTAGTGACAGTGGCAGATTTTATTTTATAATTATTATTTATTTTATTTTAAAAATATAACTAATTACATAATGACACTTGTTATTTACAACTGATCATATTATGACACGTGTCTATTCACACAAATTTTCATATTTTTGCAAGTTTATCAATAATAGGGGCAAAATAGTAAATAAATATTAAAAGTAGATTTTCTATCTTAATAAACGAAAAAATATCATATTAAGATAAAATTAGGTATTTTAAATTTAATTAACGTAAAATTGTATTTAGGCTTAGAATATTGATATAAAATTTTCTTTATCTCTTCACATTACTTAAGGAAAGGGATTTTAAGGACTTAATCCTAGACAAAAGACGGCCCATTTTAAAGCTATTATAACACTTGTGAAAAAGTATAATGATGGTTATAATGAGATTGCCGCAAATCCAACTCAAAGTTTTGAGCATGTTTTGCCATTGCCTCGTGAATCCAATTAGTAATGTCACTTTTATTTGAATCATTTAGATTAAAATGTACTCCAAAATAAGTTGTTAGAATTGATAATTCAATAATTATATACGTGCATGAATTGAAATGGATAACAAGTGAAGAGTCAACACAAAGTCTAGTACGTAATAGGTATACGAAGGAGGAGCAAAATAGAGAGTTAGAAGCAAAGAGGAAAAAAAAAGACAGGGATCAGCACCAGGTCTCAGCGCTACAGCGTTAGAAACAGAAGCCGCAGCACCACAGTGCTACATTGGGTAGCACCAGTGCCGTGGTGTTCAACTTTGGGAACTTCTATTTTTGAATTAGATTTGACTTCTTTTAAGGGGTTTCGGACTTCTACAAGCTTGACCTCTTATTCCAACTTAGTTTAGGATTTCTAAGGACTTTATAAATATTATATAAACTCTTGTAATCCCTTAGAATAACTTAAGCATCTATAGTATTAAGATGTAAACATGAGAGAATAGAGAAGTTAGTTAGGCACTAAGTGCATGGTGCACTAGGTGTAGTCTTTGAGAATGTCTTTGTTCTCACGTGAACAAAAGGAGTACCAAAAGATCCTTTTAAGAGGGCTTGAACTATTCTTATATTTTTTGAGTTAAATCTCTTATGGAGAGTGGTAGATACTAAGAGGTCTTAAAATTGTGGTGATCTAGGAGATACTTAGAGTTCTATAAAAAAAAGAACTAATAGATCTGTAAGATCGTGGTGATTTATGAGATATTTTGTAATCTAATAAATAAAAAATTGAATCATAGATCTTTCGTGAACGTAGGTATTGTTGCTGAACAACATATATCTTGTGTCTTGTGATTTTTTAATATCTTTATTGGTGTCATTATCTTTTATGCTTTTAATTATTTGTGACTTAAATCTTCTACAGGTGCATAAGGTTTTTAAAGTGCTAAATATAAAGTCATGATGGTATTAGTACACCCAGAACGCTAACAAAAGAGTTAGTACAAAAGGCTAATTTCATGGAGAAATTAATTCTAAGAATATTTTTTTGTAACAAACTAGTAAAAATAATATTGATTGAGAAACATAACTTGATACCTCAACAGAATTTTTATGTAAGTCTAAGACTTCATTCAACTTAGATTTTTCTTCTTGTGTTGAGTACGAATGCGAGTTGCCTAACCATTTTGCTCATCTATCATTATCAAGAACAGAAATAAAAATCAGCAAATATTATTTCCAGTTAGTTGAAAGAAGACTGGTCCTTGCAGCATCCTTAATTATTAAACGAGATATAATTTCAACATGAATCTCATATTGGCAGTCCACTCGCCCAATCCTCCAAAATTTCATCCTGTTGTTTAGTATAAAGTTCATGCAGAAATAAAAAAAAATTCAATCTTGTAAATAACAAAAATATCACCACAAACTAACATTAACCCATTATAACAATTATTGAAAAATAAAAATATTAGAGTAAATTACCTTCTCTTGGTTACCTGCAAGGAGCTGTCGCGTTCTCCTCGTCCCAAAGTCTGGAAATTTTACCTTCAACTCAAAACGATGCCCCAAAAAAAAATGCTTCAGCTTAAATCGATCGTGTTGCCCCAATAACGCAACCCTTTTAACTGGTTGGTTCCATTTAATTTTGTTGTCGTGAAATCAACGAACAACTACATCTCTTCGTTTGGATTTTATGTTATATTGTAAAATCATTTTTTTCTTGGCACCACTTTTTTAATTTTGGTCGGGTTTCGAGTTTTGACAAATATAAAAATAGTGCTAATTAATTCTCCCTCTTCTTGAGGTGTTGTCTAGTTAATTGTATTGATTTTCTCCAGTTGTTTGGGAGTTGTTTTTAATTACTCTATTTATATGGGAGGATTGTTTAGCTAATTGTCGTTAATTATCTAGGATTGTATTAATTCCCTCTAATTTTTTGAGAGTTGTTTTTAATCACTCCTATTGTCAGGAAGGGTTGTTTAGTTAAATTTCTCTAGTTGTCTAAGAGTTTTAATTGTTTAGGAGAGTCGTTTAATTAATTATCTCTAGTTATTTGGGAGTTAGTTTTAGTCACTTTAGTTATTTGGAATGGTTGTTTAGTTAATTTTCTTTAGTTGTATGGGATTATATTGATTCCATCAAGTTGTTTGGGGGTTATTTTGAGTCATTCCAGTTATTTGTAAAAGTTGTTTAGTTAGTTATTTTCCATTTTTAACAAGGTATTTTTTTAAAAACTTTTATTGGTTTTCTTCAATTTTATGTGAGTATTGATTGATAAAATTGTAATTAGTTGAAATTTGATATAAAATATTCTTATGCATTTTGAAGTATACAGAAGCAGAGTATGCAGTATGTCGAATATTAACGCTTGCAATATGCAAGAGCAGCAGCATATTAAGCTTGAAGTGTTAAGCTTGAAGTTTATAGTGTTTGTTAATTAGTTACGCTACGTCATCAAGAGGCTAGTTTTGTAATTTAGCAAGTTGTTAATTAGTTGTTATCAATTAATTACTTCCAGCTCTTCTTGTAACAAACTACAATAAAAAAACTAGGTGTAATCATCGTTGTGCTATGAATGAAAATATCATAAGTTACAGATTCTTCTATTTTAGTTTTCTTTTAAATTTTCTCTTAAACCAAATGATCTTTACATGATATCAGAGCACAGTAATAACTAATAACAGCACGTCAACCATAAATTCAACAATTTCAAATATAAATCCTACTGCAACAGTTTATAATTTTCCATCAACAATCAAGCTTGATAGATCAAACTTCATGATCTGGCGCTCTCAGATCTTGACTGCAGCAAAGGGAAACAGATTGGAAGATCTTCTCATAGGTGTCAAGATATGTCCAATTTAGCATACTTGAACTATTAATCCAGATAGATCTGTAACACTGATTGAAAATTCAGAATATGATGTTTGGATTAGGCAAGATCAATGTTTGCTTGGTTGGCTCTTCTTAACCATTAGTGAGTCAATCTTGAGTTTGGTAATTAGTAGCAAATCTTCAAATAAATTATGGACTGCAATAGAGAAACAATTTGGCTTATAATCTAAAACCAAATCAACGACACTAAATATGCAACTTTTTACTATTCAGAAGGGGTCTCTAACAATGTCAGATTAGTTTCTAAAAATTAAAGGAATTATAGATGAGCTTTCAACAGCTGGCTTTGCAGTAGATGATGAAAAGTTTATTAGGTATCTGTTTCAAGACTTGGACCAGATTATGATTTGATTGTTGCTATTATCATTAGTAAAGTTGGGACAATTTCTTTAAATGAAGCATATGCTATGCTTCTTGCTCAGGAGAATAGAAATTAACAAAATCTAAGTATGTTTAGAGCTGATCTTAGTCAATTTGAATCAAATTATATGTCCAGAGGAAAAGGAAGAGCATTCAGTGGTACATTTCAGGAAAATGCCTATAGAAGAGGAAGATCTTGGCCTGGTAGAAAGAGATTTGAAAATATGAGTGGTCCTCAATTTGGAAGAACTGGTAGTGTTGTAGGAAGAGGAAATTTCTATAGGCCTAATTTCTTCAACAACAATAACAGATTGATTTGCCAAATTTGTGAGAAGCTTGGCCATTCAGCATCTAAATGCTTCTACATATTTAATAAGGAGTATGTGAAAAGAGATGTGCATGCATTTGTTGGTCATTTTGACAATTACAATTCTAGAAATGAACAACAAGGGCCTGGAAATGGTTTTGCTGCTGGTACTTCTTTCAATAAAATGGCTTATATGATTTAGCAAGAAGATCAAGCTGGTAATTTCTGGAATAGACAAGAAGATCAAGCTGGTAATTTTTGGAATGAACAACAACCTGTTAAACCTATCTCAGATCCAAATTGGTACTTGGAGTCTGGTGTTACACATCATATCACTCATGATGAGAAGAATCTTGGTGAGAAGTCAGCATTTACTGGTAAGGACAAACTATTAACTGGTAATGGCTTGGGCTTGAATATCTTGCATTCTGGTTATTCATGTTTTAGATTTGAAAACCATAGTCTTCATATCAATCACTTATTACATGTGTCTCAAATAACCAAAAACCTTATAAGTGTTTCAAAATTAGTTGCTGATAATAATGTTTTTGTTGAATTTCATAATAATTTTTTCCTTATAAAAGACAAGAAGAAGGGATCAATACTGTTGAGGGTTATTGCTGTGAAAGAATTGTATAGACTGCTGCTGTCAAATTCATCTCAGTTAAATGACTACTCTAAACCTACATCAATGTTGTCTTGTTTGTCTTTAAATGCATTGTGTCATATAAATAAGGATCAAGGTTCTGTATTGGTTCAAGTATTCAACCATATTTTTCTAGTTTCTGCTTACAATATTCTTTGTCATCTGATGTTTCTAGTATAAGTCTAGGAAGTAACAATGTAAACTTATGGCATTTAAGATTAGGACATCCTTGTCCTCACATCTTAAAAGTAGTCCTTCAAAATTATAAACAGAGTTCAACTTTGAATAAAGATACAGATCTTGACTTCTGTAATGCTTGCCAATTAGGGAAATTACATAGATTACATTTTCCAACTCATTCTATTACTATCACATCTTGCCTTTCACTTGTTTACACAAATTTATGGGGTCCTGCTTCTATATCATCTAAAAAAGGTTATAATTACTATATTAGCTTCATTGATGATTTTACAAGATTTTGTTGGTTATTTCTATTAAAAGTCACATCTAATGCATTTAAAGCCTTTGTTTCCTTTAGAACCCAGGTTGAAAAAAAATTCAATACATCCTTAAAGCCTTACAATCAGATTGAATAGGTGAATACAAGCCATTTGCTAAATACTTGAGTGATAATGGAATTCAGTTGAGACTAACATGTCCATACACACATCATTAAAATGGTGTAGTTAAGAAGAAGCATAGGCATTTAGTTGAGATAGGTCTTACACTACTAGCTCAAGCAAAAATGCCTGTACAATATTGGTAGGATGCCTTCCATACATCTTGTTATCTTATCAATATATTACCTACTCCAATCCTCTCATATCAGTCATTATTTCAGAAGCTGCAGACAGTTACACCTGACTATTCCTTTCTAAAACCTTTTGCCTGTATATATTATCCTCTTCTCAGACCTTATCACTCTCATAAGTTGATTTTTCACACTGAACTATGTATATGTTTAGGTTATAGTCATCAACATAAAGGCTACAAGTGTCTTCACCCTTCTGAAAGGTTATACTTAGCTATTCATGTCAAATTTAATGAGTTACAGTTTGCATATGAATCCTTGTTTTCTTCTTCTAAGTTCAAATCTCTCAACTCTTCTCACACAACACCATTTACATTTCAAGTTCCTCCTTGTAGTAGTAAGTCTTATAGTTCTTCACAGTATAACATCATAGCAACAGTCCCAGAAAGTCTTCCTGTTTCTTCTATAGCAACTGATCACATTACTACTTCAAATCAAACACTGCACTCTCTATCTCACTCTTATATTGATTCTCTTTCTATCACAACACAAGATCCTATAAACCTGAACCAAATTCCTTCTCAGCACCCCATGCTAACAAGATCTAAATCAGGAATATTCAAGCCTAAAGTCTTTACACATTAAGTGATAAGCTCAGTTGCTTCAACTGAACTATATTCAGTGCAAGAAGCTTTAGCTGATCCTCAATGGAAAACAGCAATGATTGATGAGTATAATGCCTTGCAAAGAAACAAAATTTAGGTCCTGGTGCTTGCTGCTGAAGCCAGTAAAGTAATAACAAACAGGTGGGCATTTAGAGTGAAGTATAATCCCAATGGTTCTATTTCTAAACACAAGGCAAAGTTAATTGCCAAAGGGTTCTTACAAACTCATGAGGTCGATTATTTTGAGATCTTTAGTCCTGTTGTGAAAGCTTCTACAGCTAGAATAATTCTTAGCATTGCTGTCATGAATAAGTGGTCAATAAGGCAAATTGACATCAACAATGCCTTTTTAAGTAGTGATCTCACTGAGGCTGTTTATATGATACAACCTGAGGGGTTTGTAAATGCTTCTCATCCCACTCATGTGTGCAAACTATCTAAGGCATTATATGGACTTAAGCAAGCCCCTAGAGTTTGGTATGACAAATTGAAGGAAGCATTACTAAGTTGGGGTTTTTCTAATTCAAAGTCTGATACCTCACTATTTTTCATACATCAGCATGATCAATTAACTTTAGTGTTGAGCTATGTAGATGATATTATTGTGACAGGTTCAAACTCATCATTTTTAGAAAACTTCATTCAGAAACTTGGTGATACATTTGCACTTAAAGATCTTGGCTATTTCAATTACTTTCTAGGAATTAAGATTAAACCAATGACTACTGGACTCTACTTGTCACAGTCCAAATACATTTATGATTTATTGCAGAAAGCAAAGATAAGTAACTGTAAAGGATTAGATATTCCTATGGCATTTGGTCAGAAACTTCTGAAGGCAGATATTGATTTAGAAACAAAATTGTTCTCAGATCCTTCTTTCTATAGATGCATTGTTGGCACACTTCAATACATAGTGCTCACAAGACCTGAACTTGCCTTCTCAATTAATAAGCTGAGTCAATTTCTAACTGCACCTATCTTTAGTCATTGGCAAGCTTTTAAGAAGGTTTTAAGATATCTCAAGCATACAAGCTCTTATGGTTTATACATAGAACAGTCCTCTGATTTCACTCTCTATGGCTATTTCGATGCGGATTGGGTATATGACCCCAATGACAGACGTTCTATAGGAGGTTATTTTCTTTTCCTTGGTCCCAATCTTATCTCCTGGTCCTTCAAGAAGCAGCAAGCAGTAGCTCGATCTAGCACAGAGGCCGAATATAGAGCCCTTACTTCAGCATGCTCAGAAGTGCTTTGGGTTCAATCTTTATTGTCTGAAATCTCGTTTTCTTTACCAAGATCAGCTGTGATCTGGTGTGATAACCAGAGTGCCATTTCTTTGGCTAAGAATCTTGTCTTTCATACTCGATCAAAACACATGAATTGGATGTGCACTTTATCCGAGATCATATGGCAAATGGGGCCTTAAATATTCAATTTGTTCCAAGTTTTGAACAGGTTACAGATATTCTTACGAAACCATTACCAACCACTCATTTTTATTATTTTTGGTCCAAAGGTCACTGCATCTCCTTGAGCTTAATGGGGGATCTTAAGCATTTTGAAGTATACAGAAGCAGAGTATGCAGTATGTCGAATATTAAAGCTTGCAATATGCAGAAGCAGAGTATGCAACATATTAAGCTTGAAGTTTACAGTGTTTGTTAGTTAGTTATGCCACATCATTAAGAGGCTAGTTTTATAATTTAGCAAGTTGTTAATTAGTTGTTATCAATTAGTTACTTCCAACTCTTCTTGTAACAAACTACAATATAAAAACCAAGTGTAATAATCATTGTGCTGTGAAGGAAAATATCAGAAGTTACAGATTCCTGTATTTTAGTTTTCTTTCAAATTTTCTCTCAACCAAAACAATATTTACAAATATTGTAATCATTTAAAAATTAAAATGTAACATTTGTACCATGCCCAAAAATGTTAATTTTTTTCTTGACGTATTCAAGGGGTTTGGTTGAGGCTCTACAAAAAACCAACACAAAAAATCAACGTTTTTATAAATCTGAAGTAGGTCTATTCAAGTAAGCCCGGCCTTGCCGAAATTTTATTGATTTATTTATTTTTGATATAGAGAAGTTATTTAAATTAAACCTTCTTTAAAGCGGAAGATGAAGTACTGAAGTTTTTTTTATTTAAATAATCATTGAGTTATTAATACAATTACAATATATATATATATATATATATATATATATATATTTTGTTGAAGCAGAAATAATAACCAAGTAATAAGCTTAAAGTATATAATGAAGTAACTAAGAAATTAAGAAAATTAGAGAGAAAAAGTAAAAGAACAAACATACACAAAATTTACATAGTTTGGTAATTTGTTTACATCCATGGTAGATCAAAATCACACTATTTTATTATTGAATCTCAAGGCACTCATAAAGTATGCATTTTATAAGAAAGAACTCAAGGATTTATAAAGAAAATAATTATTTCTTATAAATTAGTGGTTTCTTTCACAAAGAATCACTAAACTCACAAAGATTGTTAAGTTATATTTACAAGCCAATAGAGAATATTTATATAGGCTTTAGAACAACTTAGATTAACCTTAAAATGTGTGAGAGTCGAATTAAGAAGTTCTGAAGTACATAGGAAACAAATCAAAACGGAAAATCTCTTTCCTACACCAGTGTCGCAACACTGTAAACACTGCCAGCGAGTGTCGCGGTGCTGAATCCTTGTGCCGCGATTCCCAGGCTTGAGTAGCAATGTGTTTGCCTTTCACCTCTTTTTACGTTCGTCTTACTTTTTTATGCATCTAATGAACTTAACTTACTCTCTAAATTATATTATAATAAATTTTAACCTTTTTACACAACTTTTTAAGTGAAAATAGAAATGGTAAGACTCAAACTTTTGAACTTTGAAAATTATAAACCTAGGAAATTAACCATCTTGCCATGACTTCTTTTAATCATTGATCTCAATTTTTAATATTTAAGTTATTAAACATAATAATAAAAATTAAATATCCGAGCTTTTGTTCCGAGCCTGGGATCTAGACTCATTGTCTAAGCATGAACCCGAGTTTTGCTGCACTCTTTGCATTACCAGGTACTTAGCTCGCTCGGTTACTTTTGTCAAGCCTAATTGGCTTAATTATTTAAAAAATTATCAATTACGGTCGTGCTAATCGCCATTAAATGTTGTGTATGTATAATCCTATCATTTGATGATTGGACTATTTTTGATGTATTTTAGATTTTCTCTCTCAATAATATTTGGAGTTTGATTCTCCAAGAACACTTCTCTTATATTTTGATGAAAAAAAATACTATTTTAATCTTGAATTGTATTGATATATATTAATTTAATATTTAATTTTATAATATATATAACATTAGTTCATATAATAATTTTTTTTAATACTATTTTAATCTCTTAACAACTACCATTTTATTTCTTACAGAAGTTAACATAGTATATATTTAAAAAGTGGGGATTAAATTGATTTATATCAATAAAATCAGAGACGAGACAGATAGTTTTCCTATTTTTAGAGTAGATATCAATCTTTTGAGTGCAAATATTTTAGATTGTGAGGAGATATTTCTCCTTTTTAAGTGCAAAAAATCACTTTATGTTTTATATGCTTCTTATAAAGATTTTTATGCCTTTTGTTTAAATATGTTGTTCTTGGATTTAAAAAAACTTGTTTTTCAAATTTTTTTTATAGTACTATAATATATAATATATTTACTTATTTAACTCAAAATTTTGTATGATACACCTTCATCTTATTTTACGAGATTAAAAATAAATAATAAGATAGATAATGTGTACATATTTCTAAAAGGAATAACGATAAGTGGCATAGTATTCTCAGCTACATTGTTATGTATGCCAATTTACAAATTTCGACGATTAAGTCATCAGAGTCACAATTAAACCACATTAAATATTCTTATTTTCTTATTTACCCATCATGAAGGCCAAGGAAGGATGGACAAAACTTAGGATTGAATGCTACAATCGTAGAATTTCTTTTTCTTTTGTTAAAATGAAAATTCACTTTATTATGTATTATTATTTATTTAATTTTATTAAAAACTTAGTGATTCAATAATTTTGGTTGGACAAGAATTGAGAGGAATATCAAATGAAAGAGTTACAAGAAGTCTAAAACGTGTAGGACATGTATGGAGAAGTCTAAAACATGTGGGACACGAAGGAGGAAGCGAAACGGGACTCAAAGACGCGAAGGAAGCGAAGAAAATGCGGACGGTGCGTACAGGGCTGAGAGCCGCGGCGCCCAGGACAGCAACCCAACGTTGCGGCGCCAGACGCGCCAGAAGTTCGTATTTCATCCGGATTTCAAGTTTTGGAAAGTTTTGGACTTCCAAAACAAGTGGACTCTTACTCTAACAAGGAATAAGGTTAGTAGGTACGAAATACACCCTATATAAACACTTGTAAACCTTTTGTTTGAGATTAAGCGTTGAGAGAGACTCTAAGAGAGGGGAAGAACTGGATAAACACTAAATGCTTGTGTGCACTAGGGTGGAACCGCTATTTGGGTGATCATTGTTCGTGGTAGAGCAAGGGTTCACTAAACGTTTAGGTCTTTTTGAGGGTTCTTCAAATTGAGTTTTCTTTATAAAATCTCTAGGGAGTTATAATAAAAGAGGCTAGGATCCTTGGATCCACCGTGGACTTAGGCAATTGGCTGAACCATGTAAGATTGTGTTGTGCTCTTTTGTTTTCTGCTTTGGATTCTTGTTGTTTTTACTTGATTGACAGGTTATTCCACTGCGCAAGGAGGTTTGGGTTCTAGGTTGAATCTTGGGTTCTTCGCTTCAACAAAACCTCGAGAGGGAGAAGGGCGTTTCCTTTCTCAACAAACTGGTATCAGAGCTAGAGGTTCGATAATACACACCTGTGGTATTTAAACCATGGCTACAATCAAGTAAGAAATAGAGAAGTTCAATGGGATGAATGACGTCAATCTTTGGAGGAAGAAGGTTAGGGCTCCACTAGTGAAGGAAGGGCTAGACTCAGCTTTGGAGGAAGCCAACTACTCAACTAGCGATGAGGTGACACCATCAAAGTTCGGGCAGAAAGATTGGTACACGATTCAGAAAAAGGCTCACAACACCTTATTCCTGGCATTGAACGATGAAGTATTAAGGGAAGTTGGTGATGAAGAAACCATTTTAGGGCTATGGAAGAGACTCGAGGCATTGTAAACGAAGAAGTCTCTTGCAAATAGACTTTTTATGAAAACGAAACTACATCAGCTAACAAGGCACGAGGGAACTTCATTGAGAGTTCATATTGACGAGTTCAACAAGATCATCATAAGTCTTGAACAACTAGGCATCAAGACTGAGGATGAAGACAATGCCATTATCCTGTTAAGTTCGTTGCCAAAGGGTTATAAGAGCTTTGTGGATACGCTGCTATATGGAAATGAGTCTTTAACGATGAATGAAGTCAAGGCATCATTGAACTCGAAATAATTGATAAAAAGATCTGAGTTCGAGAGTAGAGCAGCATTGCTTGCACAAGGAAGAAAGAGCAACCAATCAAGGAGGAGATCCAAGAGGTGTTTCCTTTGTAATAAGGAAGGGCACTTTGTGAAGGATTGTCTGAAATCAAAAGGCCAAGGAGGGTGGGCTCCAATTGGTACTGAGGAAGATACCGAAGTTGTAGATACATTGGTAGCCTCAAGGGAAAAGTACACTGGCAAATGGATACTAGATTCGGGGTGCAGTGTCTATATGTGTCCCGACAGATCAATGTTTACCAACTATAAAGCCAAGATAAGTAAAACTCTAATGGGAATGACATGACTTATGAGATCATGAGAGTTGGTGACATAAGGCTGAGGATGCAAGGTGGAGAAACTAGAGACTTACATGGTGTAAGACATGTTCTTAAATTGAGGAGGAACTTGATATCCCTAGGCAAACTCGATAAGGAAGGGTATTTGGTTAGAGCGAAAAAAGGAAAACTAAGGGTAGAGAAAGGACCTATAGGGTTTGAGGGTGAGAAGCACAATGGGGGGCTCCATGTGCTTACTGGGATGGCCATGAGTGGCCCAACGCGGGGTATTGAGGCAATGCAGACCACTAGGTGACATCTAAACCGTACTCACCGAGGTGATGAGGGTCGTAAAGGAGTGCAACGCATTCATACCCTATGCAAGGTGCACAAATGCCTTTGGAGACCAAAGTCACTAGCCCGAGGAAAGTTAAGTCTTGGTGGAGACTTAACTGGACTCAACTCTAGGTGATGGAGTTTTGGTGTGGATCGGATCTCAAAGCCTTTCTTATTTGGAAGATTTTGAATCAAGGAAGGGTTTGTTGGAAAATTGGTGATTCAATAATCTTGGTTGGACAAGAATTGAGATGAATACTAAAGAGAAGAGTTACAAGAAGTCTAGAACGTATGAGACACATATGGAGAAGTCTAGGACGTGTGGGACACGAAGGGGGAAGCAAAACGAGACTCAAAGACGTGAAAGAAGCGAAGAAAACATGAAAGGTGCGTACAGGGCTGAGCGCTGCGGCGCCCAGAACAACAATCCAGCGCCGTGGCGATGGACGCGATAATACCTAGCGTCGCGGCGCCTAGGGACGAGCGCCGCGACTCCAAAAGCGTCAGAAGTTTGTATTTTATCCGAATTTCAAGTTTTGGAAAGTTTTGGACTTCCAAAGCAATTAGACTCTTACTCCAACAAGGAATAGGGTTAGTAGGCACGAAATACACCTTATATAAACACTTGTAAACTCTTTATTTGAGATCAAGCATATAGAGAGACTCTAAGAGAGGGGAAGAACTGGGTAGATACTAAGTGCTTGTGTGCACTAGGGTGGAACCCTTGTTTGGGTGATAATTGTTCGTGGTAGAGTAAGGGTTCACTAAAAGTTTAGGTCCTTTTGAGGGTTCTTAAAATTGAGTTTTCCTTGTGAAATTTCTAGGGAGTTATAATAAGAGAGGTTAGGATCTTTAGATCCACCGTGGATGTAGACAATTGGCCGAACCACATAAAATTGTATTGTGCTCTTTTGTTTTCTACTTTGGATTCTTGTTGTTTTTGCTTGATTGACATGTTATTCCACTACGTAAGAAGGTTAGGGTTTTAGGTTGAATCTTGAGTTCTTCACTTCAACATAACCTCAAGAAAGAGAAGGATATTTCCTCCTTTAACAATTTATTTTTACAAAAGGGGCAAATTCCATGACTTTAATTGTTTGATTAACATAGATACCGGTATTGCTAGATATCCATATTGTATCTTAAAAGATTACATATTCCAAATAGCTAGACATGCATTGAATAGTTAGTGAAATAATATATAAATTATTATAAAATATATTTCATATCACCATCGACTTAATGACTACCATATCATTATTTTAAATGTAATTTTTAAAATATAATTTGTGATTCATATCCTCTTAAAAAATAAATTTAAAATATGAAATTAAAATAAAATAAAATAATTACTGTTTAATTTCGAAAGCTTAGTTGAATTACATAATTAACCTCTATATTTTTTAAATACTTTGTTTGTCTTTATTATTAAAAAAATAATGTCATTTAAAAGGGCAATGAAATAAATTGATAAGTTTAATTATGATAAATGATCTCATATTTGATGAAATTTATATTATTGTCTTAAAAAGTGTACTCTAGATATTATTATTATTATTATTTTTAAAGAAGAGACTAATAAAGGTAATTAAAAAAAATATGAACTTTAACAGAATAATTTAACTAAATTTTAAAATCTAAACTAGCAATTTTCAACAAAATTAATGCATTTTTGAGATTGGAGTTTTTGAATACAATTTGAGATCCCAACTTTACTCTAGAAATTAAATAGCCTTTGTTGATAATATAAATAATTCAATGATCTAAAAGTTATGTTAACAAAATGGTGCTATTAAACTTAACTCAAAAATAAGTAATGTTACGCCCGTATAGCTGGGTTTCAAACATAAGTTATATTACTCCATAAAACTTAGTAAGCACAATTATTTATGGATAAGAAAACAGATACAATATTTTCTTTCAAAAAAAGAAGTCAACATATTGAAAGCCATAATCAAACTCAAAAATACGATCTATGAAATTATGGTGGGTTGTAGAACTGGCTTCTAAGTCATACGAATTATTTTAGATTTTTTATTGGCGTAACATTTTGGGGAACATGCCAACTCTAATAGAAAATTTTCTGCTTCAGATGTATTGAAAATTAGTGATTCAAAATCAATAATGAATTTTAATTTTGAGTTGGAGACCAATAAGGAGTTAGTAAAAATTTTAATACGTGAATGTCGTGTTAGGAAGGAGCAAAATGAAAAGTTGGAAGTAAGGAATTGTTCACATGATGAGTACTGTTTATGCAGAGGGTACTATTTACGTGAGTACTGTTCATGTGGTAACTTATCAGTATTTTCTATTTTAACTCAATTGACTTCTTTAAGTGAGATTTGGACTCCTACAAGTAAGGACTATTATTCCAACTAGGTTTTAAGCTTTTAAGGTTTGTATTAATACCATAAAAACTCTTTAACTCCTTGTAATTGACATCAATCATCACAACACAAACACATAGGAGAAAAATCCTATATTATAAGAGAGACCAATTGTGAGTACAATGGAGTATTAGTTCTTTATGAGCTTTTATATTATTGTGAAAGACATACTTTTATATTAATAAAGAAATGAGATCTTAATCTACCGTAGATGTAGGCAAGTTGTCGAACCACATAAATTATTTGTGTTTTCTTTTACTTTTCTCTCTTTAGATTACTTTCAAATTGCTTGTTGCTGCGCCATATTGTTTGCTTGATACACTTTCACTTTAATAAATTAGTATCAGAGCTTGGTTCTAAGTAGTCATGGCTACCCCCAAGTATGAAATAGTAAAATTTAACTGGATGAATGATTTTAATTTATGAAAGATTAAGGTGACAACATAACTGGTGTGCCAATGGTTAGGCTTAGCCTTAGAGGAGACTGCAGCTCCGTCTAGTGAAGAAGAAAATACACTAGAGTCATCAAAAACTGAAGCAGAGAAGAAAAACATTCAGAAAAGGGCTCATAGCATAATTGTTCTGTCATGGAGCGATGGCATTTTGAGGAAAGTTGCAGGGGAAAAGACAACTATTAGTCTTTGGAAGAAGTTAGATTATCTTTATATGAGAAAATCATTGGGCAACTAATTACATATAAAAAAGAAGCTTTATCAGCTGTCTAAGCCTGAGGGGATGCAGATAAAAAACTATATAGACGCCTTCAATAAAATCATAATTAATCTTGAGGATATCAATATAGAGATAAAAGATGAAGATAAAATGACCATCATGTTGAGTTTTCTTCCATGGACCTATGAACACTTTATTGATATGCTGTTCTACGGTAGAGAGAATTTAATCATGAGTGATGTAAAATCATCGTTAAGTGGAAAGCAATTAGGTAGGCAAATAGAGGCTAATGCAAAAAGTTTATCTGTAAAAGGATGGGCTCTATATAAAGATGAAAAGAAGAATGGCTCGAGATCAAAGTCTAGAGGTACTCTTAGGAAGTGCTATTACTGTAAGAAAGAGAGGCACTTCATACAGGATTGTCCAGAGAAGAAAGTAAAGGACAAAAAGAGAGAGGCAGATGCTGCCCTAGCTTATAATTATATATGACAGCATGAAACTCTAGTTGCTTTTGATGGTAAGATTTATGACAATAGATTTTAGATTCTGGTTGTACGTTTCACATGTATCCCAATAAGTCATGGTTAATCAATTTTTCACCCATTAATGGGGGAAATGTGTTAATGGATAATAACATAGCTTGCCAAGTGATGAAAATTGGTAGCATTAGACTTAAGTTGCATGATGGGAGAGTGAGAGAATTAGTAAAAGTTAGGTATATTCCTAATCTCAAGAGAAATTTGATTTCACTGGGGATATTAGACTAGAATAGATATGCCATTCGGATTAACGTAGGGGTTTTAAGAGTGTTGAGAGATTCCATGGTTGTGATGAGAGGTAAAAAGTGCAAAGGAGTATATATGCTAATGAGAGAGGTAGTGAATAGTTATGCATCATTCTCTGTTGCTAGTGAGAATATGCAAACTAAGTTATAACATTTAAGGTTAACCCACATAGGTGAGAGAAATCTAAAAAGTTATTTAGTCAAAAGGTATTTGGTGAAGATAAATATCAGCCATTAAAGTTTTATAAGAATTATGTGCTAGGTAAAGCACATAAAGTGGATTTTAATATCAGAGAGCATAAAATCAAAAGGACTTTTGACTACATACACTTAGATCTTTGGAGACCAGCACAGCCAGTCACTTATAGTGGGGTTAGAAATTTTTTTATATTTATTGATGACTATTTAAGGAAGCTATGGGTTTATATATTGAAGAGCAAGAGTAGGTATTTGATACGTTCAAAACATGGAAGGCTTTTATTGAGAATCATATTGGCAAGAAGATTAAGAGACTAAGAACTGATAATGGACTCGAGTACTGCAACAGAGAGTTTGACGGGTTTTATAGCAAGTATGGGATTACAAGACATAAAACTGTGAGATCAACACTATAGTAGAATAGTCTAGAAGAGAAAATTAATAGAACCTTACTTGAAAGGGTTAGATGCATGTTGACCAATGCAAAGATGTCCAAGGCATTTTGAGGTGAAGCTATATGATAGCAGCCTATTTGATTAATAGAAGTTCCCTCTCTGTGCTAGACTTTAAGACCACAGAAGAAAAGTGGTCTTGCAGCCTCTGATGTGATAATTCTATATCTTAAAATGAAGTGCAAGTATATACTATCGTATATAAGTAGTAAAGGGACAAAAAAATCTGATGTCGAACCTACAAAGATAATATCTTCTTTTTAACAAAGTACTAAAATTATGTATTTCTAGTAATTATTCAAAGAAATAAAATATTTAAGAAAAGTGAAAAATATAAAAGTAACGACAAGATAGAAATTTGGAAGATGGCAATATTGAGAAAACCTAATACTATCTCTCAATATATTTTTTAATGATTAATCTTCTAATATTTAATTCTCTTAGTCTTTGTTATTGATCAAGATACTATTATATTCACAAGCCTCTCCTAAAGCCATGCAAGTATATCTTAATTTACTAAATACCTATATTCCTATGGTATTTAATAAATTAATATTCATTCAGAACATGTCTTATTATTTATACATGCCAATTAGGTATATTTATATCCTAATTTGAAACTTACATATGCAACATTGAATGTTACTCTACAATCATGCATCAAATTACCTAGATCTAAATATAATGATGCCTCTTCTGAATATATCAAAATATTACCAATTCATTCACCGTAATTGGCCAAACATATTGAAGCATTAAGAACAAGTAATTTTAATAACAAAAAATTAAGTTTATTAAATATTAGAAAGATATAGCAATTAAGCACACATATGAGTTTAAGTATTAACCCCAAAAAGAAAATTTAGTTCATGGCTATAAGAGAATAGTGACAAAAATAATAGAAAAATATGATACAATCAATAGAAAACCAATATAGATGTCGAATTGCTCTTGATTATGTTGCTTAAGAAACTCTTAGTGCTGAAGAACGCATTAAATTTCTCTCTGTGGTTGCTTCAATCATGCTTCAATCACTCTCTAAAACTTGTATTGTGAGTCTCTTGAGTGTTTTGTATCTTCTTGTATGCTTTTTGAAGGTTGGGGATGAGTGATATTTTATAAGGATTAATTTAAACTTAAAAATCTCAATTCTTATCGGGTCAGGAATCGTACTATTGCTAGGACATTATCCTACTGTCACCAGGGGGCTGCGTTCAAAAGTTGGAATTGCTAGAGTAGTGAGGACATTGCATTGGGGCATTGGATTGTCACTGGTGCAGTGGCTGATTAGCGCTGAAGTGAAAATACGCGACTTCAAAAAGTTTTATTCTTGATTTTCTTATTGTGTTCAATGTCTCAGCGTTAGAGCAAAAAATCTTGTAGCGCTAGGGTGACAAATGCATATTTTGAGTATTTTTTCATTTTAGTCCCTAGTTTATAAGTTTTAACTGGCTTACATTAGGAAATTCATATTGTGAGAATTGGGTATATACCTGAAAAATTGGAACAGGTAAAATGATAAACAAAACTAGTTTTAGTAAAACAAGCAGACATTATTAAAAACTATTAATGGAAGCCTTTCATATATAAGTATAATAATATAGTAAACAAAACAAAAGACAATTAAGAAGGGAATTAAAAGAAAACACACACACAAAAAATAATTTATGTGGTTCGACAATTATCTACGTCCATTGTAGATCAACATCTCGCTTCTTTTATTGAATCAACAAGAATTCACAAAAAAACTCAAAGAAAGAACTCACAAAGAATACTTTCTCTCTCTAGAAGTGATTATAATAATTGCTCTCTCAATTGTGTGTTATGTTATTGTGATGATATTTTTCAAGCCATAATAAGGCCCTTATATCGGCTATCTACATCCTAAGTTAACCTTAATCCGAGCTGGATCAAAATAGGGTGTTTGAGACAACTTTAGAATCCTAAAACCAGATAAGTTGCATTAGTGCTGTTGCCCTAGATTTTGGGTGCCGCGGTGCTTTGTTAACGGCTTCCAATGCCTTGATACTAGCATTGGGTATTGTGGATTTGCTCCTAGGACGTGTGGCATTGTAGAGCCATACAATGGTTACGTGTCGTGGCCTATGCCTGTTCCTTTGTGCTTTCGAACTCTTTGTACCTTTGCACCTTCTTCGTATGTCCTCGACTCATTAACTCAACTCTAAAATATTTTCTTTATTATTTTAATCATTATTTTCACAATACTTACCTCGTTAAAGAGGTCTAATTCAAAAGTCTACAGTTAAGGAAAATAGTTGATGATCGACCCAAAGATATAGCTCGTCTTAATCCCATACTCTCCAGCAATAGATGCATGAAGAAGTTGGAGCAGAAATTTCATTTTCTCTCATGTACAAGCTGTTGGTATTGTGTGCGTGTGCACCGTGCTACGAGTAAATATAGCATTTTAAACAATTTAAAATGTAACATATTACATAGCAGAAATATAATATATTAAAATAATCTCATTAAACTAATGAGATTAGGGGACTCACCCTCAAGGCATACTTTGAACAATTCTAGTTAGGAACATGGTGAACTTCCACAAGCTAGAATAATAACAGTCTCTTTCTTGGATAGAAATTAATTAAAGCAACACTTGCTTCATTATATACTATCGGGATCAAAGTATGTAATTGCTTCTGTATTATGTTAACTCTTTAACACGTTCAAAAGCTCTAAAAAATAATTAGGCTCGAAATGAATTTTCAACTTAACAAAAATAACATTCGACCATCAATTTATAGCATATGCTGCCAACCATCAAACCCAATTAAAATTCACTTCATTGCCACTTGTCTAAGCATGACAAGGTAATGCTAAAGCTTAATGGCACATTTGATTTTGTTGGCAATTTGTTAAAGCATCTTGATGGTATTCTTAAGTTTTAAGGCATTTGAAAACTTAACATGTACTTCTACATTTTTCATTTGCAATTGTATCACTTTGATTCAATTTCTTTGGACAAATAGAAATTAAACAAGTAACCATTAACCTTTTAATAAGCCAATCAAATTTTAACACACTTTATTTGTTTTTGTTCCATCCAATGAAAATTGAACAAATGTGAAGTGAATGAATCAAATGAATCGATTCCGTCGAATTACAAATTTCATTTTTATTTTTTTTAATTTATAAAAAATTTTATCTACCAATGCTCAAATTAGTATCCATACAAATTATTGGCACAATTTGAGACATACACTAAGTAGATAAAAGTGTCAACTCTCACTTGGCACAATTTTAGTTTTAACACTTAAACCTTAACTACTCTCCGAGAGACCCTAAAATAAATAAACTACCGAATGAATTAATTTAAATAAAACAACAATTATTTTATTTAAATGATAGCTATATCTACCAATGCCAAATTTAGTACCCATACAAATTATTGGCACAATTTGAGACATATATTAGATAGATAAAAGTGTTAAGTCTTACTTGATATAATTTTAGGTTTGACATTTAAACCTTAGTTACCTCCCAAGAGACCTTATAATAAATCTATATTTTTTCAAAAACTTTTCGGATCGAACAATTCGATCAGTGCACTACCTATGTGCTCAATGAGTACACTTCATATAGTGAAACTCCCTGGGTTCACACCCATTTTATCTCACGAAACATTTTTGTAAGTCCATAACCGGTGCCCCACACACACACGTTATAGATAATACAAAACGTCGAGTTAAACCATGCAAGTTGAGGTTAATCCATATTCGTACAATCTCTCCATCGTTAATATCTTAGAAGAGTGGAGATATAGATCAATATCGTCAAGTCCCCTATTACTCAACCATAAACTTATCTCATCGATAAGTATTCCAATAAACAATATTCACAAATTCCTTGGCAATATTGTTTAAACCATAGGAAACTCTTTCATGAATTAATGCTTATGGCCATAAGACTTCCTAGAATATAATTTTAGAGCATATGGATATTTAATTCACCTATATGAGCTGATGGATCGCATATATACACTTATCAGACTCCATGAACATCGAACCATACCTAGCGACACACAACGGTCGACCATGAAAGGTCTCTGACATGTGTGTAACCTAAATATGGTGGATCACTCATAAGCCCACCGTGGTGCTCAGGTCAAGGGATCACGAATACTACTCAACTTGAGAAGACCCTTGACTGACGGATTTATGTGATATCTATTGGGGGTCTTTATTGAGTATAGTTCAGTATCCAGTTCTTACTAAATACATGTATATTTATACGAGCTTCTATTAAACTGATGGTTTGCTACCATTTGGAATATCTAGATATAGATGATGAACACTTGAAATTACATTTCTAATAAGGGTTTTATATCATTGTTTTGTGTTACTAGTATCTTTAACCCTCCTAACTTAAGTGTATTTACAATATTGTACATAATTAGTTTTTAACTATTTTGTGGTAGGTTTAGTAAAATGGGTATAACGTTCTACCTAGGAATTTACTTAGAGTGATTCTTGATCCTATGAAGAGCTGACTCAATGGGCTAACATATTTTATTTCACAAGACATTCAAAATTCGAGCGTTTAAAAGGGGAAAATGGCCTAAAATAGAACTTATCTGCAATACAGACCCAATTCGAATAGTCATTAGTATTTGGCCCATAACTATAACAATACGTATCTTATACATATGAGATAACTTAATTTGGAAAGATAAGAGATTTATTTACAATTTTGATATTTTGAGTGACAGCTAATTCGGATTAAATCAATTCCAAATTGGATAAGCAAGTGGGTGCATTAATGATAATCAATATAAATTATTTGGCACAATTTTTGAATTTTATCATCCAAGTGGTTCCCTGTTCATTTGTCTTGATTTATCCATATATTTCTATAAATAGGTAGCATGTTTATGCCTAAAACATGAAATTAGAGAACTAGATTTTAGTTCAAAACACTTGTCTTTTGTATTATCTTTTTATAATATTATTTCTCTTGTTTACTATTGTAAAGTCATGTTATCTCTTCTTCCATTTCTTTTCTTTTTCTTTAGTTTTATTATGTCTAAGTAATTTTCTTTATGATAAGATGAAAGGGTGAAATTCTTGGTAAGGTAATACTTAACTCTTATTCATGAATTTAATATTTTATTCTTAAGTTATGAAAATTTATATATGATGTATTTATTTTGTTTGTATTATTAATACCCTTTCTTCTAAGTAGTGTATCTTGATTTATTATTGATAAACTTTATACTTGGCATAATATTAATACCTTTTCTTGTAAAGTGGGAGTCTTGATTTATTATAGACGAATATAAAGATTGGCATAATAAATACTTGAATCAATTTATAAGATTTGGTGTAAGAAATAAATACTAATTAATATATAAATGATGATGAATTTTAATTATTATATTTTTTAGTGGAACCTCCTTTGTGTAAGGATTCCAATTGAGTTATAAAAAGAGTTAAATATATTCTTACTTCTTATGCCAAGAGTGGATCCCCATAACCTTAACTTTTATTTGAATTGGTTAATTGAATTAATATTTGCAAACATCTTATACTGCATTAATTATCTTTAAAGTATTTATAGTTTGCAATTTTAATTCTACTTCTCAATGGATCAACCCCGTTCTTACCGGGTTATTTATTACTTTGACAATCCTGCACTTGGGGATAAACTCCTATATTCTGGACGTGTCAAGTTTTTGGCGCTATTGCCGGGGAAGTGAAATTAACATTTTTTTTGTTGGTTGTTTGTTTATTTTATTTTCATGAAAGGCTAAGCCTCTCAACTTGCTTTACTTTATTTATTATTCGCTTTTTATTTTCATAGAAGGCTAAGCCTCTTACTCTTTATTTATTAACCTTTTATTATATAATCTAATATTAACTAATCTAATATTATTAATCTAACTTCTAATTATTTATCTAACTTTTATTTTATTGTTAGTTTTGCCTATTTTATTTGTCTTTATTTAATATTTTATTTTATTATTTTTTCTCTTATTTGTAATATTTATTGTTATTGTATTTTGTTTTATTCTTTGTAAGAGTGGTTGGTTTTGAGCTCCTAATTCTCATCGTTTAGTGAAAGGTAATTTCGAAACTTCCTTTGATAACTTATTGGATTCTTCTTCATCTTCTCATTCTTCACCAATTAACACCATGACCGAAAATCAAATTGAGGGACTCATAGACCCAATGGACAATTAGTCCCAACATAATGACCATAACCGATCTAGGACACTTAGAGATTACATGAACCCTACACAAACCAGTGCACCATCTTGCTTAATTTTTCCTCCGGATGCAACACATTTTAATTTTAAGCCAGACATTATCCAACTTTTACCCACTTTTCATGGCTTAGATGTAGAAAACCTTTATCTGCATCTAAGAGAATTTGAAGAAGTGTGTAACACGTATAATAACCAAAATTGTAGCATGAACATAATTCGACTTAAGCTTTTCCATTTTTCTTTAAAAGATAAAGCTAAAACAAGGCTACAAAACTTTAGGCCAGGATCTATTTCTTTATGGGATGAGATGCAACAACAATTCCTAAAAACAGTTTTTTCCTTCCTATAGAACAAATTCTTTTAAAAGATAAATTACCACTTTTGCCTAAAAACCAGGAGAGACCCTTTACCAATGTTGGAAAAGGTATAAAGAATTACTTAATACCTGTCCCCATCATGGCTTTGAAACATGGAGACTAGTCTCAAATTTCTATCAGGGCTTAACACCTCAAATTAGGCAAATGGTAGAAATGATGTGTAATGGAACATTTAAGGACAAAGACCCATAAGAGGTAATGAACTATCTAGACTTACTAGCAGAAAATCCTCAAAATTAGGACACTGCTAGTACTTGTGAGGCACCTAGCAAAAATTAAACCACTACATCAAGTGGGCGTATTTATCATCTTAGGAAAGACCATGACCTTCAAGCCAAATTAGCATCCATAATTAAAAATGTCGAAACATTAGAAATGAAAATGAGTGGTCAAATAAAATATATTCAAGAAATTGTGTGTCACATTTGTGAAACCCATGATCACTTTACCAATGGTTGCCCAACTTTGCCTGCATTTATGGAATGTCCCCCCTGAACAAGCAAATGTTCTAAACACGTTCAAGCGGTCAAACAATAACCCATATTCACAAAACTACAATCCTGAATGGAGAAATCACCTGAATTTTAGTTGGAGGAATAACACTCAAGCACAGGTTTACAACCACCTTTCCAACCACACAAAAATTTTCAAAACCATCAAGGTTATGCATCATATGTCCCACCTCATAAGAAAAATCTTGAAGAAACTTTGCATGCATTCATTGAAAAACAAGAGTCTATTATTTCTCAAAATGTTTAAACATTTGCTGATTTGAAAGATACTCTTGCTAAATTTGCATTCGCACTAAACATTCATGAGAAAGAAAATTTCCTTCTCAACCATGACCAAACCTCAAAGGACAACATAAATCAAATGCATGTAGTTCATGAAGTCAACACATGGATCAATTTAAAGCGGTTATCACTCTTTAGAATGGTAAAATTGTTGAAAAAGGCATTCTTGAACCTCATGAGAATGATAAATCAATCTTTAAGGGTAAGGAAAGCGTTGAAGTTACACCTAATGAAGAAAACACCAAACCCTCACCTTTACCCCATTTTCTCATGCATTACGTAATACTAAGAAGATGAATCACAATCCTGAAAATTTTAAAATCTTCAAATAGTAAAAGTTAATATACCTTTACTGGATGCTATTAAACAGGTTTCCTCTTATGCAAAATTTTTGAAGAATTTATGCACAGTAAAATACAAACTGAATGTGAAAAAGAAAGCATTTTTAGCTGAACAAGTAAGTGCCATTCTTTAGAACAATAATGCTTTGAAATATAAAGACCCTAGTTGTCCTACAATTTTATGTATTATTGGAAGTCATAAAATTGAACAAGCCTTACTTGATCTTGGTGCTAGTGTGAATTTACTGTCGTATTTAGTTTATCAGCAGCTTAATCTCGGTTAGTTAAAATCAACTATGTAACTCTTTTGCTTGCCGATAGATCAATAAAAGTACCAAGAGGGATAGTGAAAGATGTTTTAGTTCCAGTTGATAAATTCATATGTCTTATGGATTTTATTGTTTTGGACACAGAATCTATTAAAGGATGTAATTCGATACCTGTTATTTTGGGTTGTTTATTTTTAGTAACTTCTAATGCTTTGATTAACTGCAGGAATGGAGTAATGAAGCTTTTATTTGAAAACATGACACTTAAGCTCAATGTTTTCAATATGTGTAAGCAACCATATGAGGGGGAGGATGAAAGTAAAAAAGCCGACATGATTGAAACGATTGTGAAAGATCATATTCAAAAAGAAAGTTATATCGATCCCTTCGAAATGTGTTTAATAAATTCATTTGAGTCAAATATACAATTAGATCCTGAAATCTATGACATATGTTCTTTACTTAACTCTGTACATGTGATTAAAAATAAAGGATAGAAATCATAGTTTGAAGAATTAAGAGAAAATAAGGATAAACAGAATGCAATTTTAAAGTTGAAATTGAAACCTCTGCCTGAAAGACTGAAATATGCATTTCTTGGAGAGAAACAAACTTACCTGGTGGTAATCTCTTCTACATTCACAAGCGAACAAGAAGGTAAGTTAATTGAATTATTAAAAATGCATAAAAATGCAATTGAGTAGACTTTAAAAGACATAAACAACATTAATCCTTTGACTTGCACACATAGAATACACCTAGAGGATAATGCCAAAACTTTTCAACAACTTTAAAGGGGATTAAATCCACATATGAAAGAAGTAGTGATAGTTAAAGTTCTCAAATTACTTGAAGTGAGAATCATCTATCCTATCTCAGATAGTAAGTGGGTAAGTCATACTCAGGTAGTACAAAAAATATTTGGAATCATAGTAATGAAAAATGAGAAAGGTGAGTTAATACTAACTCAAGTCTTATCTAGTTGGAGGATGTGCATAGATTATAGGAAGTTGAACTCCGCCACTAGAAAAGACCATTTTTCTTTACTATTCCTTGACCAAATTATAGAAAGAGCAGCATGACATCCTTACTATTGCTTTCTAGATGGTTATTTTGGCTATTATCAAATTTCTATAGCACTAGAGGACTAAGAAAAAACTATATTCATATACCCTTTTGAGACCTTTGCTTTTAAAAGAATACCCTATAGACTTTGTAATGCCCCAACAATATTTCAGAGATGAATGTTAAGCATTTTTGTGGATGATTTAACTGTGTTTGAAAATTCTTTTGATAATTGTCTTGAAAACTTAAAAAGGTCTTAAAAAGAAGTGAAGAAAAGGGTCTTGTGTTGAATTGGGAAAAATGTCATTACATAGTTACTTCTGGAATTATTTTGGGACATGTAGTGTCTTCTAAAAGAATTGAAGTAGATAAGGCAAAAGTCAAACTCATTACATATTTGCCTCCACAAAAAACAGTTAGAGAAGTCAGATTCTTTTTAGGATATGCTGGATTCTATAAGAGGTTCATTAAAAATTTTAATGCTATATCTAAACCTCTTAGCAAAAGATGTATTATTTGAGTGGACTCAAGAGTGTCAAAATTCGTTTGAAAAATTAATTGGCCTCTTAAAATTTGCTCCTATCATACAATCTCTTGACTGGTCTTTACCTTTTGAGCTCATGTGTGATGCTAGTGACTATACTGTTGGTGCTGTATTGGGACAAAGAAAGGAAGATAAATCCTATGTAATTTATTACGCAAGTAGAACTTTAAACAGTGCATAAATGAATTATACAACAACTGAAAAAGAACTACTTGCTGTAATATTTGCATTAGACAAATTTCATTCTTACTTAATTGGTTCTTCAACTGTTGTGTTTACTGACCATGTTGCTGTAAGGTACTTAATGTCAAAACAGGGTGCAAAATCAAGATTGATTCGATGAACTCTATTGCTTCAAGAATTTATTATCATTATCAAGGATAAGAAGGGAGCTGAAAATGTTGTTGCAGATCACTTATCAAGACTCACACCAGATTCATCAGCAGAAATAACACCTATTAATGATTCTTTTCTTGATGAAATTTTATTTTCTACTATTACAATGCCTTGGTATGCTAATATTGTTAATTTTCTTGTAACAGGAAAAATGCCACCTCAATGGAATGCTCAAGACAAAAAAACATTTTTAACTGAGGTAAGAAAGTTTTATTGGAATGATCCTTATCTCTTCAAATATTGTTATGACCAAATATTTCGAAGATGTATACCTGACAATAAGGTAAGTAATGTTATTAAATTTTGCCATTTTGAAGCATGTGGGGGACATTTCTCATCAAATAAAACAGCTGCAAAACTTTTGCAATGTGGATTTTATTAGCCCACTTTATTTAAAGATACACATGCATTTTGTATAATGTGTGAAAATTGTCAAAAGTTGAGATCAATTTCAAAATGAAACATGATGCCTTTGAACCCCATTATTGTTCTTGAAATATTTGATTGTTGGGAGATAGATTTCATGAGAACATTTTCGCCATCATTTGGATTTATGTATATCTTAGTCGCAGTAAATTATGTCTCAAAATAGATTAAGGCGATTCCATGTCGAAATAATGACCATAAAACAGTCATGAAGTTTTTTTAAAAAAATATCTTAAGTCGATTTGGAATCCCTCGAGCCATTATAAGTGATAAGGGTAAGCATTTTTGTAATAGGCTTGAAATATTAATGCAAAAATATGGCATTACTTATAAAGTTGCCACCTCTTATCATCCTCAGATAAGTGAACAATTTGAATTAGCAAATAGAGAGATAAAACAAATTTTAAAAGAAACTGTAAACCCAAATCGTAAAGATTAGTCTTTAAGACTTAATGATGCACTATAGGCTTATAGAACTGCTTTTAAAACTTCATTAGGTATGTCTCCTTATAGGATAGTTTATGCAAAAACCTTATCACTTATTTGTGGAACTTGAGCATAAAGCCTACTGGGCCATTAAAACTTTTAATGCAAATCTTGATTCTGCTGGACACATATGTAAATTACAAATAAATGAACTTAAAGAATTGCGAAATAATGCATATGAGAATTCAAAAATTCATAAAGTTAAAATCAAAGCTTTTCATGATAACAAAATTCAAAGAAAAACATTTGATACTGGTAAGAAGGTTTTGCTTTATAATTCTCGACTTCACATATTCCCTAAAAAATTAAGATCAAGATAGAGTGGCCATTTTATTGTGAAACATATGTACCTTTATAGAACAATTGACATTAAAAATCTTAGAAATGAGAACGTGTTTAAGGTAAATGGGCAAAGACTAAGCTGTTTCTAGAAAATCAAGCTTTTCATGAAACATTTATGTCCTTGTTTTACCCTTGTTACGAGACTAATTAATCTTTATTTTACATATTTACACATTTATATATATATTTATTCTTCTTCTAACTTTTATTTTTTTTGTTTTTATATGTAGGTTAATTTAGTATTTTGTTGAAGTTTTATTTTGTACCTCGGTTAAGTGGCGGATAATGGTATTTCGTGATATTTTAAGTCAGTTTTATTAATTTTTCATAATTACTGATACCTTATCTTCTTTCCTCATTCTAAAAAAAATGGATGACATTTTAAAGAATTTGAAAAAGCATTTTCCCTTATTGCGTCAAAATTCCTTAAAGAAAATTTACTAAGCAAGATGTAAAAGATTAAGGTTATTAATGATTATGAATATACTTGTTGATTTACGTTGGTTAATTGAAGCCAAAGTTCGATTAACAGGTGCATTTTCAGACTCATTAATTTCCTACATGCTTGACTTAGGTAAAAGCTTTTTTGCAAAAAAACGAAGAGCAAAACGATTAAGCATTTGTTTGAAGTGTTCACGCATGACTTGGAATATATGTTGCCACACTTTAGGAATGGTGTCTATAAATCATGAAGATAAAATTAGGTTCATTAAGAATTACCTGAGTAAGGAGTCTTTAGATGATATCTTATCGACTCTTAAGATGTATCCTAGTGGATATGTGCATATTGTAATTCATGAATTATGGAACATATTCCTAAAAGAACATGACCGGTACAGTCTCGAAAATCTTACTTTAAAAGACCTTGTTTGCCAATTTATAAGAAAATTGGATGAAAAACCTATTCCTGACCCATAGAGGGCATTTAAGCTGTTACTGGACATAAAATCAGAGAAAGATGTGAGCCACAATCACAACTACTTGTATATATTTACTGTAGTTGTTATTTTTAAATGTTTCATTTTAAACGCAAACGTCTTTTCCAACAACCAACCACTCATGTGACTTTTCTAGCTAACAATTTGAAAATTGGTAAAAAGGTGTCGAACATTTTGCATTTTAAGCCAATAGCCTATGTGAATTAACTTTGTAGCACCTTTTGGCTTTATAAATACATTGTATTATTTTTTCATCTTTATACAAACTCAAAATCATTCAAGAGAAAGGGTGAGTGTAATAATGAAAGGAACATCAACTCGTAAATTCATAAAAAATTATGTATTTTATGGATCCAGCCCTGGAACCCTTGGTAAGGTGTTAGTTGAGTGAAATATTTATTTAGTATATGGGGGGAGGTAGTTTTGGATTAATGGGATGTGTGGCAACAGTTGCACAAAATAAAGATAGTAGAGTTTTGAGTATCATATTGAAAGCTCTAATTGTTGGAAACATTGTAGAAAAACAATTGGAGATGAGTTACAGGTATTATCAATGCATGAACGAAAGTCTTTTATGCTTCATAATACTGATGCCTTCATAGCTCTACCTGGAGGTTTCGAAACATTGGAGGAAATTTTTCAAATTGTTTTATGGGCACAATTACAAATCCATAAAAAACCTATTGGTTTGTTAAATGTTGATGGTTTTTATAATGAGTTGTTCTCTTTTCTTAACTATGCGGTGAAAAAACAGTTCGTCACATCTGCAACATGACAGATCCTCATTTTTGCTTCAACTATTGATCAGTTACTCGATGAACTATAAGCTTTTACACCTCTATCTGATCCAATAATGAGTCAGATAGATTGGTATACTGATGACAATGCAAATAAACATAAGATAGATTTGATGCTTTATCTATAACCTATCTACTTCTATGTAATTTTAAGCATTTATGTGGCTTGTTTTATTTTGTTGTAGGTTTAATTTTCAATAAAAGATGTTTTAGGTGATATCTTCTATACTTTACTCTTTCTATATTTTGACATTGAGGACAATGTCTCAATCTAGTTGGGGGGAGAATAGTTGATATATAATGTTAGTGTTATTTATTTTTTTGTCATCACTTTGTTCTCTAAAAAAATATTCATCATGAATGGCGCGAGTAAAATATTTATTTATGTATTCTTGAGACGTATTCTAGTTCTAGAATGACAGAGTAAAAAGTACATTACTAAACTTTTGAAACACATTCTAATTGGTTAATTTTTAATGCATTTTACGTATATTTGTTTGTTGCTTAAGTTTTTGGTAACTCTTACGTAAATAAGTTTGTTTTACTATCGATGTATAATTTTAAATTGTTTAGTTTAAATCACTTTTTCTATCTAGGTTACTAAAGAATAACTTTTGAAATTATTTTTTGAGTACAATACTAAGTTTTGTGGTACGATGGATGATTCAATATATATAGTTAAGAAAATTTTCATATTTAAGTATACATATTCTTTTCAAAACTCACATATCTTTTGTGAGTAAGTAGAAAGGTTTGAGATAACAGCTTATGAACTTTCATTGATCTTTTGAAATGATTAATATTTGTTTAGAATAACATTATTTAGGATGAAGAATGATTTGGTTGCTTAGCTGAAGAATGAAAAAGAAATATGGTGAGAAATTGTTCTTATTTTGTAATAATTCTTTATGTCTTTAAAACAAAACATTAAAAAAAGATAGCAAAAAAAAAGTATATATATATATATATATAAAGAGAAAAGAAGTTAATTTAGTTCAATAAAGTCTTTATTTAATTTTAGAAGATAAAAGTCATTAGGAAGCAATTTTATCACCGGACTCTTTATTTGTAAAATTCACATAAAATAATTAAAGTTCTAAAGTGAGCATATGGAAAGAATAGTTTGGCTCTAAATAATTGATTTTTCTATCTTTGGATCAATGTTAGTTTGTTTGTCTGTCCTTAAATGTAACCTTTTCTTGGGCGATTATCTGTTTTCTAACTCTATGAGTGAAATCTTAATCTATTTAACAAGTTATTTACCTGCGAGGATATGGAGTTGAGGCTTTTACTCGAAATTTTTTTTCAAGCCTATATATGTTGTGGTTTATGGTAAGAAGGCTTTGGCTTTGGCTTAATTCACACACACACACACACACACACACACATACAATTTTAGAAGTTATGATTGAAATAACCTTTATAACGACTGTGATCTTGAACTGATATTTTGTTTGAAATACTTAGGTAGTGTTCAAATTTTATTTATGCTTGAATTGCTAGGGACTAGCAATAAGCTGATTGGGTGGATTTAATACGGGTTGTATATCATTATTTTATATTACTAGTGTCTTTAACCCCCCTTAATTTAAGTATGTTTACAATATTATACCTAATTAGCTTTTAACTACTTTATGGTAGGTTCGGTAAAATGGGCATAAATTTTTACCTAAGAATTCAATTAGAGTGATTCTTAATCTTGTGAAGAGCTAACTCAATGGAATAATATATTGTATTCACAAGGCATTCAAAATAAGAGCGTTTAGAGGGTGAAATGGCCTAAAACAGAACTAATCTGCAGTACAGGCCCAATCCGAACAGTCATCAGTATTTGGCCCATAACTATAGGAATATGTATCTAATATGTATGAGACAAGTCAATTTGAAAAGATAAGAGACTTATATACAACTTGGATGTTTTGAGTGATAGCTAATTCAGATTACATTAATTCCAAATTGGATAAGCAAATGGCTGCATTAATGATAATCAATGTAAGTTATTTGCCACTGTTCTTAACTTTTATCATCTAAGTGGTTCCCTCTTTATTTGTCTCGATTTATCCATATTTTTCTATAAATAGGTATCATGTTTATACCAAAACATGTAATTAGAGAACTAGATTTTAGTTTAAAACACTTGTCTTTTGTATTATCTTCTTGTAATATTATTTCTCTTGTTTACTATTGTAAAGTCATGTTATCTTTTCTTTCATTTTTTTTAGTTTTATTATGTTCAAGTAATTTTCTTTATGCTAAGGTGAAAGGGTGAAACTCTTAGTAAGGTAATATTTAACTCTTATTCATGAATTTAATTTTTTATTCTTAAGTTATGCAAATTTATATATGATGTATTTATTTTGTTTGTAATATTAATATCCTTTCTTCTAAGTGGTATATCTTGATTTATTATTGACAAACTTTATACTTGGCACAATAATTCTTGAAACCATTTTCAAGATTTGGCGTATATACATTTTCTTGTAAAGTGGGAGTCTTGATTTATTGTAGAAAAATATAAAGATTGGCATAATAAATATTTGAACCCATTTATAAGATTTGGTATATAATAATTGAAAGAAATAAATACTAATTAATATATAAATAATGATGAACTTTAATTGTTATATTTTTCGGTTGGAACCTCATTTGTGTGAGGATTCTAATTGAGTTATAAAAAGAGTTAAATATATTTTTACTTTTTATGCCAAGAGTGGATCTCCCTAACCTTAACTTTTATTTGAATTAATATTTACAAACATCTTATACTGCATTAATTATCTTTAAAGTATTTATAGTTTGTAATTTTAATTCTACTTCCCTATGAATCGACCCCGTTCTCACCGGATTTTTTATTACTTTGACAATCATGCACTTGGGAATTAAACTCCTATATTCTGGACATGCTAATAGACATACATTAATCTATATTTATCGGTTCCATTCGATAAACCTTGCATCGGTGGAAATAGATTAGGAACATTTAATTTGAGAACATATTTACACAATGATATTTCTTAGCAACGCTTACAACTATGTCATTGCAAGTATATTCCTAGGTCTTTGTCTCATTTTAGATAAGGTTCTAAGTCTTTAAACCTGATCTAAACTCCTTCAGATCAATACAATGTCCGAAATGTTACAAGCATCTTACCTTAATAAAAATAATTAGCGATTTATTAAAATATTTATTTATTTTGTAAGTATGAAAATACAATATTCATACAAAATTATGATAGCACATGCTCACAAATCCTAACAACACCCACTTGCTCTAATGCCATTTGTAGTGGTATCTAATACCTAACGACTCCACGTTTCTCTTAAACACTTTTGGAGTTAAGGCCTTAGTTAGTGGGTTCGCTATATTATATACAGAATCAACTCTATAAAATACAACTTCTTCACGAGCCAAGATCTCTCTAATAATGTGATATTTTCTCTCCACATGTTTAGATCTCTGGAATGCTCTTAGCTCTTTCACCCATGCAATGGCCCCATTGTTGTCATAATATAATGGGATAGAATCCATGGAACTTGAGACTATACCAAGTTCTGCAATAAACATCTTTATCCATGCTGCTTCTGAAGCTGTAATGTATTCTGCCTCTGTTGTAGAATCAGCCGTGGATCCCTGTTTGACACTCTTTCAACTTATGGCGGCACCATTAAGAATAAATACATATTCGGATGTAGACTTTCTAGGCGGCACCTCCCAAATTTTTCATGGAGAAATTCTTACTAAGGTAACTTTTTACTGACTATAACATACCAATATCATTTCCAATGATTAGTATGTCATCCACATAAAAAATTTAAAAGACAGCCATACTCCTATTGACCTTTTTATATACATATGCCTTTTTTTCATTTTGGAAACCAGACTCTCTAATTACTTCATTAAAATAAAGATTCCAACTTCGGGAAGCTAGCGTAAGTCCATAAATAGACTTCTTCAGTTTGCATACAAAATCAGAAGAAAGGCTGGATGCAAAACCTTTAGGCTGTTCCATGAATATCTCTTCCCATGAATATCTCTTTCTCGAGATATCCATTTAGGAATGCCGTCTTTACATCCAGTTGCCAAATTTCAAAATAATAATATACAACAATTGCTAATAAAATCCTTATTGACTTAAGCATCGCAATTGGTGCAAAGGTTTCTTCAAAATTGATCCCTGATCGTTGAGTATAACCTTTTATTACTAGACAAGCCTTGACGATTTCTACCTTTCCATCGGGCCCACGCTTCCGCTTGTAAGCCCATTTATAACTGATAGGAACTATTCTTTCAGGAAGCTTAACTAAGTCTCAGACTTGATTTTCATGCATAGAGTCAATTTTGAATTTTATAGCATCCTACCATTTTCCCGAATCAATATTCAATATTACCTCTCTCTAGGTCAAAGGATCATTTTCTTCCACTAAGAAAACCTCAGAGGTACCTTCAGGTATTATACCATACCTTTCAACTTGCCTCAATATCCTTTGTGACCTACGTAGAGGGTGAGTAAAAGGTAATTTGCTCGATTGAACTTGTGGTTCCATCTGTGGTTCATTCTGATTGATTTCATTAAGATCAATCTTCCTAAAATTCCTACGATCCATGAGAAACTATTTTTTTAGAAAAGTGGCATTCCGAGCAATGAACATATTTCATTCCTCAGGATCATAGAACTGATATTTCATTGAGTTCATAGGATAACCAATGAACCGATACTTGTACACCCTGGGTGCAAGTTTATCCCATTGTATAACTTTCACACAATCAGGACAACTCTAAATATTAAAATATTTAAGACTTAGATTCCTTCCAGTTCATATCTCACAGGGAGTAGAAGGAATAACTTTAGACGAAACTCTGTTTAATACATAAGCAACAGTATGTAGAGCATAGCCCTAAAGATAATCAGGAAGATCAGTGAAACTCATCATCAGTCAGACCATATCTA
This sequence comes from Ailanthus altissimus, assembly GCA_946807835.1. Taxonomy (NCBI): domain Eukaryota; kingdom Viridiplantae; phylum Streptophyta; class Magnoliopsida; order Sapindales; family Simaroubaceae; genus Ailanthus; species Ailanthus altissimus. The sequence goes on from OX327689.1 coordinate 6,773,897, forward strand.
ACAAAGTCTGATTCCTCATCTCTGAAATACCATTATGCTGCGGAGTACCTGGAGGACTATACTGAGCAAGAATTCCATTCTCTTTTAAATAATTCAAAAATTCACTGCCTATGTATTCACCGCCTCAATCTGATCGAAGGCATTTGATATACATACCTATTTGTTTCTCTACTTCAAGTCTAAATTCCTTAAAATTTTCAAAGGTTTCAGACTGGTGTTTCATAAGAAACACATAACCATATCGTGACCAATTATCAATAAAGATTACAAAGTATTGAAATCCACCCATAGCACCGTGATTCATTGGACTATATACCTCACTATGTATAAGTTTCAATAAACTAGTGGCACGATGTCCAACACCAATAAAAAGAGATTTGGCCATCTTTCCTTGAATACATGATTCACAAACTGGATAAGAATTTATGGTCAAATTAGGTATTCGACCATCCTTAACCAGACAAGATAGATGTCTAATGCCTATATGACTCAATCTCATATGCCACAATTCTATTTCATTTAAAGTTTTCGAACTACTTACTATGTTAGCCTATACATTCATGACATTTTGTATTGTATTCAAAACATAATGACCATTAATTAACTGACAATTAGCTATCAAAATATTATGCATATCATTTAAATATAAGGAACGATTTCGTATATATATATGATAACCTTCACTGTCAACTATAGGAAGATATACTATTTATCTTAAAATACAAGGTACAAAATGATAATTATGTAACACTATAGTTCTATTACATAAGAGATGTAAATCAAAATGTCTCACAGGCTCGACCTGAAGGAAATCTCAATTTCCAACATGAAGCTGAATCTCTCCCGGCTGCAACAGTCTAACTTTCCTCAGACCCTGTAACATATTGCAGATGTGAGAAGGAGAAGTAGTATCCAATACCCAATCAGAATTAGCATCATATGCTAAAGAAATGTCAGTAATAGGTAAATATATAGCTGAAGGATTCTTCTTTATTGAGGCAAGGTATCTCTGGCAATTTCTCTTCCAGTGTCATTCCTCACTACAGTGTAAACATTTTTCTTTATCTTTCTTCTATGGTTTGGATATGAGTCACCTTTGAGGACCAATCCTAGGTGCTTGCCTCATTTTTTTCTTTTTCTTTCCTTTAGGCTTCCTAGAAACCTTAGGAACAGAAGATGAAGCACCCTGAACAAAAAAGGACGATGCTACTTTGTTCATGTCCGTTTCTAATGTCTTCAATATATTATGAAGTTCAGCATAAGACGGAGTCATTCTCTGCATATTAAAATTTATTATGAACTGTCTAAAAGACCTCGAAAGCGACTAAAGAATCAAACTATTTCCCAAATTTTTGTTTAGTGTAATGTCCATCGTCTCCAACCTTTTAATTATAGAAATCATATTGAAGACATGGGGACTGACTGGAATGCCTTCAGAAAGTCTACACTGAAAAAGCGATTTAGCAACCCTATATGCCTCAACCTAAGGATGATCGCCAAACAGCTCCTTCAGATGGAGCATAATGCTAAAAGCATCATCTATATGAGCATGCTCTCTTTGTAAAACAATAGACATAAAAGTAAGGATGTAAGATTTAACTTTTAAATCATCATCCAACCATTTCTGATAAGTCACCCTCTCCTCTAGGGTGGTTTCATCAGAAATTTTTGTGGGCATACGCTGATCTATCACATATCTAAGTTTTCAGAATCGAGAACAATTCTCAGATTCATGAACCAGTCTCTATAATTTTCTGCGCCTTTAAGTTAGTTCGCATCCAATATGTGTGCCAATGGATTAGATAAAGTCATTTTATCTTTACAAAAGAAAATAAGAGATGTTAGCAGAAAATAAATATTTCAATCGCTAATTTTTGGTTTAGATTAAGAATATAATCAAATTATACATTTTTAAATCTAAACCACCCTCCCACTGCATTACATAATCCCTTAAATCTCTCAAAAGGAAAAACAACAAATTTAAACTCTTTAAATTGTACAACAAGAAGTAGATCCATTTGACATTTACTCAGGCCTCACGCTTTAGCAATATTAGTCATTGTAAAATTCAAAAGGTAAACAACTCTTGTCAATTGTATTTTATGTAACTCTTATCATTGATCCTAAATACACCTTATTCTCACGCTTTAGCAATATTGGATAAGTATATTTCAGATTAACTTGTCAATAATCAAATATATATTATTAATACTGCCCTCACACTTTAGCAATATTAGGCAATACGTTCGTATATATTTGCTTCATTTTATGTTTAACCGGCATAGTCAAAATCACACTGACCAAAACCCTTATGCTTTAGCAATATTGAGAAAGATCGATATGACCTTACTAATGCCGTATTGACAAGACAGATCAATGTGTAACATTATCTCATAATGGTATACAAATAAATCTGATTAAGTGAGATTACTTAATTCTATCCCCATCTCATGAGGCCGTGATTCTTAATCATACATTTGTTTTGAGCAAACACAACTAACCCCCACAAGTAGGGCTCCCAATGTGCTTATTAGCACAAACAAATGGCCCACAATATTTATCACATTTATAACAATTATAAATTGCCAAAAATAAACTATTTATTTTTAAACCCTTAAAAATAAATATTTAGAGTAATTAGCATAATTAAATTAAGCCACGTACACTCTAAATATAAGCACATAATACAGTACTTTGATACCAATTTTTGTTGGTGTTGTGTGCGTGTGCACCATGCTACAAGTAAATATATGCATTTTAAACAATTTAAAATATAACATATTATACAACGAAAATAGAATACAATAAAATAATCTCATTACACTAATGAGATTAGAGGACTCACTCTCAAAGCGTGCTTTGAACAATTCTAGTTAGGAATGTGGTGAGCTTCCACAAGCTAGAATAGTAGCTTTCTCTTTCTTGGATAGAAATTAATTAGAGCAACACTTGCTTCATTATATTCTCTCGGGATTAAAGTATGTAATTGCTTCTGTATTATGTTAACTCTTTAACACATTCAAAAGCTCTAAAAAATAATTCGGCTTGAAATGAATTTTTAACTTAAACAAAAACAACATTCGGCCATCAATTTATAGCATATGCTGGCAACCATCAAACCTAATTAAAATTCACTTCATTGCCACTAGTCTAAGTATGACAAGGTAACACTAATGGGATACTTGATTTCGTTGGTAATTTATTAGAGTATTTTGGTGGCATTCTTAAGTTTTAAGGCATTTGAAAACTTGCCACATACTTCTACATTTTTCATTTGCAATTGTATCACTTTGATTTAATTTCTTTGGACAAATAGAAATTAAACAAGTAACCATTAACCTTTTAATAAGTCAATCAAATTTTAATACACTTTATTTATTTTTGTTCCATCCAATAAAAATTGAACAAATGTGAAGTGAATGAATGAAATGAATTAATTCCGTCGAATTACAAATTTCATTTTCATTTTTTTTTTGTTTTTAATTTTATAAAATTTTTATCTATCAATACTTAAATTAGTATCCATACAAATTATTGGCACAATTTGAGACAGACACTAGGTAGATAAAAGTGTCAAGTCTCACTTGGCACAATTTTAGTTTTAACACTTAAACCTTAGCTACTCCCTGAGAGACCCTGAAATAAATAAATTACCGAATGAATTAATTTAAATAAAATAACAATTTTTTTATTTAAATTATAACTATATCTACCAATTCCAAATTTAGTACCCATACAAATTATTGGCACAATTTGAGACATATATTAGGTAGATAAAAGTGTTAAGTCTTACTTGACATAATTTTAGGTTTAATACTTAAACCTTAGTTACTTCCTAAGAGACCTTATAATGAATTTATATTTTTCAAAACCTTTCCGGATCGAACAATTCGATCTGTTGTGCTACCCATATGCTCAATGAGTACACTTTATATAGTGAGACTCCCTAGGTTCACACCCATTTTGTCTCACTAAACATTTCTGTAAGTCTATAACCGATGTCCCACACACACACACGTTATGGATAATATAAAATGGCGAGTTAAACCATATAAGTTGAGGTTAATCTATATTCGTACATTCCCTCTATAATTAATATCTTAAAAGAGTGGAGACATAGATCAACACCATCAAATCCCTTATTACTCAGCCATAAACTTATCTCCTTGATTAGTATTTCAATAAACAATATTCACAAATTCTTTTGCAATATTGTTTATACCATGAGAAACTCTTTTTCTAATTAATGCTTATGGTCATAAGACTTCTTAGAATATAATCTTACAGCATATGGATATTTAACTCACCTATATGAATTGATGGATCCCAATATACACTCATCTAACCCTATGAACATCGGACCATACCCAACGACATACAGCGGTCAGACCATGAAAGGTCTCTGACATGTGTGTAACCTAAATATGGTGGATCACTCACAAGCTGACTGTGGTGCTCAGGTCAAGGGACCACAAATACTACTCAACTCGAGAAGACCCTCTACTGACGAATTTATGGGATATCTATTGGAGGTCTTTATTGAGTCTAGTTCAGTATCTTGTCTTTACTAAATGCATATATATCTATATGAGCTTCCATTAAGCTGATGGTTTGCTAATATTAGCTATCTGGACTATCCAGATATAGACATCACTGATATGTATTAATCGTTTCATTCGATAGACCCTGCATCGGTGAAAACAGATTAAGAACATTTAATTTGAGAACATATTTACACAATGATATTTCTTAGTAACGCTTGTAACTATTTGAAACTATGTCATTACAAGTATATTCCCAAGTTTTTGTCCTATTTAGACAATGTTCTAACTTTTTAGACCTAATCTAAACTCCTTCAGATCAATATAATGTCTGAAATGTTACAAGCATCCTATCTTGATAAAAATAATTAGTGATTTAATGAAATATTTATTTATTGCATAAGTATAAAAATACAATATTCATACAAAATTAGGATGGCACATGAGCACAAATCCTAACACAAGCAATATTGAATCTCTAAATGCTTCAAATGGATTGACAAGACAATAACCTTGAAGCTTAATAGAGTTGAAGATTCCCATACATGACATCACATTAGGAATTCGTTCAAGAAGTGGACTGTTCTGTATAAAAGCTCAAGAATCTCCCACATGACATCACATTAGGAATAAGGATAGTTTTATCCTAGAAAATTGACCTAATTGATAACTTTGTTGTAATTAAATTTAAAATATTCAATTTTATTCTACTTTATTAATTTTTATCGTTAATTTTTATAATGGAAGAGTAAAAAAGTAATCTAGCCATAAAAATAAATTACACTTCAGCCACGTGACATAATATAACCCATACATTATCTTTTGAACACGTGGCACAATCTCATTAATTAATGTAATTTATATAATTTAAAAAAAATAAACTTCAATAAAAGAACATATGTCATAATATGATTAGTTACTTTTGGACACGTGTCATTGTGTAATTGATTTATTTTTAGCTAATTAAATTTTAAATAAATTAAATTATATAAAAATAAAAGAAATTCAAAACAGAGTAGCCACTGTCGCTAGAAACAATGGCTGGCCGGCTGCTAGTCGCCTTTTTTGACAACAAAAAAATCATATTTTATATCATTAGACTCTATTTGTTTTATCTACACAAAGGTGGGGGTAATATTTGGTAAAAGAAAAGACTAGAAGATGGTCAAAATGATGGCAAGGGCAGTGCTACAGTCAAACGGTCAATCTTGCCCCCCTCCCCCCTCCCCGTTTAATGGTGAGCGGTGGTGCCACCGCCCTTGTCCATTATTTTGGTCTTTTATTTAATCAAAAATAACCTTACCATTGTGTATATATAAAAACATAAAGTTCAATGATGTAAAATTTAATTTTTTTACTGCGCTTGTAGCCAAGAAATGGTGCTCGATCGTCTGCCATTTTTTTGGTGATAGCGACAGATTAATTTTTGAATTATTATTTATTCAATTTATTTTAAAAATATAACAAATTACATGATGATGCTTGTTATTTGTAACTAATTATATCATAATATTTTTTCATTCACACAAATTTTCATGTTTTTGCAAGTCTGTTAATAATAGGGTCAAAATAATAAATAAATATTAAAAAGTAGCTTCTCTATCCAAATAGACCGCAAAAATTAACAGATTAGAGTAAAATTAGGTATTTTAGATTAATTGGGATAAAGTTGTATTTAGGCCTAAAATATTAGGGTAAAATTGTCTTTATCCCTCCACATTACTCAAGGAGAGGGATCTTAGGGACTTAATCCTAGACAAAACACGACCAATTTTAAGACTATTATAACACTTGCCTAGAAGTATAATGAAGGTTATAACAAGATGGCCGCAAGTCCAACTCAAAGTTTTAAACTTGTTTTGCAATTGCCAAGTGAATCCAATTAGTAATGTCCATTTCATTTTAATCACTTAGATTAAAATGTACTCTAAAGTAACTTGTATACGAATTTTTTGGAATTGGTGATTTAACAATTATATATGTGTATGAATTGAGATGGATAGCAAGCAAAGAGTCAACACAAAGTCTAGTACATAATAAGCATATGAGGGAGGAGCAAGATGGAGAATTGGAAGGAAGGAGGGGCAAAAAAGGACGGTGATTTTACCTCAAATTGACTTCTTTGAGGGGGTTTCGTACTCCTACACATATGAACTCTTATTTCAATTAGGTTTAGGATTTCTATGGACTTTGTAAATACTATATAGAGAGTTGGAAGTCTAGTACATAATAGGTATACGAGGGAGGAGCAAGATGGAGAGTTGGAAGAAAGAAGGGGTAAAAAAAGACGAAGATCAGCACCAAGTCTCAGTGCTGCATTGGTCGCATCAGCGCCGTGGAACCAAACTTTGAAAACTTTCATTTTTAGCTCAAATTGATTTTTTTGAGGGGGTTTCGTACTCCTATACGTATGAACTCTTATTTCAACTAGGTTTAGGATTTCTATGGACTTTGTAAATACTATATAAACCTTTGTAACCCCTTAAAATTACTTAAGCATCTAAAGTATCAAAATGTAAACATGAGAGAATAAAAGAGCTAGGTAGACATTAAGTGGTACACTAGGGTATAACCTTTGAGGGTGTCTTTGTTCTTATGTGAACAAAAAGAGTACCAAATAATCTTTTTAAGAGGGCTCGAGCTATTCTACTATTCCTCGGGTTAAATCTCTTATGGAGAGTGGTAAATACTAAAAGGTCTTAAGATTGTGGTAATATAGAATATAGTTTAAGTTCTTTGAGGAAAGAATTATGAGGTCTATAAGATTATGGTGAACTAGGAGATACTTGTTCAAAAATAATGTGTGCTATATGGGGAATGTAATACAAGGATACAATAATATCAATTACAAAGTCAAGGTGTGTTTAACACTATCTTTAAACTATTTCTAGCCCAACAATTGATATTAATCAAGGTGCACTTGGATTGAAAGATAGGATAGTTTCAGGATTCAATGACTTATTAGAGAATATAAAAGTGCACACCAAATATATTCTCTTTAGATAATAAATGTGTACTTATGAAAGTAGTTGATAAGAGAGAATTTTAATTAAAAGATTGAAAAGAAAAGTTAATTGTTGATTTTCTTATTTTGTTCAACGTACTTATGAAAGTAGTTGATAAGAGAGTACTTATGCATGACTTCAACAGTTTTTTTTTTAATTTTCTTATTTTGTTCAAGGTCTCAGCGTTGGGGCGAAAACTTTTATAGTGATAGGGCGACAGATGCATATGTTGAGTATTTTTGCATTTTAGTCCCTAATTTTTAAGTTTTAACTAGCTTATATTGGGAATCATATTGTGAGAATTAAATATATACCTGAAAAATTGAATCAAGTAAGATAAAAGACTAAAAATGTTTTAGTAAAACAAGCACAAATGTTTAAATACTGTTAACGAAAGCACTTACACTTATATGTATAATAATGTAGTAAATAAACAAAATAAAATTGAGAAGGGAATTAAAAGAAAACACATACATAATTTACATGGTTCGACAATTGTCTACGTTCATTGTAGATCAAGATATTGTTTCTTTTATTGAATCAATAAGAGTTCAAAAAAAAAATAAAAACTCTTAGAAAGAATTCACAAAGAATACTCTCTTTCTCTAGATTGGATTACAACAATTGCTTTCTCAATTGTGTGTTATGTTATTGTGATAATATTTCTTAAGCCATAATAAGGGCCTTATATAGCTTACATGTATCCTAAGTTAATCTTAATCCAAGTTGGAACAAAATAGGGTGTTTGACATAATTTAGGAATCCTAAAATGAGATAAGTCGAATTAACGGTGTGGCCTTACCTTCTGGGTGTCATGGTGTTACGTTAATGGCTTTCAGCGCCGTGACACCAACATTGGGTGTTGTGTATTGCTCCCTAGGATGTGTGGCATCTCAGAGCCACATAATGGTCACGTGTCACGGCCTACGCCTGTTTCTTTGTGTTTCCAAGCTCTTTGCGTCTTTGTACCTTCTCCGTATATCCATACTCAATAAATTAACTCTAAAATATTTTCCTTATGATTTTTAATCATTATTTTCACAAATAATTACCTCATTAAAGAGGTCTAATTCAAAAGTCTGCAGTTAAGGAAAATAGTTAATGATCAAGCCAAGTTAACTCCTAATATAGATGATATTCCTTTGACCTATGAGCCTATAAATGAATCTTCTTTTAAAGTACAAGTAGATCACATAGAATTAGAAGGGTTTCTATTTCTAATGAATACCATGTTTATCTTAAAGAAGGGAGAACATGACATTAGAAAATATGTGGACTTGACTGCTTATCATGAAGCTCTTAATAGTGATTATCCAAATAAATGGTTAATTGCCATGAGAGATGAGATGAAATCTGTGACTCTAATAATGATATTTAGAAACTTATAGATCATCCCAAATGAAATAAATTCATAAGGTATAAATGGGTATTTAAGACCAAGAGAGACAATAAATGGAATGTTGAAAGATTCAAGACCCGATTGGTTGCAAAAGGGTATACACAACGAGAAGGCATTGATTTTATAGAGACCTTACACTAGTTTCCACCAAAGACTCATTTAGAGTAATTATGGCATTGGTAGCTCATTTTAATTTAGAGCTTCACCAAATATATGTTAAGATAACCTTTCTCAATGAAGATTTGAGTGAGGAGGGTTACATGTCTTAGCTAGAAAGATTCAAGGAAAATGAAAAAGAGAACATGGTATATAGATTGAAAAGGTCTATTTATAGTCTCAAGCAAACTTCTTGCTAGTGGTACTTAAAATTTGAAAAAGTTGTGACCTTTTTTGGTTTTATATAAAACAAGCTTAATTAGTGTGTATACATGAAAACAAGTAGGAGTAAGTTTATTTTTATGATTTTTTACGTCAAAGTTATCCAACTTATTAGTAGCGATATTAATCTCCTAAATGATACCAAGCATCTTTTATCTGTTAATTTTGATATAAAGGATCTTAATGTAGCTTTTTTGTTTTTATTTTAGGCATTGAGATCTATCGTGATAAGTCTCTAAACATCTTGGGACTATTTCAAAGAGCCTATATTGATTGTGTGCTTAATGGTTTAATATGCAGACATGCAAAGCATGTGAGGTACCTGCTCAGTAATGAATAGTTTCCCAAGAATAATTTGAAAAAAGAATCCATGATGACTAATCCTTATACCAGTGTAATTGGTAGCCTGATATATGTATAAGCATGTACAAGACTTGATATCTCCTTCATTGTTAATGTTCTTGGTATATATTTGTGAAACCCTGAGCATGATCATTAGGTTACTGCAAAAGAAATTCATGAGATATCTACAAAGAACGAAGGACTTTATGCTTGTGTTAGGAGGGTTGATAATCTTGAGGTAGTTGGATCCTCAAATTTTGATTTTGGTGGCTATTCAGACGACTATAAATCTACTTCAAGATACATTTTTATGTTAGTTGATAGAGTCGTTTCATGAAAAGTGTAAAGGAAAGCCTATTTACATCCTCTACCATGTACGCTGGGTTTGTACCTTATTATAATACATCTTCTCAAGCTGTTTGGTAAGAAATCTGATCTCAGAGCTGTAATTTATTGATTCTATCTCTCGACCCGTTATGATTTATTGTGATAACAATGCAGCTGTGTTCTATTCTAAGAATAATAATATCAGTAGTGGTTCTAAACTAATGGAAATTAAGTACCTTATAGTTAAAGACTTAGTAAAGAAAGGAGATATTGTGTTTGAGTATAAGAACCGAGTTCATGTTAGTTAATCTCCTAACCAAAGGTTTAAGCCCATTATGTGTAAGGAACATGTTGTGAATATGGGTGTTATTGAATCTTTTGATTCTTTGGTTTAATGAGAGTTTATGCACGTTCATTTATTTTGATTATAATATCGTACAAACAATGCTCACTATTGATATGCATTTTACAAAATTGAATTCTTTATGATGATCGTCATTATTGTTGTATATTATATTTTGAATTGAATATACAATATAGTATCTTAAGATATTATGCCTTAATAATTACAGTTGTATATTTTTAGACGTCACATATAATAGTTATTTTGATATCTCATGTTGAACTGATAGTGACGCAGGATTTGTTAAAGTCAGGTAATTTCATTTTGATTGAGAAATTATAACATATTGATTTTGATTTTGTTGAGAAATTATAACGAGGACCGATAAGAAATAATGCATATTAATTTTGATCACATGTTAGTATTGGTTTCTTACTACATTACTGGGTTTACAATTCATGTCGATATGATTATTAGTATTTGTGATTATAAATTGTCATATGTTGTTGAGGTTAACGTATAAATCATCATAGTTCAATATTAAGATCATGTTAGACCGAATAAGTTTGTTAAGATGCTATTTATAGATTATCATTTCTTTTAAAAGGTGTGGCCATATGAAACATAATTTTTTTATTATTAACTGAACAGTCTTGTTTGCAAAATTGAATTTAATAAATACTCAAAAATAAATTAATATTAGCCCAAGTGGGAGAATGTTGGAAAATGTTTGTTAATTGTCAGCTAACATTAATTAAATTTTTAGTTTATAAAATAGGTTAATGGGTAATCCATTAATTAATCAGTCCAATATGTTTAGTGATCACTTTTGAATTTGCATGTAACATTTTGTTTTTGTAAAAACCTAGTTGAGTTGCAAGTGTAGGCTTTTGGGTCTCATTAATTCCGTTATGGGAGTGCTCAGTAGAGAACCCTAATTTAGTATATAAAAGCTAGGTCTCCTCTCTAGCCTAGACTTAACTATTGAGAACAGTACGTTCTTTCCTATTGAAAGCCACTAATTGTCAATTTAGGTTATAAAGAGGAAGACTAGCTTTTAATCTGCTGTAACAATCAATCAATTAACAGTAATTACTCAAATAAGTATGTTTTCTATAACCTATTTTCAATTATTTTGACCTTTTATTCATGTATGGTGTTAATCCATAATTGTTTACTTTTATAATATTATGCATGTTAATTGGATTAAATATCCTGGGAGTGATCAAACAAGGAAATAGGAGATTTCACAGCCTTGACTGGTTTGGTCTTTTTTGATCTTGATGAATCTGACTTTGATAACATGATGAAGCTGAGATAAAATAGATTAAGCTAAAAAAGAAATGATGAATTGGGGTCAAAGGCAATTCAAAATAAGAAAATTACTGTAAAAATGGAACTACAAGAACAAAAAAGGTAAAATTGAAGAAACTTACCAAAGAAAGGTTTGAAGGTTGTTGAAGAACACAAGAATGCCTTAAAGAGAATTATTTTTTTCTTGAGAGGTAAAAGCAAAAATGAATTTAGTAAAACTTAGGTCTTATAAGCAAAGTTTTGGTGGTAAGATGAAAGGTTTAAAATGGAACTCATTAAATGCTGAAGGTGAAGAGAGAGCATTGGATGATTTATTTAAAGCACATCAGCCTTAAACCCTGAGGAAGGAAACACCAACCTGAACAATAAGGAATTACAACTTATTAGGGTAAAAGTTGGCTATTATAAAATTAATTATGAACAAAGCCGGTTTTATGAGGCATTTTTATGCCTCTTAAAAAGCCATTTTTTCTTAAGGAAATCTTGCTAACTTGATTTTTCCATAAAATTTTTAGGTTACTTCGTTAAGCCAATTTTCCCAAAGAGTACTTTACGAGGTTAATTGTTTCCTTAGGATTGCTTTTCTAAACCCTATTTTCTCCTATAGTTAACTTGATACGGCGACTTTTTCATGTAACTCCCAACAATACTACATGATGCCGATTTTTTCATATACAATCAATGGAAAATTCAACTAAGCTGACTTTTCTCTACAACTTTATATGGCGATTGACTTAGAAGAAGTGAACTTGTGTCATTATTGAATGTAGAGGGTGTAAGGCTCACTTTATTAGGATGCAAGCCTTTGCAAAATAGTTCTTTTTGAATCGGCTTGTTGGAGGTATTGTTGACACTCGCCCAAAATTGTATATAATGAGCCTATTTAGGTTCTTTCTTTTGATGTATATTTGATACGATATTTCTATATCTTTAAATTAAGTGCAAGTATACACTATCGTAATAAGTAATAAAGAGACTTTTAAGTAGGATGTCGAACCCATAAGGATAAATTTTATTTTTTACTAAGTACTAAAATTATATCATTCTTGTAATTATCTAGAAAATCAAATCTTTAATAACAATTAATTAAATAAACTAAATAAAAGTGTAGAAAATAAATGACATAAATAAATCAAGAAGATAGCAAGATAAAGAAAGCCTAAGGTTAATTACTATTCTTCAATATGTTTTCTAAATATTAATCATTTTAATATTTATATCTTTCAATTCTTATTATTGGTCAAGACACTAATGTACTCACAAGCCTCTCTCAAGATCAAGTAAGTATATCTTAATTTACTAAATATCTATATCTCTATAGTAATTGCAATAAATCAAGATTCAATAAGAAAAAGTCTTATTGGTCATACATGCCAATAATGGATGAAAAATAAAATAAATACGATACAACCAAAAGCAAACCAATATAGACGTTATTCGCAGTTAGTTAATATGCTAAAGATTCGTCAATGATCTCTTACTTCTTTGAATTTTTCTTGTTTCTCTCTTTAAAATTGCTCTTCTTCTATGTGTTGTAACTCTAAGAGCCATAAGTTGTATATTCCTTGAGGTCATAAATGAGTATTTTTTATATAGAGATTGATTGGAGTCTTGGCGTTATATGTCTTTTTGCTTCAGGAATTGAAAAATGGCTGTAGCGAAACATTGTTCATAGTGGGATGAAAGTACTGTAGCAAAAATCTGTTTATAACTATTCATGAGTATTGTTCTACACACTGTTCACTCAGCGAAATGTCTTGGGCGCTAGAATTTTTGCTAGGGTAAAATACTATTCATATAGTACTGTGGCAATTTACCTTGTTTTCTTTAGATTTTCATTCTCATTTACTCCATTGCCTCTAGACCTACAAAATATATTAAAAGCCTATTATTCTTATTAAGATCAGCAATTAATCAAGTATAGGGAGTGAAAATAATTGATACAATTTACACTTATCAAACTCCTCCAAACTCAACCATTTGCTCATTCTCGTGTAATGAAAAATAAAATCAAAGAGAGAATTTAAAGAGATTAAACTTGACTAAAAATAAAATGCAAATTAAAAAAATAACATATAACATGTTAGGTTAGTTAGATGATCAAAAGCTATTGAGATAACTCAAATCCTAAGGTAGATAAATAACTATTAACAATTCTAATAATTTTTATTTAGTTCCTCATTTTTTCTTATAAATAATCACTATGTGTATATGTGTGCAAGCAGCAAATAATAGATAAAACCATACTTTGTTTTACTTTATAATTAAGTTTTTACATGAAAGATGATGTCTAGACATTTAATTTATATAATGACACTTCCATAAGCTTGTTTTTACTACTACTCTCCACTAATGTAGGAAATCACATGTCTAGGGATTTATTTAAGATTTTAATTAGCTTGTGACATAAGACTATGGTCAAGGTGGGACAAAAGTATAATAAATTGAAATTCAAATCACACCATGAACATTCAAACTTGCCTAAAAATATCTTGATCTTTTTATTTTTCTTGTATTATTTCCTCTCATAAACTTATTGTACTTTCTATCTTTCTTTTTAACCATAATTTTCAAAGAATTTCTTCTTTTTCTTAAGCTAGAGGTATTTTTTTTTCTTTTTTTTAATACCCCAAACTTAGATTGACAAATACCACAAAAACTTATTTTCTTATAATACCTTTTACAACCACAACTTCTTTTCTTTTTAAGAGTACTTCTGAGCGAAGTCAAGGTTTATGGTATGATGGGTAAATTCTGGATAAATAAACTCAAGTCTTGGGTTTGTAATATAGTTAAATAGAAAAAAATAGGTTATTAGGCTCAAACAAGGTACTAGGGATAAATATGTAATTAAGGTCGGCTAGAAAAGCTTAAACATTCCAAACATGGCCTAATGTCATTTTTCTATTCATACGTTTCTTAAGATTTTGCCTCAAACAATAACTAAAGACAAGTTCTAGAGTGTCGTTCCTCGAGATTGTGGTGTATTTTTTAATGTATAAGCATCTCTAAGTAATAGTTCTAACTATTCATGCTTATAAAGTGTTCAAACGAATGGTGATTATAAATAAGGTCGAACTTATTCCTAAACTTAGATAATAAAAATATTCTCAAGTACCTATCATTTTCTAGGGATTTGTAAAAATAAATTCAGCCATGTATTATTTTTATCATAGACTAATGATCATCTTAATAACCTGACAAAGACTAGGAAAAAAAAATTTTACCCACAAAGATAACTATTTAAATTATGCAGCAAAAATAAACACAAGAAAGTGTTTCCCGAACTTAGATTTGACATTGTCCCCAATATCGAAAAATAAAGAATTAAGAGTACGAGACTTCCCTAGTAAGTGAAGTTTAAGTAATATAGTGCTACTCTCTAATGATGTGACTGTGGCATTTTTTTGGCTCCTAACGCTTGTAATTGCCTGTGCTGCTTCTTTGATTATTTTTGTCTTGTTGTCTTATTCCTACAAATAAAAGAAACTATAGTAACTAAAACTGAAGTGTAGCAAAATAAATATAAAAATTAC
Organism: Ailanthus altissimus; assembly: GCA_946807835.1. Lineage (NCBI taxonomy): Eukaryota > Viridiplantae > Streptophyta > Magnoliopsida > Sapindales > Simaroubaceae > Ailanthus > Ailanthus altissimus. Next base: position 6,789,082 of record OX327689.1, read on the forward strand.
TTGGTTGCTTCCTAAGAAATGCTTGATTTAGTGTTGTCAATTTGGCGTATTTATTCTGACTCATAAAGGATCAAACTATATGTCAACGGTGTCGTGCCTATGAAACTTCAATCTTTGTCTAAGAGCATTGGTATTTTTCTTCTTTGACTTGCATAGCTTTATGAAAAATATTTGTTGACATGGTTCCAATCACCTTGATTTGAGCCTTATTGGAAAGATGTTAGTCTTAGACTAGAATACTGCACCTTGTTGATCGGTATTAATCTTTCTCTCATTTATTTTGTCATGCCCCTTCTTCTTCTTTTCTTGCATAAGTGTATATGATCTTGTAGTTAAAGGGCTTCTATCACTTTCAATTTAGGAGATGGCGGGGGATCTTAAGGAATTATCATGTCAAACTTGAAACAATGAAAGAGATTATTAGAGAATTACTGATATTCAAGGTTATTTTCTTGGAGTCTTTGTGAGAAATGTAACAGTGGAATATATTGATTGTCTTTGCTTTGAAGTGTTGCCAGTTCCTTTTCTTCTATAATTGACTCCTCTATTGCATTCTTCTTTACCCTATCATGGCTTTTCTTAATTTGAGATATTTCAGCAGTTGTTGGCAGTATTTGTTCACCCCTCAAAGTGATTTTGTGGCATTGTATTTTATCTCCTCTTAGATTTACCTCTACATTGCTGGTCAATGGGCCTTATAGCTAATTATTAAATGATGTGGCTAATTAGCCCACTTGAATCTCTAATGTCCTTAAAGTGGCTACTTGGCTTTAAAATAGGGCATCTGTTTGTTTCATATAGTGAATAAACATATGCTCAAGTCTTAGTTTCTTTTCAATTTACTGTTGAAGATATGTTGGTATGCTAAGAGGGTTTACCCAATCCAAATTATAAAAGCTTATGTATGGATTATGTTGCTATTTTTAATAGTTTTTTATGTAGGGCGTAGCCTCTAAGCAATGGCCATTTGGATGGTTATAACTACAAAAATCATAAGTGACGGGTCTTCTTATAGCATTGTTTTTAATGGCATTGATTTTTTTTTGTCAATATGTTAATTTGTGCAGTTAATGAGATGGGCGTCCTCTCATTATGTGTGCTTGTAATTCTTCTTTGGGTTGTTCTCTCTGTTGGCCATTGATAGTTGTTGGATGCCATATCTTCTAATAGGTCATAGGCTTCGTTAGTTGATTTGTTCATTAATTCTTCCTCTATTGCGACATTTATTATGATCCTCAACTGCCTTTTTAAGCCATTATAGAACTAACTACTTTGGAATCCTATGATGTGGGCATCTCCTCAGTACATCTTTGTACTGCTCCCATGCTTCATAAAGTGTTTTTGAGTCATAGTGCATGAAAGAAGTTATGTAATTCTCATCCTTGCTGTCTTGGTCGGTGGAAAGAATTTAGATAGGCATTTCTGGGCCAAGTCATCCTATGTTGAAATTGATTCTAATGGCAATGACATCAACTAATTCTTTGCCTTATCTCAAAATGAAAAAGGAAATACCTGCAACCTTACTGCATCATCTGAGACTCAATCATATTTGAACAAATCATAAACCTCTAAAAAATTTATAATATGTTCAATTAGATCATTGCATAGATGTCCACTAAATTGAACTAAGTCTTTCAACATTTGGATTATTTCTGGCTGAATTTTAAAGTAGTTGGTATTTATTATTGGTCAGTATATGCTGGGTTCAATGCCGCTAATCAAAAGGATTGAATAATCTCTTAAAGATCTATGGTTTGCCACATGCTGTTGAAACTGAAATTGATAGACCATGATATAGCTCTAAAAATTATCCTAGAAAAAATAAAAAAAAATGAAAAACAACTGTACAAAAAAAAAATAAAAGAAAAGGTATTATATATAAAATTTAAGAACAAAATTTGAAGTAAAAACATAGAAAAATTGGTATTAATATTGGCAAAATAAAAATATTATCCCCTACAAGTATACACTATTGTAACAAGTAATAAAAAGATTTTAAGTCAGATGTCGAACTCAAAGGGATAATTTTTATTTTCTACCAAATATTAAAATTGTATCTTTCTTGTAATTATTTAGAAATCAAATCTTTAATTACAATTAATTAAATAAACTAAATAAAAGTGTAGAAAATAAATGATGTAACTTTAATAAATAAAAAGATAACAAGATAGAGAGAGCCTAGGGTTAATTACTATCCTTCAATATGTTTTCTAAATATTAATCCTTTTAATATTTATATCTCTCAATTCTTATTATTGGCTAAGATACTAATGTATTCACAAGCCTCTCTCAAGATCAAGTAAGTATATCTCAATTTAGCAAATACCTATATTTTTATGGTAATTGCAATAAATCAAGATTCAATAAAAACAAGTCTTATTAACCATATATGCCAAATAGATATATCTTTGTCCTACATTAGAACTTGTAAATCTCTCTATAATCATGTATAAAAGTATTAATGTCTAAATACAATGATGCCTCTCTTGAGTTTATCAAATTATTATCAAATCAATCATAATATTGATTAGATATTATGAAGAATAAAGAACAAATAATTTGAATAATAGAGAATTGAATTCAAATAAATACTAAAAAGATCCAACAATTAAGTACACATATTATGTTCAAATAATAACCCTAGAAAAGAAATTAGCTCATGATAATAAGAAAATTATGGCTAAAAAATAAAATAAATTTTATATAACTAAAAGCAAACGAATATAGACGTTAATTTGCAGTTAGTTGATATGCCAAAGATTCGCCAATAATCTCTTACTTCATTGAATTTCTCTTGCTTCTCTTTCTAAAATTGCTATTCTTCTATGTGTTGTGGTTTTAAGAACCCTAAATTATGTGTTCCTTGAGGCTTGAAATGAGTAGTCTTTATATAGGGATTGATTGAAGTTTAAGAGTTGTATTTCTTTTTATTTCAGGAATTGCCAAATCGCTGTAGCGAAACATTATTCATCGCTAGGGTAAAAGTGACTGTAGTGAGATTACTATAGCAATTTAATATTTTGTCTTATTTTCTTTAGATTTTTATCCTTATTTGATCCATTGACTCTAAACCTACAAAATATATAAAAAGTTTAATATTCTTATTAAGATCAACAATTAATTAAGTTAAGTGAGTGAAAATAATAAATCAATTTTGCTTGCTTGTTGATCTTTGTAACTTAATTGTTGAGTTTTGCTTGTTCATCTTCGCATAGTAGCCTAAACTTTACAATTTGCTTGTTATTTTATAGCCCAAATTTGTTCCAAATCTTGCTTGCTGTAAGTCAAATTTAGCCCAAATTTTATTTTAAGTATTTGTCGCTGAAATTGAATTCGACTTTATCTAATTTAACAAACCCTAACCTTACTTCTTTGGAAATTCGAAGCGATTCATATTTTTAGCAGAGCACTGCGCGTACACAAATCCCCTTTAATTAAATTTATACACGAATAGAATTTAATTTTCTAATTTTTGATCACCTTTCAATTTTCTTAGAGAGTGAGTTGGAAAAAATATTTACCTCAGGATACACTGCACACGTTGTTCTATAACCTATTAATATATTGTGGGAGGTGAAAAAAAGAAAAAGGAAGAAGAGAAATGGATCGGTACCAGAGAGTGGAGAATCCGAAAGCAGAAACTCTAATTAACGATAATGAGATCCGTGTTACGGCTCAAGGAAGAACGAGGAACTGCACTACTTACGCCATTACTCTCCTTTAGGTATATGTAAAATCTTATTATTATTGTATTTTTATTTGTTCGTCTTAATAAGTGTCTATTGTTATTAATTTTTTAAAGTAATTTTTTCAATATGGAAATGTATGGATAGGTTTAATATAATTTCTATATGGAGTAAAAATTTAGTAAGTTAAAAATGAGTTGGTTTACTCTCTTTTTAACAGGAAAAAGGTTCCAATGAAATTTCTCTCAAGGCGAAAGGGAGAGTCATAAACAAGTCTATTATGATTGCTGAATTGGTTGAGGTTGTCATTCATCATTGCTTTTGTGTTTCTATTAGTTCGTATGGCTTCTGTTTTGTTTAGCATCTAATTAGTTTTCTATTTCAGAGGAGGGTTGAGGGTCTTCATCGGAACACAGCAATTGGTTCTACTGATATAACAAATTGATGTGTGGGAGCCACTAGAAGAGGACCTTCTTCCGTAAGACTTTTAGCTTTTAATTTTTTTATTCTTGATTAGTTCCTTAGTGCATTGTGAATACATCCTCCACAAGTTATGTTGGAATTTGAATTGATAAACACATTGCTTATTTTTTCTTTTGCCTATGATCACTTGAATGACACATTCCAACCTCCCGCTCTTTTAACATGTGCACACAAAGCATACTGAATGGATGACATATAGGTAGTTGCTTGTGGGATCCAAAAGAAGCACTTCATATATTCAAGATATTATTCTCTGGCTTTCATCGCTTGATACATGTTTTAGCAAATAGACGATTTGATGGATTATCACCAATTTGTTACGCTTGTGATGATCACCCATGTGCCTGGGTTTCCTGTAAGACAAGGACACATTATGGGGTTCTTTGATAACATCAATGTGTAAAAAGATTTTAATTAAGTTTTATGATGTGAAGCTATTGATAGTTTAGCTGTTCGCTCTCTTTTAGCATTTCATATTTTTCTATATGATCTCCAGTTATAAATCTACAACCCTTAGTAAAGGGACAAGTTAATGCAGCCTTGTGAATAACTTTTATCAACAACTTTTCTTGTACTCTGATATACTGGTTTTTATTTTTCCTTTCTTTTTTTTTTTTAAAAAAAAAAGTTCAATTGGTTTCTTTTTCTTTTGCAGCCATCAACCACCTATTCCAATTGATCAAGTGAAACCAGGGACTGAAAATGATTACCATGGAGGCAAAAGCCATATATATATATATATATATATATATTTTGTTTCTGGTCTATAAGAAAGTTTTGCTGCTTCGCCGAAAGAATAATACAACGCATACAAATCACTTATACGGGGTTAAAAGGATCCATGCCATTTCTTGAGGAGGCAATAACATTACTCAAAATAATTTAATTTTGAGGATTATTAATAATATTATTTTTGCATATTTTCTTGATATTGTGCTTTATTTTTAAGATTTTATATGATAATTTTACAATATATATAATTTTAATTATTTAAATAATTTGTGTAACTTATATAGGCAAAAAATAATAAAAAATTATAGTTTTATGCAAATGCATTTATTTTTGTAACGACTTAACTCTTTTGTGATAGTTATTTAACTGTCGCAAAAAGTCATAACGGCAACATTTACGACTCCTTTGTTATTATCACAAAACCCTAATAAATGTCTTTTTGTGACAATAAATTAGTCGTCGTAAACATTATTTTTAATAGTGATCAAATGTCAGTAATCATACTGAGATTTATGAGGATGCATTTATGAAGTTGATTGATCAACATGAACATTTTCAAAGAAGATGCAGGGATGGAGATGTTTTTTGGGCGATGTAGGAAAAATATCAAGTTATCAATTGAATGATATTTATTAAGTATGCATATAATAGCAAATTTCTCGCCAAAACACATGATATTTTGCATAAAATATAAACTTGTTAAGTACAAAATCACCATATACGAGAAAAAGAATTTATTAAAAATCATGCAATTAGATAATTATTGATTTTTCATATCGATTCCAACTAATTTCTCTTTATTATCAGTTCAACTTGTAAAATCTTTAATAATTCAATTAACAACAAAGATATTGTAATCTTTTAATCATGATTTTGTTGTTACTTATGTATAATCATGATACTCATAATTAAATCACTATGATTATAATTATGATTATGTATCCAATCTAGTTTTTATTAAAAAATTTGTTAAAATAATTTTATGAAAGGAATGTAGCAGGTTAGTGATAAAAAAGAAGCAAAAGCCAACCTATTATTATATCAATAGGTGTTTGAAGTTAAATCTGGTCGGGCACTGAGACCACTCCAAATAGTTAAGAGTTTTGTCAAGCAAGACAAAATTTGAACTATTGAACTTGGAGTTACAAAAGTGGGCTTTGGACTAAGTGTTGGGAAATATATAATTAAGGACTGAGTAGAGAACTTGCTGAGAACTAGTAAAATACGAAGTTGCATGGTAAAGTATTGTAAAACACAAAAAAAAGGTCAAGGGTAGGCACTAGTGGGGTGGTCAGCGACGGCTGTCCAACGCTCAAGTTAGACGATAGTTTAGTGGCTAAGATGCTCCCTACGGTTTTTGTCTTTGAAGGGAATTTGGAGAAAACAAAGAAAGTTTATTTTACTAAAGTGTGTATTTTTTGTTTAAACTTGACTCACTCAAATTCATGTTGGGAGATAAGTCTTGTTGTTACTTATGTATAATCATGATACTCATAATTAAATCACTATGATTATAATTATGATTATGTATCCAATCTAGTTTTTATTAAAAAATTTGTTAAAATAATTTTTTGAAAGGAATGTAACAAGTTAGTTATAAAAAAGAAGCAAAAGCCAACCTATTATTATATCAATAGGTGTTTGGAGTTAAATCTGGTCGGGCACTGAGACCACTCCAAATAGTTAAGAGTTTTGTCAAGCAAGACAGAATTTGAACTATTGAACTTGGAGTTACAAAAGTGGGCTTTGGACTAAGTGTTGGGAAATATATGATTAAGGACTGAGTAGAGAACTTGCTGAGAACTAGTAAAATACGAAGTTGCATGGTAAAGTATTGTGAAACACAAAAAAAAGGTCAAGGGTAGGCACTAGTGGGGTGGTCAGCGACGGCTGTCCAACGCTCAAGTTAGACGATAGTTTAGTGGCTAAGATGCTCCCTACGGTTTTTGTCTTTGAAGGGAATTTGGAGAAAACAAAGAAAGTTTATTTTACTAAAGTGTGTATTTTTTGTTTAAACTTGACTCACTCAAATTCATATTGGGAGATAAGTCTTGTTGTTACTTATGTATAATCATGATACTCATAATTAAATCACTATGATTATAATTATGATTATGTATCCAATCTAGTTTTTATTAAAAAATTTGTTAAAATAATTTTTTGAAAGGAATGTAGTAGGTTAGTGATAAAAAAGAAGCAAAAGCCAACCTATTATTATATCAATAGGTGTTTGGAGTTAAATCTGGTCGGGCACTGAGACCACTCCAAATAGTTAAGAGTTTTGTCAAGCAAGACAAAATTTGAACTATTGAACTTGGAGTTACAAAAGTGGGCTTTGGACTAAGTGTTGGGAAATATATAATTAAGGACTGAGTAGAGAACTTGCTGAGAACTAGTAAAATACGAAGTTGCATGGTAAAGTATTGTGAAACACAAAAAAAAAGGTCAAGGGTAGGCACTAGTGGGGTGGTCAGCGATGGCTGTCCAACGCTCAAGTTAGACGATAGTTTAGTGGCTAAGATGCTCCCTACGGTTTTTGTCTTTGAAGGGAATTTGGAGAAAACAAAGAAAGTTTATTTTACTAAAGTGTGTATTTTTTGTTTAAACTTGACTCACTCAAATTCATATTGGGAGATAATTCTTGTTGTTACTTATGTATAATCATGATACTCATAATTAAATCACTATGATTATAATTATGATTATGTATCCAATCTAGTTTTTATTAAAAAAATTTGTTAAAATAATTTTTTGAAAGGAATGTAGCAGGTTAGTGATAAAAAAGAAGCAAAAGCCAACCTATTATTATATCAATAGGTGTTTGGAGTTAAATCTGGTCGGGCACTGAGACCACTCCAAATAGTTAAGAGTTTTGTCAAGCAAGACAAAATTTGAACTATTGAACTTGGAGTTACAAAAGTGGGCTTTGGACTAAGTGTTGGGAAATATATGATTAAGGACTGAGTAGAGAACTTGCTGAGAACTAGTAAAATACGAAGTTGCATGGTAAAGTATTGTGAAACAAAAAAAAAAAGGTTAAGGGTAGGCACTAGTGGGGTGGTCAGCGACGGCTGTCCAACGCTCAAGTTAGACGATAGTTTAGTGGCTAAGATGCTCCCTACGGTTTTTGTCTTTGAAGGGAATTTGGAGAAAACAAAGAAAGTTTATTTTACTAAAGTGTGTATTTTTTGTTTAAACTTGACTCACTCAAATTCATATTGGGAGATAAGTCTTGTTGTTACTTATGTATAATCATGATACTCATAATTAAATCACTATGATTATAATTATGATTATGTATCCAATCTAGTTTTTATTAAAAATTTGTTAAAATAATTTTTTGAAAGGAATGTAACAGGTTAGTTATAAAAAAGAAGCAAAAGCCAACCTATTATTATATCAATAGGTGTTTGGAGTTAAATCTGGTCGGGCACTGAGACCACTCCAAATAGTTAAGAGTTTTGTCAAGCAAGACAAAATTTGAACTATTGAACTTGGAGTTACAAAAGTGGGCTTTGGACTAAGTGTTGGGAAATATATGATTAAGGACTGAGTAGAGAACTTGCTGAGAACTAGTAAAATACGAAGTTGCATGGTAAAGTATTGTGAAACACAAAAAAAAGGTCAAGGGTAGGCACTAGTGGGGTGGTCAGCGACGGCTGTCCAACGCTCAAGTTAGATGATAGTTTAGTGGCTAAGATGCTCCCTACGGTTTTTGTCTTTGAAGGGAATTTGGAGAAAACAAAGAAAGTTTATTTTACTAAAGTGTGTATTTTTTGTTTAAACTTGACTCACTCAAATTCATATTGGGAGATAAGTCTTGTTGTTACTTATGTATAATCATGATACTCATAATTAAATCACTATGATTATAATTATGATTATGTATCCAATCTAGTTTTTATTAAAAAATTTGTTAAAATAATTTTTTGAAAGGAATGTAACAGGTTAGTTATAAAAAAGAAGCAAAAGCCAACCTATTATTATATCAATAGGTGTTTGGAGTTAAATCTGGTCGGGCACTGAGACCACTCCAAATAGTTAAGAGTTTTGTTAAGCAAGACAAAATTTGAACTATTGAACTTGGAGTTACAAAAGTGGGCTTTGGACTAAGTGTTGGGAAATATATGATTAAGGACTGAGTAGAGAACTTGCTGAGAACTAGTAAAATACGAAGTTGCATGGTAAAGTATTGTGAAACACAAAAAAAAGGTCAAGGGTAGGCACTAGTGGGGTGGTCAGCGACGGCTGTCCAACGCTCAAGTTAGATGATAGTTTAGTGGCTAAGATGCTCCCTACGGTTTTTGTCTTTGAAGGGAATTTGGAGAAAACAAAGAAAGTTTATTTTACTAAAGTGTGTATTTTTTGTTTAAACTTGACTCACTCAAATTCATATTGGGAGATAAGTCTTGTTGTTACTTATGTATAATCATGATACTCATAATTAAATCACTATGATTATAATTATGATTATGTATCCAATCTAGTTTTTATTAAAAAAATTTGTTAAAATAATTTTTTGAAAGGAATGTAGCAGGTTAGTGATAAAAAAGAAGCAAAAGCCAACCTATTATTATATCAATAGGTGTTTGGAGTTAAATCTGGTCGGGCACTGAGACCACTCCAAATAGTTAAGAGTTTTGTCAAGCAAGACAAAATTTGAACTATTGAACTTGGAGTTACAAAAGTGGGCTTTGGACTAAGTGTTGGGAAATATATGATTAAGGACTGAGTAGAGAACTTGCTGAGAACTAGTAAAATACGAAGTTGCATGGTAAAGTATTGTGAAACACAAAAAAAAGGTCAAGGGTAGGCACTAGTGGGGTGGTCAGCGACGGCTGTCCAACGCTCAAGTTAGATGATAGTTTAGTGGCTAAGATGCTCCCTACGGTTTTTGTCTTTGAAGGGAATTTGGAGAAAACAAAGAAAGTTTATTTTACTAAAGTGTGTATTTTTTGTTTAAACTTGACTCACTCAAATTCATATTGGGAGATAAGTCTTGTTGTTACTTATGTATAATCATGATACTCATAATTAAATCACTATGATTATAATTATGATTATGTATCCAATCTAGTTTTTATTAAAAAAATTTGTTAAAATAATTTTTTGAAAGGAATGTAGCAGGTTAGTGATAAAAAAGAAGCAAAAGCCAACCTATTATTATATCAATAGGTGTTTGGAGTTAAATCTGGTCGGGCACTGAGACCACTCCAAATAGTTAAGAGTTTTGTCAAGCAAGACAAATTTTGAACTATTGAACTTGGAGTTACAAAAGTGGGCTTTGGACTAAGTGTTGGGAAATATATGATTAAGGACTGAGTAGAGAACTTGCTGAGAACTAGTAAAATACGAAGTTGCATGGTAAAGTATTGTGAAACACAAAAAAAAGGTCAAGGGTAGGCACTAGTGGGGTGGTCAGCGACGGCTGTCCAACGCTCAAGTTAGATGATAGTTTAGTGGCTAAGATGCTCCCTACGGTTTTTGTCTTTGAAGGGAATTTGGAGAAAACAAAGAAAGTTTATTTTACTAAAGTGTGTATTTTTTGTTTAAACTTGACTCACTCAAATTCATATTGGGAGATAAGTCTTGTTGTTACTTATGTATAATCATGATACTCATAATTAAATCACTATGATTATAATTATGATTATGTATCCAATCTAGTTTTTATTAAAAAAATTTGTTAAAATAATTTTTTGAAAGGAATGTAGCAGGTTAGTGATAAAAAAGAAGCAAAAGCCAACCTATTATTATATCAATAGGTGTTTGGAGTTAAATCTGGTCGGGCACTGAGACCACTCCAAATAGTTAAGAGTTTTGTCAAGCAAGACAAATTTTGAACTATTGAACTTGGAGTTACAAAAGTGGGCTTTGGACTAAGTGTTGGGAAATATATGATTAAGGACTGAGTAGAGAACTTGCTGAGAACTAGTAAAATACGAAGTTGCATGGTAAAGTATTGTAAAACACAAAAAAAAAGGTCAAGGGTAGGCACTAGTGGGGTGGTCAGCGACGGCTGTCCAACGCTCAAGTTAGACGATAGTTTAGTGGCTAAGATGCTCCCTACGGTTTTTGTCTTTGAAGGGAATTTGGAGAAAACAAAGAAAGTTTATTTTACTAAAGTGTGTATTTTTTGTTTAAACTTGACCCACTCAAATTCATATTGGGAGATAAGTCTTGTTGTTACTTATGTATAATCATGATACTCATAATTAAATCACTATGATTATAATTATGATTATGTATCTAATCTAGTTTTTATTAAAAAATTTGTTAAAATAATTTTTTGAAAGGAATGTAGCAGGTTAGTGATAAAAAAGAAGCAAAAGCCAACCTATTATTATATCAATAGGTGTTTGGAGTTAAATCTGGTCGGGCACTGAGACCACTCCAAATAGTTAAGAGTTTTGTCAAGCAAGACAAAATTTGAACTATTGAACTTGGAGTTACAAAAGTGGGCTTTGGATTAAGTGTTGGGAAATATATGATTAAGGACTGAGTAGAGAACTTGCTGAGAACTAGTAAAATACGAAGTTTCATGGTAAAGTATTGTGAAACACAAAAAAAAGGTAAAGGGTAGGCACTAGTGGGGTGGTCAGCGACGGCTGTCCAACGCTCAAATTAGACGATAGTTTAGTGGCTAAGATGCTCCCTACGGTTTTTGTCTTTGAAGGGAATTTGGAGAAAACAAAGAAAGTTTATTTTACTAAAGTGTGTATTTTTTGTTTAAACTTGACTCACTCAAATTCATATTGGGAGATAAGTCTTATTGTTACTTATGTATAATCATGATACTCATAATTAAATCACTATGATTATAATCATGATTATGTATCCAATCTAGTTTTTATAAAAAAATTTGTTAAAATAATTTTTTGAAAGGAATGTAGCAGGTTAGTGATAAAAAAGAAGCAAAAGCCAACCTATTATTATATCAATAGGTGTTTGGAGTTAAATCTGGTCGGGCACTGAGACCACTCCAAATAGTTAAGAGTTTTGTCAAGCAAGACAAAATTTGAACTATTGAACTTGGAGTTACAAAAGTGGGCTTTGGACTAAGTGTTGGGAAATATATAATTAAGGACTGAGTAGAGAACTTGCTGAGAACTAGTAAAATACGAAGTTGCATGGTAAAGTATTGTAAAACACAAAAAAAAGGTCAAGGGTAGGAACTAGTGGGGTGGTCAGCGACGGCTATCCAACGCTCAAGTTAGACGATAGTTTAGTGGCTAAGATGCTCCCTACGGTTTTTGTCTTTGAAGGGAATTTGGAGAAAACAAAGAAAGTTTATTTTACTAAAGTGTGTATTTTTTGTTTAAACTTGACTCACTCAAATTCATATTGGGAGATAAGTCTTGTTGTTACTTATGTATAATCATGATACTCATAATTAAATCACTATGATTATAATTATGATTATGTATCCAATCTAGTTTTTATTAAAAAATTTGTTAAAATAATATTTTGAAAGGAATGTAGCAGGTTAGTGATAAAAAAGAAGCAAAAGCCAACCTATTATTATATCAATAGGTGTTTGGAGTTAAATCTGGTCGGGCACTGAGACCACTCCAAATAGTTAAGAGTTTTGTCAAGGAAGACAAAATTTGAACTATTGAACTTGGAGTTACAAAAGTGGGCTTTGGACTAAGTGTTGGGAAATATATGATTAAGGACTGAGTAGAGAACTTGCTGAGAACTAGTAAAATACGAAGTTGCATGGTAAAGTATTGTGAAACATAAAAAAAATATCAAGGGTAGGCACTAGTGGGGTGGTCAGCGACGGCTGTCCAACGCTCAAGTTAGACAATAGTTTAGTGGCTAAGATGCTCCCTACGGTTTTTGTCTTTGAAGGGAATTTGGAGAAAACAAAGAAAGTTTATTTTACTAAAGTGTGTATTTTTTGTTTAAACTTGACTCACTCAAATTCATATTGGGAGATAAGTCTTATTGTTACTTATGTATAATCATGATACTCATAATTAAATCACTATGATTATAATCATGATTATGTATCTAATCTAGTTTTTATTAAAAAATTTGTTAAAATAATTTTTTGAAAGGAATGTAGCAGGTTAGTGATAAAAAAGAAGCAAAAGCCAACCTATTATTATATCAATAGGTGTTTGGAGTTAAATCTGGTCGGGCACTGAGACCACTCCAAATAGTTAAGAGTTTTGTCAAGCAAGACAAATTTTGAACTATTGAACTTGGAGTTACAAAAGTGGGCTTTGGACTAAGTGTTGGGAAATATATGATTAAGGACTGAGTAGAGAACTTGCTGAGAACTAGTAAAATACGAAGTTGCATGGTAAAGTATTGTAAAACACAAAAAAAAAAGGTCAAGGGTAGGCACTAGTGGGGTGGTCAGCGACGGCTGTCCAACGCTCAAGTTAGACGATAGTTTAGTGGCTAAGATGCTCCTTACTGTTTTTGTCTTTGAAGGGAATTTGGAGAAAACAAAGAAAGTTTATTTTACTAAAGTGTGTATTTTTATTTTAAACTTGACTCACTCAAATTCATATTGGGAGATAAGTCTTGTTGTTACTTATGTATAATCATGATACTCATAATTAAATCACTATGATTATAATTATAATTATGTATCCAATCTAGTTTTTATTAAAAAATTTGTTAAAATAATTTTTTGAAAGGAATGTAGTAGGTTAGTGATAAAAAAGAAGCAAAAGCCAACCTATTATTATATCAATAGGTATTTGGAGTTAAATCTGGTCGGGCACTGAGACCACTCCAAATAGTTAAGAGTTTTGTCAAGCAAGACAAAATTTGAACTATTGAACTTGGAGTTACAAAAGTGGGCTTTGGACTAAGTGTTGGGAAATATATGATTAAGGACTGAGTAGAGAACTTGCTGAGAACTAGTAAAATACGAAGTTGCATGGTAAAGTATTGTGAAACACAAAAAAAAAGGTCAAGGGTAGGCACTAGTGGGGTGGTCAGCGACGGCTATCCAACGCTCAAGTTAGACAATAGTTTAGTGGCTAAAATGCTCCCTACGGTTTTTGTCTTTGAAGGGAATTTGGAGAAAACAAAGAAAGTTTATTTTACTAAAGTGTGTATTTTTTGTTTAAACTTGACTCACTCAAATTCATATTGGGAGATAAGTCTTGAGTATGAAGGGAGATAGCTTGGATAATTTCATTTGGGGTTGATATAGGGTGACACATGATTGGAGAGTCTTCTTTTCATGGTGGTATTTTAGAGAAACAATACAACTAAGGGTATTTATGTAATTATACCCCTCGAGTATGGGTTCGCATGGTTTGGTTCAATCCAATTTTGGCCAAAGCCAAATCAAACCATGAATAATCACTTTTTTAAAAAAAGTAAAACAAAAAAAAATCAAATTTTACAAAAAATAGAACTGGGCCATGGTTCAATTTTTTTGGTTTTAGGCTCAGTTGGGCCTGTTTAAAATTTGAACTTTTTTCCTTTAAATTGTGATCTTTTTTAATTTATTTGTTCAAAAAATATATTGGGCCATTTTAAACTTAATTTTTGGGCCTAATTCTTTTTTCATGTTATATATTAATAATCCGGTGCAGTCGAGTTTATCGTAAGATTTGTTTTTCCATCCAATGATATATTGTCACATGGCACATTTTTGGTTTATTTATTTAAGTTTTTTTTTTCGGTTTGGTTTGTTTTTAATTAAACCAAACTGAAGTCGACCAGTTTTTCTTTTTGTTTTTTTAATTTATTAAAATTAACCATTTTTTTAAATCAAAATTGAATCGAACCAGTCAGTTTGATTTGGTCTAGATTAGTTTTTTGATTTTTGATTTTTTTCCCACCCTTACCCATAAGATTTGAAGTAGTGAGTAACTTCTAATTGAATACTTTTGAGAAGGATTAGTTTTTGGATTAGGTGAATTTCAAGTGCTATCTCTTGAGTTCTAACAGATGCAATGTTAACATAGATCACCAACCCTAAACAAACCTTATCCATCTATCAGTAAATGAACAAGCCCTATTACAAGTTAATGTTACAACTTAGTAATGATCTCTTTTGGATTTTCCTATTCAAAACCTTATTCTTATGCTCAGTTTTCATGCTATGTAGTCTCCAACTAGGCATTGGATAGGCTTGGTGATAACATGGATAAAGAATGGGCTTTACTGACTTATGCATCAATTGTGGGGCTTAATGATCACGTTGCAAGTGAATTAGCCATAATAATGCATCCCTTAGTTGTGAGACTGAGTGGTGAAATGGACTGATGAATGGTTTCACTGAGCAAGCCCCTCAACTTGATTGTGAAGGCTAATAGGCTTAGGCTCATACATAGTCTGGTGGCTAGGTCTTAATTTGAGCTGAGTGGCCTTTTAAAGAAGTTTTGTATAAGAAACCTAACGGACTTTAGGGAGCAGCCTAAGTGTCACTATAACTTTTTCTTCAACATCAACCCTCTTAGTTTCTAGTATAGAGGTAAGGAGATAAAAGAAACTATTCTGGTTTATGACACATGGCATACTTTTCTCCCCTCTCCTCCCTAATCCTTTCTCTTTGCCTTGTTTACTCTCAGTATATTATAGCATTGAATTCCCATGATCTACTATATTTGGAGGACTTCCTCTAGACACGAGATCTCACTGACCCATTTTTCATAGCTCTTATTTATCTTCATTCTCTTAGTGCGCCACTGAATCAAGGCCTATTGGTTGGTTTTGGCCACTCAAGATTGTATAGATGGGGCTGCCAAGTATTTTGCTTCGCTGATTAGTAATGGCTTTGACATGCTTGATGAGTACCATTTAAAGGTAGCTAGACTTATTAACTTTTTGTCTTTTGAAGTTCTTAAGTTAGGTCAGTGCACCTAAATTTTTACCTTTACTCACTAGTTGTATGTAGAGATTGGTAGAATGGTGATGCTTTTGTGGTTTAATTATCTCTGTAATTAACAATTTCTCTTGTTTCCATAAAGACAATCGTTGTTCCCGTATCCTCAACTTATTTAGAATTTATTAAGAAGTTAGAAAGTGAAGACTGAATGAAGGACTTAATAAAGGTCTTTCCAAGCTTACATCGGGTCTTAAGTACTCATGCATCAATTAAAGGAGCTCATTTCTTTTCATATCCTTAAGCCAATGGGTGTTGCCTCTTCAATAGTTACGAAAAGGAAGGACCCGAGGCGAGTCAAGCTTCAATGAGCTCCCTAGACTTTAAAGACCTTAGTCCTAGACTTAGGAAAAATGTCGGGTACTTATAGGCCTATTTGAAGCATGCCCATAAAACTTTTCCCTTTGAGTTGCCTTTCTTAGTATCTTAATAAGACTCTGTAAGCACTTTGTCGAGGGCTCTGGGTCTTGCCCGCAAGGTAATTCATGTTTTTTTTGTTGCTTTCTTCACTTATATTTATTTTTTATTTCTAGGTACTAAGCTTGTATCACTATTGATATTCTTCTATGTTGCAGGTTGCTTACATTTAAAGGAGTTAAAAAAAGAGCTGGGGAAGGCCCTAAGGGCTGTTGAAGACTTAGAGATTTATTGAGTTGCCTTAAGGCAAAGAGATGAGGTTTTAAGAACCAAAAAGGATAGGTACAAGCAATGATGTACTTCTCCAGTAAAAGAGGGACTGTTATGAGAGGCTAAGTAAAAGAAGATATTCTAAAGAAAATAAAGAGTTGACTAAAACTATCTTAAGACTATACAATGTACTAGACCTAAGTCATGTTAACCATAATCTGAATAAGGCATACACTAATCTAGGCTTAAACTTTCTCGAGCTAAGGATGCCATCACTTTGTCCTTAGTTGATTAGAGGGAAGACAATGCAATCAAAGCTTCCACTAACTATGCCACCCTAAAAGAACCAAACGTTAATAGGGATGGGTTTGAGTAAAGACCTTTTTGAGGTTTACATTACCATGGATATGGGGGTGAAGAACTGCCTCACTTGGTTATTCCCTTAGTTATTGTGCACTGGCATTGAGCTATTCTCTGCCGCTTGTTGTCTTATCTACTCATTACTTTCTCTTTATTTGTAATTATCATAGGTTCACTTTTATAATTACTGAAGGACTGTAGTGAACTATTTTGAATAATGTACTAGTTCTGTAACATATTTGAGCTATTGTACCTTTTTCTTTTGGACTGTCCCTAAGATATACTTAATTGGCTAGATAATGTTGAGCAGTGTTTAAACATTTTTGTCCTTCATGATATGGTAATCTCAGCCATTTTATTGGCCATGTGTAGGGTAGTTTTGTATGGACTAAGGGACAGAATAAAAAATAATCTTTTGCTATTTAATGAACTATTTTGTGTTTGTAGAATATGTGGTTGGTGAACTCATTATGTAATTACCTAGCATAAGTTTGGTGGTTGCTTTCCATATAATGACTATATATCTATTCATGGATCTATTTTAAGGCTCTAATGGATAAAACATTGGGAATAAATTGAAGCTAGGTTACTTAAGGCATATACACTCAATTCATAATTCTCAGGTGCACACTCGAGATAAAAGTATGTTCGCATCCCAAAATTCTTTCTTACTCTAAATTTGAGGAGTTCACAACAACGCATAAAGAGTTAACTTAATAATGTCAACTATCACATTAAAATACTTTGGCATCTTTAAGGCAACGTAGCTGAGAAAGTCTACACTCCCACTCAACTAAAGGCAAGACAACTAGGAGAGAAGTATAAAATAAATCATATAGTGATAAAAATAAAACCTTAGATGTTCATATCTTTGAAGTTCTAAGCATCTATATGTTGGCGGATCTAATATACTTATGGGTATATGCATGTGCTTCTGTGTCTATTACCTAATATACGTATCATATATGAATTTAAGCCCAACGGAAGCGTGAAATATGCAATAAACACAATAAATAAATATATTAATCACATTAATATATTAGAAAGGTTAGAGAACTCACCACAATATGTAACGTTATACACGTATTTTCTCAAATTTCGTATGGAGACCAACTCGTATGCGGTTTTAGTCACCAACTCGGTGGGCTTGGTGAGCTAGAACAACAGCCTGATATCCAGCACGAGATTAACTGTTAATCCCCAAAATGGCTGGGTGTGTGTTTATATCTTTTTCTCCAAAAAGATAAGAAATAGAGAGTTTGAAGCAATTCACAATTGCTTCAATTAAAAGCATAAAAAAAATGAAACAATTTCATTTTCCCAATTTTTTTCTTTTCTTCTTCTTCTTTTCTTTCTCTCCATTTCTTCTTTTCTTTCTCGGCCAAATTTGGCCTTCAAATTCACACTCTTCTCCCACTCTCTCTTTCTTTATATATAATAATAATAATAATAATAATAATAATAATATAATATAATATATTATATAAACAATAATATAATATAATAATATATTATATTATATAATATAAAAAGAGAGATATTTGATTATTTAATAATTAAATAATTAAAATGAGAAATGACCATTTTGCCTCTCATGAATAGTTACCAAGTTCACCCCCTAGTGGGTCTCACCAAATCCCATACTTTGGTAAACTCAACTGAGGGTCCACAATACGTACGTATCATTATACAATTAGTAAATAATAATTATTGACTAATTATTGTATTTAATACTTAAATACATACCACATACGCATTCTCGTAGTGTTGAATATTGCTAGATTAAACAATTTAATTCGGCATGCTGTCCCAGTGCACAACGAGTACACTCCATATTGCTGGACTCCCTAGGTCCTCCACCCGATTCGTCAAATGAAACTATTTCATGTGGCCACAAGATTTTTTTGAGATACAGTCTCGAAGTATCTGGATATCTAACTCAATATGGGAGTTGACGGATCCCATATTTGTACACACCGAACTCCATAAGCATTGGACTATACCCAGCGACACCCAGCAATCACACTACAAAAGGTCTGTGATATGCGTGGAATCAAAGTATAGTGAATCACTTAAAACCCTACCGTGGCACTCAGGTCAAAGGACTACGTATACTACTCAACTCGAGAAGACCCTCCGTTGACGGCTTACATTAAATGTCTATCGAAGGCCCTCGTGAGTCTATCGCATACCTAGTCTTAATTGGATACCCATATGTCAATACAAACTCCAAGCTCACGGTCGGTTAGGAATGATCATCTATACCCTATAGGTACGATATATGCTGATCTATATAAAAAGGTATTCACCGATAGACCCGCATCAGTAGAAATAGATCAGGAACAATTATTTGAGAACATACTTACGCAACATGCATTTTCTGGCACCCGATTGCAACTCTTGCAACTATGTGATGAACACATGAAAATGCATGTTGTTAAAAGATTCAATCACCATTTAATGTCACCAATTTTAGTATTTTCTGTATTTTTAGCTTGAAATAAAGTGTTCTCCTTAAATTGTGATTAATGAATGTTATTTGGACAGGTTTAGGTAAATTGGACATAACTCTCAATGTAGAAATCGAAATGAAGAAATTCTTGAACCTGGTGCAACATGACTCAATCTTACACAAATTTGAAGAATAGTGGAAAAGCCAAATCCAACATGTTATGGGCCAAAAATTGAGATACAACAGAATCGGACTACAACTCTTACCCAGCTTGACCCAACTCACCTATTTGGACCGTATCTCCCAAAATACGTACTCAATTGGTATAATTCTTGAAGCTATGAATTTCTGACTTAATTATCAACAACTCGTATGTTTATGGTAAAGTCCAAATCAGCCGTTATCATGGACCAAATCGCATTGCAAGTGGGTAAAATGGTTGTTGGCCGAATTCTGGTGTATCTTTGGAATTTTGCTCATATCTCATTGGATACTCATCCAATTTGCATGAAATCAGTGCCTATGGAAAGAAGAGTCAAAATTCTACAACTTTCATGTCGGCCGCAGAAGCTGAATTGATCATTTACATTATCAAAAACGTGCTTCAAGTGGATACACGAGTTATTGACTTAAAATTATTGAAGATTGATGTCATCCATGACATATGTCCATTCTTTGCCTATATAAGGAGACCCTTAGGACGTTTTTAGGAGATAATTTTCTCTCTTCTTTTATTCTCATTAACATGTATTGTAATTTAGGCTAGAGTTCCTAGTAAGGCTAAGAGATGAACTTTTATGTGTAGTAAATCTACTTCCATGCTTTGATTCGGTGTCAAGAGCTATAAATGTTGTAAGTTTGGTTTTGATTAAACTCTTATCTATTTTATTTTCTATAATCCAGAAGTTATAATTCTCATGTCTCATATATGTTCAGTCATGCTTTTCTTATGTGATTCATGTTGATTTATAATTGTTACTGGTTATATTGTTTTATATGTTAATCTTTTACTGCAGTATTGTCGATCTTGGATAACATGTAAGGGCAATAAATGTTTGATATTCAAGTTAATCTTTTACTGCAATATTGTCAAAATGATATATTGTCGATCTTAGATAACTTGTATAAATAACATGATGTGTGTTAATGCTTGCAAAGAGTTTAACTAAATCAAATACGTGTGTTATCAAATGTGCTATATATTACATACCTTCCGATTGATTGTTTGGGATGTGAAACTTTCAGTTGAGTTATAAATATTGAATCAAAGTATAGAGTAGATTTATAAAGCATAATTGTGATTCTCAAAGCCTTGCTTAAATCATCATAAGACATTTTCCTCAATTCATAGACAATTCTATCTCATCCGTTTAAATTAATTAACCCTTTGCTACTGCTTTAATATTTTACTTCACTGACCTATTTTGCCAAGAGCTTCCTCGTGGGATCGACACCTCAATCTATACTGCGATAGCCGCGTTATATTTTGAGCGTAAACAAAAATTTGGCGCCGTTGCCGGGGAAGCACACTAAGCGAAAGTCGGTTGCGATTATAAATACTAAAGTGGTAACTTTGTATATTTTCTTTTCTTTGTAAACTCTTAGTTTATTTCCTTTGTTGTAATTTATTTATTATTCATGGTTGGTTCTACCACCTAATTTAGTTTCTTTTCTTTAGTTAATTTGTTATATTTTATATTATCTTAATGGCTGGTTTTGCCGCCTAATTAGTTTATTTTCTTTTATCTATTTATTGCACTTTTTTTTAATGGCTGGTTTTACCGCCTAACTTTGTTCACTTTCTTTTATTTATTTATTGTACTTTATTTCTTTAGTTAATTTATTGTATTTTCTTTTTATTTTGTGGCTGGTTCTACCGCCTAACTTAGTTCCTTTATTTCTTATTGTACTCTATTTATTTATTGCACTTTTTTTTATTGTACTTTATTTTCATTTTCTTTTACGTATTTACTGCAATTTATTTTTTTTTTAGTTAATATGTTGTATTTTCTTTTTATGGCCGGTTCTACCGCCTAACCTTTTATTTATTTACTTATTGTATTTTCTTTTTATTATTTACTTATTGTACTTTTTTTTCGTATTTTATAGTCTTTTGTTTAGTTATTGTATTTATATTTCATGGTTGGTCTTACCATCTAACTTATTTCTATTTCTTGTTGTGTTTATTCCACTTCTTAATTTTCCTTAAGCATTTCTTTCCTTAAAAAAAAAAAAAAAAAAAAAAAAAAGAAATTTAGGATGTATGCATCGACCTAGAGACAAACGGGGAAGATTTGTGAGAGAACTAGAACTAGAACTAGAACCACTCCCACAATTTGTAAGTGAAGAGAATTCACCTTCTAGTTCATCTTGTAATTCTAACACAATGAGCCAACACGAAGAAAACCCCGTTAGAACTCTCAAAGATTACTTGCATCCTACTCGCACAGCCACACCATCATGCATTATATTTCCACCTAACATACCACATTCGGATTTTAAACCTGGAATGATACAACTTCTTCCCACTTTTCATGGTCTAGATAGTGAAAATCCTTATGTACATGTTAGGGAATTTGAAGAGGTAATTGCCACCTTCCATAGCCAACCTGAAGCCATAGACACTGTTAGGCTTAAATTTTTCCCTTTTTCTTTGAAAGACAAAGCAAAGAGTTGGCTATACTCTTTGAGGCCGAGGTCTATAGGAACTTGGGCAGAAATGACCCAAGCATTTTTCAATAAATACTTCCCACAACACAAAACTAATGGCCTGAAAAGACAAATTTCTTCATTCTCCCAAAAAGACAGTGAAACCTTATATCAAGCATGGGAAAGGTTTAAAGAGTTGCTAAATCTGTGCCCTCACCATGGGTATGAAAATTGGTGCTTGGTTAGTTATTTCTATGAGGGACTCACAATTAGAGAGCGCCAATTTGTTGAGATGATGTGTAATGGGGAGTTCCTTCACAAAGATCCTGAGGAAGCCATAGAATTCCTTAATGACTTAGCCGAAAAAGCCCATACATGGATTGGACCTAGCATTGCTGAAAGCACAAATAGGTCACGACCCAATGGAGTTTTCCATCTTAGGGAAGAGGATAACCTCAAAGCCCAATTAGAGGTCTTAACTAGGGAGTTAGAGGCCTTGAAATCCAAAGATAGAAGGGTCACCCACACGGTTGCTAGAGTTGAGTCACACGATGTCTGTTTTGTCTGTGGAGGAGCGGAACACTTAGCTCAGGATTGCCCCACGTATAGTGAGATGAGAGGGATATATGAGGAACAATGTAATGCCCTAGGGATGTACAAGAAGCCTTATTCACCCTACTCTGAAACATATAATCCTAGCTGGAGAAACCACCCAAATTTCAGTTGGAAATCTGACCAACAAGCCAACAACCAATGGAAACAAGAACAACAAGCACCCAAGTCTTATGTTGCACCTCAATATAATGCATGACCAACTAGAAATTCTTTAGAGGATACATTACAAGCATTTATGGAGGCACAAAGTAAGACTAATCAAAAATTTGAAACAATTCTTGCACAGGTGGTGGACGAAAACAAAGAAATCAAGAGTCAAATCACAAAATTGACCAGTGCCTTAACTGTACAAGAGCGAGGTAAGTTTCCATCTCAACCTCAATCCAATCCAAAAGGACAATTCATGGCACAAGCTTCTACTTCTGATGTTCAAAATCTCAAAGAAGTCAATGCCATTACTACTCGAAGTGGTAAGATTTAAGTGAACCTACTCCTGAAATTAACACATCTACGAGTAGTAAAGACGCCCCCCTTGAAAAAGAGGCCACAGTGGAAAAAAAGCCCGAAAGTAAGTTTTCAATCCCAGTGCCTTTTCCTCAAGCTCTTCGACCGGTTGGGAAAAATTCAGAAATTCAAGGTGAGATTTTGGAACATTTGAAACAAGTTAAAATTAATCTTCCCTTGTTACATTTGATTAAGCAGGTTCCAACTTATGCCAAAGTCATCAAGGATTTATGCACTATCAAAAGAAAACACCATGTGAAGAAAACTGCATTTTTGGCAGAACAGGTAAGTGCAGTGATTGAACAAAAGACACCACCCAAGTATAAAGACCCAGGATGTCCCACAATCTCCTGCCAAATTGGGACACATGAGTTTGGTCAAGCTTTATTGGACTTAGGAGCAAGTGTAAATTTAATGCCTTATTCTATTTACTTGCAGTTGGGACTTGGTGAGATTAAACCAACATCTATAGTCCTACAATTAGCTGACCGATCAATCAAGAAACCACGGGGAATAGTAGAAGATGTTTTGTTGCAAATTGACAAATTTTACTATCCTGTTGATTTTCTTATTTTAGATACTCATTCTGTTGTTAACATGGAGTCAAAAATCCCTCTTATTTTGGGGAGACCTTTTCTAGCCACTGCTAACGCTCTTATTAATTGCAGAAATGGTCTAATGAAATTATCTTTTGGGAATATGACTCTTGAGGTGAACATTTTCAACATTGGCAAACAACCACGAGAAGAAGACGAGTGCTATCATTCATATATGACAGACACACTTGTAGCGGAGGAAGCTTATAAAAATCATGGCTATGATTCTTCGAAAAACCTTCTCAATTTTGATTTTGAAGAATTGTATTATCCTGATGTAATAACTGATGTGTTTAGTATTTTTGACTCACAGGATAAACGGACTCGATTTTGGCAGCCACACTTTGAAGAGTTGCCACGAGAGAGGGAGAGACCGAAACCATCAAACCTCGAGACACCACAAGTTGAGCTTTCTCCACTGCCCAAAGGTTTGAAACACGCATTCTTGGGACCAGGTGATACCTTTCCTATCATCATTTCTTCTGAACTTAGTGCTGAACAAGAGAAAAAATTGATAAAATTGTTAAAAGAACATAAGTCTGCATTAGGTTGGACCATAGCTGATATTAAAGGTATTTCTCCATTGATATGCTCCCATAGAATTCATTTAGAGGAAGGTTCCCAACCTCGTAGAGACCCACAAAGAAGACTTAACCCAACAATGAAAGAAGTAGTGAAGAAAGAGGTCTTGAAACTATTAGATGCGGGTATAATCTACCCAATTTCTGATAGTCAATGGGTAAGTCCAACTCAAGTAGTTCCGAAGAAATCTGGGGTTACTGTTGTTGAAAATGAGAATGGGATACCTGTTCCAACTAGGGTAGTAAGTGGTTGGAGAATGTGTATTGATTATAGAAAGTTAAACACAGCCACTAGGAAAGACTATTTTCCATTGCCTTTTATCGACCAAATTTTAGAACGTGTAGCTGGACATCCTTTTTATTGCTTTCTTGATGGGTATTCAGGGTATTACCAGATTGAGATAGCTATAGAAGATCAAGAAAAAACTACTTTTACATGTCCTTTTGGTACTTATGCTTTTCGTAGAATGCCATTTGGATTATGTAATGCACCAGCTACTTTCCAGCATTGCATGTTGAGTATTTTCTCTGATATGGTTGAAAAATGCATGGAAGTTTTTATGGATGATTTGACTGTTTTTGGTAATTCTTTTGATTTATGCCTACTTAACTTGAAATCTGTTTTGAGTAGGTGTGAAGAAAAAGGACTTGTGCTAAATTGGGAGAAATGTCATTTCATGGTATCTTCAGGAATCGTTTTAGGGCACATTGTATCTGAAAGAGGGATAGAGGTTGACAAGGCAAAAATTGAATTAATCTCTAAATTACCTACACCTAAAATGGTAAAAGATGTCCGATCCTTTCTTGGACACGCTGGCTTTTACAGAAGGTTCATACAAAATTTTTCTGCCATATTTAGACCATTGTGTAACCTTTTGCTAAAAGATGCAGAATTTACATGGACACAAGAGTGTGAGGAGGCATTCCGAACACTCATTGCCAAACTCACCACCGCTCCTATCATGCAATCACCAGATTGGAACCTCCCATTTGAAATTATGTGTGATGCAAGTAATTATGCTGTAGGAGCAGTTCTTGGGCAACGGAGGGAGGGAAAACCCTTTGTTGTTTATTATGCTAGTAGGACTTTGAACGATGCTCAAATGAATTACACTACTACTGAAAAAGAACTATTAGCTGTTGTTTTTGCCTTAGATAAATTTCGTTCTTATTTGATTGGTTCACCTATTGTTATTTTTACTGACCACGCAGCCCTTAAGTACCTTCTTTCTAAGAAGGATGCTAAAGCCCGTTTAATTAGGTGGATTCTTCTTTTGCAGGAATTTGATATAACCATCAAAGATAAGAAAGGCGTTGAAAATGTTGTTGCTGATCATCTATCCCGCCTTGAGTTCACTGACTCTACTGATTTGCCACTCATTCGAGACGATTTTCCAGATGAACATCTTTTTGCTATAAGCCAAATACCTTGGTATGCACATATCGTAAATTATTTGGTTTGTGGTGAACTTCCATCTGACTGGAGTGCACAAGATAAGCGTAAGTTCTTGGTTGAGGTACGTAACTTTTATTGGGATGATCCATATCTTTTCAAATACTGTCCTGACCAAATCATGAGACGTTGCATTCCTGAAAGTGAAGTTTCTAGTGTCTTAAATTTTTGCCATAGTGCTGCTTGCGGTGGCCATTTTTCTATGAAGAAGACAGCTGTGAAAATTTTACAGTGTGGTCTTTATTGGCCCACTTTGTTCAAAGACACTAATAATTTTTGTCGTTCCTGTGAAAGATGTCAAAAGTTAGGTGCTTTATCTCGAAGAAATATGATGCCTCTTAACCCTATTCTTGTTATCGAGATATTTGACTGTTGGGGTATTGATTTTATGGGTCCATTTCCTTCATCTTTTGGCTATCTTTACATCCTTTTAGCTGTTGACTATGTATCAAAATGGGTGGAGGCTGTAGCTTATCGTACTAATGATAATACAACTGTGGTAAAATTCTTAAAAGAAAATGTGTTATCTAGGTACGGTACGCCACGAGTCATCATTAGTGACCAAGGAACACATTTTTGTAATCGTTCTTTTGCAGCTTTGATGCGCAGGTATGGTGTTCTTCACAAAGTTTCCACTGCATACCATCCACAGACAAATGGACAAGCCGAGCTAGCAAATAGAGAGGTTAAACAGATTTTGGAAAAGACGGTTAACCCGAATCGCAAAGATTGGTCCCTACGCCTTTCTGATGCATTATGGCCATATCGTACTGCATACAAAACCATCTTAGGAATGTCCCCATACCGGCTTGTTTATGGGAAAGCTTGTCATTTACCTGTTGAGCTAGAACATAAAGCTTATTGGGCTGTCAAAGCCCTTAACTTTGATTTGAATGCTGCAGGTCTCCAGAGAAAGTTACAATTGTCAGAAATAGAAGAACTACGAAATGACGCATATGACAACTCCAAAATTTACAAAGCTAAAATGAAAGTAGCTCATGATAAACAGATCTCAAGGAAACACTTTGAGCCAAATCAACGGGTCTATCTTTATGATTCTCGATTGCATTTACACCCTGGAAAGTTGAGATCTCGATGGACTGGTCCATTTATGGTAAGACATGTTTTTCCTAATGGTGCTGTTGAAATAGAAGACCCCACTGATGGACGGACTTTCAAAGTGAATGGACAGCGGCTAAAAAGCTACGTGGAAAAGGTAAACGACTCTATGTACCTAGGCGAGATCCCTCTTGTGGATCCTGTCTATCGTGATTGATCAGGTTCAATCTATCTGTACCATATTTTATATTTTGTCTATACTTTATCTTTTGACTTTCTATTTTTGCTTTTATTTTCCTGCACATTTTATTTTACTTTATTTTCTTCTTTTTATTTTTTCTTCAGTGTGATTTTATTTCCCGGTCAAGTGGCGGATACGGTACTCCGTGACTATTAAAGTTGGTTTCTCAGTTCCCTAAAAACTGTCCCTCAAACTGTGTATTCATCTCTTTTCTTTCTTTCAAAATGGATCGCATTCTTGCCAACCTTAAAAAACGTTTTCCTTCATTTCCTCAAAATGCTCTACTTAAGATTTACAAAGCACGGTGTGAAAGACTAAGGCTATTGATGTTGGGTAATATCCCTGTGGACCTTCGTTGGTTAATTGAAGCCAAGGTTCGGTTGTCTGGTGAGTTTGAAAATGATTTTGTTTCTCATATGCCTGGTCTTGGAAGAAGCTCTTATGCCAAAAGGCGACGAGCAAAAAGGTTACAAGTCTGTCATAAATGTGCTCGATGGAATTGTAATCGGAGTTGTCGTTCTTTAGGATTCGTATCTAGAAATCGAGAAGACAAAATTCAGTTCATTAAGGATGGACTGAGTAAGGAGTCTTTGGATGATATCCTATTGACTCTTGAGACGCATCCCTGTGGGCTCGTGCAACGTGAACTTCTCGATTTATGGAACAAATTCAAAAATGAACATCAACGGTATAGTCTCGGGAATCTGACTCTAAAAGACCCTGTTTGCCAATTTATAAGAAAATTGGATGGGAAGCCTATCCCCGACCCATAGAGGGCGTTTAAGCCGTTACTGGACGTAAAACCAGAGGAAGATGTGAGCCACAATCACAACTACTTGTAAATACATGTGTTTTAATTTCAAACTTTATTTTATGAATAGTAGGGCTACTCATGTAGATGTCTTAAATTCAAATCTTTTTGTTCAATAATGCATGCGGGTCATTATGTTTAAATTTTTGTGTTTTATTTTTAACTTTCTTTTGACAAACTGTCGGGTTACCATAATCATTGTTGTCATTTGGCACTCTATAAATACAACACCTCAGTTTCTTCATTTTCATATATTGAGATAAAGGTGAGAGTAGATATGGAGGAAACCCAAGTTCGACAATTTCGAAATATATGTGTATTTTGTGGATCTAGTCCTGGGGAGAGTAAAGTGTTCGTAGAAGCAGCAAACAATCTAGGAAAAACATTAGCTACAAGAAAAATTCATTTGATTTATGGAGGAGGTAACCTTGGGCTAATGGGGTGTGTGTCAACAGCTGCACATTTAGGAGGAAGTCAAGTTTTAGGTATTATTCCTACAGCTTTGGCCGTGGGAAACCTGACCGGGAAAACAATAGGGGAAGAATTATAAGTCTCATCCATGCATGAACGTATAGCCAGAATGCTTTGCAATGCAGACGCTTTTATTGCTTTACTAGGTGGTTTTGGTACCTTGGAAGAAATTTTTCAAATTGTCTCTTGGGCCCAACTGAATATCCACCGAAAACCCATAGGTTTGTTGAATGTTAATAACTATTTTGATTGCTTACTTTGTTTTCTTGATCAAGCTGTGGAACAGAATTTTATTTCACATTCGGCGCGACAGATCCTGGTTTCTGCTACTGAGGCGGATGAATTGATTAACAAATTACAGGCAGTTACCTACGAACCTGACCCAGCAATAACTCGGATCGATTGGTCAGTGGGCCTTAACAAGCGAAAATTGGATCTGACACTCCGTTTGTAAATTTTTCTTTTTATTTATTTATTTATCAGTACCATCATTTTAGTTTATATTTGCTTAAGTGTCTCTCAGGTTTGTTTCTTTCAAATAACTGGCGTTTCAGGTAATGTCTCCTATACTTTATCTCTTTCTATTTAAACATTGAGGACAATGTTTCATCTGGTTTGGGGGGAGGATAGTAGACATACGTTGCATTTTGCAAAAAAAAATAAAAATAAAAATAAAAAATAAAAAATTATGGTCCGACATTTGATTAAAATGGCAGAGTAAAGAGTTCATTCTTGAACTCTTGAGACGCATTCTAGGTCAAATTAGAATGGCAGAGTAAGGAGTTTTAGTACTAACTTTTGAAATGCATTTTAACTAACTTTTTGTTATTTTGTTTTATATTTCATGCATTGTCGTTTACTGCTTGTAGTCTTGGTAATTCTTGTATAAAGGAATTTGCTTTTCTGCCTAAGTATGATTTCAGAATTGTTTAGGTTGAGTCACTGTTTCTATCTAGGTTACTAAAGAATGACTTCCAAAATATTTTTGAGCACAATGCTAAGCCTTGTGGTAAGATGGATGATTCAATTTATATAGCCAAGAGAATTCTCATGTTTAAGTATATATTTTTCTAATCTCGCATATCTTTTGTGAGTAAGTGGAAAGGTTGAGAAAACAGCTTATGAACTTTCATTGATCCTTTGAATTGGTTAATTTTTGTTTAGAATGATATTATTTGAATTAAGGGATAAGTTGGTTACATTTGTGCATAATATAATTTGGTGAGAAACCTTTGTAATGCTTCCTTGTATTCTTCAAAAAAAAAAAAAAAAAAAAAAAAAAAAACACAAAAGTACCAAAAACAAGAAAAAAAAAAAAGAAGCAATTCAGTTTAATAAAGTCTTCATTCAATTTTAGAAGACAAATACCTTGTAAAACAGTTTTCTCACCAAGTTATAATTGTATTATTCTCACAAGCCAATTAAAGTTCTAAAGTTGGCGTATGATATGAATAATTGATTTTTAAACAAATAATTTTCCTATCTTCGGATCAATGTTAGTTTATATGTCTGTCCTTAAAATTGACTTTTTCTTGAGTGCTTAACTGTTTTCCAACTCCATAAGAGAAGTCCTAACCTTTTAAACAGTCATACACCTGTGAGGATATGGAGTTGAGGCTTTTACTTGGATAAATTCTCAAGGCTATATCTATTGTGGTTTGTGGTTAGATGGTTATGGCTTAGTTCACACACACACAAATTATGGAAGTTGTAATTGAAAAAACCATGATAGCAACAGTGATCTCGAACTGACGTTTTGATTGAAGTGCTTAGGTAGTTTTGCATATTCTATTTACGCTTGAATTGCTAGAGACTAGCAATAAGCTGGTTGGGGGCTGTGATGAACACATGAAAATGCATGTTGTTAAAAGATTCAATCACCATTTAATGTCACCAATTTTAGTATTTTCTATATTTTTAGCTTGAAATAAAGTGTTCTCCTTAAATTGTGATTAATGAATGTTATTTGGACAGGTTTAGGTAAATTGGACATAACTCTCAATGTAGAAATCGAAATGAAGAAATTCTTGAACCTGGTGCAACATGACTCAATCTTACACAAATTTGAAGAATAGTGGAAAAGCCAAATCCAACATGTTATGGGCCAAAAATTGAGATACAACAGAATCGGACTACAACTCTTACCCAGCTTGACCCAACTCACCTATTTGGACCGTATCTCCCAAAATACGTACTCAATTGGTATAATTCTTGAAGCTATGAATTTCTGACTTAATTATCAACAACTCGTATGTTTATGGTAAAGTCCAAATCAGCCGTTATCATGGACCAAATCGCATTGCAAGTGGGTAAAATGGTTGTTGGCCGAATTCTGGTGTATCTTTGGAATTTTGCTCATATCTCATTGGATACTCATCCAATTTGCATGAAATCAGTGCCTATGGAAAGAAGAGTCAAAATTCTACAACTTTCATGTCGGCCGCAGAAGCTGAATTGATCATTTACATTATCAAAAACGTGCTTCAAGTGGATACACGAGTTATTGACTTAAAATTATTGAAGATTGATGTCATCCATGACATATGTCCATTCTTTGCCTATATAAGGAGACCCTTAGGACGTTTTTAGGAGATAATTTTCTCTCTTCTTTTATTCTCATTAACATGTATTGTAATTTAGGCTAGAGTTCCTAGTAAGGCTAAGAGATGAACTTTTATGTGTAGTAAATCTACTTCCATGCTTTGATTCGGTGTCAAGAGCTATAAATGTTGTAAGTTTGGTTTTGATTAAACTCTTATCTATTTTATTTTCTATAATCCAGAAGTTATAATTCTCATGTCTCATATATGTTCAGTCATGCTTTTCTTATGTGATTCATGTTGATTTATAATTGTTACTGGTTATATTGTTTTATATGTTAATCTTTTACTGCAGTATTGTCGATCTTGGATAACATGTAAGGGCAATAAATGTTTGATATTCAAGTTAATCTTTTACTGCAATATTGTCAAAATGATATATTGTCGATCTTAGATAACTTGTATAAATAACATGATGTGTGTTAATGCTTGCAAAGAGTTTAACTAAATCAAATACGTGTGTTATCAAATGTGCTATATATTACATACCTTCCGATTGATTGTTTGGGATGTGAAACTTTCAGTTGAGTTATAAATATTGAATCAAAGTATAGAGTAGATTTATAAAGCATAATTGTGATTCTCAAAGCCTTGCTTAAATCATCATAAGACATTTTCCTCAATTCATAGACAATTCTATCTCATCCGTTTAAATCAATTAACCCTTTGCTACTGCTTTAATATTTTACTTCACTGACCTATTTTGCCAAGAGCTTCCTCGTGGGATCGACACCTCAATCTATACTGCGATAGCCGCGTTATATTTTTAGCGTAAACACTATGCAGTTACTAGTATATTCCCAGGTCTATGTCCCATTACAAACAAGGCTCCAACTCTTAGATCTGCTGAGTATTATAACCAGCTAACACTTAACTGTGCTAAAATTTAGCAATTATATGTCTCAGCATAACTAACTATGAGCCATTATCTAAAATCTTTTAGATCTGATCCAAACTCCTTCATATCTATAATGTCTGTAATGTTGCATTGCATAGTACCATATAAATGGGTATTAGCGATTTAATAGGAATGTATACTTGTATAAATACTCAAGTATATATACATTCAAGGATGGCACGTAAGCACCAACCCTAACACTATATTATGCCTCAGGCATAATCAAACTCTTTCTCCATACACGATTGATCAACACCTTTCTCACTTAACTCTGATTCTCAGTTAAACTATTGAGAAGAATTTCCATTAGCCTTTAATACAGGCTCAATTACCAATTGTCACTCTTAACCTTTACATATGGAGTATAAGGAGATAACGCATCCTGACTTGTATATGATCGTACGTAAGAAGATTAGAGAAGAGTACAATGCAAGTCATATAGCAATAATAGGAGAATTATAAACATTATGACTTTCATGGCTTAGCACACCCCTGTTGTACTTGGGGCCTATTTGAATGATTTCTTTGTACATAACAAATAAGTAGTTTATTGTTTGGAACTAAGTAGAAATAATACCAGTTTTGAGATACATCCTATCCAGGATGCGTTGGAAAGCGATAGACATTTATCTTTCTTTGATGCTTAATAGATGTAAAACCTTTGAAGATACATATCTCATTTAAAATTTAATGGAGATAATACCAATCCTCCTAACATTTATGAGACATTTTGGTCATTAGAAGGATCCCAATTTTATAAAAAAATTATTATAAAGGTAGTGTTTATTTTTCTATGTGAATTAATCTGAATGCAAAAATAAAAAATACTTAAAATTAATACTTCTATATTTATGCTCTACTAAACTTTTACTATTAAATGAACAATAAAACATTATAAGAAAGTAAAATAATATTTAATCTATCATATAATAAAATCCACGTTTAACATGATTTTTAGGTAATTTATAAATGTCTAACTTTAAGTAATATTTGAATCACTAAAATTAAATCACATTAAGCATTAACTTATTTTAAAAAAAAAATAGAATTGGCCAATCATTAATTTATGTTGCATGAGAAGTAGTAGAGGTCAACAAAGTGATTAGTACTAATGGGCTCGCGGATTCATTCACGAAAATATATTTATATTGATATCGTTCAACAAGATGAAAGTTAAAATTGGCTAGGTACTAACTCAAAAGATTCTGCAAACACTCTATGTTTGTTTCTCAATTCTAAAAAAAAAAAGACTTCATTAATTCCCTTCCTAATGTCCTCAACCCCAATATAAAGATCATTTGGGGATCAAGTTACAAAATATAAAGATTACTAAAAATTCTACAACAAAAAAAATTTAAAATAATATAGCAACTAAGTCTAAAAGTGCTGCTAAAAATTAAATTCTAAAATTATTGCTGGAGTAAAGTCTTAAGTTCCAACAAACAAAATCTAGAAATACAACTAATAATGCAAATTTCAAATCTAATCTACACCAATTCAAATCAACAAGCTCCAAAGTATTGTATTGACAGCTAGAGTCTTCAATCACTGTAAATTGTCAATATTTAATCCATTGACTATTATCAATAATCGAGGCTTTATTTCAAACTCTATGTCAAACTTTACAATTACTATCATAAATATTGTTGCAGACTCTTAAAAGTTTCTCATCACATAAGCTGTTGTTGGTAATTTTAAATTGTTATTAATTGCTTTTAATAATGTAATGACATTAATGAAATTTTCATCATGTTCCCTATTACATATGCTGGTGTGTCCTACATCATATGTGAATCACCCAGCAAAAGCAAAAAATTAGCTACCATATTTATATAACTCATGTATGATTCATGCACGGTGTAGGGATCGCAAAAATCATTGTTGAAAATATTAAAAATTACATGGTACATGTTATGAGGACATTAACACTTAAATAACTATGATTATAATAATTTGAAAGGAATGTGGAGGGATGGCAATTTTATTCGGACTTGAAGTCAGAACTTAACTTAAAAAATTCGAGTTTTTTTTAGATTTGGAGTTTTGCAGGAACTCAAAAATTTGGTCTAGAATCATATTTTATTTATTTATTTATTTTAAAGAAAAGTTCTAAATTAATTATTTAATATAATCTTTAATATATATAAATACAACAATTTATTTATACTAATAATATCTCAAAAGTTCAAATTTAACTCAAAAAATAAATAATAAAAATATTTTAAAAACAAATCTAAGCTTAAATTCAGATTCGAGATAAAATCCAGATCTAAAAAAACTCGAGTTTTAAGTTTATGAAAAAATTTAGATATAAATCCAAGTTAAACAAAACTCAACTTATTATATTAGTAGGCTATTGATTTTTTTAATTCCTTGTCTAAATTCTAATCATTGATCAACTATAAAGGAGAGGATTCAAGTCCGTCAATCAAATATGTCTATTGAAAAAAATGCCTTATTCAATCATATTTCGCACTGGTCCTTTAAAGTAAACATTAGATTTCAACTCGTCATTTTTAGCTATACATTTCTCTTCGGTTGCTCGAATGATTTTGGTCACGTGTTCAATTTTCTGTTATGGTTAGAAAAAATACCATAAATGAACAAAATTCGAAAAACAATGCTAAGCATTGTTGATTGATATGAATTCCAAGAACAGAGTATACACGAACTCAACGAGTTTTTATTTCTGAAAGTAATTCTAGTTAGCCTGGGAACAAGCTACAAAGCTTTATTTATGCCGCTTTAATGCATAAAGATAACAGATACATCGTGGTTGATCAGCGTGTAATGCCTTCTTCACGAGTGGAATGATTAGCTTAATTTATCTAATTATTTGCACCGTCTTGTACTGAAGATTTCAGGCTTTGGGCTCAAAGTTGCTCGTAGAAGATTTCTCATAGGTTGATTGAGCATTATTATGATACCCTAATACGTTCCGTCTGGGCTCGAAATTCTTCTCAAATGATTTTAATTGGTGAGTATCCATATGGTACCACAACACATTTGACCTTGGCACAAAATTCTTGGGCAAAGGATTTTTCATCGGGTTGTTGACCATCATTTTGGTAATGAAAAACATTAGGCCTCGCTAAATATTTTTGGCAAAGGAGTTATCATCGGTTGTTGAGCTTCGTTTTGGTAATGAAAAACATTAGGACTTGCTTCAAAATTCTTGACAAAGGAATTCTCATCGGTTTGTTGGGCATCTTTTTGGTATTTGAAAACATTAGGCCTTGCTTCGAAATTCTTTGAAAATGAGTTCTCATCGGTTTGTTGAGCATAGTTTTGGTAATGAAACTCATTAGGCCTAGGCTCAAAGTTTGTGGCAAAAATTTAAATTCCCAAGGGCTGAGTGTCAGTATGGTACCAAAATGCATTTAGTCTCGGCTCAAACTCTTTGGTAAAAAATTTCAATTCCAAGGGCTGAGCGTCACTAGGTTACCAAAACACATTTGGCCTCGGTTCAAAATCCTTGGCAAAGGATTTCAATTGTGAGGACTGAACGTCACTAGGTACCAAAATATATTTGGCCTGGACTCAAGTTTGTTGGCAAAAGATTTCTCTTTGGATAGAAGTGTCAGGTTCGACGGGAAGGAGGACTTGAACTGATTTCTCAAGGTCTTTCCTTGCATCTGTACACGTTGCAAGCTGCGACAAGAGAATAAAATTAATATTAAAAGAAAAGCAAAAATAGGCAGCAAGAACACGCAAATCATATGGAAAGAAATAATAACATTAATCAAAAGATATAGAAACTGCACTAGAGAATCATCAAATATAGTTTTACTGTGTGTATAGCTAGCATTCAACATATTTCCCAACTGTGTTAAATTTAGTGATTTTCTCGTCACTTACAAATATTCTTTATATTAAGGAATAATTTTTTTATACCTTTTTATTATATATATATATTATTAATATAAATTATTTTTTTTTTTATGTATGTTATTTTTTTATTATATAATAAAATTATAATTTATATAAAAAATTTATTATACAATTTTATAATATACAATAAAATACTCTAAATATAACATCCGTACACTTAGCAAGCTGCAACAAGGCAATATTATTAATTTAAAAAGAAAGCAAATATAGGCAACTAGACCACGCCAATCATACGGAAAGAAATAATAATAATAATAATAATCGTCACTTACGAATACTCTTTATATTATTTATTTGTTAAAGCTGGCTTAAAGGATATCATACCAAGAGAAATAGAGAGAGAGAGCGGAGAGAGCGAAAAATGCCTTCATATTTTAAAATATTAGATATCACCTCGATGATTTTGCGTGCGGATCCACCATCACTCTATCGCTGTATATATACACGAAAGTAATAAACAGTGTCGACTTAAAAACATCTAATTTGATTCACGTGAGTCTGTGGGGATCGCTGTTGGTAAAATAAGCACATTTTTCAAATATATTAAAGGATAAGGATTTGAAAGGGACGTGGGAGGCTAATGATATGTGTGCTAAAATAAGCACATTTAGAACATCAATGACGACGACAACGATAAGGATTTGAAAGGTGCATGAGAGGTTACATTTGATGAAAGGATAAGGATTTTTGTTTTAGAGCACGTGCGATATCTTTGATGAAAGGCTTTGAAAGAGACGTGCAATTGGATTTTTGTCCACGTCGTAGAGAACCCATAAGAGAGAGAGCATTTTGTCGGTATAAATTATTTTTGGTGTCAAATTTAAATGAAACATGTAAATATTATCCATAACGAAGCTATATCTAGCATCGATTTTCCGATATGATCATTTTTTCTTGCCTTGGCTTATTAATATCAAGATGAATGAGAAGTACAAGTCTAACCCCAAACAAGATAATAGTAAATATTAAATTAACAAGGGAAAATCAAGCAAAATATATAATTTTGTTTTTTTTTTAAAAGCTTTAATTTTGGACCCAAGTAATAAACAGTGTGGATTTAAAAATATCTAATTGATTCCCGTGAGTTAGGCCTTAATCACGTGGGCTGTTGCTAAAATAAGGACATTTTTTCACTATATTATAAATTTATAAGATGGTCGGTCACCCCACAGTACAACTGATTTAAAATATACATGTGGGGTTCATTTTTTAGCAGACCGAGCAAGCCTACACCAAATGTCTAGATTCCCTCCGGAAGAAGAAGCTTATGACAGCAGTGTTGGAGGGAAAAGGAAATTTTATTTAATAAAATAAATGCACCGAAAATTAAATCAAATTATTTATAATTATATGTATAAAAATAAAAATTATTTTATTTTTATGTTTGTTAAATTTGATTTAATTAGTAGTAATTTTTTTATTATCTTTTACATTTTAAATTTATGTGATTGGATATATTGATTTTTATTAATCTTTAAATTTGCATATTCAATTTTGAAAAAAGAAGAGTAGTTTAAGTCTTTTTTTTATTTAAGAATATGTAACAAGAATTATTCTTATAATTGTATTTTAAAGAATATGTAACAAAAATTATTCTTATTCTTGTTGTGTTATGTTTTACTATTTCATAACTCCCTT
The DNA here is from genome assembly GCA_946807835.1 of Ailanthus altissimus. NCBI lineage: Eukaryota > Viridiplantae > Streptophyta > Magnoliopsida > Sapindales > Simaroubaceae > Ailanthus > Ailanthus altissimus. The sequence continues at coordinate 6,826,290 of OX327689.1, forward strand.
ATACATAAAAATCTTTTTTGGGTATTTAAATTGTGATTAAAATTAAAAATTTAGAATTTAATTAGAATTTGAGTTTAATAGAGAGATTATAAGATTCATGAGCTTTCTAACTCCAATTTAAAAGATTTAGTCCTAATCATCTCATATAAGTTAACTTTAGACTATTTCACTAAAAGTCAAAAGCTGTAATCTACTAACCTATGTTATTAAGTAAAAGTTCATTTTAATTAAATTAGACTTAACCTTTAGATAAATAATAATAACTTAATTAACTTTTTAATTGATGTTCATAATTAAAGTTAGGTCAAGGAAAAATATTTTGTCTCTTTAATTACTGATTTATCCCTAAAATACTGAATGCTCTAATAATCATTTTTAATATATCAATATTTATAAATAAATATTATTATTTTATAAATAATTTATTGAATAAACTACGACCACAGATTCAAATGATTAAGTACTATAAATAGTTTAAATAGACATTATTTATTAAATTCTATTTAGCAAATATATGTTCCTAGGACCTATGAAACTATATCTCCAAGTTATCGATATTTTGGCCATTTATATGAATCTCACTCTGTGATAACTCAAAAGATATAATACATGACTGTAAGTTCATTATTTGCTCGAGATTAAGATAAATCAAGTTTATTAAAAGCTTTTGTGAATTAAAATCTACGATATTTGGTTAACCATATCGAAATTTACAATAATCTCATTTAATGTATTATATACACTAGTTTTCTACTTGAAGTATTTATTTATATTATCAAGATAAATAATCTACTGTAAGAAGTATAAAAATCACATCCTTACATAATGAAATGCTCTATTTATTAATGGTTGTGAATTAAATTTAATTTATAAAGAACTCGTGATTTATACCTTCTGTATTAGCACTATATGCCTAATACATAGATCACATAATTTACAAACATTGGCTCATCAATGTATGCACAATTATATGTATGAATGAGCTTTATTAATCAAATAAAATATTATTGCACATGCTTTAAGAAAATAAAATAACATTATATGTCTAACAATCTCCCACTTGCCATAAAGCATTTTGAGTATCTATTGGACACCATATTATTTATATGAGTTTTAAAATGCTTTACTAGCCTTGGCTTGGTGCATGGATCCTTTAGATTATCTGCTAACGCAATATTGGATATTATACCCTCACTATTATATACAAGAACTTCTTTACCAAATGATATTTTCTCGCAATGTATTTTTAATTCTTGTGATATTTCTGTTTTTTAAACTATACTACTTCCTTATTATTATCATAATTGAGAACAATAGGCATCTAAGCATTAAGTATCACCTTAAGCTCTATGAGAAACTTTTAGAGCTATATAACCTCTTTTGTAACTTAAAATGCAGCTACATATTCAACTTCTATAGTGGAGTCTACAATACATGAATGTTTTGCACCATTTAAACTGAACACATTTTCCGAGGAACATTTTTACACATCCTTATCTACTTGAAATTGTAAATCTGTATACCTGATACGTATAAGATCCTCACTGAAATACACAAACATATAATTTTTCGTTCTTTGTGAAAGCGGATGTATGTCGAGTTAGTGTGTACATTATAATTTTTAACTTACATATCACATGCATGAATAAGTACAGTAAACAATAAACAAACATCTCATTATGTTAATGAGATATAAGGGAACTCACTCTTGAAGCGTGCTTTACACAGATCTAGTCTACAACTTGGTGGTATCTTTCGAGTTAAAACAGTAACCATATTATTCTCGTCGAAAAAATAAAGCACTTGAAGCAACTCTTGCTTTTAAGTCTCTCGATTACAAGCCTTTTTCTTTTCTTTCATTTCACGTGTACTTATTTTGCTCACTTCACTTGTACTCAACAAATAAACAAAGTGAGCTATTTATAACCTTACAAACCTCACATTCGACCAATCAATATCCAAAAGAAGTCAATTGAATTACAATCATGAGAAAGCATAAGTTATGCTTTGTCATGCATGTTTGAAATATGAATCATTTGTGAGCAAAAAGTTGGCCGAATCAAAGCAAGATAGGTGGCCAAATTTATTACTTAATAACCATTAGAAAAACAGTTCATGCTTTCCAAAATCTCAATCGCCGAATATGCTTTTATTTAAGACATGTCATACTTGAAAACAAGCATGACAAATCACCTTTTCATTTGCCAATTTAATGATCGAATGAAAAAGTAACTTGTTTGCCATTATACAAGAGCTAAAATGTCACCTTTTATGTTACCGTGAAACAAGGACACATGTGCTTAATTATCGTGTATTGGCAACTAACTTGCCATTAGTTCACAAGACGGCTGAATGGCTGTGATATACAATAGGCTAAATTAGAAATATTTTTTAAACAATTTATTTAGTCAAAATTAATTATTAATAATTAATAATTAAATATGTCACATGTCATATTTTAACAAATTAATAGCATAAAATGTGACTCCAATAAAAAGGTAAAAGTGGTAAGTCCTACTTACCGAGATATCGGGCTCAACATTTAAATTGAGAGACCCTAAAATAATTCTAATTTTCTGAGAACATCTCAAATTGAACTATTCAATCTAATGTGCTACCCTAGTGCACAATGAGTACACTTCATATAGTAAGACTCCTTAAGTTCACACCTGTTTTATCTTACAAAACTCTTTCGTAAGTCTATAAATATTATCCTACGTACACGTTATGGAAATAATGAAACAACGTGTTGAACCATCAAGTTGAAGTTAATACATATTCGTATACTCTCTCCGTCATTTATATTCTAGAAGAATGGTGACATAGATCACCACCACCAAGTCTCTGTATGCTCAACTCTAGAAGTTATCTCCAGATTCATATTCCCATAAACAATATCTACAAACACTTTTGCAATATTGTTTCTTACACGGGAAACATATTTTTCGAGTGAATTTCTTATAGTCATAAGACTTTTAGGAACATAATCTTGGAGCATCTGGATATATTACTTACCCATATGTGTTGACGGATCCCATATCTACACAAACTGAACTCCATGAGCATCTGACCATAACTAGCGAGACCTAACGGTCAAACCATAAAAGGTCTCTGATATGTGTAGAACTTAAGTATGATGAATCACTCGCAACCCCACCGTAGTGCTCAAGTTTAGGGATCACGAATACTACTTAACTTGAAAGGATCATCTATTGAAAGCTTTATGGGATGTTTATTGAAGATCCTAATTGAGCCTGTTCAGTACCCAATCCTTACCGAATACCCGCATGCTTATACGAGCTTCCACTAAACTCATGGTCAACTAAGAATTGTCGGAATCTAATATACATGAGTGTATGCATGTGCTATTGTGCCTATTGCCTAAATACGTATTAAATACAAATTTATACACAGTAAAAGTATAAAATATACAATAAACACAATAATCAAATATATTAATCACATGAATATATTAGTAATGTTAAGAATTCACCTTAACGTTTAACGTTATACACGTATTTTTTTTCGGAGTCCGCATAGAGGCCAACTTGTGTACAATTCTAGGTGTGTTTTCATTATTTTCTCCAAAAGGATAAGAAATAGAGAGTTTGAAACAATCCACCGTTGCTTCAATTGAAACTATAAAAAAAATGAAACAATTACATTTTTCTCTTTCTTTTCTCTTTTTTTCTTCTTTTGGCCATTTCTTCTTCTTTTTCTCATCTCCATTTCTCTCCACCTCTTGGAAAAACACACATCTTTTTCATTTCAATTCATCTCTCTCTCTCTCTCTCTCTCGTTATATATATATATATATATATATATATATATATAAAATAAAATATTAATAATGGGTGCCAACTATTTGGCACCTAAAATATAATATTAATATATATAATTTCATATAATAAAATAAAATAAAATATAATAATATATTATAATGAGAGATATTTTAATTATTTAACCATTAAATAATCAAAGTGTGAAATGACTATTTTGACCCTCTTAAATAGTTATCAAATCTACCCCTAGTGGGTCATACCAAATTTCACACTGGGTAAACCCAACCGAAGGTCCACAATGCACCACGTGTCATTATATAATTAATAAATAACAATTATTAACTAATTATTATATTTAACACTTAAATACAAATACACACGTATTCCCGTGGTAGTGCTGAATATTGTTGGATTAAACAATTTAATCTAGCACGCTGTCCCAGTGCACAACAAGTACACTTCATATCGCGAGACTCTCTAGGTCTTATGTCCGATTCGTTAAATAGAACTATTCCATAAGTCCGTGAGCAATGCCCCATGCACAGGTCACAGATATACAAATCAGTGCATTGAACCATGCAAGTTAAGGTTACAACACATACGTATAGTCCTTCCATCATGATATCTTGGATGTACGGGGATATAGATTATCACCATCAAATCCCCTAATGCTCATCCATGTCTTATCTTTAAACCTGTTTTGCATAAACTCTTTTATCATATTGTTCCACCTTGGCAGAACTCTTTCCTGGGATTAATGCTTGTGGCCACAAGACTTTCTGAGATACAATGTCGAAGCATCTGGATATCTAACTCCCTGTGCGAGCTGACGGATCCCATATCTGTACACACTGGACTCCATAAGCATTAGACCATACCCAGTGACACTCAGCGGTCACACCATGAAAGGTCTGTGACATGCGTAAAATCAAAGTATGGTGGATACCTTACAAGCCCACTGTGGCACTCAGGTCAAAGGACCACGTATACTACTCAACTCGAGAGGACCCTCCATTAACAGCTTACATAAGGTGTCTATCAATGGCCCTCGTGAGTCTGTCCCATATCCAGTCTTAACTAAATACCCATATATTAATATGAGCTCTAAGCTCACAGTCTGCTAAGAACGACCATTTATACCCTATAGGTAAAACATATGCTGATCTATATTAAAAGTATCAATCGATAGACCTGCATCGGCAGAAATAGATCAGGGAAAATTATTTGAGAATATACTTGCGCAACTAGCATTTTCTGGCACCCATTACAACTCTTGCAACTATGCAGTTACTAGTATATTCCTAGGTCTATATCCCATTGCAGATAAGGCTCTAACTCTTGGATCTGCTGAGTATTATAACAAGCTAACACTTAGCTGTGCTAACATTTGTCATTTATATCTCTCAGCATGGCTAACTATGAGCCCTTATCTAAACTCCTTTAGATTTGATCTGAACTCTTTCAGATCGTACAATATCTGTAACGTTACAATGCATGGTACTATATTAATGGGTATTAGCGATTTAATGGGAATGTATACTTGTATAAATATACAAGTATATATATATTCAGGGATGACATGTAAGCATCGACCCTAACAATCTCTCACTTGCTCTAGTGCCATTCTTGATGGCATTTCATACACATTGACTCTACGTGTTTCATAAATGTTTTAAAAGTCATGGCCTTTAGATAATGGGCCTGCTAAATTATTTATAGAGCACTTCTACAAATAATCACATCTCCTTAAGCCAAGATCCATCTAGTCATATGAGACTCATCTTAACATGATTAGAGTACTGGTGTCCTCTTGGCACCTCTGCGTGTACAATGGCCTAGTTTTGTTGCAAAATTACGGGATATGATCTATCTATTTTGGAACTCTTCTAAGGCTAGTGACAAACCTACGAAACCTCACTGTCGCTTTCACTATATCAATATAAATTCACAATGAATCCCAGTTTAGTGCAATTCTAATTCCCCTAATACTAATGAGAATGAGCACATTTTCAGATGTAGACTATTTATCATCTAGGTCAAACTTGAAGTCTAACTCTATGCATCTTTTCATTTGTAAGTTGCTTTCTCCATATTTGAGAAACTTATCCTTTGTACTCTCAAGGTATCTTATGATATGTTTGACTACCATCAAATGATGGTCACCTGAATCAGATTAAGCTCGGCTCGTAACTTCTATAGCCAAACTAATCTCAGGTCTCAAACACATAATAGCATACATCAAGCTCCGAGGAGCTGATATATCTAGTGTGTTAGATACTCTAACTTTCTCATCTTACATCTGAAGAGACACTCTACTCGAAAGATGAACACTAAGTCTATAAGATACGTTAACTATCTTATAGTTAATAAACCGTACATTTCCAAGACATTATTGATGTAAAATGATTTGGAAGAGTCCTATCAGCTTCCAAGTTCTATTTCCATAAAGCTTATACCTAGTATAAAGGAAGCCTCTTCTAAAATTCATTATGGAGAAATTCTTACAAGTTACTTCTGACCTATTATTATACTGACATCATTCCCAATGACCAGTATATCATCAACAAAGAGCATCAAGAAGACTATCATGCTATGACTGACTTTTCATGCACACTAGACTAGAAGTATAGTTGGACGTAAAACCTTCAGGCTGGTCCATGAATATCTTTTACTCGAGATATCCATTCTATAATGCTGTCCTTTACATTCATCTGCCAAACTTCAAAGTTACAATGTGTTGCAAGAGCCAATAAAATACTAATCGACTTTAGCATTAATATTGGTTGAAAGGTTTCCTTTTAATTGATCCCAAATCACTAAGGATTACCTTTCTAGAACCAATATCGGGCCTAGAAGGTCTCTACCTTCCTTTCAGTTCTCATTACCTCTTTGTAAACTCTTTACAACCAACGAGAACAATTCTCACGGGTAGCTTAACCAAGTCCCAAACTCGATTTTGATGCATAGAGTTAATTTTATTTTTATGGCTTCTTGTCGGTCTTAAATAGATATCTGACATCAACTCCATATAGGTCAAGGATAATTTTCTTCTACCAAGAAAACTCCAAGTTCGTTTTCAGGCATCAAACATACCTAATAGGTGACCTAGAAATCATTTCTGACCTATTGAGGAAGTGTGCTAAAAGGTCACTGCTTGATTGAGCCAGAGTTCCCATCCTTGGTTCATTGATTTTCAGATTGACTTCACTAAGCTCAATATTTCTATGATTCCCAAAACCCATAAGAAACTCTTTCTCTAGGATAGTGGTATACCAAGAAACAAATACACTTCGCCTCTCTGAATCATAGAACTAGTATCTTATTATATTCATAGGATACATAATGAACCTATACTTGTACCTCTTGAGAATTGTTTATCCTGTTAAGTAACTCTTACAAAATAAGATACCTTACTGCGTAACTCTTACGTAAGCAGGACAACTCCAAGTCTTAACATATTTAAGATATGTCTTCCTTCCTTTCTGTATCTCATATGGAATGGAAGGAACAACTTTTGATGGAACTCTATTTAATAAGCAGCTATTTTTGGAGCATATACTCACAGATATAGATCGGTAACACTCATCGTCAATCGAACTATATCTAATAAAGTTTGATTCGTCCTTACTGAAACATCATTATGTTGTGGATTATCGGGAGGACTCTAATGAGCGAGAATCTCATTCTCCTTTAAACAAACGGTAAACTTGCTGTTGATGTACTTACTTCCTCGATTTAATCAAAGGGATGTGACGTATATACTGGTATGTTTGGTCATCTTTGTGAATATATTATTCATAAACTGGTTAATTCTTTATGGTCAGATTAGGAATCCAACCATCCTTAACCAGACGGATAAGCATCTCATGCCTATATGACCTAAACTTATATACCAAGCTCTGTATGATTTAAGAATTCCGATCTCGAGACATTTTTAATAGTATATGATGTCTATTTATTAACTGATATTTAGCTAATAAAACATCATACTTATTATGCAATACAGTTACTGTATTGCATACAAGAAGTAAATCAAGCTGCCCAACAATTTGGACCTGTAAGAAATCACCATTTCTTACTTTTAACTTTACTTCTACAAGTTGTTGCATTCTAGTCTCTCTCAATCCCTGCAATATATTATAGATATGAGAGGGGCATGCGGTATCTCATATCCAACTTGAACTGGCATCAAATGCCCTAAAAATATCTATATGTGTTAAACACAAACCTATAATAGTCTTCTTGACATTACAAGGTTCGTAGGGTAGAGGGATTTCTAATACCCAACCTTATAGTAGTGGAAACACATTCTATCTACATGCTCTCTTGTTGATCTTTGAATAAATATTGCCTCTGAAGATTGATGATGGGTATCTGCCTCATCATCTTCTCCCTTATATATATGGTCTCACTAAATATACTTGAAGTAAAAGATGAAGCACCCTTTACAAAAAGGGTCACAATTTCTCTATTCAATCTTCTAAAGAGGTTTTGTTATAATTACCTTACGGTAAACTCTGATCAATAATAAATTCAATATTTTTTAATCCATAACACTTCTGAGATTCATCCACCGGTAAGAGTAATTTCTAGTACTTTTGAGTCGGATTGCATCAACTATGCACACCAACTAGTTTATAGTGGCCATTGTACTTGACAGGCCAAGATAACAGGAGATGGAAGCGGAATGATTATTAAATCGCTAATAGAACGTTTTAAATCATTGGTATACTAATTATATATTTTTGATTTAAAACACCCTCCCACTGCTTTACATAATCCCAGTAATCTCTCAAACGGGAAGACGATAGTTTAAACTCTTTTAAAACTATACAGTGGGAAGTAGATCCCATTGAAATTTACTCAAGCCTCACGTTATAGTAATATTGGCCTTTGTAAACCCAATAGGTAGACAACATTTATCAATTGCATCTTATGTAACTCTTATCACTTGATCCTGAATACACTTTATCCTCATGCTGTTGTAATATTGGATAAGTGTATTACAGATTAACTTGTCAATGATCAAATATATGCTATTGATACTACCCTCACGCTATATCAATATTGGGCAATACTTTCGCATATATTTGCCTTATCTCATGTTTAACTGGTATAGTCCAAACCCAACCGACCAAGTCCCTGAGGCTGTAGCAATATTGAGAAAAGGCCGACGTGGCTCATCTAACACCGTATAGACAAGATGGATCAAAATAAAACATTATCTCATAATATAATATCTTTTAATCTGATTAATAGAGACTTTTCTAACATTGGTCTCTATTCTCCTAGGAATGGTGATTCTCAATAAATTAATTTTTCTATGTAAGTACAATTAACCCCCTCCAGTAGGGCTCTCATTATGGTTACCAATATAGAAAAATTAATCCTGGTTTATAATGTAGACTAATAACTCTTATCACTGCATCTCATAAATCCCGATTTATAATGTAGACTAATAACTTTTATCACTACATCTTATAAATCTACACATGCAAAATTAAATTTGAAATACTGTTCAAACCATTGTTCAAAATACTGTAGTTGTGAACAGTAAAAATTGCTATTCATGTGCTACTGTTCAAGTGAACAGTACACTACCGTTGTGCCAAATTGCATTGTTGTAGCACTGGAAGGTCAAACCCTCAGCACTGTGGCACTAACTCACCTTGCTGCAGCGCTGCGGCGTTCGCTCCCTAGTGCTGCAGAGCCCAGTGCTTCCCCTTCGGTATACCCATTTCAACACTTGAAACGCACTATTTAGACTGGGTCTTTTGCATCCATTTACTTAAACAACACCCAAATATGCCATAAATGGCTCTGATACCATTTGTTGTTGTGGGATCTAATATACGTGGGTGTATGCATGTACTATTGTGCCTATTGTCTAAATATGTATAAAATACGAATTTATACGTGGCGAAAGCGTAAAATATACAATAAACACAATAATCAAATATATTAATCACATTAATATATTAGTAAGGTTGAGAACTCACCTCAACGTGTAACGTTACACACATATTTGTTTTCAGAGTCCACATAAAGACCAACTCGTGGGCAGTTCTAGTCACCAACACGGTAGACTTGGTGAGCTAGAATAGCATCCCTATATGCAACACTAGGTTTAACTCTTAAACCTCAAAGTGGGTGGGTGTGTTTTCATCATTTTCTCCAAAAAAATAAGAAATGGAGAGTTTGAAGCAATCCACCATTGCTTCAATTGAAACCCAAGAAAAATGAAACAAATTCATTTTTTTCCCTTTTTTTGTTTCTCTTCTTTCTTTTTCTTTCGACCATTTCTTCTTTTTTTTTCTCATCTCCATTTCTCTCCACCTCTCCGCAAAACACGAAAAACACACACCTTTTCCATTTCAATTCATCTATATATATATATAATAAAATAATAATATAATATATTATATAATATAAATAATAATAAAATATTAATAATGGGTGCTAACTATTTGGCACCCAATATCATATAATAAAATATAATATAATATTATTATATATAATATCATATAATAAAATATAATATAATAATAAATAATAGTATATGATAATGAGAGATTTTTTGATTATTTAACTATTAAATAATCAAAGTGTGAAATGATTATTTTGCCCCTCGTGAATAGTTACTAAGTCTACCCCTAGTGGGTCTCGTCAAATCTCACACTTTGGTAAACTCAACTGAGGGTCTACAATGTGTCACGTGTCATTATACAATTAGTAAATAACAAGTATTGATTAATTGTTATATTTAACACTAAATACAGATACGCACGTATTTCCGTAGTAGTACTGAATATTACTGGATTAAACAATTTAATTCGGCACGCTGCCCCAGTGCACAATGAGTACACTCCATATCACATGACTCCTTAGGTCCTACGTCCGATTCTTCAAATGAAACTATTCCATGAGTCCGTGAGCAATGTCCCACGCACACATCACGGATATACAAATTAGCGCGTTGAACCATGTAAGTTGAGGTTACAACGCATATGTATAGTCCTTTCGTCATGATATGAATTTACTGAATTGAATTATTCAATTCAGTCTGCTACCCTAGTGCACAACGAGTACACTTCATATTGTGAGACTCTCTAGGTCCACACCTGATTTACCATATAGAGCTCCTCCATACGTCCGTAAATAATGCCCTACACATACGTTATAGATATTATAAATTAGCGTGTTATACCATATAAGTTAAGATTATTGCATATTCGTATAATCTCTCCATCATTTATATCTTAGTAGAGCAGAGATATAGATCATTACCGTCAAATCTCTATTTGCTCAACTATGAACTTATCTCCAAATTTATATTTTCTTAAACAAAATTCATAAACACTTTTGTGATATTATTTATTCCTTCAGAATATAATTTTTGAGGTTTATACTTGCGGCCACAAGACTTTTTGAAATACAATCTCGGAGCATCAGGATATACAACTCACTCATATGAGCTAACAGATCTCATATTTACGCACATCGGACTCCATGAGTATCGGACCATATTCAAAAACATATAGGGGTCAGATCATAAAATATTTTTGACATGTGTCAAACCAAAATATGATGGATCACTCACAAGCCCACCATGGCGCTCAGGTCAAAGGACCACAAATACTATTCAACTCGGAAGACCTTCAATTGACGATTTTATGAGATGTTTATTGAAGGTCCTCGTGAGTCTGTTCAATATCCAGTCTTTACTAAATATTTTTATTTCTATACGAGATTCTACTAAGCTCATAGTTTATAAGACTAACCATATGCACCATTCAGATATAGACATCCACTAATTTATATTAATGGGTTCCACCGATAGACCTACATCGATGAAATTTGATCAGGAACATAATGTTTGAGAATATATTTGCACAATGACATTTTCTAGCACCATCTGTAATTCTTTGTAGCTATATCATTGCTAATATATTCTCAGGTCATTGTTCCATTTCAAACAAGGTTCTCACTATTTCACGAACTTTATCATCCTGCTAACTCTTATTACTTTTAACTATTAGCATTGCTAACTCTTAGCACTAATCTAAACTCTTTTAAACCAGATCTGAACTTCTTCAGATTATACAATGTCTGAAATATTTCAAGCATCTTACCATTTAATAAATTAGTGATATTACGATTTTATTAGAAATGATAATTGTATAAATACAATAATTAAATATTTATACATAATGAGAATGTACGTAAGTACAAATCCCAATAGACTCTTATAACCTGCTAACTCTTAACAGTGCTAACTATTAGTATTTAAAACTCTCAGCGTTGCTAACTTTTAGCCCTAGTCTAAACTTCTTTAAACCAAATTTGAACTCCCTCAGATCATTTAATGTCTTAAGTGTTACAAACATCTTACTATATATATATATATTTAATATTAATGTTTTTTATGAAATGCTTATTGTATAAATATTAAATAATTAATATTCATACAATGTTGGAATGATATATAAGTATCAGTTCTAACAACTCCCACTTGCTTTAGTGCTATTCATGATGATATCTAATACCATTAGTCTCCATATGTTTCTCAAACATATTAATTCCACTATATTATTCTTGGAATATATTCTATATACAATTACATCTTTAATAGTTAAGAACTTTCTGATTATGTGGTATTCAGAGTTTACATTATCATAATTTTGGTGCGCCTTATGACTTTTTAGTTTGAGCAATTGTCCCATTATTGTTGCATTTAATGGGATAAGATGAACTAAACTTGGAACTATTCTAAGCTCTGCAACTAACTTATATATCCATAATACTTCTTTTGCAGGCTTCTTAAGCCGTAACATATTTTGCTTCTAAGGTAAAATTAACTGTGGATATTTATATTGCACTCTCAACTAACTATGGTTCCAATGAGCATAAATATCTAATCAGATATAGATTTTCAATCATTTGTATCAGACTAATAGTCCAAGTCTATGTATCCTCTCATTTATAAGTAACTTTCTCAATGAGTTAGAAACTTGTCTTTTATACTTCTCAAGTATTTGAGATATGTTTCATGGCCAATTAATGGCCGTTATCAGAATAAGATCGATACCAACTTGTAACACTTATAGTTATTCAAATCTGGGTTTCGTACATAGCATGATGTCAAGCTATCTCTAACTGATGCACATGGAATGTTAGACATTCTTACATTTTCATCTTCTTGCTGAGGACACCTCCTCTTAAAAGATAAATACTAGTAATTGTCTTACAGCTACTGAAGTTTTACTTTTTAAGAACATTGTCTATGTACGAATACTGAAATAGTATTATCAGTCTCCTAACTTTATTTCTATAACACTTTATAGTTAGTTTATAGGATGCTGGCCACCGCTCTCCTCCACCTATTATGACTATTTTCTGGCATTTTGTTTTTTACCAAAAATGACCACACCATTGTATATATCAAGAAAAATTGAATCTAATGATGTAAGTTTGATATTTTTTATTGTCAAGAGTGTCGTTGAAAAATGATGGCCAACCAAATTTTTTAATTTTTATTTAATTTAATAAAATTTAAGAATTACTTAATAAAAATATAAACCAATTACATACTAATACGTGTTTAAAATAACTAAGTACATTATAACACGTGTTCTTTTATTAAAGTTTATTTTTTAAAATTATATTAAATTAAATTAATGAATGAGATTTTGCTATGTGTTCAAAAAGACAATGAATGAATAAGGTTGTGTCATCTGTTTAAAGTATAATTTATTTCTACTCTTCAACCATTAAAATTAACAATAAAAATTAATAAATTAGGATAAAATTAAGTATTTAAAATTTTATTAAGATAAAGTTGTCAATTAATTCAAAATATTAGGATAAAAATATCATTTACCCTAATTTTTAATATATTTGAATAAATTAAAAAATCACTCATAATTTTTATGCTATTCTAATTTTTTTTAAATTTATAAAAAAAATCTTGCAAAAACTGTAGCATAGCGGCGATTGTTGCGTGCCGCCGACAATGATTTTCTTATAATCATATCACTAAAAGCTTTCTTCCTATGAATTTCTTACGAGGCTTTCTATGAACTTGTCACACAAATTTTCCAGTTTCAAAGATTATATCAACAAAACGTTTTTTCTTTGGCATCCATGAAATCTATCCTTCCTCTTGTAATTTTTTTTCTTAGAAAGAATGCACTATATTGGTTATGAATCAATATTTTAGCGTGACCTTTAATATTCCAACATTCGATACTAGTGTGGTTGTCTAACGCTCTATGCTAGAAAAGTGGGTGAGAAAAACTCTAAGATTCAATCACGTGGGAGCATTTTTCAATTTTTTTAAGAAACTGTTTTGAAATAATTAAATCACTTTTAATTTTTTAATTTTTTCAGTCAAATAAATCACTTTTAAACAAAATATATTATTTTTACTATTTAAACAGTACACGATAAAAAATTAATCACGCTCAAATAAAAAAATATAAACTTTTTTTTTAATTTTATTATTTGTTATAATATTTTTCTTATTATTTTTATAATAAATATTTTATATTTTATTTGTTATTAGTATTTTCTTTAGTTATATAATTAATTTATATTATTTATTAAAATGTTTGCATATTAAAATTATATTTATTTATTTAATTATATTATTTGTTAATTATTTAAATTGATTCTATTATTTATTTAATTTAGTTTAACTACATTTATTTAATTTTTGTAATAACGTGATTAAATTAAATAATTAATAAATAATATAATCAACTAAAATTAATAAAATTTTAATAAATAAATACAAATTTGAATTTGAATAAATATAATTTAAGTAAAATAAAATTATTAATAAATTAGTTATAAATTAAATTAAATTAAATTTGTAACAGCTATTGTTATTGTAACAGAGGTACTATTTATACAGTAAAAAATATTTTTATTCAAAAGTGATTGTTTAATTAAAAAAATTAAAATAGTAACTAAAAAAAATTAAGATTCCTCAATTTTAATTATTTCGACAAATTTTCCAATTTGTTATGAAGTGATTTGAAAGAGATGTGGGTGGCTCCACTTAATATGATTTTTGTCCACGTCTTAGAGAATCCATAAGAGGGAGAGCATTTTGTCTGTGAAAATTATCTTTTGCTGTAAAATTTACTGAAACGAGTAAATATTAATAACGAAAACGAAACTATCTAGTAACGATTATCGGAAATGACTATTTTTTCTTGCCCTAGCTTATTAATATGGAGATGACTGAGAAGTACAAGTCTAACCCCAAACAAGATATTAGCAAAGAAAGTAGCAAATATTAAATTAACAATATAAAATCAATGCAAAATATCACCTCAATGATTTTGCGAAATCTCTCTCTCTCTCTCTCGCTATATATAGACCAAATTAGTAAACATTGTCCATTTAAAAGCATCTAATTTCCCATGTCAAAAAAAGAAACATCTGATTTGATTCACGTAGTGATCGCCGTTGCTGAACCATTGTATTATAAATTTATAAGATGGTCACCATCCATCACAGCCGGCTGTGTGGTGCATTGCCTGTTTATGGCCTTTCCACATGCGATTTGTGAAGGAAACGGGCAACATATTGAGTGGGTAATAAAATACTTGCATGGCTGAAATCAAAACCGCCTCTGTATTTTATGTTAAATAAAGAAAATATCAATTATGTGTTAGAAATTACAAACACATTCTATTTATATAAATCCAATTTAAATTAAAATCACACGATAGAGACATGTGGTATAACTTGAGTCCTACTTTATGAATTTCGTGAACCAAATTATGAAGATCCAAATCTCTTGTCTTGAGTTTAATCTTGCTAAGGCAATCTTCTTCAAGTGTACTTAAGAGATTTTAGAGTTAAGCTGTCAAAGGACTCTCTCGTGTTAGGTTAGTGTCATTTCTTTCTATCTAATATGTTTTAAACTAAAACAATAAAATTTTTACAAATTCGCACTTTGAAAGTTGAAAGACAATTGCACTCGAAAATAGCTAAAATATATAATAAGAAAATTGATAATTTAATTATTGAAGTTTTATTGAATTATTTAATTTATTTGTATATTCTTTTAAATTCATCGATTAATTATTATTTTTGAAAAAATAACATATTAAATATTTTTTTTTGAAAGTATTAAAATAAATTGATATGTCTAATTAAACATGATATTAAGACTTAAATCATTATGATTATGATTATGAAACCAATCTAATTTTGATTAAAAAATTATTGAGGATTCAAGCCCATCATTCACATATTAATATCAAAGAAAAGGCTTTATGCAATTATCTTTCGCATTGGTCCTTTACAGTATAGATTTAAACCCCTCATTATTAGGTATAGATTTCTCTTTGGATAGTCGTATGTGGGCACGTGTTAAAATTTCTGTTATGGTTAGCAAGAATACCAGAAATGAACAAAAATAGAAATAAAATGCTAGGCATTATTGATTGATATGAATACTATGAACAGAGCATCATACTCTCACTCTCTCTTCTCGGTCCCACGTTTTAAATTAGTTATTTTGTTTGCTTCAACTACGAAGGCGATATTGCCCCTGTCTCGAGAAAACTCTCTTTTTATAATCAATAAATAAAGCCTTTACTTATACGTTCTCCGTTTGTCCATGAGATTAACTTTTGGATTTTCATTTCAGCCAAAAATGATTTGTTTTTTCTCTCTTTTTAATGGAAGATAATTTTTCTTCTTTTTTTTTCCTTTTTTTTATTGCTTTTCTCTCTAAAAGGGAGAGAAATTTTTATATAAATTTTTATTTAATATAAACTTTCGTCTACTTAAGATTTTACCTATCATAAATTTACCTATAATAAAATTTTTTCAGGAGTTCAATAAAATCTCATTGGCTTCTATTAAAATTGTATTATTATATATTATTTATAAATCTCGTTCTAGTTATTATATTGAAAATTAAAATAGATGATAATATAAAAATATATTTTTCTATTATTTTAATTGTTGAGCTTATATTTTGATTAAAGGATGCTACATTTCAAACTCTCAAGATAAAATCTTTGTCTTAAAAAAAATTTAAAAAAAAACCTACATGAATTATGACTACATATTGTGAAGTATTAACATTTTACCTTTTAAGGTTGACATAAATTATAATTTGATAATGATTTTAATTTTAATTATAATATTATTCTTTTATAAGATGAAAAGATAAAAATACTCTCCAAAGTTTATTACTATATATACTTATAAGTGAAGATATTTTTATTCTTTTAATTAAATAAAAATAATAATAATATAATTAAAATTAAAGCCATCATTAAATTATAATTTATACTAACCTCAGGGGGTAACAGCGGTAATACCCCTACATATTGCTGATGAGAAAATTGGTTACTACTTAAATGGGTTTAGCTCGCCTCTCTCATCTATATCATCACGAGCATCTCAAGTCTCCTCAAATCCTCGTCAATGCATGGACGTCTCATCACGAGCATCTCACGTCTATTTTAGCAACAGTGATTACCACGTGATTGAATTTGAGGCGGACGGTTTAGGGTTTGTAGAAAAAAATTGGATGTAGACTTGGATTCAAAAATAATTTGAAAATTTAGAAAAACACGAATTTGTAAAAATTTTGAAGAATTTAAATTTTTTTTGGATCAAAATTTCTTTTATTATGTGAATTTTGAATTCGGACCTCGTAAGATCCGGAAAATTTTAACTAAAATATTTAAAATTTCCTTTTAAAAAAAAAGAAGTCTTAATAATTATTAAAGGATAACAATTAATAAAATTTAAAATATATTAAATTATAAATATAAATTATTCAATATGAGAATTATTATATAAAATAAATATTTTAAAATTCAAATTTTGTTTAAAAGAACGAAAAATTAAAAAAAAGATTTAAATCAAAACTTAATTACTTAAATTTGGTCCGAATTTAAACTTGGATGCAAAAAGGAAAAAATGACTTATTGATAACATTCTTGAAACTTGTAAATTTCCATAATAAGTTCAAAAATCCTTGTAATAAATTCATAGGAAGAAAAAAAATATAAGAAAAGATATAGGAAATCTATTCCCGTGGCACGCAATAGTCATTGGCTATGCTAGGATTCTAGCCCCATTTTTTTAAAGATTTTATAAAAACAATCTCACAAATTAAGTAAACAGACTCCTAATCAAATATATTGTAGATTCATTTTAACAATATCCCTTCAGTCTATTCTAACCTAAATATATTAGACAACTCTCACAACGGATTCATTCCCATTCTAATACTTTGTAGAAAGTATGCACAAAAGAATTTGTTGGATTGATAACTTATTTTTTTTATCATTGATATATTTGATCATACAAAATTATGCAGGAGAAGAATAATAAAGTGTTGCGGATTTCAAGCCATTTACTTTAATTTGACATTCCTATGGTATTAACTAAATCACAGTTTTGATATTTTTTTTTATTATATGCGTAGTAAAAAATCGTAACTCGCATTATAAGTAAGAACATATAAGATCAACACACCAATAAAGATAAAGAAAATAAACTAATCAACAAGATACAAGATATACGTGATTCGGTCTAAAATTGCCTAAATTCACGGAAAATTCATGATCCAACTTCTTATTATTGAAATAGATCACTAAGTATATTCTTATATCATTAATGGTCTCATAAGACCCCTTAATATCTCCCATAGAGATCTCTAAGTATCTATCTTTGATCGTTATGACTCCCTAAGACCTCTTAGTATCTCCTCATAAGAGATTTTTACAAGGAACACAAGAATAGCCCGAGCACCTAAGCCAAAAGTATCTATGGTACTTCTTTTGTTCGCTTAAGAACTAAAAGAAAACACTCTCCAAAGGTTACACCCTAGTGCACCACGCACTTTGTGCCTACCTAACTCATCTATTCTCTCTTATAGTTATATCTTGAAACCTTAGATGCTTGTCTTTCTCTTGTGTTTAGAAGGGTTTATATAGTGAATAAAATACCTTTAGAAACCCTAAACCTATTTGGAATAAGAGTCATTACTTGTAAGAGTCCTAGTCCCACTTAAAGAAGTCAATTGAGTCAAAATAGAAAATACCCTAAAGTTCCAATGTGAATAGTAATGACGTGTACAGTACCCGCACGTGAACAGTAATTGTTGTGAACAATTCTCCTCTGAACAATACCCGTTGCCGCGTACACAATGCTCACCGAGAACAGTGTCCACCGTATTAACAGTACCCATTTTTTTTTGCTTTCCATTTTGCTTCTCCCTTGTACATGCATATTTGACTTCATAATGACTCTCCTCTTGGTATTCATCTCAATTCTTGCCTATATAAGATTATTGAATCACCAATTTCCAACAAATTCCCTCATTGATTCAAAATCTCTCTCCATAAAGCTAATCATCGTTACCCCCCATTGACCAATGCTCACTAGAATTGTCTATAAGTCAAGTCCCAGACTTAAATAAGGCTTTTGTGACAACGGTCTCCAAAGATTCTTGAATGTTGATGTCCAAAGTAGTTCAATATTGCGATCTTCTATGTCCCGAAGACACTATGACCACAATCCCTTAATGGTGAAAATAAATTCTCGCCATTACTACTCTTCCCACATATTCTCTTTTGACCCCTGCCACAAAGTGATATAATTCAAAAGCTACTTTATGGTTTGTTTTAAATCGACAACCCTATGTTGATCTTATTCAAAGCACTTTTTTTTAAGCACTTTTTTAAAGTACATAGCTTCCCTCTGTGCTTATTACTCCTGATGTTTTTGCTTTCCATTTAGTATTCCTTTATTTAGTCTTCCATAAATCTCCTTATTTCGATCTAATAGTCCTAAGTCTACTAGGTTTTCATGAGATGAGGAATAAAATCTTATACCTAGTCCCCCCCTTATCTTTTTCATCATGTTGTCTCAATCTTATTCTACCAATCTCCTATGACTTATCATAAGCCATATTTCTCTAATTGGTAAATAACGATTCTCCATGACTCATATAAAAACACTACCCTAGATCTCAAAAATAGTTTATCCATCAGACACTTATTCCTTTAGAAGCTCTTATACAATCAAGGTCTTTGCCTAGTCATCCAACAGACTTGCAAATCCATATTCCTTCTATCTTTGTCTTTCTTTAAGACTATCCCATTAAGTGCTCTAGACACCTTTTGAATCTGCCCTTCAATCTCGATTGTTCTTCTTTTACCATCTTTATTTTGTGTCCAATCTGAATGATTTTTCTAACTAGGACTTAGATGACATCATCTTCTTGGTAGTCTTTGTTTTTTTGTTTTTCAAGAGTGATCCTTACCTAAAAAAAAAAAAAAACTCTCCAATAAGGTCATCACATTTTTCTCTTTCAGATAATCATCTTCCTTATTGTTCTTTCCTTATATTTGAGAGTCCCCATGGCTGACAATTTTTGCTCTGCAATCTGACACTGTTGCCTACTCTATAATATAGACTTCAACCCATGCTTTGATACTAGTTTGGACTTCAACCCAAGCTTTGATACCAGTTTGTTGCGGATATCAAGCCATGCACTTCGATTTGACACCCATATGGCATCAACTAAGCCACAGCTTTGATATCCATTTTTATTCTATGCGCAGCGAAAAATCATAACTCACACCATAAGAAAGAACATATAAGATCAACATACCAATAAAGATAAAGAAAACAAACCAATCAATAAGACATAAGATATATATATGGTTCGGCTCAAA
The DNA here is from genome assembly GCA_946807835.1 of Ailanthus altissimus. Lineage (NCBI taxonomy): Eukaryota > Viridiplantae > Streptophyta > Magnoliopsida > Sapindales > Simaroubaceae > Ailanthus > Ailanthus altissimus. The sequence continues at coordinate 6,846,796 of OX327689.1, forward strand.
ATTGCCTACATCCATAGATGATCCATAATCCAGCTTCTTATTATTGAAATAGATTACTAAGTATCTTATTACATTATTAATGATCTCACAAGACCCCTTAGTATCTCCCATAGAAACCTCTAATATCTACCTTTGATCACCATAACTCCGTAAAACCTCTTAGTATCTCCTTAAAAGAGATTTTTATAAGAAACACAAGAATAGCTTGAGCATCTAAGCCAAAAGTATCTATAGTGCTTCTTTTGTTCACTTAAGAACTAAAAGAAAACACTCCCTAAAGGTTACACCTTAGTGCACCACGCACTTTGTGCCTACCTAGCTCATATATTATCTCTTATGGTTATATCTTGAAACCTTAGATGCTTATCTTTCTCTTGTATTTAGAAGGGTCTATATAGTGAATAAAATACCCTTAGAAACTCTAAACTTATTTGGAATAAGAATCATTACTTATAAGAGTCCTAGTCCCACTTAAAAAAATCAATTGAGCCAAAATAAGTAATACCCTAAAGTTGTTGTGTGAATAGTAATTACGTGTACAGTACCCGCACATGAACAATAACCATCGTGAACAATACCCCGATGAACAATACTTCTTCGTGAACAGTTCCTGTCACAGCGCGTACAATGTTCGCCGTGAACAATATTCGCCTCATGAAAAGTACCTATTCTTTTTGATTTTTTGTTTTACTCCTCCCTTGTATACCTAATGCATACTTGACTTCATAATGATTTTCCTCTTAATCTTTATACATAATTATTAAATCACTAATTTTTAACATAAAATAAAAATAATATAATTTTTATATAATTTATGAGACCTTCACAGTAATATGTAAAAGATTTAATTGCCATTATATAATCTTTGATGGGTTTTCTCTTTTTTTTTTTAAAAAAATTACAACAATTTACTTATATTTATAATTAAAAATTTATCAAAACATACAATAATAAAATTCATAGTCGTATATCATAAATCTAAACCTAAAAAAAATCAAATCTTCTTTATTAAAATTGCAAAAATTTACTTCTACTTATACATAAAAAAGGTTCAAACCTTAACCCAAATTAAGAGTTGGAACTACATATCACTCAATCAAGTGAAGGTGGGTTGATTGGTTGTCTTGATTGACTTCAACTTTGGTGCTTGATTTCATTAGTTGACTTTTAAGTAGTTGCCCAACTTCTTCTCCTAAAAAAAAATCTTGATGATTCTTATTAAAATATATAATTTTATAATATTTATAGTCAAATAATTTAAAAATAGATAAAAATACCTTTATCTTATATATACATTCTGACAACTCTTGTAGTTTTTAGATTTATACTTGCATTTAGTAACATTAAAAAAAAAAAAGAAAAAAAAAGCCACTTAAAATTGATAGAAAGTTGAATCTAATTTTTTAAGCAAAGTATATAACACTCTTATAGCAAATGTGAGGCTTTTTTGTACTATTTAAATTTTTTGTTTATTTTTTTATGTTATTTTAAATAAAATCATACTGATTTAAAATATTTTGATGAATTTTTTTTTTCTAATAAACGTAATGTAAAAGAAATAAATATAGGGTCATACAAGTATTTGAAAAACAATACATTATATATGGGATTAAATGATAATGTTCTAATTATAAATAGAGAAAAAACCCAAAAAACATTGTGCGATACATCACACGCATTGTTTCTCACGCGACCTCCCGATTGCTGCACGATGTGGGTGGGGGCAATATTGCTCCCAATATCACCCAAAACAATATTGGGGGTGAGATTGTTATTACCCCCATATTATTTATTTATTTATGCTTTTATTTTGTTATACTTGGCCCTCAAATATTATTTATTTAAAAAATTATATTTATATTTGTTTTAACTTATATTTGTATTTGTTCATTAAAATTATATTTATTTTATTTTATTATTTTTTAATTGTTTAATTTAATTATATTTTTAATCATATTATTTATTTTATTTTTATTTTTGTTGTTGTTATAAGTATTATAAATACAGAGGTATAGTGGTTTTTTGTTGGCCATCCGTATAAACGTTCCGAATAAGTGCAAAATATTCACATTAGAATGCTTGTTACATATTATCATTTAGACAATATGAATGATTGTTATATGCAATCAATATAATATTTTTAGACAACTATTTCATTGATAGATTTTCTCTCATCTTCAAATCCATTATCAACGCCAATAACTTAGAATAAGATGATAATGTTGGCAAAAAAAAAAGCCTACAACTGGAATTCTCAATCTCTTAGAAATGATGTTTATCTTGTAAATAAATAAAAATATATCACTGTAAATAATTAAAAATATCAGTGATGGATAAATATTATCTAAAATTATTAAATCAAATAAATCCATACAAACACATTTAATAATATTTAAAATTAAACAATATAAGTAGGACAACATACAATAATTATTACAAATATTATATAAATAATATAATTAGGGTTATTTTTATGAGTATTCTTAAGGTATGACTTAAAATTAAGAATGCCCCTCACAATTTCAAAATTTATCTCTAATATTTCTACTATTGTGAGATGCTATAGAATATTACAAAATCAAATAAAATAATTAATATACCCTTATTTATTCTCTTCTTAATTCTTAAAAAAAATTTGGTATTCTTTTTTATTTTACTAGTAAAATAAAAAAATTATTTTAACAAAATATTTATTATTTTATTTTTTAACATTTATTTAAAATAATTTTTTAATTTTGGTATAGATTTTTTTTTCTTTTTAACTTAAATGCTAAAACAAAAAAATTAACAAAATACTTTTCATTTCCGTTTTTCAACATTTGTTTAATTTTTAAACGTTTTAATCTTAGTATAAGTTTACAATAAAAATATAATGTTAAATAAGTATTAAAAATTAGAAAGAATAAATAGTTTGTAATTGTTTTTTTTGTTTTAGTAGTCAAGTAAAAAAATGAAAATAAAAAGAAATATAAAAAAGAGAATACCAATCTAGGTAATACCTCAAGGATATCCATAAAATTAATCCTTTAAATTTTGGGTACTCTCCTATTTTTTATTTTCTTTTTTCCTTTATTTGACTACTAAAACAAAAAATATTTTGTTTACAAAATATTTATAATTTATAATTTTAACACTTATTAAATTTTTTATTTTTATTGTAATTTATACTAAGATCAAAATATTTAAAATTTTAAACCATTATTAGAAAATAGAAATAAGAAATATTTTGTAATTTTTTTTTGTTTAAGTAGTCAAGTAAAAAAGAAAAAATAGAATATCAAAATAAAAAAATATTTTAATTAAATGTTAAAAGTGAAAATAATAACTATTTTGTTAAATTTATTTTTTATTTTAGTAATAAAATTAAAAAAGGAGTACCAAAATTAAAAAAATAAATTAAGAAGAAAATGAATAAAGGTATATTAATTATTTTATAATGATTTTGAAATATTCTATGACAGCTCACAATAGTAGAGGTATTGGAGTTTAAAATGTGAAGGGTAGCCATAATTTTAAACCATACCTCAACGGCACCTATAAAAATAACTCATTTAATTAAATACAGTCAAAATTGAAAGTGAGCTATGGGTATAGGAGAGCATATACATTTTTAATTTATACATCACATGCATAATTAAAAGCATCAAAATTTTAAATTATTTCATTACACTACTAAAATATTAAAGAACTTACCATCGAAGCGTCTTTTGCATAATTCTAATCTAGAACAAAGTGGGATTTGTCGAACTAGAATGGTAACTTCCTATTTTTGTCGAAATATTTAACTTAAAGCAATTCTTACTCCTCTATTCTCTCAGAACTTAACTATTTTTATAAGTTATACGCTTGCCATTCTTCATATGTCTAACAAATGAAGAAAAGCTTCAATATATAGATTTTGATTATCGCCACCATGTCAAATAAAAAAATAATTAGTGACATTTAAAACAGAGGTGGCCGAATTTGTTGTCACTTTGGTGGCCAAAATATTAGCCATCACATGCTTTTAAAAGTTACCAAAAGAGATTAGTGGCAAAGTACTTGATGCAATAAATATATGTATTGACACTTCTTGCTTTTATTATAAACGTATGTATTGAATTCATCAGCCAAATAAATGACTGAATGAGTGAAGCAAAAGTGGCCAAATTGAAATCTTTCATAAACAATTTATTTGGCTTGAATTTGAACTATTCAATTTGGTGTGCTATTCCAGTACACAATAAGTATACTTAATATAGTGAGACTCCCTAAGTTTACACTTGTTTCGTCTTACGAAACTCTTTCGTAAGTCAATAAACGTTACCCCACACACATATTATGAAAATAACGAAACGGTTGTTGAACCAAACAAGTTGAGGTTAATACATATTCGTATAATCCTTCCATCATTTATATCCTGGAAGAGTAGAGACATAGATCATCACTGTAAAGTCTCCATATGCTTAACTCTAGAACTTTTCTCTAGATTCATATTCCGATAAACAATATCTATAAACACTTTGCAAATATAGTTTTTTACATAGCAAACATTTTTCTCAAGTGAATTTCTTGCGACTATAAGACTTTTAGGAACACAATTTTGGAGCATTTGGATATACTACTCACCTATATGAGTTGACGGATGCTATATCTATACACATCAGACTCTATGAGCATCAAACCATACCCAGCGGTCAGACCATGAAAGGTCTTTGACATGTGTGGAACCTAAGTATGATAGATTACTCACAAGTACACCATGGTGCTGATAAGGGCGTAAAAGCACTAGTATAATTTGTATTCAACTTTTGTATTTTTCTCTAAATCATAAATATTTAGCTATTTAATTGTGTTTTTGATTATAAATAGATGCATGATGGAAAATGTGACGTATAGAAACAAACGAGAGATGAATTGGACGTTAAACGAAGAAGTTATTCTCAAAATACGAAAGGGGCATCAGCCTATCGATTGAGCGTTGCAGTGCCCACATCCCAGCGCAACGGCGCTTGTGGCGGTGAACAGTACCCATGTGAACAGTAATCCATAAATCGTGTTTTCTACAGTAAATTATGAACAGTAATTTGGAGAAGAAAAAAAACCTATAAATAGAAGGCTAAAAACCCTAAGGGAAGGGGAGAGGAGAGAAAAAGAGGCAAAAACTTAGAGAGAGAATTCACAACACAAGATCAAAGATTAAAGTCAAAGATTGAAGAACCAAGATTAAGATTCAAGCTTCAAGTCAATATTGAGGGAGAAGCACATTAAGGAGTCGCTTTGATTAGTTTTTCTTCTCTTTCTTTATTATTATATTCTTTTTCTTATTGATCTTTATGAATTGGTTTGATACTTTTGATTTTGTAATGGGCTAAATTGTTCATCTAGGGTTAAACTATGTAAACCTAGTATGGATTTGGATTTTGTTAAATTTTATTTTATGAACTTGATAAATTCAATTGATTCATTCTATCTTATGTTTAATGCTTTCATTATACCTGATCAATATTTTGAATGATTGAGAAACTATGATGAACTTGATAAAGGGATTCATGTGTTTAGCCTAGGATAGTATGATGTATGATCATAGGGTAACAACTATGAGTTTCATCTAGGATAGACATATACTTAGGTGGCATATATGGTATAATTTAGACTTGATCTTAATGAGTTACATTCTGATCTGATTACCGTAGACATATAGGTGATTGTCAGAATGCGTAATATAGTCACTTGACAATCGATAGAGGCTTGTAATAAGATTAATGTCTAAGCCAATCAATTGGTATTAAAAGATTAACTAAGTGGTTAATGAGTCCAATGAAATACTAGGGGACAAGTCAAAATCCTAGATTATCTTTATTTGTGAATTCTACTCTTAACTTTTGTTTTGTTAATTGAGAGAATTAGATTAGTTAAATAAATTCTAGATTTTAGTTTTCTAAATAAAAGTTAAGTAGGTATAATTTTAGTACTTGATTTATAGAATTAGATTGCATAGTCCCTGTAGGATCGATATCTGGACTTAAAAGTCTATATCACTTAATATGATAGCGTGCACTTGCGTTTAACTACCATAGCATCACAATTAGGTGCTCAGGTTAAGGGACAACAAATACTACTATCTCGAAAGGATCCTCAATTGATGGCTTTTATAGGATGTATGTTGGAGATCTAATAGAGCCTGTTTAATTTCAGTCCTCATTAAATACCCGCATATTTATACGAGCTTCTATTAAGCTTAGAGTTTGCTAAGACTGACCATCTAGACCATCCAGATATAGACATACACCAATTTATATTAAAAAAGTTTTCACTGACAGATTCGCATTAGCGAAAATAGATCTAGAATATAGTGTTTGAAAATATACTTGTACAATGACATTTCTTAGCACTATTTATAACCTTTTGCAACTATGTCATTGCTAGTATACTATCAGGTCTTTGTCCTATTTCAGACAAAGCTCTAACTCTTTAGATATGGCTGACTCTTATAACCTACTAACTCTTAACAATGCTCACTCTTAACAATTATAACTCTTAGCATAGCTAACTCTTAGCACTAGTTCAAACTTCTTTGAACCAAATTTGAACTTCTTCAGATTATACAATGTCTGAAGTATTATAAGCATCTTACCATTTATATTTAATATTAACGATTTTGCTCGAACTATTTATTGTATAAATATTAAATAATTAATATTTATACAATATTGAAATAGTCCATAAGCACTAGATCCATCATAAATAAAATTATTGCAATTCACGGTCGTTGATTTTGTTAAATAACACATTTTCCCTTATTGGGTAATGATCAATGTTGACCAATATTGACCAATGTTGTTTGGATATTGATCAGCAACATATTAAATCATTTATGGATACCGTGGGATTTTAAATTTTAAAATCTACATAATATGATGCTATTTTTGTTAATAGAGCATTAAAGGAATCTCAAAATTCGCAAGAGAAGTAATGTTTCTATAATATCACTGTCAAACAATTTTCTCACTAAATTTCAGGCTCATTTGTTGTTTTATTCCTAAAATAACCTTGTCATCACGTAAATTATAAAATTTAGAGTCTAATATTGTCTACAGGGAGTTGATACATCACCAATCAACACTAGTCATTACTTGTTAAGGGCTAATGAGTTGTTTATTAAAGTCAATGACAATCAACTTCGATTTTAACAAAAAAGAATCTCATGGGTAAAGATATGTATATCACTTGGTTTTGAATATGGGGTGTGTTTTCTATTTTCGCTATACTTGAGGATTCAGTGATAGTTTTCCTAAAGAATTAATGTGTAACTTTTATGAAGATAGATTATTGAGACTAAGATATAAAATTTTAACATAGTGTCATGACTATTTGAGAAAAAAAAAAGAGTAAAATACTAAAATTGGTGGAATAAAAATAAAATAAAATAATATTTATTTGTTTTAAATATTGAATCTCAAAAACTAAGGATGATAACTTATATTAGTTTATGTAAGAATGATTATTATTGTTGTTTTTATTTTATTATATTTTATTATTTCAATATTGAAAGCTGATAAGATGAAAGGAAAATTAATGATAAAATTTGTACTTTTGACAAGAAGTTGCATTAACTATTGTTGAACTTGAGTGGATTCGTTCACAATGGGTTGACTTGACCAAAAGTCCATATGATCACTATTACATCATAGTACTGACACTTTTTTAAATAAAGTGAAGAGAAGTGTTAGTGAATTATTAATACTATAGTATCAAAAATATGAAGTGCGAGTGAATTGCTGATACTATAGTATTAGAAACATAAAGTATCATTGAATTTCTAATACTAGAGTACTCGAAAGTTATTTTTTATTAAAAAAAAACTTAATTATTAAAAATAATTTAAATTTATAAAAATTAATATAATACCCAAAATTACATTGTTTTGGGCGTTATTAATTTTTTTAAAACAATAAAGTCTCAAAACAATGGCATTTTGAGGTTAGTTTTTTATTAAAAAAATTTAAACTGATGTCGTTTTGGGACATAAAACTTAACAAAATCTAGAATTTTCCAAGTCTTCATCTTCTTTTCCATTTTCCTAATAGCCACTCTTGCTTGTTAACACTTTCTTAATTTACTCTTTCTCAAAATTTATTTTGTTTTAGTTTTTGTTCGACATAGCATTGAATACATCTCTAAAAATTAACCTAATCTGGTCGGTTTAAGTTTGATTAATGAATCGAAGTCTCCATACATGAAAATGAAAGAGCTTTTTAAGTCCAAGCCTCGCACTTCTATCAATTTTGTGAGGCAAACTGGGATCTGCTTATCTACGCCAGTCGCAGCTCCAATTATCATGAATCCAAGTGTGAAGAAAATATTTTAATTTTGGATCGATCTTTTTTTTTCCAAGAAATATTGATGTGGTGAAATTGGGGATTAGTTGACAAAGATTACTTTTTGGACAATGTTTGGCTGCTCGTTTTCTTTCATCCAACAATTCTTCTAAAATTTCTTTCTATATCCAGGCAACCAAGTCTTGTATGGTAAATTTTTCCCTTTTCTTTTTCTAAATGCTGAATTAAAGTTGTTGCTGGAGGCTGTTGTAAGTTGTAACTTTGCTAAACATGTTTTCAAATTTTGTGTTTGTGCTTTTGTGATTGATTTTTTATTTTTTTTTTTGCATTTAGGATTAGGCTACCTGGCATAAGAAGGTAGTTTTTCATGCTGTTTGTTATTTTATATTTGGGGGCAAAGACGACAATATGGCTTTTGAGTTACACTCGAGGTGGGAGATTATTTATTAAATGTTTTGTTCACATTGAATGAATAATGAGTCATTGGTGCATGATTATTTATAGTGTGTAAATTATAATCCAAGTTGAATTAATTATGAGTGTATAGATTATAATCCTCATCCAATTATGAATCTAATTAAATATAAATAAATTAGGCATTATAATATATTTCAAAATTATCAACTAAAGAAGATGAATTTAAGTGAGATTCTGGGAAAAGAAAGAACTCTACAACTAAACCTATAAAAGAATACTAAATGATCAAATAAAGGATCTTTCTTGTTGACTCTCTTAAGAGTCAGAAGGGGTTGCTTCGACCAAAATAAAAACTCATAAAACTCTATTAACGTGCATAGCGCAATGTTGACTTAAGCATTGAAGGACCATTGCCGAGAAAAAATTTCAACGTGTCCTAACTTTATATGTGGTTGCAAAAGACTTGTAAACACTAGTATGCATCAAGAAGATTCATCTCAGCCCAACTCTTTGAAAATATTTAGTTATTGTTCCTAAAAAAATTACTATTAATTTTTTTTTGAAATAAATTTTTATTCAACAAACTCAAGAACAAGAGTGAGAATCCTTAATAACAAAAGGTTTTGTTTGTTGGAATTTGTTCTTATGTGCCATCCCATTATGTATATAGTATGTATATAATTATCATTTCTAATAAAATAATTAATATTATTTATTATTAAATGGTAAGATGCTTGTAACGTTTCAGACATTTTATGATCTGAAGGAGTACAGATCTGGTCTAAAGGAGTTTAGATCAGTGCTAAGAGTTAGTAATGCTAATAGTTAGAAGTACTAAGAGTTAGTAGTGCTAAGAGATAGTGAAGCTAAGAGTTAGTAGATTTATATAGTTAGCAGGTTTATATAGTTAGCAAAAGCTAAGGAGTTATGACCTTGTCTGAAATGGGACAATGACCTGAGAATATATTAGTAATGACATAGCTGTAAAGAGTTACAGATAGTGCTAGGAAATATCATTATGTAAATATATTCTCAAACACAATGTTCCTGATCTAATTTCATTGATGCGGGTCTATCGGTGGAACCTATTAATATAGATTAGTGTATGTCTATATCTAGATGGTCCAGATGGTTAGTCTTAGCAAACTATGAGCTTAGTGGAAGCTCGTATAGAGATGCAGGTATTCAGTGAGGACTAAGTATTGAACAGACTTATGAGGATCTCCAATAAACATCTCATAAAGCCATCAATGGAAGGTCTTTTGAGTTGAGTAGTATTTGTGGTCTTTTGACCTAAGCGCCACGGTGGGCTTGTGAGTGATCCACCATGCTTTAGTTCTACACATGTCAGAAACCTTTTATAGTCTGACTGTTGGGTGTCACTGGGTATGGTCCGATGCTCATGGAGTCCGGTGTGCGTAGATATGGGATCCATCAGCTCATATGAGTAGGTTGTATATCTTGATGCTCTGAGATTGTATTTCAAAAAGTCTTATGGCCACAAGCATAAACCTCAAAAAATATATTCTGAAGAAATAAACAGTATCACAAAAGTGTTTGTAGATATTGTTTAATGAAATATAAATATGGAGATAAATTCATGGCTGAGCAAATAGAGATTTGACGGTGATGATCTCTATCTCTGCTCTTCGAGGATATAAATGATGAAAGGATTATATGAGTATGCAATAACCTTAACTTGCATGGTCTAACACGCTAATTTGTAATATCTGTAACGTGTGTGTAAGGCATTGTTCACAGATGTATGGAGGAGCTCTATATAATAAATCAGGTGTGGACCTAGAGAGTCTCACAATATGAAGTGTACTCGTTGCGCACTAGGGTAGCAGATTAGATTGAATAATTAGATCTAATAAATTTCAGAAAAATAGAATAATTATTTCAAGATCCCTCGGGATGTGCATTTGTCAAAACTTAATTGTTAAATACATCATTTAATTAATTAACAAAAGCTGTTAACTAATAGGATGATGACAAATGAAAAAATCTAAGCCCTTCATTTTTGTATCATGATATATTAATAAAATAATACAAAATAATTTTTGATTTATTTTATAATATTATTATATACATTTTATCCACTAAACATTATTATATAATTTAGTACATTAATTTTGTTTAAAGGAATTTAATATTAACCATTATGAATTATGGAGACATAATGAATCAAGTGGCATTCACGTTGGCCATCATATGAATTTTTTATTGATTTGATTAAATTGAAATAAATTATTTTTTTTATTCATTTTGCAAGGGTGACATCCGGCCATTTGTTTTTCAAGAGGTGGGTGGAGCACTTAAAGTGTAATCAAGTATTTCAACTACTATAGTAATAATGGGTAGTCATTATTATTATTGAGTGGAGCACTTCTTGAAAGCAATTGAATTTTTTATAATAAAAATTGAAACAAAACAAATGAAGGCAAATTCATTCAAGAGAGAATGAATGATTCAGCCAAGGGCAAGGGAGTGAGAGAGAGAAAGGTTTTGGTCTTGTTTTTCCCTTCAAGGAGTTGAAAGAATAGAAGGTGAAGTTATTTTGTATTTTTCTTATTCTACATGCTTAGAAAATTGTTAATGACAAAAGAGAAAAATGATAGATTGTTGTGTTAGTAAAGTGTAACTAATAAGAACAAAAGAAATCATCTTCTTCTTATTTCATAGATATTCATATTTATAAAACAAATATATTTATTCAAAGAGTTTGAATACAAGTTGTTGGAAATTTTAAAGCTACCATTCTAGCTCCATAATCTCACTAAACTATTATAGACTATAATTGTTCAACACCTTTCAATGTGAGCTCTCTATTTGGATTAATGGAGGACTTGAAGATTTTGTAAATGTACCTTTATTAGGTAAGTATTTTACATAATATTTTAATACAATTGTTCATCATGTTTATATTTGTATAAGAGTTATGTTTATTCATATATATGATATATATGGTTAATTGCTAAATTGGGTGTATTTGTTAACATGCTTCCGTTGCGTTTAGTAATTTTTAAAATTATATATACACTCGTACATCACACACTTGATTTCCAACACTATCAACCTTGGAATTGAGTTCCTATAGAATATAGCTGAGATAGAACTAAGTGCTAACTTTGCTAAATTGTGAGCTACTACATTAGCTTCTCTAGGAGCAAAAGAATCCTTAAAACAAATTATAGGAAGCTAAGCACTCTTTGGGGTTGAAAATTTCCTTTTGGAACACAATTTATCATTACTGAGTAAGAGATTGAGGTAACAAACCTATCAATAACTTGCACAAAAGATCTAAAAAACCAAAGCGCCTTAACATAAGCTATAGGAAAGGCTATTCCACCCGATCATACATCTTAGACATATCTAATTTCAGAGCTATATTACCCTTCTTAGTCTTTGATTGCCTCATAACAAAATTTAGGCATTCAAACCCAATGATAACATTATTTGTGATCAGTCGACACAAGATAAAAATATTCTGACATTTTGAAATAATATCACATAATATTCCCTAAAGCCTGTTAGCCATGGTTTTGAAAATAATTTTGTAAACAATGTTACACAAGCTAATTGGTTTATAGTCTTCTAGGACCTTGGCTAATCACACTTAGGGATAAGACAATAAGGGTCTCATTAATTTGGGAGATATCACCACCATTATTATTAAGGAACTTCAAACAGTAGTTAGAAACACCATCGCCCACTATATCCTAAAATTTCTTGATAAAATAAAGTAAACATACTATCTTTACCTAGGGCTTTCGTTGGGTACATCTAAAATAAGGCATGTCGAACCTCTTCCTTGGAAAATGGTATATCAAGGCGAGTTGTATTAGTTGTAGAAATATAAGATGAAACATTACACACCATATTCTACTACCCTGCATAGAAGGGTTAGAAGAGGTGAAGATACTTTGAAAATACTTCAAGAAAACTCGTTCAATACAACTATCATCCTCTTGTAACACACAATTATCATTAAGAATACCCTCTATTTTATTTCTCATACGCCTATTTCTAGCTTTTGATAGAAATACTTATAATTCTTGTCCCCCTTATTTTTACACTAAGAGAACCAACCACGCTGCTAATAAGTATCATGCTTATAAAGCTATACATCAAAGGATTTCTTTGTATCTTAAATCTGTATCCAAGACTCAAAGTTTACCTCTTGATTAAGATCGGTACGCTTCTTACACCGCCTCTTTTTTGAACTTAAATGACAAAAGTTTGGTTTATACCATACCTTCAAGTTTGCCCAAATTCACTCCATATTAGCCATAGTACCCCTCCATCCACTTCTAGAGTTATATCATCCATTAGCAACAATTGTCCTACACTCATATTCCTCCACCCAAGCTTCCTTGAAATGAAAGCGACTATAATTGGGCTTGCTGTGACCTCCGACATACCAACACCAATAAAATCACTTACACTAACTAATATAGGCCTATGATCCGAACCCCAGAAATTCCAATGCTGTACACTGCAATAAGAAAACATCTCAGACAACAAGTATGTTAATCCAACAACTAAAGTCATAGAATTTGCCTTATTTTTTTAGAGATATTTTTTTAGTATAATAAAGTAGAGTTTCAACCCAAAAAAAAAAATGTTTACCATTGTAGCCTTTCATTCCTAACTTTTGTGACCTCTTTGGCCTCTATGATGGCTATATAAGAAAGTAAGAATATGTTAACCTTAACAATACAAGTTAAAATTAGTGGTTTAATAGTGGTTACTGGCACTTTGTTTTTACCTTTCCCTAATATTATCTTTGTCGATATGACAATTTAGTTGAGAAGACTTTCTAAAAAGAAAAGGTTGAAAGCAATCAGAAACTTATCATTATTCCTTTTAGAAATGCACAGACATTTTCTATAAAATAATAGATTATATATTTTATAGTATTGTTAACCCAAAAAATTGATCTCTTGGACTAACATGCTTTAAATTTATTTTTTGAGAAAATGTAACTGGGATGAGCTTTGTTAGAATGCTTTTGCCACTATTGAAATAGAAAATAAGCAAAGTTAGATCTTGCTAGTGGTCATTCTGACGAGGATCTTTTGAGCTTTAGTTAAAAAGTGTAGGTGTGATTGAAATAGTGAAGGAGCTTAACGGTGCCAGTGGTCATTCTAGCAAGGATCCTCAAATGTTTAAGTTAGCAAATCTAAGTGTGGATGAAATAGTAAAAGAGCTTAAGAATGTTTTTTATGGGAAAAAATATCATTACATTTAGCTATTTTGGCTTTACCTTTTTTATAGTTAGTCCTTACCATTTTATCTCAAGAAATATAGGCGTCATTTTAACACGCAGAGGGAAGAAGAGATAAGGAGGAAAAATATTTCCCACATGAAGGGTAAAAGAGTTAAAGGAGTAAATTATTTTATTGTCTCAACATCTGCTGAGACTCGAACCCCAACCTTATGATTGGGGAAGTTCACACTTAACCACTGTAGCCAGGCCTACATATGCTAGTATTTTTAATATTCTTCTAATTGAAAAAGGTCATTGGTTATGAGGACATCAATTTCAGCTGAAGAAACTTTTACTTTAAGAATGCAGGCACAATTTTGAAAAATAAATGAGGAAAAGATTGTAGACCTGACATATGGTATTGCTTAAGAGTTGAAACATTGTTAGTATTCTTATAATTGTCACTTTTTTTTTGGTTGAATATGTTATTCACAATACTAAGGGAATTCTATATATTTTTGTATCACTTGATGAGATTTTGTTTGGAATGGATTTGGTAACTGGATTTCTGAAATATTTTATCATTAATATTATGTCCTTTTAACTGTTAAAGAACCTACAAAGACTAGTATTCCTTTTAGAATAGATGGAAATATTTGAAACTTTTGCCATTTTCCTTAACTTTGATGCCTCAATATTGCTGCCGAGTGTTCAACACATCATAGAAGAAAAAACAGTTACATTAATTAAGTAATAAATTCTTAAGAGTCACATAGAGGTTCAAGTATAAAGAGTTTCAAATAGATTTTTAATGTGGATGATTATCATCAAAGTGACATTTTTAATTGGATTTAACTATAATGTCTAAAAGAGTTCAAAAGTTTTAAGCTGTACTCAAACATCTCTTTTTATAGGTTCTAAATTAAACATAATTTGTATAGTCAATTACAGTATGCCACCTATTTAAAAGCGACTTTGATCAAAGTTTGAATTAAATTCATACATATATACTTTGAAAAGGAATGAAACTCGTACACTATAAAAATGAATGATTATTCATGTATTATTCATTCATCATAGATTGATTAATTCATTATTAAAACCATCCATTCAAACATATAGTCAATATACTACCTTGCTTGATCATGTATTCACTACTTGCACACATTACAAATGCTTGAGTGTTAGAGTGTTTTTTTTACACAGTTAATATTACTACCTTACTTATTCATACATATACTCCATATATGAGCACTATCTCTTTCTTATAAATACTAACTTGAGTATTGGAGTGTTTTTGCTTATATGAGGACAAATGATGAATTTTTCAATCAATAGAGTAATACAAGGATAAAAAAGTTATTGATTGTAGAGGTTTCAAACCATAAAACTTCAATGGTGTTATTTACGAGAAAGTTTTAACTAAAAAACAACCATTTACAAAAAAAAAAGAATAGAAAAAATTGAATTCACAAAAATAAAGAAAGAAAGAAAGGAAGAAGAAAAATTGAAATTAAAAAAAAAAACAAAAAGAAGAAGAAATTTGTTAAAACCGTAACCACTGCAGATCACTGTCACATGCTACCATCAGCTATCACACCAGTTGCCATTCGTCGCCGATCAATACTCTGATCAACTTAGAATAAGTTGGTTGACCTTTCTTTACAATCTCTATTGTCATCTACTATCATAGTCACTGGAAACAAACCAAAACACAAATCAGTGACTGCTTTTTAATCCCGCAGTTTGACCAATCAACCCTTTAATCAACTTAAAAATAGTGGTTGACATATCTCTACAATCTCTACCATCGTCCGTTGCCAAAATCATTGAAAAATAATTGAAACTTGATTAGTTGTCGTTGACGTCGACCAGAACATTGATCGAACTCATAATGATCTGGCCAACCAATGATAACCAACCTTACTATAGACCGTTATTGAAAAACATTAAAACTAATGAACCAAGATTTTATAGCTAAATTTTACTACTTTTACCCATGAACTAAGATATCGTGGCTAATCGTCACTATATTTAGCAATGAATTATACTTTCATGGCTAGAATACACTACCTTTAGCTACAAAATAAAGATTCGTGGCTAAACATCTCTATCTTTAGCTATAAACTAAGTTGTCATGGCCACAATTTGTACATTTAACCACAATATAAGTGCTTGTGGCCAAATACAATTACGTTTAGCCTCGAACTAAGTGTTCATGCTTAATGTCACTATGTTTAGCGAAAAAATAAACTTTCTTGATTAAAGGTCACTACGTTTAGCCACAAAATAAATCATGGCAACTAATGCTTACTACATTTGGCTAAGAACTGAAGCTTTATGGCTAAATTGTATTATTTTTAGCCATAAAATGCTCATGGCTATAGGTAAATTCTTTTAGCCACCAAATTTTTATGACTAAACTCGTGGCAAAAAATCGAGCATAAATCTACATGCTTTGGTGGGTAAAACTTTTGCCATGAACAAAAACTTCATGACAAAAAGTACTTTTTGCCATGAATTTTAGCCAAAAATATTTTATGGCTAAATAATTCTTTCAATATTTTGTTTGATATTTTATATTATTTAACCACAAAACTAGATTTTTGTGGCAAAATATCACTATAGAGGATAAAAAAGTTTTTTGTGACTAAAAGTCAAATTTTATTAAGAAGTGTCATACATGCTAAATCCATGCCAATTTGTAGCACCAACACTTTATGACCTTGCAGGACATGACAAAGCACTGGTCATTTCATACATGGGGTTTGAATTTTGTTAGTCCAACCAATAAACTTGCTAGAAGGTATATTTGGATATTCAAAGTCATAGATTAGTTCTCCAAATGCTAAAGGTAATCCTATTAGAAAAGGGAATCAGTGCTACCATATTAAACTTGTTATGGGAACACATTATATGCTGCTTAGGCATCTTATACAAAATAATTATTAACAAACGCATGCCTTTCATGAATAAATAAGTTGATGCCACCTTAAGGTGATATGACATCAAGTACAAACACTTAATACCAAACTATCTATAGGCAATAAAGAGGTCGAGACAATCAACCAAACATTGATAAAATTATTCAACAAAATGGTGCATGAATACTCTATAGATTAGAGTATACACTTTAATGATGCTTTTCAGACCTACTAAACATTGCCATAAGAGGCCATTGGTTACTTCTTGTACTTTCTTGTATACAAATATGGAATTATAACACTATTCGAGTAATTTGTGCTCATTATAAGGCTAATGTTTGCTTAAAGTAACTCCTTAGTTCATACGACCAACCTTATGGCAGAACTTAATGCTATAGGTGAAAAATTGGAAGACACCTAGAGGTGTAAGGCACTATACAAGCATAAAATAATTAAGTCCCATGCTAAGTCTATCAAGAATATAGGTATCAATGTAGGTGATCTCGTACTATGGTGACCGAACATGTCAAGAAAAATATTACTCCACCTTCTAAGTTTGCATTACAATGGGAGGCCCATATGTTATTAAAGAAGCCTATGACAAAAGTTACTATCAACTGACTACAATAGAAGAAAAAGCATTCCACAACCCCAATCAACAACAATTGGTTAAAGCATTACTATAGCTAGATATTAATAATCATTTAAATAAGTTCCATATGCACACTCAGGCTGAATAAAATCTTTATGTAAATTATTCACTCACAAAGAGAAATAAAACCTAAAATTAACCCTAAGTAAAGGTTAGGCACTTTATATAGCATATACGACTTTATTTATATAAGACGCTTAATTACATAGTCGATGACTTAATTTTTTTTATCAATCTTTTGGCTTTATGGAAAATGTTCAACCTATGACAATAGATATCAGATAAAAACTGGGTGGATCTTGGTATATATAAGCAGATAAGAGTATTATATAATAGAGTAGTTTTTTCATATTAATGATAACCACTTAGCCTATGACAATAGACAATCCTGGCAACTTGAATTAATGGCAAACAATTGGCCTATGACAATAAACAACCCTGGCAACTTTGCTTGTGAAACATTTTTTATAAGAGTTTCAAGTGAGCTTTTAGGTGGTTCTGCTCTATCTCTTGGGTTTCAATTGATTTATTTTGCAAAGATTGTTGCAATTACTCATGCCATCAAGTTACGTGATAAGGGTTGATGTAATTTGTAGATAGAAAATGACTCTTGTGATTCAACTTCTTTCTAATTCCTCTCTTGTCCTCTTTAGAGTTAATTCATGCGATCAAGTTACTTGATAAGAGTCAGTGCAATTTGTAGATAGAAAATGACTCTTGTGATTCAACTTCTTTCTAATTTCTCTCTTGTCCTCTTTGGAGTTAATTCATATGATCAAGTTACTTGATAAAAGTTAGTGCAATTTGTAGATAGAAAATGACTCTTATGATTCAACTTCTCCCTAATTCCTCTCATATCATCTTTGGAGTCTTTGTAACAGTGGATTAAATTGTAGCCAGCTAATGAGTTGTATGAATTTAAGATACAGACACTTTCTGCAAAGAGAAATGTGCCTCTTTGTGGAATCATACTCCTTTAGAAAATTGAAGTTTTTATTCAGATGTTAGTGTTTTTTGTGTTATCATTTTATGTGTTACCTAGATTCCTCTTTATTTAAGTTTTATTTATTTGCTTTGCTTTTTCTTAAAAAATTCTAAGTATTTAATTTAGTTTTCTCATATTACAAGGAATAAAATTTATTATATCTTTTGTAACTAAATATTATTGATTTTCTTTTAATAATTTTTTTCTCTTATTTCACTGACTTTCATCTTAAAAATCCAACACAATTCACTTAAACATTTTTATGTTAGATTAGTGAACCAACATTACCCGATCAATATATATTAACAATTAATTATTTTAAACCAACCATTACAATTCACTTAAACATTTATGTTATCATCCTTAATAAATTCTCTATAAATTAGTTGAAGAACTCATTATCTTGCATATAAACTTTTAAACTCTGAAAGGCTAAGTTGAAAGTTAGCTATTTTGATATCACTTGATATACTACAACTTCCATTAAGATTTGAGAGGCACTTCCCAAGCTTAGTTCATTGACGATTCCAGAATTAAAGCTTTATATATATATATATATTATGAAATTATAAAAAGTGGAATTATATATATCAATTATTTGTACATTATTAACTATCTATTTTGTTGTCCATTAAAAGTAATTAAATAAAGTTATTTACTATTAAGCTATTTTTTGGCATCTTATATGGTATTGGCTTTAATATGTAGAGGTCAAGTTATTTTATTTTATTTTCATGATAAGCCAAAATAAAATAAAATACTATATATAATAAGTTAAGGTCCCCAATCTAAACTCTAATGTATTATTCATTCACATCTTATTAGTGAGTGAATGACAATTTTCTCTCAAAAGGAAAAGGTTTAAACGTGGAAGGCTATCAACCCCAATTTTCTGCATCTCCATAGATTTTAGGTATGTTCATGATTCTATTATTTTTGATGACTTAACATGAGTTCTTAGTTATGGTGATTCTTTCACCAATTAAATTTTTTCTCCAACAAGTTGTATCAAAGCTACCTCATGTAGAATTATTGAAAAATAAATTTTTCAACACTAAATTATGGGAATTGAATTGTGTATATGATTGTATTACATATATTATATATATGTTGAACATCAATTGGTATATATGTATATATTTACGGATTGTTGCTATTGCCAAACAATAAAAATGGTATCAATTTCATAACTGTTATATTTATAGATTCAATTTTGGAATATTAAAAAAAATAATGAATGGCAAGTATTGAATCTGTATGCGTTGATTGCTTTTTAATCCTTCTATGTATAAGGTAATGCATTATTCATTGATAACATGCGTAATGTAAAAAAAAGGGTTTCGTGCTGACAAGAGAATGACGTTTCGTGAAATCAATGGAACATGCATTTGTTTAATGCATTTTTTTATAAAAAGAATGACTTCATTAAATCAAAAATGAGAATTATAAATGAGTAAAGACTGCAACAAGAGTCTCTTCTATCCAGAATCTAGGTTCTTTATACTTCAAGGCTAATTTAGCAAGGGTATGAGTAACAATATTACAAAGTTTAAAGTTGTGGCTAAACTTAACATTACATAGTCTTTTAGCCATATCAATAGTTTATAAAATTAGCCAACCTGTTTCAATCCCAAGGGAGATCTTTTCCTTAATTAGCTTGAAAATATTTTTGGATTATAATTCAACTACAATGGCTGAAAGTCCTAACTCTAAAGCCATATCCATTCATCTCAGAACTGCTTTGGCTTTCATGAATTTTGCATCCATTCTGAATTGAGATCACATCTCCTATATGGTCCTTAATAATAATCCTAATTCCCACCTTTCCTGCTTTTATATTTATAGCTGCATCTACGTTTACTTTAAACTTGCCAGAAAGAAGAGGAATCTATAAAGAAAGAGCACTTGGATGACTGTTAGGTTCTAAGGGGAAATTTGAGAAGCTTGCTTCTTTGTAGGCCTACAAAATTGCTTCTTCTTAAGCTAAAATATGACTAGGTTTCGGTGCAACCATTCCTATTTGGGCTATATTTTTAGAGTGTCATATCAACCATATGATCATTACCAAGAATTCAAATTGCTCTCTTTGATAACATCTATGATAAACACAATAAAAAGTATATTTTTCAAGAGATTCAATCACTATTTAATATTTAGAATGTCACTAATTTTAGTACTTTTGTATTTTTAAACTTGAAATAAAGTGTGGTCCTTAAATTGTGATTAGTGAATGCTATTTGCACAAGTTTGGTAAAATGGACAAAACTCGTAATGTAGAAATTAAAATGAAGAAATTCTTAAACCTAGAGCAACATGAATCAATCTTACACAAACTTAAAGAATAGTCAAAAATCCAAATCTAACATTTAATGGGCCAAAACTTGGATATAATAGAATTGGATTACAACTTTCACCAAGCTTGAACCACCTCCAGTATTTGGATTGTATTTCAAAAAATACGTATCTAATAAGAATGATTTTTAAAGTTGGAAAATACTGAGTCAATTATCTACAACTACTCTATTGACATCAAAGTCCAACGCAGTGGTTATCATAGTCTAAATTGAATTACAAATGGGTAAAAAGATTATTGGCCGAAATCTAATATAGCTTTGGTAATTTGACCATATCTTATAGGATAATAATTCAAATTGCATAAACCTATTGGATATGGAAATAAAAGACAAAATTCTACAACTTTTATGTTGGCCAAAAAGGCTAAATCGATCATCTCTATTGTCAAAAAGGTACTACAATTAGGTGAAGAAGTTAGTAGCCAAAATATAAAAGATTGATGTCACACTAAACATGTTCCCACTCATTACCTATATAAGGACACCTTTAGGAGGTTAATGGACAATTTTTATGTCTTACAATTCTCTCGTATACTTTCCCTTTAATATTTATAAGAATGAATTGTAAACTAGGCTAAAGGTCTTGGCAAGTCTAGAGATGAACTTTTAAATGTAATAAATCTACTTCTTGACTCTAATTCTTTGTTAAGAGTTACAATGTTGTAAGTTTGTTTGTATCTAAACTCTTATCTATTATATTTTTATAATCCAGATGTTATAATTCTTATATTTTATATATTTTCAATCATACTTTGTTTATAAGATTCTTTTTGAATTATAATTGTTACTGGTTACATCATTTTACAAGTTAATCTTTTAATGCAATATTGTCAAAATGATATATTATCGATCTTTGATAACTTGTATAGATGAACTAAATTTGTAATAATATTTACAAAGAGTTTAGTCATGTCAAATACAATTATATTAATGTGCCAATTATACACATCTTTCAATTGACTGTTTAGGATATAAAAATTTTAATTGAGTTATAAATATTGAATCAAAGTATAGAATAGATTTATAAAGTATATTAGCGACTCTTGAAGCCTTACTCACATCATTATAATTTTTTTCTTTAATTTACATTTAATTTTACCTTTTCTATGTCAATCTCATGTTCAATTTTCTCCGTCATTACTGTTTTAATATTTTTATTTTGCTAACATATATTTTTCAAAAGTTTCCTCATGGGATCGATGTCACAATCTATACTGTAATAGTCATATTACATTTTGAGTGTAAACACTCTGTAATCTCCTTTAGTCCTACAAAAGTTCCATTCTGGTACTTTTACATCACTTGGGCAAACTAAGAATGTTTCCATATTCATTTTGCATACTTACAGCTATACAAAGCATGAGTCATATCCTCAATATGTCTTATACATCAACTGTATAAAGGATCCTTTAAAAACTTCATCTTAACCAAATTTAACTTAGTATGAATCTTATCTGCATTAGTGCTTTAGAGAAAGATTCTAACATTTGCTAGCATGTGACAAATTTCCATCATTTAGAGAGATTTGCTGAAGTCGAAGGCAGGTCTGGATGCCTAATTTTCCAAGCCACCTGATATCTATTCTTAAGAGAGTATATTCCCTTTTTGTCATAGTGCCATAACAGTTTATCATGGACCTTACGTTTTTGAATAGGAATCTTTATAATTTCCTTCATATCTTCTGCCTTGAAATGGTCTAACACCATCTGAATATCCAATTGTCTATCATTTGTAATGATTTCTAAGACTCTTGTTGATTCTGAAAGTGTCTGATGGGATATTAACTTAAAGGTTTTTGATCTTCGAAGCCAATTGTCCTTATAGATGTTCACCTAGTTTCGTTACATATTCTCCGTCTTGTGCCCCTCTTCAAAAACACTAATAATGTTTGTTGCTTTTGTGAAAGATGTCAAAAGTTAGATACTGTGTCTCAAAGACATATGATGCTTCTTAACCCTATTCTTGATATCAAGATATTTGATTGTTGGGGTATCGATTTTATAGGCCATTCTCCCTCATCTTTTAGCTACCTTTACATCATTCTAACTGTTGATTATGTATCAAAATGGATGGAGACTGTAGCTTGATGTACTAATGATAACACAAGTGTGGTAAAGTTCTTAAAAAAAAATGTCTTATCTAGGTATGGTATACCACGTGTCATTATTAGTGACCAAGGAACATATTTCTATAACTATTCTTTTAAAGCTTTGATGGGCAGATATGGTGTTCTTTACAAACTTTTCACTATATATCATCCACAGATAAATGGATAAGCCGAGTTAGCAAATCGAGAGGTTAAACAAATTTTAGAAAAGAAGGTTAATCCGAATCGTAAAGATTGATCTCTACACCTTTTTTATGCATTATTGGCATATTGTAATGCATATAAAACCATTTTAGGAATGTCTCTATACCGACTTGTCTATGGGAAAGCTTGTCATTTACCTGTTTGAGCTAGAGCATAAAGCTTACTGAACTTTCAAAGCTCTCAACTTTAATTTAAGTGCTGCAGGTCTTCAGATGCATATCACAACTCCAGGATTACAAAACTAAAATAAAAATGGTTCATGAGAAATAGATCTCAAAGAAATACTTTGAGCCAAATTAACAGGTATACCTTTATGATTCTCAATTGCATTTATATTCTGAAAAGTTAAGATCTCAATGGACTAGTCCATTTGTGGTAGAGCACGTTTTTCCCAATGGTGTTATTGAAATTGAGGACCCTACTGATGGGTGAATTTTTAAAGTGAATGAATAGCGGTTGAAAAGCTACGTGAAAAATATTGATAACTCGATGTACCTGACGAGATCTCTCTTGTGGATCTTGTCTATCATGCTTGATCAGGTTTAATATCTCTGTACCGTATTTTACATTTTGTCTATATTTAATGTTATTTTTTCTTTTATTTTCATTTGTATATTATTTTATTTTATCGTTTTTCTTTTTCTTTTCAGTGTAATTATGTTTTCAAGTTAAGTGGCAGATATGGTACTTCCTGGCTATTAAAGTCAATTTTGTTTTCTTTCAAAATAGATATCATTTTTACCAACCTTCAAAAGCATTTTCCTTCACTGCCTCATAATGCTCTAATTAAAATTTACAAAGCACAGTGTGAAAGATTAAGGCTATTAATGTTGAGGAATATCACTGCAGATATTCGTTGGTTAATTGAAGTCAATGTTTAATTATTTAGTAAGTCTGCTTTAGTTTCTTTTATGGATGGTCTTGGAAGAAGCTCTTATGCCAAAAGACGAACAGCAAAAGATTATGAGTCTGTTATAAATGTGCTTGATAAAATTGTAATCAGAGTTGTCGTTCTTTAAGATTTATATCTAGAAATCGAGAAGATAAAATTCTATTTACTAACGATAGACTGAGTAAAGAGTCTTTGGATGATATTCTAGTGACTGTTGAAATGCATCCTTATGGGTTCGTGCAACGTGAACTTCTTGATTTATGGAACAAATTCAAAAATGAACATCAAGGATATAGTCATAGGAATTTGACTCTAAAAGACCATCTTTGCCAATTTTTAAGAAAATTGGATGGTAAGCTTATCCCCGACCCATAAAGGGTGTTTAAGCTGTTACTCAATGTAAAACCAGAGAAAGATGTAAACCATAATCACAACTACCTGTACATATGCATGCGCCTTAATTTCAAACTTTTTAATTATTTTATAACTAGTAGGGCTACTCATATAGATGTCTTAAATTCAAATCTTCTGGTTAAATAATGTATGTAGGTCATTATCTTTGAATTTTTGTCTTTTATTTTCAAATCTCTTCCGAAAAACTGTCAAGTTACCAAAATCAATATTATCATTTGGTACTCTATAAATATAGCATCTCATTTTCTTTAGTTTTATATATTGAGATAAATGTGAGTATAGATATAGAGGAAACTTTAATTCGATGATTTCGAAATAGATTTATACATTGTAGATCTAGTCTTGAGAAAATAAAGTGTTTGCAGAGGCAACAAACAATCTAAAAAAGTATTAATTGCAAGAAAAATCTATTTAATTTATGAAATAGGTAGCCTTGGGTTAATAGGGTGTGTCAACAGCTGGACATTTAAGAGGAAGTCAAATTTTAAGTATTATTCCTACAGCTTCAGCTCTGGGAAGTCTGACTAAGAAAACAATAGGAGAAAAATTATGAGCCTTATCCATGCATGAACGTATAGGTAGAATGCTTTACTATACAGAAAATTTTATTGCTTTACCAGGTGGTTTTGGTACCTTAGAAGAAAATTTTCAAATTGACTCTTGAACCCAGCTGAATATCCATCGAAAACCCATAAGCTTATTAAATGTCAATAACTTTTTTGATTGGTTACTCTCTTTTCTTGATTAAGTTGTGGAACAAAATTTTATTTCACATTCAGCATGAAAGATTATTGTTTCTACTACCAATGCGGATGAATTGATTGATAACAGTTACCTACAAACTTGACCAGGGATAACTCAAATCGATTGGTCAGTGGCCCATAACAAGAAAAAATTGGATCTGACACATCAATTGTAACTTTTTCTTATTTTATTTATTTTTTATTTATTAGCATCATCATTTTAGTTTATATTTACTTAAATGTCTATTAGGTTTGTTTCTTTTGAATAATTGGCATTTCAGATAATATCTCATATACTTTATCTCTTTCTATTTAAATACCGAGGACAATGTTTCATCTGATTTAAGGGGAGGATAGTAAGTTGTATTTTGCATTCTAAAAAAAATAAAATAAAAAAATGATAGGGTCCGATATACCTATTTGATTAAAATGGCAGAGTAAAGAATATATTTCTTGAACTCTTTAGATACACTCCAGGTCAAATTAAATTAAGAATGGCAGAGTAAGGAGTTTTTTTTTTAGCTTTTAGAACGCATTTTAACTAAATTATTGGTATTGTATTTTATATTTTATGTATTATTGTTTATTGCATGTAGTCTTGGTAATTCTAGTATATAAGAATTTGTTTTTCTACATAGGTATGATTTAAAATTGTTTGGTTTGAGTCATTGTTTCTATTTAGATTACTAAAGAATGACTTCCAAAATATTTTTAAGCACAATGTTAAGCCTTCTAGTAAGATGGATGATTCAATTTATATAACCAAAAAAATTCTCATGTTTAAGTATATATTTTTTTAATCTCACATATCTTTTGTGAGTAAGTGGAAAGATTGAAAAAACAGCTTACAAACGTTTATTGATCTTTTGAATTGATTAATTTTTGTTTAGAATAATATTATTCAAATTAAGGAATAAGTTGATTATATAGCTAAATGACGATTTAAAGTGAATTTTGAAGTTGTGTGTAATATATTTTGGTGAGAAATTTTTTTCTATGCTTCCTTGTATTCTTTTAAAAAAATAATACAAAAAAAAAATGAAAAGCAAAACAAAAAAAAAGAATCAATTCAGTTTAATAAAGTCTTTATTTAATTTTAGAAGATAAATATTTTATAAGGCAGTTTTCTTACCAAGCTATATTTGTATTATTCTCACAAGACAGTTGAAGTCCTAAAGCTAGTGCATGTCAAGAATGATTAATTTCTAAAGAATTAATTTTTTTTATCTTTAAATCAATGTTAGTTTGTATGTCTGTTCTTAAAATAATTTTTTTTTCTTAAGAGTTTAACTATTTTTCAACTCTATGAGAGAAGTCCTAACTTTTTAAACAGTCATATACTTATGAGGACATGGAGTTGAGGCTTTTACTTAGACAAATTCTCAAGACTATATATGTTGTGGTTTGTGATAAGAAGTTTACGACTTTATTCACACACATACAATTTTGAAAGTTATAATTGAAAAAACTATAATAGTAATAGTGATCTTGAATCGGCTTTTTGCTTAAAATGCTTAGGTAGTTTTGCATTCTATTTATGTTTAAATTACTAGGGATTAGCAGTAAACTGGTTAGAGGCTGTGATGAGCACAGTAAAATGCATATTTTTAAGAGATTCAATCACCATTTAATGTCATTAATGTTAGCATATTTTGTATTTTAAGCTTGAAATAAATTATTGTCTTTAAATTGTGATTAATGAATGCTATTTACATAAATTTAGTAAAATGAATATAACTCTTAATATAGAAATCAAAATGAAGAAATTCATGACCTTGGAGCAACATAACTCAATCTTGAAAAACAGTTAAAAGCCAAATCCAACATTTTATGGGCCAAAATTGAGATACAACAAAACTAAATTATAACTTCTGCTCAGCTTGACCCACCTCACGTATTTGAACCTTATTTCCAAAATATGTACCCAATTAGTATAATTCTTAAAGTTGAAAAGGACTGACTCAATTATCTACAATTCTTATGTTAATAGTAAAGTCTAAAGCATTCATTATTATAAATCAAATTGTATTGCAAATTGGTAAAAGGGTTGTTGGCTAAAACCCGACTTATTTTTTGTATTTTATCCTTATCTCATTAGGTATTCATCCAAATTGCATGAATTTGGTAGCTATGGAAAGAAGAGATAAAATCTATAACTTTCATGTCAACCAAAAAGGCTACATCGATCATTTCTATTGTAAAAAAGGTACGAAAATTAAGTATAGGAGTGGGTGGTCTAAAATATTAAAGCTTGAAGTCACACTAAACATGTTTCCATTCATTGTCTATATAAGGACAGGAGGTTGATGGACGTTTTTCAATGCTTTACAATTCTTTCATATACTTTCTCTTTAACATGCATTGTAAGCTAGGCTAAAGTTCTTGACAAATCTATAGATAAATTTTTATGTGTAATAAATTTACTTCTAGACTTTGATTCTTTGTCAAAAGTAATAAATGTTTGTAAGTTTACTTATGTTTAAACTTTTATCTATTATTTTTTTTATAATTCAGAGGTTATAATTCTTATATTTCATATATTTTCAGTCATACTTTCTTTATGTGATTCTTGTTGAATTATAATTATTAGCAGTTACATTGTTTTATAAGTTGATCTTTTATTGCAATATTTTTAAAATGATATATTGTCGATATTAGATAACTTGTATAGATGAATATGGTTTGTGATAATGTTTATGTAGAGTTTACTTATGTCAAATACATGTATTATCAAATGTGTCATATTTTTACATATCTTCAAATTGATTATTTGGGATGTGAAACTTTCAATTGAGTTATAAACATTGAATCAAAGTATAGAATAGATTTATAAAATATAATTTTGATTCTTGAAACCTTACTTACATCATCATAAGACTTTTTCCTTAATTCATATACAATTCTACCTTATCCATATAAATCAATTAATTAATTTTCTTATTTGTTACTGTTTTAATATTTTTATTTTACAAATATATTTTGTCAAAAATTTTCTCGTGGGATCGACACCTCAATCTATACTACAATAACTACATCACATTTTGGGCATAAATAAAGGCCCAATTAAAGGCTTACATATCTCTAAAGCCAAGGCTACCATTCATTTTAGGAGCATAAAAGTTTTCTAAGAAGCCTAGTAAACTAATCTACCTTTTTCACATCTCCTTGTCGTAAGCCCCTTTAAGGTTTAATGAACCCCTTAGGAACTCGATTGATAAAAAATGAAAAATTCAGCGTAAAAATGCATTTCATAATCAAACTGGTCCAATTAGAGGAAAACCTCATTCTCAACAAGTACTTCTCAAGAAAAAGAAAACTACTTCATCCTATCATGGGCCTTATTAATATCTAATTTAAAAGCAATTTAGTTGGATTTCCTATGATTTAGACATCTAATCTTATGGAAGCATTTGTAACTTATTACCATATTATCAGTTATAAGTCTGTTAGGAATGAAAGCATTTTGATTTGGTAGAATTAACTCATTTAAGATGAGCTTTAGTTTATTATCTATTATTTTAGCCATAATTTTATAAATTACATTGCATAGGCTTATTGACCTATAATCTCTTATCTTTTTTTTTTTAATTTTTACACTTAGGAATAAGAGCTATGTATATATAGTTAAGTTGGGAGATATCACCTGAGCCATTTAGGATGCTCTTGCAAACTTCACATACTAGGCCCTACACAATCATCTGTTTCTGGTAGAATCCAGCAGGCATCTTATCTAGTCCTAGGGATTTCATAAGATGCGTTCGAGTTAGGGCATTGAACACTTGCTCTTTTGAAAAAGACCTATCTAAATAATCATTCATGTCCGCAGTCACATTTTCCTTAAGACAAACTAAGGCTTCCTCCATACAATCCCAACAAGGATTAGTAGGTGTATAGATTTGTTCAAAATGATCATATATTAAGTATACCATCTCCTCTTCTTCTTCTAGCAAGTAGTTATTATTGTCTACTAACTATTGAATAAAGTTTCTTCTTCTTCTATCTTTAGCTCTAGCATGAAAAAATCTAATGTTTTTGTCTCCTTCTTTTAACTAGATGGTTTTGGCCCTTTGCTACCAATAAACTTCTTCAGTCAACAACTTTTCAATAAGTCTTTCTATTTCCTTGATTTCCTCCATATCCAATACCTCTTTATCTTTATTTTCTAACTCCTTAAGTTTACCTTATAACCTTTCAATTTCCCCTCCTTTCTGCCTAAATTGAGTTTTACTCTAGGCTTTTAGACTTTCTTGAGTTTTTTTTTTCTTTTTAGAGGAATTTAACTATTGCCTATTGGTTATTTGACTTAGACTTATTCTCTTAGATTAGCTGGACTATATCTTTGAACTGTTCATAACTACTACAAAATGCTTCAAAATGGAATCTAAAACTCTTGAATTTATCTCTTTGATAGCTTCTATTCTGCTTTTAAAATTTTCAGCATTATTGGCCTATGATCTGATCCACTCTATACCAAATTTGAGTCTCTTAGCCCCTTGAAAACTTTTCTACATTGATTCGAGGCAAGGAATCTGTCAAGTCTTTCCTTTATTAAGCCCTTCCCACTCATTCTATTAAACCAAAGTACGGTATTCCAAGCCATCATAAATCTTTTAAATCACAATCTTGGATCACTTTATTCAATTCTTGCATTGCTTCGATTTTCTAAGGTAATCCTCCTTGCTTTTCCTTGTGGTTGGTAATCTCATTGAAATCCCCTCCATACACCAATGGTAAGGAGAACAAGGTTGCTAATCTTCTCATCAAAGTCCATGAATATTTCTTGAGATTCTGTTATGGATTCCCATATAATCCTGTAAAACCACCAAAGAGTTCCTCTATGATGTTGTACAAAACAATCAATATAATAAGAACTATATGATAGTATTTTTAATATCCACCCCATATTTCTATAATAGAGCTAGACCCCTCTTAATCCTTGTTTATCTACTATGAAGCAATTATAGAAATTAATTTTGATTCTTATTAATTCCATCTGTGCTTTTGAGCATTTAGTTTCGTTAAGAAAAATCAATTCAATGCCATATTTATAAAGAACTCTAGATAGGTCCTGAATGTTCGAGGGTTCCCCAAGCCTTGAATGTTCTAATCTAATAAATTCATGGCTCTAGGCGGAGCTAGCTACTAGCCACCACCAATTCATCTTTAATGATTCTAACTTATTTGAAAGATTGATTTCCATAACTTGATCTTTATACCCATCATTACTAAAATTCACTAGTATGGGGTACTTATTTGGTAAAGAAGTGTCCTTTTTGCTTCTTTTCAGGCTTTAGCCTCCGCAGACCATTACGGGCTCCTCTTTGTTGCTACTTTCTTCTCTTCCTGCCTTAGGCTTACTGGCACAACACGAGCCCTTCTTTTGTACTTGTGGGCTTGAGTTTGGTTATTAACTTTCAATCTTTCTTGATAGGACTTATGGGCTATCTGATTCTATTTTCTACCTTATTTTGAAAATCTAGTCTTGTGCCCTCTAAGCCGGCCTCACTATTCTATTTCATTTCTACTTTTGGGCCACCTATCTGCGGCCATTTATCCAAAAAATTCACAGGCCCTATTGGGTTGTTATCTAAGCCTAATATTCTTGCTTCTACATCCAACTGGCACTCTTGGGGACCACTACTAACTACACTTGAAGTCAACCCTGTTCCATCTATGACTGTATTTTCAACTGTCAACGGCGCCGAAGAAATTAAATTCTTCAAGCTTGAGGCCCTCTGCAAAATTATGGCTTTTACAGTGTGCTTGTTCCAGTCTCCTCTAGTCTACTCTCCATCTTGTCTGATTTTCTTTCTGATGTCATTTCCTTTGTATATCGAACCTCTCCCTTCTTCGTCTGTTTTTCCTTTTGCCCAAGTTTCCATTGCCTCTGTTTTTCATTAGGTGTTGCTGCCCTCATCTAAGCACCATATTTGAACTTTCTCGTCTGTATCACGGGCGCCTCTGTTAAGTATTTTGAACATATATGTCCAATACAACCAAAGTGAAAACAGAAGTCTGATAAACGTTCATACTTAACTAGTAACTCTGTACACTATTCCACTAGTTATAAATTGACCTTGATACCTTTTACCAAGGGTTTCTTCACATCTATGTTTATCCTCAATCTGATAAGTTTACCCAAACATAGCCCCCTATCATCAACTTCAACTTCTTCTACATGTCCGATCTCTATGGCCCAATTCCAACTCTCTTATTCATGCATAAAATTGGAGTATCATAAATCTGAAACCAGAATGATACCCCCGTAAAATCAATTTTTGATACATCCTATATTCCTTCCGGTTCTACTAAAACTACTAGAGCATTATCGAAATTCTATGGGCCATTCATAAGGACTCTTCGTTCATTTGAGTCTGAAGAAAAATTGAAAATAAATCTATTACCTCAAAGACTCTCAATCTGAACTCTTTGGGTTGTCCTCCATGCTTGCTGTATCACCCATCTGAATGCTTCTTTATTGACTTGTTTAGAGCTTAACACCTTTCCAAAAAGACTTTTTGAAGTTAGTTTCCTTTCATCTTCTCCCATCAGGCTTCCAATAGAAAGGATTTCTCCATCTTCTTCTGAGAGAGATAGATGTTAACACGAACTATGTATTTCCTCTATACTCATGGGTAGCTTTGATTCTCGCCAAGGATAGAGTTATGAAAGTGATGATTTGCTATTTTTTAAGCTAGAGCACCTAGAAAACATAGAAGAGATTTAGATCTACACTTTAGGAACGGAGTGCGTAAAAGAATGAGAAAGGTCGTAGGATTAGCTTCTACTAAAGTTCCAGAGAGAACCTGGAGCTTGAGAGAAGAGTTCCATAAGTAACAATTTGTTTTAATGCATTTGCATTATTTATTCATTTATTTATTTTATTATTATGGATTCAATTGATGGTATGCAGTCTATTTTAATAATCATTATTGCCGCATATTTCAATTTATATGTGGCATTCAAATTTGAAAAAAAAAAAATGGAGCAAAAATTGAAATTTAAATTAAATTGATAATGTCAAATTTAATAAAAAAAAATTTAATTGTTGTGTACGTTAAATAAGTGTCAACAAAATTTTAAAATTTATCAAGTCAATTTTATAAAATTCATAAATATTTTATTAGGCTCAAGTTTTATATATCTAACATATAAATTAAATCAAATGAGTTAGGATGAATTTAGCCTATTTTTAAGTTTAAGTTATTAGATAAAATTTAGAATTTAGATAATTAAAAAAGGTGAGACTTGACTCAATCCAACTATTTTAGTCTCGACCCACTCCAGTCCCGTCTTAACTTTAACATGATTTGATTTTGATCGTTGATTTTAATTTTGACTTTGATTATTTTATTTTTTCTCATTTTTCCTACAAACTAAAATATAGTATTTCAAATTAAATTAAATTAAAATACCAGTGACATCTTTCATGTAGATTTATTTATTTAAAAATTTATGAATATTATTAAAGAAACTAAATAATTGTACTTAAATCTATGTGAAAAAAAGTCTGCCTAAAAGACTATTATTTTTTTAACCAAATAATAGGCACATGTGATAGTAAATATGTAATAAACTCTAGCATTTTTCTGCGTATAATATGTCGGTTCAAAAAAAGTCATATTATTGGCAGGCTTTATTATCAATATTTACTGACCAATTTTTTAGAGTATCGTTTATAAAATATTTTTTTTGTTCAAAGCCTAAATCTCTATATTATACTTCGTATCTTATAATAGCTCAATTTATTGTATATTTTGTCATGGATGTATATATATGCATGATTGAATGGCATGGTTATTAATTGTGAGCTTTTTTTTTTCTATTTGTTCTATATTTAGTAAATGCTTCTTTTATATCTGTCAACTTAAATAACATTCCATTACTTAGCATCACTAACTTTAAGAATAGAAGGAGCACGTTACTTTTGTGCTTGGATGTATGGATTTAGGCTATGCAATTCAGATGGAAGAATATCCTGCCTTTACTGATGAGAGTATTGCTGAACAAATGGTACTTTATAAAAATGGGAGTGTTCTAACAGCATGAGTTTGTTGATCATGAAGCACTTTATTTCGGATACCATCAGGAGTACAATACTCGAGGAAGAAAATGCTAAAAAGTTTTTTAACCAAATAGTAGACTAATTCGTTGGTAATAAAAAGGTCGAAATGAGCACCATTTTATCTAAGCTCGTTTCAATACGATATAAAGGTAAATGAAATATAAGGGAGTACATTATAGAAATATCTAATCTTGTTACAAGATTAAGGAACTAAAAATAGAGTTATCTGATGACATTCTCGTGTCTTTAATCTTGATCTCTCTTCCTACACAATACAGTCCTTTTAAGATCAACTATAACACTTGAAAGTAGAAACGAACTCTTAATAAGCTCATTGTTCAATGTATGCAAGAGGAAGATAGATTAAAACATGAAAAAAAAATAAAGAATGCTCATTTAGCACATTCTTTCAATGACAATACTGCCAACAAGAAAAGGAACTGGAATAATAAAGGAAAAAGACCTACAGATACTATAACTTCATAGCCTAAGGTGTAAAGAAACAAAATGATGAAACCATCTATTACTTTTGCAAGAAAGTTAGATACGAGAATAAAGATTATTTTAATTATGCAAAACGGCTCGATAAAAGAGTAAACTTCTCAACTTTGTCTGTTCATAAGTTAATTTGACTTTAATACTAAATCACACTTGGTGGATAAATACGAATGTAACTACTAACATAAGTGTGACTATGTAAAGTTGTCTAAAGAGCTAACTATCAATTGATGCTGAAAGATTTATTTATATGGGTGATGGCAACCAACGTCTTGTTAAGGTAATTGAATTTTTTAGATTACAATCAAAATCTAGTTAATATTTAGATTTGTATAAGACATTTTATGTATCATAACTTAGACAAACTTGGTTTCTATTTATTATTTGGACAATTCAGTTACTCTTGTTCTTTTAGAAATAAAAAGCTTAATCTATTTTAGAATTCAAATATTATTAGTACCGGCTCTTTAGCTGATAATTTATATCAATTGGATTTTCATGCCACAAATTAATAAAACCTTGCATACAATTCTAGTATAAAGCACAAATTAATTAATGAGAATTCTTACATGTTATGGCATAAGCATTTAGGACATATTTCTATATCAACTAGATCTTCATGCCACAAATTAATAAAACCTTGCATGCAATTGTAGTATAAAACATAAATTAATTAATGAGCATTCTTACATGTTATGGCATAAGCATTTAGGACACATTTCTATATCAACTAGATCTTCATGCCACAAATTAATAAAACCTTGCATGCAATTGTAGTATAAAACATAAATTAATTAATGAGAATTCTTACATGTTATGGCATAAGCATTTAAGACACATTTCTGAACAAATAATTGAAAAGTTTTTGTCAGAAGAAATTCTAAATTTTCTTGATTTTTCAGATTTTAAAATATATACTTAATGCATTAAGGGAAAACAACAAATAGAAAAGTTGGTGCCAACAAGAGTTTAAATATCTTAAAATTAATTATTGAGATTTATGTTTACGTGTTATCATATTATTGTATAATTTTTATTTTATAATATTTATACAGTTCATTTTATTAATTTGCAAATTTCATTAATTAAATGGTAGTACTTGTTACGTTACAAATATTATATAATCTGAAGGAGTTAAGATCTGGCCTAAAAGAGTTTAAATCAACGCTAAAGGTTAGCAATGCTGAGAACTATAATTGCTAACAGTTAGTACTATTAAGAGTTAGTAAGTTATAAAAATCAACAAAATCTAAGAGTTAGCACCTTGTTTGTAACGGGATATAGACCAGAGAGCACATTAGTAATAACATAGTTGCAAGGAGTTACAATAAGTGCTAAGAAATATTTTCATGCACGTGTATTCTTAAACATGATATTCTTGGTCTTATTCATTGATGCAAGTCTATTGATTGAACCCTTTCTAGTAGACCAATGTATACTATAACTAGATAGCTTAGACAGTTGTTCTTAGCTGACCATGGGCTTATTCGAAGTTTGTATAGTATATAGTTATTCAGTAAGGACTAAATACTGAATAGGCTTAACTATGACTCCAATAGACATCCCATGAAGCCATCAATAGTTGATCCTCTCGAATTGGTAGTGTTGTGTTCGTTTTATTCTACTAGGGTGATTATGTGTGTAATGTGTTCATCATTTTAATATAAGCATGTCATACACACAAATATTATTGGCGGAATAAGAAATCAAATTTCACAACATGATAAACACATTAATGTAAACCGAATCAAAACATTAGGGTAATTCGAACATACCTTTGACGACGATTCAGTGATGAACAAAAAATCCAGAGCTCACCTTGAAGTTAATCCTTGAACAATTCTAGTCTCCAACTCTTGGTGGGATTAGAGAAGATAGAATGGTAGCTTAAAATTGGTGTAGGGTTTTTGTTCTAGTACTTAAACTCTTTAAGCAAAACAAACTCTCTTTTTCATTCTTGTAACAAAACTCTTTTGCCTTTTTTTTTCCTACCATGTCTAACTTGAGAGAAAAAGATGAAGAAGTGTTTGTTGTGTTTGAAAACCTTGCAAAGAGTGAAAGAATTCCCTTGGCCGAAATTCCCTTTGCCTATTATACAACCATTATGCATTCTTTCACTTAAGTAAATTTACACATGTTTTTACCTTTCTTTTTCATAAAAGAATTAACCAAAAAGCCTTTACTTAATTTTAATTGGACAATGACATTTTAAATGAATTAATAAATAACAAAATAATATTTATTTCATTAAAATAATGCTTGGCCGAATTTTGATATTTCAAAATTAACAAAATGAAACATTTTTCTTGTTTGACTACATTTATTAATATACAAAGTATTTCAATGCAAATGTTTTTAAATAAATAATTCAAATCAAGATAAATGTCTTCTTAATGGCCCAAGCACTATTTAAAATAATATATTAAAATATATTTTTGTCTTATCAATGCAAGACAATAAAACACATTTTAATTATTTAATTAATTCATTAAAACAAGTGTCCAATAAATGTCACATGAAAAATAATATAATAAACATCTCATGTCTATTAATGACAAGTGTCCCACTCATGCATTATAAAATAATATAATAAACATCATATATTTATTTAAATAAAATAATGTCCAATTAATTAAAAAGCCAATGGTTTAATGACATGTGTCAAGAGTACCTTTTCCAACAAAAGATGGACCTATTTGCAACATTTGTAAACTATATTTTTCACTTTACAAAGAGGTCCTCAAAACGAATCCTACTACTAAAAATTTCCCAGATCGAACCGTTCGACCCGACTTGCTACCCTAGTGCTCAATGAGTACACTTCATATTGTAACACTCCCTAGGTTTATGCTCGTTTGTCTTACGGAACGTTTTTGCAAGTCTGTGAATGATGTCCCACACACACGTTACGGATATTACAGAATGACGCGTTGAACCATACAAGCTGAGGTTAACCATATCCGTAAAATTCTTTCGTCATCTATATCTTAGAAGAGCAGAGATATAGATTCTTATCGTCAAATCTCTATTTGCTCATCCGTGAACTTATCTCCATATTCGTATCTCGATAAACAATATATGCAAACACTTTTACAATATTATTTAACCCTACAGAAAACTCTTTCCTTGGACATATTGCTTATGGCCATAAGTCTTTTTGAGATATAATCTCGGAGCATCTAGATATACAACTCACTTATGTGAGCTGACGGATCCCATATCTACGCACACCAAACTCCATGAGTATCGGACTATACCCAGCGACACATAACGGTCAGACCATGAAAGGTCTCTGACATATGTGGAACCAAAGTATAGTGGATCATTCACAAGTCCATCGTGGCGCTCAGGTCCAAGGATCACGAATACTGCTCAATTCGAGAAGACCTTCCATTGACGGCTTTATAGGATGTCTATTGGAGGTTCTCATTAGTCTGTTCAGTATTCAGTCCTTACTGAATACCTGTATACCTATACAAGCTTCCATTAAGCTTATACTCTGCTAAGATTAACTATCTGGACCATCCAGATATAGACATACACTAATCTATATATATTTTAGGGTTTCATTTATAGACCCGCATTAGTAAAATAGATCAGGAACTTAGTATTTTAGAACATACTTGCATAATGACATTTCTTAGCACTATTTATAACCCTTTGTAACTATATCATTACTAATATATTCTAAGGTCTTTGTCCTATCTCAGACAAGGTTCTAACTCTTTAGATATTACTAAATATTAGCATTAATCTAAACTCTTTTAAACCAGATCTAAACTCTTTTAGATCATACAATATTTGAAATGTTTCAGGCATCTTACCATTTCAATAAATATAATTAGCAATTAAAAGAAATGTCAATTGCATAAATATTAAAATTAAATATTCATACAAAATGGGATGGCACGTAAGCATAAATCCCAACAGGTAGTGTATATAGTCTTTTGACTTACGTGCCATAGTGGACTTGTGAGTGATCTACCATGATTTAGTTCCATATATGTCAAAGACCTTTTATAGTATGACCGCTTTGTGTTACTAGGTATGGTCTGATGTTCATGAAGTATGGTGTGCGCAAATATGAAATCTGTCAGTTTATATGAGTGAGTCATATATCTGAATGCTCCAGGAATGTATCTCAGAAAAACTTACAACTATAAGCAACAAAACCTTAGAAAAGAGTTTCCAATAGGTCAAATAATATCTCAAAGGTATTTGTGTATATTTTTTATCGAGATATGTATATGAGATAAGTTCATAGATGAGTGTGTCGGGATTTAACAGTCATGATCTATATTCCTGCTCCTCTAGGATATAATTGGTAGAAGGATTATATGTATGCACGATGACCTTAACTTATATGGTCTACTGTGTTGATTTGTAATATTCGTGACGTGTGCGTGGGAAATCAATCTTGGACTCAAAGAATAATTTTATTTGATTAATCGGGTGTGGACCTAGTGAGTCCCACATTATGAAGTGTACTCGTTGAGCATTGGGGCAGCGTGTCGAATTAAATTATTTAATTTTGTAAATTCTAACAGATCGGGCATTTGCTTTAGTTTCTCTTGGGTTGTACATATGTTAAGACTTAAGGGTTAAGTACATCAATTAGTTAATAATAGTTTTTGACCAATTGGATGTAGACACGTGGAACATTGTAGGCTTATTATTGTTTGACTTAAAAATTATCAAAATGACCTTACTTGTTGGACAAGTAAGATCACTATTTTATTCATTAATTTGTTTATTGAATAAATAAAAATTATAACATATGATATTATAATGCATATGGCACATATGTTTGATAATTTAATATTGATTAAATAAATAAATAAAACATAAAGGTATGGGCATGACAATTATAGGGGTCGGATTGCTTTTGTTCCAAAATGAGAAATTATTTCTTATTTGGCCAAATAATTGGCCAAATGCATCCATGCCTCTTGTTCTATTTGTTTATTGTGAATAAATAAATAAAATAAAACTAAATGGCAAGGCAATTGTTGTCATACCATGTAGTCCATGTTTGTCCAATTTGAAGAGAAATGAAATGAAGCAAATAAAAGCAAAGAGTTGCTCATTTTGTTAAGGTGACACACTGCCATTAAGAAGAAGTGGTGAGAGCCTTTTGGTTTTCAAGTGTTGAATGGTAATAAAAAAACTCACTCTCACATTTTGTTCATCTATTTCTCTTCTTGTTGGCCAAACACATTACTTGCAATAACAAAGACGGTTTTTGTTGTTTAAGTGTTAAACTTGAACAAAAATAATTAATTAATTGTAGTAGTCCAAGTGCTTAAGAGTTAAACATATAAGTTTAATAGTTAAACTAGGGTTCAAGTGTTGAATCCTTTTATTAGAGAAGAGGCTACCATTCTAGACTTTTCAAGTTCACCATGTTGGGAAACTAAAATTATAAACGGGTTGCTTCATCGCGGCTCTCTTGTTAAAAAAAAGACTAAAGGCTTGCCAAGGTAATTGAATTCTTAATCCTTATGTAATTTATATTTATGAGATACATATAAAACTTATTATGTTTATCATTAGGAAATTAGATTTTTGGTTCTTCTGCTACACACTATGATGTATAAGATACGTATGTAATGCAAATTTTAAAATCCATATACATGCACCTTAAGTTTATTAACACTTACATTAATTCATACTAATATTTGTAGTTCATTCCCTATGACTTTTTAAAACGGTTAACAATATTTTATTACTTTCATAGACGATTGTTCTCGTTATGGGTATCTATACTTAATTCACGAGAAGTTTCAATCATTGAAAGTTTTTAAGGCCTTTAAAACTGAAGTTGAAAATCAGCTTGGCAAGAAAAATAAAGCTGTTAAATCTTATCGTGGTTGTGAATTTTATGATATATATGATAGTTCAAGTGAACAATGTCTAAGCCTTTTTGTGAGATATTTGCAAGAATGAAGTATCTGTTGGCCTAGATGACATTGAAGATTTTGATGATTCTGAACAATTAAAAAAAATAATATTTATGCATTAATGTTAAAAGTTTTGAAAGTTATAAGTAATTGACTAAAATGTAAATGTTTTAAAACTTTGGTCACTGTAGATACTGTAGCACAGTACTGTAGTAACTGCAGTGTTCCATAATAGTTAAATTACTGTGCAATGACTAGTGACTGTGGTAATTATTGTAATGTTTTAATCACTATAGCTAAATTGTAACAACAGGCAGTATGTTATAGCAACGGTGAGAAATGGCTAGTTTCTTCATCTTTATAAATACAAGTCTCATTCAAGCTTAACAATAACAATTAAGGCATTCTATAATCTTTATACCATTTGAGAAGAAAAGAAATATCCATATTTGTATTAAAATTGTTGCATCTACTCTTTAAGCAAGTTTAAATTGTAAGTGTTTAATTGAATCCAAATCAACTTTTGTAAGAGTCTAGTTGGTACCTGGTAAACCAACCTACTGTAAAGGATAGATTAGTACCTAAGAAACTAATTAGGGTTTAATTAGTACCTGAAAAACTAATTAGGGTTTGATTAGTTCTCAGGAAAGCTAATTTGTAAAGGTTTGATTAACACATGAAAAGTTAATCAAATGGTCTTTGAAAACATACTAAACCAGTGGAATTCTTAAACACGATTAACTTCAAGGCGTGGACATAAGCCGAGATAATGGCCGAACTACGTAAACATCCAATGTTAGCTTTCTTTTTCCTTACTCTTTTATCTACTGCAATTACTTATGTTTTATTTTATTTATATTATTGGTAATTGCATAAATTATTTTATTATTTTTTAATATTTAATTCATATTCCCTATCGGGTTGCCTACCACATCTGTATAATTTTTAATTGGTATCAGAGTCTAATAGTCTAGAAAAGACCTAATTGTCTTAGAGTGATCTATGACAACCATTAGTGAATCTAGTATATATGAAGGCCAATCCACAACTAAATCTCCGTTCTTTAACAAAAATGACAATGACAATTGGACAATTAGGATGAGAATTTATTTGCCAGCTTTCAATTATGATATTTGAATTATTGTTCAAAATGGTCCTCATGTGCATATGAAAAAAAAATGAGCTTATTCCTAAACTTGAAAATGAGTGGAATAAAGTGGATTTTAAAAATGGTTCTTTAAATGCAAAAGCCATAAACTATTTACTTTGTGCATTAAATAAAGACGTGTTCAGTAAAATTTGCCATTATAATTTCGCATATGCAATTTGACATGCATTAGAAGTGTTATATGAGAAAAATGCAGCTTAGAAGAAAGCATTGATGACATCAACTTCAACATGAGATGATTATTCATTAGAAGATGATGAAGGAGAAATAACAAATCTTGCACTTATAGCTATCAACAATGACGAATTTGATAGTGAGGTAAGTGATGATGAACATTCTATTGAAGAGCTTTATTTGTAATTTATTGAAGAAACAAAAACTATGAAAAAGAAATTGAATAAAGAAAAGAAATTGTTGCAAGAAGAAATTAAAGTCCAAACTAGAAAAAGATGATTTACAAAAAGACAAGCAAATTTTGAAAAAAAAATAAATAAAGAAAATAATTGTCAAAAACTGAAAATTAATGAGTTACAAAAAGATAATCAAATTTTAAATGATGAAAAAGAAAATCTTATAAAAATATCTCATGACTTGAATGAAATTATTTTAAAATTTACGAATAAGAAAAATAATTTTGATGAGGTGATTTGTGCTAAAATATGTGTTTTTAACAAAGGTAATATAAGATATAAACCAATTCTAAAACAAAAAAAAATTAAATCCTCCTTTAAATATGATCTTTATTCATTTTTCTATTATTGTAATAAAAATAGACACAAAAGTTTTTAAACAATTTGGAGGAAAACAAATTTGGGTTTCAAAAGAAACAATTGCTAATATTTGAGGGCTAAAAAAATATTAGATACCAAAATACATAATTTGAATTTATTTTATAAGTATCAACATCAAGATATGTAAGAGATATTTAGCATAAACAAATTTGTTCTTAATCTTTATGAAATTTTGTGATGCATATATTTAATTTTGTATTTGCCTTAATCATATCATACCTTGATTCATGTATTAAAAAGAAATTTTTTTTATGTGTGATACACTTAAGGGGAGCATTGTAGAAATTATCTTTACAACATGTGAATTTATTTTTTTGAATTTTGATGATTTATTCTTTCTTTATATGGCTATAATTATATGATTATTTTTTTATGATGCCAAAGGTGGAGAAATATGTGCATGCAATTTAGTTTATGATTTATTCTTAAACTGCTTAATATGTGCACTTGTATTTTAGCAAAAAGGCTTAGTAAAAATATAAATGTAGGAGGAGCACAAATTGAGGGGGAGACATAATTTACAAATAGAAGATATTGCCTATATTATTTGTCATTATAAAAAAGGGGGAGATTGTTGGCCTAGAACTTTGGAAATTTTGATGATTCTAAACAATAGAGGGAAAAAAAAGTATTTATCGACTAAAGTGCAAAGTTTTGAAAGTTATGAAAAATGGACTAAAATATAAATGTTTCAATACATTGGTCACTATAGTGCATACTCTATGAACTACACTGTTCATAATGGTTAAAATACTGTGCAATGGCTAGTTACTATGTTAACGGTTATAACGATCAAATTACTGTAGTTAAACTGTAGCAACGGGTAGGATACTATAACAACGGTGAAAAAAGGCTAGTTTCTCCATCTTTATAAATACAAACCTCATTTAAGCTCAACAAAAACAAGTGAAGCATCTACTCTTTAAAAGAGTTTAAATTATAAAAGTTTAATTAAACGCAAATCAATCTTTGTAATCGTTTAGTTGATACCCGATAAAGTTAACCTACTGTGAAGGTTTAATTAATACATAAGAAACTCATTTCAGGATTTAATCATTACTTGGGAAATTAATTAAGGTTTGATTAGTTCCTAGGAAAGCTAATTTGTAAAGGTTTGATTAATACTTGGAAAGTTAATGGAAGGCTTTTAGAAGATAGACCGAACTAATAGAATCCTCAAGCACGGTTAACTTTGAGGTGTGGATGTAAGCTAGGATAAGGGCCGAACCACGTAAACATTCTGTGTTAGTTTTTTTTCCCTACTATTTTATTTACTGCAATTACTTATATTTTAGTTTATTTATATTATTAGAAATTGCATAAATTATTTTATTATTTTGTAAATACTCAATTCACATTCCCTCTTGGGTTGTCTACCATATCTCTAGAATTTTTAATATTGTTCCTCAATACACCATGTTAGAGACTCCAAGTCAAAATGGTGTAGTTAAGAGACAAAATTAAACCATAAAAGATTTGGTTGAAAGTATGGTAAATCATTCTTCTTTACTAGAATGTCTTTAGGGTAAAGCTTTAAAAATAGTAGTGTATGTCCTTAATCAAGTTCAAGTAAAGCAGTAGCTAAAACTTCATATGAGCTATTAACTGATACAAATCTACTGTTAGGCATTTGAATATCTAGGGTTGTTCAGTTTAGGCTAAGCCATACAGGCATAATGAAAAGAAGTTGAACTCAAGAATAATAAGCTTCTATCTTATTAGATACTTAGAGAGATTGAGGTGCTTTAAGTTTTATGATCCCTCAAGCAGATCCTTTTTCCAAGACAAGGAATGCTAAATTTATTGAGAATGGTGAATATTGTGGAAGTGCTAAACTCAAGAACATAGCATTTGAATAAGAATATGTTACTATTCCTAATATCATAATTGATAATGACCTGGTAATTCAGTCTGTTATTATGCAAGCTGCAAATATAGATAATCAAGATGTTCCTGAGATCGTTCCTGCTAATATTGAAGACCCTGCTCCTGCTTATATTAAGGAACAACAACAACCTCAATTGGAAGTGCCATTAAGGAGATCTATTAAGAAGAAGAGATTAGTGGTTTCAAATGATTATGCAGTGTATCTCTAAGAACACGAATTTGATATAGAATTAGAAGATGATTCAATAACTTTCAATCAAGTCAAACAAAGTGTGAACTCCTAGAAATAAATAGATGACATGAAAAATGAGATTAAATCAATGCAAGATAACATTGTTTAGGATCTTATTGAATTGCCTAAAGAAGTGAACCTAATTAGTTGTAATAAAATTTGAAAATCAAATGAGATTCGAAAGGAAATGTAGAAAGATATAAAGCACATCTAGTCACAAAAGATTTCACTCAAAAGGAAGGCATTGATTATAAAGAGACTTTTTTCTTCAGTTTCATTGAAAGACTCTTTTAGAATTATTATGGCATTTATAGCTCGTTATGATTTAGAGCTACATTAGATGGATGCAAGATCACGTTTCTCAATGGTGACATTGAAGAAACCATATATATATTACAATTAGAGAACTTTGAATACAAAGATTCAAAACATTTTATGTGCAAATTAAATAAGAGCATTTATGGTTTAACCCAAGTATTCCGTCAATGGTGTCAGAAATTTGATCAAGTGATTACTTTTTTTGACTTTAAGAAAAATGCATTTATCACAAGATCAACATGAGTAAATTTATTCTTTTATCTTATATGTGGATGACATTTATTAACAAGTAGCTATACAGCCCTTTTACAAGAAACTAAGACATTTCTTTCAAATAATTTTGAAATAAAAGATCTTGAGAATCAATCTTTTATGTTGGACATACAGATTCATTGAGATTATTCTCGTGGTATACTTGCCTTATCACAAAAGGCATAAATAGATAAGATAC
The DNA here is from genome assembly GCA_946807835.1 of Ailanthus altissimus. Classification (NCBI taxonomy): domain Eukaryota; kingdom Viridiplantae; phylum Streptophyta; class Magnoliopsida; order Sapindales; family Simaroubaceae; genus Ailanthus; species Ailanthus altissimus. The sequence continues at coordinate 6,891,331 of OX327689.1, forward strand.
TTTGTAGATTTCATATGAAGAATTGTACATAAGAAGACACACCCAATGCTAAAGGTGATAAATTCAGTATGCTTCAATGTCTAATAAATGAGATTAAGAAGACAGAGATAGAGAACATCCCTTATGCGACGGCACAAAAATTCTCATATTGCTCAAGTTTAGATGTATCCGAATATTATGTATGTAGTTTGAATACTTAACAGATATCTAAGTAACCTACGAATGGATCACTGAAAGGCCGTTAAAATGTTATACAGTATCTATAGAGAATAAAAGATAACATGCTCACATATCAAAGATCAAATCATTCAGATTTCGATTTTGCTACTTACCTCGATAACAAAAGATTTACTTCTAGCTATGTCTTCGTGTTGGCTAGAGGAGCTGTGTCATGGAAGAGTGTTAAGCAGTTATTTATATCTTCATCCATCGTAGAAGCAGAATTTGTAGCTTGCTATAATACATCAAACCAAGCAATATGGCTACAAAATTTTATCACTACTTACAAATTGTTTATGGTATTGGGACACTATTAAGAATAATTTGTGATAATAAAGCCAATGAGTTGTATTGTAAGAGCAACAGAAGCTTGTAAAATTAAAATAAATTGACATCAAGTTTTTTATTGTTAAAAAGAGAGTTTAGAGTTTTTCAAGTGTTTATTAAATATATCAGTATAAAATTAATGATTACAGATCTGCTTATTAAGGGTGTACCACCTAAGGTGTTTTATGAGCATATGACTCGTATGGTTGTGGTTTATCCTGATAATACGTTTCTATAGTGGGAGTTTGTTTCTCAATGTTTAACTATAGTTGACATTTTTTTTATTAGACTAAAGTATTTTTCTTTGTTTATTTATTGAAAACTTTGAAGTAAAGTTATATTCTTTCAGTTGTGGTTGTACATAAAGTTTTAAGAGTATGTTGTTTAACTCTTTTGAGTTATAAAATAGGATCAGTTAGAAATAGACATATTAAAAGATCACATTGCATGAAATTTTCATGCTACACATTCATGTTTGATCTATGTTATTGATTATATTGATATATGTGATCATTGATGGATCAAGTTACAAACAGAATTATGAAGATCACTTTAATCTTATATTGATATAATTAATGGGCCAGATTGTTTAGAGATATCTCTTTGTTAATATAGCAAATATTGAGCTTATAAAGTTGTTTGATAATGTAAAATTATAAAGTGACATATGTGATTCAAGTGGGAGATTGTTAGAAAATTATTTAAAGTGGGCCTATACATCAATTAATTATATATTATCAGCTATCTATTTTATTGCCGATTAAAAGTGAACAAATAAAATTTATTTATTATTAAAAAATTTTACGACATCTTATATAGTATAATTTTAATGTGTAGAGATCTAGTTACTTTATTTTATTTTCATGATGAGTTAAAATAAAATAAAATATTATAAATAATAAGTTAAAATCTTTAGTTTAAATTCTAACATATTATTCATTTATATCTCATCAGCGAGTGAACGATAATTTTTTCTCTAAAAGAAATTTAAATGTAAAAAATTATCAACTACAATTTTTTATGTCTCCATAAATTTAATTAAGCTTCTGATTCTATTCTTCTTAATAATTTACATGAATTTTTAATTATATTAATTCTTTCACCACTTAAAATTATTTTTTAATATATTTTTGCTTTGATTTTACCTTGTTAATTTAATATTTACTAGCTTCTTTGGTATTATTTTGTTTGGGGTTAGAGTTGTACTTTCTATTCATCTTGATATTAAAAAGCTAAGAAAAAATAATCATTTAACAAAAAAAGAAAAGAAAAAAATAATCATGTCGTACAATCGATACCAATAGTTTCGTTTCGTTGTTATTTACATGTTTCAGTAAATTTGACACCAAAAAAAAGTAAATTTTTACCGATGAGAAGCTCTCTCTTATTAATTCTGTACAACGTGGACAAAAGTCCAATTTATAAAAATCCAATTACACGTCTATCTTGTGGCAACCACCAACGTCTTTTTCAAATCCCTTCATCAAAGATATGACATGCACATGCTCTGAAACTTCTGCATGCCAGCTAATACAGGCGCTAGACATATATCAGTAGCCTCCCACGTCCCTTTCAAATCCTTATCCTTCTAATATGTTTGAAAAATGTGCTTATTTTAGTAACAGCGATCACCACAGACTCACGTGAATTAGATGATTTTAAGTCGACACTGTTTATTACTTTAGTCTATATATATAGCGAGAGAGTGATGGTGTATCCGCACGCAAAATCTTGAGGTGATATCTAGTATTTTAAAATATGAAGGCATTTTTCGCTCTCTCCGTTCTCTCTCTATTTCTCTTGGTATGATTTCCTTTAAGCCAGCGTTAACAAAATAAATAATACAAAGAATATTTTCAAGTGATGAGAAAATCACTTAATTTACACACAGCTGGGAAATATGTTGAATGCTAGCTATACACACACAGTAAAACTATATTTGATGATTCTCTAGTGCAGTTTCTATGTCTTTTGATTAATGTAATTATTTCTTTCCATATGATTTGCGTGTTCTTGTTGCCTATTTCTGCTTTTCTTTTAAAATTAATTTTATTCTCTTGTCGCAGCTTGCTACGTGTGCAGATGCAAGGAAGGACCTTGAGAAATCAGTTCAACTCCTCCTTCCCGTCGAACCTGACACTTCTATCTCTAATGAGAAATCCTTTGTCAAGGACTTTGAGCCCAGGCCTAATGTTTTCCATTATCAAAACGATGCTCAACAAACCGATGAGAACTCTTTTGCCAAGAATTTCGAAGCAAGGCCTAATGTTTTTCATTACCAAAAAGATGCTCAACAAACCGATGTGAACTCCTTTACCAAGAATTTCGAAGCAAGGCCTAATGTTTTTCATTACCAAAAAGATGCTCAACAAACCGATGTGAACTCCTTTGCCAAGAATTTCGAAGCAAGGCCTAATGTTTTTCATTACCAAAAAGATGCTCAACAAACCGATGAGAACTCCTTTGCCAAGAATTTCGAAGCAAGGCCTAATGTTTTTCATTACCAAAAAGATGATCAACAAACCGATGAGAACTCCTTTGCCAAGTCTTTCGAAGCAAGGCCTAATGTTTTTCATTACCAAAAAGATGCTCAACAAACCGATGAGAACTCCTTTGCCAAGAATTTCGAAGCAAGGCCTAATGTTTTTCATTACCAAAAAGATGTTCAACAAAGCGATGAGAACTCATTTGCCAAGAATTTTGAAGCAAGGTCAAATGTTTTTCATTACCAAAAAGATGATCAACAAACCGATGAGAACTCCTTTGCCAAGAATTTTGAAGCAAGGGCTAATGTTTTTCAATACCAAAAAGATGCTCAACAAACCGATGAGAACTCCTTTGCCAAGTCTTTCGAAGCAAGGCCTAATGTTTTTCATTATCAAAATGATGCACAACAAACCGATGAGAAATCCCTCGCCAAGAATTTTGTGCCGAGGCCAAATGCATTTTGGTACCATAGCGACGCTAAGCCCTTGGAATTGAAATCTTTTACCAAAGAATTTGAGCCAAGGCCAAATGCATTTTGGTACCACAGTGATGCCCAACCCTTGGAATTGAAATCCTTTGCCAAAGAATTTGAGCCGAGGCCAAATGCATTTTGGTACCACAGTGACTCTCAGCCCTTGGAATTGAAATCCTTTGCCAAAGAATTTGAGCCGAGGCCAAATGCATTTTGGTACCACAGTGACGCTCAGCCCTCAGAATTGAAATCTTTTGCCAAGAATTTTGAAGCAAGGCCTAATGTTTTTCATTACCAAAATGATGACCAAAAAGATGCTCAACAAACCGATGAGACCTCGTTTGCCAAGAAGTTTGAAGCAAGGCCTAATGTTTTTCATTACCAAAATGATGGTCAACAACCCGATGAAAAATCCTTTGCCAAAAATTTTGTGCCGAGGCCAAATGCATTTTGGTACCATATGGATGCTCAGTCATTAAAATCCTTTGAAAAGAATTTTGAGCCGAAGCCAAATGCATTCTGGTATCACGATGATGCTCAATCAACCAACGAGAAATCTGCTATGAACAACATTGAGCCCAAAGCCTGATATCTTTCTGTACAACACCGTTGTTGACGGTGCAAATAACTTAGGTAAATTAAGCTATTCAGCCACTCAAGAAGAAACCTTTTTGCACAGATCAACCACTATGTATCTGTTATCTTTATGTATTAAAGTGGCATAAATAAAGCTTTGTAGCTTGTTCCCAGGCTAACTAGAATTACTTTCAGAAATAAAAACTTGTTGAGATCGTGTATGCTCTGTTCTTAGAATTCATATCAATCAACAATGCTTAGCATTTTATTTCTTTTTTTTTTTTAATTTCTGGTATTCTTGCTAACCATAACAGAAAATTGAAGACGTGCCCAAAATCATTTGAGCATAACGACAAGTTGAAATACGATTGAATAAGGCATATACATATTTGATTGATGGACTTGAATCCTCTCCTTTATAGTTAATTAGTGATTAGAATTTAGAAAAAGAATTAAAAAATCAATAGCCTACTGATATAATAATAACTTGGCTTTTACTTCTTTTTATCACTAGCCTACCACATCCCTTTCAAACAAACATTTTAACAAAGTTTTTAATCAAAATTAAATTTGAATACATAATCATAATTATAATCATAATCATAGTGGTTTAAGTGTCAATATCCTCTTAACACATACCATGCTATTTTTTATGTTTTTAACAATGATTTTGTCATCCCTTCACCATGCATGAGTTATTACTGCATAAATGTGAAAGTATTGACTTCAAGATATTTCTTACTTGAAAAAGGAACAACTTGGTGCTTAAACTCACATATTAAAAATAATATATATATATATAATTTTAGATTTAGCAATCAAAGATATTCCGCCTAGTGATATGAGAATGACGATATCGTACATCTTAGATGAGGATTATTGCAATAATATCAGTAAAATCGGTTTTTAAAGTGATTTTAAGATATTAATGTTATAATTAATAGAAAGTTTTTGAACATTTCAAGACAACAGAAGGTAGGTGAGTAATACAAATAACATTATGGGGTAGTATATAATTTTCCTTATTTTTACTTTAAAATTATCGTGATAGTGCTATATATGTACGTTAACTAAATTTAATGAGGTGTAAAAATTGTGATCATCCTTTTACCATTTTGAAGTCAATTCCTTTATGAACTCAGTGTGATAAGACGATATTATGAAAGCTCATTATAACTTGTACAAAATGATTCGACAACGACGTTAAATCAATTTTAATGTCAATCACAAGTACAAAGAAATTATGCATAATGCATTGTGCCATACAGTCGGATAGTCTCACTTAGGTGTCTTTATTAATTGACAATTGACAGTCCAGGGAGGCATTACACGCTTTTAGCCTATAATGGTAATTTGCTATCTAAACAATTCAAGTTATTTCTTATTAAATGCGTTTATTAAAAATTTAAAAAAAATTATAAAACTTTCTAAGTAAATTTTATAGATGAAATGTAATTTTAATCAAATTTTAATTTGTGAAATAAATTATGTATTTGAAGCGTTGAAGTTAGCCATACCAAAAAAATTATAATTTCAGATTTAATTTTAATTTTAATTATACTAAATATTATAATTATAATTTTATTTTAATTATATTAAATTTTATATTCTAAATCTAATTTTAATTTCAATTACTTTATATATTATAATTCCATATCTAATTTTAATGATACTAAATTTTGTAATTGCATTTTCAATTATATTACATAAAAAATTGAACCAATTCGGGACATGAGCCAACAAATTTAATTGACCCAAAAAAGGCCATATCACTTTTCATCAAATAAAGTGTGAATATATCCTCACTTTTGAAGATTGAATAGATAAAAATTATTATATTAGATTGTATCATATTATCTCAAAGTTATCTTGTTTTTCTTTAGTGTATTATTGCAGTCCCCGTTACAAATAATATGGTCTGATGGATAAAAGTTCATCCGTTATAAACTAAGTTGTGGGTTCGTAACCACTACTTTATATATGTTCTCACTTGTAAGAAAAGTGTTAATAGTATTTATGCCTACTACTGTCTCTAGTGTGAGTATATTCTCACTTTTCAATTTGAATAGATGAAGATTATCATATTATCTCAAAAATATTTTGTTATCCTCTAGCGAAGGATTACATTCCCGTTGCAATCAACATAGTCTAATGGACAAAATTTTATTTGTTATGCACCAAGTTGTGGGTGCGTATTATCGCTTTATACATGTCCACACTTGCAGGAAGAGTATTTCTCGTATTTTAATCTTCCACTAACGCTATTGTAAGTATATCCTTCATTTTAATCATAAAATAAATGAAGATGATCATATTATCCCAAAGTTGTCTTCTTGTCCCTAGTGCAAGATTGTCTTCATTACAAACAACATGGTTTAATAAACGAAATTTCACCGGTCATGCACTAAGTTATGGGTGCAATAATCGCTTTATGCATGTCTTTACTTACAGGAAAGGTGGTCCTAGTATTTGCTATTATCACTAACTCCAGTATAAGTATATCTCAACCTTTTATTACTAGAATAGGTGAAGGTAAAGATATTACACATTATTATTGGAATGCCCTAAGTTTGGTGTTACAATCCCAAGTCAAGATTTTATTTCTCCACTTTCACATATTATAGATCAAGTTGTGGGTGTGCTATTATCTCTTTATGTATGTCTATACATTTATAAAATTCATTCCTCATTTTGGCACTTATGACCAACATAAATGTGAGTATATCTCTACTATTGAAGATTAAAAAGATAAAGATTATCATATTGTCCCAAAGCTGTCTTGTTTTTCAAAGTTCAGGTTTGTAGTCTCCAGTTCAACAACACGCTTGTCATGGACCAAATTTTTATGCATAATAACTCCCTAGATATATCCTCACTTTTAGGAATGATATTCCTTATTTAAACACTTATCGTCCATTTTATTGTGTGTATATCCCCATTATTGTTTGCCTCAATAGATAAAATAAAGATATTATCATAATTTAGTCTTATTTTCTTAAGTTCAATATTGTAGTCCCTAGTTCAAACAACATATTTCTCCAATTTAATTTATTATGCACTAAGTTGTGGTGTGTGTTCTTAAGTTTATATATATCCCCACTTTTAGAAAGGTGGTCTAAAAATTAACACTTTTCACAAGTTTAAGTGTTTCTAATCCCCATTATTAAAGATTTAATAGGTGAAGATTATCATATTATCTCAAATGAGTGTTGTTTTCCCAAGTTTAATCATTATAGTTCGTAGTTGAAAGAACAAATTAATCCACTTTCAGCTGTCATATAGCAAAGGTGCACAATCATTTCATTATATATATATCCCTAATTGTATGAAAAGTATTTCTAGTTTATGCAGTTTTTACCAAGTCAAATGTGAGTATATCTCCAATATTGCTTGCTCCAAAAGGTGAAGATAGTATTCGAATTTCATCTTACTTTTTGAAGTTTAGTATTGTAGTCCCTAGGTCAAATTGGACATTGCAATAAAGAAGTTTTAAACCATTATGCACCAAGTTATAGATGCGCAATGACCCTTTGATATATATGTCCCCACTTATTCAGACGGTGCTTTTAATATTTGCACGTTTCACCAACTGAATTGTGAGTATATTCTTATTTATAAATAACTTAATACTTGCAAGTTATGAAACAAAGACATGCAATTATAGATAAATTTTTTGTTTAAAAATGAAACATGGTAATATAAAGTAGAATTAAAAAAAATTGTAACTATAAAGTAGAATCAATTACATTATGATAATCTTAAGCATAAAATATGGGAAATGTTATGGCATTTGTAAGGATGGACAATAAAAATATTTAAACAAATGTTAAAATATAATGAATTCATTTCCATGACAATCGTAAATATAAAATACGAGAGATGTTATGGTATCATATTATCGTTGGGGACAAAAATAAATTGAAGTGAACACGTAGAGCGTAAACGAACATTGAAGAGAGGTGACTGCGTTTGTTACATGAATGAATTCAAAAACAAATTAGTCATAGTAGAATATATTGCTAAATTTCCTATGATGACCTCTTAATAAAAGTACATTTCCGAATAAAATAATTAGACGTGTTGTTAAATTCAAAATTTAAACCTTATTAATATTGAAGGAGAAATTTAAGAAATTGAAAACTTATAACAAACGTCATAAAAATTAAAAAGTGAATGAATGGGGGAAGGACACTAAAGTAGAACATTACACGAAATGTGATAATAATTATGTACATATAATTTCCTTCATTTATAACAAACTTAAAAAGCAAACGATGGAAATCTCATTCGCATACGTGCTACAACAAATCGAGCTACCCAGTTGGCTGCAGTGGCGTTGGACTGACCGATACCAAGGAGCTGGTCATTAGGAACAGAAACTGTCACTTGGATCCTAGCGTTGGCGAGTGCCAGGAGCATCGCTCCGTCAACATCATATAGCCAGACATGTCTGATATTTTTAGCCTTGAGAAGGGTCACCCCCTGAGTAGGGCTTGGCATGTCCAACAGGTCTGTGCCAATGGTCACACCGATTAAGGCATCTGCAAGAAGTTAACCAAGAAAGCACATTAAGACAAGCAAATAGTTCACTATTTTAGTAAAAGAGCTACAGTATTGATACCATCATGCACTTGATCCCTAAACCCGTGAAGAGATGCTTAAGTTAGAGCTGGCCAAAAAATTTTGGATATGAGAAGAAAACGCAGAAACAGAAAGAAATAGCATATGAAAGCATACAGAACACTTTCTTTCTTTCATTATTTCCCTTAAACGTGTAAGTTGATTTGGCCCCAGTATGAAGCATCCTAAAAGTACGCATCAAACAAGCAGACTGCAAGTGCATGCATGCCAATCCTGATACGTGTCATGCCGTTACCCATAAGATGCTTGCAGTAATAAAAGCGTAAATTTTTTTTAGGTGTAGTGCATGTTTATTATATTAAAATTTACGTATTTTATATATAAATTAAGTGTAATAAAAATAATTTTTTTTATTTTTTAGTGTAACAAATACATTAAAATTCAAGTTTTATTATGCTAATAAAATTAAAAAATTAAAAATCACCTATCAATCATTTAAAATTATCTAAATCGTAATTTATCATGAAGTGTTGAAATAAATTTGGATCGTTAGAATAATAACTCTAATTTTTAACAATAATATTATCTCTTAAACACAAATAATAATTAACTCTTAATCACTTTAGTTAACTCTTAACTATTTTTTTAACTCTTAAAATTTTGTAATCAAAGTAATAAAATAATTTTATTTATTTAATTCTTGCATTACAAAATATAGCTTCAAACTTGATTATCTATGACTACCTTTATTGGAAGATGAAGATAATAAATAATTTTTCAACAATTGAAAAAAAAACAAAGCTCTCATCTCCCTCTCTCATGTATTCCACACCTTAAGTCAATTAATGTGCTTCTTTTTATAAGCAACAATTTCCCTCCAATAATGAAAGTAAAATGGTCCTAGGGCATGGCTTCTCATGCTTGCCATTTGCATTTGCCCATTACTTTATGTTTTATTTGTTTAATTATATTAAACTAAAATAAAACACGTGCCCTTTTATTTCCATGAGATGACCGAATCTAAGAGTTGGAAAGAATTTGAAACATTTTCAATTTTACTCATTTCCATCTCTTGTCAAAGTTGGCCGCCATGCCTCATAACAATTTATCTCTTCTTTGTTTGTTTATGTACACAAATACTGCAAAAATAATTCTTACATTATTTACAAGTTACTTGTCTAACAAGTGTGGTTGGCCACTTATGTTCAAAATGAAAAATAATTTTATTTATTTATTTTGTACTACAAAATTAACTCTTGATTTTTCAAAGTAATTTTTCCACCAAGCATGGCATATAATCTTAAGCCATTACTATATGTTCTATTTTATTTTAATCATATTAATAAAAAAATGTGATTTGTGATTTAACAATTAAATTAATTGTTTGAATTTAAATATTATAATATTAATAATAATTATTAATATGTTTATTTATTCAAAATATTTTTAAATAAATGAATGACTTTATCTGTCTTACAAGTAAAGTCATTTTAATAATTACAAAGTTAAATAATAAATTACTTACAATGTGCCATGTGTCATCTTATTTGTCAACAACTATTGTTAATCAATTAATGTACTTAATTATTTAATCTTGACATGTACACATCTTGAAGGAACCTGAAACAAATATCCTGATTTGCTAAAATTTATTGGATTAAACTATTTAATTCAATATACTGCCCTAGTGCATAATGAGTACACTTTATATCGTAGGAATCCTTAGGTCCACGCCCGATTTGTCAAATAGAACTGTTCTATAAGTCTGTGATCGATACCCCACGCACACATCACGGTATTACAAATCAGTGCGTTAAACCATACAAGCTGAGGTCGTAGTATATTTGTATAATCCTTCTGTCATTTATATCCTGGATGAGCGGAGATATAAATCACAACCGTCAAATCTCCACATGCTCATCCGTGAACCCATCTCCAGATTTGTATTTTGATAAAAAATATACGCAAACACCTTTGCATTATTGCTCAACCCTAGAAAAAACTCTTTTTTTAGATTTATGCTTGTGGCAATCTGACTTCCTGAAATACAATCTTGAAGTATCAAGATATACAACTCATCTATGTGAGCTAACGGATCTCATATCTATGCACACCAGACTTCATGAGTATCGGACCATACTTAGCGACACGTAGTGGTTAGACCATGAAAGATCTCTGACACACTTGGAACCAAAGCATGGTAGATCATTCACACTTAGGTCAAAAGATCATAAATACTACTTTACATGAGAGGACTCACCATTGACGACTTCATAGGATGTTTATTGGGGTCCTTGTGAGTCTGTTCAGTACTCAATTCTAATTGAATACCTGTATGTTTATATGAGCTTTTGGTAAGCTCATGGTCAGTTAAGAAAACCCATCTGTACTATACAGATATGGCATATACTGATCTATATAAAATAAATTCACCGATAGACCTACACTGATAAAAATAGATCAAGAACATTGTATTTAAGAACATACTTGCATAATAATATTTTTCTAACACCTATTGCAATTTTTTTATAAATAAGGCTCTAATTCCTTAGATATCATTGACTCTCATAACCTGCTAACTTTTAGTGGTGCTAACTTTTAACATTTATAACTCTCAGTGTTGCTAACCTTTAGCCTTAGTCTAAATGGCCAAATCTGAACTCCTTCAAATCATACAATGTCTATAGAGTAACAAGCATAATACCATTTATTATAATATTAACGATTATTATTGAAATGTATATTGTATAAATATTAACAATTAATATTCATACAATATTGAAATAACATGTAAGCACAAACTCTAACAGTATCATGTGTCATGAACCGGGCACTTGCCATTGACCCAAAAGACTAGTCTGTTAGGTAATGCTGCATACCTATCCTTATATACCCAAGATGTACCCAATTTTTATTCAATGTGGGATATGACATTCTCCCCCACCTAATCATGTGACATCATCGTCATGATATGATCCAAACTCAATAACTAACCTGGCCTGTATTATCCATCCCATGAGGCTAAGGGACCCATTACCTATGTGGTAATCTCTATTGGGGCTCAAGACATAAGATTTTAAGGCCCACTTAGCCTGTATTGCCCATCCCTTTAATGACATGGGGATCCCCATCCCATATAACAATCTCCATTAGGGGGATTGATTGATGCTACACTAGTTAAGCACAAGTGCACGCTATCGTATCAAATAATATAGGATTTTAATTTCAGATATCGATCCCACAGGGATTATGCGATTAATTCTATAAATCAAGTACTAAAATTGTAACTACTTAACTTTTATTCAGAAAATCACAATATAAATTTTAATTAGCTAATATAACTTTATCAATTAAACTAAATAAAAGTAAATGGTAGAATTCACAAATAAAAATAATCTAGGATTTTGACTCATCTCCTAATATTTCATTGGACTCATTAACTATTTAGTTAATCCCTTAATACCAATTGATTGGCTTAAACACTAATCTTATCACAAGCCTCTGTCAATTGTCAATTAACTATATTACGCATTCTAACAATCACCTATATGTCTATGGTAATCAAATCAGAATGTAATTCATTAAGATTAAGTTTAGATTATACCATACATGCCACCTAGGTATATGTTTATCCTAGATGAAACTCATAATTGTTATCCTATAATCAAGCATTAAATTATCATAGGCTAAACACATAAATCCCTCTGTTAAGTTCATTATGGTTCTTCAATCATTCAAAATATTGATCAAGTATAATGAAAGCATTAAATACAAGATAGAATAAATCAATTGCATGTATCAAGTTCATAAGCTAAAAATTAACACAATTCAAATCCATACTAGATTCACATAGTCTAACCCTAGATGAACAATTTAGTTTATCACAAAACCACATGTATATAACCAATTCGCAAAGATCAACAAGAACAAGAATATATTGATAAAGAAAGAGAAGAAAAATTAATCAAAGCGACTCCTTGACGTGCTTCTCACTCAATCTTGATTTGAAACTTGAATCTTAATCTTGATTCAAAACTTGAATCTTAATCTTGATTCTTTAATCTTTGACTTTAATATTTGACTTTTGTGTTGTGAATTCTCTCTATATTTTTGCCTCTTTTCTTTTTCTTTCCTCCCCTTAATTAGGGTTTTTAGTCTTCTATTTATAGGTTCATGTCTTCAAATTACTATTTTACTGTAGCAAAAATAATGTTCACGCTTTATTGTTCCCTGGCACTATTCGCATGCCGCAGCGCTGAGTCTTGGGCGCTGAGTACTGTGGCATATCACTGTAGCTCATTACTGATACGAATCACTATAGCAAGTACTATAGCAATTTAATGTTTTTAGCTCATTTCATTAGTGTTTCGTCTCTATTTAAACATTGATTGCAAACCTACAAAAATAATAATAAAATTCATTAAAAGCCAAATAATCTTAATTTCTACGAATAAATATTAAGTTTAGAAGATGAAAATATTAGATTTAAAGAATCCTTATCAAATACCTATAAACTTAAGACTTTGCTCGTGGATGAGCAAAACAAAGAGAAGCATTCATAATTTATTCATAACTCTAAATAGAAACTAAAAACTAAAAACTAAAATCAAGCTTCAATTGATTATATGACCAATATTCATTGTCTTAAAGAGTGTAAAAAGTAGCACAAGACTTTAGAAATCAATAGACTACTTTCAACAATTCTCATACTATTGATCAAGTACTTCATTCTCTCTTGTAAATGATCACTTGTGGTGTGTAATAAGCAAGTAATTATCTAAATAGAACATAGATTTACTCAATACTTAAGAATAACATGAAGATGATATCTCGGTATATTTTCAATTATAACACTAACATAAGCTTGCCTTTTGAATTACTCTCTACTAATGTAGAAATACATATGTCTAAAGATCTATTTAGAACTTTATTTACCTTGTAATATAAGGCTAGGATCAAGGTGGTTTATAAAGCTATAATTATGAAGCTCAAATCACACAACGATCACTTAGACTTATGCTATTCCTTTTGATTCCTTCTCTCCTTGATTCTTAATCTCTTCTCCTAAACTTATGCTATTCCTATTTTCTTAAATCACTTTTACAAAGAATTTCTTCTTTTTCTCAAGCTAGGGGTATTATGCATTTAAACATTTTCTTTCGTACCCACAAACTTAGATTAATATGCACCTTTAAGATTTATTGCTTTTCATTGCAGTACCATTCTTTTATACATTTACAACATTTTTATTTTAAGAATATTTCTAAGTAAACTCAAGCCTTATGGTGCTACCGGTAGATTTTAGGGTAAGTAGATTCAAAGTCTTTAAGCTTGTAATGTGGTTAAAAAGAAAAAAAAAAAGGATAATTAGGCTCAAACAGAGTGACTAGGGATAAATATACATATAAGATATGCTAGAAAAGGCTCAATCGGTCCAAAGATAGCCTAATGTCATTTCTCTAAGTATGTGAATTCTAGGATTTCGTCGTAGTAATCAAGCAAGTTCTAGAGTGTTAATCCTTAAGACTGGTGTATTACTTAAGCAAAGAGTATTTCAAAGTAAAAAATTCAACTAATGTATACTTCTTTCAACGTGCTTTAGAAGAAGTGATAAAAAGTAAGCTTGAATTTCGTCCAAGATTCATGATGTAAGAATTATCTCAAGCATCTATTGTTTTCTAAAGGCTTATAAAAATAAATTCAACTAATATTTTATTTCTTATCATGGACTAATGATCATCATCACAACCAAAACTTAACAACTAAAAATAATTTAAAAAAATTACCCTGTTAGACAATCAATCAAAGCATGCAGTAACATAAAAATTACTTAACAAGATAATCAATCAAAGTATACAGTAACATAAACATAGGTAATGTGTTTCCCACCCCCAAACTTAAATTAGACATTGTTCTCAATGTTTAAAAACAAATTTAAAATTAAGAAAAAGGCCATTGGTAACTAAAGTTGAAGTAATGTAGCATTGTTGCCTATTGATTGAATTGTAGTATCCCTTTTCTCATAACGCTTAAAATTTGCTTATGTTACTTCTTTGAATGCTTGACTTGTTGATTTATTTTCACAAAGAAAAAAAAACTAATATATCTAAACTAAAACTAAATAAAAATAATAAAAAAAGAAAAATTACTTATAGCTACAACAGTCAAGTAATATAGTGCACATGGTCTAATTATGCTCTTTGTTACTAGTATTTTTTACTGTGTTGTCATTTTTTTGCACCTTAAAATGTTGCTGTACTTTAATACCAATTTCTGCACGTTCCATTGTTGAGAATTTTACATTTTCTTGAGATTCTACACTATTTTCTGGATTGGTATGTTGCTGATTTTCTGTTTCAACACTTCTTTGACACCTCTGTATCCTTTGAAGAAAAGGAATAGGCAGTCTATATGGTTGCACTTTATTTTTCTGCACTTCTTTCTCCTTTATACTTGATGGTGGTGGTGTTGATGTATTTTCTTGTAAGATCTTACCACTCCTCAAGTTGATGGCTTGGCATCGCTCTATAATCCCTTTTAAATTTATCTCAGTATCATTTGGTAGAGTACCTTGAGGTCTCCTATTAATTGCAGTAACAAGTTGTCCCATTTAAACCCCTAAATTCTTCAAAGATGCTGAATAACTTTGTAGGATGGCATCATTGGACTTTATATATTGTTTAAACATGTATTCCAATGTCAGCTTCTTCTCTTGTGGTGGCCGAAATCCCGGGGGATTCATTGGTCTAGATGGCTCCTTTTAGTTGTAATGCCAAGAGAACTTTGGATGATCTCTCTACTTCGAATTATAAAAGTTTGATTATAGGTTAGGTGGTTGTCGATTAAAATTGCCATATAATTTGTTTCCATGCACCGCCCATTCATATGGTTATAATCACAAAAGTCGTATGTCACTTGTTGGGTTTTGACAACATTCATTGCATCAAACTTCTTAGATAATAAGTTGATTTTCGTTGTCAATGAATTGAATGCATAAATCTCATGTATATCGGTGACTTTTTTAGGTGAACTCTCTCTGCTGGCCATTGGTAACTGTTAGACTCTTATCTCTTTTAGTAAATCATAAGTCTCATCTATAGATTTATTCATTAAGGCTCCTCTAACAGCAGTATTTACAATAGTCCTTAAATGGTCTACTAATCCATTATAGAACGTTTGGACTAATAGCCATTTAGGAACTCCATAATGAGGACACTTCCTCAATGTCCTTGAAGCGCTCCCATACCTCATACAATGACTCTTCATCAATCTGATTAAATGAAATGATGTCTTTTCTCATCTTTATTGTCTTTGCTGGTGGAAAAATTTTAGATAAGAACTTCTGTACTGAATCTTCCCACGTTGATATAGATCCTAACGGCAATGACATCAACCAACTCTTAGTTTTGTCCCTTAAGAAAAAAGGGAATAATCTCACTCTGATGGCATTGTTGGAGGCTCCATTGTATTTGAAGGCATGACAAATTTTCAAAACATTTGTGATATGCATATTAGGATCGTCATTGGGAGCTTCACTGAACTGTACAATTTTTTTTTAGCATCTGGATAATATTTGACTTAATCTCAAAGTTATCAGTGTTGATAGTTAGTCGCCGAATACTAGACTAAACACTATTTGTAGTTGGGATAGCATACTCTTTTGAAGGTCTCTGTTGTATCATAGGCTCAAACACAGGATTATTAATATAATCATTATTTCCCTCTATGGTATGAACTGTCAAAGAAAAAAAAAATCAAAGTAAAAAGAAGAAAATAAAACAAAAATAAAACTCTGAATTAAAAGTAACTATCTTGGTATTATTATTGATCTAAAGA
This sequence comes from Ailanthus altissimus, assembly GCA_946807835.1. NCBI lineage: Eukaryota > Viridiplantae > Streptophyta > Magnoliopsida > Sapindales > Simaroubaceae > Ailanthus > Ailanthus altissimus. The sequence goes on from OX327689.1 coordinate 6,907,829, forward strand.
ATAGATAAAACTAATCCCCAGCAATAGCGCAAAAAACTTGTTGATGCTATACTAGCTAAGAGTGAGTGCACACTATCTTATCAAATAATATAGAATTTTAAGTTCACATATTGATCATACAGGGACTATGCAATCTAATTCTATAAATTAAGTACTAAAATTATATCTACTTGATTTTTATTCAAGAAAAACACAATATGAAATTTAATTAGTTAATCTAACTCTATCAATTAAACTAAACAAAAGTAAAGGGTAGAATTCAAAAATAAAGATAATCTAAGATTTTGACTTGTCCCATAATATTTCATTGGACTTATTAACCACTTAGTTAATTCCTTAATACCAATTGATTGGCTTTGATACTAATCTTATCACAAGCCTCTGTTGATGGTCAAGTGACTATATTACACATTCTAACAATCACCTATATGTCTATGGTAATCAAATCAGAATGTAATTCATTAAGATTAAGTTTAGATTATACCATACATGCCACCTAGGTATATATTTATCCTAGATGAAACTCATAGTTATTATCCTATAATCAAGCATTAAACTATCATAGGCTAAACACATAAATCCCTCTGTTGAGTTTATCATGGTTCCTCAATCATTCAAAATATTGATCAAGTATAATGAAAGCATTAAACACAAGATAGAATGAATCAATTGCATGTATTAAGTTTATAAACTAAAAATTAACACAATTCAAATCTATACTAGGTTCACATAGTTTAACCCTAGATGAACAATTTAGCCCATCACAAAACCAAACGTATCTAACCAATTCATAAAGATCAACAAGAACAAGAATATGATGGTAAAGAAAGAGAAGAAAAACTAATCAAAGTAACTCCTTGATGTGCTTCTCGCTGAATCTTGATTTGAAACTTGAATCTTGATCTTGATTCTTCAATCTTTAGCTTTGATATTTGATTTTTGTGTTGTAACATTTTTGCTTCTTTTCATTTTTTCTCGTCCTTTCAATTAAGGTTTTTGGCCTTATATTTACAGGTTTATGTCTTTAAATTACTGTTTTACTGTAACAAAAATAATGTTCACGTGTTACTATTCCCCGCCACTATTAAAGCGTTGTGGCGCTGAGTCCTGGGCGTTACGGCACTAGATACTGTAGTTGATCACTATAGCTTATTATTGATGCGAATAACTATAGCAGGTACTTTAACAATTTGATTTTTTGGCTTATTTTCATTAGAGTTTCGTCCCTATTTGATTCATTGACTACAAACCTATAAAAATGATAATAAAATACAACAAAAGCCTAATAATCTTAATTTTTATGAATAAATATTAAGTTTCGAAGATGAAAATATTAGATTTAATGAACCCCTATCATTATCAGCAATTTAGGGGCTTACATACGAATGAAAATTATAATTTACTTTGATACCACTTGTCACGAACCGGGAGCTTGTCATTGACAAAAAAGACTAGCCTGTTATGAATGTTGCATACCTACCCTTATATACCAAAGATTCATCCAATTTTTATTCAATGTGGGATATGGCACATAGGAGACATGATTTTGTTGTTAATTTTTTTGTCATTATTTTACAACTTTAGCAACTGTCATTTAGGGGTCAAACCCAAGCTTAAAAATGGGGTCTTTCTCTTTTAGAAAGTAAATGCATTTCTTAAATCATGGAGCTTATTTAAGTAGAGATTTATTGTCTCCAAATCAAAGAATTTATAAGAGTAAATCAAGGGAATTATAAGAGAATTATTGTCCTTTAAATTAGGAATGAAATTATGGAATTAATATGGATTGATGATATAACTAATACAGATTCAATCTATTATACATATAAAAGGACGCTAATTTTCTCTCTGTTGAACAAACTTTTTTCTCAATAGACTTTTTTCTCTCCACAATAGTCTAGGCAAAATTTCTCTTTTACTCTTTGTAACTGTCATGGTGCTTAATTATAAACACTTTGTTAAATAAATTATGTTAGTGAGCCTAAAACTTAGTAAATTGGACGTAAGTCTAAATTAAGTCGAATCATTATATATCTTGTGTTAATTTCTCTCTTTCTCTCTTCACATCTTTATGTTTTGTCTTTCTCAAAGTGTTTCTAACAAACAAAATAAATTCAACTCATTGATTAAGAAATCTCTAAATTTGTGGGTCAACATCATAGTTTATAATCTTATTTAAATTTATTTTTTACATTTAATATCCTAATCATTAAGTTGTTAACTTCTAATTATTTCTTCAACTAGTTATAGAACTAAAATATTGATTCATTTATTTAATAAGAGCCCCTTGGTAAAACACTAGAAACAGATATTTTTCCATCTTGCAGCTTTAATCTGGATCATACTATTAGCTCAACAAATGTGTGAAATTGTTCTGAAAAGGAAATAAGCCTTTGCAAAAATGAACATGAAAACGGATGCAGAAATGTACTTAGCCTCTCATTAGACACTATAGTTATCAAAATTTCTAACAACAAAACTAACGGGGGTATCTAAAACCACACTGCAGATGGTCTTACAGCCTTGTACACAATGCAACCAACACACACTCCATCGCCCCAAACAAAGAAGATGATATAACTACAGAACCTAAAAAGCAGATCATTATGATGTAATCTAAATCATTTAATTCAAATTTAGGACCTACGTTATCTCTGGTGAGTACCATTCACAACTACATATGGACTCTCCAACTGCTGCTTGCTCACCATGTTCATTGACAACAGGTTAAATCCATTTTCATGTCGCTCACCATGTTCATTGATGACAGGTTAAAGTCATTTTCAGGTTATTGCAATCTTCCATATTGATATAATTAAAGAGAGATGCAAATTTGCACATTCAACACCAAAAACATAAAATAGACTTATCAGACAGACACATCACACAACATGAAAAGCGTACTCCTAAATCTAGTCCTCATTTTTGAAGACTACATCCATTACAAAAGCATAAAGACAAAAGCTTAATATAGATTTCGGTCATTGTTGCAGATTTCTATCAGTTACCTTCAAATCATCACCATCATCATTATTTATACAGTTATAATAGCTATATTTAACGCTATGCAATGTTTGATATTCCAAATTACCTTACCTCATAGATCGACTGTATTCCATTATCAAGAGTATGAAATATTGAGTACCAGCTAGGAAGGTGATTGGCCTTATGCATATAACATAGTGGACCAACTCAACGATATGTTATCTTCTTAAACAGTGAAAATACAATTAACACCCATTGAAGCTTTTTCCTGCTGACACTAGTTCACATCCTCAAGTGGAGGGCAATTTGGTCCTACAGCATATTGTACAGAGCTTTTAAGCTGGTAAAAGACTGCCACATGAGCTGGGACGCAAAATGGTAGAGAGATTCCCATTAAAGATTTCAGAAAATAAACCAGAGATTTTGAACAGAAGTGAAAATTTTTCTGCAGAGGCTTCAACCATGATGACAATATAGTGATTAATCAAAAAGATTAGCATATACTCTCTTTCTCTTGCCATTTTTGCAGCTTTTACTATCAGATTGAAATATGCTCAAAACCAATCAATTTCTTCCTCTAGCCAACATATTAATGATTTATAAAAATATGAAATCTGACATTAAATATCACAATAATTATAGGAGTGCTTCTTAATTTAAAGCTTCCAAATCCATGAATCTTAATATGTGGGAATGGTTGAAGATAAATCTAAGAGAATGGCATGAAAATTAGCAAATTTCCTCCTACAATGAGCAAATTGAACAGAGATTAAGCTGAAACAAAGTACAAACAAGAGAAACTTCATTCTGATCATTCATAAGAAAGTCGTTTATTGGAGAAAATCCTAGAGACAGAAAATATGAATGCTGAGAAATGGAGTATATAGCAAATTTACCAACAGCCACTCGGTACCAAAATCCAGTGAAAAGCATCTTTCTGGCGACCCATGTCCTCGGAAATTCGTGCAGTTAATTTTTTTATTGACCTAATATATAATACTTTACTCATTGTACGTTTATTTATATAATTTAGAAAAATATATATTTTTAATTTATTATAATTATTTAATTTAACAAAATAAATATAATCAAAAATTTATTTTTATGAGAACAATCAAAATTAATTATTCATATAAAAAAATTAAATTATAAAATTTAAAAAATTGAGGTAGTTTGATGATTATGATTGTAGTTCAAGATTTATAGCAGTAGTTTTGAAATATAAAAAATGATTGAGTTGTAAGTTAATATTTATATAATTTTTTCTCTAAGTTTAAGGAGTTTTGTCCCTTTTTAGTGAGGATAGTTTTATCTCTCCGTCATAAGGGTAATTTTCTTCATATGCGAGATTAAGTTTCTTCCTACGAGAGGTTAGGTCTTCTCTATCCTATATGGAATAGTGATCCCTTTCGAGATAATCCTATATTAAGAAGTTATTGTATTTCTTTATAGGAGAGTTGTAAGTTTCGGTAGGGGTGTCAATTCGTGTAACCGAATCATATTCGTATTGTGTTAATATAGGATATTAACAAATTTTTTTCAGACACGAATACGATTTGTTTATTAAATGAATTAGACACTCAAATTCATATCTAATTGGTTTAATAAACGAATAACAAAACATGACACGACATGACACGATTAAACATGTATAAATAAATAGATTAAATTTTATTCGTTTATGATTTGATTCGTTTATAATTCAACTCGTTACAATTATATAAAAAAATAGTAGTAGAAACGTCATGATAAATAAAATTTAAAATTACATCAAAATTAAAAAAAAAATCAATGTATCTAGTAATAAAATTATTCTATAATAATATTTCTAAAAAATATTCTAAATATAATTAAAAAAATAAACTTCATTTAACGCACTTAAAAAAATTCATCATTCATCAATTTCACTTAAATTATAACCAAAATAATATAACAAAATAAAAATACATTCAAAATAGGTGATGAATCCATATACTTTGTGTCCCATTATAAAAAATAATATATATCACTAAAACAACCATTTAATAGCAGGGTGAATCTTTCCACTTTTCAAATATCCACATCAAGTTCTTGATCTCCAGATCTCCTCAACCTTATGTATACAAAGAAAAGCCCACAATGGAACAGCAATTCAGAAAATGCAACATAGCAATCATTTGTGAATAAGAAAGCAAGGGACGAGATGAAGAAAATATAGTCAAAATGTATATTTGCAAATACTAAGGAAGAAGAAACCGCTGCAGCAAGATTGCTTGGTAACTGAAATACAAACCTGCTGCTCAAAAGCTAAGCAAAGCCTTTTCACCTCCTCTTCATAAAATGTCTTGTCAAGCATTTGGCTATCTCTATAGGATAATTTCCAAAAAATAGATAGATAAGGTGGATATTTTTCCATGTCTCCACGGACCTACATTAGAATGCAACAAAAACTAAGATCCAGAACCACAATTCCATTTTGAACGGAAATGCAAACAAATGAAAGATAGGCATGTTTATGCCAATGTTTTAAGAAGATAAATAATCCCTAATTTAGCCGCATAAGCCTTCATGCCTTATACAAAGAAAAACCACATAGTATGTTCTCAATTAGGTCCTTACTCCAAAAAGGGTCAAAGTTTGAAAAACATTATCATAAATAACACTTAATTTGCAAACAATTTGTTACTGTCAAAAGACAACTTCTTGAAAGATGCTTTTGAGCAACGACCCGTGTAGCAATGTTGGGAAAGAGAAGGAAAAGTTTCATGCAAAATTTAATAAATCTAAAAAAGTTATGTAAGGTTAACTATACCTGTCAAACATGCCCAGAGGGTCGCATTCTCCAACAGCTCTTGAGCATCTCTATCATTAAAGGTTCTAGTAACAATCAAGGCAACATTGTCTGTCATGTGACCATATCTGGATGAAAAAAATGAGATATTAATTATTTCCTCTTCAAGAGTTTACACGAGACTGTAAAAATACTAGGCTTAGATCTGAAAGAATTTCCTAAATTAATCTACTCTTTGTTTTACAAATATCCCAAGTATATAAAGCAAGTTCAACAAAGGTATAACAAAATTCGAATATAGAAATATCATTAAGAGAAAGACAAAGGCGACATACGTAAACAACAGATGGGTTGTTGAATGGGATCGGCACTGAATCTTCTTCCACCATTAACGTTAAAGCTCATGTTTGAACTGAGCTTGTTCGTATTCACGAGACTAAGATTGATTGTGTGGAGGTGAGTGAGTAGAGAAGAAGAGAAAGTGCGAGGACGATTTAGAGAGAGAGTGGGAGGCAGAAAGCAAGGAGGGAGTGAAATGTGAGGGCATGGGTCAATTTAGGGTTAGGATAATTTTATTATTTTTATACGAATTATTTGGGTTATAAACGAATTCGGGTCTAAACGAATGGATAAACAGTAAAAAAGTATATAAATAATAATGTATTTTAAATAAATTAATAAATCGCAGAATTCAAACACATATTCGACACAATTAATAAATGAGCAACACAAATTTAATCTTTTTATTAATTATATCAATTTTCTTTATTATATTCACTTAAAACGTATTAAATTCGTGTCAAATAATTATATCGTGATTTATTTTATTATCTCTAAATTTATATAAATTATTATAGATTTATTTAATCTTTGTGTAATATCTTGATAATTTTTTAATTTTATATTAAGAATCTACACATATTATTGATATCTTTTAATGATATTACATTAATGATGATTTAAAAAGAAAAACACGTTTTAGGTTTGTACTGTGCATGACTTATTTGCCATACATCTAAATATTTATTCGGTCTTTCTAAATTTCAAAATTTTTTATGGGGTGCGTATGCTTGGTCCATAGTTCCAGGCCAAGTAGGTTGCAGGTCAACAAACCAAATCAATACTGACTTTAGATTGACAATGACAAGATCGAAGGCCTTAGACGTCCGGTTGTATGGTATAGTTAGATGTTTGGTAGCAGAACCCTAGACTTTGCATCTCGTTGTCTTCGGCCAAACTTTTAATATGACACATACGTGGTTGCAAGACATAATTGCTTTAATTTCTATTGTTAATTTCAACTTTATAATAATTACTAGGGAAATTGATGTAAGATGTAAATCATGTTTGGCACCAAGATAGATGCGGTAGGAGTATACTATAATATAAAATGACTTACATGTTCATAATGTGTAATTGAAATATAAGTAAATGCCACAGTAGCATTGATGTTAAAAGAAAAGAAAAGAAAATATTTTTTTATAACACGAAAATAAATTTATTAAAATATCTATTAAAAGCTAAAATGCACTAAAAGTCGAAAATATTTGAAGTCACAATTCACTAAAAGCTAAACGAAATGACATTGTTTACAATATATTATCAAATTTAAATTAAAAAATATAGAATAATTATGTAAAATATTATAATACAATCAAATAAGTGCATTTTCTCTATTAGTGTTATTCACGTCGAAGAGGTAACTAGATAATATAGAAAATTTAGAAGGTTAAATGGTAGATCTAGAAAACTACACGGGGGAAGAGACAATCCAAACTACTATGTTGGTTGCATGGTATGCAATTTCTAATAAATCAAAGTAAATAAGCAGAAATTCTTTGAGTCGTAGCTCAGATGTCATGAATGCATTTTAAGTCAACGAGCAATTGAGTTTGAGTAGTAAAAAGAGGTCAGGATAAGTGTTTAGTGAGTAAAATATTTCATATTCATTTACTAATATTTACACAAAAGAAAATGTTAAAGAGACAATTTATAAAAGAAGGAAACTATGTGTCATCACACTTTTTAGTGTGGACAAACAAAAAGATGACAATGTTGATGAAAATAATGATATTAATAATAATAAAAATAAGGAAAATGTCAGATAAATCTTTTCAGTATAGTAAAATGATAAACACACATTTTATTTTGATATAAGTGATAAATAGAACCGTATTTATTACTTTTCTTTTGTTAAAATTATAGTTAGTCATCATTGATTTGATTAAATGGCTCATTTGTCATCGTTATAAAACTAAACAAAATATTAAATTTAAAAAGATTGTAGCTATTAGTTATCATTACTACTAAAATGACTTTCATTTGACACTTTTTAAAATAATATTAATAAAATAAAATATCAATAAATTATTAATATTATGATATAAATGAAACGAAATATCAGTGAATTGTTAATATTATAGTATTAGTAAAATAAAGTGTCAATGAATTGTTGATACCATAGAATTGATAAATAAAGTGTTAGTGAATTAGTGATATTTTATATTAAAAAATTAATTTTTATTTAAAAAAATAGTTAATAAAATAACTTTAAAATGTAAAAAAAAATGCCTAAAATGACATCATTTTAGGCATTAAAAAAATCCAAAAGAAAAAATTAAAAATGCCCCAAACGATGTTATTTGTTTCCAAAAAATACAAAAACTCATTTGGACTTGGTCACTCTAATTCTCTTTTCTCATCACTTTGCAAAACAAAGTTGCAGAAGGACTCCCTACCCAAAACGAAGTTGCAGAACTTAAAAATTTCAAATCGAAGAACCCACTGCCAAAATCATTAAACTCAACTTTGCAATAAAGCAGAGCATTAGAAAGAATGTCGTATTTGTTAAAAAGGCCATGGGCTGAATTCTAGACCTTGAGATAAAATTGCTACCCAAAATCATCTAAAACAAAATTAAACCATCTCACTTGTACAAGCAAACGCTTCAATTCAATTCCTCTCTAGCAATTAACTAAGCGAAAAATTCAAACAATCCTCTTTAGCCCAAAGAAACAAAACCCTAGTTAGCCAAAAAAAAAAACAAAACTCAAACAATGAAGCGCCCAGTCGATGAAATCCCAAATCAGTATTTTTTACCAAAGCACAACGCGAGCAATTAGCCCTAGAACACTGCCATAAAGAAATCGCTGACAAAAAAAAATGTTGCCTTGAACAACAACGACAACAACAATTTTCCCAACATCAGAAGAGAAAAACTCCTTCCAATTCGCGGGACCTAGACCGAGATAGGGAGCGGGAGAGGGAGCAAAATCAGTGATTTATTGATTCTTAAGAGTGCTATATTCGATTCTTTGTTTGGTCTCCTCCAACTCAGTCATTGTCACTGTTTAAATTCGGTCGGTGACCTCCTAAATAGACATCTTTTTAAAAATATATAAATAGCCAGCATACCCCTATTTTGCACTAATTTCTTTTTCTCTTTTATCAATTAAATTACTTCTAAATTGCTCGAACTCTTAAAATTCTCTTAATTAAAATACTCTTGAATTGGGAATGTTCAACTGAATGATAGATCCATAGTTAATTAGAATGGCTCAAAAGAAGATGAGCTGCATGCCACTTGATGACTTTGCCAAGATCTAACAACAGGTCTATATTCTATTTTTCTTTTCTTTTATTTCGACCTGGTTTCTGTGTGATTTGAATTTTAAACGAAGATTAAGAACGATAAATGTTTGATTCTTCTTTCGTTTTGTACCTCATTTTTTCTACTTCATAGCATTGACATTTTTTGCTTGTTAATAACAAACAATGTGGTTATTTTTTGAGGATATGATCAAAGAAATGTGCCTTTCTCCCCATAGATTGTTTATTACTACCATGGTAGTTATTTTCAATAAAATTCTTTGTCTCAAATCTATTGGAGTCCCTTTTTGGAGTGGAATGATATATATATATATATATTTGTGTTTAAAGATTTGCATTTGAATCTCGTGATATAGGTTATGAAGAACGTTTTATCTCTTAAAAGAGAATGTGGAGATTTTTCTTATGGCTTGTGTTTCACAAAGAGGTGAATGGATCTGCTATGTTGGTGAAGACATGTATTCTTTAGTGGTGAAATTTTTTATATAGGATTAAATTTATTAGATTGGCTTAGCCTATTATGATCTTTTGTTATATTCTAAGATAGCATAAATTTAGCAATACTCCATATATTTCTCTATTCTTTATTACCCTATTAATTAGTGTATGGGTGAGAATTTGGAACAAGGGTAATTGTTCTTGAATGTATATTGTAGTTAAAAACCGATTTTTTATATATACATGAAGGAAAAGAAGGAAATGATGTATCGTTCTCCATATGGACCTCCGCGAAGGTGTTTGAGGGTTAAGTTATGTCTTTCTAGGGTTCTTTCTTAACCAAAAAAGGTAAGGTAACAAAAAGATGTCTTTCTCATTTATTGCAATTTATATATTAGTATTAGTTTTTATAGTCATCTAAAGTTTATGCATTGAAATTAAGTCTAAAGAGATGAAATCAGGAAGTATCTCCCGTCGACTGATAGGACTCAACTAAGGTTGGGGACAAAAGGATTAGAAGATGTAATCTTTAGCTGTATTTTTTCACCTATACTTGGGTTCTATAATTTTGTTTCTTGCTCTGCCTCACCCATGGTATCTAAGGATTGCAGAAAATTGTTGAGCAGTAATAGTAGAAGCTGTTTTAAGTTATTACTCATATAGTTTGGTGTTTGTAGTTTCATCTGTTGTAAATTATTTTTGCAAAATGCACTTCCGCAATGGAATTGACCAAGGAATTGTTAGATTGCAATTATTATGCTGCTTGTTACTTATTGTCACTTTAACAATGCTTTTAATTTTTATTATTAGCTTTATAATTTGTGAATTGTATGCAGGAACCTGTATTGCTTCAGCCATCAGTTGGTAAACTAGAGTATCTAATGAAGGTAAGCATTTGGTTGGTTAAGGATGAGAAGAGATGACTTTCGACATTTAAATTGCTCTTACATGGGATGGTGTTTGTCATAAAAAAAAAAAAACTCAATAGTATTTTTTAGAAGAGATAGATTTAACAAAAGAAAGAATGGACTTACCATAGTCTAAAATGATGTCAATCAATTGTGAATTGAATACAAATGATATGCATCGTTATTCATATGCATGCAAGCAAGTGGAAGTTGCATTTTTACTACTTGTAGATTTGTGATTTGTTACGTAGTCAACAATAATTGTCTCTTCTTAGCAATCTTCCATTTTGAGCATAACTTATTATAACTTGTTTGTGATTTACTTTGTCACAACTAGGTCCGTGAAAAGAATGCAATTGATGTCACTCACCATTTTCATAGAAATTTTCTAACAACATATGTTGAAGATTGCATGGTGAAATTATTGAAGCCTTGATTCTCTTTATTCCTTTCCTTGTAGCTAATTTTCTTGAAATATGTTGAGTTCATTCATTATATTGATGCTCAAAGAGAAATCATGATTAATGGATTGGAACACTTTCAACAAAGTATTAGGATTTTCCTTCCAGTATCATTTTTATTCACAAGAGGGCCCATTTATAAATGCTTAGAGATGCTTGTTTGGCCCTATTAATGTCTTAAAGTTATTATGAAGTCTGATTTTCTTTTTCTTTTTATTATTACTATTGAGTTCATGTTATATTGTCATTGTCTTTTGGTCGTAATGGAACTTTCCTCTCTGCACAGTGCTAAGAGTGCCAGGTTCGATTCATCAGGCTATGCCCTGCATTAGGTTAAACTATTTCTCTGCTCTTAAATAGCTATATGGTTATGCATTGAGCATTTATTTTTTGGTGATAATTGCTTGGAGAATGTTTGCATTTGAAAAGCATCACTTTGTATAATGTCATAAATTACTCTTATTAAGTAATAGTTTCTGATGGTAGTCACTTTGTTGCTCTATTGGCTACTTTCTTGTCATGTCTCTTTGTGTATTTTAACTAGTTTTGTTATAAGATATTTCTTGTTCACAGTTACGATTGTCTAATATTTTTGATTTGGTTAGACCGATGGAACTTCTAAACATTCTTTGAGGTTTGTTTCTTGAGTAATTTATTTTAACAATATTGTATTAACAACAAACATATTAAAAAAAACATTGTTTCTTATGAGCTGTAGGGAGGTGAAAATTATAGAATTATTCCTCTTTAGCTTTCAACCTTTTATTTTTCTGGCATGTAAAGCATTTCTATTGAACTAAAATCAACAAAGGAGCCCTTACCATTTTCATATTCTAGGGCTTGAAGTATCATCTCCAACTACAAAAGACAAAAGAGAAAACTAAAGCTTATATATACATTATTTTATCGTAGAGGGGCATGAAGTGCTTCTTTCTTTCTTGTTCTTTCTAATATTAGCTGAGATTTTTCTTTTTAAAATTTGGTTGAAGATGGAATATTATTTCATGTCCTTTATTTGGTTAATTTGATGTGCAAAATGCAGCTAAAGAAATAGGTAAGTTGTGGATGGAGTATGAGGAAAATTCTACGCTAGAAGCAAAATTGTCAAAAGGTATATCTTAGGCATATATATCCCCATTGTTTGGTGATTCAACTATGGCACGTGTATCCTATTTTATGGTAATTTAACTATAGCATTATATCTAATTTCACGCTCAGTTCTTTTGAAGCTTATACATGTTCCTCTTTCTATTGTTATTGCTAACTAGTTAAGAATTTTTATCCTTTATATATTCTAATATCCACTAGAATGACAGTTCTTCATTTGCTATTTTGATAACACAATGCCCATTGCAACAAATTTTGGTGCATATAAAGCTTATTATTTGTCCCAAAATACTTTTTAAATAATCTGATTTGGTTTTCTTTTTTGCCTTTAGAGTTAGAGATGTTACTTAAAGCCTTAGAATATAAATAAGGGCTCTTTTTTCAACCTTTTTGGTTTGGAGCTACATTTAGCATGTATAATATCTATTATATCTCATTTTTAAACTTTGTTTCACTTCATCATGCCAATTTGTTTAGAATAATTGTATTTAGCATGTACTCAAAATAAATAGTTATTTTGGTGTTCTATGTAATATATATACAACTTTATATCACATAGATTTTCTCTTCCAAGTCACCATGTCAAAATGCAGTTTTTACATCGAGTTGAACTAGTTCCATATTTAACTGAGCTACTAAGGCTAATAAAATTCTAACGGAAGAATGTTTCACAATTGGAGAAAATACCTCATTGTAGTCAATTCATTCCCTCTGTGCATAGCCTTTAGCCACCAACCTTGCCTTGTAGCCCATTTGCACTCAATTGCATTCTTACCATTTGATAGTTGAGCTAGCTCTCAAGTTTCATTCTTCTGAAGAGACTGTATCTCTTCCTCTATAGCTGTCTTTCACTGATCAACTTCAGAATAGCTGACTGCCTCTTTATAAGTGAAAGAAACATCATCATCCACAACTAGAAGTGCATAGGCCACGATATCAACAAATCTAGCAGGTCTCCGAATCTTATGTCTTGGCCTATTTACTGCAATAGTTTCTTGTTGTTGTTAAGGTTCATGAGTAGAACCTTCTCTATCATCTCCCAAAACTACCTCTGTCATAGGAGTATCATTATTTGTCTCTACAGATTTAACCGGGTTCAATATAGTTGTTTCTAACTCCACCTGCTGCTGAGTACGCTTTACCTGTTGCGAAGTACTATTTACTATTGTCTGGTTTTCTTATTTCTTCAACATAGAAGACTCATCAAATTTTACATCTCTACTGGATACAATTTTCTCAAACTCAGACACCAAAGACAATATCCTTTCACTCTTGAAGAAAGTCTCAAGAAAATTGCTTTTTTGGCTCTAGAATCTAGCTTCGATTCTTTCACATGATAATATGCAATGGAATCAAATACATGTAAAGAATCATAATCAGAAACAAGTTTTTCAGACCAAACCTTCAAAAGAGTTTTATCACCAATAGCAGTTGATGGTAGATGATTAATAAAATGACACACATAAATTACAGCCTCAGTCCAAAACTCTTTACTTAATCCCGCATTAGACAACATACACTGAACTTTCTCCAGCAATGTCTGGTTCATGCGTTCTGCCACTCTATTCTGCTGCGGTGTATCTCTCACAATAAAATGACGTACAATACCCTCATCTTGACACAATTTCAAGAACTGATTACTGCAATACTCATCACTATTGTCTATTCTGAGATGCCTGATTTTTCTATCTGTTTGTATCTCAACCATCTTTTTCCATTTAAGGAAACCACTAAGTACATCATCTTTAGATTTCAAAATGTACACTCAAGTTCTTTTGAAAAAGTCATCAATAAAAATAATACAGTAATGCAAACCTCCCATAGATGTAGTCTGAGAAGGTCCCCATACATCTGAGTGAACATAATCAAGAATACCCTCGGTATTATGAATAACGGTGCCAAACTTCACTCTCTTCTGCTTTCCCAGAATATAATGCTCACAAAAGTCTAGCTTACAAGTCTTTGCACCTTTCAATAAGCCCATTTTCACTAAACTAAATAAGACTTTCTCACCTGCATACCCCAATCGCATATACCATAATCTAGTGATCACTGAATCTGCATCATTATCAGAAACTATGGTCGTTGATCCAATCACTGTACTACCATTATAGTAATATAAGTTGTTCTTCTTAGTGCCTTTCAATATCACAAGAGCGCCTGAAGTGACCTTCAGAATTTTATCTCATATAGATACAGAACAACCTTTAGATTCTAAGGCTCCCAAAGAGATGAGATTCTTCCTCAACTTCGGTATATATTGAACTTCTATCAGAACTCTAGTTGATCCATCATCATTTTTCAACCGGATTGAACCTATCCCAACAGTATGACAACTATCATTATTACCCATATACACAACTCTACCATTAAGCTCTTGAAAATTAAAGAACCATTCTCGATGTGGACACATATGATAAGTACAACCCGAATCCATAATCCATTCGTCAGAACGAGACGTGGATGAATGACCACTTAAACAAAAATCTGACACACTATCATCGCTTACGTTCTCAACAACACATGCATCAGAAACAAACATATCTTTTTCTTTATTTTTTAACTTCGGATAATCTTTTTTCCAATGTCCTTTCTCCCAACAAAAGGCATACTTATCTTTTCCTACCTTACCCATCGACTTAGATTTTTCCCTTTTTCCTAGTTTTTTACTCTGACTATGCCCTCTTACTGTCAATGCTTCTATTGACTCATCTCTATGTTCTCTCTGATCCTTTCTACTGATTTCATAGTTTGTTAAAGAACAAACTTCTTTAAATAAAAATTTATCCTTTCCATGGATGAGAGTAATACATAAATGATCTAATTCATCCGAAAGAAAACCAATCAACAGCATAGACTTTATTTCATCTTTGAAGGTTTCCTCTAAATTTAATAAATAAGCAATTAACTTATTAAATTCATCAATATGAGAACTGATACTCGTACCTTGTCTCAACTGAAGATGAAACAATCTCTTTAATAGATACAGTCGGTTCTCATTACTTTTCTTCATATATTTATTCTCCAGGGCTTTCCACAATGCATTGGCAGACTTTTCTCTGATGAACGAATACTTCTGCTCTCTACACGAACAAGAACGAATCAGTCCACAAGTTTTTTATATTAAGCCTGTTCCAATTTGTCTCCTTGATGTCTTCTGGTTTAATTTCTTCCATAACTATATTCAAGTCTTGCTAACACAATCCGTCCAACACCTCACTCTGCCATAAGTCAAATTATTTCGGCCATCAAATTTTTCCACATATATTTTTGCACTAGAAACTGTCACTATCTTCATCGATGTAGATGATGATGATGCCATAGCTACCTCGTACAAATGAGCTCGATACACAACATCACAAATAACCAAGCTCCACCAAATAATTATATTCAACAACTAGTAATTCAAAATTCATCAACCCAGAATAGTAGTAAGTGCTCAATAGAAAATAGTCATTTACCGTCCTAAACCTGAGGCTCTAATACCACTTGTTGTGTCAAGAAGCGTTCAAACAACAATTAACATTATCACCAATTGTTATGCGAATAATCAATGATGCTAGCAATACCACAACGAGGCAACCAACCATCCAACACAATATGCAAAAAAAAAAGGAAATAACACAAAGTTTAACGAGGTTCGGTAATGTTATCTACGTCCTTGGGCACCGCTAAAACTTATTCACTATCTTCAAGAGAAATTACAAAGTTTTTGAGTCACAATATAAATTCTTAAAATATTGTGTCAAACTATAAATACCTAAATAGGAGGGCCAATACTATAATTATCTAAACAATAAGTATTACTACAAATGCCCAAAACTAAAGGAAAAAATTGAAATCTTACAACTTTAAGGGACTTAAATGCAAAATTTTTGAACTATGAGGTTCTCATAAAGAGATCCTACAAATAAAGGGGGAGAAAAGAATTATTCCAAAGGTATAATTAATATCAAGGAAGGCCTTGTGTAATATAGGCCTAACTAAATCACCACACTTTTATGATTCTCTCAGATATAGCTTCCTTGAATAACTTTGACAGGTCATTTTTTTATCATTACTTCTTGTGATCTATCATCCCTTTCAAGCTAAGCTAGTGAGGGAAGTTTGATAGTTTCCCAGCTTGATATTAAACTGAGCAAATTTTTCCCTTGTTAAAGGCTTGGTTAACCCATCATTCGTTTGAAGATTAGATGGAATAAAGTGCGTAATTATCAAGCCAGCAACTTCTTTCTCTTGAATAAAATGATAATCTAGTTCCATATGATTAGTGCGAGCATAGAACACTAGATTTACTGTCATATAAAGTGCACTTATATTATCAGTTATTACTGGTGGAGTTTTGATAAAGATATTCCAATGTATTTATATAAGTACGTAATCAATATAGTCTTTATTGATGTGGTGGCAAGTGCTCTATATTTTGCTTCCGTACTCGAGAGAGACATTATAAGCTACTTCTTTAATGACCATGAAACATAATTGCACCCAGATAGACACAATATGTAGTTGTACTTCTTCAAAGGCAGTTAATGTTAGTGAACTTTGAGATAAATACCTTATTCTATAATTTCATGCTTCTTAAAGATATATTAATATGCATATCACAACCTTGAAATTTCCATTAGTTAAAGCTTGAAAATGCTAATAAACTTTGTTGTAGATATGTACAATATCAAGTATTGTGAAGCTTAAATACTATAATGCTCATATTATCCTTCTATATGTAGTTACATCGAAGGGATAGTAGTCATTAGCTTGTTTTTGAGTTTTTACTGCCATTAGAGTTGATATAGATGTACACTACCATTTTTTCTTTTTGAAGCAAATCTAATTTATACTTTGCTTGAGTTAAATATATTCATTCATGAAAATATCATATTTCAAACCCAAAGAAAATAATGTAACTTTGTAATCTTAATGGAAAACTCTTTCTCTAAAGAAAGGTTGAGATTTTAAATTTGAGTGGGATAATTTCTTATAACAATTATATCATCAACATATACTAACATTAGTGTTATTGAGTTATTATTATTATTATATGTAAAATAAAAAAAAGGAGGAATCAACTTTATTGTATGTGAGCCAAGATAAGTAAAATATTGAGATAGTCTATCAAACTAAGCTCGTTGAGCTTACTTTTATCTATAACGTGATTTGTTGAGCATGTATACATGATTTGGCAATGTGAGACTTGCAAATCTAAAAGGTTGCTCTATGAAGATGGTTTCCTTCAAATGTCCATATAGGAAGGCATTTCCCAATTTGATGTCATAACAATATCAAGAATTACTCTTATGATTGTTGGCTTTACCATACCTACTTTGACCTAATCACATTTTGGGTTGTTAGTCTTGGAACAAAATGTTATGTATGATTTTGTTTAAGTGCTTTAAGTTCTTCTATCATTGCTTTATATCACTATGGTTCATAGAGTAATAGAAGAAGTTGGGATCCTTGATCTATTGTGAATGTTGGCAATTTACCGAACCACATAATTCTTATGTGTCTTATGTGTTTGGTTATTTTCTTTATTTATTTTATGTGATCTTTGCAATTCTTGAATATTTATAGGTGAATGTTTTTGCAAAACCACAACTAATTGGTATCAGAGCATATAATGATCCAATCATGCATCTTATAAGTACGAAATTGAGAAGTTCAACGGGTAGATTAATTTCTATTTGTGGAAGGTGAAGGTAATGACTTTATTGATGAGTCAATGGCTTGATTTGGCTCTTGAAGAGGCTTTTACCATAACCAGTGATAATAAAAAGCCTATAACATCAAGATCTAATCTTGATCATAAAACTATGTCACTACAGCACCAAGGGTTGAGTATTAAGCCTATTTTTCATTTTATCAGTTCTCTTAAGATTCTTTGCATATGGAATTCTAACATAAGTTAATTTATAGTTTCTTGAGATGTATAAAAGCCTATATAAACCCTTACTTAGTCTTATGGTTAAGTGTTTAGTACACGTAGTATTGTTAGAGACCCTTAGAGAGCTCATTCTATTGTACAATTCTTGCAAAACCCTTCAGCAATTCATTGTAATCACCTAGTCATAAAATTAGTTAGGATCTTTGACATACTATAGACATAGGTAATTTGTCGAATCACATAATTCTTGTATGCGATCTTTGATATACTATGGACATAGGTAATTTTTCGAACCAAATAATTATTACTTTATGTGATTTTTACAATCTTCAATATTTATGACCGAATTCTTTTGTAAACCGCAACAAACTAATACCAGAGCATAGATTAATCCAATCATGGCATCTTATAAGTATGAAGTTAAAAAATTCAATGAATAGAATAATTTTAAGCCATGGCATTTGCCTTCCCTTTACTTTTATTAATGCTAATGTGCAACCATTCCCTCACTAACTTCCTTATTGAGCAAGTATGCTTCTTTATTTCTTCACCGAGCTTGGACTATGTCTCCTGAACAATCTCAGTATATATGGCACAAGACAATTCTAATTTATGGAAGGTGAAGGTGATGGATTTACTAGTGAGTTAAGGGCTTGATTTGGCTTTTGAAGATAATCTTGCCACAACCAATAATGAGAAGAAGCCTATGACATCAAGATCCAATCTTGATTGTGAAGTCATTTAGAAGAATGCCTATATATAGTACAATTATTTTGTCATTGAATGATGAAGTTCTAAAAGAGGCTGTTAAAGAGAATATTACAATTGGTCTTTAGAGAAACTTGATGATTTATAGACGATGAAGTCTATAGTTAATTATCTGCACATCAATAAGAAGTTTTATTAGTTGTTTATAGCTGATAACACTTTCAATAAAGACAACATTGATACTTTTCAAAATATTATCACTGATCCTAACGATTATTAATATCAAGGTAGAAGATGAAGACAAGACTATAATCTTGTTGAGTTCTCTACGAGATAGTTATGAGCACTTCGTCAATACACTCTTGTATAGCAAAATGTCTTTAACAATGATTGATGCTAAAGTCTAATTGAATTCAGAATAATTGGGGAAAGATTAGAGCCTATTACTACTGCACTAGGCTTGATTGCAGGAGGAAAGACTAAGAATAGAGATTGGAAGGATAATCATTCAAAATTAGAGTCAAAGGCAAATTTAAAAAGTGTTATTATTGCAAGAAAGAAGTGCACTGCATAAAGGATTGTCCAAAGTGAAAGTCCAAGATGAATGAAAAGAAAAAGAAGGTGATGTTGTAATAGTCTATGAAGATGATTATACTGTTGCAGAAACCTTAATTAGTTGCTTAAAATGAAAATAATGCTAGTAAGTAGATACTTGATTCAGGTTATAGTTTCCATATGTATCTTGATAAATCTTTATTTACTAATTATAAGTCTATTAATGGTGGTAAAGTATTAATGGGTAATGATATGTCTTGTAAAATTATTAAAATTGGTAGCATAATATTGAGATTGCATAATGGTAAAGACAGAGAGTTACTAGGTGTAAGACATGTTCTTGACCCTAAAAGGAACTTAGTATCCTTGGGTATGCTAGATTAAGTGGGATATTTATTCAAGGCTAAAAATTGAATACTAAAAGTAATTAAGGGTTCTATAGTAGCAATGAATGGTGAGAAGCACAATGAGTTGTATGTGCTAAATAGGAAAGCTGTTTCTGGTTCAACATCTATTGTTGAGGACATGTAAACCAAGATATGACATATGAGGTTAGCTCACTGAAGTGAAAGAGGTCAAAAGAAATTGTATAATAAGTACTGTTGACAAGAACAAATTTTAACCATTAGGATTTTGTTGTCATTGATTACTTGGGAAAGCTCATGAAGTCAAGTATAATATGAGAGAACACAACACCAAAGCTAGTTTGGATGAAATACAATCGAATCTTTGGAGACCTAAGTCACTATAATCAGTTAAGTTTGTGCAAGAACATAACTAGAATCACCATTATATAATATGGAGAAGAAGGACCTTGGAATTATTTTTAGTAATTTTGAATCAAATAGGGGATTGTAGAAATTGGTGATTAAAAATTATAATTTGAGTATGGTTCTATAGTTAAAACCAATAAAGAAATGGCACATGGCTGAGAAAGCGCCGAATGGATGAGTGAATGGCAAAAATTGAAAGCTGGAAAGATAGAGGAACTCAGGATGCAACCAAACAATTTTCAAGCCTTAAGGACTATGACCCAAAGCGAGCTTAAGGAGCACTTGATTGCTTAGTGGGTGAGAGAGTGCCGTGTGTCTGCTTATGGCGCCATGGCGCCAAAGACTAAGTATTGAGCCCGTTATCATTTCTTAAGTTGTCTTAGGATTTCTTTACATGTGGACTTCTAATCTATGTCAATTTAAGATTTCTTGAGACATCTAAGAGCCTACTAAAATATTGTTATGTCTTAGGGATACGCATGCATCAAAAAGAGTGAAAATAGAGAGCTTAGAGAGTACTTGATTGCTTCGTGTGTAAGAGAGTGTTATTATAGACTCTTGAAGAGCTCATTCTATTATCTGTTCTTTGTAAATCTCTTGAGCGATTTATTGTAATCACTGAGTTATAAAACAAGTTTAGGATCTTTGATCCAGCATATACGTAGACAATTTGCCAAACCACATAATTCTAGTGTTACTTATGTGTATGGTTGTTGCTCTATTTATTTTATGTTATTTTTTCCATTTTTGAATACTTGTAGGTGAATTTTTTATCAAACCCCAACAGAGATCAACAAAGATATTTATTCCTTCAAGATTATGAATATGTGCTTGTGAAGTTGTAGAATTTGGATGGTTTTCTATAGTGTTAGAGTTTGTGTGAGTTAAATTCTTCTCACTTGAAGTGTTTGAGTTATTTCGTTTATGAGTTCTCCAACTGTGTTTGAGTTGTCTATTCGGTTTACACCTCCAGTGTGAATTTCATATTTTACATTAGGAGTTTGAGTTGAGTTTGAGTTGACTTTGAAATTTGTTGCTCTTGTGGTCGTTGTTCACAATAACTTTGCACATGGTTGGCATGGTTGGTAATTTAAAGGCCGTTATATTTTCAATCCACATTTTATTTAATAATATGTTATTAATACACCCCCAATCAAAAATTTAAAATATTATAAATAAACTCTAATTATTCTTAAAATTTCTTTACTATTTAATATTTATAATATTTTTTTATTTTTTTTCAAGCACATTTTTTTTTACATAATATTACCTCTTCATTTATGAAACAATATCTTTTAAATAGAATTATAATATTGGAAAAATATATATAAATTAATATAATATTTTTTAAAGTTATTTTTAATATATATTTTATTTTCATTATTTAGAATATTATATGTATTTAAAAATATATTTCAATTGAAGAAATAGTCGAAAGTGCTTACATAAAAAATTAAGATTTATGTTATATAAATATTTTTAAATTAATATAAATAATAATTTTTTGAAATAAAAATAATTATTAAATTAGTATTACTCATTTAATCATTTCATTCAAAGGTAAAATTATAACTATCAAAAGATTTAAAAGATGTGATGTGATAATACAAAGGAACAAAATATCGTCAACTTAATTTGAATTTGGGTTTATGCTAAAGGGTAATGCTACATCTCTCAATTTTGATCCTAATATTCTTTTTTATTTTAAGTGATGTCAAACAAAGTTTAGATGATTAAAAAGATATAATGAATAATTTTGAAAGTTTAAAAATTAAGCATTCAATGAATATTTGACATATTACATGAGATGAAAAACATTGAGATTAAAATTAGAAAGTATACCTTTATTAAGTGTTAATTAGGTTGAATATAATTAAAACCTCAGTGGGTTTACTTAGATGGGTATTGAATATTTAAATGTTTTCAATTTACACTTAGGTGTTAAAAATTGAATGTCAACATAATAACGAGTTGAGCTTATTGAATAACAATAATTGAGCTAACTGATGCTCCAAAATAAATTTTAAAGAACAAATAAAGTTCAATAAAAATTAAATTAACTAAAAGATAATTAGGCAAATATTACGGTCCAAATATCTATTTAAGTTCTCTAGTTCATATTTCCACAATCAAATTGCCGTTTTTGTTCCTATGTTACTCTTTGGTTGACAAATTTACCTTTCGCTCTTTTACAAATAAGTTACTCCACGTGCTTAAGTCAGTATTTATAAAAAAAGATGGTGCTCATGTGTGAAGATGTGTATATACAAAAAAGTGTGATTGTATTGTTTACTATACAAATGAATGGTTATGAATCAATCAATAATGATGAATGAATAATGAATCAATGAATAATCGCTTATTTTTATAATACATGAGTTTAACTCTTTTTCAAAGTATACATGTATAAATTCGATTTTATTTTCACTATGTTTAATGTATATTATGCCTTTATTAATGTATTTGTCTTTTATTACAAGAGTTTAAGTGAGATTCATCCTCGAAGAATCTCTTCTTCACATAAAATTATAATTGAACAATAAAATTTAAAATAATATTTATAACTACAATTGAACAATAAAATTTAAAATAATATTTATAGTTTGATTCATTTTTAACTTTTCATGAATTCTCTTACTACTTTTGAATTTTCTTAGTCGCTTGTAGAAGTATAAATTTTTTCCAATATGGTATAAAATTTAAGATATTAAATAAGGCACAACTCTCCTTAATTGGATAGAATGATGTTCATTTTTTTTTGTTTCGAAACAAAGAGTTCAAATTTTGATAGAATTCTAAGTGTTGGTGGCATTTCTTTTTTTTTTTTTTTCTTTCCACTAAAATCTAAATAATTTTACATTTTGTAAAAGTTTTAATATATCTGAATTTATATGTCTTAATGACATGTTTGATAATTTATATTTCTACCTTTACATTAAACATAATTACATATAAATAAATAATAATGTAATTACAAATATTTTCGTAATACTTTATTTTTGTTCAAACATGGTTCTGAATCCGGGAAAGGGACTAATTTTGGTGCGAACTGCATAGACAATCTTGTATCGAGGTTATCTTTTTATGGAAAACTCATTTCCATTAAAACAACATGACGAGATATGTAAACTCGTTTGAGTTGAGGAAGAAAACAACAATATCCTTTGTGCATTAAACTGTACCTAAGAAATACACAAGGATATGTTTTTTTTTTGTTGAAAATTTGTTCTTACCATGATTTCTTAAGTACAGATAGCACGTGCAACCAAAACTTCTTAAGGCCTTGTAATCAGCATGTTTAATAAGTTTATGGAAAAGAGTGTCCAAGTTTTAAACTGAAGAGGGCTATCAATTTACCACATGAAAAAGCTGTTAAGAATGCATCAACCAAAAAATGAAACGGTATGTTGCATGAAACAACATTGTCAAGCCTATTTCAACAACATAAGGATGTTTCCTTTTAAGAGGATATAACTATACATAGGAGTGCAATCATCCATAAAAATAACGTAATACTGAAATTTAATTTTTAGTAGATGCATTGGAGAAGGTCATCATAAGTCAGAATGAATTTTATTCAAAGGAGAATATGAAACTTTATTAGATCGTTCAAAGGGGAGTTCACAATTCTTCCACATCTGAAAACTTGCAAAAATAGAATGCTTATTTATCTAGCTAGACACATCTAATAAGTGTTTGTTATGAAGACATCTAATTGATTTCAGTTGGGGATGCCTCAACCATTGATGCCATGATCCAAATAAACAAAGATGCTTTATTTGTCTTTAATGCACTCAATGCTTGATATGGGTTCTCCTTCATGACATATAGACCTTTCTTAATTCCTTTGGCCATAGTTTTTCCCTGCTTGTCGTCAATAAAAATCATTAGAAGTAAATTCAATGCTATTATCAGAAATAAATTGACTTACGGAAATTAAATTTTTTCTTTAAATTAGGCACTAATAAGATATTTTTTAATTTGAGATTACCATGCCTAGTATTCAGTTTTCATTGTCCAACATGTGAAATTGCAAGTGTTTCTCCATTTCATACAAATACTGAATCATTCGTCATGTGAGTTGTTGTTCCCAAATCAGCGTAAAAGTTTTGGCTGATATTTGATTGCTGCCAAAGGCAGTTCTTCAGGTTGAAACTCTTGATTAAACATGAATTTACACATTAATATTGGAGTGATAAAATATTTAAATTTAATAATATTCAATTAATATTCGTATTAATACCTTAAGTCTTACCTAGTACTATATAAAGGTGTTAATCCTTCATTAGAAAACTGGGTGTGTGTAAGAGTGAAAAAGAGAAAAGTAAAATATAGAAGTATTTTATGTTTATTCTTTTTAATATTATGTTTTTATATCGTGTTTTTGAGCAACTATAACAATGATAACTTGGTATGATCTTTCAGTAGTTGTTCTCATCGATGAGAGTTCCTAAAAGAATAGGGTTGAATCTTAGAACCATATAAATCCGTCATTATATGCATAGGGAGAGAATTATTTAGGTTCAGGACAATGCTCTCTGGTATATCTTTTTATACTCAAAGGCCAAATTCTATCTTTACTCTTTATGTCTATATATATATATGCTATTAATATGTTGCGGATATCAAGCTATGCACTTCAATTTGACAATCCCCTATAACATTAGCTATGCCATAGCCTTGATACCCCTTTTATTCTATACGTAACGAAAATCATAACTCACACCATAAGTAAGAATATATAAGATCAACACACCAATAAAGATAAAGAAAGTAAACCAATCAACAAGACACATATATACGTGGTTCGGCTCAAAATTGCCTACGTCTACGAAGGATCTATGATCCAGCTTCTTATTATTGATAAAGATTACTAAGTATCTTTTTACATCATTAATGATCCCACAAGACCCTTTAGTATCTCCCATAGAGACCTCTAAGTATCTACCATTGATCACCATAATTTCCTAAGACCTCTTAGTATCTCCTCATAAGAGATTTTTTACAAGGAACACAAGAATAGTCTGAGCATCTAACCCAAAAGAATCTATGGTGTTTCTTTTATTCATTTAAGAACCTAAAAAAAACACTTCCTAAAGGTTACACCCTAGTGCACCACGCACTTAGTGCCTACCTAACTCCTATATTCTCTCTTGTGATTACATCTTGAAATCTTAGATGCTTGATCTTTCTCTTGTGTTTAGAAGGGTTTATATAGTGAATAAAACACCCTTAGAAATCCTAAACCTAGTTGGAACAAGAGTCTTTACTTGTAGAAGTCCTAATCGCACTTAAAGAAGTCAATTGAGTCAAAACAAGAAATATCCTAAAGTTGTAGTGTGAATAGTAACTGCGTGAACAGTATCCACGCGTGAACAATAACCGGTGAATAGTACTCTATGAACAGTGGCCCATAGCACAACAGTGCTCGCTGTGAACAGTGTCACTCCATGAACAGCACTCATCTTCTTTCTTCCGTTTTGCTATTTTCTTGTACACCCAATGCGTACTTGATTTCATAATAATTTTTCTATTGGTATTCATCTCAATTCTTACCCATACAAAATTGTTGAATCACCAATTTTCAACAATATAAAATATGAGACTGGCACATTGATGGAAAGATTGAATGATGAGCCTGGGTTTTTGAAGAGAGGAAGATGAAGAACTTCCTCTAAGACTCACCATTTGATGCCGTGGTACCATAAAGAAATTCTGAAGTGATACAGCTCGAAGAGGGTATTATTCATTCCAAGTCAATTGTTTATATATACTTTTTGTATCCTCAAATAAAGAATGAGATCATATACTTCCTAATATTGAATAGTTTTAAATTATTATTCCTATGCATTTAGCAATGACAAACGGCTACTTCCTAGAGAACCATGGAGAGATTTGTGATAATTCTCGCAAATATAGCTTCCCTGAATAACTTTGACGGGTCATTTTTTACCTTCGCTTCTTGTGTGTTACCACTAATAGTAATAACAATTAATGTTGGAGGAGAAATCATAAACATGGGACGGAGTACAACTACTACTGAGTACTGAGAGATTCAAAAATGAATTGGAAGCAACAAGGAGTTAGACGAAATTGGATAAGAAAGAATTAGAGGCAGTTAAGAGTGAAAAAGACTGGAGGAATTTGGAGGAGTTTATTTTTAATAATTAATACAAAATAATAAATATATATTACATATTTAGTACTTTAAATAAAAGTAAAAGGACAACTAGACCATCAAACGTTTATAGAAGTGATAATTTACTCACCTTTGTTTTGACAATACACCCTATTTGATTGACTTTTTCTTTTAAATTGGATAGTAATTACTACAATTATTATAATATCTTTGACTAATAGTTGATTAGTATTGATCGGCATTGATTAGCATTAATCGATCATTGACCAACATTGGATCGATTCATTGTGAATACGATTAAACACTAAATAATCTATGCAATAGTGATATTATTTTCACTAATGAATGATTATAGGAGCCTGCAATTAGTAAGAAAAAAATAACAGCCCCATTATTTTTCTTACTAATTTTGGTACTCTTCCAATGTTTCATTGATAAAAATAACTTCAACGGTGTATAGAATACGAAATTTGAAATTCAACAGTGTTCATGACAAATCAGTTTAGTGCCGGTCAGCGATCGATCAACACTGATCAACATTGTAAAAGTTTGAAACTCTTTCATGCCAGATATTTTCCTAGGTTTAGTTACATATGGAAATAATAAGGTAACCACCATTAAAAGACATTGCTACATAGATATAATTGTGTACTTTTGATGTAATAGTATAAGCCTTTTTGTCAAATAATTTCATCATTTCATTAACACGATGATTAAAGAGTCGACATTAGTCTTGAAGACAATTGTAATACATATGTTAAAAAATATATATCGATATTCAAACCGTCACGTCTCCACATTTAGTAGTGTTGAAGGAGGAAACGTCATTCTCCCTCTTGAGGTTATGTCGAAGTGAAGAACCTCAAGTTCAACCTAGAACCCTAACCTCCTTACGTAGCGGAATAACCTGTTAATCAAGCAAAAGTAATAAGAATCCAAAGCAGAATATAAAAAGCACAACACAATCTTATGTGGTTCGGCCAATTGCCTACATCCACGATGGATCTAAAGATCCTAGCTTATTTTATTAACTTTCTAGAGATTTTACAAATAAAACCCAATTTGAAGAACCCTCAAAAGAATCTAATGTTTAGTGAACCCTTGCTCTACCACGAGCAATGATCACCCAAACGACGGTTCCACCCTAGTACACACAAGCACTTAGTGTCTACCCAGTTATTCCCCTATCTTAGAGTCTCTCTTAATGTTTAATCTAAACTAAAGGGTTTATAAGTGTTTATATAGGGTGCATTTCGTGCTTACTAATCCTATTCCTTGTTAGAGTATGAGTCCACTTGTTTTAGAAGTCCAAAACTTTCTAAAACTCAAAATCCGGATTAAAGATTGACTTCTGACTCGTCTGGCACCGTGGCGTTGGGAATTATCGCGCCTATCGCCATGGTACTGGGCTTCTATAATGGGCACCGCGGTGCTCATGCCTGGTAACTCCTCTCTCGTTTTCTTTGCATCTTTGAGTCCCGTTTCGCTTCCTCTTTCATATTCCACATGTCCTAAACTTCTCCATATGTGTCCTACACATTCTAGACTTCTTGTGACTCTCCACTTTGGTATTCATCTCAATTCTTGTCCAACTAAGATTGTTAAATCACCAATTTTCTAACAAGTAGAATGAAATTACGCCTGACCTTGTTCTCATCTTGCATGTATTCACCTGTCTTTGGATTTTATTATGGCATAGTGACACTTTTGGACGTTGCATAATTACCATAAAATTAAATTATGAATCTTGCACAACAAAAAAGATATCATCAAATATTTGTAACAATAATTTGATCAAACAATAAATTTTATTGGTGATTTCCATTTAAAAGTTGATAATAGAATTCCAATACGAGAGCGAAGAGCAGTATAACACATTTCATTTGCAAACAAGACATTGTATATATCTTTATCTTTTATCACTCTTACTTTCTTTAGGATTACTCAAAAGAAATTAGCTTAACATTGTTGCAAAAGAACTACAGTGGCAAGCGGACCAAGAGTGTTTAAACTTGCCAATATTGAGAGTTTTAGGTGGAATTAATTTTACGATTTACTTTTGGAATGAGATGCTCTTTTTTCATTTTAATATCATCAATTTGGACTTCCTCAACTCTTACTTGGCACTTCTGATATTATACAAGCCTAACTCCTTTTATTTGGATTATAATTTCTTAAAAAAAAAATTATAATAGAATTTAGTTAGATATTTTCTAACACTTAAATATTTGGCATTGATCATTTAACTCGCTTGTTGTTTTTTAAATTATCATTTATCATTTATTTGTTTTAAAATGGAAAAAAAACCTCTTTATTGAAATTGGTTATTCAAAGTCTTGGTGGAGTTTAGTTTTGAATTTGAAAACTAAAAGAGATTTTACATGTGATCGAAAACATAATTAATGGACGAGAAAGAGAATAAAATAGAAAGCTGGATGCAAAGAGGTGCCAAGGATAATAATCACAATGCTGTGGCCCTGGGTCCCTCTCGTCGTGGTGCTGGGATGAAATTGCGTCTTTGCCACTATGAGAGCTTTGTCTCGCCGCGGCATTGCCTATTTGAAAATTTGAGGCTTTTAGGTCCAATTGCGAGTTTAAGTCAGTTTTAGATTTTCTAAACATGTGGGCTCTTATTCCAACTAGAAATAGGATTTCTAAGAACGTCTTAAATACTATATAAATCCTTATAACCCCTTAGAATTGAGAAATTATTATAAGAATCAACAAGAGAGAATATAGAGCTTTGGTTACACTTGAGTGATTTTCAGTGCACAAAATAGTGTGGTATAGATCATTAGGAGCTCTGGGCTATTGGTTGTTCCTTGTAATCTCTTATGGGATTTCTTTGTCTATAAAAAAAACTAAATAAAAGAAGTTAGGATCCTAAGATCTACCATGGATGTAGGAAGTTATCGTAGAACCACGTATATTGCTTGTGTTTTCATTTGTGTGTGTGTGATTATTTATATATTAGTTGTGATCTTTTCTTGTTCTTGTTTACTTATGATTAAAAGTATTTCACAAAATGCTTAAAAGGTCTTTAGAGTGCATACGAAAAACCTCAACAAGTGGTATAAGAGCTAAGGATGAGGTTAATTTCTGAGCACAAGTTATTCAACCATGGTAAATCATAAATATGAGGTTGAGAAGTTTAATGGGGATAATTATTTCAATCTATGGTAGGTAAAGGTTATGGCTCTACTGGTGAGTCAATAATTAGATTTAGCCTTTGAGGAAACTTAAGCAACAAATAGTGAAGAGAATAGATTGGCAAAAGTTTGATCTGAGTTAGATAGGAAAACCATTCAGAAGAAAGCCCATAGCATCATAATTTTGTTTTGAGTGATGAAATTCCAAAAGGGGTAACTGAAGAGAATACGACATTAGATCTTTAGAAGAAACTTGATGCCTTCTACATAATCAAGTCTTTGGTGAATCATCTATATGTCAAGAAGAAGTTGTATCAGTTGTTTATAGCTAAAGGAACTTCAATGAAGAACCATATTAACGTCTTCAACAAGGTTATCATAGACCTTGAGAAAATAGACATTAAGATCGAGGATAAAGATAAGGTAATTATCTTGTTATGTTCTCTGCCACTAAATTATTAGTACTTCAAGGATACATGATATATGCGATAAATAGTTAAGCGCAAATGCACGCTATCGTAAACAAGTAATATAGGATTTGAGTCCAAGTATCATTCTCATGAGAAATTCTTGTTATTGTTATGCTAAGTATTAAAATTGTGTTTCTTACTTTTATTCAGATGAATGAAAATTAAGAGATATTAATCTAAAAAAATAAATAGAAAGCTAACAAGATATATAAAATATAAGATAACAAGATAGAGGCACCAATAACTACTAAAATCTAGGATTACAACTATTTCTCAATATGTTACTTGAACAAATTAATCTTTTCTTAAGTTAATCCCTCAAATGTGAACAGTTGGCTAGATCCCAAATATCACTACAAATCTCTATTAATGGTTAAGTGACTATATCTTACTCCAAAAAGTACCTATATATCTATGGTAATCAGAATAACATAAGATTTATTAATAATTTATCTATTAATATCATATATGCCATGTAGATATATGTCTATAGCACGTGAAATGCATAGTTATTTCCCTAGGATCATATATTAACTTATTCAAGGCCATCACCTAAATTCTTTTGTCAAGTTCATTAAGGTTCTCATTGTTGGAGTCGATTATTCTATGGTATGTATGCATATGCATTTGTGTTTATTAAGTAAAATATGTATCTTATACTTATTTGTACGCAACAGAATTATAAAACAAATAATAAACACATATAATAACATATGCTAATCACATTAATATATATGTAATTTTGAGAATTCACCAAATGTAACTTTTCACAAAGGTTACTAGAGTCCACTTGAAGTGTTACTGGTTCACAGTTCTAGTCACTAATTGAGTAGGCTTGGTTAGCTAGAATAGCAACTCCAAATCCAGCATTAGTTTAATAGATTAAACCTAAGCTATTTGTTTACCTTTGATCAACTGTTGATCAATTAAACAAAACCTTATTTTTGCTTTAATGACTATGACTAATTAGAGAAGATGATGAATAGTGAAAGAAACAATTTTCTCTTTTTTTCTCTCACCTTGGCCAGCCATTTCCCAAACAAAAATCATCCCATTTTACTTTAATTTCACATATTAATAATAATCAAGATTTTAACTTAACTCATGAATTAACCATTAACCCAAGGTAAGTTAATTTATTATTTAAAGATTAAATAATAAACATCTTAATTATTATATTATTTAATTAACTAAACCCAAGTTAACTCTTAACCTAGGTTAGGTTAATATACTTGGCCACCAAGTATTTTATATTATAATATTAAATTAAACCTAACTATGGTTAATATTAACCAAAGGAAGATTAGTTCGCTTTTTCAAAAAAGTAAACTTTAACATTTAAATATTAAATTAATTTAACCTTAGTTAACTCTTAACCTAGGTTACGTTTATTGATTATTTGATTATTAAATAATTAAATATATGAAATTACCCTTACGGTCTTACTTAGTTTCCAAATAAATCCTCTAATGGCTCCCACCATACCATATACCTGGGTAAACTCAACCAATGCTTATACCACCAAACCATACGTGTCATTCTTTAATTGATTGACAACACTTGTCAGCTAATTACTGTACTTAACACTCAAGTGGTGCACCTATCCCGAGGGTTCCCAAAACAAACAATTAGTTATGTTGGATTTTATTGGATTACACTTATTTATTTGGTACGTTACCCCAGTGTACAACTAGTACACTTTATATTGTAGGACTTCCTAGGTCTACGCTCTAATTCGTCAAATAGAACTATTTCATAAGTTCGTTAATGATGCCCCTACGCATACGTCATGGATATTATAAATCAGTGTGTTAGACTATATAAGTTGAGGTTAAAGCGCATACATATAGTCCTTCTGTCATTTATGTCCTGGATTTGCGGGAATATAGATCAGCACCGTCAAATCCCCATAAGAAGATCCATGAACCTATCTCCATATTTGTATCTCACTTAACAATATATACAATTATCTTTACTTTATTGTTTAAACTTGTGGAAAACTAATTCCTAGGTTAATTACTTATGACCATATGACTTTTTAAGATACAATCCTGAAGCATCTAGATATATAACTCCCTATAAGAGCTGACGGATCCCATATCTATACATGCTGAACTCCATAAGCACCGGACTATACTTAGCGAAATGCAATAGTCAGACCATGAAAGGTTTCTGATTTTTGTTGAACCTAAGTATGATGGATCACTCACAAGTCTAATCTAGTGCTCAGGTCAAAGGACTACAAATACTACTTAGCTCAAGAGGACCTTCTATTGATAGCTATATAGGTGCCTATTATAGTCCTCATAGGCTGCTCAGTATCCAATCCTAACTAAATACTCATATGCTTATACGAGCTCCAAGCTCATGGTCAACTAGGAATTACCATATATACCCTATAGATATAGACATATACTGATCTATATTAAAAGGGATTCACCGATAGACTTGCATTGGTAGAAATGCTAGCACCCGATTACAACTCTTGCAACTATGTCATTACTAATATACCCTCAAGTTTTTGTCTCGTTACAGACAAGGCTTTAACTCTTTGAATTTCACTTATTCGCATAACTTGCTAACTGTTAGCATTCAAAATTCTCACTGTTATTAACTCTGAGCCCTGATCTAAACTCTTTTAAGTTAGAACTAAACTCATTCAGATCATACAATGTCTGTAGCGTTTCAAACATTATACCATAAAACAAAATGTAATCAAAGATTTAATAAAATATACATCATATAAATATCAAATATTCATGCAAATAGAGATGGCACGTAAGCACTGATGCAATATTTCTATATCTTGTAATTGAGTGCAAGTATAGACTATCGTATGCAAGTAATAATGGGACTTAATAAGTCGGATGTCGAACCTACAGTGATAATTTCTACGTTTTAACCAAATACTAAAATTATGTCTTTCTAATAATTATTAAGAAAAATAAAAATCTAAGAATGACTGCAGAAAATCTAAAAGTAATAACACAATGCAAAGAGAATTAGATGATAGCAATATTGAGAAAACCTAGGATTAATATTATCCCTCAATATGCTTTCTAATGATTAATCCTCTAGTATTTAACTCACTTAGTCTTTGTTATTTATCAAGACACTAATGTATTCCAAAGCCTCTTCCAAGGTCATGCAAGTATACCTTCATTTATCAAATACCTATATTCCTATGGTACTTGTAATAAATTAAGATTCATTAAGATTAGGTCTTATTGATCATACATGCCAATTAGGCATATTCTTATCCTAAATTGAAACTTACATATGCAACATTGAATGTTACTCTACAATCATGCATCAAATTGCTTAGGTCTAAACATTATAATTCTTCTTCTGCGTTTATAAATAATATTACCAACTCATTCACCACACATTGGCTAGATATATTGAAGTATTAAGGTCAACTAATTTGAATAATAAATGACAAAGTTTATTAAATATTAAAAAGATATGTTAATTAAGCACACGTATTGAGTTCAAGTATTAACCCCAGAAAATAAATTTAGTTCATGGCTACAAGAGAACAATAGTAAAGATAATAATAAATCATGATACAATCAATAGCAAACCGATATAGACATCGAATTACTCTCAATTGCGTTGCCTAAGAAACTTTTAATGACGAGAAACGCCTTAAATCTCTCTCTAAAGTTGCTTCAATTAAACTCCTATTGCTCTTTATAGCTTATGCTTTGTATTCTTGGTGTTATTAAATTGCTCTAGGATTTGTTTTGGATAATTTTTAAAGCCTGGGGACGAGTGGCTTTTTATAGGGATTGATATGAGCTTAGAAATCTCAATTCTCGTCGGATTAGGACTTGTACTACCACTGAAGCTCTATGCTACTGCCGTTGGGGTACTACGTGTAAAAGGCCTCACCACTAAAGTGATGAGTTATTGGCACTAGAGCGCTAGCCCGTCACTGGCGCGATGATGGTATGGCGTTGTCCTGTTGTTGGCACGATAAAGGTCTAGCACTGGGGCGCTAGTCACCATTTTAATAGATCATCTTTTCTGATTTTCTTGTTTTGATCACTGTTCCAGTGCTGGGTGAAAATTCTTGTGGTGCTGGGGCGACAAATCCATACTTTGAAAAGTTTCTATCTATTCTCACAAAATAATACAATATCAAAATAAAAATATGAGAAAATATATAAAAAATATGCCCTTATCAAGCACTAACCATAACAATCTTCCACTTGCTCTAGTATTATTCATAGTGGTATCTAATAACTATAAACTTCACATTTTTCTTAAATACCTTTGGAGTTAAGGACTTAGTAAGTGGGTACGCTACATTATTTACAGAATCTACTCTATAAGTAATTACATCTCGTTCGGTCGAGATCTCTCTAATTATGTGGCACTTCCACTCTATATGTTTAGATCTCTGGTGTGCTCTTGGCTTATTGGCTTATACTATGGCCCTGTTATTATTGCAAAATAGTGTGATAGGATCCGACAAACTTGAAACTATTCCGAGCTCGGCGACAAACTTGCAAATCCACACTACTTTCTTTGTTACTTTTGAGGTGGATATGTGCTCTGCCTCTGTGGTAGAATCAAGTGCTCTTCCAACTCACTGCAGCACCATTGAGAGTAAACACAAATTCAGATGTAGATTTTCTATCATCCAGGTCAGACTGAAAGTCTGAATCTGTGTATCATATCAATTGTAAATCACTATCTCTATAAATGAGAAACTTGTCCTTTGTACCTTTAAGGTATTTTAGGATATGTTTGACTGGCATCCAATGGCTATCACTTGGAACAAACTAATATCAGCTTATAACACTTATAGTTATGTTGGTTTCAGGTCTCATGCACATCATAACATACATGAACTCCTAAGAGCTGATACATATGGTATGCTAGATATTCTAACTATTTTGTCTTCCATCTGATGACTTATTCTCCTCGAAAGATGAATACCATGTATGAAAAGTAAGCTAACTATCTTACAATTAGTGAAATTGTACACTTCCAATACACTATTGATGTACGATAACTAGAAAAGTCCTATCAGCTTTCTAGTTCCATCTCTATAAATATTTATACCTAGTATATAAGAAATCTCTCCCAAATCTTTAATGGAGAAGTTCTTACTCAGATAGCTCTTGAAGAATTGTAACATACCGATATCATTCCCAACGTTCATATATCATTAACATAAAGCACTAAGAAGACTATCATGCTCTCACTGACTTTTTATGCATGTAAGCTTCCTCCTTATTTTTTGATGAAACCAGACCCTCTGATTACTTCATCAAAATGATAATTCTAGCTTCAGGATGCTTGCATAAGTTCATAAATAGACTTTTTCTGTCTACATACTAGACCAAAGATTAGGATGGACATAAAACCTTTAGGCTACTTTATGTATATCTCCTCCTTAAGGTATCTATTTAAGAATACTGTCACTACATCCATCTGTCAAATCTCAAAGTCATAATATGCGACAATAGCCAATAAAAATTGAATTGACTTTAGCATCGCAACCGGTGCAAAGACCTCCTCATAATCGATCCCAGATTGTTGAGACAAACCTTTTGTAACCAGTTGGGCCTTGAAGGTCTCGACCGTCCCATCGAGCCCATACTTCATTTTGTAAATTCATTTACAACCGATATAAACAATTCCTTTGGAAAGCTCAACCAAGTCCCAGTCTTGGTTTTAATACATAGAGTCAATTTTAGATTTTATAGCTTCTTTCCACTTTTCTGAATTGATATCTAACATTGCTTCCTTGTAAAGTTAAAGGATCTTTTTCTTTAACTAAGAAAACTCTAAGTGTACGTTTAGGCATCTGACCATACTTATTAAATTGCCTAAACATCCTTTCAAACCTACGTAGAAGGTGTATTAAAGGTACACAACTCAATTGAGTCTGAGTATCCATCACTGGTTCATTTATTTCGTGATTGACTTCATTAAGTTTAATGTTTCTACAATCTCTATGATCCATGAGAAATTATTTCTCTAGGAAAGTAGCGTTGCAAGAGATGAACACATTTTGTTCCTCAAGACCATAGAACTGATATCCTGTTGAATTCTTAGGATACCTAATGAGTTCATTCTTGTAACCCTTAATGCAAGTTTATCATACTGTGCAACTCTTACTGACAGGACCCGACCCGAGACCCTCTACTATAGATCCCAGCGGCCCTGCCGGGCACCCCGACGGAAGTTCCTCCGAACCTAACTGGGTAAGTTAAGAAATTCAGCGAGGCAAACCCCTTTTTAATTCTTGTTACTACTAAGAAGATCTAGTAATATACATGAAAATGACATCTTAGTTTTAAACACAAACGGACAGAGTTTCCCATGTTTTTTGAAAAATCCATATAAACCTGCAAAGAAATTTCACTTCTAATTCCAACACATCTCAATTCTACCAATTCGGACCTCCGGTCCTTTTCAAATCAAATCCAACACAACTTAATTATTTCGTGTAAATCACAAAATAAGCATAATCATAAAAAGTAAAAACGATCATCATAAATTGGAAATCTCTTCTTCTTGATTCAACACATACTTGCAAATATACATGCCTACAACTATTATGCATAAAGTAAAGAGTGCTATTAGCACATTTACATGGCCCACTACTCGGCGATAGGAGAATCAGCAGCTTGCGTTTCGAGACCTGCACTTGGGAAAGGGGTTTAAAACATAAAACATAAAACGAGTGAGCTAAAGGAGCTTAGTGAGTGTAAATGAGAATTCAATTACAAGAATATTATACAAAGATAGCAATTTCTAAAGTACATGCAGAAGTTATGCTTTTAAAACGGATGTAAAATTGTAAAACGGTTTCTAATATCATATGCTAATGAAATCTTGCCGAGCGGGTTTTATCTACATCTTTGGAAAACTATATTCAGAATCTGTATAACATAATAACTGCTGTGTGCATATAAATGCATAAATGCTATCGGTAAATCGAAAACTAGTAAAATCCTCGCTCGGCCATTTTCTTTCTAAACTGTACCAATGGTAACCCTAAAGCTCTATACCCACGCAGCGACTCAACTAGCAGCGCATACGTGAGTAGGTCACGGGGCACCTCAATTAGCAGCACCCACAGTGACATCTCAAGACATCTCACTGGCTACGCAGCGGAATCCTACATCGCATGCATATAGCGAGACAATATCCGTACACATAGAGCGACTCACATGACTCGACATCCCGACTTTCCGGAGTTAGTGACACACCCCCAAGACCTGCCCATGTGCACGGGATATACCGGCCGGGTCTAATACAATCATCACCACTATAATTTGAGGGTACCAATGGCCTTAAAACAAATGCAGAAATTTTAAAACTGTTTCACAAATGGATCATGTAAAAGCATGTCTATGAATATATCAAGATCATAAATCATGTTTATGCATCGAAAGCTCATAAAACATACATAGTCATTGTGCGAAAACATAATAACCGAAAAGTAAAAGAAATGACAGATTTTCACTCACAACCGCTCCGCGCTCAATTTCGCTCCCGATTCTTGCTCCCGTTAACGCTCTCGGTTATCCTCACCTACGCGCCATAAATGACATTTAGAACCAAATCGAACACTAGAATCTCGTTTAACTACTAAATGCCCTAATCGGCATACAAAGCCTGGATGTAAACTACTTCCCGATTTTAGTTACGGAGCCATAATCGAAACTAACTCACCATCCGGCGCCCTGAAAATTATTGAACACCTTATAATTTAATTGGACGTACTTGCCCTTCACCTTTCCAACATGGACAATTATGTCCCATTTTCTTCATTTTTGGGTTTTTCCATCAACCATATACATTCAATTCACAATATGCATCATTTACACACAACAATTCAATCAAATTCCTAACTTCCCTAAAGTGGCAGAATTTCACCCTAGGTTCCAACACATTCCTTTTCTCAATTTCTTGTTCCAATTACAACAAAATCATGCCAATTTCATTCTAAAGCCCTAATTACAATCAATTGAAATCTCTACAACAAAATCACCAAAAACCCTAATTCTCACCTTGCCAATTTCTTCAAATTGATGACTCATTCAAGCTCCAAACTAGAATTCAACTCAATCTAAGTCAAGAATACACATAAGAACATCAATTAAAACATTCTTGAAATCTCACTTATCAAACTCATAAAAGATACTTTTCTTACCTCTTTTTCTTGAATTTCCACTAATAGAGACTTCAATTGAACTTAGGGATGGGTTTGTAACCTTAATTTGGCTTGATTACACATGAAAAATCATGAAAAAAAACTTGAATAGTCACTGTAGCAGCACCCCCCTTTGAAGCTCGAATTTCTCTCTTTTTTTTTTTTTGGTTAAGTGTTAGTTTTGATTTCTCTTCAAATTTCTACACACTTCTAACATATATATAGTGCTCACTCAATTTACCATTTTGCCCTTCAACTTACTTAAAACTTCTAATTTGCCATTAGTTAAAAACTAATTATGTAATTAGTTCATTTGTAACTATCTAGTTAGAATAGTTCAAAGAACTAACTAGAACTTCCAACTTGGCAATCCATGAGATTTCTTCTAATTGGTCCATTCTCTAATATATGGATTATGTTTCTCAACAAAGGCTTGTTCCATTCATAACCCTTAAATAGAAATTCATGTAGTAAATTAGAATTTTCTTTTCCAAGCCAATAGAGAAAAATTCTAAAAATATTCTAGGGTCATCCGGCGCACCGATCGAGTGTGAAATTACCAAATTAGGTCTAATATCTCTCACATGCACTATAAAGAAAATATTTCTAATAGGGTTAAAATCGAGTAACCCTACGGTGTCTTATTTGTTCTATACCGAAATCTAGGCGCCAATACTACTAATAGGGATTGGATATTACAATTTCACCCCTCCTTAAAAAAATTTCGTCCTCGAAATTTAAATCATACCTGTCTCAAAGAGGCGAGGATGTTGGACTCGCATCTGATCTTCACGTTCCCACGTGGCTTCTTCTACCCTATGGTTCATCCATAACACCTTAACTAAGGGAATGCTTTTGTTACGAAGGACTTGCTCTTTCCGGTCTAGGATTTGCATAGGCTTATATTTGTAGGTCAAGTTTTCGTTCAATTCTACCAGTTGTTCCCATAGGATGTGTGAAGGATCTGCTATATACTTGCGAAGCATAGAAACATGAAACACATCATGGATTCTAGCCAGATCTTTGGGTAACAGTAGACGATATGCCACCTTTCCAACTCTTTCAACTATCTCGTACGGTCCAATATATCGGTGATAAGGTCTTTCTGAAGATATCACCATGGAGAGGAGTACTAAGATTTGGGAAGCGAGGAAAGCTGAGTAACTTTTCTGTCTATCATTAGCTGTTTTCAATCTCTGCCTGATAAGTTGAATCTTTTCCGAAGTAATCTAGACAATTTCTGGGCCAATCAGCTCCCTTTCACCTACCACATCCCAACAAACTGGAGTTCTGCACTTTCTTCCGTACAATGCTTCATATGGTGCCATTCTGATGCTAGCCTGGTAGCTATTACTATAGGCGAACTCCATTAACGGTAGATGAGTATCCCAACTTCCCTTAAACTCCATAACACACGCTCTAAGCATATCTTCAAGTGTCTGAATTGTCCGTTCCGACTGACCATCTGTCTGAGGATGAAAGGCCGTACTGAAACTCAATTTTGTACCTAGAGCTTTCTGTAAACTGGGCCAAAATCGAGAAGTGAACCGTGGATCCCTGTCTGACACAATGGACACGGGAACTCCATGGAGTCGTACCACCTCATCTACGTACAACTAGGCTAATTTATCTAAAGAACAACTGCTTCTAATGGGTAGGAAGTGACTAGATTTCGTCAGTCTATCAACAATCACCCATATTGCGTCATTGCCTTTCTGGCTACGCGAAAGTCCTACCACGAAGTCCATCGTTATTCTTTCCCATTTCCACTCTGGAATCGGAAGGGGTTGCAAGAGCCCTGCAGGTTTCTGATGCTCCGCTTTTACTTGTTGGCAAGTTAGGCATCTCGAGACAAATTCAGCTATATCTTTCTTCATGCCCTTCCACCAGTAG
This sequence comes from Ailanthus altissimus, assembly GCA_946807835.1. NCBI lineage: Eukaryota > Viridiplantae > Streptophyta > Magnoliopsida > Sapindales > Simaroubaceae > Ailanthus > Ailanthus altissimus. The sequence goes on from OX327689.1 coordinate 6,947,857, forward strand.
TGCTCTTTTAGGGTACGGTACATCTTTGTGCTCCCGGGATGCATAGCATACGCAGAAGAATGAGCTTCTTCCATAATCTCTCTTCTTAACTCATTTACATCCGGAACACATAACCTCCGACCCAAGGTTACTACACCATCCTCGGTCACTGAAAGATCCTTCCGCTGCCTGGACTCGATTTCACCCTTTAATTTAACTACTTGTGGATCTTGAGTCTGTAGTTCTTTGATCCGATCAACCAGTATTGGACGGACCTGAAATGTGGCTAATAATGCTCCCGAATCTGATAATTCTAATTTTACACCTAAAGAACTCAATTCTATCAACATCGATAGATATGCAACCTTCAAGTGAGCTATTGAACTAACAGGCTTCCTGCTGAGAGCATCTGCTACCATGTTAGCTTTTCCTGGATAGTACTCCAAGGTGCACTCATAATCTTTAATAAGCTCCAACCACCTTCTCTGCCTCATATTCAATTCTTTCTGAGTGAACAAGTACTGCAGGCTCTTATGATCCGTAAAGATCTTGCAAGGAACCCTATACAAATAATGCCTTCAAATTCTTAAAGCAAAAACTACTGCAGCTAGTTCTAGGTCATGTGTAGGATAATTCTGTTCATGCTTCTTTAATTGTCTGGAAGCATAGGCTATTACTTTCTCCTTCTGCATTAGCACACAACCTAGACCTTGCCTGGAAGCATCACAATATATGGTAAAATCGTCATTCCTTGACAGAAGTGTAAGCAGAGGGGCCGACGTCAACCTTCTCTTTAGCTCTTCGAAGCTCTGCTGGCACGTGATAAGGGCAAATTTGTCATATATTTTCTCATGTTTTTATTATTGATATTTTATGATTTTATGAGAATAGATGGCTATTTATGTGCATTATTGTTATTTATAGGGACTTGAACGAAATTTAAAGAAAGAACGCAAAAGGAGCGAAAACAGGGACTAAAATGCAAAGTTTTCAAATTATGAGTCCAGCGCCCCCGCGCCACAAGTATTTTCGCCCCAGCGCTAAATAGTGATCGAAATAAGAAAAACGACTTGCTTAAGTCGCGTATAGCGCCCCAGCGCCGAAGAGTCACCGCGCCAGCGGTGAGGCTGTTTTCATGCAGCGCCCCAGCGCCAAGATCCCACCGCTCCAGCGGTGGTAGCTTTTTCACGCGTCGCCCCAGCGACAGATGCATAGCGCGCCAGCGGTAGTGCGAGTCCTAGTCCGACGAGAATTGAGATTTTCAAGCTCAAATCAATCCCTATATAAAGCCACTCGTCCCCAGCCTTCAAGAGGGAATCCAAGACGACCCAAGAGCACCAAGAATACAGAGCACGAGTCTTGGAGAGCAATAGGAGCTTAATTGAAGCATCTTTAGAGAGAGATACAAGACGTTCTTCGGCATCAAGAGTTCCTAGGCAGCGCAATTAAGAGCAATTCGACGTCTATATCGGTTTGCTAATAATTGTATCATGTTTTATAATTATTTTTACTGCTGTTCTCTTGTAGCCATGAGCTAAACTTGTTTTCTAGGGTTAATATTTGAACTCAATATGTGTGCTTAATTGCCATATCTTTTTAATATTTAATAAACTTAGTCTTTTATTATTTAAATTACTTGTGTTTAATGCTTCAATATATCTGGCCAATATATGGTGAATGAATTGGTAATATTTTGATAAACTCGGAAGAGGAATCATAATATTTAGACCTAGGTAATTTGATGCATGATTGTAGAGTAACATTCAATGTTGCATATGCAAGTTTCAATTTAGGATAGGAATATACCTAATTGGCATGTATGATCAATAAGACCTAATCTTAATGAATCTTAATTTATTACAAGTACCATAGGAATATAGGTATTTGGTAAATTAAGGTATACTTGCATGACCTTGGAAGAGGCTTGTGAATACATTAGTGTCTTGATCAATAATAAAGACTAAGTGAGTTAAATATTAGAGGATTAATCATTAGAAACATATTGAGGGATAATATTAATCCTAGGTTCTCTCTACGTTGCTATATCTTTAAATCTCATTGCATTGTGTTTTTACTTTTATATTTCTTACATTCATTCTTAGATTTTTATTTTTCTGAATAATTATTAGAAAGACATAATTTTAGTAATTGGTTAATAAGAAGAAATTATCCCTGTGGGTTCGATATCCGACTAATTAGTCTCTTTATTACTTGCATACGATAGTGTATACTTGCACTTAATTTATGATATAGAAATATCGCATCAAGTTTTTGGCGCCGTTGCCGGGGATAATTATCTACTTTTTCACCAATATTAATACCAATCTTTCTAGTTTTTACTTCAGAATTTTTTTTTTTTTTTTATTTTTTTTTTTTCTTAATTTAGTTTTACTTTCTTTTTTACGAGGTACATGCAAAGATCGAAAAGTGAAGACTTGATTTCTTTTGATCCAGAAATTGAAAGAACCTTACGAAGAATTAGAAGAGAACAAAATCAAGTCAACACCATGGAAGATCAAGTACCAATTGCACCTAATAATGAAGGAAGACCACTAAGGGAGTATGCTGTTCCCTTAGTGAATGGAATCCATTCGAGCATCCAAAGACCAACTGTTCAAGCTAATAACTTCGAGATCAAGCCAAGCACAATTCAAATGCTCAAGGATTCGGTACAATTTAGTGGACTGCCCAATGATGATCCAAACATGCACATTATCAACTTCTTAGAGATATGTGACACTTTCAAGTACAATGAGGTGTCCGATGATGCAATCCGACTAAGACTGTTTCCCTTTTCCTTGAGAGACAAAGCAAAAAGTTGGCTGCTATCACTTCCATCTGGATCTATAGCTACATGGGATGATCTTGCACAAAAGTTCCTCGCCAAATTCTTTCCACCTGCTAAAACTGCCAAGATGAGGAACGACATCACATCATTCCTACAACTAGATGGAGAATCTCTATATGAGGCATGGGAGAGATACAAAGATATGCAAAGAAAATGTCCTCATCATGGAGTTCCGAAGTGGTTGCTTGTACAAACATTCTACAATGGATTAGCCGGTCAATTCAGAACAATAGTAGATGCTGCAGCTGGAGGAGCACTTATGAATAAATCCACCGATGAAGCTTATGATCTACTAGATGAGATGGCGTCCAATGCCTATCAATGGCCCACCGAAAGGTCAACCACAAGAAAGATCGCTGGATTACATGAAGTAGACACTTTGACTACATTATCTGCCCAAGTCAACCTCTTGACCAAACAATTAAGCAACTTGGGAGTTAATGCTATCAAGAGTCAACCCATCACTTGCGATTTCTGTGGAAGCAATCATGCTAATGGACAATGCATGGAGACTGCTCAATATGTAGGGGACTTCAACCGCAACAATCCTAACTCAAATTTTTACAATCCTGGATGGAGAAATCACCCCAACTTCTCATGGAGCAACAATAATCAAGGACAGTATTCCAAAGCTCCTCCTGGCTTCCAAACGCAAATTCAGCAAGAGAAGAAACCAGACATTGAAGACATGCTCCTGCAATACATGAAGAAAACAGATGCACTCTTTCAAAGTCAAGCAACTTCACTTAGAGCTTTGGAAAATCAAGTAGGGCAGCTCGCAACAGCAATAAACAATCGCCCTCAAGGAACTCTACCAAGCAACACTGAAGTCAATCCAAAAGGAAGTGTAGAACAATGCCAAGCCATCTCCCTAAGAAGTGGTAAAGTCTTACATGATAATACTCTTCAACCACAGCTTTCAGAGATGATAGAGAAGGAAAAAGAACCAGTGGTCCAGCAAGATGACGTGCAACCATATAGACCACCTATACCATTTCCTCAGAGATTACAGCAGCTCAGAAACCAAGAGAAGAGTGCTGAGACACAGAAAAGTATAGAATCTGGTATTCAAGTACAAGAACAGAAAAGTGAACATGCAGCAGAAGATACCAGTAGCAATCCGCAGAAGCAACCTACGCAGTCATTCACTCCACCACCTCCATTTCCTCAGAGGCTGCAAAAGAAGAAACTAGATAAGCAATTTTCTAAATTTCTTGATATTTTTAAGAAATTACATATTAATCTTCCTTTTGCAGATGCACTAGAGCAAATGCCAAGCTATGTGAGATTTATGAAGGACATCTTATCAAAGAAGAGAAAAATAGATGACTTCGAGACTGTGGCCCTAACAGAAGAGTGTAGCGCCATCCTTCTAAAGAAGCTACCTCCAAAGCTCAAAGATCCTGGGAGTTTCACCATACCATGCTCAATTGGAAATTATGATTTTGGGAAAGCACTTTGTGATCTGGGAGCTAGCATCAATCTTATGCCATTGTCCGTGTATAAAAAGTTGGGACTGAAAGAAGCCAAACCAACAAATATCACACTTCAGTTAGCAGATCGTTCTCTCACCTATCCTAAGGGATTAATTGAAGATGTGTTGGTTAAGGTCGATAAATTCATCTTCCCTGCCGATTTCATTGTTTTGGATATGGAAGAAGACAAGGAGATCCCAATCATCCTTGGAAGACCCTTTCTAGCCACTGGAAGAACAATTATTGATGTGCAAAAAGGGGAGTTGACCATGAGAGTACAAGAGGATACAGTCACTTTTAAGGTCTTCAAGGAGATCAAATTACCAGCTGAAAATGAAGACTGTTTCTGCATTAATGTGGTGCATCCAAGCATTAAGCAAATTAAAGATATGGAGACATTAGATCCTCACATCCGAAAAAGAGCATTGAAGCATAGGAAGGCAAGAGAGAAGAAGAAAAAGCAGCATCACGACGAAGCAAGCAAAGAGAAAGAAAAGGAAGAACCATCTCCCCGGTCTAAGATTAAAGTCTTTCCGGAGAGACATAAGGAGAATGCAGCAAAAGATACTGCCCAAGGTTTAATTGCAAAAATATGGAAGCCGAAAAAGAAGAAAGCCAGCAAGATCACTTACTCAAATGCTTCCATCAGCATCTTTGACCCACCATAAAAGAATAAGAAGCCCCGTCAAGCCGATGACGTTAAATCAAGCGCTACTTGGGAGGCAACCCAAGGAAATTATTATTATTATTATTATAATTTTTTTATTTTTTTCAGCATCTTAAAAAAAAAAAAAAAAAAAAAAAAAAAAAAAAAACCAAGAATTTCAGCGCTCCAGCGGCATGACATGGCGCAGCAGCGATAGGAAAATCAAGCACCATCGCGCCAGCGTAAATTCCAGTAACTGTGCAGAACTCAGCCTTCAGCGCTACAGCGACATACGATTACCGCGGCAGCGCCAGAACATCGCCCCAGCGATGGAGAGTCAGCGCGGCAGCGAAAATTGACCAGGGAAGTCTCTTACTTTCACTTATTTATTTTTTGACATTGGGGACAATGTCTAAATTAAGTTTAGGGGTGGGAAACACTTTCTTGTGTTCATTTTTCTGCATGATTTGAGTGGTCATTCTTGAGGGTTAAAACTTAATTTTTTTTTTTTAGTTACTTAGTTTTTTTTTTAGTTAATTCATTTTTATTAGGTTTTGATAAGATGATCATTAGTCTATGATAAGAAAAAGAATACATGGTTGAATTTATTTTTACAAATTCCTAAGGAATGATAGATACTTGAGACAATTTTGATTATCTAAGTTTAGGAACAAATTTGACCTTATTCATAATCACCAATTTTTTTGAGCACTTTAAAAGCATGAATAGTTATAACTATTACTTAGAGATACTTATGTTTTAGAGAGTACACCACAGTCTCGAAGACCGACACTCTAGAACTTGTCTTTAGTTACTACTTGAGGCGAAATTCTAGGAAACACATGAATAGGGAAATGACATTAGGCCATCTTTGGACCGATTGAGCCTTTCTAGCCTACCTTTTAGAGTATATTTATCCCTAGTACCCTATTTTGAGCCTAATTACCCATTCTTTGGTTTAACCACATTACAAGCCCAAGACTTAAAGTTTACTTATCTAAAAATTTACCCGTAACACCATAAACTTTGCATTTGCGTAGAAATACTCTTGAAAGGGAAAAATTACGGTGATATGAGAAAAATAAGTTTGAGGGGTATTTGTCAATCTAAGTTTGGGGGTATTCAAAAAAGAAAAAGAAAAAAAAAAAAAGAAAAAAAAAAAGAGAAAAATACCCCCAGCTTAAGAAAAAGAAGAAATTCTTTGAAAAAAAAGAAGGTTGAAAAAAAAAGATGGGAACACAATAAGTTTGGGGGAAGAGATAATACAAGGAAAAGAAGATCAAGAGGTTTCTAGGTAAAATCTAAGTGTTTCTGGTGTGAATTAAACTTCATATATTTATCCTTTTATCCCACCTTGACCTTAGCCTTACGTTACAAGCTAAGTAAAGTCCTAAATAGATCCCTAGACATGTGATTTTCTACATTAGTGGAGAGTGGTAATAAAGACAAGCTTATGGAAGTGTCATTATACAAATAAAATGCCGAGACATCATCTTTTCTGTACAAACTAAAGTATAAAGTAAATCAAAGTATGGTTTTCGCTATTTGCTTGCTGCTTGCACACACACACATGGTGATTATTTATGAGGAAGAATGAGGGACTAAATAAAGATAATTTAGAATTGTTAATAGTTATTTATCGATCTTAAGGATTTGTATCATTTCGTCAGCCTTTGAGACAATGATTTTGATCATCTTACTAGTATTAGTATATTTTGTTTTGTTTTGTTAAATGAGTCAAGTATAAACCTTTGTTTTTCTCTTAGTTTATTTTATTGCTTGAGGACAAGCAAGTATTTAAGTTTGGGGGAATTTGATAAGGGCAAATTTGTCATATATTTTCTCATGTTTTTATTATTGATATTTTATGATTTTATGAGAATAGATGGCTATTTATGTGCATTATTGTTATTTATAGGGACTTGAACGAAATTTAAAGAAAGAACGCAAAAGGAGCGAAAACAGGGACTAAAATGCAAAGTTTTCAAATTATGAGTCCAGCGCCCCCGCGCCACAAGTATTTTCGCCCCAGCGCTAAATAGTGATCGAAATAAGAAAAACGACTTGCTTAAGTCGCGTATAGCGCCCCAGCGCCGAAGAGTCACCGCGCCAGCGGTGAGGCTGTTTTCATGCAGCGCCCCAGCGCCAAGATCCCACCGCTCCAGCGGTGGTAGCTTTTTCACGCGTCGCCCCAGCGACAGATGCATAGCGCGCCAGCGGTAGTGCGAGTCCTAGTCCGACGAGAATTGAGATTTTCAAGCTCAAATCAATCCCTATATAAAGCCACTCGTCCCCAGCCTTCAAGAGGGAATCCAAGACGACCCAAGAGCACCAAGAATACAGAGCACGAGTCTTGGAGAGCAATAGGAGCTTAATTGAAGCATCTTTAGAGAGAGATACAAGACGTTCTTCGGCATCAAGAGTTCCTAGGCAGCGCAATTAAGAGCAATTCGACGTCTATATCGGTTTGCTAATAATTGTATCATGTTTTATAATTATTTTTACTGCTGTTCTCTTGTAGCCATGAGCTAAACTTGTTTTCTAGGGTTAATATTTGAACTCAATATGTGTGCTTAATTGCCATATCTTTTTAATATTTAATAAACTTAGTCTTTTATTATTTAAATTACTTGTGTTTAATGCTTCAATATATCTGGCCAATATATGGTGAATGAATTGGTAATATTTTGATAAACTCGGAAGAGGAATCATAATATTTAGACCTAGGTAATTTGATGCATGATTGTAGAGTAACATTCAATGTTGCATATGCAAGTTTCAATTTAGGATAGGAATATACCTAATTGGCATGTATGATCAATAAGACCTAATCTTAATGAATCTTAATTTATTACAAGTACCATAGGAATATAGGTATTTGGTAAATTAAGGTATACTTGCATGACCTTGGAAGAGGCTTGTGAATACATTAGTGTCTTGATCAATAATAAAGACTAAGTGAGTTAAATATTAGAGGATTAATCATTAGAAACATATTGAGGGATAATATTAATCCTAGGTTCTCTCTACGTTGCTATATCTTTAAATCTCATTGCATTGTGTTTTTACTTTTATATTTCTTACATTCATTCTTAGATTTTTATTTTTCTGAATAATTATTAGAAAGACATAATTTTAGTAATTGGTTAATAAGAAGAAATTATCCCTGTGGGTTCGATATCCGACTAATTAGTCTCTTTATTACTTGCATACGATAGTGTATACTTGCACTTAATTTATGATATAGAAATATCGCATCAGCACGCTTCTGACCATACAAACTTCTCTTCTTTCCGGGTTAACTTAGTCAGAGGAGCGGCTATCCTTGAGAATCCCTCTACAAACTTCCTATAATATCCGGCCAAACCCAAGAAACTACGGATTTCTGTCACATTCGTAGGCTGTCTCCAATTCACTATTGCTTCGATCTTCTGGGGATCTACTGCTACCCCTTCTGCAGAGATTACATGCCCCAAAAATGCAACTCTATCTAGCCAAAATTGACATTTACTAAGTTTGGCATACAGCCGATGCTCCCTTAAGGTCTGCAAAACTATTCTCAAATGTTCTGTATGCTCTTTCTCACTGCTTGAATAAACCAATATATCATCAATAAATACTATCACAAACCGATCTAAATAGAATCTAAAAACTCTGTTCATAAGATCCATAAAAGCAGCTGGGGCATTAGTCAGCCCAAAAGGCATAATCAAAAATTCATAATGCCTATATCGGGTCCTAAAGGCCGTCTTAGGAACATCTTCCTCCCGGATCTTCAGTTGATGATAGCCGGACCTCAGATCTATCTTGGAAAATACTCTGGCTCCTTGCAGCTGATCAAACAAATCATCAATTCTCGGAAGTGGATATTGATTACGTACCGTTACTTTATTCAGTTCCCGGTAATCAATGCACAATCTCATGCTTCCGTCTTTCTTCTTCACGAACAAAACCGGTGCACCCCAAGGAGAAGTACTTGGTCTAACGAAACCCTTATTCACCAACTCTTCCAACTGAACCTTCAGTTCTTTCAATTCTGAAGGAGCCATTCTGTAGGGTGCTTTAGAAATTGGTTGTGTTCCAGGGGCTACTTCTATTTTAAACTCTATCTCTCTATCCGGAGGCAATCCCGGAAGATCCTCGGGGAATACATCTGGAAACTCTCTCACCACCGGAATATCCTCCAATTTCGTTCCACCATCTCTTACGTCTATGGCATAGACTAAGTAACCCTGACATGACTTTCGAAGCATCTTTCTTGCCTTCATTACCGACACCATGCTGGCGGAAAGTGATTTCCGCACCCCGTGGAAAATAACTTCCGTTCCGCTAGGGCTACATAATCTAACTTCTTTCCGGAAGCAATCCACTGAGGCTCGATATTTAGACAACCAATCCATCCCTAAAATCACATCAAACTCACTGATGGCCAACACAATCAAATTCGCCATAAACACTGGGCTTTCAATACTAATTTTACTACTCCTATACACCGTTTCTGCTACAATGGAGTCTCCGGTAGGAAGAGACACTACTACCGCGCCATCTAATAACTGGGGCGCTATACTAGCATTTGCAGCAAACTCCACGGAAATAAAAGAATGGGTCGCTCCAGGATCTATCAGTACATAAGCATTTCGATCAAAAACTGACATGGTACCTGTCACAACTTCTGGGGCCGCATCCGCCTCCTGTTGGGTCATCGCAAATACCCTAGCCTGGGAATACGGTTTCACTTGCGATCCACCGGATGATCCTCCTCGACCGGCGCCCCTACTAGGCTGGCTCGCGCCGCTCGATCTTCTAAATTGGGGACCTCCTCGAATCTGCCCTCGACCGCCGCTGGTTTATCCTGGAGCTGGTGGTCTATCTTCTGGCTTGCTGCTAACTCCATCATTCGGGCAATCTCTCATGTAGTGACCCTCTTGCCCGCACTTATAACACCCGGTAGTTCCCTTCCTACAATCCCCCGGATGGGCCTTTCCACATCTATTACACACCGGGAAATTCTTCCAACTCTCCTTAGTGCTTCAAAATCCGGTGGATGGTTGCCGAACAGAAGCTTGGCTGGATTGAGCTCCTTGGCTTGGCTTTCGACTGCTGGACCATGACGATCTCTCCTCTGTTCGGGGGAATTTACTCGGTCCTCTTAGAGAACTACCTGACCAGCCTCTTTTCTGACCCTGCTGTTTCGGTTTAGGGATGGCCGCCATGCTTCTTTCAACCCGTGTTGCAGCTTCCACCAATGATCCATACTGAGTGTGGGCTGCCGATACTACGTACGCCCTGATTTGTGGATTGAGACCCACTGCAAAATGGTTAGCCTTCTGCTCTTCATTATCGGCTATAAATGGAACGACACGAAGGAGCTCCGAAAACTTCTTCTCGTACTCAGCCACCGAGAGGGAACCCTGTTCAAGCTTGAAGAATTCTTCTATCTTCTCATCTTTATAACTTTTGGGGTAGAACTTATTTAGAAATTACTCTTTGAAAAGCGCCCAAGACACCCCATCGGCGTTTCTCCTTTGCAAGGCCTTCCACCAATCCTTCACTCCTTCTTTCAATAGAAATGCAGAGTATACCACCATCTGCTCTTCCGTACATCCCATAACCTGAAAAATTTCTTCATTGTTCTCTAACCAAGATAGAGCTCTCTCGGGATCTCCGGTTCCATCATAAGCCTTAGCGCCTAATTTCTTGGCGCGTTCAATGGACACTCCGATCTCTCGCGGCTGTTGGATCGCCGCTGCTAGTATCTTGGCCATTTGAGCTATATTCACATTTCCACCCTCTGGCTCAGCGGGTTGAGATGATTCAGGAGGGGTCTGAGGCGTAGGAACATTTACTGACTCATTTCCCTGCTCCTCTTCAGGTGCAAGAGCCTCCGCAGTTGCTCTCCTAGTACGTGGGCCTCCACGACGATGCATATTTTCTAAACATTTAGTGATGCAAATGATTATCAAATGCAAAGAATTCAACTTTCTAAACTTAGAAAAATATGCAAGCAATTTCAATAATCTCATTCTAAAAATGAACTTTTTAACTAAAACTTCAAAAACCGTGCTCTGATACCACTCTGACAGGACCCGACCCGAGACCCTCTACTATAGATCCCAGCGGCCCTGCCGGGTACCCCGACGGAAGTTCCCCCGAACCTAACTGGGTAAGTTAAGAAATTCCGCAAGGCGAACCCCTTTTTAATTCTTGTTACTACTAAGAAAATTTAGTAATATACATGAAAACGACATCTTAGTTTTAAACACAAACGGACAGAGTTTCCCCTGTTTTTCGGAAAATCCATATAAACCTGCAAAGAAATTTCACTTCTAATTCCAACACATCTCAATTCTACCAATTCGGACCTCCGGTCCTTTTCAAATCAAATCCAACACAACTCAATTATTTCGTGTAAATCACAAAATAAGCATAATCATAAAAAGTAAAAACGATCATCATAAACTGGAAATCTCTTCTTCTTGATTCAACACATACTTACAAATATACATGCCTACAACTATTATGCATAAAGTAAAGAGTGCTATTAGCACATTTACATGTACAAAAATTATCTTTGGATTCGGCCCACTACTTGGCGATAGGAGAATCAGCAGCTTGCATTCCGAGACCTGCACCTGGGAAAGGGGTTTAAAACATAAAACATAAAACGAGTGAGCTAAAGGAGCTCAGTGATTGTAAATGAGAATTCAATTACAAGAATATTATACAAAGATAGCAATTTCTAAAGTACATGCAGAAGTTATGCTTCTAAAATGGATGTAAAATTGTAAAACGGTTTCTAATATCATATGCTAATGAAATCTTGCCGAACGGGTTTTATCTACATCTTTGGAAAACTATATTCAGAATCTGTATAACATAATAACTGCTGTGTGCATATAAATGCATAAATGCTATCGGTAAATCGAAAACTAGTAAAATCCTCGCTCGGCCATTTTCTTTCTAAACTGTACCAATGGTAACCCTAAAGCTCTATACCCACGCAGCCACTCAACTAGCAGCGCATACGTGAGTAGGTCACAGGGCACCTCAACTAGCAGCACCCACAGTGACATCTCAAGACATCTCACTGGCTACGCAGCGGAATCCTACATCGCATGCATATAGCGAGACAATATCCGTACACATAGAGCGACTCACATGACTCGACATCCCGACTTTCTGGAGTTAGTGACACACCCCCAAGACCTGCCCATGTGCACAGGATATACCGGCCGGGTCTAATACAATCATCACCACTATAATCTGAGGGTACCAATGGCCTTAAAACAAATGCAGAAATTTTAAAACTGTTTCACAAATGGATCATGTAAAAGCATGTCTATGAATATATCAAGATCATAAATCATGTTTATGCATCGAAAGCTCATAAAACATACATAGTCATTGTTCGAAAACATAATAACCGAAAAGTAAAAGAAATGACAGATTTTCACTCACAACCGCTCCGCGCTCAATTTCGCTCCCGATTCTTGCTCCCGTTAACGCTCTCGGTTATCCTCACCTACGCGCCATAAATGACATTTAGAACCAAATCGAACACTAGAATCTCGTTTAACTACTAAATGCCCTAATCGGCATACAAAGCCTGGATGTAAACTACTTCCCGATTTTAGTTACGGAGCCATAATCGAAACTAACTCACCATCCGGCGCCCTGAAAATTATTGAACACCTTATAATTTAATTGGACGTACTTGCCCTTCACCTTTCCAACATGGACAATTATGTCCCATTTTCTTCATTTTTGGGTTTTTCTATCAACCATATACATTCAATTCACAATATGCATCATTTACACACAACAATTCAATCAAATTCCTAACTTCCCTAAAGTGGCAGAATTTCACCCTAGGTTCCAACACATTCCTTTTCTCGATTTCTTGTTCCAATTACAACAAAATCATGCCAATTTCATTCTAAAGCCCTAATTACAATCAATTGAAATCTCTACAACAAAATCACCAAAAACCCTAATTCTCACCTTGCCAATTTCTTCAAATTGATGACTCATTCAAGCTCCAAACTAGAATTCAACTCAATCTAAGTCAAGAATACACATAAGATCATCAATTAAAACATTCTTGAAATCTCACTTATCAAACTCATAAAAGATGCTTTTCTTACCTCTTTTTCTTGAATTTCCACTAATAGAGACTTCAATTGAACTTAGGGATGGGTTTGTAACCTTAATTTGGCTTGATTACACATGAAAAATCATGAAAAAAAACTTGAATAGTCACTGTAGCAGCACCCCCCTTTGAAGCTCGAATTTCTCTCTTTTTTTTTTTTTTTGGTTAAGTGTTAGTTTTGATTTCTCTTCAAATTTCTACACACTTCTAACATATATATAGTGCTCACTCAATTTACCATTTTGCCCTTTAACTTACTTAAAACTTCTAATTTGCCATTAGTTAAAAACTAATTATGTAATTAGTTCATTTGTAACTATCTAGTTAGAATAGTTCAAAGAACTAACTAGAACTTCCAACTTGGCAATCCATGAGATTTCTTCTAATTGGTCCATTCTCTAATATATGGATTATGTTTCTCAACAAAGGTTTGTTCCATTCATAAGCCTTAAATGGAAATTCATGTAGTAAATTAGAATTTTCTTTTCCAAGCCAATAGAGAAAAATTCTAAAAATATTCTAGGGTCATCCGGCGCATCGATCGAGTGTGAAATTATCAAATTAGGTCTAATATCTCTCACGTGCACTATAAAAAAAATATTTCTAATAGGGTTAAAATCGAGTAACCCTACGGTGTCTTATTTGTTCTATACCGAAATCTAGGCGCCAATACTACTAATAGGGATTGGATATTACACTTACATAGGCAGGATAACCCTAAATTTTAAGATATTTAAGACTCAGTTTCCTTCTATTCAGTATATTATACAGAGTGGTTAGAATAGTTTTGGATGAAACTCTGTTTAATACGTGTGCAGCTGTGTCTAAAGCATAATCACATAGGATTTTTTAAGATAACTAAAGCTCATCATTGATCAAACCATATTTAATAAAGTTTGATTCCTCCTCTTCTAAACACCATTGTATTTTAGAGTACTTGGAGAACTATAATGAGCCAGAATCCCAGTCTCTTTTTTATACTATCCAATCCCTATTAGTAGTATTGGCTCCTAAATTTTGGTATAGAGGAATAAAGACATCGTAGGGTTACTCTATTTTTAACCCTATTAGAAATATTTTTTTATGGTGCGCATGAGAGATATTAAACCTAATTTAGTAATTTCACACGTGGTTGGAGAGTCAAACAACCCTAGAATATTTTTAAAAATTTTCTTTATTGGTTTGGAAAAGAAAATTCTAATTTACTACATGAATTTTCATTTAATGGTTATGTACATAACAAGTCTTTGTTGAGAAATACAATCTATATATTAAAGAATGACCAATTAGAAGCAATCTCATGGATTGCCAAGTTAGAAATTCTAGTTAGTTCTTTGAACTATTCTAACTAGATAGTTAAAAAGGAATCAATTACATACTTAGTTTTCAACTAATGGTAAATTAGAAATTTAGAGTAAGTTGAGGGACAAAATGATCAATTGAGGAAGCACTATATATATGTTGGAAGTGTGTAGATTTTTCAAGAGAACAAAAAGCAAACATTTAGAGCACAAGAGAGAAAAATTCGTGCAAGTGTTGGAGGTGCTACTACAGTGAAATTTCAGTTTTTTTTCATGATTTGTTATGCTTAATCAAGCTAAAATAAGGTCAGATACCAATTCTTAAGCTCAATTGAAGTCTCCATTAGTGAAAATTCAAGAAAAAGAGGTAAGAAAAGCATTGTTTTATGAGATTGATAAGTAAACTTTCAAGATTGCTTTAATTGATGTTCTTGTGTGTATTCTTAGTTTAGATTGAGTTATGGAGCTTGAAGGAGTCATCAAATTAAAGAAATTGACAATAAAAGAATTAGAATTTTGGGTGATTTGAATGTAGAGACTTCAATTGGTTGTAATTAGTATTTTAGAATGAAATTGGCTTGATTTTGATGTAATTGGAATAAGAAATTGAGAAAAGAAATGTGTTAGAACCTAAGGTGAAATTCTGCCACTTTAGAAAAGTTAGGGATTGAGTGGTGTTTTGATTGAGTTATTGTATGTAAATGGTGCCTTATGTATATTGAATGTATATGTTGATGGAAAAATCAAAAATAAAGAAAATGGGACACAATTGTTCATTTTGGAAAGGTGAAGGGAATTATGTCCAACCGAGTTATAAGATGTTTAATAATGTTCAAGTCGTCGAATGGTGAGTTAGATTAGATTAAATGACTCCGTAAATGAAAATTGAAAAATAGTATCCATCCGGGCTTTGTATGTCGATTAGAGCATTTAGTAGTTAAATGAAATTCTAGTGTTTGAATTAATTCTAAATGTCATTTATGACGCGTAGGTGAAGATAACCGAGAGTGGTAACGGGAGCATAAATCGGGAGTGAAATTGAGCGCGGAGCGGCTATGAGTGAAAATCTGTCAATTCTTTTATCTTTCGGTTATTATGTTTCCACATAATGAAAATGTATGTTTTATAAGCTTTTAATACATAAACATGATTTATGATCTTTATATATATCCATAGATAAGCTTTTACATGTTTGGTTTAAGAAACAGTTTTAAAATTTTTGCATTCGTTTTAAAGACCATTGGTACCTTTAGATTATAGTGGTGGTGATTGTATTAAATCCAGTCAGTATATCCCGTACACATAGGCAGGTTGTGAGGGATGTGTCACTAACTTCGTGAAGTCGGGGTGTTGAGGCCTGTGACTCGCTCTATGTGTACGGGGTATTGTCTCGCTATATGTATGCGATGTAAGATTCCGCTGCATAGCCAGTGAGATGTCTAGATATGTTACTATAGGCTCTGCTAGTTGAGGTGCCCCGTGACCTACTCACGTGTACGGTGTTAGTTGAATCGCTGCGTGAGTATAGAGCTGTAGGGTTACCATTGGTACAATTTAGAAAGAAAATGGCCGAGCGAGGCTTTTACTAGTTTTTGATCTACCGATAGTGTTTTATGCATTTATATGCACATTGTAGTTATTATGTTATATAGATTTTGGAGATTGTTTTCCAAAGATGTAGATAAAACCCGCTTGGTATGATTTTCTCAGCATATGATGTTAGAAACTGTTTTACAACTTTACATCAGTTTTAGAAGCATGATTTATGGATGTCTTTTTTAATTTACAATCTATGCATAATATTATTTGATTTGAAATCCTAAATGTACTCACTAAGCTTATTTAGCTCACTAGTTTTGTGTTTTATATTTTCTAAAACCCTTTCCCAGGTGCAGGTCTCGGTACGCAAGCTGTTGATTCTCCTATTACTGATTAGTGGGCCAAATTTGAAGATCACTTTTGTATATGTAAATGTGCTAAGTAGCACTCTTTTTCTTTCAGCATAGTAGTTCTAGATTTATGCATTGTACATATGTTTTACATAACCAATAAGAGTTTTAATATTTTGATTATCGTTTCACTGTTTTAGTAGTATTCTAGTTTTATGATCTTAATGACATTATTGAGTTGAGTTGGATTATTTTGGAAATAACCGGAGGTCCTATTGGGTAGTATTAAGAAGTGTTTGAATTAGAAGTGAATCTTCTTTGCAGGCTTTATATTGGATTCTCTGAAAAACAGGGAAAACTCTCCCCTTTTTTTCTTTTTAAAATTAAGATGTCATTTTTATGTATATTATAAGATTTTTTCAATAATAGTAAGAACTAAAAAGGGGTTCACCTCGGGTTAGGTCCTGTCAAAGTGGTATCAGAGCACAGGTTTTGAAGTTTTTAGATAAAAAGTTCATTTTTAGAATGATATTCTTGAAGTTGCATACATATTTTTCTAAGTTTAGTAAATTGAATTATATGCATTTGATAATCTTTTGCATCACTAAATTTATAGAAAATATGCATCGTCGTAGAGGCCCACATGTTGGGAGAGCAGCTGCGGAGGCTCTTGTATCTGAAGAGGAGCAGGGGAATGAGTCGGTAAATGTTCCTACGCCTCAAACCTTTCATGAATCATCTCAACCTGCTGAGCCAAAGAATGGAAACGTGAATATAGCTCAGATGGCCCAAATACTAGTAGCAATGATTAAGCAGCCGAGAGAAATTAGAGTGTCCATTGAGCGCACCAAGAAATTGGGCGCTAAGCCTTATGATAGTACCAGAGACCCTGAGAGAGCCCTATCCTAGTTAGAGAACAATAAAGAAAATTTTCAGGTTATAGGATGCACTGAAGAACAGATTGTGGTATACTCTGCATTTCTACTGAAGGAATGAGCGAAGGATTGGTGGAAGGCCTTGTAAAGAAGGAATGCTGATGAGGTGTTGTGGACGCTTTTCAAAGAGGAATTTCTGAATACGTTTTACCCCAAAAGTTATAAAGATGCGAAGATAAAAAAGCTCTTCAAGTTGGAACAAGGCTCTCTCTCAGTGGTAGAGTATGAGAAGAAGTTTTCAGAGTTACTCTATGCCATTCCCTTTATAGTTGATAATGAAGAGCAGAAGGCTAATCGGTTTGTAGTAGGTCTCAATCCTCAGATCAGGGCATTCGTGGTATCAGCCCCACACTCAGTATGGAGCATTGGCAGAAGCTATAACTCGAGTTGAAAGAAGCATGGCGGCTATCTCTAAACTGAAATAGCAGGGCCAAAAAAGAGGTTGGTCAGGTGGTTCTCGAGGAGGGCCTAGTTAATTCACATGAACTGGGGAGAGATCTATATGGTTTAACAGTCAGAAACTAAGCCAAGGAGCTCAACCCAGCCAAGCTTCTGTTCGGCAACCATCAGCCAGATTTCGAAGCACTAAGGAGAGTTGGAAGAATTTTTTAGTGTGTAATAAATGTGGCAAGGCCCATCCAGGAGATTGTAGGAAGGGGACTACCGATTGTTATAAGTGTGGTCAAGAGGGCCACTATATGAGAGATTGCCCGAATGATGAAGCTAGCAGTAAGCCAGAAGATAGACCATTAGCACCAGGACAAATTAGTGATGGTCGAGGATAGATCCAAGGAAGTCCCTAATTCAAAAGGTCGAGCGGCTCGAGCCAGCCTAATAGGGAAGCTGGATGAAGAGGATTATCTAGAGGACCATAAGGCAGACAACATACCCAGGCTAAGGTATTTGCAGTGACCCAGTAGGAGGCGGATGGGGCCTCAAAGGTTGTGACAGGTACGATGTTAATTTTTGATCGGGATGCTTATGTGCTGATAGATCTTGGAGTGACTCATTCTTTTATCTCTACAGAGTTTGCTAGAAATGCTAGTATAGTGCCCTAGTTATTAGATTGTGCAGTAGTAGTGTCTCTTCCTACAAGAGACTCCATTATAGCAAAAAAGGTGTATAGGGGTAGTAAAATCAGTATTGAGGGCCAATAATTTATGGCAGATTTGATTTTCCTAGCCATCCGTGAGTTTGATGTGATTTTGGGGATTGACTGATTGTCTAAATATGGGCCTTAGTGGATTGCTTTCGGAAAGAAGTCAGATTACGTAGCTTAGGGGAAACAAAAGTCATTTTCTCTGGAGTGCGAAAATCACTTTCCGCCAATATGGTGTCAGTAATGAGGGCAAGAAAGATGCTTCGTAAGTCATGTCAGGGGTGCTTAGTCTATGCCATAGAAATAAGAGACAGTGGAGGGAAATTGGAGGATATTCCAGTGGTTAGATAGTTTCTGGAAGTATTCCCAGAGAATCTTCCGAGCTTACCTCTAGATAAAGAGATAGAGTTTAAAATAAAAGTAGCCCCTGAAATGCAACCAATTTCTAAAGCACCCTATAGAATGGCTCCTATCGAATTGAAAGATCTGAAGGTTCATTTAGAAGAGTTGGTGAATAAGGGTTTCATCAGACTGAGTACTTCTTATTGGGGGGCACCGATTTTTTTTGTGAAGAAGAAAGACAGAAGTATGAGATTATACATTGATTATAGGGAACTGAATAAAGTAATTGTATGTAATCAGTATCCACTTCTGAGAATTGATGATTTATTTGATCAGGTACAGGGAGCCAGAGTATTTTACCAAGATAGATCTGAGGTCACGCTATCATCAATTTAAGATCCAAGAGGAAGATGTTGCCTTTAGGACCCGATATAGGCATTATGAATTTTTGATTATGCCTTTTAGGCTGACTAATGTCCCGGCTACTTTTATGGATCTCATGACCAGAGTTTTTCAATCCTATTTAGATCGGTTTATAATAGTATTTATTGATGATATACTGGTTTATTCAAGTAGTGAGAAAGAGCATGTAGAACATCTTAGGATTATTTTGCAAACCTTAAGGGAGCATCAGCTGTATGCCAAACTCAGTAAATGTCAATTCTGGCTAGATAGAGTTGCATTTTTTAGGCACGTAATCTCTGCAAAAGGGGTAACAGTAGATCCTCAGAAGATTGAAGCAATAGTGAATTAGAGACAGCCTATGAACATGACGGAGGTTTGTAGTTTCTTAGGTTTAGCTGAGTATTATAGGAAGTTTGTAGAGGGATTCTCAAAGATAGCCGCTCCTCTAGCTAAACTAACCCAGAAAGAAGAGAAGTTTGTATGGTCAGAAGTGTGCCAGTAAAGTTTCAAAGAGCTAAAGCGAAGGTTAACTTCTGCCCTAGTGCTTACACTTCTGTTGGGGAATGATGAATTTACCATATATTATGATGCTTTCAGGTAGGGTCTAGGTTGTGTGCTGATACAGAAGGAGAAAGTAATAGCCTATGCTTCCAGACAATTAAAGAAGCATGAACAGAATTATCCTACATATGACCTAGAACTACCTGTAATAGTTTTTGCTTTAAAAATTTGAAGGCATTATTTGTATGGGGTTCCTTGTAAGATCTTTATAAATCATAAGAGCCTGCAGTACTTGTTCACCCAAAAATAATTGAATATGAGGTAGAGAAGGTGGTTGGAACTTATTAAAGATTATGAGTACACCCTAGAGTACCATTCGAGAAAAGCTAACATGGTAGCAGATGCTCTGAGCAGAAAGCCTGTCGGTTCAATAGCTCATTTGAAGGTTGCATATCTATCAATGTTGATAGAATCGAGGTCTTTAGGTGTAAAATTAGAATTGTTAGATTCAGAAGCACTATTACCCATATCTCAGGTCTGTCTGATACTGGTTGATTGGATGAGAGAACTACAGTCTCAAGATTCACAGGTAATTTACTTAAAGGGTGAAATTGAGTCTGCACTGCGGAAGGATCTTTCAGTGACCGATGATGGTGTAGTTGTTAGGGTCGGTGCTTACGTGCCATCCCTAAATGTATTTATACTTGTGTATTTATACACGTGTACATTCCCATTAAATCGTTAATACCTATTTATACGGTATTATGCATGTAATGTTACAGACATTGTATATCTGAAGGGGTTCAGATCAGATCTAAAGGTGTTTAGATAAGGGCTCATAGTTAGCCACGCTGAAAGATATAAATGCTAAATGTTAGCACAGTTAAGTGTTAGTTGGTTATAATACTCAGCAGATCCAAGAGTTTGAGCCTTGTCTATAATAGTACATAGACCTGAGATTATACTAGTAATTGCATAGTTGCAAGAGTTACAATTGGGTGCCAGGAAATGTAAGTTACGCAAGTATGTTCTAGAATAATTGTCCTTGATCTATTTCTGCTGATGCGGGTCTATTGATGAATACCTTTATATATAGATCAGTATATGTTGTACCTATCGGGTATAGATGGTTATTCCTGACTGACTGTGAGCTTAGAGCTCGTATTGACATATGGTATCCAGTTAGGACTGGATATGGGACAGACTCATGAGAGCCTCCAATAGACATTTAATGTAAGCCATCAACGGAGGGTCCTCTCGAGTTGAGTAGTATACATGGTCCTTTGACCTGAGTGCCACGATGGGCTTATAAGTGATCCACTATACTTTGGTTTCACGCATGTCACAGACTTTTCATGGTGTGACCGCTAAGTGTCGCTGGGTATAGTCCGATGCTTATGGAGTTCAGTGCGTACAGATATGGGATCCATCAACTCCTATATAGAGTTAGATATCTAGATGCTTCGAGACTGTATCTCAAAAAGTCTTGTGGCTACAAGCAATCATCCCGAGAAAGAGTTCTGACAGGGTGAAACAATATGGCAAAAGAGTTTGCTCATATTGTTTATTAAGATACAAGTCTGGAGATAGGACATTGATGAGCACAATGGGATTTTACGGTAATAATCTATATCCCCGTACATTCAAGATATCTTGATGGAAGGACTATACGTATGCGTTGTAACCTCATCTTGTATGGTTCAACACGCTGGTTTATATATCCATAATGTGTGCGTGGGGCATTGCTCACAAACTTATGGAATAGTTCCATATGACGAATTAGGCGTAGGACCTAAGGAGTCCTATGATATGGAGTATACTCATTGTGCAATGGGGCACGCGCCAGATTAAATTATTTAATCTAATAATATTCAACATTACCACAAGAATGCGTGCATGTCTGTATTTAAGTGTTAAATACAATAATTAGTTAATAATTGTTATTTACTAATTGTATTAGGACACGTAGCATATTGTGGACCCTCATTGAATTTATCCAAGTGTGGAATTTTGTGGGACCCACTAGGGGGTGAACTTGATAACTATTTATGAGGAGCAAAATGGTCATTTCTTACTTTAATTATTTAATAGTTAAATAATCAAATATCTTTATTTTTATATTATATAATATTATATATTATTATATTATATATTATTATATTATATATTATATAATATAATATATTATTATATTATATATTATATTATATAATATATTATTATATTATATATTATATTATATTATATATATATAAGCAAAAAGAAAGAGAAAGAGGGGAAGAGAAGCAATTGAGGAGAATTTGGCCAATTCGGCCGAGGGAGAAGAGAAGAAGAAATGGAGAGAAAGAAAAGGAAGAAAGAAAGAAGAAGAAAAAAAAAAAAAAAAGAAGGGGAAATGAAATTGTTTCATTTTCTTTGTGCTTCCAATTGGAGCAATTATGAATTGTTTCAAATTCTCCATTTCTTATCTTTTTGGAGAAAATAATATAAATTTACTCTCGGCCATTTTGAGGATTAAGAGTTAATCCCAAGCTGAATACAGATCTGCTGTTCTAGCTTACCAAGCCCACCCTGTTGGTGACTAGAACTGCATATGAGTTGGTTTCCATGAGGACTCCAGAAACAATACGTATATAACGTTACATGTTATAGTGAGTTCTTTACCCTATGAATATATTAATGTGATTAATATATTGTATTTATTGTGTTTATTGTAAAATTTATATGTTTCCGCTACGTTAAGTAATAGACATAATTGCACATGCATATACCCATATGCCTAAGATCCTCTGTCGACAAAAGTGGTATCAGAGCCATTTTGGGCTGATTTGTGTGTAATTTGAGTCGATGGTTGCAAAAGACCCGGTGAAAATGGTGCGTTTCAAGTGTTGAAACACGTATGCCAAAAATGTAGTTCACTGGGTACTGCCGTGCCAAAGGCCTGGCACCGCAGCACTGGGATTTGTCAGCTCAGCACTACCACACTGAAGGCCTAGCGCCTCGGCACTGGGAGTTCTTGCGAGCCTATACTAGAACGTAAGTTTTTGGAATTTGTGCCCCAGCGGTAAAGCGTCTCCGCCCCAGTGTTGAAGGTTTGACCTCGCAGCGTGGACACGGTAAGATGTGAGAGCCACAGTGCTGGAGGTGTGACCTTACAGCGCGGACGCGGTAAGACGCGAGAGCCACAGCGTTGGAGGTCTAACCTCCCAGCGCTGAGACCCGAGCGTTGCAGCGCTAGAGGTCTGACCTCCCAACACTGTAGCGTTGAGACGCGAGCACTGCAGTGACGTGTGTTGTCGCCGCGGTGCTGGGGTTGTTGGCCTAATGCTGTAGCAATGACAGCTGGGCGCGGCAGCAGTATTGTTCACTTGAACAGTAGCACATGAATAGTGAAATTTTAACTGTTCACTACTATAGTATTTTTGGAATAGTGTTTCAAGAATAATTTTACATGTGTAGATTTATGAGATGTAGTGATAAAAGTTATCAGTCTACATTTTAAATCACGATTTATGAGTTGTAGTGATAAAAAGTTATCGGTCTGTATTATAAACTAGAATTAATTTTTCTGTGCTAGTAACCACAATGGGAGCTCTATTGGTGGGGGTTAGTTGTGCTTGGATAGAGAAATTAATTAAGTTGAGAATCACCCTTCTTAGAGTATGGAGACCATAGGATATAAAAATCTATCTTAATCAGATTGAAGAATATTATATTATGAGATAATATTTTATTCTGATTCCTCTTGTCAATACGGTGTTAGACAAGTCACGTCGGCCTTGTCCAATATTGCTACACCGTGAGGGACTTGGTCAGTTGGGCTTGGACTATGCTGGTTAAATATGAGATTAGGTAAATATATATGAAAGTATTGCCCAATATTGCTACAGCGTGAGGGTAGTATTGGTAGCATATATTTGATCATTGACAAGTTAATTTGGAATACACTTATTCAATATTGCTACAGCGTGAGGATAAGGTGTATTTAGAATCAAGGGGTAAGAGTTGCATGAAATGCAATTGATAATTGTTGTCTACCTGTTGGGTTTACAAAGGCTAATATTGCTACAGCGTGAGGCCCGAGTAGATTTCAATGGGATTTACTTCCCGTTGTATAGTTTAAAAGAGTTTAAACTATCGTCTTCCCGTTTGAGAGATTACCGGGATTATGTAAAGCAGTGGGAGGGTGTTTTAAATCGAAAAATGCATATTTTGTATACCCTATGATTTAAAACGTTTCATTAGTAATTTAATGAATATTTCCCTTACATCTCTCATTAGTTTGGTTGTCAAGAATAATGGTCATTACGAACCAGTTGGTGTGTATAATTGATGCAGTCCAACTCTAAAGTATTAGAAATTACTTTGACCAGTGAATGAATCACAAAAATGTTCTGGATTCAGAAATTTTGGATTTATTGTTGATCAGAGTTGGCCATAAGGCAATTCTGATAACACTTTAGAGGATTGAATAGAGAGAGTTTAACCTTATTTGTAAAGGGTGCTTCACCTTTTACTCTAAATATATCTGGTGAAACCAGATAAGTAAATGAGAAGAAGATGAGGTAGATACCTAGTATCAATCCTCGGAGGCAACATTTATCCAAAGATCAACAAGATAGCATATAGATGAAAAGTGTTTCCAATACATTAAGGTTGGGTATTGAAAATTCCTCTACCCTAGAAACCTTATAATTAGTCAGGAAGACTCCCACAGATTTGTGTATGACACATATAGACATTTCTAAGGCATATAATGCTAGTTCAAGCTAGGTATGAGATACTGCATGTTCCTTTCATGTTTGTAAGTGTTACAGGGATTGAGAGAGACTACAATGCAATAGCTTGTAAAGTTAAGTTGAGAGTAGAAAATGGTGATTTCTTACAGGTTCAAGATGTTAGGTAGCTTAACTTACTTCTTGTATGCAATACAATAGTTGTATTACATAATAAATATAATGTTTTATTAGCTAAATGTCAGTTAATAAATTCACATTATATACAAAATTAGAAATGTCTGTAGATCGGAATCCTTAAATGAAACGGAGCTGTGGTATTTAAGTTTTGGTCATATAGGCATGAGACGCTTATCCGTCTAGTTAAGGATGGTTAAATTTCTTATATGACCATAAAGACTTAACCAGTTTATGAATAATGTATTCACGTAAATGACTAAACATACCATAATGTATATCGCATCCCTTTGATTAGATTGAAGAAGTGAATACATAAACATTAAGTTCTCCGTTTGTTTAAGGAAGAATGAGATCCTCACTTATTATAGTCCTCTGAATAATTCATAACATAATGATGTTTTGAAAAGAGAAATTGAACTTTATTAGATATTGTCTGATTGATAATAAGTGTTACCAATCTATATCTATGAGTATATGCTCTAAATGTAACTGCTTATTAAGTAGGGTTCCATCAAAAGTTGTTCTTTCTATTTCGTATGAGATATAGAAATGAAGGAAGCCGCATCTTAAGTTAGTTAAGACTTAGGGTTGTCCTGCTTACGTAAGAGTTCTGCAACAGGGTATCTTGTTTTGTAAGAGTTATTTAGCAAGATAGTCAACGCCCAAGAGGCAAAACAAGTATGGGTTTATTAAATATCCTGTGAATAATATAAGATACTAGTTCTATAATTCAGAGAAGTGAAGTATATTCATTTCTTGGTATACCACTATTCTTGAGGAAGATTTTCTCATGAATCGTGAGAATCATAAAAAGATTGAGCTTGGTGAAGTCAATCTAGAAATCAATGAACCAAGGATGGGAACTCAGGCTTTATTAAGTAGTAGTCTTTTAGTACACTTTTCAAATGGGTCGGAAAAGATGTCTAGGTTACTTTTTTGGTATGAAAGATATCTGAAGGTGAACTTAGAGTTTTTTTGGTAGAAGAAAATCATCCTTGACCTATGAGGACATCGATTTGAAACCACTAAGAAGCCATGAAAACAATATTGACTATATACATCAGTATCAAGTCTGGGACTTGGTTTAGATACCTATGAGAATTGTTCTCATTGGTTGTAAAGAGTTTACAAAAAGGTAGTGAGAGCTAGATAGAAGGTAGAGACCTTTTAGGATTTATATTGGTTTTAGAAATATAATCCTCAGTGATCTGGGATCAAATAAGAGGAAACCTTTAAACTAATATTGATGCTAAAGTCAATTAGAATTGTATTACCTCTTGCTGCATATTATGCCTTTGAAGTTTTGAAGATGAATGTAAGAAAGGTGTTCCGGATTGAATACCTCGAGTAAGAGAAATTTATGGAATAGCCTGAAGGCTTTACGTACAGTTAGACTTCTAAGCTAGTATACATGAAAGGTCAGTAGGAGCACGATAGTCTTCTTGATGCTCTTTGTTGATAACATACTGGTCATTGAGAATGATGTCAGTGTGTTATAATCGGTTAGAGATAACTTGTAAGTATTTCTCCATAAAGGATTTGGGAGAGGCTTATTTTATACTAGGTATAAAGTTTATAGAGATAGACCTAGGAAGCTGATAGAACTCTTCCAAATTATTTCACATCAATAGCGTCTAAAAGGGTACAGTTAGTTAACTATGAGATAGTTAATGTATCTTTTAGACCTGGTGTTCATATTTCGAGGAGAGTATCTATTTATATGGAAGATGAGAGAATTAGAGTGTCTAGCACACCAGATACATTATCTCTTTAGAGTTTGATGTATGCTATGATATGTTTGAGACCTGAGATCAGTTTGGCTGTAAAAGTTACAAGCCAATTCCAGTCTGATTCAGATGACCACCATTTGATGGTAGTTAAATATATCCTAAGGTACCTACAGGGTACAAAGGATAAGTTTCTCTAATATGGAGAAAGTAACTTACAAATGAGAAGATGTATGGAGTTAGATTTTTTGTTTGACCTGGATGATAGAGACTCTACATCTGAGAATGTGCTCATTCTCTATAATACTAAGGGAGTTAGAATAGCACCAAACTGGGATTCACTGCTAATCCAGATTGGTGGAGTGAAAGTGGCAGTGAGGATTCGTAGGTTTGTTGCTAGACTTGGAAGAGTTCCAAGACAGATGGATCCTATCCTATATGTTTATGACAAACTAAGGCTATAGAACAAGCCAACGTGCCAAGAGGACACCAGTACTCTAATTATGTTGAGAGAAGTCTCATATGACTGATAAGGGAAAATTTGTCATATATTTTCTCATGTTTTTATTATTGATATTTTATGGTTTTATGAGAATAGATGGCTATTTATGTGCATTATTGTTATTTTGAAAATAGGGACTAAATTGCAAAGTTTTCAAAATATGAGTCCAGCGCCCCCGCGCCACAAGGAATATCGCCTCAGTGCCAGAATAGTGATCGAAATTAGAAAAATGACCTGTTTAAGTCACGTCAGGCGCCCCAGCGCCAAAAAGTCACCGCGCCAGCGACGCTCCAGCACCCCAACGCTATCAACATATCGATCTAGCGATTAAGCCGTTTTCATGCAGCGCTCCAGCGCCAAGATCACACCGCTCTAGCGGTGATAGCTTTTTCATGTGTCGCCCCAGCGACAACTGCATAGCGCGCCAACGGTAGTGCGAGTCCTAGTCCGACGAGAATTGAGATTTTCAAGCTCATATCAATCCCTATAAAAAGCCACTCGTTTCCAGCCTTCAAGAATGAATCCAAGACGACCCAAGAGCACCAAGAATATAGAGCACGAGTCTTGGAGAGCAATAGGAGCTTAATTAAATCAACTTTAGAGAGAGATACAAGATGTTCTTCGGCATCAAGAGTTTTTAGGCAGCGCAATTAAGAGCAATTCGACGTTTACATCAGTTTGCTAATAATTGTATCATGATTTATAATTATTTTTACTGCTGTTCTCTTGTAACCATGAGCTAAACTTGTTTTCTAGGGTTAATATTTGAACTCAATATGTGCGCTTAAATTGCCATATCTTTTAGTATTTAATAAACTTAGTCATTTATTATTTAAATTACTTGTGTTTAATGCTTCAATATATCTGGCCAATATATGGTGAATGAATTGGTAATATTTTGATAAACTTAGAAGAGGAATCAATATATTTAGACCTAGGTAATTTGATGCATGATTGTAGAGTAACATTCAATGTTGCATATGCAAGTTTCAATTTAGGATAGGAATATACCTAATTGGCATGTATGATCAATAAGACCTAATCTTAATGAATCTTAATTTATTACAAGTACCATAGGAATATAGGTATTTGGTAAACTAAGATATACTTGCATGACTTTGGAAGAGGCTTGTGAATACATTAGTGTTTTGATCAATAATAAAGACTAAGGGAGTTAAATATTATAAGGTTAATCATTAGAAAGCATATTGAGGGATAGTATTAATCCTAGGTTTTCTCTACGTTGCTATCATTTATTCTCTTTGCATTGTGTTTTTACTTTTATATTTTCTACATTCATTCTTAGGTTTTTATTTATCTGAATAATTATTAGGAAGATATAATTTTAGTAATTGGTTAAAAAGAAAAAATTATCCCTGTGGGTTCGACATCCGACTTATTTAGTCTCTTTATTACTTGCATACGATAGTGTATACTTGCACTTAATTTATGATATAGAAATATTGCATCAAGTTTTTGGCGCCGTTGCCGGGGATAATTAACTACTTTTTCGCCAATATTAATACCAATCTTTCTAGTTTTTACTTCAGAATTTATTTTTTATTATTTTATTTTATTTTTCTTAATTTAGTTTTACTTACTTTCTTTCGAGGTACATGCGAAAATCGAAAAGTGAAGACTTGATTTCTTTTGATCCAGAAATTGAAAGAACCTTACGAAGAATTAGAAGAGAGCAAAATCAAGTCAACACCATGGAAGATCAAGTATCAATTGCACCCAACAATGAAGGAAGACCACTAAGGGAGTATGTTGTTCCTTTAGTGAATGGAATCCATTCGAGCATCCAAAGACTAACTGTTCAAGCTAACAACTTTGAGATCAAGCCAAGCACAATTCAAATGCTCAAGGATTCGGTACAATTTGGTGGACTACCCAATGATGATCCAAACATGCACATTATCAACTTCTTGGAGATATGTGATACTTTCAAGTACAATGGGGTATCTGATGATGCAATCCGACTAAGATTGTTTCCCTTTTCTTTGAGAGACAAAGCAAAAAGCTGGCTGTTATCACTTCCATCTGGATCTATAGCTACATGGGATGATCTTGCACAAAAGTTCCTCGCCAAATTTTTTCCACCTGCTAAAACTGCCAAGATGAGGAACGACATCACATCATTCCTACAACTAGATGGAGAATCTCTTTATGAGGCATGGGAGAGATACAAAGATATGCAAAGAAAATGTCATCATCATGGAGTTCCGAAGTGGTTGCTTGTACAAACATTCTACAATGGATTAGCCGGTCAATTTAGAACGATAGTAGATGCTGTAGCTAGAGGAGCACTTATGAATAAATCCACTGATGAAGCATATGATCTACTAGATGAGATGGCGTCCAATGCCTATCAATGGCCCACTGAAAGGTCAACCACAAGAAAGATCACTGGATTACACGAAGTGGACTCTTTGACTACATTATCTGCCCAAGTCAATCTCTTGACCAAACAATTAAGCAACTTGGGAGTTAATGCTATCAAGAGTCAACCCATCACTTGCGATTTCTATGGAGGAAATCATGCTAATGGACAATGTATGGAGACTGCTCAATATGTAGAGGACTTCAACCGCAATAATCCTAACTTAAATTTTTATAATCTTGGATGGAGAAATCACCACAACTTCTCATGGAGCAACAATAATCAAGGACAACATTCTAAAGCTCCTCCTGGCGTTCAACAGCAAATCCAGCAAGAGAAAAAATCAGACATTGAAGACATGCTCTTACAATTTATGAAGAAAACAGATGCACTCTTCCAAAGTCAAGCAGCTTCACTTAGAGCCTTGGAGAATCAAGTAGGACAACTTGCTACAGCAATAAACAATCGACCTCAAGGAACTCTACCAAGCAACACCGAAGTCAATCCAAAATGAAGCGTAGAACAGTGCCAAGCCATCTCCCTAAGAAGTGGTAAAGTCTTACATGATAACACTCCTCAACCACAGCTTTCAGAAATGATAGAGAAGAAAAAAGAACCAGTGGTCCAGCAAGATGACGTGCAACCATATAGACCACCTATACCATTTCCTCAGAGATTACAGTAGCTAAGAAGTCAAGAGAAAAGTGATGAAACGCAAAAAAGCATAGAAAATGGTATTTAAGTGCAAGAACAGAAAACAGAAAATGTAGCAGAAGATACCAATAGCAACCCACAGAAGCAACCTACGCAGCCATTCACTCCACCACCTCCATTTCCTCAGAGGCTGCAAACGAAGAAACTAGATAAACAGTTTTCAAAATTTCTTGATGTTCTTAAGAAATTACATATTAATCTTCCTTTTGCAGATACACTGGAGCAAATGCCGAGCTATGTGAAATTTATGAAGGAAATCCTATCAAAGAAGAGACAAATAGATGACTTCGAGACTGTGGCCCTGACAGAAGAGTGTAGCGCCATCCTTCTAAATAAGCTACCTCCAAAGCTCAAAGATCCTGGGAGCTTCACCATACCATGCTCAATTGGAAATTATTATTTTGAGAAGGCACTTTGTGATCTGGGAGCTAGCATCAATCTTATGCCATTGTCCGTGTATAAAAAGTTGGGACTGAAAGAAGCCAAACCAACAAATATCACACTTCAGTTAGCAGATCGTTCTCTCACCTATCCTAAGGGATTAATTGAATATGTATTGGTTAAGGTCGATAAATTCATCTTCCCTGCCGATTTTATTGTTTTGGATATGGAAGAAGACAAGGAGATCCCAATCATCCTTAGAAGACCCTTCCTAGCCACTGGAAGAACAATTATTGATGTGCAAAAAGGGGAGTTGACCATGTGAGTACAAGAGGATACAGTCACTTTTAAGGTCTTAAAGGAGATCAAATTACCAGCTGAAAATGAAGACTGTTTCTGCATTAATGTGGTCATCCAAGCGTTAAGCAAATTAAAGATATGGAGACATTGGATCCTCACATCCAAAAAAAAGCATTGAAGCATAGGAAGGCAAGAGAGAAGAAGAAAAAGCAGCATTACGACGAAGCGAGCAAAGGGAAAGAAATGAAGAACCATCTCTTCAGTCTATGATTAAAGTCTTTCTGGAGAGACAGAAGGTGAATGCAGCAAAAGATACTGCCCGAGGTTTAATTGCAAAAATATGGAAGCAAAAAAAAAAGAAAGCCAGCAAGATCACTTACGCAAATGCTTCCATCAGCATCTTCGACCCACCATAAAAGAATAAGAAGCCCCGTCAAGCCGATGACGTTAAATTAAGCGCTACTTGGGAGGCAACCCAAGATAAGTATTATTATTATTAATATGATCATTTTTCTTTTTTTTTTCTTTTTCAGCACCAAAAAAAAAAAAACTAAGAATTTCAGCGCTCCAACGGAATAACATGCCGCGGCAGCGACAGAAAAATTGAGACACCACCGCCCCCGCGGTACACTCATTATCGCGCCAGCGCAAATTTCAGTAACTGTGCAGACATCAGCCTTCACCGCTGCAGCAACAGACTATTAACGCGGCAGCGCCAGAACATCGCCCCAGCGATGGAGAGTCAGCGCGGCAATGAAAATTGACCAGGGAAGTCTCTTACTTTCACTTCTTTATTTTTTGACATTGGGGACAATGTCTAAATTAAGTTTGGGGGTGGGAAACACTTTCTTATGTCCATTTTGCTGCATGATTTGAGTGGTCATTCTTGTGGGTTAAATTTTTTTTTAGTTACTTAGTTTTTTTTTAGTTAATTCATTTTTTTTAGGTTTTGATAAATGATCATTAGTCTATGATAAGAAAAGAAATACATGGCTGAATTTATTTTTTACAAATCCCTAAAGAATGATAGATACTTGAGACAATTTTGATTATCTAAGTTTAGGAACAAATTTGACCTTATTTATTATCACCAATTTTTTTTTAAGCACTTTATAAGCATGAATAGTTATAACTATTACTTAGAGATACTTATGCTTTAGGGAGTACACCACAGTCTCGAAGACTGATACTCTAGAACTTGTCTTTAGTTACTACTTAAGGCGAAATTCTAGAAAACACATGAATAGGGAAATGACATTAGGCCATCTTTGGACCGATTGAGCCTTTCTAGCCTACCTTTTAGAGTATATTTATCCCTAGTACCCGATTTTGAGCCTAATTACCCATTCTTTGGTTTAACCACATTACATCCCAAGACTTAAAGTTTACTTATCTAAACATTTACCCGTAACACCATAAACCTTGCATTTACTTAGAAATACTCTTGAAAAGAAAAAAGTTGTGGTGATATGAGAAAAATAAGTTTGAGTGGTATTTGTCAATCTAAGTTTGGGGGTATTCAAAAAAAAAAAAAAAAGAGTAAGAAAAATACCCCCAGCTTAAGAAAAAGAAGAAATTTTTGAAAAAAAAAAGGTTGAAAAGAAAGATGGGAAACACAATAAGTTTGGGGGAAGAGATAATACAAGGAAAAGAAGATCAAGAGGTTTCTAGGTAAAATCTAAGTGTTCATGGTGTGAATTGAACTTCATATATTTATCCTTTTATCCCACCTTGACCTTAGCCTTACATTACAAGCTAAGTAAAGTCCTAAATAGATCCCTAGACATGTGATTTTCTACATTAGTGGAGAGTGGTAATAAAGACAAGCTTATGGAAATGTCATTATACAAATAAAATGCCGAGACATCATCTTTTCTGTACAAACTAAAGTATAAAGTAAATCAAAGTATGGTTTTCGCTATTTGCTTGCTGCTTTCACACACACACATGGTGATTATTTATGAGAAAGAATGAGGGTCTAAATGGAGATAATTTAGAATTGTTATTAGCTGTTTATCTACCTTAAGGATTTGTACCATTTCGTCAGCCTTTGAGACAATGATTTTGATCATCTTACTAGTATTAGTATATTTTCTTTTTATTTGTTAAATGAGTCAAGTATAACCCTTTATTTCTCTTTTAGTTTTATTTTATTGCTTGAGGACAAGCAAGTATTTAAGTTTGGGGGAATTTGATAAGGGCAAATTTGTCATATATTTTCTCATGTTTTTATTATTGATATTTTATGGTTTTATGAGAATAGATGGCTATTTATGTGCATTATTGTTATTTATAGGGACTTGAACGAAATTTAAAGAACTAAAATGCAAAGTTTTCAAATTATGAGTCCAGCGCCCCCGCGCCACAAGTATTGTCGCCCCAGCGTTGAAATAATGATCGAAATAAGAAAAACGACCTGCTTAAGTCGCGTCTAGCACCCCAGCGCCGAAGAGTCACCACGCCAGCGACGCTCCATCGCCCCAGCGCTATCAACATACCGCGCCAGCGGTGAAGCCGTTTCATGCAGCGCCCCAGCGACAACTGGATAACGCCAGCGGTAGTGCGAGTCCTAGTCCGATGAGAATTGAGACTTTCAAGCTCATATCAATCCCTATAAAAAGCCACTCGTTCCCAACCTTCAAGAAGCAATCGAAGACGACCCAAGAGCACCAAGAATACAGAGCACGAGTCTTGGAGAGCAATAGGAGCTTAATTGAAGCAACTTTAGAGAGAGATACAAGACGTTCGCATCAAGAGTTCCTAGGCAGCGCAATTAAGAGCAATTCGACGTTTACATCAGTTTGCTAATAATTGTATCATGATTTATAATTATTTTTACTGCTGTTCTCTTGTAACCATGAGCTAAACTTGTTTTCTAGGGTTAATATTTGAACTCAATATTTGCTCTTAAATTGCCATATCTTTTAGTATTTAATAAACTTAGTCATTTATTATTTAAATTACTTGTGTTTAATGCTTCAATATATCTGGCCAATATATGGTGAATGAATTGGTAATATTTTGATAAACTTAGAAGAGGAATCAATATATTTATACCTAGGTAATTTGATGCATGATTGTAGAGTAACATTCAATGTTGCATATGCAAGTTTCAATTTAGGATAGGAATATACCTAATTGGCATGTATGATCAATAAGACCTAATCTTAATGAATCTTAATTTATTACAAGTACCATAGGAATATAGGTATTTGGTAAACTAAGATATACTTGCATGACTTTGGAAGAGGCTTGTGAATACATTAGTGTCTTGATCAATAATAAAGACTAAGGGAGTTAAATATTATACGGTTAATCATTAGAAAGCATATTGAGGGATAGTATTAATCCTAGGTTTTCTCTACGTTGCTATCATTTATTCTCTTTGCATTGTGTTTTTACTTTTATATTTTCTACATTCATTCTTAGGTTTTTATTTATCTGAATAATTATTAGGAAGATATAATTTTAGTAATTGGTTAAAAAGAAAAAATTATCCCTGTGGGTTCGACATCCGACTTATTTAGTCTCTTTATTACTTGCATATGATAGTGTATACTTGCACTTAATTTATGATATAGAAATATCGCATCAATGACTAGAGAGATCTTGGTTGAAGAAGATGTGATTATTTATAGAAGTAATCTATAAATAATTTAGCAGACCCACATTCTATAGCCATGACTCTAAAAATGTTTATGAAACGTGTAAAGTCGATGTGCATAAGATGCCATCAGGAATGACATTAGATCAAGTAGGCGATTGTTAGGGTCGGTACTTACGTGCCATCCTTGAATGTACATATACTTGTGTATTTATACAAGTATACATTTTCATTAAATCGTTAATACATATTTATATGTTATTATGCATGTAACATTACAGATATTGTAGATCTGAAAGAGTTCAGATCAGATCTAAAGGTGTTTAGATAAGGGCTCATAGTTAGCCACGCTGAGAGATATAAATGCTAAATGTTAGCACAGTTAAGTGTTAGCTGTTATAATACTCAGCAGATCTAAGAGTTGGAGCCTTGTCTGTAATAGGACATAGACCTGGGAATATACTAGTAACTGCATAGTTACAAGAGTTGCAATCGGGTGCCAGAACATGCAAGTTACGCAAATATGTTCTTGAATAATTGTCCTTTATCTATTTCTGTCGATGCGGGTCTATCGATGGGTACCTTTATATATAGATCATCATATGTAGTACCTATCGGGTATAGATGGTCGTTCCTGACTGACTGTGAACTTGAAGCTCGTATTGACATATGGGTATCCAGTTAAGACTGGATATGTGATAGACTCACGAGGGCCTCTAATAGACATTTAATGTAAGCTGTCAACTGAGGGTCCTCTTGCGTTGAGTAGTATACGTGGTCTTTTGACCTGAGTGCCACTGTGAGCTTGTAAGTGATCAACCATACTTTGATTCCACGCATATCACAGACCTTTTATAGTGTGACCGCTGGGTGTCGCTGGGTATAGTCCGATGCTTATGGAGTCTGGTGCATACTGATATGGGATCCGTCAACTCCCATATGGAGTTAGATATCTAGATGCTTCGAGACTGTATCTCAGAAAGTCTTGTGGCCATAAGCAATCATCCCAGGAAAGAGTTTTGACAGGGTGAAACAATATGGCAAAGGAGTTTGCGTATATTGTTCATTGAGATACAAGTCTGGAGATAAGACATTGATGAGCACAAGGGGATTTGACGGTGATAATCTATATCCACGCACATCCAGGATATCATGACGGAAGGACTATACGTATGCGTTGTAACCTCAGCTTGTATGGTTCAACGCACTGGTTTGTATATTTGTGACGTGTGCATGGGGCATTGCTCACGAACTTATAGAATAGCTTCATTTGACAAATCAGGTATAGGACCTAGGGAGTCCCGCAGTATGGAGTGTACTCGTTGTGCACTGGGGCAACGTGCCAGATTAAATTGTTTAATCCAACAATATTCAGCATTACCACGGGAATACGTGCGTGTCTGTATTTAAGTGTTAAATATAACAATTAGTTAATAATAATTATTTACTAATTGTACTAGGACACGTAGCGTATTGTGGACCCTCTGTTAAGTTTATCCAAGTGTGAGATTTGGTGGGACCCATTAAGGGGTGAACTTGGTAACTATTTATAAGGGACAAAATGGTCATTTCTCACTTTGATATTTAATAGTTAAATAATCAAATATCTTTGTTTTTATATTATATAATATATTATTATATTATTATATTATATATATATAAGCAAAAAGAAAGAGAAAGAGGGGAAGAGAAGCAATTAAAGAGAATTTGGCCAATTCGGTCGAGGGAGAGGGGAAGAAGAAATGGAGAAAAAGAAAAGGAAGAAAGAAAGAAGAAGAAAAAAGAAGAAAATGAGGGAAAATGAAATTGTTTTATTTTCTCTATGCTTCCAATTGGAGCAATTATGAATTACTTCAAATTCTCCATTTCTTATCCTTTTAGAGAAAAGGATATAAATTCACTCCCAGCCATTTTGGGAATTAAGAGTTAATTCCAGGCTAAATATAGAACTGTTGTTCTAGCTCATCAAGCCTACCCTGTTGGTGACTAGAACTGCACATGAGTTGGTCTCCGTGAGAACTCTAGAAAAAATACATGTATGATGTTATACATTATGATGTGTTCTCTACCCTATTAATATATTAATGTGATTAATATATTGTATTTATTATGTTTATTACAAAATTTATATGTTTCCGCTGCATTAGGCAATAGACACAATTGCAAATGCATACACCCATATGCCTAAGATCTTCCACCGACAATAGTAACCTTGGGTCAGAGGTTATGTCTTCCGAATGTAAATGACTTAAGAAGAGAGATTATGGAAGAAGCTCATTCTTCTGCTTATGATATGCATCCGGGGAGTACAAAGATGTATCATACCCTAAAAGAACACTATTGGTGGAAGGGATGAAGAAAGATATAGTCGAATTTGTTGCAAGATGCCTAACTTGTCAGCAAGTAAAGACTGAGCATTAGAAACCTGCAGGGCTCTTGCAACCCCTTCTAATTCCAGAGTGAAAATGGGAGAGAAAAACCATAGACTTCATGGTAGGACTTCCGCATAGCCAGAGAGGCAACGACACAATATGGGTAATTGTTGATAGACTGACGAAATCTGCCCATTTCCTACCCATTAAAAGTAGTTATTCTTTAGATAAATTGGCTCAGTTGTATGTAGATGAGGTGGTACGACTCCATAGGGTTCCAGTATCCATTGTGTCTGACAGGGATCTACGGTTCACTTATAGATTTTGGCCCAGCTTACAAAAAGCTTTAGGCATAAAATTGAGTTTCAGTATGGCCTTTCATCCATAGACGGATGGCTAATCTGAACGGATAATTTAGACACTTGAAGATATTCTTAGAGCGTGTGTTATGGATTTTAAGGGTAATTGGGATACTCATCTATCACTAATGGAGTTTGCCTATAATAATAGTTATCAGACTAGTATCAGAATGACACCATATGAAGCATTGTATGGAAGAAACTGCAGAACTCCAGTTTGTTGGGATGAGGTAGGTGAAAGGAAGTTGATCATCCCATAAATTGTCCAGATTACTTCGAAAAAGATTGAAAATAGCTAATGATAGATATAAGAGTTATGCAGATAACAGGAGAAGAGACTTGGAGTTTCAGATTAGTGATAAGGTCTTTCTGAAGATATCGCCATAGAAAGGAATACTAAGATTCGAAAAGCGAGGAAAGCTGAGTCCCTGATATATTGGGCCATACGAGATAGTTGAAAGAGTTAGAGAGGTGGCATATCGTCGACGGTTACCCGAAGATCTAGCTAGAATCCGTGACGTGTTTCACATTTTCATGCTACGCAAGTATTTAGCAGATCCCTCACACATCCTAAGGGAACAGTCAGTAGAATTGGATGAGAAATTTACCTACGAAGAGAAGCCTATACAAATCCTAGATCGGAAAGAGCAAGTGCTTAGTAATAAAAGCATTTCCTGAGTGAAGGTATTATGGATGAACCATGGAGTAGAAGAAGCCACATGGGAACATAAAGATCAGATGCGAGTACAACATCCCCTCTTCTTTGAGAAAGGTATGATTTAAATTTCAAGGATGAAATTTGTTTCTAAGGAGGGGTGAAATTGTAATATCCAATCCTTATTAGTAGTATTTGCACTTAGATTTTGGTATAGAGTAATGACGACACTATAGGGTTATCCAATTTTAAACCTATTAGAAATATTTTTTTTATGGTGCGCGTGAGAGATATTGGACCTAATTTGGTAATTTCACACGCAGTCGGAGCGTCGGACAACCCTAGAATATTTTTGAAAATTTCTCTATTGGATTGGAAAAGGAAATTCTAATTTACTACACGAATTTTCATTTAAGGGTTATGTATGGAACAAGCCTTTGTTGAGAAATAAAATCCATATATTAAAGAATGGACCAATTAGAAGTAGTCTCATGGATTGCCATGTTAGAAATTTTAGTTAGTTCCTTGGACTATTCTAACTAGATAGTTACAAAGGAACCAGTTACATGCTTAGTTTTCAACCAATGGCAAATTAAAATTTTAAGAGTAAGTTGAGGGGCAAAATGGTCAATTGAGGAATCACTATATATATGTTGGAAATGTGTAGATTTTTCAAGAGAACAAAAACCAAACATTTAGAGCAAAAGAGAGCAAAATTCGTGCACGTGTTGCTACAATGAAATTTCAGCTTCTTTTTTCATGATTTTTTATGCTTAATGAAGCTAAAATAAGGTCAGATACAAATTCTTAAGCTAAATTGAAGCCTTCATTAGGAAAATTCAAGAAAAAGAAGTAAGAAAGTATTGTTTTATGAGATTGATAAGTAAACTTTCACAATTGTTTAAATTGATGTTCTTGTGTGTATTCTTGGTTTAGATTGAGTTGTAGAGCTTGAAGGTGTCATCAAATTGAAGAAAATGGCAATGTAAGAATTAGGGTTTTGGGTGATTTGAATAAAGAGATTTCAATTGGTTGTAATTAGGGCATCAGAATGAAATTTGCTTGATTTTGATGTAATTGAACAAGAAATTGAAAAAAGAAACGTGTTGGAACCTAGGGTGAAATTCTGCCACTTTAGGGAAGTTAGGGATTGAGTGGTGTTTTGATTGAGTTGTTGTATGTAAATGGTGCCTTATGTATATTGAATGTATATGGTTGATGGAAAAATCAAAAATGAAGAAAATGGGACATAATTGTCCATTTTGAAAAGGTGAAGGGCAATTATGTCCAACCGAGTTATAAGGCATTTAATAATTTTCAGGGCGCCGGATGGTGAGTTTGATTAGATTAAATGACTCTGTAAATGAAAATCAGAAAGTAGTATCCATCCGGGATTTGTATATCAATTAGAGTGTTTAGTATTTAAATGAGATTCTAGTGTTTGAATTAGTTCTAAATGTCATTTATGGCGCGTAGGTAAAGATAACTGATAGCGGTAATGGGAGCAGAAATCGAGAGAGAAATTAAGTGCGGAGCAGCTGTGAGTGAAAATCTGTCAATTCTTTTATCTTTCGGTTATTATGTTTTCGCATAATGAAAATGTATGTTTTATGAGCTTTTAATGCATAAACATGATTTATGATCTTTATATATATCCATAGATAAGCTTTTACATGTTTGGTTTAAGAAACAGTTTTAAAATTTCTGCATTCGTTTTAAAGACCGTTGGTACCCTTAGATTATAGTGGTGGTGATTGTATTAGACCCGGTTGGTATATCCTGTACACATAGGCAGGTTGTGAGGGATGTGTCACTAACTTCGCGAAGTCGGGGTGTTGAGGCCTATGACTCGCTCTATGTGTACGGGGTATTGTCTCACTATATGTATGAGATGTAGGATTCCCCTGCATAGCCAGTGAGATGTCTAGAGATGTCACTATCGGCTTTGCTAGTTGAGGTGCCCCGTGACTTACTTGCGTGTACGGTGTTAGTTGAGTTGCTGCGTGAGTATAGAGTTTTAGGGTTACCATTAGTACAATTTAGAAAGAAAATGGCCGAGTGAGGACTTTATTAGTTTTTGATCTACCGATAGTGTTTTATACATTTATATGTACATTGCAATTATTATGTTATATAGATTTTGAAGATTGTTTTCCAAAGATATAGATAAAACTCGCTTGACAAGATTTTCTCAACATATGATATTAGAAACTGTTTTACAACTTTACATCAGTTTTAGAAGCATGATTTATGCATGTCTTTTTTAATTTACTATCTATGCATAATCTTATTTTATTGAAATCTTAAATGCACTCACTAAACCTATTTAGCTCACTCATTTTGTGTTTTATGTTTTCTAAAATCCCTTCCCAGGTGCATGTTTCGGTACGCAAGTTGTTGATTCTCCTATTGCTGATTAGTGGACTAAATTTGAAGATCATTTTTGTATATGTAAATGTGTTTAGTAGTACTCTTTTTCTTTCAACATAATAGTTCTAGATTTTTGCATTGTACATATGTTTTGGATAACTAAGAAGAGTTTCGATATTTTGATTATAGTTTCACTGTTTTATTAGTATTCCAGTTTTATGATCTTAATGACATTATTAAGTTGAGTTGGATTATTTTTTAAAGGATCGGAGGTATTATTGGATAGTATTGAGAAGTGTTTGAATTAGAAGTGAAATGTCTTTACAAGTTTTATATTGAATTCTCCAAGAAACAGGGAAAACTTTACCCTTTTTTTTAAAAAATTAAGATGTCGTTTTCATGTATATTATAAGATTTTCTCTGTAATAGCAATAACTAAAAAGGGGTTCTCCTCGCAAAATTTCTCAACTTACCCAGTTATATTCTGAGGAACTTTCGTCGAGGTGCCCGACAGGGCCACTGGGATCTACTATAGAGGGTCTCGAGCTGGGTCCTGTCACTTTTAAATAATATAAAAAATCATTACCCATATACTCACCTTTTTAATCTGATTGAAGGCATTTGATGTATATGTCAGTTTATTTCTCTGCTTCAAGTCTGAACTCTTTGAACTTTTCAAAGGTTTCTTACTTGTATTTCATAAGAAACACGCGCCCGTATCAGGATAAATCATCGATAAAGGTTACGAAGTATCAAAAACTACCTATTGTAATGCGATTCATTGGATTGTACACATCACTATGTATCAATTTCAATATATCAGAGGCACGGTGTCTAATACTTATAAATAAAGATTTGGTTACTTTCCCTTGAATGTAGAATTCATAAACTGGATAAGCTTTTATAGTCAGATTAGGTATTCGACCATCCATCCATCTTTAACTAGACGGGTAAGGCATTTAATGCCTATATAACCCAATCTCATATGCCACATTTCCATTTTATTTAAAGTTTATAATCTACTACGTTTATTACTAGTACTAGCTTGTACATTCATTACATTTTCAATTGTAGTCAATATATAATGCCCATTAATTAACTGACACTCAATCAGTAAAATATCATGTACATTATATAAATACAAGGAAAGTTCTGAATATTTATGTGATATCTTTCACTGTCAAGTACAAGTAGGGATACAATCTATCTAATGATGTTAGGTAAAAATAAATAATTATACAATGCAACTGTTCTATTATAAGAGAGAAGTAAATCATAATATCCAATAGCTTGGACCTGAAGAAAACTATCATTTCCAACTCGAAGCTTCACTTTTCCAGGCTGTAGCATCCTAACTTTTCTCAGACCTTGTAACACATTTTAGATGTGAAAATGACATACAATATCAAATATCCAGCCAGAACATGCATCAAATGCCAATAAAATGCCAATAATAACAAAGCATGTACCTAAAGAAGTCTTCTTTATAGTGGTAAAGTACCTTGGGTAATTACACTTCCAATGCCCATCTTCACTGCAAAAGAGAAACTTTCCTTTTACTTTGATCTTTTGTTGAGACTTGGATATTTGTTGCCTCTGAGGACCCATATCGGGTGTGTGGTTTACTTTTTTCTTTCTCTTCCCTTAGACTTCCCAGAAGCCTTTGGAACAGAAAGTTAAGCACCTTAAATAAAGAGGGTCAGGTCCCTTTTGGTCATGTCTTCCTATGATGTCTTCAATATATTATAAAGATCAATATATGTTCGGGTCAATCCTTGTATATTAAAGTTTATAATAATTGTGCAAATGACCTCGACAATAATTAGAGAATTAAGTTGTTCCCTAAGTTATTATAAAGGGAAATGTTCATAATCTCAAGCCTTTCAATTAATCTAATCATCTTAAGAATATGAGGACTCATTGGACTGCCCTTGACCAGTCTAGCCTGAAAGCACACCTTGGTGACCCTATAAGTCTCAACCTAAGGATAGTCATCGAAGGGCTCCTTTAAATTGAGCATAATGCTGCTGCCACTGTCCATATGGACATGTTCTCACTGTAGCTCAGTAGTTATTGAGGTAAATATATATGATTTAACTTTTAAATCATCATCCAACCTTTTCTGATAGGTCTCCCACTCCTTAGGATAGCACTATTAAAAATACTTTTAAGCAATTTTTGATTGATAACATACTCAAGCTTTTCTAAATCAAAAATAATTCTCAGATTCATAAAACAATTCGAGTAATTTTTTATGCTATTGAGCTAGTGTGCATCTAGTATGTACACTAAAGGGTTGGTTGAGGCAATCAGATCTTCACATGACAAAATAGCAAAATTATTAAATCGCTAATTAAAATATTTTAAATCATAGGTATAACAATTATAAAATTTTCAATTTAAAACGCCCTCCTACTGCTTTACATAATCCCTTTAATCTCTCAAATAGAATAACAATAGTTTAAACTCTTTAAACTATATAGTGAGAAGTAGATCCCATTTATATTTTACTTCAGTCTTATAGCGTAACAATATTGGCCTTTACAAACACAACTGGTAAACAACACTTATCAATTGCATATCATACAACTCTTACCATTGATCCTAAATAAACCTTATCCTTACACCAAAGTAATATTGGGTAAACGTATTCTAGATTAACTTGTCAATTATCAAATATTTGTATTCCAAATTAACTTGTCATATGCATATCATACATGCTGAAGTAAATTTGGGAAAAAGTCGATATGAACTGTCTAACATCGTATTGACAAGATGGATCATAATACAACATTATCTTATAATGTGATATTATTCAATTTGATCAAGAGAGATTTTTCTTTAATCTGATCCCCATCTCATGAGAAGGTGATTCTTAATTAATCATTAATTTCTTTATAAACACAACTATCCTACTAGTTGGGTTCTTATAGTAGTACTAACATAAAAAATGATTCGGGTTTATAATGAACACTGATAACTCTTATCACTACATCTCATAAACTTTCACATATATATTTAATTATTTAAACAATTTTAAAAAAATTAAAATTT
Source organism: Ailanthus altissimus (assembly GCA_946807835.1). Classification (NCBI taxonomy): domain Eukaryota; kingdom Viridiplantae; phylum Streptophyta; class Magnoliopsida; order Sapindales; family Simaroubaceae; genus Ailanthus; species Ailanthus altissimus. The sequence goes on from OX327689.1 coordinate 6,990,763, forward strand.
GAGTGAACAGTGCCAGCCTCCAAGGTGCTGTAACCTTAGAGGCAAAGCCCCCAACGCCGCAGCACCAAGCCCTGAGCACTGCGGCGCTGGAGCCCGAAAAGCCCTTGCACCACATCGCCTGTTTCAAAGCCGCGGTGCCCATTGTAAGCCACCTTAGTATACCTATTTCAACACTTGAAATGCAATACTTTACACCGAGATTTTATCAATAACACTTCTAGCCACTCAAATTACACCCATCAACATAAAACGAGCTTTGATACCATTTACTGGAGTCGATTATTCTATAATGTGTATGCATGTGTATTTGGATTTATTAAGCAAAATACATATCTTATACATATTTGTGCACAACGAAACTGTAAAAAAAACAATAAACACATATAATAACATATATTAATCACATTAATATATATGTTAGTTTGAGAATTCACCAAATGTAACTTTTTACAAAAGTTACTAAAGTATGCCTTGAGTGTTACTGGTTCACAATTTTAGTCACCAACTGGGTAGACTTAATCAGTTAGAATAGTAGCTCCAAATCTAGCATTGGTTTAACAACTTAAACCCAAGCTATTTGTTTACTTTGATGAACTATTGATCAATTAAATAAAAGCTTATTTTTACTTTAATGGCTATGGCTAATTAGAGTAGATGATGAATAGTAAAAGAAACAATTTTCTCTCACCTTGGCAGACTATTTCCCAAACAAAAATCATCCCATTTTATTTTAATTTCACATATGAATGATTATTAAGATTTTAACTTAACTTGTGAGTTAATCATTAGCCCAAGTTAAGTTAATTTATTATTTAACAATTAAATAATAATTTTTTTAATTATTATATTATTTAGTTAACCAAACCTAAGTTAATTCTTAACCTAGGCTAAGTTAATATACTTGGCCACAAAGTATTTTATATTTAAATATTAAATTAAACTTAACTAAGGCTAACTATTAAACAAAGTAAGGTTAGTTCACTTTTCCATAAAAGTAAACTTTAACATTTAAATCTTAAATAAATTTAACCTTAATTAACTCGTAACCCAAGTTAAGTTTATTGATTATTTAATTCTCAAATAATTAAATATATAAACTTACCCTTAAGCCCTAACTTGGTTACCAGGTAAACCTCTTAGTGGGTCTCACTATACCACACACTTGGGTAAACTCAACTTAAGGATCACTATTCGTTACGTGTCATTTTTTAATTGGTTGACAATAATTTTCAACTAATTATTATACTTAACACTTAAGTATTGACATGTGCGCATTCTAAGGGTTCCTGAAACAAACAATCAATTATGCTGGATTTTACTGGATTGAAACTTTTAATTCGGTACGCTGCTCCAGTGCACAATAAGTACACTTCATATTCCAAGACTCCTTAAGTCCACGCATAATTCTTCATATGAAACTATTATAAGTCTGTGAATGATGCCTCACACACACGTCACAAATATTACAAATCAGTGTGTTAGACTATACAAGTTGACGTCAAAGCGTATATGTATAGTCCTTCTGTCATTTATATCCTGATTCGTGGGGACATAGATCAGCGCCGTCAAATTCTCATAAATGGATCCATGAACTTATCTCTAAATTTGTATCTCATTTAATAATATATACAAACATATTTGTTATATTGCTCAACCCTGTGGGAACTCCTTTCCCGGGTTAATTACTTATGGTCATAAGACTTTCTGAGATACAATCTCAAAGTATATGGATATATAACTCCTTATGAGAGCTGGCGATCCTATATCTTTACACTAGATTCTATGAGCATCATACCATACCTAGGGACACGCACTAGTAAGATTATGAAAGATCTCTGACTTTCATAGAACCTAAGTATGGTGGATCACTCACAAGCCCACCATAGCACTCAGGTCAAAGGACCATACATACTACTCAATGCAAGAGGACTTTCTATTGATGTTTATTGGGGTCTTTATGAGTCTTCTCAGTATTTAGTCCTAATTGAATACCCGTATGCTTGTATGGACTCTAAGCTTGGGGTCAACTTGGAACAACCATCTGTACCCTACAGATATAGACGTACATTGATCTATATTAAAAAGGATTCACCGACAGACTTGCATTGATTTAAATAGATCGGGAACATAGTATTTGAGAAAATACTTACAAAAAGACATTTTCTAGCACCCGATTGCAACTCTTGTAACTGTATCATTACTAGTATACCATCAGGTCTTTGTCTCATTACAAACAAGACTCCAAGTCCTTAGATTTCATTTATTCTTATAACCTGCTAACTCTTAGCAGTTATAATTCTCAATGTTACTAACTCTTAATCTTGATCTAAACGTTTTTAGATCATACAATGTCTGTAGTGTTATAGGCATTGTACCATTTAATAAAATGTAATTAACGATTTAGTAAAATATACATCATATAAATATCAAATATTCATATAAATAGAAATAGCACGTAAGTGATAACCTTAACACCCACAATAATTTAATCGGTGATCAAGTAACTAGAAAGTAGTAAACATAGAATAATTGAACAAGTCTATTATTGAGTTCAAAAAAATAAGAAAATAAATCAGGAATATAGTATTTGAGAATATATTTGCATAATGATATATCTTAGCATCCGATTGTAACTCTTGTAGCTACATCATTACTAATATGCCTTCAAGTCTTTATCTTGTTACAAATAAGGCTTCAACTTCTTAGATTTCATTGATTTTTATAATCTGTTAACTCTTAACAGTGATAATTATCAATGTTGCTAATTCTTATCCTTGATCTAAACTCCTTTAGATTAGATCTGAACTCATTCAAATCATATAATATTTGTGACGTTACAAGCGTTGTACCATATAATAAAATGTAATCAGCTATTTAATAAAATATACACTTATAAAAAACAAATATTCATAAAAATAGAAATGGCACGTAAGCACTAACCTTAACACATACAATATTTTAATCGATGATCAAGTAATTATAGAGTAATAAACATAGAATAGTTAAACAAATCCATTATTGAGTTCAAAAAAAAATAGAAGAACTTGAATTCAATCACTTATTGAGTTCAAAGTTGTAACCTTATAATCGAAACTTAGGTCATAGTGAAATAAAGAGTTCTATAGTTTATCAAGTATAACATTATGAAAATCATAAATAATTAGAAAGATAAGAGTTAAAGTGATAAAGCTAATTTTCTGTAGTTTTCAATCTTTTAGTCTTCTAAATTTTCTAAAAATTAGTCTTTTATTTATAGGTTTATGTCTTTGAATTAGGTTAAAACATCAAATACAAGTCATATTAAGATTTAGTGTTCATGCGTTACTATTTATGAGTTACTGTCACTGTTCACTCAGCGCCGCAACATTGGATTTGGGCGTTGCAACACTGAATACACTGTCTAGGCACTGTGGCACTGACTCTGTAGCAAAATTACTATAGTTTATTATTGTAGCAGGGTACTATAGAATTTTGATGTGTTTGCCTTATATTCTTTAGATTTTCATCCCTATTTGCTGCATTGACTTCAAACATACAAAATATTAATAAAATACATAAAATGCCAAATGATCTTGATATAACTGAACAAATAAAAGGTTTGAAAGATGAAAATATTAAGTCTAATTAACCTCTATCAATACACTCATGTATGGCATAGAGACTTTAGCGTGATAAATGTTAAAGCCTCACAGAAATCTAAAGAATTAGGGAAGAGATTAAAGTCTAATAGTGCAGCAGGATTGGTTGCAAGTGAAAGAGATGGAAATAACAATAGTGAGGCAAATTCAATAAGTGATATTGTTGCAATAAGTAACGGTAGTTAGAACATAATTGTCCAGAAAGAAAGGAAAAAAATAGTGGAATGGTTGCAATAGTCTTTTAAGAAGACTTGGAAATTGCAAAATCAGTGATAGCTTCTGATGGTAAGTATGCTAGTGAATTGATACTTGATTCTAGCTGCTTTACCATATGTGTCCCAATAGTTCTCTTTTTATCAATTATAAATCCGTTAAGGGTAGAAAAATACTAATGGAGAATAATATGGCTAGTAAAGTCATAGGGATTTATAGCATAATAATGAAGATGCATGATGTGAAGATTAGAGAGTTATATAGTGTAAGGCATACGTTGAAGTTAGAAAGAACTTGATATCTCTAGAAGTACTAGATAAAGAGGGAAATTCATTCGAGACAGAAAAAGGAATAGTAGGGGCAATGGAATGATCTATAGTGGTTATGAAGTGTGAGAAGCATATAGGGCAAAATGTGCTTGATGAAAATATTTTAGATGGCTCAACATGAATTGTTAAGGGGATGTAGACCAAAGGGTAGCATTAGAGATTTTCTCACCATGGTGATAATGGTCAAAAGAGAATGTATAGAAAGTGTGCTGCTGATATGCCATTGAAGTATTATGATTGGTTTAAGAATGATGTGGGAGATCATAATACAAAAGCCATTTAAGGGAAGATGCATTCATATATTTTAAAATCAATGTCATGAGCCCAAAAGAGGTTAAGTCTAGATAAAGACTTAAGTGGTGTTAACACTAGGTAATTATTGGTATGAATAAATTCTGGTAAAGCTTCTTGAAAGAGATTTTGAATTAAGAAGGGATTTATTGAAATTGGTGATTCAAAGTCTTGGTAGAGTTTTGTTTTGAATTATAAACCAAAGGAGAGTTGACACGTGGTCAAGATCACGATGAATGAATGAGAAAGAGAACAGCACGAAAATTCAAATACAAGGAGGGGTGTGAAAGCACCAAAGGGAACCTGCCATGTTCCTATCGTTACGGTTCCAAGAACAGTAACCGCAGAATCGTGGAACTAGGATGAAACTAAATATTCACCACAACGAGACCTTTGTCTTGCCACAGTGCCGCTTATTCAGAATTTGATGTTTTTAGGTCTAATTGCGAGTTTAAATCGGTTGTAGACTTTTTAAATATGTGAACTTTTATTCTAAATAGGAATATGAGTTTATAGGAATGTTTTAAACACTATATAAACCATAATAACCCCTTAAAATTGGTGAAATATTAAAAGCATCAACAAGAAAGAGAATAAAGAGTTTAAGTTACATTTGAGTAATTTAAGTGTACAAAATAGTATGGTTTTAGATTCTTGGGAGTTCTATACTATTAGATATTCCTTGTAATCTCTTGTGTGGATGTTCTTTATGTATAAAAAAAGTTAGGATTCTAAGTTCCACCATAGCTGTAGGCAGTTATTACAAAATCACGTATATTATTAGTGTTTTTTTTTTGTGTATAATTATTTATCTTTTGGTTGTGTAATCTTCTCTTGTTTTTATTTACTTGTGATTGAAATTTTTTTGTAAGTTGCTTAAAATATTTTTAAAGGCATGCTAAAAACCCCAACCCTCTTATTAACAAAATTAACTTTAAGATGTTGATTACATAATCAATAAAGGAGTTTTTGAGTATTTTAAAACAACATCGTTAGTGAATAATGCCCAAAAAAAAAAAACAAGGGAGAATAAATATATAATTTATCTAAATTTTTTGGAATCATAGTTTCTAAACAAGAGAGAGTTAACATATAGTTCTCTAAATTTGTTAGAGTCACAATTTTTAGGACTTTATTCATATACACTATTATCATGATGTGTCCGAAGTTGTACCGCCCATTTATATCAAGATGGTAAAATTTTAAATTTGAATTTCGTTCTTACAAAATTAAGAAAAACTATTTGATTTTTCTTCCTTATATATTATCCTTTGATTCACTTATATATTATACTTTCTATATCTAGTATTCTTTTCATTAAATTTAAAATAATATGTATTTCTCAATTAATTATAAAAAAATTAATACACATATAATTGAAATATATTGATAAAGATGTTATAGGCCAAGATCAACACACAGATAATAGTGTTACATTTACATAATTTGTATTCCAACCGATATCACCAATAGGTGACTAGCATTTTATCAAGTAGTTATTTGATATTTTTTTATTAATATAATAGTTATTCACTATTAATCAATAAATATAAATTTTGTATCTTAACTATTTGAACCATAACATTTCTCTTATCAATTAACAACACGTTTAGTAAAATACAAACTTTATCTCAACTATTTTAAGAATAGCATTACTTTCTAAATTTCTCTAAATCTGATGTAGTCCCATTATAAGTGACACATATTGACGTTTCATTTCACGTGGTAAACAAACAAAATTTTATGGCCCCATATACATGAGTCCAAGTGGCAAGGGTGGGCATTAGCTCGATTGAACAGAATAAATTTTTTTTGATTCAGTTAAATTCAATTTAGCATGTGATTTTTAGTCAATTCTATTTATTTTGAATCAATAGGTTTTGTTCCAATTTAATTTTGATTTAAACAGACAAAATACACTTAAAATATATTAAATTTTTTAAAAAATATTAAAAATTCAACTGGTTTAATTTGATTTCTTATGCATAAATAGATCAATTTTATTTATATAAAACTAATCGATTTGATTTCTGCTCAGTTTGATACTAAATTGAACTAAAATTGAAATTTGCTCACCTATAGTAGCAGGCACTATCAATCTTATTATTATATTTTTTAATCATTTTCTTATATAATTAGAATATTCTCTTAATTTAATCTTTATCTAATTTATAAAAAATTATTTTGTAATTAGTTTACTTTTTAGTTATTACAATTTCTATATTAATAAAAATAAAAATAAGATTAGGAGAGAATCATGTCCTTCTACATGACCAGGACGACGCCGACAAGAGACTGATCTTTCGAATTGTGAACTGCTTCACACTCACTCAAACTTAGCAGGAATATCAAAGTTCTAATCAGAATCAAATTGTTAAAGCATAGTTTGAAATTTCCATTCCTAAAACATTGTCTTTGTTTCTATATATTGATCTGTTATTAGGGCATTCAAATCGAGCACAAAAACGACATTCATAGCTAAAGAGAGCTATTGATTGGATATTAATAAAATAATTAGCTTACATAGATGGAGATGAGTTCAAAAACTTCACTTCTTGTTGATGATCCTAGAAATGGAGAGAATAAATCGTTGGAGCTAAGTTTAAGCCCGCCGAAAATACTGGTGCATTTCTACCTTGTTAATTTGGAGAAATTTTATATTTCACTATGTGCAAAATATATACAATAAATAGTCTTTTATATAAGCGTTAAATCACTGCTAAACAAAATATATATAAATATATATATGTCAAAATCTACTTTATTTAAGAAATATATCCTATATAAAAAGTATTTAGAGAAGAAATTTGAATCGAGGTCGAATGCATTCTGGTATCACGATGATGCTCAACCAACCAACGAGAAATCTTCTATGAACAGCATTGAGCCCAAAGTCTGATATCTTTCAGCACCGCACCGATGTTGACGGTGCAAATAATCAAGATAAATGAAGCCATTCAGCCACTCATGAACAAAGCTTTTCACGCTGAACAACCACTATGTATCAGTTATCATTATGTATTAAAGTGGCATAAATAAAGCTTGTGTAGCTTTTGCCGGGCAAATTAGAATTACTTCCAGAAATAAGAACTCGTTGAGTTCGTGTATGCTCTGTTCTAAGAAATCATATCAATCAACAATACTTAGAATTTTATTTCTATTCTTGTTCATTTCTGGTAATTTTGCTAAACATAACAGAACATTGAACCCATGCCCAGCATCATTCGATCATCCAAAGAGAAATATGCAGTTAAAAATGTGTTGGAGATTTGGTGATTTAACAATTTTGATTAAACAAGAATTGAGATGAATATAAAAAAAAGAGTCACAAGAAGTCTAAAATATGTGGGACACGTATAGAGAAGTCTAGGATGTGTGGGATACGTATAGAGAAGTTTAGGACGTGTGGGACACGAAAGAGAAAGAAAAACGAGATTCGAAGACGTGAAAGAAGCGAAGAAAACGTGCGGAGAAGATACCAGGGCTGAGCGCCATAGCGCCCAGATCAAAAGCTCAGCGCCGCGGCGCCCGAGCTAGAAAATTTTTGTTTTTGATCCGAATTTTGAGTTTTAGAAAGTTTTGTACTTCTAAAACAAGTAGACTCTTACTCCAACAAGGAATAGGGTTAGTAGGCATAAAATAACACTTATAAACTCTTTAGTTGAGATTAAGCATTAAAGAGAGACTTTAAGCGAAGGGAAGAACTAGGTAGACACTAAGTGTTTGTGTGTACTAGGGTGGAACCATCATTTAGGTATTCATTATTCGTGGTAGATAAAGGGTATAATAAACACTAAGTCCTTTTAAGGGTTACTCATTGTGTTTTCCTTACAAAATCTGTAAGGAGTTAATAAAAGAGGTAAGGATCTTTAGATCCACAGTGTACGTAAGCAATTGGCCGAACCATGAAAGATTCTGTTGTGCTCTTTTATATTCTGCTTTGAATTCTTGTTATTTTCTTGATAAACAAGTTATTCCACTGCACATAAAGGTTAGGGTTCAAAGTTGAACTTGGGGTTCTTCGCTTTAACCTAGTCTTAAAAAGGAGAAAAATGATTCCTCCCTCAATAAAATAACGACTTGAAATCTAATGTTTACTGTAAAAGAACCAATGTTAAAGATGATTGATGGATTTGAATCCTCTCGTTTATAGTTAATTAATGTGAGAAAGTTGATTAACAATCATCGAGATGTGATTTTAGGATCAAACTATGTGTGTAGAGGATGTAAGAAAGCGAAAAGGACATGAAATGAGCACAAACCAAGGACTAAAATGCAAAAATACTCAAAATATGCATCTACTACAACAACGCTGCAAGAGTTTTCACTTTAGCATTGAGACCTTGAACAAAATAAAAAAGTCAAAATTAAGACCTAAATAACACACGTATTTTAACTTCAGTGCTAACCAGCCATTACACCAGCTATAGCTTAATGCCACAGCACTATGTCCTCACCGCTCCAGTGATTCTAGCCTTTTAACACAGCACACTAATGATAGCATGACAACGCCCTAGCAATAGCACGATTCCTGACTCGACAAGAATTAAGGTTTTTAAGCTCAAACCAATCCTTATAAAAGGTCACTCATCTATAGCCTTCAAAGATCATACAAGAAGATATGGCACTTGAGAGACATACAACATAAGTCTTAGAGAGCAATTAGAGTATAATTAAAGCAGCTATAGAGAGAAATTTAGGATGTTCTTCGACAACAAGAGTTTCTAGGTTATCAATCAAGAGCAATTTGATGTCTATATCGATTTGCTATTAATTGTATCATGTTTTCTTATATTTTTTGCCGTTGTTCTCTTGAACCCATTAACTATATTTTCTTTCTAAGGTTAATACTTGAACTAATTACGTGCGCTTAATTGTCATATCTTTCTAATATTTAACAAACTTAGTTATTTGTTATTCAAATTATTTATTCTTAATGTTTCATTATATCTGTCTAATATCGTGATTGACTTAGTAATATTTTGATAAACTCAAAAGAGGAATCATTATATTTAGACCTAAGAATTTTGATGCATGATTGTAGAGTAATATTCAATGTTACATATACAAGTTTCAAATTAGGATAGGAATATACCTAATTAGCATGTATGATCAATAAAACTTGTTCTTAATTAATTTTAATTTGTAACGAATACCATAAGAATATAGGTGTTTGGTAAATTAAGATATACTTGTATGAACTTGGAAGAGACTTGTAAATATATTAGTATCTTGATCAATAACAAGAATTAAGAAATTTAAATATTAAAAGATTAACTATTAAAAAGTATATTAAGGGACTGTATTAACCCTAGGTGTTCTCTTATTGCTATTTTCCATAACTCTTTACGTTGTGTTCTTGTTTTAATATTTTTCAAATTCATTTTGAGATTTTGATTTTTCTGAATAATTATTAGAAAGATATAATTTTAAAACTTAGAGAAAAATAGAAATTATTCTTGTAAGTTTGACATTCGACTATTTTATCCCTTTATTACTTGCATACGATAGTATATACTTTCACTTGATTTTAAGATATAAAAGGATCACATCACTGTCCAGCAGAAGCACACATTTATAATCCACATGAAAAGAAATTGGATTCTCGAACTATTAATTGTTACTTTATTGGGTGTCTTGAAAAATTCAAAGGGTATTTATTTTACTATCCTAACCATAGTCCAAGAATTGTTGAAACAGGTGATGCTAAATTTATTAAAAATGGTAAAGTTAGTAGGAGTAATGAATGACAAATTATGGATATTAAGGAAATTAAGGAAATTATTTCTTTACCCATAAATGTTCTTTTATCCACACTTTTTCAAAGTGTTGTTTCAAAAGTTGTAGAATGTTCTAGCAACTCTAAACAATATTTGAATAAAGAAACGCTCGCTGAAGAAAATAACTCTTGACCATTTAATATAAATGAACAACAAGGAATGACATTAAGAAGATCTTAAAAAGAAAGAAAAGTAGCCATTCCAGATGATTATGTGATTTATTTACAAGAATCAAATTTCGATATTAAAATCAATAAAAATCCTATTTCATTTTCACAATTTATAAAAAGTGTTGAGTCTAATAAATGGATTAATGTAATGAAAGATTAATTGAAATCTATGGAACAAAATAATGTTTGGGTTCCCGTTGTATTGCCAAAAAAATTCTAAACTAGTCAAATGTAAATAGATTTTCAAAATCAAACATGACCCAAAAGGCAATATTGAACAATATAAAGCTAGACTTGTTGCCAAGAGTTATACTCAAAGAAATGGCATTGACTATAAAGAAACATTTTCACCTGTTTCAATGAAAGACTCATTAAGAATAATTGTGGCTTTGCTCACTTATTATGATTTAGATTTGTACCAAATGGATGTGAAACAACCTTTTTTAATAGAGAAATTGAGGAGGAAGTTTATATAAACCAACCAGAAGGTTTTGAAATAAAAGGAAAATGTCTTATAGTCTGTAATCTTAAGAAGTCAATATATGGACTTAAACAAGCTTCCAAACAATAGTATATTAAGCTTAATGATATCATAATGTCTTTTAGTTTTAAGAAAAATACCATTAATCAGTATATATACTGAAAGGTCAGTAGGAGTAAGTTTATATTTTTAGTCCTATATATTGATGATATTTTACTTGCTACTAATGATTTGGATTTTTTACATGAGAAAAAAGATTCTCTCTCTAAGATTTATGAAATGAAAGGTATGGGAGAAGCATCCCATGTGATAGAAATTGAAATATTCTATGACAGAACATAAGAATTATTGGCCTATCCCAAAAAGATTATATCGTGAAAACTCTTGATAGATTTAATATGGACAAATGTTCAGTAGAAATTGTTCCATTACAAAAAAAAGGACAAATTTAGTATCGTGCAATGTCCAAAGAATGAAATAAAATGTAAGAAAATGGAATCCATTCCATATGCTTCAGTTTTGGGCAATTTAATGTCTGTACAAGACTGAATATTAGTTTCACACTTAGAATGTTAGCCATGTATCAAAGTAATCCAAGAATTGATTATTGGAAAGCTGCCAAGAAAGTATTAAGGCACTTGCAAGACACTAAAAATTATATGCTCATGTATAGGAGTACTAACCATTAGGAAGCGATTGGTTACTTGAATTCAAATTTTGTTAGATGTCTTAATAGTAGAAAATCTACATTTGGCTATTTAATTCTTCTTTCAAAAGGAGCAATATTTTGAAAAAGTGCTAAACAATCTATCATTGCTTCATTTACTATGAAGGCTGAATTTGTAGCATGTTTTAAAGCCATTATACATGCATTTTAGCTGCGGAACTTTATTTTAAGACTTAGAATTATCAACACCATTACCAAGCCGCTAAAAAATTATTATGATAATTCTGCAGTAATATTTTTCTCCAAAAACAACAAATACTTTAAATGTTCTAAACATGTAGAATTAAAAGTATTTTATCGTTAAAGAGGAAGTTTAGAAGCAAAGAGTATAAATTGAGCATATTCGAACTGATCTCATGATTGCAGATCCATTAACTAAAAGGATACAACCAAAGACATTTAAAGAACATGTATATAGAATTGGTATTGGTTGTATCATTAATGTTTTAATAAGATGATGACGACACTCACTCACTAATTTATTTCTGACATACCATAATAAATTTTTTGTTTATTATGATGGTATATACACAATTATTTATAATAGGAAATTGTTTATGAGACCTTATGAGAATCATTGCAAGATAATTTTTTATATATCATTAAAGACCAAATTTTCATAAGTTGTAAATATTGTGGAATAGAGAAGGAATTATATTGCATAAAATAATATATAACTGCTATAACTTATATTTAGTAATTTATGATACTGAGACACTTAAGTTGGACATTACTGAGATGTGTTTTGCATGTATTATGTTTACTATTAATTTTAGTATTATCTGATTATGTAGGCCAAGTGAGAGAATGTTAGATTATATTCTAATTATGGCCTAATAATTAGATGAATAAAGAACACTAAATTTTAAAAGTGAAAGTACATCTAACATTTGGTTACATGATGGATACAAAATTAATGCTACTAGATATATAAATTGGTCATCTCCCAACTTATCAAAATAATTGAGAAGTTATAAAGTCATATTATCTCATAATTGAATAAGATATAATGAGACAAAAAATAAGAATATGAAATGGTACAAGAAATTTAAGAAATACTTCTATAAAGTTCAAAAAACCTTCCATTAATATTTTTGAGAAGGTCAAAAGGCGACTTCAATAGGTCATTTTTTTTTATTTTGATCATTGTTCTAGTGATGGGATGATAATCCTTGCGACACTGGGGTAATAGGTACAAATTTTAAAAATGTTGCACTTTTTAAATTTCAATCAAGTCCATATAAATAAAAAATAATGCATATAAATAGTGATTTATTATCATAAACTAATAAAATATCAAGATAAAAATATGAAAAAATAAATGACAAATATGCTCTTATCACTTTTCTACTTATGATTTTAACTTTGCTAGTTCTTTTTGTGCAGGGGCAATTCCTACAACTTTGGATTTCCCACCAGCCACTATACAGGAGATTGCTTCTCCTAAGAAGCAAGTAAAGGTAAAAGTCGCCCTTAATATCTTCTCTTTGCCTTATTTTTTAAAAACATTGCCAGCTAAAACTTGTCTATTTTTTTAGACAACTGTGCAAAAAATTTGGTGTATAAAGATCATTCACTCTAAAACCCCTACAAAAAGAGTCTACCACCTTGCATCAATTAATGCCGCCTTTATCCTTAGTTGCACCGATAGGTAAATCACCCCTAGTGCTTTACCCGATCACCTCTAAATCTCGACCATCTCCAATTATTCATTACATTACCCAGGCTCTCCCCTTCTACTTCAAGATCATCCCAGATAGGGAAACCAATAGCAAATGAACCTCTTTAGCTGAAGGGACCACTTCTGCAGCTGATGTCTTATTCATGCTACTAGAGGAGTGATGTGATATTTCTATATCATAAAATTAAGTGCAAGTATACACTATCGTATGCAAGTAATAAAGAGACTAAATAAGTCGGATGTCGAACCCACAGGGATAATGTTTTCTTTTTAACCAATTACTAAAATTATGTCTTCTTAATAACTATTTAGATAAATAAAAATCTAAAAATGAATGTAAGAAATATAAAACAAAAACACAATGTAAAGAAAATTAGGTGATAGCAATGTAGAGAAAACCTAGGATTAATATTATCCCTCAATATGTTTTTAATGATTAATCCCCTAATATTTAACTCACTTAGTCTTTATTATTGATCAAGACACTAATGTATTCACAAGCCTCTTCCAAGGTCATGCAAGTATATCTTAATTCACCAAATACCTATATTCCTATGGTACTTGTAATAAATTAAGATTCATTAAAAGTAGGTTTTATTGATCATACATGTCAATTAGGTATATTCCTATCCTAAATTGAAACTTGCATATGCAACATTGAATGTTACTCTACAATCATGCATCAAATTACCTAGGTCTAAATATTATGATTCCTCTTCCAAGTTTATCAAAATATTACCAACTCATTCACCATATATTGGCCAGATATATTGAAGCATTAAGATTAAGTAATTTGAATATCAAAGAACTAAGTTTATTAAATATTAAAAAGATATGACAATTAAGTACACATATTGAGTTCAAGTATTAACCCTAGAAAATAAGTTTAGCTCATGACTACAAGAGAACAGCAGTAAAAATAATTATAAATCATGATACAATTATTAGCAAGTTGATGTAGACGTCGAATTGTTCTTAATTGTGCTGCCTAAAAACTCTTGATGCCGAAGAACGTCTTGTATCTCTCTCTAAAGTTGATTCAATTAAGCTCCTATTGCTCTCCAAGACTCGTGCTCTATATTCTTGGTGCTCTTGGGTCGTCTTGGATTCATTCTTGAAGGCTGGGAACGAGTGGCTTTTTATAGGGAATGATATGAGCTTGAAAATCTCAATTCTCGTCGGACTAGGACTCGCACTACCGCTGGCGCGCTATGCAGTTGTCGCTGGGGCGACACGTGAAAAAGCTATCACCGCTGGAGCGGTGTGATCTTGGCGCTGGAGCGCTGCATGAAAATGGCTTAATCGCTAGAGCGGTATGTTGATAGCGTTGGGGTCCTGGAGCGTCGCTGGCGCGGTGACTTTTTGGCGCTGGGGTGCCAGACGTGACTTAAACAGGTCATTTTTTTAATTTCGATCACTATTCTAGCACTGGGGTGATATTCCTTGTGGCGCGGGGGCGCTGGACTCATATTTTGAAAACTTTGCAATTTAGTCCCTATTTTCGCTCTTTTTGCGATCGTATTCTTTAAATTTTGTTCAAGTCCCTACAATTAACAATAAAGCACATAAATAACCATTTATTCTCATAAAACAATAAAATATCAATAATAAAAACATGAGAAAATATATGATAATTTTGCCCTTATCAAGGAGTCCTTAAATGAGAGTAAGGATACGATCGCTTTTTTCCCCCTAATGGGGATTCAGTCTCTTTAGCTTCAAAAGTTCAATATAAAGTGATGGAGACTATCCATTAAATAAAGGCTCTTAATGGGAAAATGGCCAACCTTCTTCTCGACAATCGCTAAGTATTGGAGGTGAACAAAAAACTAAAATTTTATCTAATAATGCTCAGGCAATTCAATGTCGGTCAACCTGTGATAAAGGCATATTTATCATTTATTTCATCTTGTTTATTTCAATATTTTAATAAGATAAATGGCTATTTATGTACATTATTATTTATTTGTAGGGTTTCAATTTATAAAGATGAATAACTGGAGCAATGTTGTAAAACAAGCATAATTATGGACCTAATTGTAAAAGAATCAAAGCTATTGAAATTTTGCTCCAGCGATACAAGTATTTTCGTTTTAGTGCTGAGACCATAATCAAAACAAGAAAAACCAAAATAAGACTAAATTGAGTAATAAAATTTTGCCTCTTGTGAAATTTTATAATCGCCCCAGTGATAGCCCGTCACCCCAACACTATTACTCAATCACTTCAGTGATCCTAGTGGTAGAATATTTTAGCCCCAACGATCACATAATTCTTGACCTGACAAAAATTGAGGTTTTATGCTCACCCCTATAAAAGGCCACTCGTTGCCAAACTTTAAAGAACACACAAGACACTCAAGAGACACACAACACACGTTGTAGAGAATAATTGAAGCATAATTGAAGCAGTTATAAAGAGAAATTTAAGGCGTTCTACAACCGCAATAGTTTCTTAGGCAGTGTAATCAGTAGCAATTCAATGCTCATATATATACTGAATTTAACTCACATACCAAATTTAGATTTCTATAATCCCCCTAGGATTATTTTGGTCTATCTATACCCTTTCTTTAGTGTACCAAAAAGCCAAGAAAGTTTCTAACTTAAACCTCAATGCACACTTCAGCGGGTTCATCTTCAACTAGTGCAGTCTTATCTACTGAAATGTTGTCTATAAGTCGACCAAGTATTGATCTTTATAGTTTTACTTTATCACCACATCATCAATGTATACTTCTAATAACTGGCCGATCATATCATAAAATATAGTGTTCATGGATGACTGGTAGGTTGTCTTGAAATTCTGGTTATAGCTCGAATACTCGTCAAGAATACTGAGAACATGTTGGCATGCAACCGACTCGACCAATATATCGACTATAGGCATTGGATACTCATTTTTTTAGGCATCAGTCACCACTTTCATAGCCGTATTCTTAGTATATCGGTCGTGTCATCCCTTCTCAGGATTGTAGTGGTAATAGCGGGGTCATATAATGAGGTAGACACCACTTGTTCATTGCCTTCAAATGGCTTTGTGTTTATATAAATTATTTGGATTGAGCTGTTTGGTTACCATCTGAAAATCATCTGATGCATGTTAGATGGAACACTTCTATTAGAGTGAATCTAATCTCGCCCATGCAAGATGTTGTAGTCACTTAGTACATTGAATATATAGAATGGTTCTTCATTTTCAACATAGCTGATTTTGACTCTAAGAGAGAGAAATCTATTGATTAGTGTTTCGTGTCTAGAAAGGTCAGTCATGATATCCTCTGAGGGCTCTAAGTCTCATTTGTTTATTCTTAACTTCTTTGACATCCTTAAAGGTAGGATATTGACTCTTGATCCATTATCGATGAGTATCTTCTTATAAGTGATCCTATTGAGGTTGGCCTTTATATAAAAGAGCTGAATGTGTTGGGTTATCTGTTCTACTAGATGAGGTAGAGTTAGTGATGTTGGTTCATCTCGCTCATCCTCCATGATGTGGTATATGTCAACCACATCACCATTTAATGTAAATGGCTGCCTTGGTTTTAACTAAAATGACTTAGGCAACATAACCACCATGTTGATGGCTTCTTTTGGGGTATTCTCCTTCATTGCCCCTAGTTGGGCTGATCACCATGAGTTTCAAGGTTAAATTAGTTATCTGGGTTGCCCTGATTGTCCTAATCATTATTAATCTAGAACAATTTTTCCTCAATCTTCCTATTCACTAGTAACTAGACTTTCCTATGGGATTTATTACCCTTGTTGGTCAACCCAGATGGTTGTTGAACCTCATTGTTTTATCCCAAAGAGCTTTTTGTTTAGGTTATTAATTTTAGCCAATATCTCTCTAGTCTCTTAGCCATCACCTTGATTGTAGACGGTATACTCAAGACACCTAAGTTGCTTATGCCTCTACATTTTCCTCTTCCAGGTTGCTCACTTAGATCTTTATTCTTAGCTTATCTGGAGTCCAAACTCCAGTTGATAACCCTTCCCTAAATAATTTCCTATTTGTAGAAGGTAAATCCATATTGACTTCTACTGTTAGGAATAGGTCAATCTTTATGAGATGAGTATTTCCATTTGAGCCGAAAAGAATGCGACATTCATCGATCAGCCACTAGATCTCATTTATAAACATAATACAATTATTTGTACTGTGTCGCCAAGATTTATGCCATTTGTAGTAGTCCTTCCCTGCACGTTGGTTAACAGCAGGGATAGTGTGGCCTTCAAGAGCCAATTAAAGATCTGATTGGCTTTCTATAGATTCGATGAGTATTTCTTAGCAATCTAGGTGTACTTGTTGAATTTCTTCTTCTTTTAACTAGGGGTTGTCTTCTTTAGTACTAGGTACTAATATAGCCCTCCATTAATCACCTCAGCCTGATAGACTTATTCATCATAATCTAATTCATCCGAATCACTTTCTAAATTAATTGGACTACAGCAACCTCTAGCTGATACATTCTTTGGAGAATGCCTGCTTATAATCTTTCTTCATTAAAAGTCGTTCGTAGCTAGTCGTCCGAGTGGCCAACTAGTATAAGTCTCTAAAGCATTGCCCTTTAAAGTGTTCCCTCATAACGAAGGACATACCTCTAACAACCATTGGCCCCGAGTCTACCTTAGAGATTTGTATCTAGCATAATGTCTGAAGTTTTCTAAATTGGCTAATATATTTCAAAATTAATTCACCCGAGATCTGGGTAACCCTAACTAGGTTGTCCAAAGTGACCTCAAAGAGAGGCCTATAAAATTTAGCACAGAACTTGTCTTTCATTTGCTCCTAATTAGCTATCATCTAAGGTGTCATATTGGTATACTAAGTGAAAGTCATCTCGGTTAGAGAGTTGCCGAATAGTCTCAGCTTTTAGAAAGGAAGCAAGATGGCCTTACCACATTGTATTGTGAACTTGAAAATGTGGTCAAACATCGTGATATTCTCCTTGCTTGAAAACATAAAGAATTTGGGGATTTTATATCCCTTTAGGAAAAGGAAAATCTAGTCAATTCTATGAGGGTAGGGCTTCCTATAAGAAATGAGTGTTATAAGCCTTAAGTCAACCTCTATATTCTGTAATGCTTTGGCCATTGTGTTCTTATCTATCTTGAGTCGCCTAGAGCTGCTTGTAGGCTGCATGGGTTTCATAAATCTAAATTATTGATAGGGGTTAATTAAGTCTAATATTATAATCTTTCAAACTTAAAATTTGTTTGTTGAAATTAAGATTATTTAACTTTTATATTTTTATTTTATTTTATAAGTTTGGAGTCAATGGAGCTAATATAGATAAAAAAACTAATAAAAATAAGCCAAAAAAATCAAACTGCTATAGTACCCTACAACAGTATTTTGTTTCATTAATTTGCTATAGTACCAGGGCTCGCACGCGCTTAAAAAAGTGCCCAAAATTAGTGTGTAGCATTGTGTGAACAGTATTTATAAACAGTATCCTACTTCGATTTATACTTGATTTTTATCCTAAATTGAAGACATAAACTTATAAATAAAAGATCAAAAACTTAATTCAAAAATCAAGAGGAAAGATAATAAGAGAGAGCAATGTTTATAGGATTAAGAAGATTAAAAGATTAATGACTGGAAAAAAATTAGTTTTGTCACTTCAACTCTTTATCTTTCTAGTTTTTTATGATTTTCATGATGTTATCTTGATAAGCTCTAGAACTCTTTACTTCACCATGATCTAAGTTTTTATTTCTAGGGTTAGACTTTCGAACCTAGTATGTAATTGGATTTAATTAATTCTTAGTTTATAAACTTAATACATACAATTGATTCATTCTACTTTTAGTTTATTTCTTTCATTACATCTGGCCAATATTTTGAATTATTTAGGAAACATGATGAACTTGACAAAGGGATTCATGTTTTTAGTCTAAGATATTTTGATGCACGATTATAGGGTAACAACTATGAGTTCTATGTAAAATATATATATTTCAAATGACATGTTTGGTATTACTTAGACTTGATCTTAATGAATTACATCCTATTCTGATTACCATAGATATGTAGATAGTTATTAGAATGCGTAATATTGTCACTTGACCATCGTCAGAGGTTTGTAATGCAATTAGTGTCAAAGCCAACAAATGAAATTAAAAGATTAATTAAGAAGTTAATGAGTTCAATGAAATATTAGGGGATGAGTTTATACCCTAGATTATTATCAATTTGTGAGTTTAACCCTTTGATTATTTGTTATCTATGTTAAGTTTTAGGTTAATTACTTAATTTTTATATTAAAGTTTTTCTAGATAAAAGTAAAGTGGGTATAATTTTAGTAATTGATTGTAAGAAATAGATTGTATAGTCCATGTGGGAACGATACTTCAACTTAAAATCTTATATTATTTGATACGATAGTGTGCACTTACGCTAGACCATTATAACACCAATCAATTATATTGGCCTAAGTTGAGTTTGGGCAACTTACTTTTGGTTTTAGGAAGTTGACTGATGTAAAATTCCCATATTGATCTTCTTACCAACCTAATCATAACTAAACATTTGCCTCAGCTAGTTCTAATGGACTTACAATTTTGTAGACTCAACCTTCTCAGATCTCTAGTTATATGTTGATCAATCTAGTTAAACATTGGTTGATGTTGAGACTCCTATAGTTTAGAGTTCGGGCAACCTTGTAGAAGAGCTATCAACTCTGTTTGGTTCTACATCATAAACTCGAGGTTCACTACAACAGATTGTGCTATTAACAAAAATCATATAACCACATGCTTTATACATGAGTGATTAAAGATAAATATCCACAAGTTACACTAGGTGCAAGATTTTGATAATAAGAAAGAATTATGTAATTAATACTTTTCAATTTGTAACAACATGAAAATTAAATGTGGTGAAAATTGATATAAGCACCACCCATAAATGTATGTTGTCAAAATTATTAATTATTGACTATTTATAATTTTGTGCATGTTCTTAAAACTTATTTTATAAATTAATAATTTCTTATTTACCATCACTAGTGATTTATGTTGTTAAATATTTTATTAGTAACAACTTACTTATTTTTCATGTGGTTGAAATGATGTTCACAATAAACATATGTATTTGGTCAATAATAGTTTATTTACTATTATACATACACCATAAAAGTAGTAAACTTAATGACAGGACCCGACCCGAGACTCTCTACATCAGATCCCAGCGGTCCTGTCGAGCACCCTGACAAAAGTTTATCAGGATATAGCTGGACAAGATGAGAAATTTCTGCGAGGTGAACCCCTTATTAGTTCTTGCTATTACTAAGAAAATCTTGTAATAAACATAAAAATTACATCTTAATTTTTCAAAAAAAACGGATAGAGTTTCCCTTGTTTTTCGAAAAATTAATATAAAACCTGCAAAAAAATTTCACTTCTATTTCAAACACTTTTCAATACTACCAATTCAGACCTCCGGCCTTTTTCAAATCAAATCCAACATAACTCAATTGTTTCATTTGAATCACAAAATAAATAAGCATAATCATAAAAAACGCAAAAACGATCATCATAATATCGAAATCTCTTATTGTTGGTTCAAAACATACATACAAATAAACATGCCTACAACTAATATGCATAAAGTAAATGGTGTTATTTAACACATTTACATGTACAAAAAATGATCTTTAGATTTGGCCCACTACTCGGCAATAGGAGAATCAGCAGTTTGTGTACCGAGACCTGCACCTGGGAAAGAGGTTTAGAAAATATAAAACACAAAACGGGTGAGCTAAAGGAGCTCAGTGAGTGCAATTAAGATTTCAAATAAATAACATTATGCATAGATAGCAAAATTCTAAAGTACATGCATAAATCATGCTTCTAAAACCGATGTAAAGTTGTAAAATAGTTTCTAATATCATATGTCGATGAAATCTTGCCGAGAGGGTTTTATCTACGTTTTTAGAAAACAATATCCAAAATCTATATAACACAATAACTACCATGCGCATATAAATGAATAAATGCTATCGGTAAATAAAAAACTAGTAAAGTCCTCGCTCGGCCATTTTTCTTTCTAAACTATATCAATAATAACCCTAAAGCTCTATACTCACATAGCGACTCAACTAGCACATCACATGTGAGTAGGTCACGGGGCACCTCAACTAGCAGCACCCAAAGTGATATCTCAAGACATCTCACTGGCTACGCAGTGAAATCTTACATTGCATACATATAGCGAGACAATACCCCGTACACATAGAGCGACTCACATGACTCGACATCCCGACTTCTCAGAGTTAGTGACACACCCGCAAGATCTGCCCATGTGCACGAGATATATCAGCTGGGTCTAATACATTCATCATCACTATAATCTAAGGGTATCAATGGCCTTTAAAATAAATGCAAAAATTTTTAAACTGTTTCTTAAACCGAACGTGTAAATGCATATCTGTGGATACATATCAAGATCATAATCATGTTTATGCATTGAAAGCTCATAAAACATACATTTTCATTATGCGAAAACATAATAAACGAAAGATGACAGAAAAAGGCAAATTTTCACTCACAACCGCTCCGCGCTCAATTTCGCTCCGGATTTCTGCTCCTGTTACCGCTCTCAGTTTTCTTCACCTACACGCTATAAATGACATTTAGAACCAAATCGAATGCTAGAATCTCATTTAACTACTAAACGCCCTAATTGGCAGACAAAGCCCAGATGCATACTACTTCCCAATTTTTATTAACGGAGTCATTTAATCTAATTTAACTTATCACCCGGCACCCTGAAAATTATTAAATGTCTTATAACTTGGTTGGACATATTTGCCCTTCACCTTTCTAAAATAGACAATTATGTCCCATTTTCCTCATTTTTGGTTTTTTCATCAACCGTATACATTCAACATACACTAGGCACCATTTACACATAACAACTCAACCAAAACACCAGTCAATCCCTAACTTCCCTAAAGTAGCAGAATTTCACCCTATGTTCAAACACATTTATTTTCTCTATTTCTTGTTCTAATTACATCAAAATCAAGCCAATTTCATTCTAATGCCCTAATTACAATCAATTGAAGTCTTTACATTCAAATCACCCAAAACCCTAATTCTTACCTTGCCAATTTCTTCAAATTGATAACTCCTTCAAGCTCCATGCTAGAATTCAACTCAATCTAAACCAAGAATACACAAAAGAACATCAATTAAAGCAATCTTAAATTCTCACTTATAAATTTCACAAAACAATGCTTTTCTTACCTCTTTTTCTTGAATTTTCACTAATTGAGGCTTCAATTGAGCTTAGGGATTGGTATGTAACCTTATTTTGGTTTGATTAAGCATGAAAAATCATGAAAATAAACTAAAATTTCACTATAGCAGCACCCCCTTCACCTTGCACGAATTTTGCTCTCTTTTGTTCTAAATGGTTGCTTTTTGTTCTCTTCAAATTTCTACACACTTCTACTATTTATATAGTTATCCATTAATTGACCATTTTACCCCTCAACTTACTCTAAATTGCTAACTTGCCATTAATTGAAAACTAATTATGTAATTAGTTCATTTGCAACTATCTAGTTAGAATAGTCCAAAGATATAACTAGAATTACCAACTTGGCAATCCATGAGATTTCTTCTAATTGGTCCATTTTCTAATATATGAATTATGTTTCTCAACAAAGGCTTGTTCCATACATCACCCTTAAATGAAAATTCATGTAGTAAATTAGAATTTCCTTTTCTAAGCCAATAGAGAAAAAAAATTCCAAAAATATTCTAGGGTCGTCCGGCGCTCTGATCGAGTGTGAAATTTCCAAATTAGTTCTAATATCTCTCACGCACACAATAAAGAAAATATTTCTAATAGGGTTAAAATCGAGTAATCCTACGGTGTCTTTATTGCTCTATACCGAAATCCAGGTGCCAATACTATTAATAGGGATTGGATATTACACTTAAAGTCCATGACAAAATTTTTTTTTGGATTAAAAGACCACATGTCAATATTGTGGTGAATGCATTTTAGTAATTATAAGGAAACTTTCCTTCTCTTTTTCTTGGCTCCCGCCAATAATTATCAAGCCTTCTTTACCACTTATTTTATTTATACTAGATAAAAACAAAAATTAAAACAAAGCAAATATTAGCATAACAAGAAAACAAATAGAGCTTTCTAAGAAAGAGAAAGGAAAGAGAGAGCAAATGCCAAACGGGGTCTTCAACAAATAAAAAAACATTCTTCACCAAAATTTCTCTAAATTATTGGCTTCATAATATGAATCGGTAATATTTGTTCATTCTTTTATTTTAATTTCTTGAAATATTATTTCTTTTATATTTTATTTTTCTTCCCTCCTTTTAAAAGAAAGAAAGAGACGATTCTTTGCTCACACAAATTTTGCTTATATTATACTTTTTTAAGAGGTTCAAAAAAATATATTTTTTTGGGTTTTGATGAATAATGCAAAAAAAAAAAATAGTTGTGAAATTAGATGAAAGAAATAATAGTGGGGTTATTTTTATTTTAATGAAATAAGGCATATGAAAATTTATGGTTGATTCTACATAAAGTAACAATTGATTTTTGTTTAGCTTTAGAAATATTAGAGAATATAGAAAAATCCATCTCAAAAGCAATACTAATTGTGGGTTTTTCTCTATTAGAAAATAAAGAATTGATTTTTATGAGTAAACTTATTACAGTTTTTTTTCTCTTTTAATTTAAAAAAAACTGTTGTTTACTTATTTTTAGTAAGAATAAACTATTTATTTTGGTGATAAACTTGAGCATTGGCTTAGTAGAAAAGATTTTTTTTAGGGCATGAAATATGATGATGAAGATTTATAGTTAAGTGAATTTTTGGTCGAATCATATAGGTCTTTTACTATCGGAGATATTTTTTTGTTGCCTTCACATAGGTGAATATTTTCTTACTATGTCATTTTGATGTTAATCAGACAATGTTCATTTACTGTGGCATATATTAACACTAATTTAATACTTCTACTGACTTAATGGATTATTCTTAATATAATGAATATGAGTTTATTTACAAATATGAAATTTAGAATTATTCGATCAATGTTATTTAATAAGATTTTACTATTGAGAATTATTTTAAAATTATCACATGTTTGGCACATATTTTTTATATGCATAGTAGTCTAATAATTATTTTTATCAACTTTAAATCATGTCAAATGAGTTGTTCTTTTTTATATAACAATTAACAATAGTAAATGGAAAGAATTTGTTAATGAAATATTTTTATTTACTTGTATGAAAATTGATTATAGGCACTATTACAAAAAGGTATAAGAACGATGCAAAACATCAATGTTGGTATAATGACAAAAAAGTAGTGCAACATCTTCTAGTCAGTATTAATGCAACAATACAGCTTACCGGTATAGTTTGCTTGATCCTAAATTTACTTTAAAGCATATTCTTGACAGTTAATTTTTGGTTGCATGTTGTGGGATATGTGTGTTGACAGGACCCAACCCGAAACCCTCTATAGTAGATTCCAGTGGCTCTGCCGGGCACCCTAACAGAAGTTCCTCAGAATATAACTGGGTAAGTTGAGAAATTTCGCGAGACGAACCCCTTTTAATTCTTGCTGTTACTGAGAAAATATTATAATATACATGAAAATAACATATTAAATTTTTAAAAAAAGGGACAGAGTTTTTCCTGTTTTTCAGAGAATCTAATTTAAAACCTGCAAAGAAATTCCATTTCTAATTCAAACACTTCTCAATACTACCAAATAGGACCTTCGGTCATTTCCATACCAAATCCAAACCAACTCAACAATTTCATTATGATCATAAAGTGAAACGATCATCAAATACCAAAATCTCTTCTTGGTTATCCAAAATATATGTACAATGCACAAATCTAGAACTACTATACTAAAAGCAAAAAGTGCGACAAGTGCATTTACATATACAAAATGATCTTTAGATTTGGTCCACTAATCAACAATAGGAGAATCAGCAGCTTGCGTACTGAGACCTGCTCATGGGAAGGGGTTTAGAAAATATAAAACAAAAAACCAGTGAGCTAAATGAGCTTAGTGAGTGCATTTAAAATTTCAAATAAAATAACATTATGTATAGATGGTAAATTCTAAAAGACATGCATAAATCATGCTATCAAAGCTAATATAAAGCTGTAAAATGATTTTTAACATCATATGCTAATGAAATCTTGCCGAGCGGATTTTATCTACGTTTTTAGAAAATAATATCCAAAATCTATATAACACAATAACTGCTATGAGCATATAAATGCATAAATGTTATCGGTAAATCAAAAACTAGTAAAGTTCTCGCTCGGCCATTTTTTTTCTAAACTGTACCAATGGTAACCCTAAAGCTCTATACTCACGTAGCGACTCAACTAGCACCGCACATGTGAGTAGGTCACGGGGCACCTCAACTAGCAGCACCCACAGTGACATCTCAAGACATCTCACTGGCTATACATCAGAATCCTACATCGTATACATATAGCAAGACAATACCCCGTACACATAGAGCACTCACATGACTCGACATCCCAACTTCTCGGAGTTAGTAACACAACCCCCATAAACCTGCCACGTGTACGGGATATATCGGTCGGGTCTAATACAATCACCGCCACTATAATTTAAGAGTACCAATGGCCTTTAAAACGGATGCAGTAATTTTAAAACTATTTCTTAAACCGAATATGTAAAAGCATATCTATGGCTATATATCAAGATCATAAATTATGTTTATGAATTAAAAGCTCATAAAACATACCTTTTCATTATGCAAAAACATAATAAATGATAAGATAAAAGAAATGATAGATTTTCACTCACAACTGCTCCACCCTCAATTTCTCTTCGAATTTTTACTTCCGTTACCGCTCTCTGTTTTCTTCACCTACACGCCATAAATGACATTTAGAACTAATCCAAACACTAGAATCTCATTTAACTACTAAGCACTCTAATCGGCATACAAAGCTCAGATAGATACTACTTTTTTATTTTTATTTACGGAGTTATTTTATCTAATCTAACTCGCCATCCGGCGCCCTGAAAATTATTAAACGCCTTATAACTTAGTTGGACATGATTGCCCTCCACCTTCTCAAAAGTGGACAATTATGTCCCATTTACTTCATTTTTATTTTCCCTCAACCAAATACATTCAATTTATATAAGTCTACCATTTATACACAACAACTCAATCCCTAACTTTCTTAAAGTGACAGAATTTTAACCTAGGTTCCAATACATTTCTTTTCTCAATTTCTTGTTCCAATTACATCAAAATTAAGCCAATTTTATTCTAATGCTCTAATTACAACCAATTGAAGTCTCTAAATTTAAATCACCCAAAACCCTAGAATTCAACGCAATCTAAACCAAGAACACACACAAGAACATCAATTGAAGCAATCTTGAAAGTTTACTTATAAATCTCTACAAAACCATGCTTTTCTTACCTCTTTTTCTTGAATTTTAATTAATGGAGGCTTCAGTTGAGCTTAAAACATTTTACTTGACCTTCTTATAGCTTGATTACACATAACAAATCATGAAAATAAACTTGAAAGGTCACTGTAGCAGTACCACCCTTCTTGCACGAATTTGCTCTCTCTTTTGCTCAAAGTGTTTGTTTTTGGTCTCTTGAAATTTCTACGCACTTCTACTATATATATAGTACTTCCTTAATTGACCATTTTGCCCCTCAACTTACTCTAAATTTCTAATTTGCCATTGGTTGGAAACTATGTATGTAATTGGTTCCTTTATAACTATCTAGTTAGAATAGTACAAGGAACTAACTAGAATTTTTAACTTGGCAATCCATGAGATTGTTTCTAATTGGCCCATTATTTAATATAGGGATTGTATTTCTCAACAAAGGCTTATTCCATACATAACCCTGAAATGAAAATTCATGTAGTAAATTAGAATTTTCTTTTCCAGGCCAATAAAGAAAATTTTCAAAAATATTCTAAGGTCGTTCGACGCTCCAACCGTGTGTGAAATTACCAAATTAGGTCTAATATCTCTCACGCGCACCATAAAAAAAATATTTCTAATAAGGTTAAAAATTGGGTAACCCTACGATGTCTTCATTATTCTATACCGAAATTTAGGCGCCAATACTACTAATAGGGATTGGATATTACATATATGGTTATTTTTTCTATAGATATTCCTAAATACTCATTCGTATAGTTATGGGATTATGTGATAAATAAACATCTATACTATTTCTAACCTAATGTATGCTGAAGTAATTGAACTTTCATTACTTTATAAATAAACATCTTATAAAATATTTGATAAATTAAAGTATGTTGCCAAAGATTGAACTCCTAAGTGTCATATACATATATGTACATAATTAAAATCTTTAATACATAAGTTCATTATTATTTACTAATTTTTGAATGTGTATAATAGATTATTGTAGGAAAATCTTATTACAATTCATTGAATTAATATTGTGCAATGGAAAAGAATCGGCTAAAATCTTCAAGGTTATTTTACTGAGAGCTAGATTATTATTAATCATGAATCATATATATGATAATATTAAGAATAACATTAGTTTTCAACAATTGTAGACTTACTCAATAATGTAGAGATGGTGCCTAAAAGCTTGTAAAAACAATTAAGAAAAATTCAAGAGATCGAGATAAGATAATTTGCCCTTGCAAAATTTGTCAAAATCAATGTTTCTAACCTACCGTTGTGGCATATGGACACTTGGTAATTAATGGGGTGGATCCTTTGTAGACCAATTAGATCTTGCATGGAGAAAAATTGGGTGTTTGTGTATAACATGAAAATGCTAAAATGTCAGAAACATTTAGAATGTACAGACATGCTCACATTGAAGATGAAAATCATGTAGAAACTAAATTTTAAATAGAAGATGAAAGTTTTAAATAGAAGGTAGAAGATGCTAACTCTCCTTTATATGAAGGTTGTGTTAAGTACACAAAATTATTAGTTGTAGTAATTTTATACAAATTTAAAGCTACACATAGCCTTACTAATAAAGGTTTTGATAAACTTTTGGAGATTATTAGAGATATGTTGTCACAAAATAATACACTTTCTGATTCATTATATTCGGTGAAAAAGTTGCTGAAAGTGTTTGATCTAGGGTATTATAAAATAGATGCATGTATTAATGGTTGTTGTTTATTCAAAAAAGAACTTGAACACCATGAATAATGCCCAAAGTGTGTGGTGCTTTTCAATGGAAAGTAAATGAATGCACTAATAATAGTAGTCAAGGAGTACTAGAAAAACTGCTTCGTTACTTTCCAATAATTCCTAGATTTAAAAGGATGTTTAAGTCGCTAAAAATGGCTAAAGACCTAACATGGCACTCCACTCATAAAATTCATAATGGAAAGATGAGACATCAAGTTGATTCACCAACATGGGATATGATAAGGGCAAATTTGTCATATATTTTCTCATGTTTTTATTATTGATATTTTATGATTTTATGAGAATAGATGGCTATTTATGTGCATTATTGTTATTTATAGGGACTTGAACGAAATTTAAAGAAAGAACGCAAAAGGAGCGAAAACAGGGACTAAAATGCAAGTTTTCAAAGTATGTGTCCATCGCCCCAGTGCCACAAGGATTTTAGCCCCAGCGCTAGAATAGTGATCGAAATTAGAAAAACGACCCGTTTAAGTCGCGTCTAGCGCCCCAGCGCCAGACAGTCACCGCCCCAGCGATGATATATCGCTCCAGCGCTATCAACATACCGCGCCAGCGGTGAAGCCGTTTTCATGCAGCGCCCCAGCGCCGAGATCCCACCGCTCCAGCGGCAATAGCTTTTTCACGCGTCGCCCCAGCGATAGATGTATAGCGCGCCAGCGGTAGTGCGAGTCCTAGTCCGACGAGAATTGAGATTTTCAAGCTCATATCAATCCCTATATAAAGCCACTCGTTCCCAGCCTTCAAGGATGAATCCAAGACGACCCAAGAGCACCAAGAATATAGAGCACGAGTCTTGGAGAGCAATAGGAGCTTAATTGAAGCAACTTTAGAGAGAGATACAAGACGTTCTTCGGCATCAAGAGTTCCTAGGCAGCGCAATTAAGAGCAATTCGACGTCTATATCGGTTTGCTAATAATTGTATCATGATTTATAATTATTTTTACTGCTGTTCTCTTGTAGCCATGAGCTAACTTATTTTCTAGGGTTAATATTTGAACTCAATATGTGCGCTTAAATTGCCATATCTTTTAGTATTTAATAAACTTAGTCATTTATTATTTAAATTACTTGTGTTTAATGCTTCAATATATCTGGCCAATATATGGTGAATGAATTGGTAATATTATTGATAAACTCGGAAGAGGAATCATAATATTTAGACCTAGGTAATTTGATGCATGATTGTAGAGTAACATTCAATGTTGCATATGCAAGTTTCAATTTAGGATAGGAATATACCTAATTGGCATGTATGATCAATAAGACCTAATCTTAATGAATCCTAATTTATTACAAGTACCATAGGAATATAGGTATTTGGTAAATTAGGGTATACTTGCATGACCTTGGAAGAGGCTTGTGAATACATTAGTGTCTTGATCAATAATAAAGACTAAGTGAGTTAAATATTAGAGGATTAATCATTAAAAAGCATATTGAGGGATAATATTAATCCTAGGTTTTCTCTACATTGCTATCTTTAAATCTCATTGCATTGTGTTTTTACTTTTATATTTTCTACATTCATTCTTGAATTTTTATTTTTCTGAATAATTATTAGGAAGACATAATTTTAGTAATTGGTTAATAAGAAGAAATTATCACTGTGGGTTCGACATCCGACTAATTAGTCTCTTTATTACTTGCATACGATAGTGTATACTTGCACTTAATTTATGATATAAAAATATCGCATCAGGATACTATCGACCATTTATGGCCTTCATTTGTAAAAGATCCATGCAACTTAAGACTTGGTCTATCTACTAATGGATTCAATCCTTTTAGTAACTCAAGTAATAGATACAGTTGTTGGCCAGTGGTTCTAGTCACGTATAATCTTCCTCCATGGAAATGTATGTTAAAATAAAATCTTGTGTTGACATTATTAATACCATGGCCTAAACAACTAGGGAATGATATTGTTGTCTACTTGCAGCCATTTATAGAAGATTTGAATGAGTTATAGGACAATGGTGACAAGTGTATGATGCATCCATAAATTCTATGTTTAATTTGAGGGTTGTCTTAATGTAGACCATTAATGATTTTATAGCATATGAACATTTAGCAAGATGTACCACAAAACGTAAAGTTGCTTATCTAGTATATGGTTTGAATACATGTTCTTTGAGATTTTCATTTAGTAAGAAACATGTGTACATGGGTCATAGGCGATTTCTTCCCCTTAATCATAATTTTTGAAAGAAAAATAATGGTTTAATCGAAAAGAAGAGTTTGGTGAAAAGCCAAGAATTTGGACAGTTGAAGAAATTTTATTAGATTGTAGCAAAAGAATGACTGGGGGAAAAATGAAAGAAAAAAAAAGATTTTAAAGGAAATGTGGAAGAAAAAAGTCAATATTTTTCAGCTTACCGTATTGAAAGGCAAATCATTTATTTTTTTGAATTTTTTTTTATACTTATTGAATTTTTAAATATATTATTTATTTATATTACTGAGCTAATTAACCTTTGTTCACTTTAAATTATAGTATCTATGTTTGTGGCATAACTTGGAAGTGATGCATTTTGAGAAGAATATATGTGAGAGCATTATTAGCACCACATTAAATATTGTGAGAAATTAATTAAAAATCATTGAGATATAATTTGGAGAGCAAGCCAAGTGTATTAAGTACACGATGATCAAAGATAGAAGTGAAATAAGGTAAAGACGCAAGTGGTAGTGCCTAGGAGTGGGCACTGCAGTGCCAGGTTGTGGGCGTCACGGCGCCATAGACAACACTTGAGCATGGTGCCCACTATAGGGAAGTATTTCCTAATTTGGTTTTGACTTCCACTTACTCCAGGACTCTATAACATGACTCTCATATGTTTAGGGATAATCTAAGTCTTCCTAAATCCTATATAAAGGCTCTCAATTGGCTTATAAATACATCTTAGTGATCAAACACAATAATATTTTGTTTATAGCTTTTTTGTGATTCTTAGTGAGAGAAACTCTTTGTTTGTAAGAAAGAGAGTGAGTTAGTTGTAAATCTTTCTTGTAAAGGCATACTTTGTGAGTTCCTTATAATTCCATAATATCATAGTACAATCTAGATTCGCCGTGGACGTAGGCAAGTTGTCAAATCACGTAAATTCTATATGTTGTTCTTCTACCTTTCTCTCTCTTAATTTTTTAATTGTTTGTTCTTATATTATATTGCTTAGGATTGTTTAATTGCTTCCACTTTAAAAATAGGTATTAGAGCGAGGTTCTAAGCAGACACGGTCACGTCCAAATATGAGAAAGAGAAATTCAACAGTATGAATAACTTCAATCTGTTAAAGATGAAGGTTAAGGTATTGTTGGTGAGCCAACGATTAAGCTTGGTATTAAAATAGACTGTAGCTCTATCTAATGAAAAGGATAAAATGCCAAAGTCATCTAAGGCTAAATTAAAAAGAAAGAACATTCATGAAAGAGCTTATAACATAATCATTTTGTCATTAAGCAATGAAGTACTGATGGAAGTAGCAGGGGAGATGATGGGGATTAGTCTTTGAAAAAGCCCGACTCACTTTATATGTAAAACTTATTGGCGAACAGATTGCATATAAAGAAGAACCTGTATCAGTTATCCATGATAGAGGGGACAACGATGAAAGATCATATAAATGCCTTCAATAAGATCATTCTTAATCTTAAGTCTATCAACATCAAGATAGAAGAAGAAGATAGAGCGACTATCTTGCTAAGTTCACTTTCTAAGAGTTATGAGAGCTTTGTTGATACATTGCTTTATAGCTGAGAGAGTTTAACGATGAGCACTGTGAAATCATCATTAAACTCAAAACTATTAGGAAAGTAGAATGTGGGCAATGTAGAAAGTTTATTTATAAAAGGAAGGTTCTCATATAGAGATGGGAAGAAAAAGGGCTCAAGATCGATGTCTAAGACTCATAGGAAGTACTATTGTTGCAAGAAAGAGTGGCACTTTATAAAGAAGTATCTGAAGAAGAAAGCATAAGACAGGCAAAAAGCAGATGTTACACTTGCCTATTATGATAGCTACGACAGCGCAACGATTCTAGTCGCTACTGATGGTAAAAGTATTGAACAATGGATTCTTGATTTTGGTTGTATATTTCACATATGCCCGCATAAGTCTTGGTTTATGAATTTTCAGCCCATTAATGGTAGCAGGTGTTCATAGGTAATGACGGTGTATGTCAAGTATTGAGAGTCGGTAGTATTAAACTTAGGCTGCATCATAAGTGAGTGAGAGAGTTTTAAAAAGTTGGGTATGTTCTTGACCTCAAGAGAAACTTGATCTCACTAGGGACATTAGACCAAAGTGAGTGTTCTATCAGAACCAACAGATGGATTTAGAAAGTATTAAAGGATTTCATGGTGGTAATGAGAAAAGAGAAACATAAAGGTGTTTATGTGCTCAATGATGAAGTTGTAAGTGGTTCTGCATTATTCTATATAGATGATGAGAATATGCAAACTAAGTTGTGGCATCTTAAACTAGCAAACTTAGGTAAGAGAAAGCTGAAAAAGTTATTTAGTCAAAAGGTGTTTGGTGAGAATAGGTTCTAGATATTAGGGTTTTGTGAACATTGTATGCTTGGAAAAGCATATAAGGTGGGGTTTAGTGTCGGCAAGCACAAGACTAATGGGACTCTTGACTACATACACTTAGATATTTGATTAATGAATATTCAAGAAAGCTGTGGGTCTATATGTTAAAGAGCAAGGATCAAGTGTTTGATACGTTCAAGACTTAGAAAGCTTTTGTTGAGAATCAGACTTACAAAAGGGTTGAAGAGGCTAACATTTAAAAACGGCCTCAAATTCTATAATAAAGAGTTTGATGGGTTTTGTACTAAGCATGGGATTGCAAGGTATAGAAAAGTAAGATTAACACACAACAGAATGGCGTAGTTAAGATGATGAATAGGATCCTACCTGAAATAGTTAGATACAGGTGATCTAGATAAGAGAAGATCATTAATGGGTCACATATTAACAATGCTTAGGTGTAGTGTATGTTAGAGATCTGTTTTATAACATGTGGTTGCACTATCTACCACAAAAGATGAAGTACATAGCTATTGGAGAAGTTATTAAAGATGTTGTATGGTTGAAAGGCATATGCACGGAGGTAATGGCTACTAAAGATGTGAACATCGGTGTATATTGTGATAGCCAGAATGCCATACACCTAAGCAAGTATCAACTGTTTCAAAAGAGGTCTAAACACATTGATCTACGGCTCTATTACATTCGAGATATTATCTAAAATGGTGAAGTTAGTCTAACGAAGATAGCATCATCTAAAACTCATGCTGATATATTAACTAAGCCACTGCCCTCGGTTAAGTTCATCCTATGTAAGAACTTAATCGGAGTCCTATGTAAGAACTTAATCGGAGTCACTACTATGTAAGGGTGACTAAAGATGCAGAGATGAGATATCGAGATACTTTGAGGATGATTTTGAAGCAAGGAGAGGATTTGTGAGAAATTGATTAAAAATCATTGGGATATAATTTACAGAGTAAGAAAGGTATGTTAGGTACGCAAGGATTGAAGATGAACACGAAATGAGGCAAAAATACAAGTGGTAATGCCCAAGTATAGGCACCATAGCACTAAGTTATGGGCTCCACGATGACCCAGATAGCATCTGAGTGCCACAGCGCTAGGTACCTAGTGCCCAGGCAAAGTGTTCCAACGCTGCGACGTCCAGTACGTATAAGTGTTTTCTAATTTGGTTTCAACTCCCACTTGTTCCAGGACTCCCTAAAATGACTCTCACACGTTTAAGGATAACCTAAGTCATTCTAAAGCCTATATAAAGGCTCTCTATTGGCTTATAAATACATCTTAATGATCAAACACAATAATCTTTGTGATTATAGCTTCTTTGTGATTCTTAGTGAGAGAAACCCTTTGTTTACAAGAAAGAGAACGAATTCTTTGTAAGTCTTTCTTGTAAAGGCATACTTTTGTGAGTGTTTTATGATTCATTAATATTAGTATGATATGGATCTGCCATAGATGTAGGCAAGTTGTTGAACCACGTTAACTTTGTGTGTTGTTCTTCTACCTTTCTCCCTATAGATTTCTTAATTGTTTGTTCTTGCATTATATTGCTTGGGACATTTGCTTGTTTAATTTCTTCCAATTCAATAAATATAAAGGGAAAATCAAAGTACAGGATTAATTCTCCTAAAGATTTAGAGTACTTAAAAATTAGAGAAGAGCTTTATGTTCAAAATGATGAAAGTCGGTTTACTTTACCTTTAGGTCCACATACTCTTCTAAAGAAAAAAAAGAAACTCTTTTGCAAAAGGTTATTGAATTTAAGACTACCTGATGGCTATAGTTCTAATATTAGTAACTGTGTTGTATTGGATGAATGTAAACAAGTTTGATTAAAGTCTCATAACTATCATGTTCTAATTTAACAACTATTATTTGTGGCTATTAGAGGTCTTTTGCCTGATGGTCTTAGAAATGCTATATTTCATCTATGTGCATTTTTTAATGAACTATGTCAAAGAGTAATTGATAGATGTAAGATGGAACTATTAGAAGATCAAGTTACAGAGACTTTATGTATGCTAGAAAGATATTTTCCATCTTTTTTTTATTTATGATATTATGGTTCATCTCACAATTCATTTAGTAAGGGAAGCTCAACTATATGGTCCAGTTCAATATCATTGGATGTACCATTTTGAGAGGTAATATATATATAGTTATCCATGTTTGATAGATTTATAGAAGTGTTAAAAGAATATGTTAAAAATCGTGTAAGGCCAGAATGATGCATAGCAGAATGCTATTTGGCTAAAGAGTGCATGCAAATTTTTGGTAATTATAGGCCACAAATAGCAAATATTGGTAATCAACCATGTAGAAATGAGAAGATGACACCATAGTAGATGGACACTCTATTTCTAAAGGGATGTTCGTGAACATGTCTTCATATATTTAAGGATTGCTCATCGATATATTTTGTTTAATAGTGCAAAAGTTGATCCATATATAGAGTAAGTGTAGTGAAATTAGAGGATAACCTATAATTCTAAATGATAATATACATAGACATACTTTTAACTATTGACATGGTAAACAGATTACACCTTGAGGAGCTAAATGCGTTTGGATTCAATAAATAAGCTATCTTTGTTGCATAATATGCATGCATCATCTTTTTCCACGTGGCTTTCCAATAAGGTTGAGTAATGTTGTATTTTTTAAATTTATTTACAATTGATATTTATAGGCATATTTTATTTACTGAGATTACACTTAAATTAGGTGGTTGTTGAAAGTAGCAATTCTCATGCTTTAAATACATTGAAATGGCTTGTATTTGGCCCGATGACACAAGTAATGTCACATTCTACTTATATTATCAATTAAACTCATTTTCGTACAATAGGCAGTGAGAAGTCTACACAAGACAGTGGTGTTTCTCTCGAAGCTGAAACAGTTTGTAATGCTAGTGTCAAAGATAACACCCAGTTATTAAGAAAATAATTTATTATGTGGTCATAAAAGAAATTTATTTGTTAGATTATTGTACATTCCAAGTTCCGATATTTAAATGTAATTGGGCAAATAGTACTAATGGAGTAAAAGTTGATGATGGTTTTACATTGGTGAATCTCCACCAACATAATCGATTTTAAAAAGACCCTTTTATCCTAGCTTCACAAGCTAAGCATGTGTTTTATTCTAGGGATAATGATACCTCTAATTGGTATGTCATTTTAAAAGCGCCCCAAGAAGATTCCATGACCTAAAAAAGATCAAAGAGAATTATTACACAACATACACACCGTTAGATGTATCTAAACTTGATTCCAATTTGATTTATAAAGATGAACAGTACAAGCGAGAAGATTGTGAGAGCATACAAGTCTAATTTAAACTCTTAGTAAAATGGTAAGGTAATTTATTTAATTATGTGTTACTTTTTTATTTTTTTAAGATCTATTATATGTTACTTATATGTACTATTTGTTTTTATATTTTTTATCTCAAAAGGAAAAATGAATTACGTTGTTTAATATGTTGGGCCTTTTATGTTTGTTTTAAATGATATTAATTTTGAAAACATTGTTAATTTATTTACATAGTAAATGATTGTTACTTTGCTTAATTAATGTGGTTTTATCTATAGTTTGGCTATTAGAGTTAAATCAATTTTTAGAATTTTAACATGCTTTATACACTTATTGAATTTAACAATATATAAATAATGTCTCTCTTTCTTCAATTATTTTTTTTTTAGGATACATATGGCTACATCGGATACTGAATCATCAAATACTAAAGAAAATGCGCCAAACAAAAGAAAGAGAAGAGGTCCAAACCGATTAGATTATAATATTATCCAAAAAACTGAAGATGTTGGTATTAAATGGAATGAGCGAGGTCAACCTATTGGAGATGCTTCAATTAAGTTAAGCACATTTATGGGAACATCAGTGAGACATTTTATATTAGTAACTTCTAATGATTGGGAGTTTGTGCTGTGCAGGTTAAAAAAAAAAAACCTAACTAATAGATTTCAATTACAACACAAGTTTTTTTTTATCATGTTAATAAGCACCCGATATAATTGAACTTTTGCCATTTATTTTTGCTGCTGATTTCATTAATATTATAAGAAAAGTATATTAATTGGTTGTAGTTTTTTCTTTTTAGCAAAAGTTTAATTTGGATAAATGTTATAAGCCGTATGTGTTGAGGGCAATAGATGTATCTTGGAGGTAGTATAAAAGTCAATTAAGATGTATAAGGAAAGTGGCTAGAAAACGAAATGCATCTCAATATCTTTAATTATTAAAGTCGGATAATATTGAAAGCAATAAAGATTGGGCAAATTTTGTGAAATATCATCTCTCTCTAGAATTCCAAGTAAGAGAAATAACTTTATCTACATTATTTTCTACTTAAATCTGTTATTTTTTTCTTTTGTTTCTTTTTATTTATTAATTTAATTGTATATGCAATAAAAAATTTTATAGAACAATATAAACTTCATTGTCTATGCATTAAATGCTTTTAGAGAATAAGTGAAAGATTTAGAAAATTGCAAGAGAAAAATACTCTACCTCATAGGCTAAGTCGCAAAGGATATGCAAGGAAGGAAGAAGAAATGGTAAGAAAAAAATTACAATTTTTTTAAGTCTTGATGTTATTTATATAATGGTAATTCTGATTTCCATGAGCGATTATTTTTAATGCAATATTTAGAGAGCAACAACTGCAAATTCAAAAGATGTAACTAGAGTCAATGTTTGGATTGCTGGACTTACTCGTAAAGATGGACAGCTAATTAATAAATTTGTTGGAGAGAAAATTGTAACTACACTTTCAAGATAAAGATACAACTACTATGTTGCATGTTGTGGCAAATATTTTTCAAGTAAAAAAGAAATTTTGGTTTAAGATTTAATTTTTTATTTATTTAATTAATATTACACAAAAAATTTGAGATATATGTTTTCTTTTTTATACAGTTTCAATGTAAAATACCTAATGAAGGGCCGCAAGCTTTTACAAATATTTTACATGTGAAAAAGAAGATCATAAAATTGATGTTTTATTTAATAATTTGACATTACTTAAAAAGTGTTTCAACTTTTTACTTGTAGTCTTATGATAATGAAGCTAGTGAAGAGGTATATGTTATTACAAATGATCTCCAGGTAATGAAAATAACATAAATTTAAATGTTTAATTTCATATTGCAACATATCTTGACATTTGCATTTGCTTAATTCTTAAATAGTCTCATGATAATCAATAAAATGGAGGGGCATATATTTATTAAAATGTTATACAGGTAAAATAAACAAAATTTTGTGATTGTATTTTCTTTGTTAAACTCTTTGGTGACCGCTCCTCAATGTTTGGTGCTTTTGAAAAATTAATTTTATCTCCTTTTTTTCCTTTTATTTCCA
Organism: Ailanthus altissimus; assembly: GCA_946807835.1. Taxonomy (NCBI): domain Eukaryota; kingdom Viridiplantae; phylum Streptophyta; class Magnoliopsida; order Sapindales; family Simaroubaceae; genus Ailanthus; species Ailanthus altissimus. The sequence goes on from OX327689.1 coordinate 7,029,259, forward strand.
CTATATTAAAAAAAAAAAGAAACTATAATTTATGTTATTTATTCTCATGTTGAGAGCAAATTGTGAATTCTTGTATTTGCTCTTGCCATTTAACCTCAACCATCTTAATGAATATTCATTTTTTATTATCTCTTTATTTGAAGTTGAGTTAGAAATTGAATATTAAATAAAATTATAGTAATTTAAAAGATGCAGTTATAGGATTGTTGCATTATTTCCTATTTAATGCGATCTTTGTTTATGGATTATGGCTTAATGGTTTTGTTTTTCTTTTTCTTAAATAATAAAAAAATCTAGGCTAGCATGACTATGATTTGATATGTAAAATTTTGTTAAAGCTTATTTAAAAGATTGATGTAAGGATTGTTAATTGTTTGTCTTTAGATGTATCTTTTTATTTTTCTATGAGAAATTTTTTATTAGTTATTTATAAGAGTTTAAGTTCAATTAATTTTGATTCGTATTTCTTAAATGATCATAGTTTTTATTTGCTTGCTGATGAGAAAATACAATGGAGATATATCAACATGTATTTAGTTAGAAATATACCAATTAATTTAACCTTATGATTGAATATCTTCTTTCTCTTATATTAGCAATTTTTATTTTATATCCATTAATTATGCAATAACTACAATTATTGTATATTTGGTGGTAGACTAATTTTCTTCTTAATTTTTTTTAGTCCAATGAAATTATTGGAAATCTATAAAAGAATACTAGCCTTACAAAAGAAATTTTCCAATTATCTTCTCAAGTAAGTTTGTCGTAAAATAAAATAAATTATTTAAGAATTTCTTGATAAATTATATGTATAATAGTGGATTATTTTTTTAAATTATCTTTTTGGTCCAACTTGATGTCACCTTCAATGATGACTTCATTCAAGATGTTAGATGTAAATTACTACATTGGTATGGCACAATTGAAGTGGTTGCAAAAGCTAAAATTGAATCCACCAATCCGGAATCGTTAGTTCATCACATGATTCTTGACCCAGATTATTAGAAAGTTGGGTGAAAAAGGTAACTCTGAGTTCAAAAGATCTTGCCTTATATCGAGCTACTAGCAATCACCAAGTCCTTGGAGATGCTATAGAAACTACAATCGCATGGCCTTCAATATACATAAGCTTTTGTGCATGAATTAAGTATTTTGATATAACTTAAATTTTAGGAAGCTAAAATGCTTGTTGCCATTTGCTTAAACTCAATTTTTTGATGAACACATCATATTATATGTATATGATGATCTTTTTGTAACTATTTAGTGCTTATTTTTTGTAACTATTTGATATTCACATTTTTTATGAACATCAAACTACTTAACTTTTGAGTATGAGCATTAGTTTTTTTGTATATGATAAATTATTATTAGCTTTAAGACAAACTTTCAACTTCGATAAATTTTACTATTATTAATTTTTTTAATTCATATTAAATGTTTATAACTACAACCTAAATAAAGTTATGACATCTAAGGTTAGTTCACCTAAGTGAGAAGAACTTGAAGGATTTATATAATTAGAATGCGTTAAAGGATGATAAATTCCAACAATTATAATTTTGTAAGCATTGCGTGCTTTGGAAACCACATAGGATAAGGTTTAATACCGAAGAGCATAAAACAAATGATACTATTGATTATATACACTCTAACTATTAAGCATTGGCAGGCCTATAAGAGAGTATTAAGATATCTTCAAGAAACTATAAATTATAGATGATAATTTATCTCACCTAGTAGTTTGAACTTAACTGGCTATAATGATGAAAATTAGGCTATAGATCATAGTGTTAGGAAATCTATCATTGGCTATTACATATTTCTAGGTAAATATTTGGTTTTTTGGTCTTTAAAAAAGAAACATATTGTTGCAAGATCTTCTACTAAGGCTAAATATAGAGCTTTAGCCTTAGCATGTTCTGAAGTTTTCTGCTAAGATCTTTATTGATATAATTGCCTATTTCTCTTTCTCAAATTCCACTCTTTTGGTGTGACAACTAAAGTGCTTAAGCTCTTTTAAAGAATTATGTTTTTCATTCTCGGACTAAACCTATTAAACTTGATATGCATTTTCTTAAGCATATGGTTACAACCAAAGAAGTAGACATCAGGTTTGTTCCAAGTGTTGATCAAGTTGCTAATATTTTAACAAAATCTCTATTATATCTTCAATTGCATACGCAAGCTATTATGTTGCTATAAGCTGTAGTTATTGATTAGTCATTAAAGTGCTACTATTGGAGATTCTAGTTGAAGCAAAGCCTAATAAGCAATACACTTGTAAGTTGTTATTGATGGTATTGATTATGATTTGAGTTGAAAGGATTAATGCTTATTGATTTAAAGGTCTAAACAGATTGTTAGTGTAATATTTTTTAGTTAATAGCTAGTTAGTAATTTGATGATGTGAAAATAAACTAACTACTCATTTCCTGCCAAAATCTATTACAGTAGTATCCTAATTTATAGTTTTGGCTCACTCTCATTTTTTTTTTATAGTTTTCTATGTATAAATAATTCTTGTAACTCCTTCATTTGTATTAGATTGAATAAAAGATAAAATACACATTTTCTTCAATTAACTTTCTTCTAAAATTTTCATTTCACTTTCTTGACAAATGTAACAAGTTGATTAAAAATCATCCATAATCCTAAGTGAAATAGGATTTCTTAAACCAAATCTCACTAGGTTTAAGAATAACCTAATACATTCAAGGGCCTATATAAAGGGTCTCAATTGGCTTGTAAATATATTATAAAGAAGTCTCAACGATATCTTAGTGATCATAACAAATCTTAGTGATTTTTTTATAAATCTTAGTGATCTTTGTGATTCTTAGTAATAGAAAATCCTATATTACAAGTGAGACAATTCAAAGAGTTCTTTATGAGTTCTTGAGTTCTTTCCTATAAAAGTTATACTTTTGTGAATGTTTTGTGATTCAATAATAAAAGAGTGAGATTTTAATCCATCGTAGACGTAGGCAAGTTACTGAACCATGTAAATTCGATGTGTTTTCTTATACTTTCTCTTTAGTTTATACTTAATTGCTTTATGGTTGCATTATATGCTTGAGATTATTACTTCTGCTTTAACAAAGTGGAATCAAGATATGGCCGCACCTAAGTATGAGGTGAAAAAATTCAATAGGATAAATGATTTTAATTGTTAGAGGCTTAAGGTAAAAGCATTGCTAGTGAGCCAACAGTTAAGCTCGGCATTATAGGAGACTACAACTTCATCTAGTAAAGAAGAAAAGACATCAGAGTCATCTAACACTAAAGCAGAAGAAAAAACATTCAAGAAAATGCTCACAATTTAATGATATTATCATTAGGCGATAAGATATTGAGGGAAGTAGCAAATGAGACGACGATAATTGGTCTTTCAAAGAAGCTTGACTCAATTTATATATGGAAGTCATTGGCCAATAGATTGCATATAAAGAAGAAGCTATATCAGGTATCCATGTCCAAGGGGACGCAAAGAAAAGACCATACAAACGCCTTCAACAAGATCATCATTGATCTTGAAGCTATCAACATAACGACAAAAGATAAAGATAAGGCAATCATCTTACTGAGTTTACTTCTCAGAAGCTATGAGTAATTTGTTAATAGACATCTTTACAGTAGAAAGAGTTTAACGATGAGTGATGTAAAATCATCATTAAACTTAAAGCAATTAGGAAGGCGAGAAGAGACTAATGCGAAAGGCTTATCTACAAGAGAAATAACCTTACAAAGAGCTAAAAGGAAGAAGGGCTCAAAATCAAAGTCCAGGGATGCTCGTAAAAAGTGTTATTACTGCAAGAAAGATAACATTTAATAAAGAACTGCTCGAAGAAGAAAATAAAGGACAAGAAGAAGACAAATATTCTACTTGCTAACAATGATAGCTACGACAACACAGAGACTCTAGTCGCTACTAATAGAGATGGTTCTAAATAATGAGTTCTAGATTCTAGTTGTATCTTTCACATGTGATCACATAAATTATGGTTTATTAATTTTCAGCCCATTAATGGTGGTAAGTGTTAATAGGTAATGATAGCATTTGTCAAATGATAGGGATTAGTATCATTACACTAGAGTTACATAATGGGCGAGTGAGAAAGTTATTAAAAGTTAAGTATGTTCCTAATATCAAGAGAAAATTAATCTCACAAGGTATATTGGACTAGAATGAGTGTTCCATCAGGATTGACAGAGGTGTTTCGAGAGTGTTAAAGGGTTCCATGGTTGTGATAAGATATGAAAAGTGAAAAGGTGTTTATGTGCTAAAGGCATAAGTAGTGAGTAGTTCTACATCATTCTCTGGAGTTGATGGAAATATGCAAACTAAGTTATGAAATCTTAGTTAACACATCTAGGTGAAAGGAACCTAAAGGAGTTATTTAGTCAAAATGCATTTTGGGAGGATAAGTTCCAACCACTAGAGTTTTGTGAGTATTTTTTGCTAGGAAAATAACATAAAGTAAGTTTTAGTACCAATAAGTATAAAATTAAGGGGACTCTTAACTACATACACTCAAATCTTTGGAGACTGGAACAAACAACAACCTTTAGTGGTACGAGATATTTCTTCATATTTATTGGTGACTATTCAAGAAAGTTATGTGTTTATGTGTTAAAGAACAAGGAGCAAGTATTTGATACGTTCAAGACTTGAAAGACTTTTGATAAGAATCAAACTGGCAAAAGGATTAAGAATCAATAATAGCCTCACGTTTTACAATAGACAGTTTGTTGGGTTCTATGCTAAGCATGGGATTTCAAGTCATAGAAATTTGAGATCAATACCATAATAAAATGATGTAGCTGAGAAGATGAACAAGACTATGCTTGAAAGGGTTAGATGTATGCTTATTAATGTAAAGATGTCCAAGGTGTTTTAAGGAAAAGCTGTTATGACTGTAACTTATTTAATCAATAGGAGTTCTTTATCGGTGATAGACTTCAAGACCTTAAAAAATAAATGGTTTAGCGTCCTTTCCAAGAATGATCACCCTAGAATTTTTTATTGCCCAGCTTTTGTGCATGTAAAGCAAAGCAAATTGCAACTTAGAGCTTTAAAGGGATATTCATATGGTATTCCGAATAAGTGAAAGGATACAACATGTGGTGTAAAGATTTAACACCATTAAAAAGTATAATAAAGTTATGACGTGACATTCGATGAGATGAAAATGCTAAAAGCCTTTTAAAAAAAATGAGAAAGAAGAACCTGTGCCTAAGAAAGACTTAACATCTGAGTTAATTGAAGTTGAAATAGAGCATGTGTGTAGATCTGACATGTCCCTAGATTAGTACTTCAACAAAAAGATCTTTGATGTTGAGCTACGAACACCGATGAGTTCCTTTAAGTCCGCCCAAAGGAAGATTAGAACTCTGAAGATGAAACTTGAAGAATACCAGCTAACAAGAGATAGGTTAAGGAGAATGATTAATCCACCAGTCAGGTATGCATAAGAAGACTTGGTTACTCATGCTTTTAATTCTACTTACACTCATGAGTTTGATGAGCCTAAGATATATAATGAAGCTATAAAGAGTGAGAATTGAGAGAGAAGGTAGCAAGCTATAGAAGAATAGATTTATTCTTTTAGAAAGAATAATACCTAGAGTTGGTAGAGAGACCTTACTAAAAACTAGTGGGGTGCAAGTAGTGTACAAAGTTAAGGAGGGGATACTAGGAGTAGAGCCTACAAGATTCAAGGCTACACTAGTTCACAAGATTGTACTCAGTGAGAGAAAGAGAGAGAGTAGACTTTTATGAGATATTCTCTCCAGTCATTAAGCGCACATCAATTAGGATTCTAGTAAACATATGAGCAAACCTTGATTTTTATCTAGATCAAATGGATGTAAAGACAACTTTTTTGGATGAAGAGCTTAAAGAGAAGATTTACATGGCACAACTGCAAAGGATTTGTAAAGTTTGACAAAGAGGAGCATGCTTGTTTGCTAAAAAAGTAATTGTATAGATTGAAGCAATCTCTTAAGTAGTGGTATAAGAGATTCGATACAATTGGAATGACTTATGGATTTAGTAAGAGTAAGTATGATAGATGCGTGTACTTTAAAAGATTAAGTAGTAGGCTGATGTATTTACTTCTATATGTGGGTGACATATTGATCGAATATAGACACATGAAAGAAATACAAAAATTGAAGAAGCAATTAAGTAGCGAGTTTGCGATGAAGAATTTGGGAGAATAAAGAGGATATTGGGTATGGATATTGTAAAAAAAATAAGAGACATTATATTTTTGTCATAATAGTGGTATATTCAAGATCCTAGAGAGATTTAGTATATGTAATGCAAAGATTATCTTAACTTCTTTGGCCATACATTTTAAATAGTTGCCAAAATTCAAAGAAGAGAAGCTACAAATGAGTAAAATACAGTATGCAAGTATTATGTGGAGTATTATGTATACTATGGTTGGAATGACTTATGGATTTGGGAGAGTAAGTATGATAAATGCGTGTACTTTAAAAGATTAAGTAGTAGGCTGATGTATTTACTTCTATATGTGGGTGACATATTGATCGAATATAGACACATGAAAGAAATACAAAAATTGAAGAAGCAATTAAGTATTATGAAGGAGTATTATGTATACTATGGTTGGTACAAGATCGGACATAACACGGGCTATAAGTGTGGTGAGTAGATATATGGCGAATCCATGTAAGGATAACTAGCTTATAGTGAAGTAGATTTTGAGATATCTTTAGGGAATGCTGGATCATGGGTTGATGTATAAGAGAGTTGAGAATTAAAGTGTAATGGTAAAAGATATATTGACTTAGATTATACAAGTGATCTAAACAAGAGAAGATTTTTGTTGGGTTATGTATTCACAGTGTTTAGATGTAGTGTGTGTTAGAGATCAGTTTTGTAGCATGTGGTGGCACTATTTACCACAAAGGCATAGTACTTGGCTATTAAGGAGGCTGTGTGGTTGAAAGGTATATGCATAAAGGTAATGGCTACTGAAGGACTTAACATCGGTATGTATTATGATAACCAAAGTGACATGCACATAAGCAAGCATCAAATGTTTTATGAGAAGTCTAAACACATTAATATGCAGCTCCATTACATTTGAGACATTGTCCAAAGTGGCGAGATTAGTTTACCATTGATACTTTGTTTTCTCTGTCAAAGATTTGTTACGATACAAAAATGTGTTTCTGCGAAACATAAGACAAAAATGTTTAAGTGTTCAAAGAATTTTAATTTGAGGTAGAGAAACAAATTAGTATGTTTATTAAATGGCTTTGATTAGATCAAGGAGGTGAATACATGAGTAATGAATTCATTAATTATTTGAAGCAAATGGAATTCTCACTTAATATAGTCCTCCAGTTACTCTTTAACACAGTGGTGTTTCAGAGAGGAGAAATCAGACTTTTTTAAATATGGTTAGATCGATGATGAGTTTTACTGATCTTTTAGAATATTTTTGGGGTTATACTCGATAAATTGTTACTCACTTATTGAATAGAGTTCCATCGAAGGTCATTTTTACTATATCGTATGAGATATGGACTGGAAGGACACTAAGTCTTAAGTATGTTAAAATTTGAGGTTGTCCTACTTACATAAAGGATACGCAATAGGATAAACTTACACTTAAGGGGTATAAATATCAGTTTATTGGATATCTTAAACATTCTTTGGAATATTAGTTCTATGATCTAGAAGAATGAAACATGTTCATTGCTCATAATGCCACTTTTCTAAAGAAACTATTTCTGATGGATTATAAGGATTGTAGAAGGATTGAACTTGATAAAGTCAATTAAGATGTTGATGAATTGATAATGGAACCTCAGGTGCAACCGAGTAAGATACCTTTGACATACACTCCTTGTAGGTCTGAGTTGCTCTCTTGGTTGTCTATTAGGTATAGTTTGATGCCTAAAGATGTTTTTAATGCTCTATTAGTCTAAGAAAATGATCATTTGACTTATAAAAAGGCAATGTTGGACATCGATTTGGAAAAAAAGGTTAAACACCATGAAATCCAAAATTGGCTCTGATTATAAAAATCAAGTCTAACTTGATTGAGCTTTCTAAAGAAATTGTTCATAAAATGATTTTATAAGTGGAAGTGTCAACTCGATGGAAAGGTAGAGACATTCAAAACCTAACTGGTGGTAAAATGTTATACTTAGAATTCAAATATAAATTATAAGAAGACATACTAAAGTTGATTCGAACTTTATTGGCTATTACTACATATTATGATTTAAAATCTAACAAATGGACGTAATGATAAATTTTTTGAATAGATATCTCGATCAAGATATATATATGGAACAACTTGAAGGTTTCATGTCCAGCCTAACCTGTTATCTGGTGTATAGATTGAAGAAGTCCATTAATGGACTTAAACAGGCCTCTCTAAGCTGTAATCTTTATTATAATAAAGTAATTTGTAGATTTGGTTAAATAAAATATGAAGAGAAAGCATGTATGTATAGAAAGGTCAATGTGAGTATGATTGTCGATTTTTAGTTCTCCACGTGGATGATATACTTATTATAAAAAATGATATTAGTATATTACTGTCATATAAGAGTTATATAAGTAATAATTTCTCCATAAAATATTTAGAAGAGGCTTCCTATATACTAGGTATAAAACTTTATAAAGATAGAGTTATGAGGCTAATAGGACTCTCAGTCTTCGTACATAATTAGTATTCTAGAAAAGCACACCTTTACAAACTGTAAGACAGTTAATGTACCTTATAGATATAGCATTCAGCCCTAGAAAAGAAGATGAAAGGAATTGGAATGTCTAATATACCATGTGCAATAGGTATGAGAAGTTTGATGTATGCCATGTTATATACGAGACTTAACATCAATATAGGTATAAGTAGTATAAGTAGGTATCAGTCTGATTCAGGTAACGTCTATTGGATGGACGTAAAACATATCCTTAAATACCTTAAAGGTATAATGGATAAGTTTATGATTTATGGAGAAAGTGACTTAGAGGTGAAAGGATACATTGATTTAAACTTACAGTCTGATATAGATGATATCAAGTCTACATCTTGTTATGTCTTTCTTCTCAATAGTGGTAGTGGCTCTGTCAATCCGAAGAGGGCTAAACACGAGTCCACAGCTAATTCTACCATGGAGCAAAATATATTATGGTTGCAAAACTATAAAGAAAGTAGTGTAGATATGCAAATTTGTTGCGGAGCTAAGACTACAATTCTATGTGTTGTAGATCTTATCCAACTAAATTACGACAACAATGAGGCAATTGTACAAGCCAAAGAGTTAAGGGCACACCAAACATCTAAGCACGTGGAGAGGAAATACTATATAATTAGAGAGATCTTAACTAAATGAGATGTAATAGTATCTAAAGTAGATTCTATTGATGATTGTTGTGAATGGCACTAGAGCAAGCGAGAAATGTTGGAGATGATGCTTACTTGCCATTTCATTTTTTATGAATATTTATTTGATATTTATACAATGTACTAAGAGTGATTAAACAAGTCAAGAAAAATATGGCTCCACCCTCTAAGTTCACGCTACAATGGGAGGCTTATATATTGTTAGGGAAGCCCATGGTAATAGTTACTACCATTTGGCGACAATAAAAGAAAGGCATTCCATGATCCATCAATAACAAATGGTTGAAGCATTACTATAGCTAGATATTAGTGATCATTTAAATAAGTGCTATATGAGCACTTAGGTTGAATAAAATCATTATGTTAGTCATTTACTCACAAAGAATAATAAAAGTTAAACTTATCCTTAAGTAATAGTTAAGCTCTTTATACCCCATGTAGGAATTTGTTTATATAGGATACCTACTTACATAATCGATGACTTAATTTCCTTATTAGTTTATTGACTTAATGGAAAGTGGTTAGCCCATGACAATAGATTTCAGATAGACACTTGGTGGGTCTTGGTATATATGCCTTGATGAAAGTATTACCTCGCATATTAGTTTTTATGTTAATGACAACCACTCAATCTATAACAACAAGCAACCTTGGCTACCCAAGTTAATGGCAAGCACTCGTGGCAATAGGCAACCTTAGAAAATCTACTTGTGAAACAACTTTTATATGAATTTTAGGTGAGCTTTTAAGTGGCTTTGCTCTATCTCTTGTATTTTAGTCAACTTATTTTACAAAGATAGTTGTAGTTGATGGGTACATTTTATACTTATTATAATGATTTTTGTAGACTTGACATTTTTTCATCTTAATTGTGAATATAGGCTTCTTTTTATTCAAATATTATTTTACAAGTTTAAAGTTAACAAAGATAATAGGGATGAAATTAAAGAAAAACAAGTAAAACTATCAATTTATGACCAAAAGCTCAATATTGTAGCCCTAGAATTGAAGTTGCAATGCTAGAAATGACAAAAGGAACTAATTTAAGCAAAAACGCAAGGTTAAGCTCTAGGAATTAATGTTGTAGCACTAGTGTGGATAGAAACGTCACCATCACCACAGCCTTAAAAGTCTAGGCTATAGCTTCGAAATAGTAGCTAGACCAATATCACATCAGAGTCACAGCGTTCAAAGTTTGCGTCGCAATAGTGAAAGCAGAAATCGGGCTAGCATCACAGTGCTGAAAAATCAAGCCTGTAGCATTGGACGCTGCAAAAGGAACCCTTAGTCTGACTTGAACTCAATTTTTACCATAAGTTAAAGATGAAAGCTAATAAATAGATGACAAAATGCCTATTTTAAGAAGAGAGGATAGAGAGAGAGCATAGACAAAATAAATTTTTGAGAATTTAGGGAAAAAAATTAGAGAATCAAGAGATAAAAAATTCAAAATAAAAAGAGATTAAAGATTGTAGAATACAGAGCATCATAGTTTTATTTCTTGACTCTTCATTTTTCTAGTTTTTTTATGATTTTTATTATGTTGAACCTAGTGTTCTATAAAATACTAGATTTCATTATGAACTAATTTCTTATTTAGGGTTATAATTTTAACCCAATATGCAGCTTGAACTATATACTTTCCCTTAGTTTATCAAGTTAATATTAAATTATTCATTCTATTATGTACTTAATACTTTAATTACTTGATTACTAATTAAATTGATTTAGAAATCTTAAAAAATTAAATAAATAAATTTTTGAATTAACATTTTAAATAGATTGATATATGATCATTGCATATAACTTCAAGTTTCATATGAAATAGGAATATAGATATATGGCATATATAACTATTAGAGAACATGTTATAAATTAATGAGTCTTGCTTTAATTTAATTAGTACGGGAAAATAAATAATTGATTAGGTAAAATATTTTTATCTAACTATTGAAAGAGGCTTTTGAAAGTATTAGGTTTCTGGGCAAAGAATTCATGTTGATGGATTAAATAAAGGATAGTAATTAGATTTAAGTGAAGTATAAAGGATAATTCTAATCTTAGACTCTTTTTATAATGGTGAATCGATAATTATTGTCTTGTTCTATTTCTACATCATTTTCTTTGATTATTTAGTTTAGATTTTTTTCTTTGAAGTTATTAATTGTTTGAATAAGAATAAGTTAACAGAATTTTAGTATTTAACGAATTTACCAATAATTCCTTCTAGAAACAATATTCTACTTATTGTTATATTATAACTTGTTTGTGATAACATGCACTTACGTTTTGAAAACATACAAAAACTATTATTCATGTGATCAAGTTATTTGATAAGGGTTGGTTCAATTTGTAGATAGAAAATGACTTTTGTGATTCACCTTCTCTCTAATTCCTTTTGGAGTTAATTCATGTATCAAGTTACTTGATAAGGGTTAGTGCAATTTATAGATAGAAAATGACTCTTGTGATTCAACTTCTCTTTAGTGCAATTTATAGATAGAAAATGACTCTTGTGATTCAACTTCTCTTTAATGCCTCTCTTATCTTTTTTGGAGTCTTTGTAAATGTGATTAAATTGTCGCTAGCTAATGAACAGTTTATGCAAATATAACTGTGCTTCTTTGTGGGGGATCATCCTCCAAAAATTTGAAGTTTTATTTAGATGTTAGTGTTTTTTGTTATCGTTTTACGTATTACTTTGATTCTTCATTATTAAGTTGTATTTTTTTATTTTCTTTTTCTCAAAACTTATATTTATTTAATTGTAACTTTTCTCGTATTACGATAAATAAAATTTATTATGTCTTTTATAACTAAATGTTATTGTTATCCCTTAAATAAATTTTTTCTCTTATTTCACTTAGTCTCATTTAAAAAAAAGTAATGTTGCATATTTTAAATTGTATCTATATTGTATTCTAAATAATAATATCAAATAATTATTAAATAAAAAATAATTTAAAATTTAAAATTATTCATTACATTTTTTTATTATATTTCTAAAAATAATTACGAAAAAAAATAGCACGGTTCACCTAACATAAAAAATTTTATGTTAGATTAGTGAACCAACATTACCCGATCAATATATATTAACAATTAATTATTTCAAACTAACATATATAACGTGTATAATCTGATCATCCTCAATCGATTCTCTATGAATTACAGGAATAACTAACTCATTGTCTTGCACATAAATCTTTTAAGCTCTGAAAGGCTGAGTTGAAAGCTAGCTATTCTGATATCACTTGATATACTGCAACTTCAATTAAGATTCAAGAGGCATTTCCCAAGCTTAATTCATTGAGGATACCCACGTCTCTTTCAAATACCTTCAATCAAAGATACAACGTTGTGGACAAAAATCCAATTAACTGGCTTGTCGCCAACTTCAGTAGCCTCTGACGTCCCTTTCAAGTCCTAATTATCCTTATAATATAATTGAAAAATGTCCTCGTAATCATTTAGTTATGATTGAGGTCTAGGTCCAGCAATACATAAATCGACAATGTTTAATACTTTGGTCTATAAATAGCGAGAGAATGAAGATGGATCTCCACGCAAAATCATTGAGGTGATATCTAGTATTCTGAAATATGAAGGCATTCTTCGCTCTCTCCGCTCTCTCTTTTCTTCTCTTGGTATGATTTCCTTTAAGGCAGCTTTAATAAATTATTGATATAAAGAATATTCTCAGGTGATGAGAAAATCACTTAATTAAACACAAGTGGGAAATATGTTGAAAGCTAGCTATACACATGGTAAAACTATATTTGATGACTATCAAGTGCAGTTTCAATGTCTTTTGATTATTGTTATTATTTATTTCCATAAGATTTGCGCCGTCTAGTTGCCTATTTTTGCTTTTCTTCGAAAATTAATTTTATTCTCTTGTTGCAGCTTGCTAAGTCTACAGATGCAAGGAAGGACCTCGAGAAATCAGTTCAACTCCTCGTTCCCGTCGAACATTCTATCTCTAATCATAAATCTTTTGTCAAGGATTCTGAGCCAAGGCCTAATGATCATTACCCAATTCAGACTCAACAAACCGATGATAATTTCTTTATCAAGAATTTTGATGCAAGGCCTAATATTGTTATGTACCAAAAAGATGCTCAACAAACCGATGAGAATTTCTTTATCAAGAATTTTGAAGCAAGGCCTAATAAGCTTCTTTACCCAATCCATGCTCAACAAACCGATGAGAATTTTTTTATCAAGAATTTTGAAGTAAGGCCTAATGTTCTTGTTTACCAAGATGCTCAACAAACCGATGAGAGATCCTTTGCCAAGAATTTTGTGCCGAAGCCAAATATGTTGTGGTCTCATATGGATGCTCAGCCATTGAAATCCTTTGAGAAGAACTTTGAGCCGAGACCTAGTGTACTCGGGTATGGATGAAGAAAGCTTTACACGCTGATGAACCGCTATGTATCTGTTATCATTATGTATTAGAGTGGCATAAATAAAGCTTGGTAGGTTGTAGCCAAGCTAATTAGAATTACTTTCAGATATAAAAACTCGTTGAGTTCGTGTATGCTCTGTTCCTAGAAATCATATCAATCTACAAGGCTTCGCATTTTATTTCTATTTTTGTTCATTTCTGGCATTCTAGCTAATCATAACAGAAAATTGAACACGTGCCCAACATCATTCGAGCATCCAAAGAGAAATCTATAGTTAACATTGACGAGTTCAAATCTAATGTTTATTGTAAAGGAACAACGCGAAAGATGATTGAATAAAGCCTTTTGTTTTAAAAAAATACACATTTGAATGATGGACTTCAACCTCTCCTATATATATTTAAATCTCATGAAGCATGAAATAATTAATTGGCTGCTTTTTTTTTTTAGAAAAAAAGATTGAATTAATGCTTAATGTGATTTAATTTTAGTAATTTAATTCCTTAAGATTGTTTTTCTAATTTAGAGGGAAATTTCAATAATTTTTCACTTAATACAAAATATCACCTTTTCTTTTCAACTTTTTGGTCGAGTCAAAAAATCTAATGACATTATCAAGTCTCTTCTAAAAACTATCCACACTTATTTAATAAATTAACTACTTAACCCATATATAAAACTCGTCACTTATATATATATATATATATATATATATATATATATTGAAGACATACGGATTGTTTAGCAAACTCTCTCTGCTTCAGCAATTCAACTTTACTCATCAAAACTTAAGAATTTTCAATTACTTGCATTATTCACTGGCAATATTGTTATTGAATTTATCAGACTTAAAGTTAAAAAAAAAAAAACATTTGTCTACAATATCATAAAGCACTTAAAATTGACATTATAAATCACCTGAAAATTATGTTGATGTGAATTTTATTATTTGATGACTTAATAGTATTATTTTACTTACAGAGTTGAAGATATTATTTGTTCATTTAACAGTAGAAGTATCGTGCGGCATAAATGTGAAAGCATTGACGTCAAGATATTTCTTGTTTGAAAAAGGAAAGGAACAAATTAGTGCTTATATCAACTTATTAAAACAATATGTATAATTTTAAATTCATAAATCAAATATATATTCGGCTTTCAAAATAATACACACAGAAAAACAAACACTACCTAGTGATATGATAATGACAATATCATACGTTTTAACGAATTTAGTAATAATTTCTTATAAGATTGATACTTTATTTATTGTTATATTATAATTTATTTGTGATAACGTGCATTTGTGTTTTTAAATTATACAACAGCAGTCGTTCATGAGATCAAGTTACTTGATAAAGACTCTTGTGATTCATCTTCTCTCTAAATCCTTTCTTATCCTCTTTGGAGTTAATTCATGTGGTCAAGTTACTTGATAGGGGTTGGTGCAATTTATAAATAGAAAGTGACTCTTGTGATTCAACTTCTCTATAATTCCTCTCTTATCTTGGTTAGAGTCTTTGTAACCTTTGATTAAATTCTCTCTAGTTAATGAGCTATATGAATGTAAGATAAACTCACACTTTCTGTAAAGATATTTTACTTTGTGGGATAATTCTCCTTCAGAAATTTGAAGTTTTATTCGGATGTCAGTGGTTTTTTTGTTATCGTTTTACGTGTTACCTAGATTCTTCATTATTGAGTTTTATTTATTTGTTTTATTGTTTTATCAAAAACTTCTATGCATTTAAGTGTAACTTTTCTCGTATTACGAGAAATAAAACTTATTACGTCATTGTAATTGGATATTGTTTTTTTTTCTTTTAATAAATTTTTTCAAGATATTTGACTTTTAGGCACGTTTTTTATTTTGTGGCCTATAATTATATTTAATAACGAAAATTTAATTTTGGACTAAATAATATAGGACATTAAATAAATATTAAAAAAATTATTTGGCTACAAATTTTTCGTGGTTAAAAGAATCTATTAGCTATAAAATTTTCGTTCGTAACTAATTGTTTACTCACCAACACATGTTGATTAACGCCCAAATTTTGGTTAAGAGTTTAACAACAAAAAATTTATGGCCTATAGCCACGAGCATTTTGTGATTAAAAGTAATGCAATTTAATCATGAAATTTTAATTTATTACTAAATGTAGTAAGCATTAGCTATAAAAAAAATGTAGTAATATTTAGTCAAAAAATTTTATTATGTAGCTAAATATAATGACATTTAATTACGAAACTTAGTTGGTGACTAAATATGACATTTGGCTAGAAATATTTATACAGTCACTAAATATAGTGTCTTTCGGTCCAGAAAACTTAGTTTGTGGCCACAGATAGAGATATTTAGCCAATAATTCTTATTTTGTGGTTAAAAAGTAATATGTTTTAGCCATAAAAGTATGATTTATTGTTAAATATGGTGAGGTTTAGTTATGAAATTTTAATTTGTAGATAAAAGTAGCAAAATTTAACAACCAAGTCATGATTCGTGGCTAATAAAATTTTGCCAAATATTTATTTGATATTTATAAAATGTACTAGGAGTGATGAAGCAAGTCAAGAAAATATGGCTCCACCCTACTTAATTGATGGGTTTAATTGTATTTTTTAAAAATAAAAGGTGCTTATATATTAATCATAGGGAGAAATTGAATCCGTTACAAAAACTTACGGTACAACATGAAGGACCGAGTCAATCCACTGAACATCAGATGAATGATCAAGAGCAAAATTGGCTAATACATGAGCTACTATATTTTTTTAGTTTCGATCTTTAGCATTCACCCCTAATTGTAATTATATTAGGAAATGTATGTAGTAGTTAGAATGGAATAAAATATAATTGGAATTAAATTATAATAATTAAATGTTGAAATTGTAATTTTAGGATCCTTACTTCATTTATTTTCTTATATTTGGAGTTATTTTAAAATTTTTTGGTAGTTAATTATAAAATTAATTGGCTAAATTTGTTTTGCTTATATAATTGATTTGTTATAAAATTAATACTGTTTTTTGCAAATTAATTCTGGTATAATTTTTCTTTGTCGTGTGTATATTAAGTTTTTAGGTGTATTTTATTTAAATTTTATGATCTTTTCCTTTAATCACTAAGCCCCTGAGGAGTGAAGTGAAGAAAGTGGTTAAAAGGATATCAATGTGGTCAAAAAGGTTAACTTTATATACTTCTAAAATATTAAAATCTAATGTTAGATTTATAGGTTACTTCTAAGGTCAGTTACAAATCTTGCATTGAAAGTCCATTGTACCATAGACCTGCCCTAAAATCTCATTTTATTATTTTATTTGAAAAAAAATTTAATTGATAAAAAAATCACTAAGGTTTCATATAAAATTATTAAAAAGAATTTAATCAGAAACATACATAAATTCATAGGGTTGCAAAGAATTAAGGTTGATAGCCTTCAACGTCTAAACCTTTTCCTTTTTTAGAAAAAACTATCATTCACTCATTAATGAAATGTAAATGAATAATACGTTAAATTTTAGACTGTGGACCTTAACATATTATTTATAGTATTTTATTTTATTTTAGCTCATCATAAAAATAAAATAAAATAACTGGGTCTCTGTACATTAAAACCTATACTATATGAGACGCCCTAAAAGCCCAACAACAAATAAACTTTATTTGATCACTTTTAATGGGCAACAAAAATAAATAGCAATAATATACAATTATTTGATACATATAGGCCCACTTTAATGTAATTTCAAACAATCTCCCACTTGGGTGACATATGTCTTACAATTGTACATTATTAAATAACTTTATGAGCTCAATATTCGTTATTTTAATAAAAGACATCTCTAAATAATCTAGTCCATCAATTGTACTAATATAAGATCAAAGCGATTTTCATTATCCTTTTTGTAATTAGACCCATCAATGGTCACATACATAAATATAATCAATAACATAGATCAAGCATGTATATGTAGTATAAAAATTTCATTCAATGTGATTCATTGACATGCCTATTTCTAACTGATCTTACTTTATGATTCAAAAGAGATTAACAATATATTTTTAGAACTTTATGCACAACCACAATTGAAAGAATATAACTTTCAAAGTTTTCAATAAATAAACAAAAAATAATATTTTAGTCTAATCAAAAACAATGTTAACTATAATTGAACATTAAGAAATAAACTTCCAACTATACAAGCATATCATCAATAAGAATCACACCCATACGAGAGACATGCTCTTGAAACACATTAGGTCATACAGCTTTAATAAGCAGATCTGCAATCTTAAAGTTTGCTAGTATGTTCAATAGACTCCTGAAGACTATAAGCTTTTTCTTTAACAAGAAGGAATTTAATGTCAACATGCTTTAAATCGACGAGCTTTTGTTGTTTTTAGAATACAAATTAGTGGCTTTATCATAACAATTTATTTTCAATGGTCTTTTAATGTCATTGATAATTTTCAGCTTAATGCTAAAATTCTACAACTATATTACTTAGTTTGATGCCTCATAGTAGGCTACAAATTCTGCTTCCATGGTGGATGATGCTATTAGTGACTACTTAACAATCTTTCATGATATAACTCCTCCAACTAACATAAAGACATAGCCAGAAATGAATCTTCTACTATCGAGATAGCTAGCAAAATTAGAGTCTGAATACCCAATGATCGATAAATGATTTGATCTCTAATATGCGAGCATGTAATTTTTTATTGTCTGTAGATACCGCATAACACTCTTAATAGCTTTCCAGTGATCCATTCTTGGGTTACTTAGATATCTGTCAAGCATTCCAACTATATATGTAATTATTGAGATTTGTGCTTTCGTGCCATCCATTTTAATGTATAAATATTTATTTTATGTTTATACTATTATCATTTCATTATATCACTAATTATATTATATGGTAAGATGCTTATAATATTTTAGACATTGTATGATCTAAAATAGTTCAAATCTAATCTAAAAGAGTTCAGATCTGATTTAAAGGAGTTTAGATCAGTGCTAAGAAGTAGCAACACTAAAAGTTATAAATGTTAAGAGTTAACACTGATAAGAGTTACCAAGTTATATGAGTTAGCGAAATCTAAAGAGTTAGAGCCTTGTCTGAAATAGGACAAACACCTAAGAATATATTAATAATGACGTAGTTGCAAAAGAGTTACAAATGATGCAAGAAAATGTTGTTATGCAAGTATATTCTTAAACTCTATATTCTTGACTTATCTTCATTTATGCGAATCTATCAGTGAATACCTTATAATATATAGATCGGTGTATGTCTATATCTGGATGGTCCAGATGGTTAGTCTTGGCAGACCATGATTTTAGCGGAAGCTCATATAGAGATACAAGTATTCAGTAAGGACTGAATATTGAACAGACTCACAAAGACCTCCAATACATATTTTATAAAGTCGTCAATTGAGGATCTTTTGAGTTGAGTAGTATTCATGGTCCTTAAACCTAAGTGCCATAGTGGACTTATGAGTGATCCACCATACTTTGGTTCTACATATATCAGATACCTTTCATGGTCTGACTGTTGGGTGTCGCTGGGTATGATCCAATGCTTATGGAGTCCGATGTGTATAGATATGGAATCCATCAGCTCATTTAGGTGAGTATTATATCCTAACGCTCCAAGATTGTATTTTAGAAAGCCTTATGGTCATAAGCAGAAATACTCAGAAAAATAGCTTTATCTTAGGGATAAATAATATCGTAAAAGTGTTTACAGATATTATTTATTGAGATACAAATCTATAGATAAGTTTATGATTGAACGTATAGAGACTTGACGATGTTGATTTATATCTCCACTTTTCTAGGATATCTATAATGGAAGGATTATACAAATATGTTATAACCTCAACTTGTATGGTCTAATGCGCCGTTTTCTAATATCCGCAACATGTATGTAGAAAATTATTAATGGACATATGGACAAGTTTTATATGACAACCGTGTTGTGTGATATGGTGTGTGATGTGTATAGATGTATATAATTTCAAAAATTAAATACACAACGGAAGTATTCATACATATTAAACAATATGTAACATATTCAAGCATGTATGATCATTCAAGTACATATATATCTCATATATATATTTCATGCATGATATAAAATGAATAACAAATAAATAACCTACCCGGATATGAAGGTAACTTTGCAATTCTTCAAGAACTCCAAGCTTCAATTTGTTGAGCTCACCTTGAAGTGTTCCCTTGCACAATTCTAGTTCACAACTAAATCCGGTGGGATTGTGAAGCTAGAATGGCAGCCTTGAATTTCCAGCAAATGATTGTTTTAACACTTAAAACAATTTGTCCTTATGATTACTACCAAGAGATGAGAAGAATTAGGTGTTTTCTATAGTTCTTTACAACTCTATATATTGTAGCTTGGTAAGCCTTTTCATTTTCTCTCAACACTTTGAGAAAAACACTTAGGAAAAGCGCTCAATTCTCTCTCCTTTCTCCTAGAACGAATTTCACTCTATCTTGCACAAATTGAACTCTTTCAATTCTTTCTTAAGTGCAAAGAATGATTTCTCTTAGTGCTCCACCACCACTTAACCATGTTTGCCATTAGAAACATTAATCTATCATATTTTTCACTCACCAATTTGATTCAACCAATTGAATCAATTTCTAGAGAGTAAATGGCATTTAATCAATGTTAAGTGGTTTTACCACTTCCTTAGTGCATCATTTAAGAATTACAAAGTGGTAAACTTTCCTTATTATTAATAACAAGTGCACTCTCCATTAATAAATGGTGTTTGCCACTTATTCCAATTAATAATAATAATTTGATTAATATATAAAATATTAATAATTCAAAACTATTTTGAATATTTACATTTACCATATATGTATTTACCAAGCAAGGTAAATAGGTAAATACATGGTAAATTATTTATAGAGCAAGATTATGTCACTTGTTAAATTCTTATTGGTTAACAACTCTTGTAAACCAATAATGTATTTTATCTTCAATTATTGACAAATGAATAATAAAAGGAACCTTGAAACATTTTTTATTTTGCTAGAAATTGTTGGATTAATTGTTCAATCCAATTCGCCGCCCCAATGCACAACGAGTATACTTCATATTGTGAGACTCTCTAGGTCCATGCCCGATTTGTCATATGAAACTATTTCACACGTCCGTGAACAATGTCCCACACACATGTTACAGATATTACAAAACGGCGCATTAGACCATACAAGTTGAGGTTATATCATATTCGTATAATCCTTCCATCATAAATATCCTAGAAGAGCGGAGATATAGATCAACACCGTCAAGTCTCCATGTGCTCAACCATAAACTTATCTCTAGATTAGTATTTCAATAAATAATATCCGTAAACACTTTTACGATATTATTTTTCCGAGAATAAAATTAATTCTTGGATATGTCTGCTTATGGCCATAAGACTTTTTGAAATACAATCTTAGAGTTACAGGATATTTTACTCACCCAATTGAGTTGATGGATCCCATATCTGTACACACCGGACTCCATGAGCATCGGACCATACCCAGCGACACCCAGCGGTCAGACCATGAAAGGTATCTGACATGTGTAGAACCAAAGTATGATGGATCACTCACAAGTCCACCGTGGCACTCAGGTCTAAGGACCACGAATACTACTCAACTCGAAAGATCCTCTATTGACGGCTTTATGGGATGTCTATTGGAGATCTTTGTGAGTCTGTTCAATATTCAGTCCTTACTGAATACTTGTATCTCTATACGAGTTTCCACTAAACTCATGGTCTGCTAAGACTAACCATCTGGACTATCCAGATATAGACATACACTGATCTATATTTATTAAGGTCTTTACTAACAGACCCGCATTAGTGAAGATAGATCAGGAACATTAAGTTTAAGAACATATTTGTATAACAACATTTCTTAGCACCATTTGCAACTGATTGTAACTACGTCATTACTAATATATTCTTAGGTCTTTGTCCCATTTCAGACAAGGCTCTAACTCTTTAGATTTTGCTAACTCTTATAACCTGATAACTCTTATCAGTGCTATCTTTTAGCATTTATATATTTTAGCATTACTAACTCTTAGTTCTGATTTAAACTCCTTTAAATCAGATCTGAACTCTTTCAGATCATACAATGTCTAAAACGTTACAAGCATCTTACCATATTTGTATATAAAATAATTAGTGATATATTGAAATCATAATTGTATAAACATAAAGCAAATATTTATACACAAAAAGGATGGCACGTAAGCACAAATCCCAACAAACCGGGCATAAACCTAAAGAGTCTTATAATATGAAGTGTACTCATTGTTCACCAAGGCAGTAAATTGGATTGAATAGCTTAGTCTAAGAAATTCCAGCAAAGTGAAAATATGTTTCAAGTTCCTTATGTTATGCACTTATCAAAACTTAAATGTAAAATAAATCATTAGTTGACAAGAGTTGTTAACTAATAAAAAATTGATAAATGGCACAATCTTGCTCAATGAATAATTTTACCATGTTTTCACCAATTTACCTTACTAGTAAATACTTATAAGGTAAAAGTTATTATTCAAAAATTAGTTCTTGAATAATTAATATATATATATATATTATACACCTTATATATATATATATTTAATTCTTATTATTTTATGAAAAGTGTAGCTAGCACTTATAGTGCTATAAGTGATGTTTGCCATTAATTCTTTAATAATTTGATAAATTCTTAATGGTAGGACAATTGTAACTTATAATATTATAAAGGTGCATTATTTCTTGGCATATACAAATGTGTTGGTCGGCCATCTAAAGAAAGAGGAGAAATTGGTTGATAATGATCAATTATCTCATCTTTATTAAATAGTAGGTCATGAATATTATTAAATAAATAGGCAATAAGTGTGAGTGGTAGGGAGAACATTGATGAGCCATCATATGCACAAAACAAAGGGAAGAGTTCAATTTTAAAATAGAGGTGTGTGATCATTCGGTGGATGTGAAGAAAATAGAGAGAATAGAGAATTTGCTAAGTGCTTTCAAAGTGTTGAGAGAATTTGGTCAATTCATATAAAAGTTCTAAGCAAAGGGTTGTGAGGGAACAAAATCTAGATACATTAACTCTTCTCATCTTTTGCAATAACTAATACATATGAACTAAAATTATTTTAAGAGTTAAAACACCAATTGCTGAAAATTTGTGGCTGCTATTCTAGATTCACAATCCCACCCATTTCAGTTGTGAACTAGAATTGTACAACAAGAAATTTCAAGGTGAGCTCAACAATTAAAGGTTGAAGTTCTTGAAGAATTTGAAAGTTACTTTCAAAATTAAGTAGGTTATTTACTTGCAATTTATTTGTATAAGATATATGTATTTGAGTATGCTATATTGAGTATAACATGTATAAAATACTTTTACTGTGTATTTATAATTTTTTAAAATTATACGTACCTCTACACATTACACACTAAATTTCAACAGTAATATCCAGATGTATACAAACTTAAGCATACATGAGACTCCATACTGCTGATGCATAAAGGATATTCTCCATCTCTTTGTTTTCAATCTTATTTCTTAGACGTTGAAGCAAACTAAATTTATCAACTTTAGTAATGAGTGTGTCTCTTGACGCACAATTATTCATGTCAAATCTACTAAACACCTTATCGATATATGCCTTTTGTGATAAACAAGTATACAACAATAGCAATCTTGGTGAATTTGTATGCCCAACATAAAAGATGCATCCCCAAGTATCTCTTAGTTTCATGCAACAAGCTTATGTTACTGCTTGTCCTGCTTGCTAATAAATGTCATCCACATATAAGACAAGAAGAATAATTTTCTCCCACTGATCTTATGATAAATGCATTCATTAATAGTATTTTTCTTAAAACCAAACGGGATGCTTGCTTTAAACCATAGATAGACTTCTTTAATTTGTATACCAAATGTTTTGAATCTTTAGATTCAAAGTTCTCTAGTTACAATATGTATATGGTTTCTACAATGTTCCCATTGAGAAACCTGGTCTTTATGTTCACCTAATATAGCTCTAAATCATAATGAGCTACAAGTGTCATAATAATTCTGAAAGAGTTTTTTTATGAAACTAGAGAGAAATTCTCTTTATAATCATTTCCTTCCATTTAAGTAAAACCTTTTATTACTAGACGTGTGTCTTATGACATTGCCTTTCCAATCATATTTGGTTTTGAAAATTCATTTACAACCAATTGGTTTTGCTTCTTTAGACAATTAAACAAGATTCTAATCATCAATGTTTTGCATTGATTTCATCTCATCTTTCATGGCATCTATCCACTCTAGAAGTTCACTTTTTGTTTGACTTGACTAAAAGTTCTTGGATCATCGTTCGGCTCTATATCAAACTTTGTTCTTGGAAAAACATGACATCATCATCCGAAATTGCCAATCTCTTCTCCCCAATGGATCTCCTTAATAACACTTTCAATTAAAGTTATTATTGCTTCTCTATATGAGTAAGGGTAGGTTCTTCAATATTAATAGAAGGTATATTAGGAATATCTTAATTATCTGTATTTACATCTAGCATAATGACAAACACAATTACCTAATCATTATCAATTGCAATAGTAAGAATAGTAACATATTTCTCTTCAAAGACAATGTTCTTGTGTTTAGCACTTCTACTACATTCAACATCTTTAATGAATTTAGCGTTCCTCGTCTCAAAAAAGGATATGTTTAAGAGATCATAAAACTTGAAACCCTTAAATCTCTTTGGGCACCTAATAAAGTAGATGCTTATTAATCTTGAGTCCAACTTCCTTTTATTAGGCATGTATGGCTTTGTCTCAACTAGACCCTAAACTTGCAAATTCCTAATACTAGACTTCTTTCTAGTCCATAGCTCATACAGGGTTTTAGCTACTGTTTTACTTGGAACCCAATTAAGAATATACACTACAATCTTTAAGGCTTTGCCCGAAAGAGATTTTGGTAAAGAAGAATTATTTATCATACTTCTAGTCATATATTTTAGGGTTCGATTTCGTCTCTAAGCTATACCATTTTGACTTAGAGTCCCCAGTATGGTGTATTGAGGAACAATGTTACATTCTTACAAATATCTCGCAAAAGGGTCTGGATATTGTTCACCTGATCTGTTATATTTACCATAGAACTGGTCATCATGGTCAAATTTAACGGCTTTAATTTTCTTGCAAATTTGATTTTCAATATCATTTTTAAGGCCTTGAAAACTTTCAATAATTGAGACTTCTTATGAATTAAGTACATATACCCATAACGAGAACAATCGATTATGAAAGTAATAAAATATTATTGATAATTCTAAGAAGTTGTAGGGAATGAACCACAAATATGAGTATAAATTAATTCCAAGACGTTTGAATTCTTGTTGGCACCAAGTTTTCTAACATTTTTTTATTTTCCATTAATGTATTTAATACATATCTTAAAATCTGAAAAATCAAAGGATTTTAGAATTCTTTCTGACATAAGTCTTTGAATTCTTTGTTTAGAAATATATCCTAAATGTTTATGCCATAACATGTAAGAATTCTCATTAATTAGTTTTTCCTTAATACCACAATTGCTCGCATGTAATGTTTCATTACTTTATAAGGCAAGAAGATATAATTGATAGAGATTATCAACTAAAGAATTGATACCAATAATATTTGCATTCTGAAAGAGACTAAACTTTCTATTTCTAAAAGAACAAGAGTACATAAATCCATTTGTCCAAACAACAAATAGAAATCAAGTTCCATCTAAATGAAGGTACATAAAATGTCTCGTACAAATCCAAATAGTAACCATATTTTAATTGTAATCTATAAAATTTAATTACCTCAACAGTAGCCTTGTTGTCATCACACATATAGATGAAACTTTCAGCATCAGTTGGCAATCGGCCCCTTACACAATTCTGCATAGTTACACTTATATAAGTAGTTGCACCCGTATCTATCCACTAAGTGTAACTTGGTACTAAAGCCAAATTAACTTTTGAATAACAAAGTTGAGACGTTTACCCTCATTTTGAATACTTAGAACAATCCTTTTTAACATATCCAACTTTCTCGTAAAAGTAACAAGTGGTTTCATTATTTTATCTCTTTTGCACCTTAGGTTATGAAGTTTCATTGTCTGCAACTCTTTTTTCTTTCTAGTTAGTAGCATTGTCATTAGAAGAAGTTGCTAAATGAGCACTCTCTATCTTTTCTTGTTTCAATTTATTTGTCTCTTGCACATATTGAGCAATGAGCTCATTAAGAGTTCATTTCTCATTTTCAGTATTGTAACTGATCTTAAAAGAACTGTATTATATAGGAAGAGAGATTAATATCAGGTGCACGAGAATGTCATCAGACAACTCTAACTTTGTTACCCTTATTCTTGTAACAAGATTAGACATTTCTATAATGTACTTTCTTATATCTCTTTTACCTTTATACCATATTGAAATGAGTTTAGATAAAATGGTGCTCGTTTTGACCTTTTCATTACCAGTGAATTAGTTTGCTGTTTGGTTTAGGAAGCTTTTAGCATTTTGTTTTTCTCAAACATTGCACTCCTAATAGAATTCAAAATAGAGTGCTTCATGACCATCAAACTTATGCGATTAGAATGCTCCTATTTTTCATATAGTTCATTTTGTTCAACAATACTGCCATCAGTAAGGTTTTTCCATCTAGATTGTATAAAATAGATCTATACACCTAAGAACAATGGTAATGTGCTCTTTCTATTTCCTAAAGTTAGTGCAGCTAAGCACTGAAATATCGTTTAAGTTGGCAGTTATAGAAGAAACATTTGCTAAATATAGAATAAACAAAAAACTTACAATTAATAACCTTGCCATTTAATCATTCATACATACATATACATGTCATAAGCTATAATAAATTGGGCTATTATAAGATACCAAGTACGACATTAAAATTTAGTTTTTGGATAGAAATAATAATTTGTAAACAGTAATCTCAAAAATTGGTTAGTAAATATTGATAATAAACCTTACTAATAATATGCCTTTTATTGGACCGACATATTATATGCATGAAAAATGCCAAAGCTTAACACATATTTACTACCATGTGTGTCTATTATCTGGTCAAAAAAATAATCTTCCTTTGGGTCGATTATTTTTTGCATAGATTTAAACACAATCACTTCGTTTATTTAATAATATTCACATATTTTCAATTAATAAATATATATAAAAGAGGTCACTTTGGTGGTATTTTATTTCAATTTAATTTATTTGAAAATACTGGGTTTTAATTTGGAGGAAAAGGAAGAAACAAATTGGTTAAAATCAAAGGTCAAAGTTAGAATAGGACCGAAGTGGGTCGGGTCAAACCTAACCCTATCCAATTACCTAAACTCTAAACTTTATTCAATAACTTAATCAAAAAATAGGCTCAGGCCCATCCTGACTTACTTTATTTAATCCATATGCTAGGTTAAGAACATTTGGGCCTATTTGAGTCTTTATAGGCCTTATGAAATTGACATGATAAACTCTAAAAAATTATGAATACTAACTATCTGATGTATACTACAATTAGGAAGAAATCTCATTAAATTTGACATTACTTGTTTGAATTTGAACAAATTTCATCTTCTATTCCATTTTCTCTTTTTTTAATTTAATATGTTAAAACTAAATTTGTAACAAAAAAATAAAAAAAATTTGCATTCAATTTTATGCAAAACGTTTTTCTAGATTTGAATTTTATGTGCATTAAGCGTAATACCAAGAAAAATAATAATAATGTAATTGGATGCCCAAATTTAAAAGACGCATAGATATTGCATATTTGCATTCTTAATATTGCATAAATCCAATCAATGTAGATAATATAATGAAAAAAATGGCAAAAGTCATTTTTACCTTAAATGTATGGTCTAATAGACATTTTTACCCTAATAAAATTTTTAATATTTAATTTTGCTCTAATCTGTTAAAATTTTTCCTTTGTTTGAACGAAAATAGTACTTTGAACATACAATTATTTGCTTGTTGACACTTAACTATGGGGCTAAACTAATATTTGTATGAATTTTAATACTAGTATTAACTACTTATTATTTTTTTTTTAGACAACAACAGGACTGAGCAAGGCCTAGCGGGGCCATGGCCTCTCTAGCCCTGCAACAATTTCCTTTAAATTTTATATATATATATATACATTTATTTTTTTAGTATTAAAATTTCTATTTTGGGCTCTCCAAATTCTTTTAAAATTGTTATACTCCAAATTCTAGCCCTGCAACAATTTCCTTTTGAGAAAAAAAAAATTTTTGAGAGAAAATTATCATTCACTCACTGATGGAATGTAAATAAATAATAAGTAAGATTTAGACTGGAAACCTCATATTATTATTTATATTATTTTATTATATTTTAGCTCACTATAAAAATAAAATAAAACTCATATAATATGAGATGTCTTAAAAATTCAATAATAAATAAATTTTATTTGATTATTTTTAAAAATAATAAAAATAAATAGCCAATAATAATAATTAATTAATATATATAAATTCACTTGAATGTCATTCCCCATAAATAAAATTTAGAACCTCCATTTTATCAAAAAGAAATGCAGTAAAAACCTTTTACCACGAGACCATAAAGTAAGGGCAATTTCATTCTATTTCAATAGCCCAAAAAGAACTACAATATGCAGATCCCTTTCGATTGTCTATGTTAATGAGTGGAAACTAAATTATATTCACCAAATAAACCGATATGTAGTCAAGTTCATAAAACAAATTGAATGGTTGTCTCTATTTGAATTGAAAGTGATCATATTCAGATATTAGATTTCTTGGTTCTATTACTAGCATTAATTTCAGTTTTCATGAGCTCATGCTTTTGTGAATATAATTTCTTTTTCACCGTGGATCGATAAGTATTGAAACCAAAGGAGTTGGTTAAGATGATTTTACTTGCAGAAATAGAATATACTTGTTGCCAATTGGCCCATTGGCCCACAGAAATTTCAAAATCGGCAAGGCAACCCTTAGATTTCTTTCTCAAATTTAAGTCCCATCTCTGTTCTTTCACAAGCTGCCGTCCTTTTATTTTATATCTTTTTCGTATTTTTTGTTTTCTCATAATTTAGAGTGGGCAAACCGGGATAGGGACCGGGCTCGTCAGTTTCGTGCTTTGTTGGGATACTTAAATTTATCCTTATTGGAGCAGATTTTTAGATGAGACGTGTTCCAATTCGAACCGGGACACGACGGATCAGGACACAGGATGATTTGAGACGTGGACTATTTTTAGCATAAAAATTTAGTTTTAATTTTTTTTTTAACATTTTATTTTATTAATATAAATCAAAATTTAATTTAAATTTTAATTATATTAAATATTATAATTTTGATTCAAATTTTAATTTCAACTACGTTAAATGTTATAATTTAAATTTAAATTATAATTTTTATTATATTAAATGTTATAATTTTAAATCAGCAAATCGAATTTCAATTTTAATAGTGTTAAATATTATAATTTTAATTCTAATCTCAATTTCAATTACGTTAAGTACTATAATACGCTAAATGTTATAATTTCTATTTTAATTTCTATTACGATAAATATTATAATTTTAAATTGAAAGTCCCGTTTTAAAAAAATATATTTTAAGTGTTATAATTTCAATTTTAATTTTAATTTCAGCTACATAAAATTTTACAATTTCAATTACATTAAATGTTATAATTTTAAATCTCAAATTCAATTTTAATTTTAATTACATAAATATTATAATTTTAATGCTAATTTCAATTCTAATTTTAATTAAGTTAGATATTATAGTTTCAAAATTAATTTTATTTCAATTACATTAAATGTTATAATTTTGATTCTAATTCTAATTTCAATTTTGTTAACTGTTATAATCCAAATCTAATTTCAGCTTCTATTACGTCAAATATTATAATTACAAGTCACAAATCTAATTTTAATTTCAATTACATTAACTGTTATAATTTCGATTTTAATTTTAATTTTAACTATGTTAAATGTTATAATTTTGATTCTAATTGTATTTTACGTTAAATGTTATAGTTCTAAATCGTAAATCCAATTTTAATTTTAATTAAGTTAAATATTATAATTCCTATTCTAATTCTAATTTCAATTACGTTAAATGTTATAATCCAAATCTAATATTAATTTCAACTACGTTAAATTTTATAATTTTAATTCCAATTCTAATTTCAATTTCGTTAAATATTATAATCCAAATCCAATTATAATCTCAACTATGTTGTAATTCTAAATTCAAATTCAATTTTAATTATGTTAAATCTAATTTGGAATCTAATTACAATTCTAATTACGTTGAATATTATAATTCTAAATCGTATTTAATATTGATAGTTTAATTAGCCTTAAACATCAATTTACTTAAATAAAATCATGAATACAAATTAAGATGAAATGTTTAGAAAAAATAAAGCTTATAATTTATTAATTAATTTATAAAACAATTGCATTAAATTAAATTATAATTAATTAATCAAATTATAAAATCTTTGATTAGTTTTTAATTATCTTTTTTAAAAAATGTGTCCTTGATAGGACCGGGACTTTATAGTTAAAAGAATATTTTACAATTGTTAGTCTGAAGAAATAGTTTCTTGGGTCAACGAGCCTTAAATTTGTTTATGAGGGAGAATCAAACTTGGGTCTCGTCTCGACGAGAGCAGTTAGTATGGGCTTGAGCTTCCTCTCCACCACTAGTTATAGGGAGTCTACAAAGAAAACACGAATGCAAACTCAAAGGTGATTTTGCCGGGATGGGTTCCAACAAAGACATTTTGATACTTAAATTAGAATGAAGTTTTCTCTCTTAAAAAATGTATAGACAAAAATAAATCATTATAATACCGGAGGCAGGAGGGAGTATTCATTTCCTTTTTTATTGTTTTTGTTCTTTTAGAGTTTTTTCATCAGCCTTTCAATGTCTTCCTTTTTTTTTATAGTGATGGCCTTTGAAGGACTTTTTTTGGACTTTTCTCTGCAGTATTCTTGTCTTACGCCAAATATTTTCTGTTGCACTTCTAACACACGTCAAATATCTTCTTGCTGTGCCCCTGACATACGCCGAATATCCCCCTACTGTGCCCCTGACATACGTTAAATATTCTTCTGCAGCTTTTCTGATCTCGTTCTTATTGCATGTCAGATTTCACCTCGATGTGTTAAGCATATTCCTCGGGTTTATCTCTGCCGACAGTTTCAATTTAAGTGATACTTATTTCAAATGGCTCGGGTTAGATTTTGAATGGCCCACCCTCACTGGTTTGAAGTTGACGCGAGATTTCTAAGAGCGAAACTTGTGGAATGTGGTCAGTACTTGTTCGACCATGGTCGTGTTCGGGTCAGAAAGGCTGAACATATTTTCTCGTTTGCCGACCAGATCCTCTGAGTCCGAATTGGTTCTCTGTCATTTTTTTGTTGGGTTTTCACCCATTGGCCATTGCTTCTAAGCCTGTCTTTGGATCAGACTCTCTACACAAATTTTGGTAAACTTTCGAGAGGAGAGTGACCTTTTTGAAGAGAACATCTGGTTGGACTTCTAGGAGCCGACCTTGATTGAATTTAGGGGTCTCAAACCTAAAGGCAAAAAGAGGAAAATTTTCAATGAGGAACAACAATAATTATTTCATAGCTAAATAATAACATATTAACCACGAAATATTTTGTAACCAAATACTGTATTTACTACAAAATATTGTGGTCAAATAGTAGAATATTTAGTTATGAGAACACATTTTATGACCAAATAAGATATTTAGCTATGAAATATTTTGTGACCAAATAATAGAACATTTAGCCAAACACAAATTTCATAGCTAAAGAGAATATTTAACCACGAAATATGTGAAGGATAAATAAAATATTTACGTTGATTTGGGAGCAACAACTCTCATGACGAATGAACCTTGTAAAGTATTTAACCTCAAACCTTATCATGGTAATAATTCAGTATTTGTTGGAAATGGAGAAACACTTGCAATTTCACATGTTGGACAAAGACTAGGCATGGTAATCTCCATTTACAAGATATCTTAGTAGTGCCTAACTTAAACACATGTTTGACAAAGACTAGGCATGGTAATCTCAATTTACAAGATATCTTAGTAGTGCCTAATTTAAAGAAAAACATTTATTTTCGTAAGTCAACTTACTTCTGATAACTCTTACAGCATTGAATTTACTTCTTACGATTTTTTAATTAAGAATAAGCAGAGAAAGACTATGGCCAAAGGAATGAAGAAAATAGTTCTATATGTCACCAATAAAGCATCTTTGGCTATTTGGCATCAATGTTTGGGGCAACCTCATCTGAAATCAATTAGGTGTTTTCATAACAAACACTTATTAAATGTTTCTAGATGGATAAACAAGCATTGTGGAAATAGGCTTGACAATGCTGTTTCAAACAAACATGCCTTTACATTTTTGGGTAGATGTATTCTTAACTGCTTTTCATGTGGTAAATAGATTGCCCTCTTCAGTTTTAAACATCGACACTCTTTTTCATAAACTTTTTGTTGAGGGAGGGAATACCCTTCTCCTTCTTGAGATTAGGTTGAAGCGAAGAACTTCAAGTTCAACCTAGAACTCTAACCTCTTTACACAACAGAATAACCTGTTAATCAAGCAAAATAGTAAGAATTCAAAGCAGAATATAAAATAGCACAACACAATCTTACGTGGTTTGGCCAATTGCCTATGTCCACGGTAGATCCAAGGATCCTAACATTTCTTATTAACTCCCTAAAGAGTTTACAAGGAGAACTCAATGAAGAACCCTCAAAAGGACCTAATGTTTAGTGAACCCTTACTCTACCACGAGCAATGATCACCCAAATGACGGTTCTACCCTAGCCCACACAAGCACTTAGTGTCTACCCCATTCTTTCTCTCTCTTAGAGTTTCTCTTAATGCTTAATCACAACTAAAGGGTTTACAAGTGTTTATATAGAGTGTATTTTGTGCCTACTAATCGTATTCTTTGTCTGAGTAAGAGTCCACTTATTTTGGAAATCCTAAACATCCCAAAACTTGAAATTTGGATAAAAACAAAAGGACTCCCTGCCACGTCTGGCTCCGCGGCACTCATCCCTGGGCGTTGCGGCGCTGGGGACTCAGTGCCGCGGCACTAGGCTTTTGTGATGGGTGCCACGAAGCTCAGCCCTAGTGGCCTCCCCACGTGTTTTCTTCGGGTCTTTGAGTCTCGTTTCGCTCTCTTTATGTCCCATACGTCCTAAACTTCTCCATACATGTCTCACACGTTCTAGAATTCTTGTGACTCTCCACTTTGGTATTCATCTCAATTCTTGTCCAACCAAGATTGTTGAATCACTAATTTTTCAACAAACCCTTCTTTGATTCAAAATTTTTCAAATAATAAGGCTTCGGGATCCGATCCACACCAATACTCTATCACCTAGAATTGAGTCCAGTTAAGTCTCCACCAAGACTTAACTTTCCTCGGGCTAGTGACTTTGGTCTCCAAAAGCATTCGTGCACCTTGCATAGGGTATTGATGTATTGCACTCATTTTCGACCCTCATTACCTCGATGAGCATGGTTTGGATGTCGCCTAATGGTCTGCATTACCCAAACGCACCGCATTGGGCCACTCATGGCCATCCCAGTAAGCACATAAAGCCCCGCATTGTGCTTCTCACCCTCAAACCTTATAGGTCATTGCTCTACCCTTACTTTTCTTTTTCCTGCTCTAATCGAATGCCCTTCCTCATCGAGCATGCCTAGGGATATCAAGTTCCTCCTTAATTTGGGAAAATGCCTTACATCATGTAAATCCTTATTTTCTCCACCTTGTATCCTCAGTCTTATATCACAAACTCTTATGATCTCATAAGTCATGTCATTCCCCATTAGAGGCTTTACCTCTTGGCTTTATAGTTAGTAAACATCGATCTGTCGGGACACGTATAGATGCTGCACCCAAAATTTAGTATCCATGTGTCAACGTACTTTTCCCTTAAGGCTACCAATGTGTCTAAAACTTTGGTATCTTCTTCAATACCGATTGCAGCCCACTCTTCTTGACCTTTTGATTTTGGACAATCCTTCACAAAGTGCGATTCTTCAGTACTTTATCTTGGTTGCTCTTCCTTTCTTGTGCAAGCAATGCTTCTCCACTCTCGGACTTAGATCATTTTGTTAATTCTTTTGAGTTCAATGATTCCTTGACGTCATTCATCGTTAAAGACTCTTTACCATACAGCAGTGTATCAAAAAATCTCTCATAGCTCTTCAGCAATGAACTTAACAAGATAATGGCCTTGTCTTTATCCTCAATCTTAATGCCCAGTTGCTCAAGACTTATGATGATCTTGCTGAACTCGTCAATGTGAGCTCTCAATGAAGATCCCTCGTGCATTGTTAGCTGGTGTAGTTTTTCTTTCATAAGAAATTTATTTGCAAGAGACTTCTTCATGTACAATGCCTTGAGTCTCTTCCATAGCCCCAAAGCAGTTTCTTTATCATCAATTTCTCTTAATACTTCATTACTCAACGCCGAGATTATCATGCTGTAAGCCTTTTTCTAAATCGTGTCATAATCTTTCTGCCTGGACTTTGAGGTTGTCATCTCATCGCTAGTTGAGGAGCTCGCTTCTTCCAAAGCTGAGTCTAGCCTTTCCTCTATTAGTAGAGCCCTTAGCTTCTTCGTCCAAATATTAAAGTTATTCATCCCATTGAACTTCTCTATTTCTTGCTTGATTGCAACCATGGTTTAAATACCCCAAATATGTATTATCGAACCTTTAGCTATGATACAAGTTTGTTGAGAGAGGGAACACCCTTCTCCCTCTTGAGATTAGGCTAAAGCGAAGAACCTCAAGTTCAACCTAGAAGCCTAATCTCCTTGCGCAGCGGAATAACCTATTAATCAAGTAAAATAACAAGAATCCAAAGAAGAATATAAAAGAGCACAACACAATCTTACATTGTTCGGATAATTGCCTACATCCACAATAGATCTAAGGATCCTAGTCTCTCTTATTAATTTCCTAGATATTTTATAAGGAAAGCTCAATGAAGAACCCTTAAAAGGACTTAATGTTTAGCGAACCCTTACTCTACCACGAGCAATGATCACCCAAACAATAATTCTACCCTAGCGTACACAAGCACGTAGTATCTACCCAGTTCTTCCTCTCTCTTAGAGTCTCTCTTAATGCTTAATCATAACTAAAGGGTTTACAAGTGTTTATATAGGGTGTATTTTCATTCATACTAACCATATTCCTTTTTGGAGTAAAAGTCCACTTGTTTTGGAAGTCTTAACCTTCCCAAAACTTGAAATTCTGATAAAAAATAGACTCCTTGTCGTGTCTTGCGCCGCAGTGCTCATCCCTGGGTGTCGCAGCTGTTGTGTGTTTTCTATAACACAAATTAGCGTAAGTGCACGTTGTCGCAACAAGTAATATATGATGAGAAAATTGTCGATCCCACAGAGAATGATTTATCTTTTCTAGTTTAAGTACTGAAATGGTGTCTTTCTACTATTATCCAGAAAATGATTTAATGTATGAGATTTAACTACTCAAGTAAAAGAACAACTTAATTATGCTAAGTGATAAACTAAATTACCAACAAATTATATTCAATATGAGAAATCCTAGGATTACAAACTATCCCCCATTATGCAAATAAATTCAGCAGAATCTCTTTGATGTTTATTAGTTCTCAACTTGATATATTGACCAAAACACTTAACACATCACAAGCCTCTTTTGCAGGTCAAGTGAATCTATTCCATCCAATCAAATATCTATATATCTATGATAAATGAATTGAACCAAATTCATTAAGCACAAGTTTTATGAGCCATACATGCCTTATGA
Source organism: Ailanthus altissimus (assembly GCA_946807835.1). NCBI lineage: Eukaryota > Viridiplantae > Streptophyta > Magnoliopsida > Sapindales > Simaroubaceae > Ailanthus > Ailanthus altissimus. The sequence continues at coordinate 7,065,031 of OX327689.1, forward strand.
ATATATGTCTATCTCATATGAAACTCAAGTGTACTACACTATGATCATGCATCAATATGCTTAAGACTAAATACCTAAATGCCTTTGTCAAGTTTATTTAAGCATTTCTAGATCAATTTAACCACTGGCCAAGTAATCAAATAACATTAAGCACAAGCACAATGAATATATCAAAAGCTGAATTAATACCATAAAAGAGAGAACTAAAATCAATCACATAATGAGTTCAAGGATGTAATCCTAGATGAACGAAATTAGCTCATCATTAAACTACACAATCTTGAAGCTAATTCCATCAATACATGTAAACTAAACATCTTACAACAAGTAAAGAATCAAAGCAAAGAAGACATCCCTGTCAAATGCCTTTGTTGTTGAAGCTTGCTTTCCTCCTCTTTGATTTCTCCAAACTTAGAAGTTAGGTGTTTCTTTGTGTTTCTAGCTGCTGTCCCAACTAGAGTCCTGTCCCAAAATGTAAGTTTTGAGCAAATAAATAGGTAAGAGCACGGAATTAGGGCGCATTTTGGGCTGCTTTTGGGTTTCCTGATTTTCAGGAACCTGTGACAATTCACTTTCTGCAATCGGCGCCGCGGCGCTGAAATCCAGTGCTGCGGCGCTGCACTGTAGCAACAGTGTTAATATAGCAGTGTACTGTAGCAACAGTGCCTCCATTTGTATTTTTATCTCTAATGCTCCGATTTGCGTCCGTTTTCCAGTATTTTTGCTCTGATAATGATTAAACCTTTAAAGCAATACAACGATGCATAAATAGCCAAATTATTGAGATAAATTGAACAAATATCAAGTTAGGAAGATAAAATAGTTTATACAATTACGCCTTATCAAATACCCCCAAACTTAAATACTTGCTCGTCCTCGAGTAAAAAGGCACACACACCACACTAACAATGAAAACAAACCATAAAAAGATATAAAACATTGGGTCGGCAAAAAATTAGTAATTTGTCTCAAAAATTTCTCATGACTACTATCCTAAAGGAAATTCTAAATATCATAACCGTTCAACATGTTAATCCAACACTTATTCAAACCCATAAGTGACCTACTTTGTATGTGTGTGTGAATAGATAAAATCATTAGTAGCATGCGCTCGGATTATTTTATGCACATAAGATAATGAAATGATCTCTATGAGATTTTTGCTTTTATTTAACACTTCATATGCTTGTTTTTCGCATCACTCTCCACTAATGTAGGCACACACATAATCAAGGATCAAATAGGACTTTAGTTAGCTTGTAATGCATGGCTAGGGTGAGGGTATGATAAAATGGATCGATTTTGGCTCAACTTACACCATAAACACACATTCCTCTTGAGGTTACTCAAACCCAACCATTGTTTTCCACCCAATTTCCCCCAAACTTATTTCTTTGATTCCCTAGCTATTTTGTTGCTCTTCTTTTCTTTTTATTTAAGCTAGGGGTATAGCAAACTCAATTTTTCTTTTCGTTTCTTTCTTTTTTTTTTTTTTTTTTTTAATATATAAGTCACTATACCCCCAAACTTAAGCTTTTCATATTTGAACAACCAACATTTATAACCAAACCCATAGCTCTTCTTTAATTCACCCCTTCATTTATAAATGTTCACACAACTCTTTAAAAGAAGTGCTATACTTATGGCGTGATGGGTACTATGAAGGATAATAAAAGTAAAGGCTAAGGTAATGATATAGTTAGCAAGGAAAAATGATAATTAGGCTCAACGGGGGTGACTACGGTCAAAATTATACATAGGTTGGCTTGAAAGGCTCAATCGGTCCAAAAATGGCCTAAAATCATATCCCTAATTATGTATGCCCTAAGATTTCGCCTTGAGTGATGCTCCAACAAGTTCTAGAGTGTTCTTGAGACCATATTTATTCTTGTAGTGCATAAAAGTCTTCTAAGTAAGCATAAAACTAAATAATTCTAACTATGTGCTCGAAATATCAAGTGGTCACAAAGTGAAGCTGAACTTGTCCTAGATTACCAAGTAAACAATCACAACATTCATTGTTTCCCAAAGAACATAGCATTTGAAATCATGTTTCTATTTCATATCATTGACTACTAATCATTCAACCAACCCACAACTGAACACTAAAATGAAAGAAAACAAACAAAACAAAAAAAGTTATGCAAAACAAACAACTAAAAACAGAATTAAAAACAAAACAAATAAATAAACACAACTAAAAACAGAACAAATGGGAAAGTGTTTCCCTGTCCCCCAAACTTACTATCCGACATGTCCTCATGGCAAAACAAAAAGAAACGTAAGACAAAAAGCACAGAAATACTCCCCAAAAATAGAGTGCGGGCTTTAGTCGTCATCTGTTGCTGTCGCATCCTCATCTTCGCTATTTCTGGTAGCATCTGCATCCTCAGGGTCGATGCCGTCATCAGCATCATCATTCAACTCAGCTGGTGGTGGCGCAGTGTAAACTGGATGCTGTGGGAGTGAGGAAATATCAATTCCAAAATGGGCTGCCTGTATAGAAACCCACTGAGCACACCATTGTTGATGGGCAATGAACTGCTGCTGATGTGCTTCAATCTGCCGCTCAATTTCATCCAATCGAAATTGTACTGCTTCCGGATTGGAAGAGGAAGATGCCTGCGATGATGGTCGCGTAGGTGCCCTGGACCTATGCCCACCTTGGCCACAATGAGCGTGCATGTTGGTTACCGTGCTAGAGGTTATAGCTTGGCCAGGCTGTAATATCTCCTCCGAAGAACTCCACTTGACTCCAGCTTGAGCACATAATGCTGTAATTAGAGAAGGGCAGTATAACCCGAGCTTGCTGCTTTCACTGCAATGGAGAATGCTATTCTTGATCACTCGCCCAACATCAATAGATTTTCCTGTCATGATGGCATATAACAAAACTGCACGTTGCTTGTTTACACTGCTGAAATGTTTGACAGGCATTAGTCGTGCCCCAATAAAATAATGCCATGTTTTCTCATCCTTGCCCATGTATTTTGCTGAAAAATATATTGGAAGAGGACCACCCAGTTTCCATTCTGCCTCGGCGGAGCATAACTGTCTAATGATTTCCTCATAATCCGGATCACGTAGCATCTTGTGAAAATCATCATCCCCGATTGATGGTGTTTTAAGGAATTTGTTGATGCTGGCACAGTCAATAGCTACCTGCTTACCTCTCACATATACCAGCAAGTTTGAATGTTCCTTAATATTCGCATAAAATTCTTGCACAATTGGTAGTACAGCCTCTCCCGGCTGAGTGCACAATTTCTTCCATCCCCTGGATTCAATGACTCTTGCTACACTGGGATAACTTCCCTCTAAAAGGTTAAAGCCTCGCTCAGGAATAGCCGATCGCTTCACAATTGATTTAGCATAACGCTCAGATGCTTCTAAGGAGACAAACTTGCTGCTGTCAAAACTAGGTGAGGCCATTTTGGTGGTTTTCATTTTCTTAGGAGCCATTTTGCTAAGAACACCAATTTGCCAACTAAAACCCCTCCACCAATCTCCTTAATTGTCACAAGTCTACATTCCAATCAAATTAGCTAAAATTTCTACACATAGAATAACGAATTAAGTCTTCACAATTCTAAAACAATTCCAACACAATGACAACACAAATCCAACATAATTTCAACATAGTTTCAACATAAAGCCAACATAATTTCAACATAAATCCAACACAAATCCAGCACATTTCCAACATAGTTTCAACATAATTTCAACATAAAGCCAACACAAATCCAACACATTTCAATATAATTTCAACATAATTTCACCATAAATCCAACACAAATCCAGCACATTTCCAACATAGTGTCAACATAATCTCAACATAAAGCCAACACAAATCCAACACATTTTCAACATAATTTCAACATAAAGCCAACACAAATCCAACATAATTTCAACATAGTTTCAACATAAAGGCAACATAATTTCAACATAATTTCAACATAGTTTCATGCAAAAATTCAAGATTAAACACAAAGCTTTCATTCTAGTAATCACAAATTGTTCCAATAATTGCATAATGGAAGTAGAATAAAGGAAGAATCAATGTAAAATAAGAGATTAGAGACAAGATTTTTTTACCTTGTGAGATTAATCCACCGAAATTTGAGATTGGGGAACTTTGTTAATTTGTGTGAAAAATGCAATTTAATGGAATTTGTGATGATGAAGTGTGTGAAATGATGTTGGAAATGTGTTTTGATGTTGATTTTAAGCTGAAATTTTAATGGGTAAAGTTGGGTTTGAGATTATGAATTGGGGTGGGTTGAGAGGTTTGAGAAATTCTAGGGTTAGCAAGAGAGAGAGAGCATGAGAAATGGGGAAAAATCGGGGCAAATGCCCCTTTTTTTTTTTTTTTTTTTTTTTTTTTTTTTTTTTTTTCGCTGCAGCGCCGCGGCGCTAGATATCAGCGCCGCGGCGCTGGTGCCTGGGAAATTCCCAGGTGCCAGCGCTGCAGCACTGGATTCCAGTGCTGCGGCGCTGAGTCTCTGGAAGTGGCGCCGCGGCGCTCAATTTGAGTGCCGCGGCGCTCATTCCTTGCAAATTATTTTTTATTTTTTTTTTAAATAATAAATGCCAATACTAATGCAACAAATATTTACCTTGGGTTGCCTCCCAACTAGCGCCTGCTTTTTCGTCTCTGGCTAGACGTTATGCTTGTGAATCACTCCGATTCCACAAACATAATGGAGGTACTTTGACGATTGAAATCTCCACCATAGTAATGCTTGAGACGTTGGCCATTTACCTTAAAAGTTATTCCTTTTTCTTCATCTTCAATATCAACAGCTCCGTGTGGGTATACTTTGGCTACTCTAAATGGACCAGACCATCTAGATTTGAGCTTCCCAGGGAATAGCTTGAGTCGGGAATTAAATAATAGTACCTGCTGATTGATTTCAAATGAGCGTTGTGCTATTCTTTTGTCATGCCATCTTTTCACCTTTTCTTTGTACAGCTTGGCGTTCTCATAAGCTTGTAGCCGAAATTCATCCAATTCATTCAGTTGTTGCATTCTTTTCTCTCCAATTGCTGTCAAGTCAAAATTTAATGACTTGATTGCCCAATAGGCCTTATGTTCTAACTCCAGAGGCAAATGACATGATTTGCCAAATATCAACTGATATGGTGACGTACCAATGGGCGTTTTGTATGCTGTACGATATGCCCAGATTGCGTCATCAAGCCTTATTGCCCAATCCTTGCGATTTGGCTTGACTACCTTCTCAAGGATTCTCTTCACTTCTCGATTGGAAACCTCAGCTTGTCCATTTGTTTGTGGATGATAGGCAGTGGCGATCTTGTGTTTAACTCCATATTTCTGAAGCAGTGCGGAGAATGATTTATTACAAAAATGCGATCCCTCGTCACTGACGATTGCTCGTGGTGTACCGAAACGGGTGAGTATATTCTTTCTCAGAAATCGCAACACCACCTTTGCATCATTAGTTGGCAAGGCAACTGCTTCGACCTACTTGGACACATAATCAACAGCCAATAGAATGTATTTCTGACCATTTGATGGAATGAATGGTCCCATGAAGTCAATCCCCCAAACATCAAAAATTTCAACTTCTAATATGTTTTGCAGAGGCATTTCCTGCTTTTTTGACATGCTTCCTGCTCTTTGGCACCTGTCACATCTTAAAACAAAAAAATGTGCATCTTTAAATAAAGAAGGCCAATAAAAACCAGATTGCAATACCTTTGAAGCTGTTTTGTCTCCGCGAAAATGTCCAGCATAATCAGATGAATGACAATGCATGAGTATGTCTTCAATTTCTTCCTCTGGCACACATCTTCGAATCATTTGGTCTGCACATTGCTTAAACAAAAGGGGTTCATCCAGAAATATGATTTGACATCATGCAAGAACTTCTTCTTCTGCTGGTAACTCAAGTCCGGAGGAAGGATTCCGCTGGCCAAGTAGTTAACATAATCTGCATACCATGGTAGATTGAGGTTTTCTACTAATAAGAGTTGCTCATCAGGAAAGGAATCATTAATTAATGTCTCATCATCACTTTGTTGTCCACCCTCTAAGCGAGATAAATGGTCTGTCACCTGATTTTCTGAACCTTTCTTGTCCTTGATTTCCAAATCAAATTCTTGAAGTAATAGCACCCATCTGATCAGTCTCGGTTTTGCCTCTTTCTTGCTAATCAAATACTTGATAGCAGAATGATCTGTAAAGACTGTCACCTTAACACCAATTAAATATGCTCTGAACTTGTCAAAGGCAAATACAACAGCCAACAACTCTTTCTCTGTAGTCGTATAATTGTTCTGAGCATCATTCAACATTTTGCTTGCATAATAAATGGTGTGGAAGACCTTGTTTTTGCGTTGCCCCAATACTGCACCTACTGCAATATCACTAGCGTCACACATTACTTCGAAGGGCATGGTCCAATCTGGTGCGACAATGACTGGGGCTGAAATAAGCTTCCTTTTCAACACCTCAAATGCATCGTTACATGCTTGATCAAAGATGAATTTTGCATCCTTCTCCAACAAGCTACACAACGGCTTAGAAATTTTTGAAAAGTCCTTTATGAATCTTCTATAAAAGCCTGCATGACCAAGGAAACTTCTTACTCCCTTAACATTTGCTGGTGGTGGCAACTTCTCAATGGCTTCAATTTTTGCTCTGTCAACTTCTATTCCTCTTGAAGAGATCTTATGTCCCAAGACAATCCCCTCTTTCACCATGAAGTGGCACTTTTCCCAATTCAGTACCAAGTTGGTTTCTTTACATCTTTGTAGCACAAATGCTAAGTTCTTCAAACATACATCAAACGAATCCCCAAAAATTGAGAAATCGTCCATAAACACTTCCAAGAACTGCTCTACAATATCATAAAAGATTGCTATCATGCATCGTTGAAACGTTGCGGGTGCGTTGCATAATCCGAAAGGCATCCTTCGGAATGCAAATGTACCGTATGGATAAGTGAAGGTAGTCTTTTCTTGATCTTCTGGTGCTATAGCTATCTGATTGTAGCCAGAATAACCATCCAAAAAGCAGTAAAATTCATGCCCTGAAAGTCTATCCAGCATCTGATCGATGAAGGGCAATGGAAAATGATCCTTCCTTGTGGCTTTGTTCAATTTTCTGTAATCCATATACACTCTCCATCCAGTTACTGTACGTGTTGGAAGTAGTTCATTGCTTGAATTAGTTATGACAGTGACCCTACCCTTCTTTGGTACACATTGAACTGGACTTACCCATGAGCTATCAGAAATTGGGTAAATAATTCCTGCATCAAGCCACTTAATAATCTCTTTCTTTACTACTTCTTTCATCACTGGGTTCAGTCTTCTTTGGTGCTCAATCGAAGACGTTTGCTCATCTTCTAACAATATCTTATGCATGCAGAATGAAGGACTGATTCCTTTGATGTCTGCAATTGTCCATCCCAATGCCTTCTTGTACGTCCGCAGTATTCTAAGCAACTTCTCTTCTTGTGTTTCATTCAATGTAGCAGATATTATTACAGGAAGTGTTGAGGATGGACCGAGGAATGCATACCGTAAATGGTTAGGCAAGGGTTTGAGCTCAAGTGTTGGCGGTTTTTCTGTCGAAGGTTTGGTTCTTGCTTCCATATTTTCTGATTCTTCAAGCACTTCAAATCTGAAACTCTTGTGCTCTTGGTGGGGTATAGAATTCAAAGCATTGAGATAATCCAGTGCTTCCTGATCTTCCACTTCATTCCCATTCATGACTGCATTTTCTAGAGAGTCTTGGCTGGAGTGATTGTTGAAAATCCTTTGAATCTCTCTGTCAATAATGTTGATGCTATAACATTCATCTGCTTCTTTGGGAAATGTCATAGCTTTGAACACATTAAACGTCACCTCTTCATCTTGCACTCTCATAGTAAGTTCTCCCTTTTGGACATCAATCAAAGTTCTACCAGTAGCTAAGAAAGGTCTTCCCAAAATGATTGGAATTTCAAGATCCTCTTCCATATCCAACACAATGAAGTCGGCTGGGAATAAAAATTTATCTACCTTAACTAACACATCTTCAATCACACCTTTAGGATATGTGAGTGAACGATCTGCAAGTTGTAAAGTGACATTCGTAGGCTTGGCTTCCCCCAATCCTAGCCGGTTGTAGATAGACAAAGGCATCAAATTTATGCTGGCCCCTAGATCACATAAAGCTTTACCAAAATACCGGTTTCCAATTGTGCATGGAATGGTAAAACTTCCTGGATCCTTGAGCTTTGGAGGCAATTTTTTCTGCAATATTGCACTGCATTCTTCTGTCAACGCTACAGTTTCATACTCGTCCAGCTTCTTTTTCCTTGAAAGAATGTCCTTCATGAATTTAACATAGCTAGGCATTTGCTCTAATGCATCTGCAAATGGTATGTTAATGTGCAGTTTTTTAAAAATTTCCAGAAACTTTGTAAACTGCTTCTCTTGCTTTTGCTTCTGTAGTCGCTGAGGAAATGGTGGTGGTCTATAAGGTTGCACCTTCTCTTTCTGTATAACCTTTTCCTTTACTGCATTATCTTCTTGTTTTTCATTCCCCTTTTCAGAATTTTCTGCATCTGCAGAATTTTCTGCATTTGCTGATGGTTTAGGTATTCCCACAATGTTTTGCATTTCTTTACCGCTTCTCAATGTTACTGATTTGCATTGCTCTCTATCACCTTTTGGATTAACTTCCGTGTTACTCGGTAGCGAGCCTTGAGGGCAGTTGTTCATTGCAGAAGCTAATTGACCAACTTGGTTTTCTAAGGTGCGAAGAGATGCTGATTGGCTTTGCAAAAGTTGGTCAGTTTGCCTTATGTATTGAATTAACAATTCCTCAACACCAGGTTTCTTTTCTTGCTGAAATTGTTGCTGCTGCCGCTGCATTAGAAATCCGGGTGGACTCATGGATTTTGAGGATTGCCCTTGGTTATTATTATTCCAAGAAAAATTTGGATGATTCCTCCACCCTGGATTGTAAAAATTCGAGTTGGGATTATGCTGCTGTCGATTGTAACTCCCCACATATTGTGCTGTCTCCATGCATAGACCATTTTGGTGATTATCTCCACAAAAATCACATGTTGGTGGTTGGCTCTTTACTGCATTGACTCCAAGTGTATCCATCTTCTTAGCCAACAAACTAACTTGTGCTGTCAAAGAAGTGAGTGCATCAATTTCATGCACACCAGCAACTTTTCTAGGATTCACTCTTTCTGATGGCCATTGGTAGCTGTTGGAGGCCATTTCTTCCAACAAGTCATATGCCACATCTGTGGACTTGCTCATTAACGCCCCTTCAGCTGCTGCATCTACAATCGTTCTTAAATGTCCCACCAATCCATTATAAAATGTTTGCACCAACAACCATTTGGGAACTCCATGATGTGGACACTTTCTCAGCATATCCTTAAATCTCTCCCATGATTCATACAATGATTCTGACTCATGTTGTACAAAAGTGGTAATATCATTACGCATCTTTGCAATTTTGGCCGGTGGGAAGAACTTGGCTAAGAACTTTTGTGCCAAATCATCCCATGTTGTTATTGAACCGGATGGTGATGATATTAACCAACTTTTTGCTTTGTCCCTCAAGGAGAATGGAAACAACCTGAGTCTTATGGCATCATCTGACACGCCATTGTATTTGAATGTGTCACAAATTTCTAAGAAATTTGTGATATGCTCATTGGGATCATCATTCGGGAAGCCGCTGAACTGCACTGATTCTTTAAGCATTTGAATAGTTCCAGGCTTGATTTCAAAATTATTAGCATTGATATTTGGCCTGCGAATGCTTGAGTGTATGCCATTCACCCAAGGAACTGCATAGTCTCTTAAGGCTCTTGGCTCTTCACAAATATTCTGGTTTTGCTCTTCCATGCTAGTCACTTGGTTCTGGTCTCGTCGTAATCTTCTTAGTGTCCTCTCAATTTCAGGATCAAAGTATGCTAGATCAACGCTCTTAGAACGTCTCATAAACACCTGAAATTTCTGCAAACAAAAACAGAAATCTGAATTAACACCAGAAAAGACTTATATCAGTATTAAAATAAGAAAAAATTTTCATTCCCCGGCAACGGCGCCAAAAACTTGTTGTGTGTTTTCTATAACACAAATTAGCGCAAGTGCACGTTGTCGCAACAAGTAATATATGATGAGAAAAGTGTCGATCCCACAGAGAATGATTTATCTTTTCTAGTTTAAGTACTGAAATGGTGTCTTTCTACTATTATCCAGAAAATGATTTAATGTATGAGATTTAACTACTCAAGTAAAAGAACAACTTAATTATGCTAAGTGATAAACTAAATTACCAACAAATTATATTCAATATGAGAAATCCTAGGATTACAAACTATCCCCCATTATGCAAATAAATTCAGCAGAATCTCTTTGATGTTTATTAGTTCTCAACTTGATATATTGACCAAAACACTTAACACATCACAAGCCTCTTTTGCAGGTCAAGTGAATCTATTCCATCCAATCAAATATCTATATGTCTATGATAAATGAATTGAACCAAATTCATTAAGCACAAGTTTTATGAGCCATACATGCCTTATGAGTATATGTCTATCTCATATGAAACTCAAGTGTACTACACTATGATCATGCATCAATATGCTTAAGACTAAATACCTAAATGCCTTTGTCAAGTTTATTTAAGCATTTCTAGATCAATTTAACCACTGGCCAAGTAATCAAATAGCATTAAGCACAAGCACAATGAATATATCAAAAGCTAAATTAATACCATAAAAGAGAGAACTAAAATCAATCACATAATGAGTTCAAGGATGTAATCCTAGATGAACGAAATTAGCTCATCATTAAACTACACAATCTTGAAGCTAATTCCATCAATACATGTAAACTAAACATCTTACAACAAGTAAAGAATCAAAGCAAAGAAGACATCCCTGTCAAATGCCTTTGTTGTTGAAGCTTGCTTTCCTCCTCTTTGATTTCTCCAAACTTAGAAGTTAGGTGTTTCTTTGTGTTTCTAGCTGCTGTCCCAACTAGAGTCTTGTCCCAAAATGTAAGTTTTGAGCAAATAAATAGGTAAGAGCACGGAATTAGGGCGCATTTTGGGCTACTTTTGGGTTTCCTGATTTTCAGGAACCTGTGACAATTTGTTGTCCAGGTCCCGGCGCCGCAGCGCTGCGATTTGGCGCTGCGGCGCTCACTTTCTGCAATCGGCGCCGCGGCGCTGAAATCCAGTGCTGCGGCGCTGCACTGTAGCAACAGTGTTAATGTAGCAGTGTACTGTAGCAACAGTGCCTCCATTTGTATTTTTATCTCTAATGCTCCGATTTGCGTCCGTTTTCCAGTATTTTTGCTCCGATAATGATTAAACCTTTAAAGCAATACAACGATGCATAAATAGCCAAATTATTGAGATAAATTGAACAAATATCAAGTTAGGAAGATAAAATAGTTTATACAATTACGCCTTATCAGCAGCACTGACTATGTCACGCCTATCACTACGACGCTGGGCTTCTATGATAGGCACTGTGGCGTTCAGCCCTAGTGGCCCCTTCGCGTGTTTTCTTTGCTTCATTTGCATCTTTGAGTCCCATTTCGCTTCCCCTTTTGTGTCCAATACTTCCTAGACTTCTCCATACGTGTCCCACATGTTCTAGACTTCTTATGACTCTCCATTTTAGTATTCATTTTAATTCTTATCCAACCAAGATTATTGAATCACCAATTTTCTAACACTTTTTAAACAACATGCTAATTACAAGGTTTTAAGAAGTTTTGGTTGCAGGTGCTATCCGTACTTGAGAGATCATGGTAAGAACAAATGTTTCAAAGAAAACATATCCTTGTGTACTTTTTGTATACAGTCTAATGTACGAAGGATATCATTGTTTTCATTCTTAACTCAAACGAGTATACATATCTCGTCATTTTGTTTTGATGAATTGAGTTTTATATGATTGACCCAATATTTTCTATGCAAGTCATACTAAAATTAGTTGCTTTCCCAGATTCAGAACCATGTTTAAACAAAAATAAAGAACTAACAAAAGATCTAAAAAAAGAACGTCCCAACCATGTGCATAGTTATTGTGAACAAGGACCACAAGAGAGACAAAATTTGAATTCAACTAATACTCCTCAAGTAAAATATGAAATTCGCACTAGAGGTGTAAACTGAATAGACAACTCAAACAAAGTTGGAGAATTCGTAATCGAAACAACTTCAAACCCTTCAAATTCTTAAACAGCATAAAATCATCATACAGGAAATTGAGGGTATGACATACGATGTATATATAATTTCAAAAATTACTACACACAGCGGAAGCATGTGAACATATACACCCAATTTAACAAATTTAACCATATATATCATGTTCAAGTATAACTATTATACAACAACTTTTATATGATGAACAATTGTATTACTTAAAACAAAATGTAAAGAACACTTACCTAATGAAGGTAGCTTTACAAATTCTTCAAGCCCTTTAACAATCTATGTGAAGAGCTCACCTTGAAGTATATTGTTGAATAATTCTAGTCCATAACGGTTTGGTGGGATTACGGAACTAGAATGATAGCTTTATTTTTGAATTTCCAGCATCATGTATTCAAACTCTTTGATTACAATAATTTGTTTCTAAATGGAGATGGTAAATATTTTACATACAAATCTTGTATTAATTAGAAATATTTTGTATAATTCTTAGAAACAATTTTCATAAGATAATTATTTTGAACAACTCATGTTTAAAATAATTATCTTTTCTCCATTTTCTTTTCATTCATTTTAAGCTATCCATGAGAGAAGAAGAAGAAGAAGCAGAAGAGAGGTTTTTCATTTTTTCCAACACTTGAAAGAATAAAAACAAAATTTTCTCTTAACTCTCCATACCTTGGCTCAATTTTGCTCTTCAAAATTGAAAAATGAATGAATTCAATTGTTAGCCAAAGTTTTGTTTTTGTTATTCAACACTTTTTGATAAAACAAAAATAAGTGCTCCACTAATTTTATTTTTGGTCTCCTACATATAATTAATTTATTAAGCACTAGATAATGCCCATCTAAATAAATTATTACCTAACAAATATAATTATTTTAATTATATTAGATAAATAAATGGCCAACATCTAGGCCCCTCATTGTATTAAAATACAATGGCCATGATTAATATATTATCATATTATCTAATAATATAATAATAATATCTAATTTAATTATTCAAAACAATTTTGAATAATTACTTTTTACCTTGCTAGTTTTTATTACCAAAGTTAAATGGTAAAACTAAGGTAAAATCAAATTATGGACTAAGTTGTGCCACTTGTCAACATCCTATTAATTAACAACTATTGTTAATTAATTTAGTAATGTACTTAACAATTAAGTCTTGATAAATGTATATCCCGAGGGATCCCGAAAAGATTATTCTATTTTACTAAAATTTATTGGATCAAATTATTCAATCTAACCAGCTACATCAGTGCGCAACGAGTACACTTCGTATTGTGAGACTCTCTAGATTCACACCTGATTTGTTATATGGAGCTCCTTTATATGTCCTTGAACGATGCCCCACACACATATTACGGATATTACAAATTAGCACGTTAGATCATGCAAGTTGAGGTTATTGCATATTTGTATAATCCCTCCATCATGTATATCTTGGAAAAGCAAAGATATAGATCATCACCGTTAAATCTCTATTTGCTTAACCATCAACTTATCTCCAAATTTATATTTTTTTAAATAATATCCATAAACACTTTTGTGATATTGTTTATCCCTTTGGAATATATTTTATGAGGTTTACACTTGTGCTACAAGACTTTCTAAAATACAATCTCGGAGCATCAGGATAGACAACTCACTCATATGAGTTGATGGATCCCATATTTACGCACACCAGACTCCATGAGTATCGGACCATACCCAGCGACATACAGCGATCAGACCATGAAAGGTCTCTGACATGTGTGAAACCAAAGTATGGTAGATCACTCACAAGCTCACCGTGGCGATGAGGTCAAAGGATCACACATACTACTCAACTCAGAAGATCTTCTATTGACAGCTTTATGAGATGTCTATTAAAGGTCTTTGTGAGTCTATATCCAGTCTCATTGAATACTTTGTATGTCTATATGAGTTTCCACTAAGTTCATAGTTTGCTAAGATAAACTATTTGGACCATCTAATGTAGACATACACTAATTATATTAATGGGTTCCATCGATAGACCCGCATCGATGACATTAGATCACGAACATCATATTTAAGAACATATTTGTATAATGATATTTCTTAGCACTAGCTGCAACTCTTTGTAACTATGTCATTATTAATATATTCTAAGGTCATTGTCACATTTCAGACACAGCTCTAACTATTTAGATTTCGCTAATTCTATTAATCTACTAATTCTTAGCATCACTAACTCTTAATACTTTAAACTATTAGTGTTGCTAACTCTTAGCACTGATTTGAACTCCTTTAGACCATATCTAAACTCCCAAGGCCTGAAAATTTCCTTAGTTGTATCCTAGGCTCCTCTGTGCTTTTGGCTTTTGGTTTCTATCATTCTCTCATTCATCCGATGCTTTCTCAACCACGTGTCGTCTTCTTATTGATCACAACTCAAAAACTATACTCAAACTTATGATTTTTAAACACTATTTTTTATAATCCCCCCATTCATTCAAAATTAATAAGAAGCGTTTTATGATCTTTTCTCTTCATAACACATGCTCAATTATATACTGTCCGATGTAGCTCTGTTATTATGTCTTCTTGTGTTATACTTGACTCCATGTGAAATGACCTTCCCTGAGTTCCTTGGAAATGTTAGTGATCTATTTGTACTATATTTTATTGAGCTTTTAAAACATCTAATTTGATATGGGATATCTTAAATAAAGATTACACTTTCTATTGTAGTTTTGCATAAATTTTAGAAAGTATTTGATACTTTTCTATTGCAGTTTTGCATAAAGTTAGAAAGTATTTAACTCGTTGGAGTTATAAAGTAGGACCAGCTGAAAATAAATATGTTTGAAATCACATTTCATGTAATTTTCATGCTACACATCCGTATTTGATTTATGTCATTAATTATATTAGTATGGTGACCATAGATGCGTCTAGTTGCGAATATATGCAACGAAGGTCACTTTGATCTTATATTGACATAGTTAATGGATTAGATTGTATTTAATGAGATATTTTAAGACAATATAGCATTTATTGTGCGCACTAAAGTTTATAATGTATAATTATTTTCATATGACATATGTGACTCAAATGCAAGATTGTTAGGTTTTATTATTTCCTTTATGTGAGCTCACATATTAACAATAATTATACATTATGGACTATCTTAAATAATGGATAATTTAAGTTATCTATTTGAACTATATTTTATTAAGCTCTTAAGACATCTAATTTGATATGAGTTTATTATGTTTAGAAACCCAATACTAATTAGATTATGAGTGATAGGGTCATAATTTAACTTAGTATATAATTTTTTTTTTTTTATAGTTGTAGTCCCCAAGTCAAATCAATTTACGTAAAATCCTTCTTCTCTTGTTTTTATCACAGAGATAAAAACTCATTGAACCTACATAAATTTAACTGTGAAAAGTTATTATATTCTTATTTTTATTTAAGAATGCTAATTTTTAAGTTTTAATCACCATGAATTTCTCAAATATATTTTTTTTCAATATTCATTCTAATAATTAGATATGATATATCTTAAATTATATTCATATGGATATAAATCCAATATATGATTATGTCTAACATATCGAACTTAAACAATTCACTACAATACAATCTTAATCCTAGTCCTATGTATAGTACTTAGTCCAATCAATAGGTTGCTGAAATTTTCATGTCTATAATGTATAATATATATATATATATAATAGTAAAATGTTATTGATATATAAAGCAAGACCACCAAATCTCATCTATATCAATTATCACGTCAAATAGGGAATAAACTCATGCACACGCAAAGAGAAGGAAGGAACAAAGATGGCATTATACTGCGTAGCAGGAGGAACGAGCTTCATAGTTGAATATTTAGTGAAGGCCTTACTAGATAAAGATCACGCTGTTAGAACTACTGTGCGAGATCCAGGTAGCTTAGCTATATTATCACTTATAGAAACTAAGAAATATGTAATCTTTTTGTTCATTTTCATTAGTTTATTTTATTTGATGGGTTGATTTTCATTTTAATTTTTGAACAGAGGATCTGAGCAAGGTTGGTTCCCTTTTGGAATTAAATTGAGCAAAGGAGAGACACAAGATTTTCAAAGCCGATTTGTTGATTCAAGGAAGCTTTGATGAGACTAATCAAGGCGTTGATGGTGTTTTTCACATTGCTTCAGCTGTTCTCGTTTCCTATGACAATAACATTGACGCAAGCAAACAAATATTTTTTCAATGATTATATAGATAGACTTGGAGAACTAGAGTTGAAATTGCGGCCAAAGTTGAAAAATTACATATACTAATTACACTATCAATTAGATATCAAATTTTCTATTTTATATATATTTAACCTTCATATAAATTAAGGGACTTTAACCCAACACCTCAACCCGAAAAGGTGTTAAAACTAAATTTAAATAGAGGGATTACACTTTAACTTTAAAACTGTTGACACTGAACACTCAGTTATTCAGGATGAGTGTTCCATCTTTTTCTTTCGTTTCATAACACCGTACTATTTTAGTGTTCCATCTTTTGCTTACGTTTCATAACCCCGTATTATTATTATTTTTGTATACATGGGGAGGGGAAAATCAAACCAAAGATCTAAATAATGCACTACAACCCCTTAAATCACTTAGCTTTCTTAGGCAAGTAACATAACACCGTACTGTTATTAAGTTCAAATTTAAAATTATAATCCACAGAAAACAATTATACTAGCCTATTTAACATTGTTGTGGATAATTTTTTCTTCTAATTCAAGAATCTATCATTGAACTTCTATTTTTTTCCTTCATCTTTGCAGCGTTAATTCTCCCAACTGACCAGTTTTCAGGGTAATTTGATATCTTATAAATCTTAGTCATCATTATGCCACACATTGTGATTCGTGGTTGTAGGTATTGACTACTTAAAACAAGAAATTAATTGACATTCACCCGCCCCCCTTGCTTCTCATTATTTTTGCAACTCTGGTTACTTGACAAATTGAATATGTTGAATCTTTATGAAACCAAGTTCCATTCACATATGCGAAAATATTGCAGGATACACTGATGGATCCATGTATAAAGGGCACATTGAATGTGCTCAACTCCTTCAAGAAAGGAATTATTCTGAAAACAGTTTTGCTAACCTATTCCTGCTCTTCAATAAGATATCTCCATGATGTCCAACAAGTTTCTCCTCTCAACGAGTCTCATTGGAGCGATCCTGACTACTGCAAACTCTACAATGTCAAATTTCCTACATTCTCAACGTTAAATCCATCGCATAATTAAATACTAACATATATAAATACGCTTGCTTGTAATTACATGCCGGCATGCAGCTTTGGTATGCGTATGCAAAGACTATAGCTGAGAAAGAGGCGTGGAAAATAGCAAAGGAATACGACATTTATTTGGTGGTGGTGAACCTATCTTTCTTTGTTGGTCCATTGCTTGCACCACAACCAACCAGTTCATTACTTCTGATACTGGCCATAGTTAAGGTTAACTAGATCTCCACTACTTGATATGGTTCTAGTAGATATTAACTTTGTTACTCTCATTCCAAATATGTTCCATCAATTGCTTGGTTACATCTTGAAATGTAATTTATTTTTTTTTTGAACTTTAAATATATATCTTTAAATGCAAATTAAGAGGAAAAATCCTTCAGTACAAAGTGTTCGAGTTGGGGTGGTACTTTCCCAAACCAAATAGTTTCAGAACTCAAATTTTGAGCCAAGTGTGCTAGTTCATGGGCCACCCGATTGGTGGACCGATGAGAGAAACAGAAGGAGCAGAAATTGAAAGATGCAGCTAAAGTCTTAATTTCATACAATACCAAGCCAAGTTCAGAAAATGAGTGGGGAACAGTATTGATGTCATGGATAACACCCGCAGCATCAGACGCAACCTCAATAGCAGATAAACCCAACAGCCTAGCCAAGTGAAGACCTCGAAGTATTGCCATTGCTTCAAGGGTGGCCACTGGGGGTTTTGCATTCATCGGGATAGATGACGATGCCAAGATAGCCCCATGATGGTCCCGTAAAATCACACCTAATCCCACATTTGGGTGTTTTGAGGAGAGACTGGCGTCGGTGTTAACTTTTATTAAACCCAGCCTAGGAGCCACCCAACTCATGCTTGGTTTACACTTGGTTTCAATCTTGCTTGTTACAGTGGACATTAACTCGTGCCAATAAAACTTGGACCAATTTAGCACATCCTTAACCTGCATTAGTTTCTTTTCCATAACAAATTGGTTTCTAACAAACCATAATCTCCAAAACATGATTAACATCACCTCCAAATCCATTGCAGATAGACACGCCTTGCATTCCATAAAAAGGTCTAGGATATTTGTATTATGGGAGATACAGATGCCTTTCAAAAAAGGGCAGGCCTGGCGTACCTTTTTTAGCGAGTCATAAAGCCATAGTGCGTGAATGGAGTTCTCAGCTCCTTTTGCACATCGGCAATAATGCTCATCAATAGGGACATGGTGTCTTTTAAGATTTACAGCAACCGGGATCCAACCATGAATAAGTCTCCAAATAAAGTGTTTGATTTTTTGAGGGATCTTTAGGCCCCACAACAGCTGCCACCAGGATTTGGATTCAGAATTTTCATTACTAGGAGATGCTTGGTTTGGAAAATAGGATAGCCAGTAACCACTCTTTATAGAGTATTTTCCATGTTTGTCAAAATGCCACATAACTGAGTCAGTTTGCTGTTCCAAAGATGGAGAGCGCGGGATACTGAGTATTAGTTCATATTCTTCAACTGGAAAACAATCACGAACTAACTCACTGTTCCATGCACTGAATATGCGAAAATATATATCGATAGAGTTGGTTTTTGTTATCAAATCAAAGCAATGGCTACTGTTACATTGAATTACTTGAAAAATTACATTCTCTATACACGTTTTTATATAGAACAAATATGTGAGCCCTGAGGCTGATTTAATATTTAAAATAAAATGAATTAAAAAATAGAGATAATGATTACATAACGATTGGATTCTCTTCAAACGATGCGGTATGTGGTGTGCTCCTTAGGACTAATTTTGCACCCTTTATTTTTTGTCAGCTTTTGAAACTGTCATTTTGTTTTCAGCTTGCCAGCATGTATGTTGACTTGTATAGGTCCAACGCCAGCTTACATATGTTTGTTAACTACCCCCTCAAGCTCAACCATCTGGTATGATGTTGAGCTTGTTCTTTAATGTATTAAATCTTTCCTTTAACAATGACTTGATCATAATGTCTACCACTTGGTTTTCAAAGGATATATATTCAATTTCATTTTCACCATTCGTAACCTTGTCTTTAGTGAAGTGTGGATCGATTTCAATATGCTTTGTTCATTTATGGAACATTGGATTTGCAACCAAAGAAACTGCACTTGTGTTATCACATCAAATTTTTGTTTTGTATGAGAATATATTCCCAGTTCAATGAGAAGTGATTATATCCAAGTAATTTCTACACAGGTTTGAGTCAAAGCTCTATATTCTGACTCTACATTGGACTTGGCCACTACCTTTTGTTTCTTAGAGCTCCAAGAAATCATATTTTCACACAAGAATATGCTATAGCCATTTATGAACTTCCTGTCATCATTATCTGCTACCCGATCAACATCTTAGTATATAGTCAATTCCAATCTTTTCTTGGATGCATAGTAAAGTCCATGATTTGTGGTTTGCTGAAGGTATTAAAGGATCCTTTTACATCCTAGCCTTGTTTAGGTCTCTCCAAAAATTAGATAAGTTTATTCACACTAAAGGTAATTCAGGTTTTGGTATAGTAATTATTGGAGATAGTGTTTATGTGCCATTTCAATATTGTATGAATATTAATTGTTTAATATTTATACAATAAAATTTTTAAATAATGTCACTAATATTATATATATATATGGTAAGATACCTGGAATGTTTCAGACATTGTATTGATCTAAACGAGTTCAAATTAAGTCTAAAAGAGTTTAGACTAGGGTTAAGAGTTAGCAACGCTAAAAGTTATAAATGCTAAGCATTAGTACTGCTAAGAGTTAATAGGTTATAAAAGTAAGCAAAATCTAAATAGTTAGAGTCTTATCTAAAATGGGACAAAGACCTGAGAATATACTAACAATAACATAGTTATAAAAAATTGCAAGCATTGTTAGGAAAGGTCATTGGATAAGTATATTCTCCAACTATATGTTCTTTATCTATTTTCTTCGATGCAGAGTCTATTGATAGAAAACTTATTAGATATAGATCAGTGTATGTCTATATTTGGATGGTCCAGATGGTTAATCTTTACAGACCACATGCTTAGTAGAAGCTCGTATAGATATACAAGTATTCAGTAAGGATTGGATACTGAACTGACTCAAAGAAGACTTCTAATAGATATCCTACAAAATCGTCAATTGAGGATCTTCTCGAGTTGAGTAGTATTTGTGGTTCTTTGACTTGAGCACCACGGTGGGCCTGTAAGTGATCTACTATACTTAGGTTACATACATGTCATAGACCTTTCATGGTCTGACCGTTGGGTGTCTCTAAGTATGGTCCATACTCATAGAGTCTAGTATGTGTACATATAAGATTGGCTCATATGGGTGAATTGAATATCCTAATGCTCCAAAATTGTATTCGAGGAAGTCTTGTAGCCACAAGCATAAAAACCCTAAAAAGAGTTTCTCTATAGATAAATAATATCCCAAAAGTGCTTGCGGATATTATTTATTAAATATAAATCTAGGAGATGAGTTTACAGTTGAGCAATAAGAGACTTAACGGTGTTGATCTATGTCTCTGCTTTTCCATGATATAAATGACTGAGGGATTGTATGAATTTAGATTAACCTCAACTTGTGTGGTTCAACTCACCGTTTTATTTTATCCATAACGTGTGGGGGGGAAGCATCAGTTATGGACTTGCAGAAGAGTTCCGTGAGATAAAACGGGTGTAAACTTAGGGAGTCTCACTATATAAAGTGTACTTGTTAAGCATTGGTTTAGCGCACTGGATTGAATTGTTCGATTTGAAAAGTTCTCGAAAAATATGAATTTATTTTAAGGTCTCTCGGAGAGTAGTTAAGGTTTAAATATTAAACTCAAGATTGTGTCAAGTGAGACTTGACACATTAATTTACCAAGTGCATGCCACAATTATGCAATTAATTTGTAATGGCATAACGTATGTCATTGATAGATATAGGTACCATTTAAATAAAATAATAGTTATTTCGTATAAAAGAAAAGAATTTGGTCATTCATTTATTTTAGGTTCTCTCGGGAAATAGTTAGGGTTTAAGTGTTAAACCCAGGATTGTTAGTTCCTATTAAAGTTGGCCTACCCATTATTTTCTATATTTTGGTAGCTAAAGAGTCGATGCAGCATGTTAGCTCAAGTACATGAAAGGGTAGAGACACATATTTACTACCTTAGACATGTCTTGAATGATGCTGAAACTAGATACATGGCTATTGAAAAGTTATGTTTAGATCTCTACTTTAAACGATACTAAATTATGGCATATGTGATTAGGTCATATAGACATGAGATACTTAATTCATCTGGTTAAGGATTATTAGAAGCCTAATCTTACCATAGAGCCTGGTCTAGTTTGTAAATCTTAGTTTGTAAATCTCGCATTCAAGGGAAGATGATAAATCTCCTTTTGTAGGTGTTGGACACCAAACAACTAATTTATTAAAACTATGATATAATAATGTATGTGGTTTTGATACTTTGTTGCCTTTATCAATGATTTGTCAAATATTTGTTTCTGATGAAACAAAAGTCGAAAACCTTTAAATGTTCAAAGAATTTCAACTAAAGGTAGAGAAATAAGTTGGTATATTTATAAAATGCCTTTGATAAGATTGAGACAGTGAATACATGAGCGTGAATTCATTAATTATTTGAAGGAGAATATGATTCTTGCTCAATATAGTCCTACAGGTACTTCTCAATACAATGGCATTTTAGAGAGCATGAATCTAACTTTATTAGATATGGTTCGATTAATGATTAGCTTTACCAATTTTTCAGAATATCTTTTAAGTTATGCTCTATAAACTATTGCTCACTTGTTAAATAAAGTTCCATCAAAGACAGTATGAGATACGGATATGAAGGAAACCAAGTTTTAAGTATGTTAAAATTTGGGACTATCATGTTTGCATAAAGGATATGCAACAAAAACTTACACATAAATAGTATAAATATCGGTTCATTGGATATCTTAAATAATCTATAGGATATTAGTTCTATGATCCAGAGGAACGAAATCTATTTGTTGTCAGTAATGCCACTTTCCTAGAGAAATATTTTTTGATGGATCATAAAAACTGTAGAAGGATTGAACTTGATAAAGTCAATTAAAATGTTGATGAACTAATAATAAAACCTCAAGTTCAACTAAGTGAGATTCCTTGGCACACACTCGTTGTAGGTTAGAAATGATCTCAAGACTACCTATTAGGTACTAAAAGCGAAACCTAAAAGTGTCTTTGACATTTTATTTATTGAAGAAAAAGATCCTTTGACTTATAACTAAGTCATGTTGGACATTTTAGACGGCGTGAAGTTTAAAATTAACTATGTGTATGAAAATTAAGTTTGAACTTGGTTGAGCTTCCCAAAGAAATTATTCCTATTGGTTGTAAATGGGTTTAGAAGTGCAAGCATGAGCCCAATGGAAAGGTGAAGACTTTTAAAGCCCTATTGGTGGCAAAATGATAAATGTTACACTCATAAATCAAAGATAGATTATAATAAAACCTTTAACCAGTAGTCACACAAAGTTGATTTGAATTTTGTTAACTATTGTTGCATATTATAATTTAAAATTTTGATTGATGCATGTAAAGATGAATTTTCTCAATAGATATCTTGAGGAAGAGATATACATGGAGCAATTTGGAGGTTTTACATCCTAACCTCTAATTTAGGGCACAGATTGAAGAAGTCCACTTACGAAATCTAGAATCTTCATTTTGATGAAGTAATTAGAGGATTTGGTTTTAAAAAAAAATAAAAAAAAAGCGTGTATGTATAAAAAGGTCGGTGGAAGCATTATTGTCTTTTTAGTTCTCTATGTAAATGACATACTTATTATAAAAAATGATATTGGTATGTTACAGTCAGTTAAGAGTTATCTAAGTAAGAACTTCTCCATGAAAGATTTGGAAGAAGATTCCTCTATACTAGGTATAAAACTTTATAGAAATAAAGTTAAAATGCTAATAGAACTCTCTCAATCCTCGTACATAGATAGTGTTCTAAAAAAAGCAAAACTTTACTAAATGTAAAACAATTGATGTATCTAATAGACATAACATTCATCTTTCTATGAAGATGTGTCCTAAAAAAAAATATGAAATAAGTTAGAATGTCTAACATACCATATACATCAGTTATGAGAAGCCTGATGTATGTTATGTTATATACAAGACTTAACATCATTATGGGTGTAAGTATTACAAGCCAACATTAATCTGATCCAAGAAATGACCATTGGATGGTCGTGAAACATATCCTTAAATACCTTAAAGGTACAAAGGATAAATTTATAATCTATGGAGAAAGTGACTTACATATGAGAGGATACACTAATTTAAACTTCCAAACTGATCTGGATGATAGAAAATCTACATTTAGTTATGTGTTTTTTCTTAATGGTGCTATTGTTAGTTGAAAGAGTGCTAAACAAGGATCCACAACTGATTTTGACATGGAGGTAGAATTATTATGGCTATGAAAGCTATAAAGGAAATAATTTGGATACACAAATTTGTTGCAAACCTAGGAGTAGTTTCATATGTATTGAATCTTATCATAATACATTGCGACAACAATGGGGCAACTACACAAGCCAGGAGCCAAAGGCACACCAAAATTCTAAACATGTGGAGATAAAATAACATGTAATTAAAGAGATCTTGGCTAAAGAACATGTAATAGTATCTAAAGTAGACTCTATTGATAATTATCGTGAATGGTGCTAAAGCTTATAAGAGGTGCTGGAGATGGTGCTTAAATACCATTCTATTTTGTATGAATATTTATTTGATATTTATACAATGTACTTTTTAACAAATCATTAACATTTATTACATAGTATTAAACTTGTTACTTTTCAGACATTATAGATCTAAAGGAGTATAGATTTGATCTAAAGGTGTTTAGATCAGCACTAAAAATTAGTATTCTGAGAGCTAAAATCTTGTCTGAAATGGTACAAAGTCCCTAAACTATTATATTCTTGACATAGTTGAAAGGAGTTGCAAATGGTGCTAAGAAATATCATTATACAATATGTTTTTAAACACATCGTTTTTTATCTATATTTACTGACACAGGTCAATTAGTGAACCTTTCAAATCAGTGTATGTCTATATTTGGATTATCTAGATGGTTAGCCTTAGTTGATTATGAGTTTAGTGGAAACTCGTATAGGCATACAAATATTCAATAAGAAATAGGTACTGAATAGACCCATGAGGAGCTCCAATAAGCATCCCATAAAGTCATCAATAGAAGGCATTCTTGAGTTATATAGTATTTGTAGTTCTTTGACCTGATTACCACAGTAGGCTTATGAGTGATCCACCATGCATTGATTTCATACATGTTAGAGACCTTTCACGTTCTGACCTCTAAGAGTCGTTGGGCATGATCCAATGCTTATGGAGTCTCGTGAGTATAGATATGGGATCTGTCAGGTCTTTAGGGCGAGTTGTATATTCTCATAAGGTAAAACAATATCGCAAAGGTTTTTATGGATATTATTTATCAAAATAAAAAATTTAGAGATAATTTATAGTCAAGCAAATTGAGATTTGACAGTGAAGATATATATATCTGCTATTTTAAGATAAAGGTAATTGAGGGATTATACATGATAAGGGCATATTTTTCATATATTTTCTCATGTTTCTATTTTGATATTTTATTATTTTATAAGAATAAATGACTATTTATGTGCATTATTGTTATTTATAAGGACTTGAACGAAATAAAAATAGGGATTAAAATGTAAAATTTTTAAAATATGGACCTGTTGCCCCAGCGCCACAAGGATTTTCGCCCCAGAGCCACAAGAATTTTCACCCCAGTGCTGGAACAATGATTAAAATAAGAAAATCAGAAAAGACGACCTGTTTAAGTCTTAGTTAGCACTCTAGTGCCAAACAATCATTGCCCCAAAGACAGGCTAGTGCTCTAGCACCAACATCTCATCGCTCCAGCGGTGAGGCCTTTATACCCAATGCCCAAGCGATAGTAGCATAGCGCCCTAGTGGTAGCGCGAGTCCTAATCCGATGAAAATTGAGATTTTCAAGCTCATATGAATTCTTATAAAAGGCCACTTGTCCCCAGCCTTTAGAGAACATCCAAGAAACATCAAGAACATACAACACAAGTCTTAAAAAGCAATTAGAGCTTAATTGAAGCAGCCATAGAGAGAGATTTAAGGTGTTTTTCGGCATCAAGAATTTCTTAGGCAGCGCAATCAATAGTAATTCAACGTTTATATCGATTTGCTATTGATTGTATCATGATT
Organism: Ailanthus altissimus; assembly: GCA_946807835.1. Taxonomy (NCBI): domain Eukaryota; kingdom Viridiplantae; phylum Streptophyta; class Magnoliopsida; order Sapindales; family Simaroubaceae; genus Ailanthus; species Ailanthus altissimus. The sequence continues at coordinate 7,090,826 of OX327689.1, forward strand.
TCTTATTATTTTTGTCGTTGTTCTATTGTAGCCATGAACTAAATTTTCTTTCTAGGGTTAATACTTGAACTTAATATGTGTGCTCAATTGCCATATCTTTTTTTAATATTTAATAAACTTACTTCTTTGTTATTTAAATTACTTGCTCTTAACGCTTTAATATATCTGGCCAATATATGGTGAATGAATAGGTAATATTTTTTATAAACTCGAAATATGAATCATTATATGTAGACCTAGGTAATTTGATGCATGATTGTAGAGTAATATTCAATGTTGCATACGCAAGTTTCAATTTAGGAAAAAAATATACCTAATTGGCATGTATGATCAATAAGAGTTAATCTTAATGAATCTTGATTTATTACAAGTACTATTGGAATATAGGCATTTGGTAAATTAAGGTATACTTGCATGACCTTGAAAGAGGCTTGTGAATACATTAGTGTCTTGATCAATAACAAAGACTAAGAGAATTAAAAATTAGAGAATTAATCATTAGAAAACATATTAAGGGATAGTATTAATCCTAAGGTTTCTCTATATTGCTATCACCTAATTCTCTTTACATTGTGTCATTACTTTATATTTTCTACATTCATTCTTAGATTTTTATTTTTCTCAATAATTATTAGAAAGACATCACTTTAGTACTTTGTTAAAAAGAATATATTATCCATGTGGGTTCGACATTCGACTATTTTGTCCCTTTATTACTTGCATACGATAGTGTATACTTGCTCTTAATTTTAAGATGTAGAAATATCGTATCAATACGAATATGTTTTAACCTTAATTTGTATAGTTCAACGTGCCAATTTATAATATCTATAACATGTGTGTAGGGCATTATTCATGAACTTATGAAAGAGTTCTATAAGACAAATGTGAACCTAAAGAACCTTATAATATAAAGTGCACTCATTGAGCATTAGGATGATAGGCTAGGTCAAATAATTAAAATCGAAAAAATATCAAAAAATAAAATTTATTTTAGAATCTCTTGGGAAGCACACTTATTAAGACTTAAGAGTTAAGTTTATATTATTTAAGTTAACATTAATTGTTATTAACTAATAAATGGATGATAAATGGCATGTGCTTGGATCATTTATGGACACTTGACAAACAAAAATTCAACATTATATATATAAGTGTAAAATGTTTGCACTTGTAGGAGTAGTGTGATTCGACCACTTGGGATAACAAAAAAAAGTTGCATTTGGTTATTGTTTCATTTGGCTAAGTGAGAGATACCAAAGGGGGCTTAATTGTTAAGCTATAATCCTGTAGAATTAAGCTGTCATTCTAGTGAATTGATCCCAACGATGTCCAGCCTTAGAATTGTTTGCGAAATCACTTTAATGTAACATTTTACAAAGCGTTGAATCTTTATTGACAGTCTTCAAAGTTACATTTCTATTAATGTAATAGAATTTAATTCACACTACTTAAAAAAAGGTTATAGTAATAGAAATTTTCTGATAGAAATATATCACTATTAGAAATTTGTGACAGAATCTATCATAAATTTTATGCTATCAATAATTTGTGATAAATTCTATCACAAATTAAAAATAATATTTTATATCACAAATTTATGATACATTTTATCACCAATGTTGTTTATTTCTTGATACATTATATCACCAATTGGTAATAAAATGTAATAGAAAATAAATAACATATTTTAGTGATAAATATATTTTTAGATTATTTAATTAAAATTTATTAAATCTAATGTAGAAATTGAAAACGACGATGTTTAATTTAAAATAAATTTTTTATCAAAAAAATTGTAATGCATTCTATTATAAATTAGTGATAGAATATATCAAAAATTAGTTTTTATATACTACTGAAAGATACAATTTAAAAATAATTAACAATATATATTATAAATCTGACGTTAATTGCAAAAAAAAGAATTGTCAAACATGGTAATTGAACCCATACCCTACCCCTATTTAAAACACTTAAAGTGAAGCCTTAAACCAAGACAACTACCTTTGCATTTGTTATATATTCAAAATTGTTTTGTTTATATAATATTTGTTTATGAATTGAAAAACAAAAAAAGAAAAATAATTTGTCAAACATGAGAATCGGATCCGTGCTCCCATTTAAAACAATTAAAGAAAAGCCTTAAATCAAATCAGCCACCTTTGCATTTGGTTTTAGGTTTCAATTTGTTTTGTTTAAAAAAAATTTTGTTTATGAATTGAAAAAAATAATTTATCAAACATGAGAATCAAACCCATGCTCCCACCCCCATTCAGAATATTTAAAGTGAAGCCTCAGACCAAAAAGATGGAGTTGTCAAATTAACCTTTTTCTATTAGGCTTTTGTTTCCTTTTTTTTTTTTTCAATTCATAAACACACTGTTATGGAGATGTTAAATGGTATAAATAGAATATTTGCCAAAATCAAAATTTAATTATATAAATATATTATTAGCCAAGTCAAAATTAAGATGATAAGATTAAAAGCTATTTATAATTGTGTATTTTACACATTGAATTTTAATTTTAATTTACTTAATTGAACAATTTAATATAATTATAATGAGTAAACTAAATTAAACATTAATTATAATTAAAACTTAAATCTTGAACAATTTAATTTTAATTTCCTATTTTATTATTGAGCTATAATTTAATTTATTGAATTATTTGATGTGTCACATGAATATCAAGTAATTCAAATTGAATTCTTATACAATTGAATTAAAACATTTAACTTAATTAAAATTAAAATTAGATTTCAAATTGTAACATTAATTGTAATTAAAATTAAAATTAGATTTATAATTATAACATTTAACGTAATTATTAGAATTAGATTTGGAGTTATAACATTTAATATAATTGAAGTTAAAATTGGATTTGGGATAATAATATTTAATGTAATTAAAATTGAAATTAGATTTGGGATTAAAACATTTAACGTAATTGAAATTAAAATTTGATTTGAGATTGTAATATTTAACGTAATTGAAATTAAAATTAGATTTAAAATTATAGCGAAAATTGCTTTGAAATTATAATATTTAACACAATTGAAATTAGAATTGGATTTGAAATTATAACCTTTAACGTAATTAAAATTAGAATTAAAATTTAAATTATAAAATTTAAAGTAATTTCGATTCTAATTTTCAATCATGTTAAATGTTATAATGTCAATTTTAATTTGAATTTTATTTATGTAAAATTTAATAATTTTGATTTCAATTATATTAAAAGTTTTAATTCTATATCCAATTTTAATTTCAATTACGATTATAATTTCACATTTGATCTCATTTCGATTATGTTAAATTTTATAATTTCAATTTCAATTATGTTAGAAGTTATAACTCAAAATAGGATTCTAATTTCATTTATGTTAAATATTATAATTTCAAATCTAAATTCAATTTCAACTATATTAAATATTATAATTCGATTTTAAGTTTAATTTTAATTACATTAAATGTTATAATTCTAATTCAAACTCAAATTTTAATAATGTTAAATGTTATAATTTGAATTCAACTTAATTTAATTACGTTAAATGTTATAATTCAAATTCTAATTTGAATTTCAATTACGTTAAATATTATAATTACAAATCTAATTTTAATTTTGTTTATGTTAAATATTATAATTACGAATCTAATTGAATTTTAATTACATTAAAAATTATAATTTTGATTCTAATTTAATTTTAGTTACATTAAAGGTTATAATTTCAAATCCGATTTCAATTTCAAATATATTAAGTAAAGAATGACAAAAAAATGGAAATAAATTAAAGAGAATATTTTAAAAAGAATTGAAGGTAAAAATTAAAAGAAATTTTCATTTTGAAAAAAAATAAAAATAAAAGTTCCCCCCAAACACTTACATTTTTGGGGAGAAAAAACTAAAACAAATATGTACTTAAACGTTAAATTAAACAAAAATACACAACTCAAAACAACAACAACAATAATAATAATAAATTAATTTAGATATATATATATATTTATAGTTATTTTATGTCAACTCTAAGACTTTTCTCTCATTTACTTTTAAAAAAAAAACATTTTCACACACAACTTCATAACCCTCAAGGCCTTTTGCTTTCATCTCCGGCCCCCACGTATGCTCCGCCGTCCATGCCAAGAGATTGACTTTGTTGGTGCTGATTTGAGATTGCCAAGGATCTTGAAGATATTGATATTTACCTTTTTGTTTGTTGAATGAGGAATCGCCTTTCTCCCTCTTGAAACTAGGTTAAAGTAAAGAACTCCAAGTTCAACCTTGAACCTTAACATCTTTATGCAGTGGAATAACCTATTTATCAAGCACAATAGCAAGAATCCAATGCAGAATATAAAAGAGTACAATATAATCTTACATGGTTCAGCTAATTGCCTATGTCTATAATGGATCCCAGAATCCTAACCTCTCTTATTAACTCCCTAAAGCTTTTATAAAGAAAAGCCAATGCAAAATCCTCAAAAAGACTTAATATTTAGTGAACCTTTACTCTACCACAAGCAATGAACATTCAAACGCCAGTTCCACCCTAGCATACAATAGCACTTGGTGTCTACCCAGTTCTTCCCCTCTCTTAGATTCTCTCTTAATGTTTAATCTCAACTAAGGGGTTTACATGTGTTTATATAGGGTTTATTTTGTGCTTACTAACCCTATTCCTTATTGGAGTAAAAGTCCACTTGTTTTGGAAGTCTTAAACTTCCCAAAACTCAATATCATGCACAAAAGCAGAAATTTTCTGGCTCTAGCACTACAGCCCTGAGCTTAATCGCCCCCAACACCGTAGCGCTGAGGACCCAGCGCAACTGTGTTGAGCTTTTGGTCTGGGCGCCACGGCGCTCAGCCTAGTGTCTTCTCTGCTCATTTTCTTCGCTTTCTTTGCGTCTTTGAGTCCTATTTCGCTTTCCCTTTCGTGTTCTAAACGTCTTAAACTTCTTCATACGTGTTCCATACGTTCTAGGTTTCTTGTGACTCCCCTCTTTGATATTCATCTCAATTCTTGTCCAACCAAAATTGTTTCTAACATTGTTGTTATTAGTTAAATGATTTTATGGCTCAAGATCTTTTGCATATATAATTAATTACCTTCTTACTAGCCAACTTTGGACAATGCAATGTAAGTGTAATTTTTTGTTTATTTTTCCTTTTTCTACAAAAATTATTTTCAAAATTTGTTGTAGAATATGTTTGATTTCTTATTTCTGTTGATAAGCAGGCAAGAAGGATCCATATGTCGTCCTCAATTGTCAGACCCAAGAGAGAAAAGCAGTGTTGCATCAGGTAATTTAGAGTTTCTCATTTTATTTATTTATTTATTTTGTAAACCATTAGTGTAATAAAACTAGCTTTTTATTTAGTTGAAAGATGTAAATAAGTTTTTTTGAATAAATGAAAATTTGGATATTTAATATAGGCAGTTGGATACAAAAAAGATAGCTCTATTTGAAAATTTTCTAGGTACAGAGATATTTGTACAGATCTATCATTCAAATCCTGGTCCAATCCAAAATACTTATACTTATTCATAAAATAATTCGGATATGTAGGTGGTATAATGAACGTCGAGGAAGGTGGATCTCTCGTCACCTCAATCCAATGATTGTAGGAAAAATATCATATACCCCTCATAATTTTTTATTATTTTTTAATCAATTTTAAAATCACTACTTTTTATTAGTCAAAATTTTCATTTATGGATAATTTTGTTCTAAAATCATAAATATAAGTTTTCTCTCTTTTTTTCTCCACCAAACCAAGAATCATATTGATGGATGGATATTTTTAAAGTTACTATTACATAGATCGAGTGTTGGTCAACATATTTGTCACTTCAAATCAAGAAAATAGACAAATCTTGTAAGTTTTTCTAAACTTTTTTAGAAATTTTAATATTCATTAGAAATTAGATAAAAATTGTATTTGAAGTTAGAAATAGGTGTTATTGATGAATTAAAGGTGAAAAATGAGTTAGAATAATACAAAAAATATTGAAATCCAGCTAAAAATATAGCTTGTTAGTGTGTTTGGCTGAAATCAGACGGCGACCGGTGCAGTAACCCATTGTCGTCTGGTTTCGTATATGCGCATCTCAGGCTCGAGATGGCCTTGAGATGTGTAAATGATGGCAATCTCAGGACCAAAATAGCCTCGAGATACGTACATTGTGTGAATCTCGTTATGGTATCACGGACCTTGTCCGTGATGCTGCACTATTTTGTGCCACATGACAACATATGCCATGTGGCGCTACAATAAATTATTATTTTAAAATAGAATTTTAAATTTTTAAATTTCTTTTCTATGTTTATTTTTATTTATATTTTTAAAAATATTTTTTCAAGTCCTATAGAGTATGATGCAATTGTTATTTGTTTGGGAGAAAAGTATGAGAGTTTTAGTAATAGGGAAGAAAATTATGTTGATTATAGTAATTTTGGGATTTTGGTTCCAAAAGATATTAAATTTAAAGATCTTTTAAATGTTGTATGTTATACATTGGGAGTTAACAATGTAAACTATAAAGTGACTTTGAAAATCAAAATTGATGTAACGAGGTATAAGTTAAAACCTATTGAGATTAGAAACGACAGTAATGTTTGATTCTTTTTTAGTGCCAACAGAAGATCATACTGTCCTTTATGTGTAACAGTGGATCCTAGAGCTCTCATTTATAAAGATGATGTACAGCCCCCTAATCAAAACCCACCATTGATTCATACTCATTTTATGTTAGTTAACGGTAGTAACCAAATGAGCTATATATCCCCATCAATTCCAACAATGGTTCTCTCAAACACAAAGAATGAGTATCACAATGTTTCCCATATACCGTTCAATGAAAACCCAGCCTATACATATTACGCTTGTGATGACATTGAAAATGTTAGGGATGTGGAAGGGGACAGTAATGATGTTGGAAATGTTGATAATTTAGAAGAAGGCGGACTTTGTTATGTTTCAACAAGCTCTTTAAATGTTGAAGTTAGAAGAATAGATTTTTGTGAAGCTGAAAACTCCTTTGCGTTTATGCCTCTAATACAACTATTAAACTTAGGCATATCGAATAAGATATCGAGTAGTAAAATTGGTGATATATTTGTAGGCAAGTTGTTTGATAGCAAAGACGAACTTCACAAGGCTATTAGTATGCTAGCACTTAAGGATAATTGGACGATGTGACGATGATAGATACTGATGGCGATTACGTGCTGTGTCAACAGATGCAAGGAAACATTTTATTGTGCACAAAATTAATTCAAATCACGTATGCCAATTTGATCAATTGCGCGATGGCATTGATAAGTAAAGTCTCGGATTATTGGCAAATTCATAAAAAAATAAGTTTGCATCCGTGAGTGGACTTTATAGACTGAAGGAAATCCAAGCAGACATACGTGAGGAGTTTGATGTGGAGACAACTTACCCTACTACTTGGAAATCTAAAACGTATGCATTGATGTTGAAACGTGGTACTTCAGATGCTTCGTATAGATTACTTCCTACATACTGCCATATATTGGAACAACATAACTCAGTTACAGTCACGCATTTGCAGATTGATGATTGCAAGCACTTCAAATATTTCTTCATAACACTTGGACCATGTATTAGAGGGTTCCTGATAAGACCTGACCCGAGCCCTCCTCAAGAATCAAGGTAGATTCTACAATGACATAAAACTAACATACTCTTTACTTATACATTTGATACAACAAGGCTACCTACCTTAACAAAAGTGTACACGTGTACTCCAATATACATAAAAATTTACAAATATATAGACTGAGACACTCATCCAGCTATATGTGTCATTGGCCAACCTCAAAATGTGAAGACTGTATCACACTGCACGAATTCTTGTGACAACCTGAGAAAAATAAGAAAATTGGTGAGCTTGTGGCTCAATGAGTGGACATAATTAAAAAAATATTATATACTTTATATGTACTGTATACATATAAATCTGTAAAATAAAATAATCATCAAACTATATACTGAGTAGTCAATAAACTTGTGCTAAAAATATGAGCTGTCATAAAATCTATGTTAAAACTAAAATCATAACATAATACTGGAAATCTAAAAATCTGAAAGCATAAACTATCATAAAATATATTCTTCAGCTGAATATATGTAACATAGCTCTGAAAGCATGTACTATATATATATTAAAAACCACATCAAACTTGTACCCAGGAAAAAACTGGTATAACCTGGCGGAATAACTCACGCACAGGCAGAGCTGGGGATCTGAGCTGGTCTAATATGGAGGAATGTTACATTACTCGGGCAGAGCAAACTAAACTAGTCTAACGTAGGCGCAGAGTAACTACACTAAAGGAGAAGGTACTCATATGGTGGTTCAAAAACTACTACTACATAATATTATGAAAGCATAATTATTCTAAAATAATAATTTATGTACTGAATGTAATCATAAGCTATACTATAATAAATTTTAAAAATATTATTGAATATACTAATTAACATAAATATTTATCCGTTTAAAATAAATCATGACTAAATCTGATAACGTATAATTAAATCATAAACTGCTGTATTAAAAACATATAAAATATATATAGTTATCCACTCACAAAAATGCGCTAATCTTAAGCTGGGTCTAGATTATAAGATCTACCCGCTATTTGCACACCTCCTATATCATAGGGTGTAAAAATACATCATTAGTACCGATATGTATTATAAATATTAAAATATAAATATTCTAATATTATAAAAATTATTACCCGCTAAATCACTGGGCTTTATTCTAACTACCCAAACTAATTTCCTATTTATTTTCCTTTCTTATTTCCCTCGGCTATTGTTTTTCTTTTATTTTTTTTCTTTTTTTCTTCCTTCTTTCTTCTCGGCTTCCTTTTCTTACTTTCTCTCTTTTTTTTTTCTTTCTTTTCTTTTCTCTTTTTCTTTCTTTCTTTTCTTTCTTCTGTTTGGCTTTGCTTCTTCTTCTTCTGTTTCAATTTACTTCTTTTTAAATGAAGCAAAACAAAACGAATATATATATATAGACAACGGCCACCGCTTAAAAATAATATATATATTTTTATTCCTTTTTTAATATCCTTAAAAATCATACACGTGTATGACAGTTTCAGTCTTTCATCTGATTTGTTATTGCAGTTGATGGTACATTTTTGAAAAATGCATACTTGGAAACAATGTTTATGGCTGTTTGTAAGGATGGAAACAACCAAAATTTTCTACTTGCATAGGGTATCTGACTTTGAAAATGATGCTTTATAGTCGTGATTTATAGCAAAACTCTAAGGAGTTATTGATCTTAAGAACCTTATATTTATATCTAATCGGCATACTAGTATCGAGAAGGCCATTAGAGAAGTATTTCCTGATGTATATCATAGGGTATGCATCCATCACTTGAAGGGTAATTTGGTTGCACGATATAAGATACCGTCGAAGATAACAAAATGAGGGCAATATTTGGTTTCCTATTTTTTTGTTGCCAAAATGTATCTAGTAGTTGACTTTTAAAGAAAAATTAATAAGATGCAAGAAATGAAACTGGAGGCAACAAGATACTTGGAGGAGGAAGTTGGTTTTTCAAAATGGGCTCGATCAGTAGAAGCATTCAGAAAATATGACATCATGACCACCAACATTGCAGAGAGCATTAACGCTATTGCAAATGAAGCACATGGCATAACAGTGACTGCCTTAATCGAGTGGATTTGAGAGTTAATGTAAAGATGGTTTGTTGAGAGACATGTGGCTGCAGAAAATATGTCAAACTTCTTGATAAATTGGGCCTATAAGAAGATTTGAAAGCAAAATGATGATTCCTCTCACATGACAGTGCATGCAATAGATCAATCTCGCTTTGTCGTTAAGGACAAAAAAAGAAATGGAATAGTGGACATCCCGGCGAAGTTATTTAGTTGCCGAAAGTTTAATCTGCGGTAGCTACTATATGCTTATGCACTTGCAGTATGTAGACAAGTCTGATTGTAGTACCAGACTTTTTATTTGCAGTATTACATGATTGAGTTTATATTGCGTGCATATAGTGAACCTATAAATCTAGTTAGTCATCCATCAGATTAGATTGTTCTATAAGAGTTAAGAGCTGCTGACATCCAGCCTTCTATAGTACACCGACAATTAGGAAGACGTAGAAAGAATCAAATTCTATCGCAAGGTGAGGCACCCACGAAGAATGTATGCAACTGCTGTAAACAGCATGAACATAATTGGAAAACTTGTTGAAACCTAATTGCATTACATGGTAGTTGATATGTTATTTATGAGTTATATTTCTATTTGTACTTTGTTGCTATGAGCCTTATTTAACTAGTTAATTGTACTTTTGTTACCATTGTATTTAAATGACTTGTTTGTTTTGTTTCATTTTTCTCAATTGTCGTTAATAATGCATGCATTGACTAATTATATATTTAGCATTAAATGTATAAAATACATTTAAAAAAAGAACTCTATAAACATACAAATATTTTTTTTTTTTATTTTTGTGTGCACCTTTGTATAAATCAGTCGCCATTTTGGTCCTAAAAAATGATCCATGCTCAGGACCAAAATCTAGGGGACTACACAACATTAAAAACTTTATAAACATACAAACATAAACCCCGCAATCCCCATTATTCATTGTCTATTGTGGCACTCCCTTCTTTAATCTAATTATATGAAAAGAGGTTAAATCAGGTGTAATTTTTTGTTGCTCATACAAATCTAGCATCTAGGTAGTAGGGTAACAACGTAGATAATGACATGACATGATTCTTGTTCATACCAGTGGCATATCTCTTGATGCTAGAAGCGCTGATCACTATTTATTGATGCAAGATGTCCACCTCAGCTACAACCTAATGTTGTTGATTGTAGTTGATAGAAATACAAACCTACATAAAATTCAAATAAAAAAAAAATAACTCTCATATAATAAATATTATATTTTACTTTGTTAACTACAATCTACATCCATGCACCGAGTAAATCTTTTTTTGTCCCTTAAGCATATGACATCACATCATCACCCTATGCAATGACAGAAATGTCATTTTTGTGTTGCTCATAGAAGAATCTAAAAGTCTCTTAAAAATACAATGTCATCGAATAATCAATAAAGTGCACATAAGAAAATGTAATTAATTTAATTCCACACTTACAAAGAAGTATGAATCCACAGAAGTAGACAATTGTAGCAATGCATTATGTAATAGTTTTGCCTAAGCTTGATTACCTTCAAATACTCATTAATATGTTGCATCAATAAACAATTAAAATTATAAATTGTTTAATATATTTCAACACATATGATTACCATCAAGTCAATGTGTAAATTTAAATAAATAAATTTTACTTATAAAGTTATCCAGCCAACTGTGTAGCAATTCTCTAAACCATGCCAGGTTAGCGTCAAGGCTGGGTAAGATGACTACACCCTCATCCTTATCCAACTAGGCCTAAAACTCAACTAAGATGGCCAAGTTTATCCACTGCAATGAATTCATGTCTTCTTGAGGTTGTACTTTAATTTTAATTTCTTCTTCTTATTTATCTTTTGTAGAAAAGGGTTTGTATTAGGGTGTGCAAATACCATGCAAGCCTATACGGTCTCCCATACTGACTCATACCCTTATGCAGGGCAAATAAGATCTTAACACTTGCAGAACTGTCAATCAGTGGCTGAGGCTATATATCATGACCAGTAGCTGAGGTTTAAAAACCATATTGACAGCCTGCCAGTGTGTTCTCTCCAAACTAAAATATATGTATATATTAAAATAAATCAAACTGTAATTAAAGTAATGTGATTTTAAATTTATTTTACTCACTATATTATGGCTTTCATTGGGTTGGAATGAGTATGACGGCCTGAAGTACATCATCATATGCTGTGTAAGATAGGTTTAGAGCTAATCAACCTTTGTAAAAATTTCATTTCTATCCTTATCCATTCCGTAGTTGCTCAAATATCTTAATCATCTCCTCCCGTAGTTGCTCAATCTGATGTGTAACATTATGGTCTGTAGATGCACTGTGTTTAGACTACAAGAAACATAACCATAGTTAATGAGTTATTTATAAATATATGAAAATTTCTCTTTAATGAATCATATAAATAAGTAATATACCGTTGCTCCTGGCATTGGTGTTCAAATTTTTGGGTTTGCCCATTTATATCCATCCCTCTCCACATCTAAATCATAATCATTAGGGTCGCTGAAATAGACACAGGCTCTCAAGCGATTGCTCTTGCTCCTTTCATAATCATACATATTTAGTAAGTCCCTAGCATAATTTTCGATTGGAATGCCTAGATGTTTAACCATTTACATGACTGCCTCTTTCTTCTCATGATCTTTTGGAACTAATTTACGATACACAGAAAGAACCTACAAATATAAAATTAAGTTACGCTTAATACAAAATAAAAGTTATATACATATATTGTTTATTAATCTCAACACATACCAAATCCTTCTCTAATATTGTATTCTTAACGTCATCGAACTTTGGAGTCCCTCGAGTCGTCCAATTCAAAATACGAGGGAAGCGATCACTATAGTGAATACCAAAAATCTCACCGCACACTAGAATTGCTTCGAAAATTCATATCTAATATAATTATTTTTAAAATATAAGTTTGGCGCATACAAAAATAAATAAATAATTAATATCAAAGTGTTAAGTATAAGAAAATTATGACATACCAAAAATGCGTGCGAAAATTCATAAACCTTGTAACTCTTAAACTTACTCTATGCAAACCCTTTCGTATTTATTTTCTCAAGTTTTTAGAATGCGGCCTTCTTATGTGAGTAAAGTATGGTTCATTCAATATTGCCCCATAGATACTTATTAAACTCATCAAAGTCGTCCACTAAACATAGTACAAAATTTTGAATCCCACTACGTTCGTTGTGTGGGATCAAAGCTCGATGCACAAAATAAAATAAACTCAATTTTATTGTATCTTCATCGTCCATCTCTGTCAGTTTTAGACATCCGTACCAATTATAAAGAAATATATACGATAAGTTTTTTACCCTGAAAAATATATATACCATAATCGAGTGCCCAATTTTTTATTCAGCTGCTAGATAGGAGGATAATCTCGCATTTCTAGTCTGCTGATTAGTACAAACTCCTGCCGACTAAATCAGATATGTTTCTTCTCTATATAAAACCACATCTCATCTTGTAAATTGAAGGTATACACCTCACGCAATAATAACTCGTACACCAAAATACGGGAGAATGTCAAATCTGGCATATCTAAGAAATGTCTCATACATATCTGCCTAAATAATATTTTTTTATTCTCTGTTAGTTTTTCTTTTATACTTTTTAAACTCTATATTTTCGAATAAGCCGTCACTGATGTACAAAAAAATATATGTTTTGAAAGTCTATATTTTTTCAATACGTTATTTTTTCTAGAACAATTAAGAAAATAAATCAAATTAATAAATTAATATTATTAACAAATAACAAGCATACATATGAACTAACATAAAATATTTTTTACCAAAAACAAATTCACAAATAATATAGATTAATTCGAAGAGAAATTAAACACTAACATATTAATTAAAATATTACAATAATTAATTAATTACAAAAATTTAATATATAATTAATTACAAAAGGCACTCATTAAATAAATAATGTTATAAAAATTTAAAATTATTATTACTTAAATGAGTCATTTAACCAACTTATTAATTAATTAATTAATTACTTAATAGATTCTAAATTATATTTTCTTTAATATAAATAAAATTACATTTAATTTTTAAAAATAGAATTAAATTAAATTTATTTAATCCTAAATATTATGAGCTTATAAGAATGCTAGCAGTTACCTAGTTAAGAATTTCTTCTTGGGACTAAACTGATCTACTCAGTAAGAAAGTACTTAAAAGAACTAAGAAAGTGTGGATGATGAATCAAAAGAAGACAATTCTTTCTCTTTTTTCTTGACACAATGAGAAAGAACATGTGACAACGAAAAGATGATTGGATTAATGGGGTCACAATGAATCTTACCATTTAAAATAACTTAGGCTCCAGTTTGCAGCAAACTGTTTCCTGGATATTCTATTTTTTGGAAATTCAAAAGTTCACTTTACATGACTGTAAGACTAAATATAAGATAAAACATGATCACTTTTAAAGTTATAATTAAATATAAGAGAAACATGATCACTTTCAAAGTTATAACTAAATATAAGATAAAACATGATCACTTTTAAATTAATTGTATTTTGACTTCTAAGTTTTATTAAGCTTACTTTTTTATTTTAATTTATTGTAAATTTTATAAATTTTAATTTTAATTAATGATAATATATGCCGTATTTTCTCTTTTCTCTAAAACTCTTCATGTAGCAACGAAAATCATATTCTTTTTAGTTAATTATTTTAATTTTTTTTGTTTTTCTTTTCAGAGTAAATTTTGTTATTAAATTTAAATTAATTTATTTTTCTTTTTAGATAAGTTCATATTCTAGTTGTATTTTGATTTTTAAGTCTGATTAGACTTATTCCTCTTTTAACTTTATTTTTTCATTTTTAGTTTATTATAAATTTTATAAATTCAAATTTTGACCGATAAGAATATACGTCGTATTTTCTCTTCAGTTAAATTGTTTTTTCCTCACAGCCACCATCACTATTGCACAGCAACTAAGCAAGAGTTGCTGCAGTAGTAGCCAAGCAAGGGAAGCTATAGCAAAGACAAAATTCTTTTTTATAGCACATGTCTTTATCCCTCTTCTGCAATTTGTTTTTGTATTTATCCTCTACTACTACAAATTATTTTCCTTTTGATTTCATTTTATTTTTATGATGTCTAATTTTTTCAAACATATATTTGTACGCCCGTGTTTTTATCCCCCTTTTGCAATTTTTTTTTTCTCTACTATACTACTCTACATTACAAACTCTTTTATTTTTTATTTCCCTTTTATTTGTGATGATTAATTTTTAATTATATTGTATGACTACTAATAGAAGACCATCTTTATTAGGAATATAATTTTAAATATTTTTAATTCTTCTGATAGTAATTAAAAAATTAAAAGATGTTTATAGTGGGCTCTCACAAAAAATACATATATTTTATATGATCTTGTAATTATCTTCTTACTATAACTGTTTTATGTAATTTAGTATTTAGATTTGATGGTTTTAATTTCACTTTGTATTGTTACAGTGTTTATTAATGGAAATTATTCTTTCCTTATTAAAAAAAAATCTCATTTATATTTGAATCACTATGGAATTCTAAAAATTTAGACCTCAAGTTAATGTAGTTACACCTTTCAACTTCCATAGTTTCTGCTACTTTTCAAACATCCAAAACATGACTTTCACGTATCAAAGTTAAGAGCTTTGGTACAAGGCCACTGATATTTTTGTCTATTGAAGATAAAAGAAGTCCTTAAAATTTATTTTAAGAATTGATTTTAAAATAATATAAACAAGAATATTATCTAAGAATTGGTATCTTTTTTAAAAGAAAAACAGATTAGATGAAAATGAAAAATCTCACGCATTAAACACTAGTCCTGAGACCTTTTAATTTTACTCAAACTCGAATCACTATGAACGCAAAGTGTATTCCTAAGACTAGGAGTTGTCACCTCAAATGCAAATTATTCAAAGGGCTCAGAGTTAACATATCCAATAATCTTCTAAAACTTTTATTATTATTTTTTTTTAAAAAAAGAATTTGAATAGGAGTGAAAAACCTTACCCACTAAAATATTTAACTCTTTACCCCCAAACTTACTTATATTCAGTCCCAAATGCATTGCACCGTACTGATTGGTCAAACTACGCTCTAGCGGCTATCCTACTTAAACGCCAAGTTCATGCCCAGAAAAAAAAAAAAAAGAATGAAAACAATATCATTCAATCTAATAAGTAATAAATCAGCACCACAAAATGGCAATATCCCATTTTTTAAACACAAAAATTACTAAGAGTCTATTTTTTTATTATATAGATGCTATTTTGCTAGAAGCATTCAAAACAACAATTAACATTATTATTAATTGTTATGTAAAATATAATTTTTGAATAATCAAAATATAACCAACCAATAATGCTATCAATGAAATATAATATCACAACGAGACAACTAACCTACAAATCATCCAACACAATATGTAAAATAGAAAGAACATTAAATATAACGAGGTTTGATAATGTTACTTACGTTCTCAAGTATTGTTAGAACAAATTCACTATCTTTAAAGAAAAATTATAAAGTTTTTAGGCCACAATACAAATTTCTAACTATTGAGTCAAATTATAAATATTCAAATAATAGAGTTAATATTGTAATTACTCAAATAGTAAAGTACTACTACAAATACTTAAAAATAAGGGAAAAAAATTAAACTACTACAAATTTTAGGGATTTATATTTAAAACTCTTGAACTACGAGGTTTCATTAAAATGTCCTACAAATTAAAGGGGGAGAAGAGAATTATTTAAAGGGACAACAAATACCCAAAATGACCTTATCTTATTTAAGCCCAACCAAGCTACTCTCGTGCCATCTCCCACCAATGTGGGAATGACACAATTGGCATTTAAGCCAATTTTAACAAATCTCCACCTTGACAAATATGTCAAATTTTCTACCAAGCTTCGCCTTTTCTCAAAATTCTTTATCCAAATGCTACGCCTCCAAATTTGTACCCGATGGCGCTATTAAACTTGAATAACATTGATCAAGTCCAAACAATGAATAAACTTGATCATTGTCACGACCCTAGCCAACATATCTGCATGATTCTCAGTAGTCCCCATCTTCTGAAGTAAGATTATTTATTCATTAATGATCTCCAACATAAAATAATACCAAGCATTAATATGCTTCATTCGAACTCTGTACACTGAATTCTTCGATAAATAAATAGCACTTTGACTATCAAAATAAATAGGAATCATTTTTTGACCAATTTCCAACTCATCCAGCAATTCTTGTAACCAAATAGCTTTCTTCACAGCTGTTCGTAGAATTATACACACGCGAATTGTAACCACAAGTGCATAGTTCGTGAGTAAGTAATAAAATGATGAGTGAGTATTTTTTTCAAGAGAATTGTGTATTAAATTGATGCTAAGTACTATGACGTTGACAACCTAACTTTATCTAGGCTAATCTAAATGATAAGTTGAATTATGAAATTAAAAAAACATTAAAACTAATTAACTTGGTAAAATAAAGATACGAGAGTTCTATGGCAATAGGGTCTAGGGACTTAATTTCCATCTATTGTTCCTATGGTCTTTATTATTAGTGATCAACAACAAGTTTTATGCATTTATTAGTCCAGGGTGTATGATTAATCTCATTCCTTCTCTTGAGTGTTGAATGAGACTTTATACATATACAACTAAGTTGATATCCCTATCAAATCTGTTGTACATACACGCATTAAGCTACCCTTATGTGACTACCCTAAGTTCATTAGTCTCCTAACTCAACAAACTCAAAACTATGCTTTTTACAATCAATATATGAATTAAACTTTTCCAAACACAGTGCCCAAATATTGAAATCATCCAATCCATTTTTCAATGCAATTAGAAACATTAAACAAATAAAAAAAGCATAAATATATAACAAAAAATAGTTATTAATCACATAACAACATCAATACATATTGTTCAATAGAGTTCCATCAAGTCCTAGAACATATAATCTAGCAACAAAATGATAATCTTGCGATATAGTGAATTCTATACAAATGAGATCCTAGAGTGTTGATTTCGTTCTATTCTTCCTATATTATTCCAATTTAGCAATTTTATTCAATTCATTAATCAAGAGATAAGACTAATCTCATCACCTCTCTCGAGCACCAAATGAGATACTATACATACATCAAGTTGATATCCTTATCTAATTTTTCTATCTATACATGTATTATGCACCTAATAATTAATCTCATTAACTTTCCCAAGCACCAAATAAAATCTTAGGCATAATATCACACCCCAAGTGTTCTCACACATTTTATCGAACACTTTGTGTATACTATATGCAATCATTGAGCAAACCACGGTGTTTACCTAAGTGTTATTAGCCTTTCGATTCAATAACAACCTAAGGCTATGTTTTCTAAATCTGATAAATAGGTTAATCTCTCCCAAGCATCAATCAATAAATCCACAACAACCAATTCATTTTCCAATCAATTGGAAGCATTAAGCATAGAGAAATATAAATGGATTACACGAATATATTCTAAATCATCCAAACATAATATAAATAAAAGGACATCGAGCCTTAAAATTCTTGTTTAATCACACATAAATCCAACTATAACTAGAATTATCAGAAATCCATAGATACAATCTTGTTTAAACAATATTTATAACTGAAAATTTAAACAAAAGAGAAAATATAAAGAAAAGAAAGAGAAAGCCAATTTGGGGATGTCTCCAAGGTTTCAATCCTTTAAATATCTAAATTTGAGCTCAAGTCTTAATTTCTTCTGTGTATTTCATATCTCACTTTGATAGTGTGAGAAATGGCTAAATGGTAGTATTTATAGATTTTAAATTAAGGTGAGGAAATGGGTAATAAAACAGGCGGTGGCGTCAAGCATTTTGCTCGATTTGGCACCTGGGCGCCACTTTTTGGTGCCCAAGCACCAAATCCTAGGTGATTTGGCTCGTAGGCATTGAGCACTGTAGCACTATTTAGCAATCACTGTAGCTTTTTGTCACTGTTCACTTCTACTGTTTATTACTATTTTCTTTGAATTTTCATTCCAAATAGCTCAATTAACTTCAAAACTACAAAATGAAATTAATACACATAAAAAAGTCGTATATTCTTATTTAAATTAAGTAATTATCAAGTTTAGAAGAGATACATTATAATGTATAAAATGAACTTATCAGCAGCCTCTATAACTGTCATGTACTCTGCCTCTGTAGTAGACAAAGCAACTGAAGACTTTAATGTAGACTTCTAACTCATAAGTACTCTCGCATGAGTAAACACATAAACGGTTATCGATCGGTATTTATCCAAATCACTAGCATAATTAGAATCATTGTAACTAACAACACATTGATAATATATATTATCTCTCTCAAAGACTAATCCAACATTTATGATCTTTAGTAAATACATAGAATCTATTTCACAATCTGCCAATGTTCTTTACCAGAATCATGCATATAACTGCTCATACTCCAACTACATGCGAAATGTTAGGTTTCGTACAACCATAGCATACATCTTGCTACCAACTGCATTAGCATATGAAACTTAAGACTAATAAAGGCGTATTTGTCATATATTTTCTTATATTTTTATTTTGATATTTTATTATTTTATGAAAATAAATGTCTATTTATGGGCTTTATTGTTACTTATAGGGACAAAAACAGTGACTAAAATGCAAAGTTTTCAAAATATGGATCTGTCGTCCCAGCACCACATGAATTTTTGCCCCAGCGCTGGAACAGTGATCAAAATAAGATAATAAAAAAACTGATCTGTTTAAGTCGCAGACTGGCGCCCCAATGGTAGTACGAGTCCTAATCCAATGAGAATTGAGATTTTCAAGCTTATATCAATCCCTATAAATGACCACTTGTCCACTGACTTTAAAAAGCACCCAAGAGCAACCAAGAACACCAAGAATACACAGCATAAGTCTTAAAAAGCAATAAGAGTTTGATTAAAGTAG
Organism: Ailanthus altissimus; assembly: GCA_946807835.1. Lineage (NCBI taxonomy): Eukaryota > Viridiplantae > Streptophyta > Magnoliopsida > Sapindales > Simaroubaceae > Ailanthus > Ailanthus altissimus. The sequence goes on from OX327689.1 coordinate 7,110,587, forward strand.
CCATAGAGAGAGATTCAAGGCGTTCTTCAGCATCAAGAGTATCTTAGGTAACACAATTAAGAGCAATTCGACATCTATATTGGTTTATTATTGATTGTATCATGATTTTTTATTACTTTTATTTTTGTTCTCTTGTAGCCATGAACTAAATTTTCTTTCTAGGGTTAATACTTGAACTCAATATGTGTACTTAATTGCCATATCTTTTTTAATATTTAATAAACGTAGTCCTTTGTTATTCAAATTACTTGTTCTTAATACTGCAATATATCTCGTCAATATATGCTGAATGAATTAATAATATTTTTTATAAACTCGGAAGAGAAATCATGATATTTAGACCTAGGTAATTTGATGCATGATTGTAGAGTAACATTCAATATTACATATGCAAGTTTCAATTTAGGATAGGAATATATCTAATTGGCATATATGATCAATAAGACTTATTCTTAATGAATCTTAATTTATTACAAGTACCATCGGAATATAGGTATTTGGTAAATTAAGATATACTTGCATGACCTTGTAAGAGGCTTATGAATACATTAGTGTCTTGATCAATAACAAAGACTAAGAAAATTAAATATTAGAGGATTAATCATTAGAAAGCACATTGAGGGATAATATTAATCCTAAGTTTTCTCTATATTGCTGTCTATCTAATTCTCTTTACATTGTGTCATTGCTTTTATATTTTCTACATTCACTCTGAGATTTTTATTTTTCTGAATAATTATTAGAAAGACATAATTTTAGTACTTGGTTGAAAAGTAGAAATTATCCCTATGGGTTCGACATCCGACTTATTAAGTCCCTCTATTAATTGTTACAATAGTATATACTTGTGCTTAATTTTAAGATATAAAAATATTGCATCAGAGACATATACTCTCATTCCTCATCTGAACTAGGGGATAAAGATGCACTGAGATTTATATGAGGAGCAGGTGGGGTACTTACAAGTTTTAACTTCTTTGAAATGTCAAAATGTTGTAATACTTTCTCCAGATATTACTTCTGAGTCAAACAAATTTTGCCTCCTTCTATATCTATATTAATTTCTATGCCTAGTATCCTTTTAGCTTTACCCAAATCTTTTATCTCAAATTCTCGATTCAACTTAGTCTTTAATTTTCTAATTTCTTCAACATTCGTCAAAATGTTTAACATAACATCGGCATACATGAGTAAATAAATGAAAAAATCATTATGCAGCCTCTGAACGTACACACAATGATTAAATTTTCTTCATATGTATCTCTACCCCATCATAAATTGATCAAACTGCTCATACCATAACCTCAGAGACTGCTTTAAATCATTAAATGACCTTTTCATTTTGCAAACAAATTTTTCCTTATTAGCAACTTTGAATCCTTCTGGCTAAGTTATATAGATTTCCTCTTCGAAGTCACCATATAAAAATGCAGTTTTTACATTGAGTTAATCTAGTTCCATATTTAACTACAGTACCAAGGCCAACAAAATTCTAATAGAAGAATGTTTCATAACTGGAGAAAATACCTCATCGAAGTTAATCCTTTCCTCTTTGTATAGGCTTTAACCACCAACATTGCCATGTAGTAGATGTTATTCTTGTCAATAAATTTATTTTTCTTTACATATACCCATTTCAACCCAATTACTTTCTTACCATGCGGTAGATGAACTAGCTCGTAAGTTTCATTCTTCTGAAGAGATTACATCTCTTCTTCTATACCTATCTTCCACCAATAAACTTCAGAGTATATGACTACCTCTTTATAAGTGGAAGGAACATCATCATCTATAATTAGAAGTGTATAGGCCACTATATCAATAAATCAAACAGGTCTCTTAATCTTATGTCTTTGCCTATTAACTACAATAGATTTTTGTTGCTATTGAGATTCCTGAGTAAAACCTTCTTTATCATCTCCCAAAACCTCTTTTATCCTAAAAGTATTGTTATCTGTCTTAATAGATTTAACTAGGTTCAATGTGGTTGTTTCCAACTCCACTTGTTGCTGAATACTCTCCACCTGTTGTGGAGTATTATTCACTATTGTCTGGGTTTTGATTTCTTTAACATAGAAGACTCATCAAATATTACATCTCTACTGAATACAATCTTCCTTGAACTCAGACACCAAAGACGATATTTTTTCACTTCTGATGAAAATCCCAAAAAAATTACTTTCTTAGCTCTGGAATCTAACTTCGATTCTTTCACATGAAAATATACAGTGGAACCAAATACATGTAAAGATCATAATCAGAAACATGTTTTCCAGACCAAACCTTTAATAAAGTTCTATCACTAATAGCAGCTGACGGTAGAATATTAATGAGATAACACACATAAATTAACCCTTAGCCCAAAAATCCTTTCCCAACCTAGCATTAGAAAAAATACACTGAACTTTTTCTAACAATGTCGGATTTAAGAATTCCGTCACATCATTCTGCTATAGTGTACCTCTCACAGTAAAATAACATATAAATCTCTCAACTTAACATAATTTTAAGAACTGATCACTGCAATGCTTACCATCATTATCTGTTCTGAGATACCTGATCTTTCTGCCAGTTTGTGTCTCAACCACCTTTTTCCATTTAAGGAAATAATTAAGTACATCATCTTTATATTTTAAAATATACATCGAAGTTCTTTTAGAATAGTCATTAACAAAAATAACATAATAGCTCATACTTATGAGTCTAGGAAGGTTCTCATACATTTGAGTGAGAATAATTAAGAATACCCTGGGTATTATATATAATGATGCCAAACATCATTCTCTTCTACTTTCTAGAATACAATGCTCACAAAAGTCTAACTTCTTTGCACTTTCCAGTAGCCTCTTTTTACTAAACTGAATAAGGCTTTCTCAGTTGCATGCCTCAACAGCATATGTCACAATCTAGTGATCTTTGAATCTGCATTATTATCAGAAACCATAGCCCCTAATCTAATCATTGTACTACCAGTATAGTAATACAAATTGCTCCTCCTAGTACCTTTCAAAGTCACAAAAGTGCCTCAAGTGACTCATATTTTCATCTTGTATAGACGCAATGCAGCTTTTAGATTCCAATACTCTCAAAGAGATGAGATTCTTCCTTAATTTCAATATATGTTGAGCATCTATCAAAACTATAGTTGATCCATCATTATTTCTTAACCAGATTGAACCTATCCCAACAGTATTGCAACTATTATTATTACTGATATACACAACTCTTTATTAAGCTCTTCAAAATTAAAGAACCATTCTAAGTGTAGACACATATAATAAGTACAACCCAAATCTATAATTCATTCGTCAGAACCAGAAATGGATTAATAACTACCTAAACAAAAATCTGACACATTATCATCACTTACGCTCTCAACAACACATACATTAGAAATAGACATATCCTTTTCTTTCTTTTTCAAATTTGTTCCAATGCCTTTTCTCCCAATGAAAGGTACACTCATTAGATTATCCCTTTTTCCTAGTTTTCAACTCTGACTATGCCCTTTCATTATCAATGCTTCTATCGACTCATCTTTATATTCTTCTTGATCCTTTCTACGGATTTCATAGTTTTTCAAAGAAAAACATACTTCTTCAAAGGACAGTTTATCTTTTCCATGGATGAAAGTAATACATAAATGACTTAACTCATCCGAAAGAGAACCAATCAGTAGCACAGCCTTTATTTCATCTTTGAAAATTTCTTCAAAGTTTAACAAATCAACAATTAACTTATTAAACTCATTTATATAAGAACTGATACTCGTACCTAGTCTCAACTGAAGACAAAAAATTCTCTTTAATAAATATTGTTAATTCTCATTGCTTTTCTTTATATATTTATTATCCAAAGCCTTTCATAATGCACTGGCTGACTTCTATTTGATGAACGGATCTTCTTTTCTCTATATAAACAAGAATGAATCAACCAACAAGCTTTTACATTAAACCTATTCCATTCTGTCTCATTAATATCTTTTGATTTTTTTCTTCCAAAACTTGATCCAAATCTTGCTGACATATTCCGTCCAACATCTTACTCTGCCATAAGCTAAAATTATTTATGCCATCAAATTTTTCCACATTACTTTTGCACCCTTTACAGTTACTGTCTTCATTAATGTAGATAATAATGATGATGCCATAGCTACCTCACATAAATGAGCTCAATACACATTATTGCATATAACCAAGCTCCATCAAATAATTATATCTAACAATTAGCAATCCAAATTCAACAACCCAGAATAGTAGCAGGTGCTTAATAGAAAATAATCACTCAATGTCTTAAACCTGGGGCTCTAATACTAGTTGTTGCACAATAAGCATTCAAAACCACAATTAGCAATATTACCAATTGTTATATAGAATACAATTTTTGAATAATCGAAATACAACCAACAAATAATGCTAGCAATGGAATATAATATCATAACGAGGAAACAACTTACCAATCATTCAACACAATATAGAAAATAGAAAGAACACCAAATATAACGAGGTTTGGTAATGTTACCTATGTCGTCGGGCATCGCTGGAACAAGTCCACTATCTTCAAAGCGAAGTTACAAAGTTTTTGAGTTACAATACAAATTTTAAACTATTGGGTCAAACTACAAATACCAAATAATAGGTCTAATATTGTAATTACTCAAACAGTAGGGTATTACTACAAACTTCCAAAAATAAGAGAAAAAATTAAACTATTACAAACTTCAGGGGCTTGTATATAAAATCTTTTAACTATGAAGTTCTCATTAAAATATCCTACAAATTAAAAGGGAAGAGGAAAATTATTTAAATATGCCACCAATATGGGATTGACATAATTGGCATATAAGCCAATTTCAACAGATGCTTTTTTTTTTGAAATGCTGATATTATATCAATGATAAACATTAAAAATAAAACATCAGAGGATCTCTGATACTACAAATAGAAGATTACCGAGACAAAGTATTATACTTATACACTGACAAATGCTCGAACACAGACTCTTACAAAGAAGAGAATTGATCTTACTCTATGCGGGGGAAAGTAGGCCCTAAAAATAAGACACAAGCCTTTTCAAGAAAGGGGAACATAAACCCTTCAAAAATAAAAGAATACAAACTTTATAAAGGAATGAAATAAAGCCTCTTAAAAAATGGGAGAATTATTTGACCTTAGATCAGAAGAGTTTTATTCTAAAAATAAGAAAGTATATGAATAATACTAAAAAAAAAAACAACATTGCATTAAACTAAGACCATTTGCCAATAAAGTCAACCAATCGTCAACAACAAGGCAACACATAACAACACCATGATAACATAAAATGTAATAGTTCAGGCTTAGAACGCCAAATATGGGATAGAGTTGTTCGACTTTGGAGACCAAGAAAAGCAAGAATGTCAATTGTATTTGTTGTACACCGTCTCCAAAGATGTGCTTTACAATGTGCAGCTAACCAATAGATGTGCACGAGGAACATATGGATGGTGGCATTCAGCGAAGCCCAACAAAGATTGGCGATGGCCAAGAAGGATTAGCACAATTTATTGGCACTATGCCATGAACACTTTTTTAAATAATGTCAATAAAGATAAAAATTTACTAATATGATAAAATTATGTCAGACTCATTAACATTTCATAGAATATCAGTGAATTGCTAATGGCATAGTATCAAAAATATAAAATATTAGCGAATTATTAATGCCAACGTATCAAAAATGTAAACAACATAGTTTTGAAAAGAAAAAAATAATTTTTTATTTTGTTAAAAAATTAAGTATTGAAAATATTTTAAATTTGAAAAAATGAATATTTAAAAAAAATCTAATTAAGAAAAGAAAGAAGGGATTCAAATACAAATTAATTATTAAAAATATTTAAAAAAATGAAATATTGAAGAAAAATTTAAAGAAATAATTATTCTAAAAAATTAATTAAGGAAAAGTATATTAAAAAATATAAAAAAAAAAACTCAAATTAATTATTGAAAATATTTAAAAAATAAGTACCGAAGAACAAAAATTACGAGAAATGATTATATTAAAAATATTAATTCACAGAAAGAAAATAGGCCCTGAAAGGACAGCATTCGGGGGAAAAAATAAAAGAGATAAAAAAGAGGGGTAAAAAAGCTTTTGGTTCTTGTTCGACAATGGGTTTACATGACTGATGGAAGAAGATTTGGCGGCTTCATGTGCCCGTAAAAGTCGGCCTTTTTCCTTTGGAGAGCCACCCATGACTGTTTACCTTCTTACGCCAATTTGAAACGCCATGGACTCCAGGTTGATGATGCTTGTCCTTTGTGTCATCTATGTCAACATTCTACAGCTCATGCCCTTATTTTTCATCCTTCATTAAAGAAAATTTGAAAAGCTCGCACTTTTATACAGGGAATGGAGTTTCCGGAGCCTATGTGCTTTGCAGATTTAGCCTGTTTGTCAGCTTCTGAACTTGTGAACTGCGTTATCTCCCCTTCTGCGAAGCCTGATTCTAATTTCGTAAATAGAATTGGCATCGCTTCTCCTGTCGCGAGAAGGCCATCACTAGATTTTTTGTTTCCATTCGCCCAGAAAGAAGCATTAGCCTTCTCTATTCCTCTTCCATGATTCAATCGTGTATCGAACCCGCCATTCAGAACTATCCACTGGTCATCGGGAGGCTGAGGGACGACCACGATGAGTACGCAGGTCCAGGCTATATAGGATCAAACGGCTTTTGTTCGATTGAGGAGCGGAGATAGATATGAGCTGACAGCTTATGTTTCCTGGTATTTTGGGTGAGATGTACTGTAATATGCAGTTTAAAAATTAAAAAATAAATAAAAAAAATAAAACAAAACAAAAGTGGCCTTAAGCCCATTTCTCACCCAAAAGTTCATCAAATTTTTTTTCTTTTATATTAGCTACCAAGGGAATTAAAACACCAATTTTCTTCTTCCTTACATGTTCTTGCCGAGAGAAAAAAATGGTAAGTTCTCTTGGTTTTTCTCTTTAATTTCTTTTCTTCCTTTGTTAACTCATAAATGCTTCCAAGTGATTAAGTTATGGGTGATGATTTTTAACATAGATTTAGACCTTTTAACATTAGGATTTTTCTAATTAGAGAGGGATTTAGACAATTAAGCTTTTAAAGAGAGAAAGCTAGTATGAGAGAAGAGTATCCAATCTTTTGGGAGCATGATTATCACTCTAATTTGAAGTTTTTATTGTTAATTTTATGTTGAAGTGTATAATTTCATAAAATTGAGGGATTTAAGTTTTAGGAAAAACCCTAACCTTTAATTTTGGGGGTAATTTTGAAATTCATTAAATTAATGGCTTAAATTATTATTTTCTTCATTTTAGGACCCGTAGAAAATTTACGGAACGAGTTGAACCCTATACCAAAAAGTTCGCATTAATCCAACGAGTTGGTAAGTGTATTAACTCGTTATGTTATCGTTTTATATAATAGATTTTGTTTAGAATCGTCAATGTAGGTATTAATTTTCTTATTAATGAATAATAGTACACTTTATCTTATTTAGGAGGGTTCCCGAACATGACGTATCCCGACAACGCATTTCGATAAACACCATCACTTTTGTGAGTGGAATTTATAGTATATATGTATATATATAGTTTATTTCTCATATTAAAGACTTCATTTATTACGCATCATTTATAAAATCTATGAAACATAATGTGTATTTAATTTTTTTGTTAAATTATTTATTTTATTTTATTAATTTAAATTCTTAGACATATTTAAATTAAGTATTTATTTTACGTTATGAAAAACGCATTTATATTATAGATTGTTTATATTAATAAAAATATATTTAAATGATTTATTTGTTTAAGTGTAAAGCTTGAGATAAGATTTAATAAGTGTATAATTGTTAAAATAGAAATAGTTTTCAAACCACTAGGCGGTACCCTTCCCCATTTGCTAGAGATATGAGATTCAGGCCTTTGGGGCCCGTCTCTACACACACATAGGCTTTGGGCCGTGTGTATGGGCGCTTTGCTCTTTGGGAGCCAGCTTGCTTTGTGCATGCGTAAGACGAGAATTTGAGATGATACATAGATAAGTACGTCCAATGCTCTGCCCGAGGGATATTCCGGGTACGATGAGATTTTTCCCTGGGTACTAGTTTAGTGTAATGTTTTAAAGACTTAATCATTATAATATTACATCACATCTTGTAGAACTTCCATTTGTAGCATGATTAAAATGATATTGGATGATTCTTATGATACTTTTAAGCTATTTACATTATTTATGTTAAATTGATATTTATGATTTTAAATGTTTATTATTATTATTGTTATTATCATCATTTTTATTTTTGTCTCATTTTATTTTAAAATTTGTCCACTCACTGAGTTTTGTGAAAATTCACCCCCCCTTCTCTTTTTTCCATCTTAGGAGACAGTAGGCGTCCTCAACTCAGTGACTAGTTAAGGTGGGTCACGTGGTGAAGCTTTTATATTTTTGTTTTGTGAGCCATATAGGATATATGAATTCTTTTTGTTTGGGACTATAGGAATTCAGCATGTTTATATTGTAGATTATAAATTTGTATTATGGTATTTATAACTTTTTTTTGGGGGCTTTTAATGCCATGAGTTTGATAACTCTATTTTAGATATTAAGGATATGTTGACGTATGAATTATATGTGTATTAATTTTTTTGGATGTTGATGAGGTGAGTTGTGGATGAGATATGAGAAGTTTGAAAGTTTGGTTGATAGTATTGTGTTTATAGAAGTGTTATTCTTTCAATTGCAGGGTTGGGAATGTCCATAAAATAGGGGAAACTCTGCCGAACTTTCGGTAGAATTATTAGTGTAGTGAGCGTTTTGAACTGTCCATAGGATAACAGTCAAGATCCGTTCAAAAGTTTATAAAAAACTGCAGGGCAGGTCGTTTCAGTTGGTATCAGAGCATAGGTTATAGATTCTATAGACTTTCTCGTCTTTTAATCATTTTAGTATTGTAGTTAACATAGTTCGGTTGATATTTTGTAGGCACCACCATGCCACCACGTCGTACTAGACCCATCACTGAGCTGAACCCCCATCCTAGGCATCGTGGCCGATAAATGAAGGTGCAGCAGAATCAAATGCACCTCCACCTATTCAGTAAGTTTCTGTGACCCCGCCCACAATTGATATGCTTGCTCACCTTGTGACTGCAGTTGTACAAAATCAGGCTCAAACACGTGCTAGCATTAACACCATTGAGCAAGTGAAGAATCTTGGAGCAAGAAATTTTGATGGTTTGGGAGATCCTTCAGAGGCTTAGTCCTGGTTAGATAGGGTGGAGCGCATATTTGATGTGATAAGGTGCTCAAATGAGGAGAAATTATCCTTTGCTACATTCTTACTTGAAGGAGATGCACTCCATTGGTGGAGATCAGTACATGAGCACTATTAGACCCCCGAAGAGATTACTTGGGCAGTATTTCGAAAGGAATTCTATGACCACTTCTTTCCTACTGTGTACCGAGAGGGTAAACGAAAGAAGTTTCTTCATCTAACTCAAGGTTCTATGTCTGTTGAGCAGTATGAGAGGAAGTTTTTAGATCTTTCACGTTTTGCTACTGCAACAATTTCTACAGAGAAAGAGAAATGCACTAAGTTTGAAGATGGTTTACGCTGTGAGATTCGTACAGCTGTGACAGTTTCTAGCTTTAGTGAGTTTGGAAAGCTAGTGGAGGCTGCAATGAGGGTAGAGCAGAGTATCAACGAGTCGCACAGGATTTTAGCTGTAAGACAGAAATGTAATCAAGAGTAGACAGATAGTAGCCCTAGCAATAGGCCGCCTAAGAGAGGAGGTAGTCATGTAACTAATTCTTATGGCTTCCAGAGAAGTCAGAGTTTGGGATATAAAGGAGGACAGGGACAGAGTTTTAGTCAAGGTTCAGTACAGCAACCCACAGGAAACAAAAGCTAGGGATCTAATGGTAGAGGTAGCGGAGGCTATCATGATGACCGCTTAACCAGCTCTAGACATACACAGTGTAGAACCTGTGGCAATAACCATCAGAGACAGTGCTTAGTTGGGAGCAGTGTTTGTTACTATTGTGGTCAGATTGGACACATTAAGAGATATTGCCCAACTTTGGCTCAGGGTGATAACTCTACTCAGAGGTTTATGCCACAGCACTTCCAGAGAGACTTCGGTCAGACTCAAGGTCAGAGAAGTATACAGACAGGAGGTTCTACATCGACTGGTAGAACTCAGACTTTCGCTTCAGGCCAGAGGGGCCAACTTGGTCAGTCCCGCGCTCAAGCTTGAGTTTTTGTCTTGACATAACATGAGGCACGGGCTACACCAAATGTCGTCATAGGTACGTTATCTATTTTTGGTTGCGAGGCCCATATTATCATTGACCCAGGATCTACGCATTCTTTTGTTTCTCGTGCCTTTTCTGTGTATTCCAATAGGGAGCTGAAACCCCTAGAGTATGGCTTAGTTGTTGCCACACCCATTAAAGATTCATTACTTGCTGAGAATGTGTTTCAGAATTGCAGAGTTAGAGTGGGTGGGCATGATTTTGAGGCAAACTTGATACCTCTTGACATTAGAGACTTTGATGCTATATTGGGTATGGATTGGCTTGCCAATCATTATGCTTCTGTTGATTGTTCAAAAAGCCATGGAGGTAGGAGATTAGATTTTATAGAGAACGGAGGCTTCTTCCTTCATGTATTATATCTGCCATGGGTGCTAGGCGATTACTCAGAAAATGCTGCTCAGCCTACTTAGCCCATATAGTGGATACTAGAGTGGATGAGGTAAGGTTGGAGGATATTTCAATGGTGCCAGAATTCTCAGATGTCTTTCCTAATGATTTACCAAGGTTACCACCAGATAGGGAGATCAAGTTCACGATAGATTTGATCCCTGGGATAGCACCTATCTCAATAGCACCATATAGAATGGCTCCAGTATAATTGAAAGAACTTAAAGTTTAGTTACAAGAGTTGGTGGATAAAGAGTTTGTTAGACCTAGTGTATCTCCATGGGGAGCCCCGGTCTTGTTTGTTAAGAAGAAGGATGGAACATTCAGACTCTGCATTGACTACCGACAATTGAACAAGGTTACAATAGGCAATAAGTGCCCACTTCTTCGTATTGATGATTTATTTGATCAACTTCAAGGTGCTAGAGTCTTCTTTAAAATAGATCTATGCTCGGGTTATCATCAGCTTAAGATTAAGGAAGCTGATATTCCTAAGACTGCTTTCAGAACTCGTTATGGACACTATGAGTTTTTGGTGATGCCATTCAGGTTGACGAATGCCCCAGCAGCCTTTATGGACTTGATGAATAGGGTATTTTGTCCCTACCTTGATCGATTTGTAATTATATTTATTGATGATATCTTAGTATATTCTTGGAGTGAGGAGGAGCATACAGAGCATTTAAGGCTTATCTTACAGATCTTAAGGGATGAACAGCTTTATGCCAAGTTCAACAAATGTCAGTTTTGGCTTGACAGAGTCGTATTTTTGGGCCATGTGATATCAGCGGAGGGCATTTATGTTGATCCCCAGAAGATTGAAGCAGTGGTGAAATGGGAGCGACCTACTAGTGTAACCGAGATTATGAGTTTTCTTGGCTTGGCCGGTTATTATCGTAGGTTTGTAGAAGGGTTCTCCAAGATATCTGGCCCATTGACACAGTTGACCCGAAAGGATGTTAAGTTTGAATGGAATGAAGACTGTGAAATGAGCTTTCAAGAACTCAAGGCCCGATTAACTTCAGCACCAGTACTTACTCTTCCATCTAGTAATGAGGGGTTTGTAGTATATAGTGATGCTTTCAAACAAGGATTAGGTTGTGTGTTAATGCAATATGGTAAGGTAGTGGCCTATGCTTCCAGGCAGCTTAAGAAGCATGAGCTAAACTACCCAACACACGATTTAGAGCTTGCAGCGGTTGTATTTGCACTTAATACTTGGAGGCATTACTTATACGGAGTAACTTGTCAGATTTTTACTGATCATAAGAGTCTTAAATACCTACCTACTCAGAAGGACTTGAACTTGAGACAGAGGAGATGGATTGAGTTGATCAAGGACTATGAGTGTACCATTGACTATCATCCAGGCAAGGTGAACGTGGTAACTGATGCACTTAGTAGGAAATTCTATAGTTCTATTGCTCATTTGAGAGTGACACGGATGCCTTTGTTGATTGAGTTAAGATCTTTAGGAGTAGAGTTAACAGTTTCTGATTCTAGGGCATTAATGGCTAGTTTTTGAGTTAGGCCTACAATAATTGATAGAGTTTGTGATATGCAAACGCATGACCCTCAGTTAGTGAAGTTGATTGATGATGCGAAAAAGGGTTTGCAAACTGATTTCATGGTGAAAGATGATGGGACCCTAACCATGGGTAGTAGACTTTGTGTGCCCAATATAGAAGATTTAAAAAAGGAGATCATGGAAGAAGCTCATTGTTCGATCTATGCGATGCATCAGGGTAGTACGAAGATGTATCGTACATTGAGGGATCATTATTGGTGGCAGGTATGAAGAGAGAGATTGCTGAGTTTGTTTCCCGATGCTTAGTTTGCCAACAAATCAAGGCTGAGCACCAGAGGCCTGCAGGACTTTCCCAGCCTCTTCCTATTCCTGAGTGGAAATGGGAGCATATTACTATGGACTTTGTGATAGGGCTTCCACGTACTCAGATGGGTTATGACAGTATATGGGTGATTGTCGATCGACTCACGAAGTCTGCTCACTTTTTACCTATCAAAGCTACTTATTCACTTGTTAGGTTGGCTAGTATTTATGTAGCTAAGATAGTACGTCTTCATGGAGCACCTGTATCCATAGTTTTGGATCGAGATCCCCGTTTTACATCTAAATACTGGCCTAGTTTGCAGAAGGCATTAGGCACAAGGTTGAATTTTAGTACCGATTTTCATCCCTAAACAGATGGACAATCAGAGCGTACTATACAAACCTTGGAAGACATGCTACGAGCTTGCGTGATCGAGTTCAAAGGTAGTTGGGATGTTTACTTACCTTTGATAGAGTTTGCCTATAATAATAGTTACCAAGCTAGTATTGAGATGGGTCCATACGAGGCTTTGTATGGTAGGAAATGTAGAACTCCAGTTTGTTGGGACGAAGTGGGTGAAAGAAGATTATTGGGTCCAGAATTGGTGCAAGATACCAATGATAAAATGAAGATTATTCGAGAGAAGATGAAAACAGCTCAAAATAGACAAAAGAGTTATGCTGACAAGCGTATGAGAGATCTGTAATTTAATGTTGGCGACCGAGTGTTTCTACAAATCTCTCCTTGGAAGGGTATTCTTCGCTTTGGAAAGCGTGGTAAGCTAAGCCCAAGATACATTGGTCCCTATGAGATCATAGAGCGTGTGGGCATAATTGCCTATCGCTTAGCTTTACCATCGAAACTATCAAGAATCCATAATGTGTTTCATGTCTCAATGCTCCGAAAATACATGTATGACCCGAGCCACGTATTAGAACAACAACCTGTTCAATTGAGGGCAGACTTAACCTATGAAGAGGAACCAATGGAGATATTGGAAAGAAAGCAACAAGTCTTGCGTTCTAAAACCTTGTCCTTAATGAAGGTTATGTGGAAGTATCATGCAAAGGAAGAAGCTACTTAGGAGCGCGAGGACTTGATGTGAGCACAATGCCCACATCTTTTTCCCTCATGTATGTTAAATTTCGAGGACAAAATTTTTTTTTAAGGGAGAAGTATTGTAATATGCCGTTTAAAAAAAACAAAAAACAAAAAAAACAAAACAAAAGTGGCCTTAAGCCCATTTCCCACCCAAAAGCCCACCAAACTCTTTTTCCTTTTATATTAGCCACCAAGGGAATTAAAACACCAATTTTCTTCTTCCTTACATGTTCTTGCCGAGAGAAAAAAATGGTAAGTTCTCTTGGCTTTTCTCTTTAATTTCTTTTCTTCCTTTGTTAACTCATAAATGCTTCCAAGTGATTAAGTTATGCGTAATGATTTTTAACATGGATTTAGACCTTTTAGCAATAGGATTTTCCTAATTAGAGAGGGATTTAGACAATTAAGGTTTTAGAGAGAGAAAGCTAGTGTGAGAGAAGAGCATCCAATCTTTTGGGAGCATGATTATCACTCTAATTTGAAGTTTTTATTGTTAATTTTATGTTGGAGTGTATAATTTCATGAAATTGAGGGATTTAAGTTTATGAAAAACCCTAACCCTTGATTTTGGGGGTAATTTCGAAATTCATTAAATTAATGGCTTAAATTATCATTTTCTTCATTTTAGGACCCGTAGAAAATTTACGGAACGAGTTGGACCCTATACCGAAAAGTTTGCATCAATCCAACGAGTTGGTAAGTGTATTAACTCGTTATGTTATCGTTTTATATAATAGATTTTGTTTAGAATCGTCAATGTAGGTATTAATTTTCTTATTAATGAATAATAGTACACTTTATCTTATTTAGGAGGGTTCCCGAGCGTGACGTATCCCGACAACGCGTTCCGATAAACACCATCACTTTTGTGAGTGGAATTTATAGTATATATGTATATATATATAGTTTATTTCTCATATTAAAGACTTCATTTATTACGCATCATTTATAAAATCTATGAAAAATAATGAGTATTTAATTTTTTTGTTAAATTATTTATTTTATTTTATTAATTTAAATTCTTAGACATATTTAAATTAAGTATTTATTTTACGTTATGAAAAACGCATTTATATTATAGATTGTTTATATTAATAAAAATATATTTAAATGATTTATTTGTTTAAGTGTAAAGCTTGAGATGAGATTTAATAAGTGTATAATTGTTAAAATAGAAATAGTTTTCAAACCACTAGGCGGTACCCTTCCCCATTTGCTAGAGATATGAGATTCAGGCCTTTGGGGCCCGTCTATACACACACATAGGCTTTGGGCTGTGTGTATGGGCGCTTTGCTCTTTGGAAGCCAGTTTGCTTTGCGCATGAGTAAGACGAGGATTTGAGATGATACATAAATAAGTACGTCCAATGCTCTGCCCGAGGGATATTCCGGGTACGATGAGATTTTTCCCTGGGTACTAGTTTAGTATAATGTTTTAAAAACTTAATTATTATAATATTACATCACATCTTGTAGAACTTCCATTTATAGCATAATTAAAATGATATTGGATGATTCTTATGATACTTTTAAGCTATTTACGTTATTTATGTTAAATTGATGTTTATGATTTTAAATGTTTATTATTATCATTGTTATTATCATCATTTTTTTTTTGTCTCATTTTATTTTAAAATTTGTCCACTCACTGAGTTTTGTGAAAACTCACCCCCCCCCCTTCTGTTTTTCCCATCTCAGGAGACAGTAGGCGTCTTTAACTCAGTGACTAGTTAAGGTGGGTCACGTGGTGGAGCTTTTATGTTTTTGTTTTGTGAGCCATATAGGATATATGAATTCTTTTTGTTTGGGACTATAAGAATTTAGCATGTTTATATTGTAGATTATAAATTTGTATTATGGTATTTATAACTTTTTTTTGGGGACTTTTAATGCATGAGTTTGATAACTCTATTTTAGATATTAAGGATATGTTGACGTATGAATTATATGTGTATTAATTTTTTTGGATGTTGATGAGGTGAGTTGTGGATGAGATATGAGAAGTTTGAAAGTTTGGTTAATAGTATTGTGTTTATAGAAGTGTTATTCTTTCAATTGCAGGGTTGGGAATGTCCATAAAATAGGGAAAACTCTGCCGAACTTTCGGTAGAATTTTTAGTGTAGTGAGCATTTTGAATTGTACATAGGATAACAGTCAAGATCCATTCTAAAGTTTATAGAAAACTGCAGGGTGGGTCGTTTCATGTACATCGAAAGGAATTGACGCTACAAACATTTTTAACCAGTTGTCCTCGATCGAAAGCTGAACACCTACCTAATCTATACTTTTTCTAAGAAAATACTTTTCATGTCAACTGACTCTAACTCTATCAATACCTTTAATCTGCCTTGATCCTATATACACGAGACCCCCGAACCAAAGGAAAATTTCTGTTCAGGAGAATAAGCCACGAGGAGAATTTTTATATTTGATTTTCTAATAATGTTGTCTCACTTGAGAGAAGAAAACTATCAGGTCTTGTGTAAGCTTTATCATTCTTACTTTAAATGTGTGAATCACCATGTCTTACTATTTTGTCGAGCTATTTGAGTTTTGCTGACAGCTCTGGTAATTTTGTTATCTGTGTGTTTTAATTCTTCACTGAGAGCTCAAATGCTAGTTGTGCTCATATCCAAAATTGCGCGTTTTGATTATCCCAGAGAGGGTTATACTTTTCAATCAAAAGTTATCTACTCATTTGCCAAAATCACATTATAGTGGTTTATGTTTTGATACTGGAAAGTCGAACATGGTATGATGAGTTGTGCATTGCATTTTGAACCTTTTTCATAATAAATGCAAAATCACGTTATTTTATTGATTCTTATTCAGTAATGGTGCAACTCAGTGTTTCTTCTTCTGTTTTTTCATTCTCCATTATGAGCTTGAGTATACACCATAAAATTTAGGTAGCTAGTAAATATTGGGCTTTATTGATTGTCATTCATAGAACTGGTATCTTATTGCCCATTTCTCTTAGAATTCCTTCACTAATGCAACTTTATATATTGATCCATTGACCTATGATTTGTTTGTGCTAGAGCACTTTTCTGCATTAGCACAACAATTTCAAGCAGCAGATGTTCTAACATCCCATAGAATTTTTATGATTTTGTTCCGGACCTTAAAGTAATTGTCAACTAATTGTCTTACTGCAGACCAGAGGAATTTTGCAGAGGTATATGCTTCTGTACCAACTATTCTACTTTTTGTTAATCGTTTATCTTTACATTGCAAATGTGATATTCCTCTAGCTCTTGAAGTTATATTTGTACTTTTTGCATGATTTTTCGTTTACGGTTACGGATTTGCTCTTGGACATTGGTTTTCCCTGCTGCATCTTTTGGATGAGGATTGAAAGAGCGCACAACTTTCACTTCTCAACTTTCTCTCATTTTGAATGATTTAGTTATCTGGATTCATGTCATAGAAGAATGAGATTTATGATGCTCTTAGACCTAAATGCCCTTATGAAAGTAACCTAATGATTATCATTGCTGCCCAGTTGGACAGACATTACATCCGATTGTCAAGAGAATCATTCAGTCAGTTTTTTAGATTTGCTTTTCTACGCTCCCTTTTTA
Organism: Ailanthus altissimus; assembly: GCA_946807835.1. Classification (NCBI taxonomy): domain Eukaryota; kingdom Viridiplantae; phylum Streptophyta; class Magnoliopsida; order Sapindales; family Simaroubaceae; genus Ailanthus; species Ailanthus altissimus. The sequence goes on from OX327689.1 coordinate 7,127,839, forward strand.
CAATTCTATGTTAGCCTACTTTGAGTGAGGAATCTTAAATTTTCTGTTGCTTGTCTTTTCTCTATCAAATGGTAAAGCCTCCTGATAACAAATTCTCTTTGGCAGATATCATCGCATCTCTTTGATTACAGCTGGCACCCTTGGCAGAGTGATGTGCAGACCATATTACATGGTTTCTCCACAGTTGCTGCAAGCTACAATTTGAACACTTTAATTTGGAGCAGCATCATAATGAACTTTATCTAACATGTGAGAGATGGTTATTATGTTTAATGATAATATGTCAATTAATAATCTGAGTTTCCAAATGATGGCAAAACTACTGCTGTAGCTGAAGATTGTGTGGTCGCTAAAATGGAAAAACTTGTGGAAGAGGCTCAAAATGGTAAATCTAAAACATAAAGATTAAAGGACAAGTGTTCCAAGCTTTATACTCCAGGTTAGTCAATTTTCACCTATCTCATTTTATTTTGGACGAATTTCATATGAACTTTGTTTTTAAAAGAATGACCTAGTGAACGATATAACAAATTCCTACTTCTGAGTTCGCACTAATACTTCCATTCTTTTCTTTAGTCTAATTATCTTGGTTACTTAAGTTTTCAGCTGTTGGAATTATATCAATCTGCTTTGAAGTGATTCCAGCAACATTACAAGTTCCAAACCTCAGGCATTAGTTTCATTTAGCGTTGGTAGCTTTAGTAAGTGCATGTCCTTGTGCACTGATTCTCTCTACCCCTATTGTGAGTTTCTGTGCACTTACAAGAACTGCAACATCAGGTCTTCTAATTAAAGGGAAAAGTCGTCTTGAAACTCTTGCAAAAGTAAAGTTCACGGCCTTAGACAAAATTGGTTTATATGCTAATTTGAGCCAATCCCACATTAGTGGGAGATGGTACGAGGGTGGTTTGGTTAGACTTATATAAAATAAGACTTTCATTGTTATTTGTGGTAATTTTGAATAATTCTCTTCTTTCTCCTCAATTTGCAGGATTTTTTTACGAGAACCTTATAATTCAAGAGTTTTACATTTAAGCCCCTAAAATTTGTAAGAGTTCAATTTTTTTCTTTATTTTTAGGCATTTGTAATAATACCCTATTGTTTGGGTAATTATAGTATTAGTCCTATTATTTGAGTATTTACAGTTTGACCCAATAGTTTAAAATTTTGTATTGTGACCCAAAAATTTTGTAACTTTTTTTTAAAGATAGTGAATTTGTTCCAGCGGCGCTCGAAAACTTAGGTAACATTACCGAACCTCGTTAAATTTAGTGTTCTTTCTATTTTCTATATTCTGTTGGATGATTGGTTAGTTAGTTGCCTCGTTGTGGTATTATATTGGTAGCATTATTAGTTGTGTTTTAGTTAATCTGAAAATTGTATTCCGCATAACAGTTAGCAAAAATGCTAATTATTGTTTGAATGCTTCTTGGCACAATATATGGTATGAGAGCTCTAAGTTTAGGACAGTGAATGGCTATTTTTTATTGAGCACTTACTGCTATTCTAGGCTATGAATTTAGATTGCTAGTTGTTTGATATAATTATATGGTGGCGTTTGTTTATTTGTGATATTGTGTATCAAGCTCATTTGTGTGAGGTAGCTATAACATCATCATTACATCAATAAAGACAGTGTTAATGTCTAGTGTAAAAATAAATGTTAAAAAATTTGATGGCCAGACTAATTTTGGCCCATATCAGAGTGAGGTGTTGAACGGATTGTGTTAGCAAGATTTGGATATGATTCTAGAAGAAACCAAATATCAAGGAGACAGACTGGAACAAGCTTAACATAAAAGCTTGTGTGTTAATTTGTTCTTATCTGTGTAGAGAGTGGAAGTATCTGTTCATTAGAGAAAAGTTTGTCAATGCATTATGGAAGACCCTAATGAACAAATATATGAAGAAAAGAAATGAAAACCGGCTATATCTATTAAAGATATTGTTTCATTTCAGTTGAGACCAAGTACAAGTACTAGTTTCAATATTAATGAGTTTAATAAGTTAATTGATGATTTAATAAACTTAGAGGAAATCTTCAAAGATGAAATAGAGGTAATGATATTGATTAGTTCTCTTTTAGATGAATTAAATCATTTATGTATTACTCTCATCCATGGGAAGGATAAATTGTCATTTGAAGAAGTTTGTTCTTCTTTGACAAACTATGAAATTTATAGAAGGAATCAGAGAGAACATAAGGATGAGTCAGTAGAAGTATTGACAGTGAGAAGGCGTAGCCAGAGTAGAAAATTGAAAAAAAGAAAAAAATCTAAGTTAAGGAGTAGATTAGGAAAAGATGAGTGTGCCTTTTATCAGGAGAAAGGGCATTGAAAGAAAAATTCTCCAAAGTTGAAAAAAAAATAAAAAGATATGTCTATTTCTGATACATATGTTGTTGAGAGTGTATATGATGATAGTGTGAGATTTTTGTTTAAGTGGTCATTCATCCACGTCTCGTTTTGATGAATAGATTATGGATTCAAGTGGCACTTATCACATATGTCCATATCGGGAATGGTTTTTTAATTTTGAAGAGCTTAATAGTAGAGTTGTGTATATGGGCAATAATGATAGTTGTCATATAGCTAGGACAGGTTCAATTTAGTTGAGAAATTATAATGGATTAACTAGAGATCTAACAGGTGTTTGGTATATACCAAAGTTTGGAAAAAATCTCATTTCTTTTGGAGCGTTAGAATCTAAAAGTTGTACTGTATTTATACGAAATAAAATTTTGAGGGTCACTTTAGGCGCTCTTATGACTTTGAAAAGCACCAGGAGAAAAAACTTGTATTACTATAATAGTAGTACAGTGATTAGTTCAGTTGGCATGGTTTCTAATAATGATGCAGATTCAGAGATCACTAGATTGTAGCATATACAGGTTAGAAAGCCTTATTTAGTTTGGTGAAAAGAGGCTTATTGAAATGTGCAAGACCTGCAAACTAGACTTTTATAAGCAGAGTGTTTTAGAAAAAGCAGAACAGAATGAAGTTTGGCACCATTATTCATAATATCGAGGGTATTCTTGATTATGATCAATGAGATGTATGAGGACCTTTCAAACTACATCTATGGGACTTATGCGTCATTATGTTATTTTTGTTGATGATATTTTAGAAGAACTTGGGTGTATGCCTTGAAATGTAAAGATGATGTACTTAGTGCCTTCCTTAAATAGAAATTGATGGCTGAGACACAAACTGGCAGAAAAAGTAGGCATCTAAGAACAAATAATAGTGGTGAGTATTGCAGTAAGCAATTCTTAAAATTGTCAAGATGAGGGTATTGTACGTTATTTGAATATAAAAGGTACACCACGGTAGAATGAGGTGGCAGAACGTATAAACCGAAAATTGTTGGAGAAAGTTCAGTGTATGTTGTCTAATGCTAGATTGGATAAGGAGTTTTGGGCTGAGGCTGTTATCTATATGTATCATTTTAATAATCATCTACCGTTAGCTGTTATTGGTGATAAAACTCTATTGGAGGTTTTGTCTAAACAACCTATTTCTAATAATGATTCTTTACATGTATTTTGTTCCACTACATATTATCATGTGAAAGAATCAAAGCTAGATTTCAAAGCTAAGAAATCCATTTTTTGATATTTTCTTCAAGAGTGAAAGGATATAGTCTTTAGTGTCCGAGTTCGAGGAATAGTGTATCCAGTAGAGATGTAACATTTGATCTGTCTTCTATGGTAAAGAAATCAAAAAACCAGACAACAATAAATAGTACTCTGAAACAGGTGGAGTGTACTCAGCAATAAGTGGAGTGTATTGAAACGATATTTTTATATCTTAAAATTAAGTGCAAGTATACATTATCGTAACAAGTAATAAAAGGATTTATAAAGTCAGATGTCGAACCCACACAGATAATTTTTATTTTCTACCAAGTACTAAAATTATATCTTTCTTATAATTATTGAGAAAAATAAAATCTTAATTTTGTAATAATTTTAAATAAAATAAAAGTGCAAAAAATAAATGACACAACTCAAATAAAATAAGAAGATAGCAATATAGAGAAAGCCTAGGGTTAAGTATTATCCTTTAATATGTTTTCTAAAGATTAATCTTTTTAATATTTATATCCCAAAATTCTTCTTATTGGACAAGACACTAATGTATTCGCAAGCCTCTTCCAAGGTTATGCAAGTATACCTTAATTTACTAAATGCCTATATTCCTATGATACTTGTAATAAATTAAAATTCATTAAAAATACTTCTTATTGACCATACATTCCAATTAGGTATATTCCTATCCTAATTCGAAACTTGCATATGCAACATTGAATGTTACTCTATAATGATGCATTAAATTATTTAGGTCTAAATACAATGATACCTCTTCCAAGTTTATCAAAGTATTACCAAAGCATTCATAATATTGATAAAATATAATGAAGCATTAAGAACAAATAATTTGAATAATAAAGAATTGAGTTCAAATAAATATTAAAAAGATCCACAATTAAACTCATATATTGAGTTCAAGTAACAAGAGAATTATGGATGGAAAAATAAAATAAACATGATACAATAAAAATTAAACCACTATAGACATCAATTCACAGTTGGTTGATACGCCAAAGATTCGCCAATAATCTCTTATTTCCTTGAATTCCCTTTGCTTCTCTTTCTAAAATTGCTCTTCTTCATTATGTTGTGGCTGTAAGAGCCTTAAGTTGTGTGTTGTTTTAAGCCTGAAATAAGAGACCTTTATATAGGGATTGATTGAAGTATTTGAGTTGTATTTTATTTTTACTGTAGTGTAATCACTGTTTATGAGCATTGTTCATGCGCGACTATTCACTACGGGAGCAAAAATCTTTAGGCGCTGGGGCGAGGGGTATCGTAGCAAATCACTCTGGCATTTTGAAATTTTGCCTTGTTTTTCTTAGATTTTCATCCCCAATTGCTCCATTGACTCTAAACCTACAAAATAATAATAAACTATATAAAAAACCTAATATTCTTATTAAATTAAGCAATTAATCAAGTTAAGAGAGTGAAAATAATAGATATTATTTACGCTTATCATGTACTCAGCAACAAATAGAGTTGGAAACAACCACATTTAACCCTGGTTAGATCTATAGAAGCAGAGAATGGTACTCTTATGAAAGATGAGGTTTTGAGAGATGATAGAGAAGATTCTACTCAGGAACCTCAACAGTAATTGGAATCTATTGTAGTAAATAGGCCAAGATGTGAGATTCAGATACCTACTAAATTTGTTGATATGGTGGCCTATACACTTCTAGATGCAGATGATGATGTTTCTTCCACTTATAGAGAGCCAGTCAGCTATTTTGAAGTTGATCAATAGAAGATAGCTATAGAGGAAGAGATGCAGTCTCTTCATAAGAATGAAACTTGGAAGCTAACCCAACCACTGAAGGGTAAGAATGTAATTGGGTCCAAATGGAGATATGCAAAGAAAGATGGATTTTCTAACAAGAAAAATGTCTACTACACGACAAGGTTGATGGCTAAAGGCTATGTACAGAGAGAATGAATTGACTACAATTTAGTATTTTTTCCAGTTGTGAAACATTATTCCATTAGAATTTTGTTGGCCTTGATAGCTTAATTACATACATAACTAGTTCAACTCGATTTAAAAATTGTATTTTTACATAGTAACTTGGAAGAGAAAATCTATATAACTCAACCAGAAGGATTCAAAGTTGTTTGTAAGGATAAATTAGTTAGCAAACTCAAAAGATCACTTTATAGTTTGAAATAATCACCGAGGCAGTGGTATAAGCAATTTTATTGGTTTATAAAGGGTTAGAGGTACACGAAAAGCAAATTTTTTAATTGTATGAATTTGCAAAGGCTATATAATAGTTCTTTCATTTATCTACTATAGTATATCGATGACATGTTGATAGCTTCAATGAATATCGAAGAAATTGGAAAATTTAAGATTCAATTAAATTGAGAGTTTGAGTTGAAAGATTTGAGTGAAGCTAGAAAGATACTAGGCATGGATATTAGTAGAGATAGAGAAAGAGCAAAAAAAAATTTGACTCATAAGCAATATCTGAAGAAGGTATTACAATGTTTTGGGATTTTAAATGAGTCAAAACCTGTAAGTATCCTACTTGCTCTTCATATAAAAATTAATGCATCTTTATCTCCTTGTTCATATAAAGAAGAAGAATATAAGTTTAGAGTTTTATATGCTAATGTAGTTGGTAGCCTGATGTATGCTATTGTGTATACGAGACCCAACATTTTACATGCAATTGGAGTAGTAAACAAATATATACATGATCTTAGTAAAGGACATTGGTAGGCTGTGAAATGGATTCTACAGTATTTTTTAAATATCGTAGATGTTGGCTTAGTCTTTGAAAGAGATGATACATGTGATCAATGTATTTTTGGTCATGTTGATTTTGATTATGCTAGTGATTTGGATAAACGTTAATCAATAACTATTATGTCTTTGTTCTTGCAAGAGCACCTGTGAGCTAGAAATCTACTTTATAATCTGCAGTTATTTTGTCTACTATAAAGGCAGAGTACATGGCAGTTATAGAGCTTGTAAAGGAAGCTATTTAGTTATAGGGATTGCTGGATATGTTGGGAATTGGTCAGAAAAAGATTCCTATTTATTATGACAGTCAAAGTTCTATTCATTTAGTGAAGAATTCAGTGTATCATGTTCAAACAAAGCATATTGATGTTCAGTATCATTTTGCGTGGGAGATCATTAGTGAAGAAAGAATCTTACTTCAGAAGATTGAAACTGCTAATAATCTCTTAGATTTGTTGACTAAGGTAGTGACAATGATCAAGTTCGATCATTTTTTGGACTTGATCAATATTATTTGAGCTTGATAACACCATTGGGTGCAAATGTGGAGGCATTGCATTTGGATAGAGAATTTAGGAAAAAGTAACGCTTTGTGGAGGATTGACATATGCACCAAGGTGGAGATTTGTTAAAATTGGCTTATATGCCAGTTTAAGCTAATCCCACATTGGTGGGAGATTGCATATGATGACTTAGTTCGGCTTATATAAGATAAGGCCCTCTTTGTTATTTATGGTACTTTTGCATAATTCTCTTCTCCTTCCTCAATTTGTAGAATCTCTTTATAAGAACCTTATAGTTCAAGGGTTTTACATTTAAACACTAAAGTTTGTAAGAGTTTAAATTTTTTCTTTAATTTTTAGTGAATTTGTAGTAATACCTTATTGTTTGGGTACTTACAATATTGGCCCTATTATTTGAGTATTTATAGTTTGACCTAATATTTTTAAAATTTTATTGTGGCCCAAAAATTTTGTAACTTCTCTTTGAAGATAGTGAATTTGTTCCAGTAACACCCAATGTCGTAGGTAACATTGCCGAACATCGTTAAATTTGGTGTTCTTTCTATTTTGCATATTTGGTTGGATGATTGATTAGTTGGTTTTCTTGTTGTGATATTACATTGCTAGCATTATTAGTTGTGTTTTGATTATCCAAAAATTGTATGTCGCATAACAATTGGTAACAATGCTAATTGTTGTTAGAATGCTTCTTAGCAGAACATTAGTTTCACTTAACGTCAGTAGTTTTAGTAAGTGTATATCCTTGTGCACTGATTTCTCTACCCTTATTATGAGTTTCTGTGCACATACAAAAGCTGCAACTTCAAATCTTCTAATTAAAAGGGAAAATAATCTTGAAACTCTGGCAAAAGTAAAGTTCATGGCCTTTGACAAAACTGGAACAATCACAAGGGTCGAATTCATTTTATCTAATTTTTGTTCTCTTAACCAAGATATCAGGTTGAACACTTTGCTACACTGGTAAGGACTTTCAGGGTATATCAATTTTTCAAATGATAATGACAAACTGCACTTGAATATAAATCCCTTTTTCTTTCACTATTATAGCAGCAACCACCACCAACAACAATTGCCAGCACAAGCAGTAACAACTATGAGATTTGATTTAATGATACTAAATGGGAGACTCATGGAAGAACTGCGGCATGTGAAATGATTTCTAAGGAGTTGAAATTCTTAGTAGAAACTTAGTTGCAGTGTGATTAAACTTTATGTTTTACGGTTGATAATGTTATTATACTTTTACAATTATTATTTTTAATCGTTTTTTCTATTTATTAGGATTGCTTTCAGTCAATTTGAAATTTAAATTTTTGTTAAATAAATATTTTATTATTATTGAATATATCTATGTGAGTTCACCTTCAAATTTTAATTAAATTCAAATTATTAGTTTCATTATAGGTTTCAAATATTACGTCAAAAAATATTTAAACAAAGAAAGAATTTGATCAATTTTTTTTACTAAGTGTTAGTGATGTTTTGATACTATAATGTCAAAGATCTTTTGATATTATGGTGCCAGAAATTCACTAATAACAAGGTGTCAGAAATTCATTAGCACTTAATATAGTATCACTAAATTTCTAATTGAAGCAACACTAACACTATAAAACAATATCAGAAAAACTATTCACCAATGCTAAGGTAAAGTCAGTGAATACTATTTTTATAGTAGTGGGTAACCACAAACCCCACAAAAAGGATGAAGGGACATTTTCAAGAAAGGAGAGGATAAGCCTCAAATGAAGGGAAGGAAAGACTAAGGAGAAAATTATTTTACCATCTTAATTTTTGCCAAAAATCCTCAAAACATTGGCTGAGAATGTGCACATTTGATCACTCTAGCCAAGCCATCATGTGTTAGTTTTTTTTTTTTAATATTCTTCTAATGGAAAAAGGATCACGAGTCATAAGGACATCAATTTCAGCTGAAGAAGCTTTTGCATGCAGGATCAAAGAATAATTTTGAAGAGAAAATTAGGAAGAAACGGTAGACCTGACATAAGGTATTGCATAAGAGTTAAAAAAATGGGGATATTATTGTTTTTATTTGAATTGTTAGCATTCTCGTAATTATATTGTAAGTTGTTATCATTGTTTCTTGCTGAATATGCTATTCGAAATACTGGTTGTTTCTATATGTTTTTCTATCACTTGGATGAGATTTTGTGCAGAAGGGGTTTGGTAAGTGGACTTCCAGAAGATATTCTCATTAAAGTTATCTCTCATTTAGCTGTTAGATAAGTTGCAAGGACTTATATTCTTTCTAATAGATGGAAATATTTGAAAATTTTGCCATTTCCTGTAACTTTGATGCCTTAATGTTGCCGCTGAGTGTTCAAATGAGTTCATTAAATGAGTGAATAAAGTCTTGAAGTCACATACATGTTTGAGTATAAAGAGTTTAGAATAGAATTTGATTTGGATGCTTCTTGTCAAAGGACATTTTTACTGGATTTAACTTCAATGTTGAAAAGAGATCAAAAGTTTTGAACTACACTTGAAACTCTTTTTGGTTAAAGTGCAATTTATAATGGTCAATTACAATACACCACCTATCCGAGAGCGTCCAAATGAAAGTAGACTTTAAAGCTAATTCACACTCTTTTTAATCAAATTTGAATTAAATTCATGCATGCATAAAAAGAATAAAACTCATATACTATAAATATGAGTGATTATTCATAAATTATTTATAAATTATTCATTCTATCATTTATTTATTTATTTATTTATTTTAACTATCCATTCATACATATACTCAATATTACTATCTTGCTTGTTCATGCATACACTCCTCTATATATGAGCACCATCTCTTTCTTACAATAATGTAGGAGCATGGATGGTGGACGTGTAAATCAATGGAACCTTCGTAGCGTCGCTTTAATAGAACTAAGAAAGCAATAGGAAGGCTATTGACTCCAAAGGTTCTAAACTATGGAACTTTAGTAGAGTCGCTTGTTGGAATGTTTTGAGTAAAAAACACCCACTTATTAAAAAAAAAAGGAACCAACCAAAAATATTGAATTTAGAAAATAAAAAAGAGAAAAAGAAGAAAAAACAGAAGAAAATGCAAAAAGAAGAAGAAAATTGTCGAAACCCAAACTACCGTAGGCTGTTGCCACTTACCACCATCAGCTATTGCACTAATCGCCATTAACCACCAATCAAGTCAAAAAGGTTTGGCTGACCCATCCCTACAATCTCCACCATCATCCACCACTAGAATCACTGGAAATAAACCAAAATTTGAATTAGCCACCGCCTTTCAATATTGTCGTTTAACACTAATCAACCCTCCAATGATCTCATAAAGGGTAGCCGACCTATCCTTGCGATCTCCACCATTATTCATTGCCAAAATTATTGAAAATAAACTAAAACCCGATCGATTATCGCTTATTCAATCTTGCTATTTTGGTTGTTATTCACGTTGTCTAGAATATTTATCAAACTCATAATGAGCTGATTGACTAATCCCAGCCAACCTCACTATATACTGTTGTCAATAATCATCAAAACCAATGAACTAAATTTTTGTGGCTAAATTTTGAGACTTTTACACACGAATTATAGTTTTTTAGCTAAAGTGCACTACCTTTAGCCACGAAATAAAGATTTTTGGCTAAAGTGCACTACCTTTAGCCATAAACTTTTTATTTCGTGGCTAAAACTCTCTACCTTTGGCCATAAACTAAGTTTTAGTAGCAAAAGGTTACATTGTTTAGCCACGATGTAAATCTTTGCTACCAAATATCATTATGGTTAGCAACGAACTAAGTGTTAATGGTTAAATGTCATTGCATTTAGCCAAAAAATAATATTTCATGACTAAATATCACTACATTTAGCCATAAAATAAATTTTCGTGACTAATGCTTACTGTGTTTAGAAATAAACTAAAGTTTCATGGCTAAATGTCATTACATTTAGCGTTGAACTAAAGCTTTGTAGCTAAATTGTATTGCTTTTAGCCACAAAACGCTTATGGCTATATGTGACTTCTTTTAACCATAAAATTTTTGTGACTAAACTTGTGGTCAATATTTAAGAATAAATTCAAATGATTTAGTGGGAAAACAATTAACTATGAACAAAAATTTTGTAGAAAAAATATATTTTTAGCCACAAAATATTTGTGCCCAAATAATTCTTTAATATTTGTTTAATATCTTATGTTATTTGCCCATTAAAATAATTTTGTTTGACTAAATATCATTATAGGGCACAAAATCTTTGTTGTGGCAAAATCTTTCATTGTTAAAAGTCAGACTTCATCCAGAAGTGCTATACATACTAATATATGCCGATTTACAATATCAACACTCTATAATCTTCCAAGAGATGACTGATTGTTTCATAGGTGGGATTTGGATCTTGTTAGCCAAACTAAAACACTTGCTAGAGAGTACATTTGGATACTTTTCGCCATAAACTAATTCTCCAAATGGTAAAGGCAATACCATTAAAAAAAATGAATCCATGTTACCTGATGAGAATGAAAAATATCATATTTTTCTCCTTTATATTTAGTCTTTTATACTTATTGGGTGCCTAAATGTACTCATTGTTCTTATATTTTGATTTAGGATTCAAATTGAGGCATTAAGTGCAAAATGAAGTTAATTGGAAGATTTTGGATAGTTTCTACATTGTTTCATAATCTGGGCATAAATATCTCAATTGAGCTCCGATGAGATAATTCAAGATGTTATAGAATGGGAAGAAAAATATACAACTTTTATGTTTTGCATTTTGAGAGATACTAGATGAATCAAGGTCGGAATTAGGCTTGAATTTGATGTACCTCTACTGTTGACGTTTTGGAACATCCCTAAGCCTTCAATTCTAATATGCAGTTTATTTTAGAAAGTTAGCAGACATGGTACATGAAACTTCTAGATGGAAACACCACTACCCTAGTTATATTACGACTTTATTTTATTTTTATTATTTTTCTTGATTAATTAAATTTGGATGCTATTATTTCAGGATAGTATTTAGAATATTCTTAGGAGATAAAATGCCAAAATTCATACATGCCTCTCTCTCCCTTTCTTCTCTAATTTCTTCTTCAAATTTTCATTTGTATATCTAAACTTTCATAATTAGTTAAAGGAAACTAAAGCCTCAGAATCAATAAAACTATGAGATCTAATTTATTTTTATTATTCTATTTATGTTTTGAGTATCGGATATTCTTTTGTTCCTATTTTCATGATTGTCTCTTTTAATTATCATGAGGCCTACTAGTTTATTATTCATTGCAATCTACTGCAGATTACATTTTGAATCCATAATTATTTGACCCCTCTAACTTGTGAAGCAACTAAGATTTAATGATTTGTTACGTCAAAACCTATTAAATCCTATGAAGAACGCTTAACTAAATTAAATGTAACTTCTTGTGCTTGTGTTACTTATATACATCGATCTCTCTAATTCCTAATGATGCTACTAGATTAAACCTTTAGCACTTTTCTTGGTTTGTTTTATATTTAGAGTTAATTAGATCGTCTGTTTTATAATTATCTGTAACTAAGGAGAGATAGTAAAATAATTCCAACAGTAAATATTTAAAGTATAAATTGATATATACTTGCATCGATGATCAATGGTAAAATTATGGTGGTGGATTTTGACTTAGACTAAGGTTTGTTCTTTTGATTAATTTCAACACTTCACTTTGAAGTTTTCCATAATTGTTTTTCTTAAAATTGTTTTCATTATACTTAAACCCTCATCCTTATTCTCGTAGCATAAAATTGGGGTAGATACTCTCCGTGAGAATGATCCTTTCTCACACTACTACATGTATTTTTATGATTATAAGTTTTACTTTTAGTTGCCTAAGACAACACGCCATTACCATACTAAACTTATTATAGGAACAAATTATATACTGCTTGGGATCCAATATAAAATCATTAATAACAATGGCATACCTTCGTGAATAATCAAGTTGATGCCACTCTAAGGTGACACGACATCAAGTATAGTGCTCAATACCATCCTGCCCCAAGGCAACAACGAGGTTGAGACTATCAAAAAAATATTGCTAAAAATATTCAACAAAATGGTGCAAAATACTCTACAGACTAGAGCATGCAACTCAATGATGCTTTTTGGGCCTACAAAACATCGCCATGAAAAGCCACTAGTTACTGCTTATAATCTCATAGAAATCTGAAACTATAACATTAGACTAGTTATTCGTGTTTGCTATAAGTTTAGTGCTCGCTCAAAGTGACTCATCCGTTCCAACAACCAACCTTGTAGTAATGAAAAACTAGAAGACATTTAAGGTATAAGGCACTATACCAGCATAGAATAATTAAGGCCTATATTAAGTCCATCAAGAATATGGATATCAATGTGGGTAATCTCGTATTAAGGGTGATAAAGCATGTCAAGCAAAATATGGCTCAATACTCTAAGTTTATGTTATAGTAAGAGGCCCATATGTTGTTGATGAAGCCTAAGGCAATATTTACTACCATTTGGCTGCAATAAAAGGAAAGGCATTACACGACCCATCAGTGACAAGTTGTTGAAGCATTACGATGGCTAGTTATTAGTAATCATTCAAATAAGTGCCACATGCACACTTACGTTGAATAAAATCATTGTATAAATCTTTCACTCACAAAGAGTAATAAAAGCTAAAATATAGGATATCAACGTTGGTGAGTATTAATAAAAGCTACTATTTAGGGATAAAATCATTATCCCTAAATAGTAGTTAAACTATACACCATGTAGCGCTTTATTTATATAAGATGTCTACTTATATAATCAATTATTCAATTTCCATATCAGTCTATTAGCTTAATAGAACGTGGCTAGCCCATGACAATAGGTACTGCATATAAACTAAGTGGATTTTGGCATTTATAGCTGGATAAGATATTACCTAATAGATTAGCCTTTTGGGTTAAAGACAAGTACTCAGCCTATAACAATAAGCAACCCTGGCACCTCAGGTTCATGGGAAGCACTCATAGCCATAAGCAATCCTGGAAACTCTACTTGTGAAATAGTTTTCATAGGAGTTTCAGGTGACCTTTTAAACGGCTTTGCTATGTCTCTTGGGTTTTAATTAACTTATTTTGCAAAGATTATTATAGTTTATGAGAATATTTATAATTATTACAGTATTGGAATAGTATCATGTTATAGCCACAATGCTCAAGGTTGGTGTTGTAATAGTAAAACCTAAAACTGAGCCAATACTACAGTATTGGAAAGCTAAGGCCACGACACTAAATGCTTCAAAGGAAAATGTTAGTCTGACTTGAACTATCATATTGACCATAATTTAAAGATAAAAACTTTTAAATAGAAGACAAAAGCCTATTTTGAGAAGAGAATTGAGAGAGAGCAATAGAGAGACAACTTTTTAAAAGTTTAGAGTTAACTTTTGGAGAATCAAGAGTTAACTCATTATTATATTATAATTTATTTAAGATAACATACACTTGCGTTTTCAAATCATACAACAACAGTCATTCATGTGATCAAGTTACTTGAATACGATTGGTTCAATTTGTAGATAGAAAATGACTCTTGTGATTCAACTTCTCTGTAATCCTCTCTTATCCTCTTTGGAGTTAATTCATGTGATCAAGTTACTTGATAAGGATTGATTGAATTTGTAGATAGAAAATGACTTTTGTGATTCAACTTCTCTATAATTCCTCTCTTATCCTCTTTAGAGTCTTTGTAACCGTTGATTAACTTGTTGCTAGCTAATGAGCTATATGAATGTAAGATAAACTCACACTTTATGCAAAGACAATTGTGCTTCTTTGTTGGATCAACCTCCTAAAGAAATTTTAAGTTTTTATTCGAATGTCAATTATTTTTTTTGTATTCTCGCTTTACATATTACCTAAATCCCTCATTATTAAGTTTTATTTATTTGCTTTGCTTTTCTCAAAAACTTCTTTCTATTTAATTATAGATTTTCTATGAAGAATTAAATTTATTATGTCTTCTGTAACTATATGTTATTGTTTTTATTTTAATAAAGTTTTCTCTTATTCATTGAGTTTTATCTAAAAAAAAGAGAAATCTACACATCTTAAGTGTAGTTTTCAAATTAGTCATTACACTATCTTACCACCTAATAATTACTTGGCACATTATTATTTGTGATACAATTTAGGATGTATAGCATTATTCATAAAAAATGTAAAGGAAAAAAAAATAGCACAATTTACTTAACATAAAAGTTTTTATGTTAGATTAGTGAACCAGCATTACCCGATCAATATATATTAGCAATTAATTATTTCAAACCAACATATATAACATGTATAAATATGTTAGTTAGTTCGTTGCTTTTGTTGAGTGATTCACAAGCTACTTCTTATCACTTTGTTGACCTCTGCTACTTCTCATGCAGCATGAAAATATTAATTATCTGCAGTTTTTTAAAAAAAATAAAGATTAGAATTAATACTTCATGTGATTTAATTTCGATAATTCAATTTCTTAAAATTATTTTTCTACTTTATAGAGAAATTTCAATTGTGAGAATCATGATTAAAAATCATGAAGAGAATGAGTTAAACGCGAGCCAAATTTGAAAGAGATGTGTGATAAAGGTGTGGAGACACGAAGAGTGGAGAAACTCAAAGAATCAAGCAAACGCCACAATGGTACAAAGACAATGTTGTAGCAACAATTTTAGTATGTCAGTAGGTTCTCATCATAAGGACATTGTAGCATCCAGAAGCTGGGGCTATAGTGTTAGCACAATGCCTCACTATTCTAAAGTTAAACACTATAGCATTAATGCAACCTTTTCCGATTTTAGAAGGACTCCTAAGTTTTTTAAAACATCCTATATTGTTCTAAATTGCAGTAAGGTTAACTTATGATGCATTGGGCTATATAAAGGCCTTATTTTTTGCTTGAAAATATATCGCCAAAATAAAACAATTGAGAGAGCAATTGTATCCCTTCTAAAGAGAGAAAGAGTTCTTAGTGATTCTTTGTAGATAATTCTTTATGAGTTCCTGTTGATTCAATAAAAGAAATGAGATCTTAATCCACCGTAGACTTAGGCAATTGCCAAACTAGGTAAATTTTTGTATGTGTTTTCTTCTTTTATGCTTTCTTGATTTTTATTATACTTTCTTTATTGCTGCAATTTCATACTTGATGAAGCGTTTCATCTACAAAATGGTATTAGAACATGGTTTAGCAATCATAGCCACAAACAAGAAGGTTAAAGTTATAGCTTTGTTGATAAGTCAATGGTTAGATTCAGCACTTGAAAAGGCTGCAGCTCCTTCCAACAATGAGAAATCTTGAGATGTCTAAATCTGAAGGAGATAAGGAAGCCATACAAAATAAGGCTCCTAGCACAATTGTATGTCATTGAGGAATGAGGTGTTGAGAGAAATTGTTGAAGAGAAGATAACTATTGGTCTTTAAAAAAAACTCGACAATCTTTATATGATAATGTTGCTAGCAAATTGTTACATATAAAGAAAAGCTTTATCAATTGTCCATGTTAGAGAGGATGCCAATTAATGGCTATATAGATGCCTTCAATAAGATCTTCATCAATTTAGAAATAATTAATGTGAAGATTAAAGATGAGGATAAGGCAATCATCCTGTTGAGTTCCCTACCCTAGAGTTTTGAGCACTTTATTGATACATTACTCTATGACAAAGATAGTTTGACTATGACGAATATGACATCACTATTAAACTCTAAGCAATTGGAGAAGAAAGTATAGACTTGTAAAGCGAAAGGTCTAACTATAAAGGAAATGTCTAAACAAAGAGAAAGAACATCTAGAAAGGGCTTAAGATCGAAGTCAATGGGTAAACCAAAAAAGTGTTATTGCTATAAGAAAGAATGAAACTTTATAAAGGATTGTTTGAAGAAGAAAGTAAAGATGAAGGATAAAAAGAAGGAAGGAGGCGATATGATAGCTTATGAGGATAGCTGTTATAGCACAGAGACCCTAATCGCTTCTTATGGGAAAGTTTCTAGTGATTGATAATAGATTCTAGGTTTACATTTCACATGTATCCAAATAAGTCTTTATTTACTAATTTCTAGCCTATTAATGGAGGAAATGTATTAATGGAGAATGACATGGCTTTGTGAAGTGTTGGGGATTGGTAGTATTAAGCTTAAACGGCTTTGCTATGTCACTTGGGTTTTAATTAACTTATTCTGCAGAGATTGTTATAGTTTATGAGAATATTTATAATTATTGCAGTATTGGAATAGTATCATGTTATAGCCACAATGCTCAAGGTTGGTGTTGCAATAGTAAAAGCAAAAACTGAGCCAGTACCACAGTAATTGAAAGCTAAGGCCACGACACTAAATGCTTTAAAGGAAAACCTTAGTATGACTTGAACTATCATATTTACCATAATTTAAAGATGAAAACTTTTAAACAAAAGACAAAAGCCTATTTTGAAAAGAGAATGAAGAGAGAGCAATAGAGATACAACTTTTTAAAGTTTAGAGTTAACTTTTGGAGAATTAGGAGATCGAGAATTTAAAATAAAGGGAGATTAAAAATTACAAAGCATCATAGTTTTATTTCTTCATTCTTCATCTTTCTATTTTTTTTATGAATATTATGATGTTGAACCTAATATGCTCTAAAACGCAAGATTTAATTATGACCTATTTTTTTATTTAGGATTATAATTTGAATTCAATGTATAGCTTGCATTATTTACTTTCCTTTAGTTTATAAAGCTAATATTGAACTATTCATTCTATAATGTGCTTAATGCTTCTTGTAGTAACCAATATCCATAACCGGTAAGAATATGTATATATATGTTATTTGTATGTGGGTGATCTTTGATTTATATATTGTTATTAGTAGTGTTTTTATAGGTTAATGATATACTATTAGCATTGGGTTTGTTTGCAAGACTTTAGATTTATTTTAGGGACCAAATTAAAATACTTTGAACGTTTTGGGGGTAAATTCGTAAATACTAAAAATTAGCCTCTTAGTATACAAATACACTTTTAAAATCCTAATTCTCTCATTTTGGTCGAGCTACCTCTTTTAGAGAGAGAGAAGAGAGAAATAGAGGAGAGAGAAAGAGAAGAAGAAGAAGAAAAAGAAGAAGAAATTGGAATTTTGGATTTTAAGAGGTATATCACAACTATTTCTCAATTTATTGGTGTTAATTAAGTTAATTTCTTTAAGTTTTGATTTCTGAAAATATGTATAATTGAGGATTTGATGTGTATTTCATATGATATTTTGAGAATTGATGATGATCTATAAGATAGCTTGATAAATTATGATGGATTGTGGAATTTCTGTTTGATAGTCTCTTGATCCAGGCATTTTATAACTTGTTGTGATTCGATTTTAGTTTTGAATTTTGATTATATGAAATTAGACATGTTTAGGATCATCTGAAACTTTGAATCGATTGAAAATACCGGAAATTAAATGTGGTTAAATTTCCTGTGTAAACAATATGATACTGTGGCAAACAATTTTTGACCTGCTGAATGATCTATAAAAATTACGAATTTATGGAATATGATACGTTTATATGTCTAATATGATATACTTAGAATTGAGAATTTGGATCAATGTGGTTAAATTGTTATGATTTTGTAAAGTGTATTAGCTCATTGCAGTACTTGATTAACAGATTTTTAAAGCTATGGAATAAAATAGTCTTAAAATACTTTTGACAGTGATTTTGAAGTGAAGTATTTATCATGGATTGCGATATGTGTTAAGAGTAATTATGTGGTAGTTTTATAATTTGTGAGTTAGTATATGATTTTATAAAATTGGGAGATTGAATACTATTAAGTAAGTATCTCGATCCTGTCAAGTTAGTAGTTTGAATTCAATGGTGTATATGGAATGGATTGTGTAGGAATTTTGATATAATATTCATATATAAGAAGGATATATGAGGAAAGAATGATATATTCTAATTTTGGAGTAATTGGACATCATTTGATGTATTAGAAAAGTTTGTTAAGTGTAAGTGGTCAGAATAACAGGTTTTGAGAAACCAAGTATTTAGACCAATTTGATGTGATAAATGCATTGTGTATAATTTTGTAAGCTATTGAAAGTATTTTGTGTGAATTGTGAGGCTTATGAAAGGATTAATCTCCATTGATAGGTTAAAGAGATTTAAGTCTTGTAGCTGAAAGTACTAAGAGGTAAGTATACTAGACTTTTTACTGAAATCACAATAAGCATAGTATTGTCTATGTATGATTTGTAAATGTGCTTAGAAATATGTTTATGTTATGCCAAAGTGTATTTGATATAAAATGTGAAAGACATATGTTTATGAATATGAGCATTGACATTGAGCATGGACATACATGTATTTTTGAAAGTGAGCTTTCAAAATGAAATGTGTTTAACAAAGAAAGCTTTGAAGTGTAATATGTCCATGAGAAACATTTTGTGTTTTGAGTATGCTTGAACTCACTGTTGACTTAGTAGGCATCTTATGTGATTTATGGAGCCTTTATGTGTGGCCTTTCTTTCGGGATTAGTATATGTTATGTGTTCCGTATGTAGAGAGGATCCTGTTGGTACCTAAAGGAAGATTGAGTCATCACATTCGTGTGGTGGCGTATTGGTGCATGTGAAAGGACTCACCGATGATCAGGGTGAGGGTTTGGCTCTTACCTTCAGGCTTGAGCATTATAATGTGTAATTTAAACCTTACTTGTACTATTCCTCTCATACGATATGTCACCTACGAGTGACATTTGGCTCATTATGTGATATGTGATGTGTAAGTCCTACTAAGTAGTAGTTGAGTGATGGTGTTCCTGTAATATATTTTGAAAGAATGTGTAAGTGCTTGCATGACATGTGATTTGATCAGATTATGATTTTGATTGATCTCAGCATATCATACATATGCATTGTATATATATATATGTATTTGTATTTGATATATGAAAAACTAGTATGCTTACTGAGTTTTATACTCATTATAGTTTATGGTGATTTCAGGTAAATAAGGCATATGTGTGCTTAGCGGATTTGGCAAGGCTTCTGCTGTTCCTTGGGTTCCCTAAGTTGCTAGATTGTTAAGTGTTTTATTTGGGGACGCGTGAGATAAGATATTTGATTTGTCCCTGTTGAATAAATACTTATGTAGTATTTTATTATGTGTGGTTGGATTTGATTTAAATTTCACAAAGTGTAGTTATTAGTTAATTTTAAGTAAGAATTTGTAATGAATATATTTTGGGCTTCCGGTAACAAAGTTGCTTCTGGTCACGTAGTAGAGTGTTAATCTCTGAGAAAACTCTGCATATCTCCGGTTTATTAATTGTCCCAGTCATAATTCAATTGTTATAATTTTGAAAGAAATTGAAATGAATGTTTAAATATTATCAAGAGAAGTTTATATTTATATGTTAGGTTATGGGTTGATTTTAGTGTTGAACTTACTAGCAACTTGCTAAGGATTCCTGTGTTGAATGAAAGATGGAAACTTTTGTGTAATATTATTTATGAGTGCACATGCATTGAATGAATGTAAGTAATGTCGTGTGTCAAATCTTTTGGGTCTAGGGTGTGACACTTCTAATCACTTGATCACTAATTAGATTAATTTGAAAAACTTAATGAACTTGAAAAAGAAATTTTTGTATCGGCCTTGAATAGATTGATATATGATCATTGCATAATAGTTCTGAATTTGATATGAGACAGGAATATACTTATATGGAAAATATAACCATTAGAGAACTTGTTCTTAATGAGTCTTACATTAATAATTAGAGAACTCATATGGCCATTTGTAGCTGCTGCAGCAGTTGTTTGTAGCTGCTGCAGCAGTTGTTTGTAGCTACATGCAACGGCTATGTGCAGTGCCACTTTTGGCTGTGACCAACTACCAATTTTAGCTGCTGCAAGAGTGACCACTTTGGTTATGAGCAGCAACCAATTTATTTATGTTTTATTAACTTTTTATTTTATTTTATTGATGTTTTACTAATTTTTTAAAAATAATAAAAAAGTGTTTTGGGTGTGATTAGATACAAGGATATGATTGTTTGGATATATGGATAATAGTGTTTTGACACACGAATAATGGTGTTTGGAGATGGAATAATGATTGTTTGGACAAAACAGTAGTGAAATAATAATATTACCCTTTTTCGTTAATTTCTACAAAAGATTCTCTAACAATTGGATATTACTATTTAATTTCTAAAATTTGGGGTATTGACGAATTTAAGCCAAAAAACAAGGATATTCATGATAATATCCCCATTATAAAAATCACCTAAAAATTATTTTAATGTGTATTTTATTATTTGATGACTACAAATTACTTTCCTTTATTACAAAGTTTTTATTATTCCTTTAATAATAGAAATTTATTGTGGCATAAATGTAAAAGTATTGACTTTAAAATATATTATTTAAAAAAGGAACAAATTAGTGCTTATTTCCATATATTAAAAATAATATATATAATTTTAGATTCAACAATCATATATATTCTGCTTTCAAATCAATACCTAGAAAAACAAACACTACCTAGTGATATGACAATGACAATATCACACGTCTTAATGAGTTTGTAATAAATGCTTATGAGAGCGATATTTTACTTATTATTATATTATAATTTATTTACAATAATATACACATGAATTTTTAAATTATACAACAGCAGTCATTCATGTGATCAAGTCTCTTGATAATGATTAGTTTAATTTGTAGATAGAAAATGACTCTTGTGATTCAACTTCTCTGTAATTCCTCTCTTATCCTTTTTTGAGTTAATTCATGTGATCAAGTTACTTGATAAAGGTTGATTTAATTTGTACATCTAATTCCTCTCTTATCGTCTTTGGAGTCTTTGTAACTGTTGATTAATTTGTCGCTAGTTAATGAGCTATATGAGGGTAAGATAAACTCACACTTTACGCAAAGATAATTGTGCTTCTTTGTTGGATCAACCTCCTTCAGAAATTTGAAGTTTTTATTCAAATGTCAGTGATTTTTTTTGTTATCGTTTTATGTATTATCTAGATTCCTCATTATTAAGTTTTATTTATTTACTTTACTTTTCTCAAAACCTTCTATGTATTTAATTATAATTTTTCATGTATTATGAAGAATAAAATTTAGAATGTTTTTTGTAACTAGATGTTATTATTTTTCTTTTAATAAATTTTTATCTTGGTTCGTTAAGTTTTATCTGTAAAAAAGGTAATGCCATCTCAAGTGTAATTTTTAAATTACCTATTACACTATTTTACCACCCAATGATTAATTGACACATCATTATTTGTGATACAACTTGGGATGTGTAATATTATTACTAAAAAAAATTAAAGAAAAACAAAACAACACATCTCCCTGAACAAAAAAGTTTTAATGTTAGATTAGTGAACCAACATTATCTGATCAATAAATGTTAACAATTAATTATTTCAAACCAACAAGATAACATGTATAAATATGTTAGTAGTTTGTTGCTTTTCTTAGGTGATACACATGCTACTTCTTATAACTTTGTTAACCTGTGCTACTTCTTATGCAGCATGAAAATATTAATTGATTGCTTTTTTAAAAAAAATCAATATCGGAATTAATGCTTAATGTGATTTAATTTCGATAATTCAATTTCTTAAGATTTTTTTAGGAATTTAAAAAGCAATAATTATGAGAATCATGAGAATTAGATAGAGTCGAGCCAAATCGAAAAATGAAATGGCAATAGGCAACCCTGGCAGCTGTGCTTGTGAAATAGCTTTTATAGGTGTTTTAGGTGACCTTTAAGATGGCTTTGCTCTATCTCTTGGGTTTCAATCGACTTATTTTACTAAGATTGTTGTAGTTGATGGGAATATTTTATAATTATTATTTGGGCTTCGATAGACTTAGCATTTATTCATCTTAAGTATGAATTTTAGGCTTTTTATACATTTAGTTGTCATTTTGTAAGTTCGTAGTTAACAAAGCTAATAGAGATGAAACTCCAAGGAAAAAAAGCAAAATTATCAACTTACGACCCAAAGCTTAGTGCTGTAGCCCCGAAAGTTGCAGCACTAGAAATGTCAAAAGGAGCAAATTTAAGCAGAAACTCAAGATTGTAGCACTAGGAATCAGTGTTGTAGCGCTAGTGTGTATAAAAAGTCAACATTGTGGCCCTGAAAATCAAGGTTGCAATGCTGGAACAGTATCGTGTCATGGCCACAGAGCTTAAGGTCGGTGCTGTAATAGTGAAAGAAAAAATCAAGCCAGCGCCACTGTGTTGGAAAGCTAAGGTAGCGACACTAGACACTACAACGAAAAATCTTAGTCTAACCTGAACTCAAATTTTCACCATAATTTAAAGACAAAGGCTTTTAAATGGAAGTCAAAAGCATATTTTGAGAAGAGAAGAGAGAGAGCAATAGGGAGAACAATTTTTTGAAAGTTTAGAACAA
Organism: Ailanthus altissimus; assembly: GCA_946807835.1. Lineage (NCBI taxonomy): Eukaryota > Viridiplantae > Streptophyta > Magnoliopsida > Sapindales > Simaroubaceae > Ailanthus > Ailanthus altissimus. Next base: position 7,151,166 of record OX327689.1, read on the forward strand.
ACTTTTGTTGAATCAAGAGATCAAGAATTCAAAAAAAAAAGATTAAAGATTATAAAATACAGAGCATCATAATTTTATTTCTTCATTCTTCATCTTTCTAGTTTTTTTTTTATGAATATCATGATGTTAAACCTAATGTGCTATAAAATGCTAGATTTTATCACGAACTAATTTCTTTTTCTAGGGTTACAATATAGAGATAATCCTATTTTTTTTATATTTTTACTGTTATGAAGATTGAATTTCAAAAATATTAAAGAAAATGTTCCTATGTTATTTATCTAGGCAGCCATAATGGATCTCAAAATCAGTTCATCTATTATATAATTTTAATTTTTGAGATCTCAAAAAATTTAAACTTTGGACTTTGTTAGGATTTTGAAGAATGTAATAATTTAAACACAATTATTTAATTTTTATGAGAATAGATTTGGATTAATTGTAGCTATAGAAGAAACAAATTAGCAACCTATTTATGATCAAGCTGCGTGGACTATTTTATTAAAATGTAAAGAAATGTAGGTTCTAGTTCTAATATTTCTGCTACCTATGAATTGAAAAACAAATATATATTGATACTGACTATTTTTATATGTTGAGTATATAACAATAAAGAGATTTTGATATTTTATATTGAAATCAAAGGAAATGATTTACCCTGTGTTATCCATCATAGCTCAAGATCTACTAATACATCCATTGTCCGTTGTAGTATTGAAAATTGCTTTTAGTGCAAAGGCAAAATATTGGATGAAAAGTAGTGATTAAGATTGGCATCAAAAGTTTTGGAGGCTTTACTATTCATAAAAGATTTGGAAAATGCAGAGGATCAAAATTAAAATTGGCAAGAAAAGATGCTAAAACAAATTTAGAACTTTGAGATTTAATCATTAGAATTTAGATATAGAAATTTGTATTTGAATTATAGTAATGTAATAAAAGTAAAATTTGTAAATGATAAATAGTTCAAAAGGGTCTAATCTAATTAAGATGTATTGTAATTATAATAATGTAAATTTGACCATTTATTTTTTTATTTATGTCCAATAATTTCAAATTTAGAATAATATCAATAACTTTTTTTCTTTAATAAAATTGTAATTTTAAATTCTCAATTATGAATTTATTAATTAATTTTGAAAGAATATATAATTATAATATAAAAAGTTATTTAAAATATAACAAAATAAAACACTTAAAAAAATTTAAAATAACTACAACCCATGGGTTGTGCGTGTCGAGTCCATGATGAGCTCGTGCCGATACGTTACTCATAATTATGCGGTCCAATACAACATGTTACTGTATGCTGGCATTGGTGGCACGGTCAATTTGCCACCTCTAATAACATCGGCTCTTGTTTGTGAATGCCAACTATTAGAAGACGTGGCTCATCATTTATATTGGCTTGTCTCTAACTTCAGTAGCCTCTCGTGTCCCTTTCAAATCCTAGTTATCCTTATAATATAATTGAAAAATGTCCTGATAATCATTTTGTCCTTATTGAGGTCTAGGCCGAGCAAATGCATTAATGACGTGCCATATATAGCGAGAGAGTGATTATGGATCTCCACACAAAATCATTGAGGTGATATCTAGTATTCTAAACTATGAAGGCAATCTTCGCGCTCTCCGCTCTCTCTTTATTTCTCTTGGTATGATTTCCTTTAAACCAGCTTTAACAAATTAATAATATAAAGAGTATTCGTAAGTGACGATTTCTTTCCATATGATTGGCGTGGTCTAGTTGCCTATATTTGTTTTCTTTTAAAATTAATAATATTCCCTTGTTGCAGCTTGCTAAGTATACGGATGCAAGGAAAGACCTTGAGAAATCAGTTCAACTCCTCCTTCCCGTCGAAGCTGACACTTTTATCTCTAATGGTAAGTCCTTGATCAATAATTTTGAGCGGAGGCCTAATGATTTGTTCCCAATCCATGCTCAACAAACCGATGAGAACTCCTTTACCAAGAATTTTGAAGAAAGGCCTAATGTTTATCCTTACCAAAGAGATGCTCAACAAACCGATGAGAACTTCTTTACCAAGAATTTTGAAGAAAGGCCTAATGTTTATCCTTACCAAAGAGATGCTCAACAAACCGATGAGAATATCTTTGTCAAGAATTTTGAAGCAGGGCCCATTGTTCCTGTTTACAAAAGTGACGGTCAACAAATCGATGAAAAATCCTTTGCGAAGAATTTGGTGCCGTAGCCAAATGAGGTCTCATATGGATGCTTAGCTATTAATATCCTTTCTTTGAACCGAGACCTAATGCACCCGCGTATAGATACGATAATGCTTAATCAAGATAAATTAAGCTAATCAGCCACTCGTGAAGAAAGCTTTACATGCTGATCAACCACTATGTATCTGTTATCATTATGTATCAAAGTGGCATAAATAAAGCTTTGTAGGTTGTTGCCATGCTAATTAGAATTACTTTCAGAAATAAAAACTCGTTGAGTTCATGTATGCTCTGTTCTTAGAATTCATATCAATCAACAATGCTTATCATTTTATTTCTAATTTTGTTCATTTATGGTATTTTTGTTAACCATAACAGAAAATTGAACACAGAAAACTGAACACGTGCCCAACATCATTCGAGCATCCTAAGAGAAATATATAGCAAAAGCAAATAAATTTTTTTAAAAAAATTAACAAGAAGACATTTGTCTTACAATATAAAAAAGTACTTAAAATTGACATTATAAATCACCTGAATATTATGTTAATGTGAATTTTATTATTTGATGACAAAATTATTTTACTTTCATACAAAGTTTTTGTTATTCATTTAACAGTAGAAGTTTATTGCGGCATAATTGTAAAAGTATTGACTTTAAAATATTTTTATTTGAAAAAGGAGCAAATTAGTGCTTATACCCACATATTAAAAATAATGTATATAATTTTAGATTCAGCAATCATATATATTCTGCTTTCAAATCAATTCACACAGAAAAGCAAAACACTACCCAGTGATATGATAATGACAATACCATACGTCTTAACGAGTGTAATAATAATTTTTCATGAGAATAATACACTACTCATTATTATATTATAATTTATTAATGATAATATACACTTGCGTTTTAAAATCATACAACAACAGTCATTCATGTGATCAAGTTACTTGAATATGATTGGTTCAATTTGTAGATAGAAAATGACTCTTGTGATTCAACTTCTCTGTAATTCCTCTCTTATCCTTTTTGGAGTTAATTCATGTGATCAAGTTACTTGATAAGGATTGATTCAATTTGTAGATAGAAAATGACTCTTGTGATTCAACTTCTCTCTAATTCCTCTCTTATCCTCTTTAGAGTCTTTGTAACCGTTGATTAAATTGTTGCTAGCTAATGAGCTATATGAATGTAAGATAAACTCACACTTTATGCAAAGACAATTGTGCTTCTTTGTTGGATCAACCTCCTTAAGAAATTTTAAGTTTTTATTCGAATGTCAATTTTTTTTTGTATCCTCGTTTTACGTATTACCTAAATTCCTCATTATTAAGTTTTATTTATTTGCTTTGCTTTTCTCAAAAACTTCTTTCTATTTAATTATAGCTTTTCTATGAAGAATTAAATTTATTATGTCTTCTGTAACTAGATGTTATTGTTTTTCTTTTAATAAATTTTTCTCTTATTCATCGAGTTTTATCTAAAAAAGAGAGAAATCTACACATTTTAAGTGTAGTTTTCAAATTACGCATTACACTATTTTACCACTTAATAATTATTTGACACATTATTATTTGTGATACAATTTAGGATGTATAGCATTATTCATAAAAAAAACTTAAAAGAAAAAAAATAGCACAATTTACTTAACATAAAAGTTTTTATGTTAGATTAGTGAACTAGCATTACCCGATCAATATATATTAACAATTAATTATTTCAAACCAACATATATAACATGTATAAATATGTTAGCTAGTTCGTTGCTTTTGTTGAGTGATTCACAAGCTACTTCTTATCACTTTGTTGACCTCTGCTACTTCTCATGCAACATGAAAATATTAATTATCTGTAGTTTAAAAAAAAAAATAAAGATTAGAATTAATGCTTCATGTGATTTAATTTCGATAATTCAATTTCTTAAGATTATTTTTCTAATTTATAGAGAAATTTCAATTGTGAGAATCATGATTAAAAATCATGAAGAGAATGAGTTAGACTCGAGCCAAATTTGAAAGAGATGTGTGATAAAGGTGTGGAGACACGAAGAGTGAAGAAACTCAAAGAATCAAGCAAAGCCACAATGGTACAAAGACAATGTTGTAGCAACAATTTCAGTATGTCAGTAGGTTCTCATCATAGGGACACTGTAGCATCCAGAAGCTGGGGCGATGGTGTTAGCACAATGCCTCAGTATTCTAAAGTTAAACACTACAACATTAATGCAACCTTTTCCGATTTTAGAAGGACTCCTAAGTTTTTTAAAACATCTTATATTGTTGTAAATTGCAGTAGGGTTAACTTAGGATGTATTGGGCTATATAAAGGCCTTATTTTTTACTTGAAAATATATCGCCAAAATAAAACAATTGAGAGAGCAATTGTATCCCTTCTAAAGAGAGAAAGAGTTCTTAGTGATTCTTTATAGATAATTCTTTATGAGTTCCTGTTGATTCAATAAAAGAAATGAGATCTTAATCCACCGTAGACTTAGACAATTGCCAAACTAAGTAAATTTTTGTATGTGTTTTCTTCTTTTATGCTTTCTTGATTTTTATTACACTTTCTTTATTGCTGCAATTTCATACTTGGTGAAGCGTTTCATCTACAAAATGGTATTAGAACATGGTTTAGCAATCATGGCCACAAACAAGAAGGTTAAAGTTATAGCTTTGCTGATAAGTCAATGGTTAGATTCAGCACTTGAAAAGGCTGCAGCTCCTTCCAACAATGAGAAAAATCTTAAGACTTCGAAATCTGAAGCAGATAAGGAAGCCATTCAAAATAAGGCTCCTAGTACAATTGTTATGTCATTGAGGGATGAGGTGTTGAGAGAAATTGTTGAAGAGAAGACAATTATTGGTCTTTAAAAAAAACTCGACAATCTTTATATAACAATGTCGCTAGCAAATTTTTACATATAAAGAAAAGCTTTTATCAATTGTCCATGTTAGAGAGGATGCCAATTAATGGCTATATAGATGCCTTTAACAAGATCTTCATCAATTTAGAAATAATTAATGTGAAGATTAAAGATGAGGATAAGGCAATCATCCTGTTGAGTTCCCTACCCTAGAGTTATGAGCACTTTGTTGATACATTACTCTACGACAAAGATAGTTTGACTATGATGAATATGACATCATTATTAAACTCTAAGCAATTGGAAAAGAAAGTATAGACTTGTAATGCGAAAGGTCTAACTATAAAGGAAAGGTTTAAACAAAGAGAAGGAAAATCTAGAAAGGGCTCAAGATCGAAGTCAATGGGCAAACCTAAAAAGTGTTATTGCTATAATAAAGAATGAAACTTTATAAAGGATTGTTCGAAGAAGAAAGTAAAGATGAAGGATAAAAAGAAGGAAGGAGGTGATATGATAGCTTATGAGGATAGCTGTGATAGCACAGAGACCCTAGTCGCTTCTTATGGGAAAGTTTCTAGTGATTGACAAAGGATTCTGGCTTTACATTTCACATGTGTCCAAATAAGTCTTTATTTACTAATTTCTAGCCTATTAATGGAGGAAAAGTATTAATGAAGAATGACATGGCTTTGTGAAGTGTTGGGTATTGGTAGTATTAAGCTTAAATGGCATGATAAAAAGGTGTGAGAGTTACTAGAAGTTAAGTATGTTCCTAACCTCAAAAGAAACTCGATTTTTCTAAGTATGTTAGACTAAAATAGATGTAATCAAAGCTGAAAATGGGATTCTTAAGGTGTTAAAGGGCTCTATGAAAGTTATGAATGGTAATAGGTATAATAATGTTTATATGCTACGTAAAGAGGTAGTTAGTGGTTCTACATCAATATTTATAGATAATGAGACTATACAAACTAAACTATGGCATTTAAGATTGTCTAACCTAGGTGAAAGAAACCTGAAGGAATTATATGATCAGAAACTGTTTAGTGAGGATAAGTTTAAGTCATTAGAGTTTTATGAGTATTGTTTACTTGGCAAAGTATATAGAGTTAGGTTTAGTACTGTTGAGCACAAAATGAAGAGGAATCTTGATTATATACACTTAAATCTTTAGGGGCTAGGATAAATAGTCACACATGGTGGAGTCGAATACTTTCTAACATTTGTAGATGATTATTTAAAAAAGTTATCAGTATACATGTTGAAAAGTAAAGAGCAAGTGTTTGAAACTTGAAAATATGGAAAGTTCTTATTATAAATAAAACTGACAAAAAGATCAAGATACTAAGGACAAAAAATGGTCTCGAGTATTGAATAAAGAGTTTGATAACTTTTATGCCAAGCATGGGATCATAAGGCACGAAAGTGTGAAATCAACACCAAAGTAGAATGGTCTGATAGAAAGGATAAATAGAACCTTACTTAATAGAGTAAGATGCATATTGACCAACGCTAAAGTGTTTAAGGCATTTTAGGGTGAAACTGTAGTCACAGTAGCCTACTTAATAGATAGAAGTTCCTCTTCAGCAATAGACTTCAAGACACCAGAAGAGAAGTAGTCAGGTAGCCCTCTAAAGTATGTTCACATAAGGATCTTTCGTTGCCCAGCATTTGTGCATGTGAATCAATGCAAGTTAGAACCTAGTGCCTTAAAAGGGATATTCAGAAGTATCTAAAGGTATGAAAAGAAACAAGGTATTGTGCACAAACTTAAAGCCATCAAGAGGTATCATTAGTAGATGTGTGATGTTCAATTAGATGACAATAATGAAAATTAAACAAGAAGAAATAAATAACGAGCTCGTACATAAAGGAATTTTTCATCACCAAAAGCAATTGAGGTTGATGTGAAATTTGAGGATAGATTTGAAATGCCCCTAAATCAACACTTCAGAAAGTCATCCTTTAAAGATGTACCAAAAATGTTGGTCAAATCCTCAAAGTCCACCTAAAGAAAACTTAAGACTCTAGAGATAAAACTCAAAAAATACCAATTAGGCAAAAATAGGCTAAGGAGAATGATGAAACTACAAATAAGGTATGCTCAAGCAAATTTATTTGTCATAACTTTAATTTTGTTTTTACTATTGAGTATAATGAGCCTAAGGTGTATAAAAAGGTTATAAAGAGTGAGAATATTGAGAAGTGGCAACAAGCTATACAAGATGAGATTAGTTCTCTCCTAAAGAAAAATACTTGCAAATTAATGGAAGTCCTCGAAATAAGAAACTAATTAGGTGCAAGTAGGTGTACAAGATTAAGGATAAGATAATAGATGTAGAGCCTACAAGATTTAAAGCTAGATTAATGGCACAAGGTTTCACTTAGCATGAGGGGTTAATTTTTATGAAATATTCTTACCTATAGTTAAGCACACATCAATTAGAATTTTGTTAGCCATGTGTATAAACCTAATCTTGCATCTATAGAAATGGATGTGAAGATTATGTTCTTGCTTGGAGAGTTAAAAGAGAAGATATACATGTTATTGTCACGGAGTTTTTAAGAACCTAGCATGGAGGATCATGCTTGTTTATTGAAGAGGTCATTATATGGATTAAAAGAATCTTCCAAATAATGGTATATGAGATTTGATGACTTATGGGATCAATAAGAGCAAGTATGATGGGTATGTGTACTTTAAGACCCTAAATAGTGGGTTACATATATATTTACTTCTGTATGTAGATGATATGTTGCTTGCATGTATAGATATAGAAGAAATGCACAAGTTGAAAAACCAATTGAGTGGTGAGTTTAAAATAAAGAATTTGGGAGCAACTAAGAGAATCTTGGGTATGGATATCGTAAGGGAAAGGCTAGATGTCATTTTCTTATACTAATAAAGATATATATTCAAGATACTATAGACATTTGATATGTCCAATGCTAAAACTGTCTTCACTCCTTAAGCTATGTATTTCAAACTATAAGCTGCACGGTTGCTAAAAACCAAAAACAAAAAACCACATATGAGTAAAGTACCATATGCTAGCATTATTTGGAGTATCATATATGTGATGGTTGGCGCAAGATCAAAAATAGCTCAAGTCATGAACGTTTTAAGTACGCACATGGAAAATCCTGAAAAAATATTATTAACTTGTCGTTAAGTGGATATTAAGATATTTGAAGGGAACATCAGAGCATGGTTTAATGTATAAAAAGGCTAAGAAAGATTATGAAATGGTAAAAGCATAGTCAACTCAGATTATACAGGTGACTTCGATAAGAGAAGGTCGTTAATTGGGTATATATTCATAGTGTTTGGGTGTAGTGTATTTTGAAGGTTTGTTTTACAGCATATAGTGCGCTACTATCCATGGAGGTGGAGCATATAGCTGTGGGTGATGCTATTAAAGAAGTCGTGTCATTAAAAAGAATCTACAAAAAAATTATGGTTGTTGAAGACATTAACACCGATGTGTATTATGATAGTCAAAGTGTTATACATCTAAACAAGCATCAAGTATTTTATGAGACCTCAAAATACATTTATGTGTGGGTTCATTTCATCAAAGAGATTGTAAAAGTGGTAAGATTAGTCTAATGAACATTGCATCATCTGAAATTCTTGCAGATATGTACGTGGAAATGAGGGATCTTAAAAGCTTCTTGGTTGATTTTGAATCAATAAGGGGATTTGTTTGAATAATGGTTAACAATCATGAAGAGAATGAGCTAAAGTCGAGCCAAATGTGATAGAGATATGTGGTAAAGGTACAGAGACATGAAGAGTGAAGAAACTAAAAGAATCGAGCGAACACTGTAGTGGTACAAAAGGCACCACTATAGTGACAATTCCTGTATGTTGTTCAGTTCTCACCATGTAAATGCTGCAGCGGTGGAAAGCCACCGCTACAGTGATAATTTTAGCGATATGCTGCAGCGTCAGCACAATGCCCCAATGTTTTCAAACTAAATACTAGAGTAATAATGCTACCTGTCTTAATTTTAGAATGACTTCTAAGTTGTGTTAAATACCTTACCTTTTTCAAAATCGTATTAGGGTTAACTTAGGACGTATTATCCTATATAAGTGTCTTCTTTTTTGCTTGAAAATATATCACCAACATAAAGCAACTGAAAGAGCAATTATATCCCTTCTAGATTGAGAAAAAGTTCTTAGTGATTCTTTATGAGAATTCTATGTGAGTTCTTATTGATTCAATAAAATGATCGAAATCTTGATCTATAATGGACATAGACAATTACTGAAACATGTAAATCTTTGTGTGTGTTTCCTTCTTTTATGCTTTCTTAATTTTCTTTATACTTTATTTATTATTATAATTTTATACTTGGTGAAGCATTTCCGTCTACATCAATAATTTGTCATTTAATACAAAATATTACTTTTTCTTATCAACTTTTTGGTTGAGTAAAAGAAATCTAAATGATATTATCAAGTATCTTTTAAAACATATCCATACTTATTTAATATATTAACTACCCATAGATAAAACTCGTCACTTATATATATATATATATATATATATATATAATCTAGTAAGCTACGTAACTCACTATATGATAATCCTAGACACGTGATAGAATTCTATAGTACATTGTAAACTATGTAAACATCATGAAAAATTATGAATTTACTAGACAATGACATGTGGCAGTGTTGCTCACCATATAGTAAGCTACGTAGTCCACTAGATCATTTATATATATATATATATATATATATATTAATTACATGTATATTGTTTAGCAAAAGTTTTTTGCTTCAACATTTCAACTTTACTCATCAAAACTTAAAGATTTTTCAATTACTTGCATTATCAATGGCATTGTTATTAAATTTATCAGAGGATGTCTTGAAGTTAAAAAAAAGACATTTGTCTTACAATATCATAAAGTACTTAAAATTGCCATTATAAATCACCTAAAAATTATATTAATATGAATTTTATTATTCAATGACTAAATAATATTTTACTTTCTTACAAAGCTTTTATTATTCATTTGATAGTAGAAGTTTATTGCGGCATAAATGTAAAAGTATTGACTTTAAGATATTTCTTATTTGAAAAAGGAACAAATTAGTGCTTATACCCACATATTAAAAATATATATATATAATTTTAGATTCAACAATTATATATATTCTACTTTCAAATACATGGAAAAACAAACACTACCTAATGATATGATAATGACAATATTATATGTCTTAATAGAGGATTATTGCAATAATATTTCTACAAATTTGTTGTCCTTTCCAAATAGCCTATGTAACATGCTTTATAAAATTGTAGCCAATTTTTTAGTTAACAAGTTGAAGGGGATTCTACATGAAATTATACCAGGTTCTCAAAGTGCTTTTATTCTGGGCAGGTTAGTAACATAAAATATTATTACTACTTTCAAACTAATGCATTCACTAAAGAAAATAAGGTGAGGAAATTCAGGGATGATGGCTTTGAAATTGAATATGAACAAGGCATATTATAAGGTTGAGTGGGATTTTTTGTTTAAATTAATGGAAAAGTTTAGATTTAACAACGGATGGATTAACCTTATGTTAAACATTTTATGTTATTTTATGCCCTTAAAGCATGTGTAATAATATTTTATTAGATTAATAAAATTTATTCATACATATAATTGAGCATACATTCATGAGCCCATATTTATAAAGTATGTGATCTATGTATTAGGCATATGATGCTAATACAAATGATATAGATCACAAGCTCTTTATAAATTAAATCTAGTTCGCAACCATTAATGAAAAATAGTATTTCATTATGTAAGGTTGTATTTTTTCTGTTTTTTATAGTTAATGGTTTGCTTGAAGTAAAGACTTTGAGTAGAAAAATTAGTATAGATGTTATATTAAACGGGCCTACTGTGAATTTCGATATGGTTAACTAAATATCATAGATCTTAATTCACAAAAACTTTAATAAGCTAGATTGATTTTAATCTTGAGCAGGTAATGAACTTACATTCATGCATTGTATCTTTTGAGTTATCACGGAGTGAGATCTAAATAAACGGTCAAAACCTCAATAGTTTGGAGATATAATTTCATAGGTCGTAGGAATATATATTTTCAAGAAAGAATCTAATAATTAATGTCTACCTAACCTGTTTACAGTACTAAATCATTAGAATTTGTAGTCACAATTTATTCAATAAATTATTTACTGAATAATAATAAATTATTTTGCAAGGCCTAACTTTAATTATAGACATCAATTAAAGGGTCAATTAAGTAGTTATTATTGGTCTAAAGATCAAACCCAATTTAATTAAATAGAGTTTTAATTAAATGGGCTTTTACTTTATAACATGGGTTACTAGAGTACAAACTTTAATTATAGACATCAATTAAAGGGTCGTAGTTATTATTGGTCTAAAGACCAAACCCAATTTAATTAAATAGGGTTTTAATTAAATGGGTTTTTACTTTATAACATGGGTTACTAGAGTACAGCCGTTGGCTTTTAGTGGAATAGCCTGGGGTTAACTTAGATGAATTGGTGTATTATAAGATAATAAGGACTAGGCCTTTTAAGTTGGAGCTAGGAAACTTATGGGCCTTACAGTCCCTCTATTAGCTCAAATCCTAATCAAACTCTAATTTCTTAATCCTAATCAAATTCTAAATACTCAAAGAAAAGTCCTATATATTAGGAGGTATGGAGTAAAACGAACACACAACCATATAGAAAAAAAATTCTTTTTATGTATTCTTACATGGAAAAAGAATTTAATTAGTATCATTCTCTCAGATTTTGGTATTAGTTTTTTTAGAGATTAAGAAAGATCCACGTGCCCACATGCGTTGAGTTTGAAGATTGAAGATAGTAGAGAAGATTGTAGCCAATCAATTCAAAATCTGCCAAAGCGAGGAATTGAGGTAATCTTCTATCCCTATACATGTAATTATGAACAAGACGATCTGCCTTCCACTGTGTTTATTTTTGTAAACAAAATTTTTATTTTCCAAACCAATAGAATTTGTATCAAAGCCGCCTTATTTCATATTACATGTATAGTTTATTTTGTGTATGGTAGTAATTATTTATTATGGCACTAATTGCATACTAATCTATGTTGTTATTTTTTATTAATTATGTGATGAATGGTTATGTCTAATAATTCATGGTTAGATATTTATTTGTATTTTTTTCTTTGAAATTGTAACAAGAGGGGGTGATGAAATTAAATCACAATTTCTCCTCTTGGTTAGATTAAATCTTAGATTAAATATATGTTTTTATTACATTTGTTGTAATTTATAAAACAAAAAAAAGAGAAAACGAACAAAAATAAATTGAAGAGCCATCCATCTACCACGCGTTCGTGGCAGCGGCATCGTGGTGGTTAGCCACCAGTGCGTAAAGGCCGATGATCTCCAAAAACGGCTACCGGACGTGGTAAGGATTGGCAGCGATGGCTTGGCCAAAAATCGACGATGAAGTAGCGAGTTTTGATGAGGTCCCGCAAGTTTTCACGGCGGCAGAAAGTCGTCCGGCGTTGTATGAGGTTGGCAGTAAGTCACAGCAACAACAACAGTCCTCTTTCTAGCATGAATGGCGACCAGACTATTGAGCGGCGGTGGTTGGGAACGAGAGAGTGTGACCGGCACAAGAGAAAAGTGTGCAATTAAGATTTCTACAAAAGTTAACACTTAGGCCTCTCTCTGTTTTAGTTATTCTTATTTGGTCATGTTTATTTACATATCGCACAAATAGACCCTTAAAAAAATTTTAATTATGCAAATAGTTCTCACTCGGCCCCCTCTAATTTTGGGTAATTAAAGTTTGACCAGATAGCTATGAGAAATTTGCAATAAGTCCTAAATTTAACCGAAATTTATTTTTGGACTAAATTTTGGATATTTACAAATTTAAAGTTGGTCCAAACTTTTTTTAATCTTAGTTCAATTTTATAAAATTCTATTTGGGCTATTTTATTCAAATTATTGGGTCTAAAAATATTTTTGTTTAAATTTTTTTTAAGAAGACCCAAAAAAATTTTAAGCTTATAAATGAAGACAAGTAAAAGGAGGTAACATTATAGAAGAGCTTAAGTTTACTTCAAGGAAGGCTTTGAAGAATTTAGGCTTAGCTTTAAACGTTTTCCTTCCTAGGAAAAGTCATGAATTTTGAATTATTTATTTATCTAGTTAATTTATTGGACGAATAACATGTCATATAGATTAAGGGTGTCATATTCACATGTCCATGCATAAAATTTATCATATTATATGACATTAATATTCTATTGAGATTATGATAAAATTATTATCATATTTTTAATATTATATTAATTTATTATTTGACGTGGCCTTATTAATTATTTTATAAAAATAAAATTAGATATTAATGAGTAGAACGTCATTTTATAAATTAATTAAAAACTTTAAGAATTAAAATATTGAGTGAGAGAGGGCTTTATGATGGATACGACCACCCTACGGAGGCATAGTCTGAATAAAAATTAGATTACCGGTGTATAAAGCAGTTAAAGAATTCTACATAAACGCATTTCACGTATTCATGCAAAAGTAACACATGCTTTCAGATAATGTATGCTCATGTATGAATTTATTTTTCAAAATCATGTCTTCATTCAGCCCATTAGCATCCATCCTTAACCAAAACAAGTTAATCGAAAATAATTATATGGATTGGAAGAGGAACTTAGACATTGTTCTCAGAGCTGAAAAGCACAAATATGTCTTAACTGAAAAATGTCCTCCTGAACCTAATGAAAAGGCATCTCAAGCTGAAAAATATGCTTATAACAAGTGGCAATAGTCTGATGAAATGGCCAGATGTTATATATTGTTTTTTTTATCTAGTACTCTAGCAAAGCAGCATTAGACTATAAAATGGTTGTTAATATGGCCTTCAGCCTTTCAGAGATGTTTGTTGATAAAAACAGAACTCTGAGGTAGACTACTTTGAAAGAGATTATGAATACCAGGCAAGTCGAAGTAACTCCTGTGCAAGATCACATGTTGAAAATGATAGCATTGTTCTGGCAAGTTGAGGATTTGGGTGGGGAATACACTGGCTAATCTAAGGTCAAGATGGTCCTAGAAACCCTAGCACCCTCATTTCAAACTTTCTTGTTAAACATGTCAATGAATCAGTTGAATTTTTCATTAACTAAGCTAATGAATCAGCTTATAGCTGCTGAGGCCATAATGAAACCTGGACTTAGTGTTTATTTGACTAAGGGCCCATCTTTCTCTTCTGGTCCCAATCTTAAGGGAAAAGGTAGTAAGAAGAAAAAGAATAAGCCCAAAAGAGCATCTAACTCGACTTCTGTGCAAATTCAACAAAAGGATAAGAAACCCAAAGAAAAATATTTCCAATATGGTGTTAAAGGGCATTGGAAGATAAATTGTCCAATTCACTTAGCAAAGCTTTTAATAGCTAAAGGGGCAGCTTTTACTTCAAGTAAAATTCTTTTCATTAAGACATATTTAGTGGTTGATTCTAGTGATTTTTGGATAGTAGATTCTGGAGCCACCAATCATATTTGTAATTTATTGCGGGGGTTCTAGAAAACCAGACAACTCAGTGAAGGAGAAATTAGTCTAAGGCTAGGAAATGGCGCAACTGTTGCAATCAAGGCAGTGGGAGTTATTTAAATTTATTTTGATAATTTTAGGTCTTTAGTATTAGATGATTATTTGTTAGTACCAGAACTCAAACGCAATTTGATTTTAGTTAGTTATTTGAATAAATTTGGTTATTTTGTTATTTTTAACTCAACTGTGGTGATCAAAAGAAATAAGTCGTTTATATGTTCTGGTGCACTAGTTAACAATCTATACTGCATATATCCTAAAATCAACTCAATGCATGACATAGAATTGAATAATGAATCTAATCACCATAAGAGGATTAAAGTTACTACCACTAATTAAACATATCTATGGCATCTACATCTTGGTCATATAGTCTAGATAGGATCCAAAGATTGATCAAAGATAGACCTTTAAGTTCATTTGATGTTGAACCATTACCAGTTTGCGAATCCTGTATAAAAGGTAAAATGACCAGAAGACCCTTTAATACTAAAGATAATAGAGTCATTGAAACGTTAAAATTAGTGTACTCTAACGTGTGTGGGCCTATGAGCACACAAGCTATGAGAGGTTATGAATATTTCATCATTTTTATTGATGATTATTCTATATTCGATTATGTATACCTAATGCGCCACAAGTCTGAGGCGTTTAATAAATTTAAAGAGTTTCAGGCAGAAATGGAAAGGCAATTGAGAAAACACATAAAGGCACTTTGATCTAATCGAGGTGGCAAATACCTTTATAGTGAGTTCAGACCTATTTGTTAAATAATGGGATATTATCTCAGTTGACTGCACCAAGGTCACCCCAACAAAATGATGTAACAGAAATGAGAAATAGAACTCTTCTTGAAATGGTGAGGTCAATAATAAGTTATTCAACTTTACCCATCTCGTTCTGGGGTCAGGCCTTAGAAACAACCATGTATCTTCTTAACTTAATCTCATCTAAGTCAGTCCCTAAAACACCTCTGAAAATGTAGATAGGATGTAAACCAAGTTTACGTCACATATATATATATAGAGCTGTCTAGCGCATGTGCTAAAAGGGAAGACAGATAAGTTGGAATCTAAGTCAGAAGTTTGTCTTTTTGTTGCCTATCCTAAAGGAACAAGAGGAAGTCTTTTCTATAGTTCTCAAGATAAGAAAGTATTAGTTAGTACTAATGCAATCTTTCTTGAAGAAGACTATATGAAAGACTTCAAGCCCATGAGTAAGATAATTCTTGATGAGTTATTTAGGAACTCTAATATTGTGCCTGATAGAGTCAATGAATTAATTCCCAATCCAGATCATAATAACCAACTAGAGTCAGTTACAGAACAACAACCACCGATACTTTGTCATAGTGGGAGAATTATTAGATGTCCAACTAGGTACATGTTAATTAGAGAGTCATTTCAGGCAGTCTCTAATAAGCATGAACTAAATCCCATTAGTTATAATGAAGCAATAGTTGATAAGGATGCAAACTATTGGCATAAATCTATAAAATCAGAAATGGATTCCATGTATTCCAATAAAGTCTGGGAACTTATAGAGAAATTTGAAGGGATCAAATGGGTCTACAAGAGAAAGAGAGGGGTTGATGGGAAGGTGGAAACCTTCAAAGCTAGGTTTATTGCTAAATGATACACTCAGAAAGAATGTATCGATTATGAGAAGACCTTTTCATCGATAGCCATACCTAAGTCTATTAGAATTCTCTTATCCATTGCAGCAAATCTTGATTATGATATTTGGCAAATGGATGTCAAGACTTTCTTTCTTAACAGCAATCTTGGAGAAAGTATTTATATAATACAACCAGATGATTTTATAATTATAGGCCAAGAGCATATGGTTTGTAAACTGCATAAATCTATCTATGGGCTTAAACAAGCATCTATATCATAATACATTAGATTTGATTAAGCAATCAAATCATTTAGTTTTGATCAAAATCTCAATGAATCTTGTGTTTACAAAAAAATAGATAAGCGGTTGGTGGTTTTTCTAGTCTTGTATGTAAATGATATACTACTCATTGAAAATGATGCAGGAGCATTATCATCAATTAAAATTTGGTTATCTAACAAATTTGATATGAATAACTTAGGTGAAGCTAGTCATATCCTTGGAATTAAGCTATTACGAGATCGTAAAAATAGAATGTTAGCTTTATCTCAAGCTGCATACATAAACAAAATTCTGGTTAAGTTTGCTATGCATAAATTTAAAAAGGGAACACTTCTTTTTAGACATGGAATTAATCTATCTAAGAATCAGTGTCCCAAAACTTCTGAAGAGATAAACCACATGAGAGGAATTTCTAATGCATCAATAGTAAGAAGTCTCGTGTATTCAATGCTATGTACTAGGCCAGATATTTATTATGCAGTCGCCATGGTCAGCAGATATCAATCTAATTCAGGACCAGAACACTGTACTACAATAAAGTATATATTTAAGTACCTTCGGAGAACGAAAGATTATATGCTCGTGTATTCCAGTGAGGATCTTATACTGATTGGGTATACAGATTCAGATTTCCAATCAGATAAGGATGCCCAGAGATCTACCTCAGGATATGTGTTTACTTTAGGTGACGGGACTATAAGTTGGAAAAGTGTAAAGTAATCATGCATCGCAGACTCTACCATAGAAGCTGAATATGTAGTTGCGTCAGAAGTTGCAAAAGAGGTTGTATGGTTCTGCATGTTCCTTATAGAACTTAAAGTGGTGCCTAGTGTTAAGATGTCTATTGTTATTTATTTTGATAATAGCAAAGCTGTAGCACAATCCAAGGAACCGAGATACCATAAGAAAGAAAAACACATTGAGAGAAAATACTATTTGGTACAGGAGCTAGTGCAAAAGAGTAAAATTATGGTATCCAAGATTGCATTAGTAGAAAATCTAGTAAATCCATTTACCAAATCATTGCCAACAAAGTGTTTTGAAACTCATATATATAATATAGAGTTCGACAGATGCCCGACATGCTTTAGGGCAAATGGAAAATTGTTAGACATTTTATGTTATTTTATGCCCTTAAAACATGCGTAATAATATTTTATTAGATTAATAAAGTTTATTCATACATAATAATTGAGCATACATTGATGAGCCCATATTTATAAAGTTTGTGATATATGTATTAGGCATATAATGCTCATACAGAGGGTATAGATCACAAGTTCTTTATAAACTAAATCTAGTTCGCAACCATTAATGAAAAATAGCATTTCATTATATAAGATTGTAGTTTTTCTGCTTCTTATAGTGAATGTTTTACCTTGATCATTGAAGTAAAGACTTCGAGTAGAAAAACTAGTGTATATGTTACATTGAACATCCCTACTGTGAATTTTGATCTGGTTAACTAAATGTCATAGATCTTAATTCACAAAAACTTTAATAAACTTAATTGATCTTAATCCTAAGCAGGTAATGAACTTACATTCATGCATTGTATCTTTTGAGTTATCACGGAGTGAGATCCAAATAAACGGTCAAAACCTCGATAGTTTGGAGATATAATTTCATGGGTCGTAGGAACATATATTTGCAAGAAAGAATCTAATAATTAATTTTCACCTAACCTGTTTGCAATACTAAATTATTAGAATCTGTGGTCACAATTTATTCAATAAATTATTTATTGAATAATAATATTTATTTGTAAATTTATGTACAAATATATACATATTAAAAATGATCATTAGAGTATTCAGTGAGTTAGGGGCAAATAAGTAATTAAAGAGGCAAGATTTTTTTTCAAGGCCTAACTTTAATTATAGACATCAATTAGAAGGTCAATTAAGTGGTTATTATTGGTGTAAAGACCAAGCCCAATTTAATTAAATAGAGTTTTAATCAAATGGGCTTTTACTTTATAACATGGGTTATTATAGTACACCCCTTGGTTTTAGTGGAATAGCTTAGGGTTAACTTAGACAAATTAGTGTATTATGAGATAATAAGGACTATGCCTTTTAAGTTGGAGCTAGAAAGCTCATGGGTCTTGCAGTCTCTCTATTAGCTCAAATCCTAATCAAACTCTAATTTTTTAATCCTAATCAAAATCTAAATACCCAAAAAAGATTCCTATATATATAGGAGGTATAGAGTAAAAAGAACACACAACCATATAAAGAAAAATTCTTTTTACGTATTCTTACATGAAGAAAGAATTTAATTAATATCATTCTCTCATATTTTGGTATTAGTTTTTTTAAAGATTAAGAAAGATCTGCGTGCCTACACGCATTGAGTTTGAAGATTGAGGATAGTAGAAAAGATTACAGCCAGTCAATTCAAAATCTGCCAAAGTGAGGAATTAAGGTAATCTTTTATCCCTATACATGTAATTATAAACAAGACGATTTGGCTTCCACTGTATTTATTTTTGTAAACAGAAAAATTTTATTTTACAAACCAATACCTTATTCACAGTTGTTTTATCCACAACTAAAATAAATTTCTTGGTGAATAGTAATATGGGTGGATGTGTGATTTCTAATAGGGGTTTGAGACAGTGTTGTCCATTATTCCGTTATTTGTTCTTAATGTATACTGAAAGGCTATCCTATTTTATGCAAAAGGCTAAAAAGGAAAATATTGTTGTGTGGCATTTCTTGTATGCATAAAGCTCAACCAGTGTGTCATCTATTCATTATAGATGACAGCCTCATCTTCTGTAAGGCTACTACTCAAAACTGTTTAATAGTCAAGGACATACTCACCAGGTATGAGTATTAAATTTAGGAAAAAGTTCAATTACTTTCAACCCTTGTGTATCGACCATGGAATAAAATTAGATTTTAGATATGTTTGGCCTACGTAATTGTGGAATGCATGGTAAGTACCTGGGCCTTCCATGAACGTAAGATTAAAAAACAAATTGGTGTTCTAACACATTATTGAGAAAGTGTGGAGTAGACTTCAGCTGTGGAGAAGGAAATACTATTTTACAAGTGGGAAACTTGTTTTAATCAAGACTGTCATCCAAGCAATCCCAATATACGTCATGTCTATTTTTTTGCTACTTGTTTCTATTGTTTAAAGGATCTTACAGCCGTTTTAGGAGATTTTGGTAAGGTTTTGATGGGCACTCAAGGAAAATACACTGGTTGGATTGGGATACCTTATGTCGACCATTGGTTGATGATGTTGGTATAGGAGTACGAATTTGGTATAGGAGTACGAATTTGGTATATGAGTGTCTATGGGTAGTGAAAATGTAAGTATGTGTCGCACCTATGCTGCAGAAGCATAATATGCATTCCAAAAAACACATAAATAAAAGCAATTCCATCAATAATAGAAAATATCCCCTGATGAACCGCTGGTGATGTTGTTGGACCAATGGATCTCAAAGTCTCACCTTGAAGTATTCTCATAAACAAATCTAGTCATTGACACAAGTGAGATCAAGAAGCTAGAACGATAGCTTTTATTTTGCAAGATTTTCAGCTTAACACTTAAACCCCTGTGAAACTCTCTCACTTGCCCAAATATAGTTTGAGAGAAAAATGCAACTCTTGCTTCTATTTCCTTCTCTTGCTGAATATGTCTCTTGAAGAAAATGAAGGCAAAAGCCATTTTTGTCTTATTCTTATGTAATTAGCCAAACACTTTCCTAAGCATTAAAAAAATATCTCTTAAACTTTTGATTATTTTAAATATTAAAGGTACACTTGTCACATCTTAAATAATGTATCATTTTTCATAAACAAAACTTATCTAATAAGCCTTATTAAAATAATTAGGACCATTGAATGAGACAAGTTTCCAAGCACTTAGTCAAGCATTAAATAAAGTTTATCCAATAAGCTTTAATAAAATAATTAAATCCATGACTGGTGTTCAACACTTGTTAAAATCTTACACCAAGTTCAACCATTAAGCTTATTAAAATAAGCAAGTGCATGATAAGTGTCCAACACTTATTCAAGTACTATACCAAGCTTGTCCTTTTAAGGTTTAGTGATATATCAAATGCTAATAATTGTAATTTGACATGTGTCTATCTGAGAGGTCACAATATCAAATCCTACTTATCCTTTAAATTTCTTTGATCAAACTTTTCGATTGAGTCCGTTACCGCAGTACTCAATGAGTACATTTTATATTATGAGGCTCTCTAAGTTAACACCTAGTTTATCTTATAGAACCTTTCCACAAGTTCGTGAATAATGTCTCATACACATGTTACGGATATTATAAAGCAATATGTTGAACCATACAACTTGAGGTTAAAACATATATATATATATAGTTCCTTCGTCGCTTATATCTTGAAAGAGTAGAGACATAGATCATCACCGTCAAGTCTCTATATGCTCGACCATGAACTTATCTCCAGATTTATATTTTCATAAACAATATCCATAAATACATTTGCGATATTGTTTAACCTTACTGAAAACTTTTTTTTCTTTTTGGTTTATACTTGTGGCCATAAGACTTCCTAAATTACAATCTCAAAGTATTATGATATACAACTCACCTATATGAGCTAAAGGATCCTATATCTACCCATACCAAACTTTATGAGCATCAAACCATACTCAATGACACTCAAAAGTCAGACCATAAAAGGTCTTTAACATGTGTAGAATTAAAATATGGTGAATCACTCACAAGCCCACCATTGTACTCAAGTCAAAGAACCACAAATACTACTCAACTTGAGAAGACCTTCTATTGACGATTATATAGAATGTCTATTAGAGGTCCTCGTGAGTTTGTTCAATACTTAGTCTTTACTAAATACTTGCATACCTATAAGAGCTTCCACTAAACTCATGATCTACTAGAACTAACCATCCAGACAATCTAAATCTAGACATGCATTGATTTGGAAGGAATACCAATCGACTCATGTTGACAATCATAGATCATGAAAGATGTATTTGAGAACATTACTGTGCAGTGACATTTCTTAACACCATTTACAACTCCTTGCAATTATATCATTACTATAATATTTTTGAGTCTTTGTCTAAATTCAGATAAGGTTCTAACTCTTAGTGCTAATCTAAACTTTTTTAGATCAGATCTAAACTCTATAAAATCTACAATGTCTAAAACGTAACAAGTTTAGTACCATATATAAAATGTTACAATATATTAAAATATATATTGTATAAATATCAATATATTTGCACAAAATTAGAATTATATGTAAGCATCATCTCTAACAACTCGCACTTGCTCTAATGTCATTGTCAAATATATCTAACACCCATTGATAGGGAGTAAATGCACTAGTATATTTAGCACCTTGAATGGGAGTTTTGCACTAATTTATGAATTTTTGGCTATTTACTTGTGTTTTTTTTTATCATAAATAGCTGCACGACAGAAAATGTGACGTTTTGGGAAAACATGAGGTGAATCAGACGAGAAACGAAGAAGTTGTGCTCAAAATATAAAAAAGCCTAAACTCAAGCCTGGGCACCACAGTGTCCAAGGCTACAAGCTGCAGTGACCAAGGCAAAAAGTTGGGCATCATAGCACTCAACCCCAGTACCACGGTGCTCAGTCGTCCTTTACGCCCCTCATTTCTAAGCCTTAAACATATAAAACCCCATCTTTTTAATCCTATTTTGACTTGGATTTGAAGGCCCTCGGCCCTAGAGTTTCTCATACATAAAAACACTCTTTTAAGAGCCAAAACACACACTTTTTAAGAGAAAAAATTTTAAAAAATAATTCACAACACAAAATCAAGATATCAAAGCCAAGATTGGATATTCAAGTTCAAGTTCAAATATTCAAGATTTAAGTTAAAAAAATAAAGAAAAGCAACTCAAAACATCTTCTTGATTAGTTTTTCTTTTCTCTTCTTGTTCTTGTCGTTATTCATGTATTATTTTTATACTTTTGGTTTAGTGATGAGCTAAACATTATTGATCTAGGGTTAGACTATTGAACCTAGTATGCAATTGGATTTCATTGATTCTTAGTTTATGAACTTAATACATATAATTGATTCATTGTACTTGTGTTTACTACTTTCATTATATCTTATCAATATTTTGAATGATTGAGGAACTATGATAAACTCGATGGATAGATTCATGTGTTTAGCCTAGGATAGTTTAATGCATGATTTAAGGGTGACAACTATAAGTTTCATGTAGGATAGACATATACTTAAATGGAATATGGTATAATTTAGACCTACTCTGAATAAATTACATTCTCATCTGATTACTATAAACATATAGGTAATTGTTAAAATACGTAATATAGTCACTAACCGTCAACAGAGGCTTCTGATGAGATTAGAGTCTAGCCAATCAATTTATATTAAGGGATTAACTAACAAGTTAATGAATCCAATGAAATACTATAGGATAAGTCTAAGCCTTAGATTATTATCAATTGGTGAATTCAACTCTTTGTTTGTTTGCTATTTAGGTTTAGTTTGATTGATTAAACTAGATTAGTTAATTAAATTTCAGAATTTGATTTTCTGGATAAAAGTAACGTAGGAATAATTTTAGTAATTGATTTAAAGTATTATAACTTATAGTTCTTGTAGGAAAGATACTTGGATTTAAAATCCTATATTACTTGATACGATAACATGCATTTATGTTTAGTTACTAAAGCATACATAACCCACTGACTCCACGTATTTCTCAAACACCCAAGAAGTTAAGGCCTTAGTTAATGAGTCCGCTAAATTATCTATAAAATCTACTTTAGATACCATTACATCTCCTCTAGCCAAGATTTCTCTAATTATGTAATATTTTCTCTCCATATGCTTAGACTTCTAATGTGCCCTTAGCTCATTAGTTTGTACAATTGCCTCGTTATTGTCATAATATAGTAAGAAAGGATCCAGTAAACTTAGAACTATTTCGAGTTCTATGACAAACGTTTATCCACACCGCTTCTTTTACAACTTATAAAGTCGCAATGTATTTTGCCTTGGTGATAGAATCAGATGCGGATCATGGTTTTACACTCTTATAACTAACAGCGGTACCATTAAAAAGAAACACATAACTAGATGTAGACTTTCTATCATCCAGATCAGATTAAAAGTCTAAATCAGTGTATCCTCTCATCTGTAAGTCACTCTCTCCATAAATCAGAAACTTATCCTTTATACCCTTAAGGTTCTTAAGGTATTTAAGGATATGTTTCATGGTCATCCAATGGTTATTACTTGGATCAGACTAATGCCAGCTCATAACACTTACAGCCATACTGATATCGGGTCTCTTATATAACATGGCATACATTAAGCTCTTAATAGCTGTTGCATATGGTATGTTAGACATTCTAACTCTTTTATCTTCCTTCTAAGGACACAACCTCTTAGAAATATGAATGTCATGTTTAAAAGTTATATTAACTATCTTATAGTTAGTAACGTTATACATTCCCAAAACAGTGTCTATATACAAGGACTAAAGGAATCATATTAACCTCTTAGCTCGTCTCTATAAAGCTTTATACCCAATATATAAGAAGCCTCTCCGAAATCTTTCATATAAAAAGTTTTGTAAGTATGCTTATTGTAAGGTGTGTATGTGTATATTATAATTCAAATTTTAAATTGTTTCATATTACACATACAGAATATAATGCAGCAAATTTTACATACATCTCATTACATTAATGAGAAATATAGGGTAACCCTAAAGTGTTACCCTAAATAATTCTAGTCCTGAATGTGTGGGATGCTAAAGCTAGAATGGCAACTTAGAAATACATGCTGAAATTGACTTGAAACAACTCTTTGCTTCCTTAAAATCTCTTGGTCAAGTTGAATAGCAAAGAAAGAAAACTATTTTCTTTCTTTTTTTAATTTCTCTATTCTTGAATGTTAACTAAAATTAATTAGAGTTATTATTCTTTAAATGGCTAACACTTAGTCATTGTTTTACTTGGTCTAACACTTAGACTTTATGCATTCAGTCTAATCATAATAAAACACTTGTCTTTGTTCTAACTTAGCAATTGCAATCAAATTGCAACTTTTAAGTTATGCGAACTTAACAAATCAAAGAGATGTATCCATTAATTAACAAATAATGGTAATTGCTTTGCCATTTTTCAACTTATAAAGCATCAATATGCTATTGTATAACAAATGGAAAGCATGTGGTGGCAAGTGATCAATCATCACTTGCCACTTGTTACTTTTCCAAGGCTTAACACTCAAGCACACTAGTTTCTCGAGAGATCCTGAAATAATCCAACTTTTTAAAATTTTCCCACATCGAACAATTTGACCCGGCGCGTTATCCCAGTGCTCAACGAGTGCACTTCATATTATAAGACTCCTTAGGTTCACACTCATTTATCTGACAGAATTTTTTTTGTAAGTCCGTAAATAATGCCCCATACACACGTTGTGGATATTACAAAACAGGATGTTGAACTATTCAAGCTGAAGTTAATACATATTCGTATAATCCCTCTATCACTTATATCCTGGAAAAGTAGAGACACGGATCATTACCATCAAATCTCTATATGCTTAACCGTGAATTTATCTCCAGATTTGTATTTCCATAAATAATATTTGTAAACACTTTTATAATATTGTTTATCCCAATGGGAACTCTTTCTTGGGTTTACTGCTTATGGCCATAAGACTTTTGAAATATAATCTGAGAGCATCAGGATATACAACTCACCTATATGAGCTGACAAATCCCATATGTACACATACCAAACTCCATGAGCATCATATCTTGACATGGCAAAGATCATTATACCAACAAGGCTTATTATACATTTGTGGGAACGTATTCCAAAGAATCAAACCGCAATACTGATGTCATATAATATCTTTATATAGACTAGGAACTATCCTTTTATTAGCTTGTACTATGGTTACCTTGGCATGTTAGTGACACCCATACTAGCCAAAATTAAACACTTTAAATTTTACAATGAAAAGTAGATCCAATTGGCATTTTACTCCAAACTCACACTTTAGCGATATTGGTCCTTTTAAACCCAAAAGTAGACAATTATTGTGAATTGCATCTCATGCAACTCTTACCACTAATCCTAAACACATCTTATCTTCACGCTTTAGCAATTTTAAGTAAGTGTATTCTAGATTAACTTATAAATAATCAAATATAAGTTACCAATATTACCCTCATGTTTTAGCAATAATGAGCAATATATTTGTTTATATTTGCCTCATCTCATGTTTAACCAGCATAGTTTAAATCACACCGATCAATCCCTCACATTTTACCAATTTAAGAAAGACCGAGGTGACCCATCTAATACCGTAATGACAAGACGGACCATGTATAATATTATCTCATTATAAAATACATTTTCAATCTGATTAATAGAAATTTGTGTAACTATCGGCATCTCATGAGGATTTATTCTCAAATACACATTTATTTTACCCCAAGTACAACTAACCCCCACCAATAAAGCTCTTATTGTAGTTAAAAACGTAAACAAATTATATAATTGCATAATATAAACATCACATGTATAAAAAAAAATTAAAAGAGAGTGAAAGCCATGAATGCCCAACAGCGACAATCACCGCCCTAGCATTCATCAAACAAAGATCTGGCACATATGTTTATAACGGGTACATAAGACAACTTTTGTTAGTTCGGACTTTGGATACGAAAACTGCTAGGGAATCAACTTGTGATTTGTTCTACTTCTTGTAAAAGTTGATCTAGGGCTGTAATTCATTAGATGGATGTCATGTAATCATTTGAAATTTCTGAGAAGGTAGAGGCGTATGGTTTTAAATTTTCAAAAAATGAGATTTTTGCAATGTCCTTTTAAGACCCGCATGCTTTGCCCAAAGCATAAAGACAAGTGAAATTTCTGAGAAAGTAAATTATTAAGAAAGGAGCATTGTTAACAAATGACTTAAGCTCATATATGAAATCTCATCAACTGCTATGGCTATAAAGGACCTATGAAATAGTTTTCTTGTATTATTTATCTCTTTAAAAGTTTGTTTCTTCTTTTTTTCCCTTTTCAGAACTTTGTGCATTCTCCTCTAGTTTGGATGCCTGATTCTTGGCTCTACCTGCCAGTCAACCAAAGGATCTGTTTTGGTGTACAATGTCTTAGATCTCCATTCACACAGTGAGGTTTAATGTAACGTTTTCTCATCATAATGGAATATGCAGCTTCACCATGTTTTATATCCGTATATGATTAGTTAGTGCCTTCCTTTTCTGCATTAAATTGTTTATTTATGGGAGCAGAGAGGTTTTAAGTTTCTGCTCTAGGTGATTAAAATAATCCAGTGCATGTGTTTTACAGTTAATATATTGATTGAACAGTGCACAAATTTCATCTCTCCTTACACTAATGCAACTTTAGTCGGTAGAATACCAACCAACATGCTAACCACGAATTCAGTGATTTTGAATTCAATCATTTATATATAAATACTATCAACAATTTTCGCCGCATATTTCCATATTGAATAGGGCTATCTAAACAATGATGTAATGGGAAAAAATTCTACATCTTATACTGGTATAACCTTTTATGGCCAGTGCAGCTGAATGCCTTCTTTTACAATTCTTTCGTATCTTGACATGGCAAAGATCATTATACCAGCAAGGCTTATTATACATTTGTGGGAACGTATTCCAAAGAACCAGACCGCAATACTGATGTCATATAATATCTTTATACAGACTGGGAACTGTCCTTCTATTAGCTTGCACTATGGTTACCTTGGCGTATACATACTGTATTCCAAAGATCATTATAATGCCCCCCCGCCACCCCACCCCCCCCCCCCCCCCCCCCTGCGGTTAGCCTGAATTCTTGCCCTTGTTTTACTTTTGAATTATGAGATACATACAAGGGTTATGTTAATTATTGTTTGCCACTCAATTTAGAAGGGAGATTAATGGTTGTAACTGAATTAGATTAGAATGGACGGTAGGGTAATTGTGGAGACTTCGGAGATATAGTTTTGTTGGAGATCTGGGTAATAAATATGTAAAAAAGTTTATTAAAAATCATTATGATATGATTTAGGGAACAAGCCGGATGCATTAGATGCGCAAGAAAGTAAGACAGATGTAAAAGGAGGTGAATGCAAAAGGCGTAACTGCCCAGGCCTAAGCACCGCAGCACCAATTTCACCGCTGCGGCGCTCACAGGCTAGGACTACAACGTCGTGACGCCAAAAGCCTAGCGCTGCGGCGCTAGTGCAGAAAACTGTGTTTTCATTTTGAACAGTCCCTTAAATCTACCTGGACTTCCTAAACTACTCTCACGTATTTAGAGTTAACCTAGATCATTCTAAAGCCTATATAAAAGTCCTCTATTGGGTTGTATATATATCTTAGTGAACATCATAATAATCTTGGTGATTTATAAGCTTTGTGATTCTTAGTGAGAGAAACCCATAAGTTACAAGAGAGAAGTGTGTTCTTTGTGATTAATTGAGTTCTTTCTTGTAAAAAGCATACTTTATGAGTGCCTTGTGATTCAATAATAAAAGAGTGAGATCTTAATCTACCATAGACGTAGGTAAGTTGCCGAACGACGAAAATTATTTGTGTGTTTTTCTTTTACTTTCTCTCTATAGTTTTCTTAATTGCTTAGTTGCTACATTATACACTTTGAGTTTATTGCTTGTTTGATTGCTTCCACTTCAACAAACTAGTATCAGAGCTGCTAAGTTCTAAGCAAACATGGCCATACCCAAGTATGAGGTAGAGAAATTCAATGAGACGAATGACTTCAATCTATGAAAGATGAAGGTTAAGGCATTGTTGGTGAGCCAACAGTTAGGATCAACATTAAAGGAGATTGCAGCTCTATCTAATAAAGAAGAGAAGATGTTAGAGTTATCTAAAGTTAAAGTAAAAAGAAGAGACATTCAAGAAAGAGTTGATCGTACAATCGTTTTATCATTGAGCAATGAAGTACAGAGGGAAGTAGCATGTAAGATGACTATAATTAATCTTTAGAATAAGCTTGACTCTTTTTATATGCGAAAGTCGTTGGCCAATAAATAGTATATAAAGAAGAAGCTATATCAGTTGTCCATATCAAAAGGGACGCCGATGAAAAATCATATAGATGGCTTCAAAAATATCATTATTGATCTTGAATCGATCAACATCAAGATAAAAGATGAAGATAAGGCAATCATCTTGTTGAGTTCACTTTTCAAAAGTTATGAGAGTTTTGTTGATACAATACTCTACGGCAGAGAGAGTTTAACAATGAGTGATATGAAATCATCATTAAACTCAAAACTATTGGAAAAGCAAATTGAGGGCAATGTAGAAAGTTTATCTGTAAAAGGAAGGTCCTCACATAGGATAAAAAAAAAATGGCTCAAGGTTCAAAGTCCAAAACTCCTAGAAAATACTATTACTACAAGAAAGAGGGGCACTTCATAAAGGACTTTCTGAAGAAAAAAGCACAAGACTAGAAGAAAGTGGATGTTACGTTTGCCTATAATGATAGCTATGATAGTGCGAAGACTCTAGTCACTACTAATGGTAAAAGTACTAAATAATAGGTTCTTGATTTTTATTGTACTTTTCACATCTGCCCACACAAGTCTTGGTTTATATATTTCCAGCCTATTAGAAGTGGAAAAGTATTAATGGGTAATGACGTTGCTGGTCAGATGATGAAAATTAGTAGTATTAAACTTAGGTTGCAAAATAGGGGAGTGAGAGAGTTAATAGAAATTAGGTATGTTTCTAACCTCAAGAGAAACTTGATCTCACTAGGAATTTTAGATCAAAATGGGTGTTCCATCAAGATCGATGGAGGAGTTTTGAGAGTGTTAAAAGATTTCATGGTGGTAATAAGAGGTGAAAAGCACAAAGGTGATTATGTGCTGAATTAAGAGGTTATAAGTGGTTTTGCATTATTCTCTATAAATGATGAGAATATGCAAATCAAGTTATGGCATCTTAGACTAACATACCTAAGTGAGAGAAACCTGAATGAGTTATTTAGTTAAAAGGTGTTTGGTGAGGATAAGTTCTAGCCTGTAGAGTTTTGTGAGCATTGTGTGCTTGGAAAAGTACATAGAGTGAGGTTTAATACCTATAAGCACAAGTTAAGGGAACTCTTGATTACATATACTCGAATTTTTGGGGACTAGCTCAGACAGTTACTTATGGTGGAGTTAAATCTTTTCTTATCTTTATTGATGACTATTCGAGGAAACTGTTGGTCTATGTATTGAAGAGCAAAAATTAAGTATTCGATACATTCAAGACTTTGAAGGCTCTTATTGAGAATTAGACTAGCAAAAGGGTTAAGAGACTAAGAACTGACAATGGCCTCGAGTTTTACAATAGAGAGTTTGATGATTTTTATACCAAACATAGGATAGCAAGGCATGAAACTATGATATCAACACCGCAGTAAAATGGTGTAGCTGAGAAAATGAATAGGACCCTACTTGAAAGGGTTATATGCATGCTTACTAATACAAAGATATCTAAGGTATTCTGAGAAAAAACTATGGTGAATGCAGCTTATTTGATGAATAGAAGTCCCTCTTCGGTGAAAGA
This sequence comes from Ailanthus altissimus, assembly GCA_946807835.1. Lineage (NCBI taxonomy): Eukaryota > Viridiplantae > Streptophyta > Magnoliopsida > Sapindales > Simaroubaceae > Ailanthus > Ailanthus altissimus. The sequence goes on from OX327689.1 coordinate 7,181,372, forward strand.
CTTCAAGACACCAGAAGAAAAATGGTCTGGCAACCCTCCTAAGTATGATTACCTCAGAATTTTTCGTTGCCCCGCCTTTATTCATATTAATGAGGGAAAATTAGAACCTATAACTATCAAAGAGGTATTTATAGGTATCCCGAATGAGTAAAATGATACAAAATGTGGTGTAAATAGTTGACACCATCAAGAAGTATTATAAGTCATGACGTAACATTTGATGAGATGACAATATTGAAAGCCCTCAAGAAGTTGAGAAAGAAGAACCTGTGTCCAAGGAAGACTCAGCACCCAAGTCAATAGAAGTTAAAATGAAGACTGAATGTAGATCTAATAAACCCCTATATCAGCACTTCAACAAGAAAATCCTTAAAGAAGAGCCAAGAATACTGGCAAGTTCCTCCAAGTTGACCTAAATGAAGACTAAGACTCTTGAGATAAAACTTGAAGAGTACCAGCTAGCTAAAGATAAGCTAAGGGAGAATGATTAACCCGTCAATCAAGTATACACAATTATATTTGGTTGCTCACGCCTTTAACTCTGCTTACACTCTTAAATTTGATAAGTGAAAATAGAAATGAATGGCAATAGGCCATGAAAGAAGAGATTAGTTCTTTTAGAAAGAATAATACATAAGAGTTGTTGGAGATGCCTCAAAAGAAACTAGTAGGGTGCAAGTTGGTGTACAAGGTTAAGAAAAGAATACCGAAGGTAGAACCTACAAGATTCAAGGCTAAGCTAGTTGCATAATGTTTTACTCAGAGAGAGAGTTGACTTTCTTGAGATATTTTCTCAGGTCGTCAAGCACACATCCATTAGGATTTTGTTAGCTATGTGTACAAACCTTAACTTACATCTAGAGCAAATGGATATAGATAGTTTTTCTGCATGGAAAGCTTGAATAGAAAATTTATATGGCACTCACAATGCCTTGATGAGTTTATGATGGCTTGTGGATTTAGAATGAGCAAGTATAATGGATATGTGTACTTTAAGAGCTTGAGCAATGGGGTGATGTATTTGGTTCTGTACGTTTATGATATGTTGATCGCAAGTAGAAATATGGAAGAAATACATAAAATTAAGAAACAATTGAGTAGTGAGTTTGAGATGAAGGATTTGGAAACAGCAAACAGGATATTGGTTATAGACATTATGAGGGAAAGAATAGATATTATCTTCTTGTCAAATCAGCGATATATACTCAAGATCCTAGAAAGGTTTAGTATATCTAATGCAAAGGTTGTCTCCGCTTATTTAGCTATGCATTTCAAACTTTCAGTAGCACAATTGTTGACATTCGAAGAAGAGAAACTGCAGATGAGAAAAGTATCATATGCAAGTGTTATGAAGAGCATTATGTTTGGAATGATTTGCACAATACTAGATATAGCACATGATGTGAGTGTGGTGAGTAGATACATTGCGAATTCGAGGAAGGATTACTGGCTTGCAGTGAAGTGGATATTAAGATATCTCAAATGGGCGTCAAATCATAGATTAATGTATAAAAAGGCTGAAGACAACAATATAATTGTAAGAGGATACGTTGACTCTGATTATGCAGGTGATCTAGATAGAAGAAGATCGTTGACAGGTTACGTATTCACAGTGTTTTGGTGTAGTGTGTGTTGGAGATCAGTTTTATAATATATGGTTGCACTATTTATCACATAGGCGGAGTACATAGATGTTTGAGAAGCTATTAAAGAGGCCATGTAGTTGAAAGGCATATGCGATGAGATAATGGCTACTGAAGATGTGAACACTAGCATGTATTGTGATAGCTAGAGTGCTATACACCTAAACAAGTATCAAGTATTTTATGAGAGGTCTAAACATATTGATGTCCGAGTCCATTATATTTAAGAGATTGTCCAAAGTGGTGAAGTTACTCTAACAAAGATAGTATTGTCTAAAAATCCTACTGATATATTGACTAAGCCACTGCCCTCGGTTAAGTTCATCCTATGAAAAGACTTAATCGAAGTCACTACTATGTGAGGGTGACCGAAGATATAGATATGAGAGATCGAGAATACTTTGTGAATAATTTTGAATCAAATAGGGAATTTGTGAGAAAGTTGATTAAAAATCATTGTGATATAATTTAGGGAACAAGCCAGATGAGTTGGATGCACGGGAAAGCAAGATGAACGCGAATGAAGGCGAATTGAGAAGGGGCAACTACCCAGGCCTAGGTGCCACGATGCTTGCAGGCTGAGACTACAGCTCTGCAGTGCCAAAATCCCAGCATCGCGGCGCTAGTAGAGGAAAACTATTTTTCTATTTTGAACAATCTCCTAAATCTACCCAGAGTCCTTAAAATAACTCCTACACATTTAGAGTTAATCTAAGTAGTCTTAAAGCCTATATAAAGGCTCTCTAATAGCTTATAAACACATCTTAGTGAACATCAAAATAATCTTGGTAATTTATGAGTTTTGAGATTCTTAGTGAAAGAAACTCCTATATTACAAAAGAGAAGTGTGTTCTTTATAATTACTTGAGTTCTTTTTTGTAAAAAGTATACTTTATTAGTGTCTTGTGATTCAATAATAAAATAGTAAAATTTTGATTCACCGTTGACGCTAGTAATTTATCGAAACATGTAAACTTTTTGTATTTTTCTTTTAGTTATTTTGTGCATAAGGTATAATTCTAATTATTCTGTGCATATGTGATTAACTTGGACAGATAAGGTATAGTTCTAATTATTTTGTGCATATGTGATGACTTAATATGGAAAGTGACTATTGGTCATGTAAATATAAATTGTGTATATTTATTATTTGGGAAATTCGTATCGTGGTTTATTATATTTATTATAATCTCTCTCGTTTCCAATGTCTATGAATTTGTGTACAATGCTCGGCAACTGTATTCTTCTTCGTACAATATACCAAATACATTAGGGATGTAATTTGGCTAGATTCTTGGTCGGATCTAATTTAAATACATGTATATATAAAAGGTTAAAACAAATAAAAATATAAAGAAATAAGTTTGGGTGTTGTAGGGACGATGCTGATTTTCCTGAGAGAGGGCGATTACTGATTTAGGCAGAAAAAGTAAAACGATGGAAGCCGAAAGATTGGAAGCAAAATCACAACTCACCCGCCAAACATTTTCTCCCATTTTGCTTTTCGGCTTCTTCCACTTCCCATACTATTATTCTTTTCCAGTTTCCTCGTGTTTTTTAGTTCTCTTTATATTCTCCTTATTCTACGACTCTCCTTCAGCCTTCCCCTTTATCCCCTGTAACTACATTCAAATCTTAAACCTCTAATGTGTTAAAAGCTTTTGACAGAAAATCAACAGCTACTCTAGGAGAGTAAATAACCTGAGCTTCCAATGTTTTTTTTATCATCGCCATTTAACACCAGGGTGCCTCTACAAATCAAAGATCCAGTAACATGATCGCATCATGTCAATTGTATCAGCCGTGTTCTATTCTCTCATCTTTACTCCCATCACCATTGCAGCAATCCCCGGCAGACCTAGACGGCTGATTATTGAGCTCATTCATCGGGATTACATCTGCTCTCCATATCACAATCCATATGAGAGTGCCACAAAACGGATTGAACGTGCCATGAAAATTTCGATTTCACGCTTTGCGTACTTCCATCAAATTCTGACATTATATTGATTACCAGCCCGATATTCTTCCTGGAATGAACACTTCCTTGTTCTACATGAATTTCTCCATCGGCCGGCCACCAATCCCTCGTTCACAGTCATGGACACTGAGAGTAGCCTTTTATGGGATCAATGCCATCCTTGCACCAACTGTTCCCATCAATTTGACCTCATTTTTTATCCTTCAAAATCTGCTTCTTATTCTAACTTGCTATGCTACTCTAGATATTGCTGGTATTCCCCGGGTGGCAAGTGCAATTCCTTCAACATATGTGTGTACAATCAAACTTGCATTCATGGTCCTTCATTAGCTGGGATCCTTGCCTCAGAACAACTCAGCTTCAATATACGTGGAATTTGTCATGTATTGTGATTGTAATGTTTAAACAAGTCAGAATCATGCGCAGAAGGGCGGAAATAAAAATGAAACAGTAGCGAAAGTGCAGATGAAACAAGGGGCCTTACGCCCAAGCCTGGGTGATGCGGCATCCAAGGATGGATGCTGCAGCGCCCATGTTTCCCCGCTAGTGCCATGGCACAGGAGTTATGACGCCATAGAGCTGGGTCGATTTTCCAGCGCTGCGGCCTTACCCAGTTTCTATATATATCCTTAGGATTGGAAAGGACTCAAAAATACATTTGAGAAACATATACAATAAACTCTGGAGCACCAAATTGTAATTGTGTTATTAAGCACCAAATTGTAATTGTGTTACTTAATGATTTTTCAAAATTATTTCTCTTGTAATTAAATATTAATAAGAGAGGTACAATTTTTTAATTTATCGTAAATATAAATACATTACTGAATCACATAATTTTGTATTTTAATATATTTAATTTTTATATTTTCTCTACGATCGTTGCTTAAATCTTGTTAAATTGTGGTTCTTGATTGTGTATTTAACTTCAATATTTGTACGGTCTTCGTATTCAAACTCCAACAATACATTAGATGATGGCTCAATTATTGTGCCCAATGTTGTTTTCGAATGCAGCCATGGTAATGGGAAATTATTAGATTGTCCACTTTCAGAGTCTCTAGGACTCGGATTCAGCAAATCATCACTAATATCTCAACTCAATTCTAGTTGGCAACTTGTTTGTTCCTTACTGTTGAAATTAATGTACTTTTTATAAAGGAGGTTCAAAATTATAAATAATTAAAATATTTAAACAAATCTATAATTATTTAAAAAATTATAAAAAAAATTTGTAATAAATGTCAAAGAATTTTTAAAAAGTTTAAAATTTTACAAAATATTTTATGATAAATCAACAATTATGGGAGTTAAGTAAGTTTTTGAGAAGTAAGAGGTAGTGGCTGCAAATATAAATAGGGCCTAAGTCATATGTTTCAACAAGTTGAAATTAGTTAACAAACCCACTCTAAAATTATGTAATCCCTTATTTTTTATAATAAAGCTTTCTTTTATCCTCCAAATCATATATCACTTATAAATCTTCAAATACATTATCCTTTCAATCACCCCATAAATTTTTATCAATATTTTTTAATTCAAGTGGTTCAGATCGTATAACAATAGTAAAATACTATTTATATAGTTACTATTTATAAATTTACTGTTCACAAATATGGTATCGATATTCTCACAGTATTAGAGCTTATTAATTTTCTATCAATTATATCAAAGTCTAGTTCAACCATAACTGGGCCTAAGGTTCCTCATGGCTAGCAAAGGTTTCAACAAAACATCATATTCAATCTTTATTTGTTCTGGAGAAAATTATAATTTTTGGAGCATTAAAATTAAGACATTTTTTGTCCTGAGGCTTATGGGACATAGTTATTAATAGAGTTTCTATTCTAGATAATACATCTACTCTATTAAAAGAGCAGAAGAAAAAATTAATAGAGCTGACACAGAATGATGCTGAAGCACTCTTTATCATTCAGCAACGGGTGGATGATGCTATTTTTTCAAGAATTATTTGAGCTACTTCAGCAAAGGAAGTTTGGAATACTTAGAAGGAAGAGTTTGAAGGTATTTAGAAAATCTCAAAATGTAAGATTCTGATACCGCTCAAGATTATTATTCAAGAGTAAAAGAAATTATAAATCAATTAAGAGCCAATAAAGAAAATATAAGTGATAACAAAATTGTAGAGAAAATATTAATAAGTGTCACTGAAAAATTTGATCCAATAGTCACTGTAATTAAAGAGTCAAAAGACATATCAACTCTTACAGTGGTGGGATTAATGGGCTCTCTAGAACCATGAAAAAAAATGTTGAATAAGAGAAATGAAAATTCAATTGAAAGTTCCTTTTAGTCTAAATTAAATTTGCGGTCTAAAAAATATAATGGAGAAAATTCAATCAAAAAAGATAAAAATGTAAATGGAGATAATCAAAGGAAAATACAAGAAAAGAAAATTTATTCACCATGTGGTACATATGGAAAACAAGCCATTCAAAAAAAGATTGTTGGTTTCACGGGAAGCCAAAATGCTACAAGTGCAAAAAGTTCTGGTATCTAGAGAAAATTTGTCAGTTCAAGAAAAACCACCAAGTCAATTACACTAAAGAATATGAGAAGCAAGAGCTCTTTTACACTTTCCAAGTAGCTGTGGAGGAGAAAAATAACACGTGGTATGTAGACAATGCCTGCATCAATCATATGATAGGAGATGAGAGCATCTTTTGCAACTTGAACACATCAACAAAATCACAAGTTAGATTAGGGAACGGAGCATTGGTGGAAGCCTAAGGAAAATGTATGATTACCATCCAAACTAATAAATGAACTAAATATATTAATGATGTATTGCTAGTACCAAGCTTAAAGCATCACTTGTTAAGCGTTGGATAAATGATTGAAAATTGATATTCTTTGTACTTCACTGAAAATACTTGTACAATATATGACAAAGATAAGAGCCAAATAATAGTTAAAGTGAATATGCAAAATAGAAACTTCCCTCTACAATAACAGAGTATCTCCACAGCCATGAAAGTAGAAATTGAAGACTTGTGGCTGTGGCATAAAAGGTTTGGGCACTTCAACTTCCATGGACTAAAGCTTCTTCGTAGAAACAAATGATCAAAGATGTGCCAAGGATATAGAAGATCAGTGATGTATGTGAAGGCTATCTAAAAGGCAAATAAAGGCATCAGTCATTTCCAACAGAAAGATCTTATAGAGCTAAAGCACCATTAGAGCTTCTCCATACAGACATCTATAGACCTATGAAGACTTCATCACTTGAACAAAGCATGTACCTTATCTTATTCATTGATAACTATACCAGAATGACGTAGGTGTATTTTTTTCAAGAAAGGTCAAAAGTCCTTAAAATCTTCAAGAAGTTCAAGAATTTTATAGAAAAACTATAATATCCAATCCCTATTAGTAATATTGCCACCTAAATTTCGGTATAGAATAAATAAGACACCGTAGGGTTACTCGATTTTAACCCTATTAGAAATATTTTCTTTATAGTGCACGTGAGAGATATTAGACCTAATTTGGTAATTTCACACTCGATCGGTGCGCCGGATGACCCTAGAATATTTTTAGAATTTTTCTCTATTGGCTTGGAAAAGAAAATTCTAATTTACTACATGAATTTCCATTTAAGGGTTATGAATGGAACAAGCCTTTGTTGAGAAACATAATCCATATATTAGAGAATGGACCAATTAGAAGAAATCTCATGGATTGCCAAGTTGGAAGTTCTAGTTAGTTCTTTGAACTATTCTAACTAGATAGTTACAAATGAACTAATTACATAATTAGTTTTTAACTAACGGTAAATTAGAAGTTTTAAGTAAGTTGAAGGGCAAAATAGTAAATTGAGGGAGTACTATATATATGTTAGAAGTGTGTAGAAATTTGAAGAGAAACCAAAACTAACACTTAGCCAAAAAAAAGAGAGAAATTCGAGCTTTAAAGGGGGGTGCTGCTACAGTGACTATTCAAGTTTTTTTTCATGTGTAATCAAGCCAAATTAAGGTTACAAACTCATCCCTAAGTTCAATTGAAGTCTCTATTAGTGGAAATTCAAGAAAAAGAGGTAAGAAAAGCATCTTTTATGAGTTTGATAAGTGAGATTTCAAGAATGTTTTAATTGATGTTCTTATGTGTATTCTTGGCTTAGATTGAGTTGAATTCTAGTTTGGAGCTTGAGGGAGTCATCAATTTGAAGAAATTGGCAAGGTGAGAATTAGGATTTTTGGTGATTTTGTTGTAGAGATTTCAATTGATTGTAATTAGGGCTTTAGAATGAAATTGGCATGATTTTGTTGTAATTGGAACAAGAAATTGAGAAAATGAATGTGTTGGAACCTAGGGTGAAATTCTGCCACTTTAGGAAAGTTAGGAATTGAGTGGAGTTTTAATTGAATTGTTGTGTGTAAATGATGCATATTGTGAATTGAATGTATATGGTTGATGGAAAAACCCAAAAATGAAGAAAATGGGACATAATTGTCCATGTTGGAAAGGTGAAGGGCAAGTATGTCCAATCAAATTATAAGGTGTTCAATAATTTTTAGGGCGCCGGATGGTGAGTTAGTTTCGATTATGGCTCCGTAACTAAAATCGGGAAGTAGTTTACATCCGGGCTTTGTATGCCGATTAGGGCATTTAGTAGTTAAACGAGATTCTAGTGTTCGATTTGGTTCTAAATGTCATTTATGGCGCGTAGGTGAGGATAACCGAGAGCATTAATGGGAGCAGAAATCGGGAGCGAAATTGAGCGCGGAGCAGTTGTGAGTGGAAATCTGCCATTTCTTTTACTTTTCGGTTATTATGTTTTCGCACAATGACTATGTACGTTTTATGAGCTTTCGATGCATAAACATGATTTATGATCTTGATATATTTATAGACATGCTTTTACATGATCGATTTGTGAAACAGTTTTAAAATTTCTGCATTTGTTGTAAGGCCATTGGTATCCTCAGATTATAGTGGTGATGATTGTATTAGACTCGGCCGGTATATCCCGTGCACATGGGCAGGTCTTGGGGGTGTGTCACTAACTCCGGGAAGTCGGCATGTCGAGTCATGTGAGTCGCTCTATGTGTACGGGATATTGTCTCACTATATGCATGCGATGTAGGATTCCGCTGCGTAGCCAGTGAGATGTCTTGAGATGTCACCGTGGGTACTGCTAGTTAAGGTGCCCCATGACTTACTCACGTATGCGGTGCTAGTTGAGTCGCTGCGTGGGTATCGAGCTTTAGGGTTACCATTGGTACAGTTTAGAAAGAAAATGGCCGAGCGAGGATTTTACTAGTTTTCGATTTACCGATAGCATTTATGCATTTATATGCACGCAGCAGTTATTATGTTATACAGATTCTGAATATAGTTTTCCAAAGATGTAGATAAAACCCGCTCGGCAAGATTTCATTAGCATATGATATTAGAAACCGTTTTACAATTTTACATCCGTTTTAGAAGCATAATTTCTGCATGTACTTTAGAAATTACTATCTTTGTATAATATTCTTGTAATTGAATTCTCATTTACACTCACTGAGCTCCTTTAGCTCACTCGTTTTATGTTTTATGTTTTATGTTTTAAACCCCTTTCCTAGGTGCAGGTCTCGGAACGCAAGCTGCTGATTCTCCTATCGCCGAGTAGTGGGCCGAATCCAAAGATAATTTTTGTACATATAAAGGTGCTAATAGCACTCTTTACTTTATGCATAATAGTTGTAGGCATGTATATTTGTAAGTATGTGATGAATCAAGAAGAAGAGATTTTCAGTTTATGATGATTGTTTTTACTTTTTAGGATTATGCTTATTTTATGATTTACACGAAATAATTGAGTTAGGTTCGGAGGAACTTCCGTCGGGGTGCCCGACAGGGCCGTTGGGATCTATAGTAAAGGGTCTCGGGATGGGTCCTGTCAGAGTGGTACCAGAGCACGGTTTTTGAAGTTTTAGTTAAAAAGTTCATTTTTAGAATGAGATTATGGAAATTGCTTGCATATTTTTCTAAGTTTAGAAAGTTGAATTCTTTGCATTTGATAATCATTTGCATCACTAAATTTTCAAAAAATATGCATCGTCGTGGAGGCCCACGTACTAGGGAGCAGTTGCAGAGGCTTTTGCACCTGAAGAGGAGCAGGGAAATGAGTCAGTAAATGTTCCTACGCCTCAGACCCCTCCTGAATCGTCTCAACCCGCTGAGCCAAATGGTGGAAATATGAATATAGCTCAAATGGCCCAAATACTAGCAGCGGCAATTCAACAGCCGCGAGAGACCGGAGTGTCCATTGAACGCACCAAGAAATTGGACGCTAAGGCTTATGATGGAACCGGAGATACCGAGAGAGCTCTATCTTGGTTAGAGAACAATGAAGAAATTTTTCAGGTTATGGGATGTACGGAAGAGCAGATGGTGGTATACTCTGCATTTCTATTGAAAGAAGGAGCGAAGGATTGGTGGAAGGCCTTGCAAAGGAGAAACGCCGATGGGGTGTCTTGGGCGCTTTTCAAAGAGGAATTTCTGAATAAGTTCTACCCCAAAAGTTATAAAGATGCGAAGATAGAAGAATTCTTCAAGCTCGAACAGGGTTCCCTCTCGGTGGCTGAGTACGAGAAGAAGTTTTCAAAGCTCCTTCGTGCCGTTCCATTTATAGTCGATAATGAAGAGCAGAAGGCTAACCGTTTTGCAGTGGGTCTCAATCCACGAATCAGGGCGTACGTAGTATCGGCAGCCTACACTCAGTATGGATCATTGGTGGAAGCTGCAACACGGGTTGAAATAAGCATGGCGGCCATCCCTAAACCGAAACAGCAGGGTCAGAAAAGAGGCTGGTCAGGTAGTTCTCGAGGAGGACCGAGTAAATTCCCCCAAACAGAGGAGAAATCGTCATGGTCCAGCAGTCGAAAGCCAAGCCAAGGAGCTCAATCCAGCCAAGCTTCCGTTCGGCAACCATCCGCCGAATTCCGAAGCACTAAGGAGAGTTGGAAGAATTTCCCGGTGTGTAATAGATGTGGCAAGGCCCATCCGGGGGATTGTAGGAAGGAAACTACTGGGTGTTATAAGTGCGGGCAAGAGTCACTACATGAGAGATTGCCCGAATGATGGAGCTAGCAGCAAGCCAGAAGATAGACCACCAGCTCCAGGACAAACCAGCGGCGGTCGAGGGCAGATTCGAGGAGGTCCCCAATTTAGAAGATCGAGCAGCGCGAGCCAGCCTAGTAGGGGCGCCGGTCGAGGAGGATCATCTGGTGGATCGCAAGTGAAACCACATTCCCAGGTTAGGGTATTTGCGGTGACCCAACAGGAGGCGGATGCGGCCCCAGAAGTTGTGACAGGTACCATGTCAGTTTTTGATCGAAATGCTTATGTACTGATAGATCCTGGAGTGACCCATTCTTTTATTTTCGTGGAGTTTGCTGCAAATGCTAGTATAGCGCCTCAGTTATTAGATGGTGCGGTAGTAGTGTCTCTTCCTACCGAAGACCCCATTGTAGCAGAAACGGTGTATAGGAGTAGTAAAATTAGTATTGAAAGCCAAGAGTTTATGGCGAATTTGATTGTGTTGGCCATCAGTGAGTTTGATGTGATTTTAGGGATGGATTGGTTGTCTAAATATCGAGCCTCAGTGGATTGCTTCCGGAAAGAAGTTAGATTATGTAGCCCTAGCGGAACGGAAGTTATTTTTCGTGGGGTACAGAAATCACTTTCCGCCAGCATGGTGGTAATGAAGGCAAGAAAGATGCTTCAGAAGTCATGTCAGGGTTACTTAGTCTATGCCATAGACGTAAGAGATGGTGGAACGAAATTGGAGGATATTCCGGTGGTGAGAGAGTTTCCGGATGTATTCCCCGAGGATCTTCCGGGATTGCCTCCGGATAGAGAGATAAAATTTAAAATAGAAGTAGCCCCTGGAACACAACCAATTTCTAAAGCACCCTACAGAATAGCTCCTTCAGAATTGAAAGAACTGAAGGTTCAGTTGGAAGAGTTGGTGAATAAGGATTTCGTTAGACCGAGTACTTCTCCTTGGGGTACACCAATTTTGTTTGTGAAGAAGAAAGACGGAAGCATGAGATTGTGCATTGATTACCGGGAGCTGAATAAAGTAACGGTGCGTAATCAATATCCACTTCCGAGAATTGATGGTTTGTTTGATTAGCTGCAAGGAGCCAGAGTATTTTCCAAGATAGATCTGAGGTCCAGCTATCATCAACTGAAGATCCGGGAGGAAGATGTTCCTAAGACGGCCTTTAAGACCCGATATGGGCATTAGGAATTTTTGATTATGCCGTTTGGGCTGACTAATGGCCCAGCTGCTTTTATGGATCTTATGAACAGAGTTTTTAGATCCTATTTAGATCGGTTTGTGATAGTATTTATTGATGATATATTGGTTTATTCAAGCAATGAGAAAGAGCATACAAAACATTTGAGGATAGTTTTGCAGACTTTAAGGGAGCATCGGCTGTATGCCAAACTTAGTAAATGTCAATTTTGGCTAGATAGAGTTGCATTTTTTGAGCATGTAATCTCTGCAGAAAGGGTAGCAGTAGATCCCCAGAAGATCGAAGCAATAGTGAATTAGAGACAGCCTACGAACGTGACAGAGATCCGTAGTTTCTTGGGTTTGGTCGGATATTATAGGAAGTTTGTAGAGGGATTCTCAAGGATAGCCGCTCCTCTGACTAAGTTAACCCAGAAAGAAGAGAAGTTTGTATGGTCGGAAGCGTGCCAGCAGAGCTTCGAAGAGCTAAAGAGAAGGTTGACGTCGGCCCCGGTGCTTACACTTCCGTCAGGGAATGACGGTTTTACCATATATTGTGATGCTTCCAGGCAAGGTCTAGGTTGTGTGCTAATGCAGAAGAAGAAAGTAATAGCCTATGCTTCCAGACAATTAAAGAAGCATGAACAGAATTATCCTACACATGACCTAGAACTAGCTGGAGTAGTTTTTGCTTTAAGAATTTGGAGGCATTATTTGTATAGGGTTCCTTACAAGATCTTTACGGATCATAAGAGCCTGCAGTACTTGTTCACTCAGAAAGAATTGAATATGAGGTAGAGAATGTGGCTGGAGCTTATTAAAGATTATGAGTGCACCTTGGAGTACCATCCAGGAAAAGCTAACGTGGTAGCAGATGCTCTCAGCAGGAAGCCTGTCAGTTCAATAGCTCACTTGAAGGTTGCATATCTATCGATGTTGATAGAATTGAGGTCTTTGGGTGTAAAATTAGAATTATCAGATTCGGGAGCATTATTAGCCACATTTCAGGTCCATCCAATACTGGTTGATCGGATCAAAGAACTACAGACTCAAGATCCACAAGTAGTTAAATTAAAGGAGGAAATCGAGTCCGGGCAGCGGAAGGATCTTTCAGTGACCGAGGATGGTGTAGTAACCTTGGGTCGGAGGTTATGTGTTCCGGATGTAAATGAGTTAAGAAGAGAGATTATGGAAGAAGCTCATTCTTCTGTGTATGCTATGCATCCCGGGAGCACAAAGATGTACCGTACCCTAAAAGATCACTACTGGTGGAAGGGCATGAAGAAAGATATAGCTAAATTTGTCTTGAGATGCCTAACTTGCCAACAAGTAAAAGCGAAGCATCAGAAACCTGCAGGGCTCTTGCAACCCCTTCCGATTCCGGAGTGGAAATGGGAAAGAATAACGATGGACTTCGTGATAGGACTTCCGCGTAGCCAGAGAGGCAATGACGCAATATGGGTGATTGTTGATAGACTGACAAAATCTGCTCACTTCCTACCTATAAGAAGCAGTTGTTCTTTAGATAAATTAGCCCAGTTGTACGTAGATGAGGTGGTACTACTCCATAGAGTTCCCGTGTCCATTATGTCAGACAGGGATCCACGGTTCACTTCTCGATTTTGGCCCAGTTTACAGAAAGCTCTAGGTATAAAATTGAGTTTCAGTACGGCCTTTCATCCTCAGGCGAATGGTCAGTCGGAACGGACAATTCAGACACTTGAAGATATGCTTAGAGCGTGTGTTATGGAGTTTAAGGGAAGTTGGGATACTCATCTACCGCTAATGGAGTTTGCCTACAATAATAGCTACCAGGCTAGCATCGGAATGGCACCATATGAAGCATTGTACGAAAGAAAGTGCAGAACTCCAGTTTGTTGGGATGAGGTAGGTGAAAAGAAGCTGATTGGCCCAGAAATTGTCCAGATTACTTCGGAAAAGATTCAACTTATCAGGCAGAGATTGAAAACAGCTAATGATAGACAGAAAAGTTACACAGATAACAAAAGAAGAGACTTGGAGTTTGAGATCAGTGATAAGGTCTTTCTGAAGATATTACCATGGAGAGGAGTAATAAGATTCGGGAAGCGAGGAAAGCTGAGTCCCCGATATATTGGACCGTACGAGATAGTTGAAAGAGTTGGAAAGGTGGCATATCGTCTACGGTTACCCGAAGATCTGGCTAGAATCCATGATGTGTTTCATATTTCTATGCTTCGCAAGTATATAGCAGATCCTTCACACATCCTAAGGGAACAACTGGTAGAATTGAACGAAAACTTGACCTACAAAGATAAGCCTGTGCAAATCCTAGACTGGAAAGAGCAAGTCCTTCGTAACAAAAGCATTCCCTTAGTTAAGGTGTTATGGATGAACCATGGGGTAGAAGAAGCTACGTGGGAACGTGAAGATCATATGCGAGTCCAACATCCTCACCTCTTTGAGACAGGTATGATTTAAATTTCGAGGACGAAATATTTTTTTAGGAGGGGTGAAATTGTAATATCCAATCCCTATTAGTAGTATTGGCGCCTAGATTTCGGTATAGAACAAATAAGACACCGTAGAGATACTTGATTTTAACCCTATTAGAAATATTTTCTTTATAGTGCACGTGAGAGATATTAGACCTAATTCGGTAATTTCACACTCGATCGGTGCGCCGGATGACCCTAGAATATTTTTAGAATTTTTCTCTATTGGCTTGGAAAAGAAAATTCTAATTTACTACATGAATTTCCATTTAAGGGTTATGAATGGAACAAGCCTTTGTTGAGAAACATAATCCATATATTAGAGAATGGACCAATTAGAAGAAATCTCATGGATTGCCAAGTTGGAAGTTCTAGTTAGTTCTTTGAACTATTCTAACTAGATAGTTACAAATGAACTAATTACATAATTAGTTTTTAACTAATGGCAAATTAGAAGTTTTAAGTAAGTTGAAGGGCAAAATAGTAAATTGAGGGAGTACTATATATATGTTAGAAGTGTGTAGAAATTTGAAGAGAAACCAAAACTAACACTTAGCCAAAAAAAAAGAGAGAAATTCGAGCTTTAAAGGGGGGTGCTACTACAGTGACTATTCAAGTTTTTTTTCATGTGTAATCAAGCCAAATTAAGGTTACAAACCCATCCCTAAGTTCAATTGAAGTCTCTATTAGTGGAAATTCAAGAAAAAGAGGTAAGAAAAGCATCTTTTATGAGTTTGATAAGTGAGATTTCAAGAATGTTTTAATTGATGTTCTTATGTGTATTCTTGGCTTAGATTGAGTTGAATTCTAGTTTGGAGCTTGAGGGAGTCATCAATTTGAAGAAATTGGCAAGGTGAGAATTAGGGTTTTTGGTGATTTTGTTGTAGAGATTTCAATTGATTGTAATTAGGGCTTTAGATTGAAATTGGCATGATTTTGTTGTAATTGGAACAAGAAATTGAGAAAAGGAATGTGTTGGAACCTAGGGTGAAATTCTGCCACTTTAGGGAAGTTAGGAATTGAGTGGTGTTTTGATTGAATTGTTGTGTGTAAATGATGCATATTGTGAATTGAATGTATATGGTTGATGGAAAAACCCAAAAATGAAGAAAATGGGACATAATTGTCCATGTTGGAAAGGTGAAGGGCAAGTATGTCCAATTAAATTATAAGGTGTTCAATAATTTTCAGGGCACCGGATGGTGAGTTAGTTTCGATTATGGCTCCGTAACTAAAATCGGGAAGTAGTTTACATCCGGGCTTTGTATGCCGATTAGGGCATTTAGTAGTTAAACGAGATTCTAGTGTTCGATTTGGTTCTAAATGTCATTTATGGCGCGTAGGTGAGGATAACCGAGAGCATTAATGGGAGCAGAAATCGGGAGCGAAATTGAGCGCGGAGCAGTTGTGAGTGGAAATCTGCCATTTCTTTTACTTTTCGGTTATTATGTTTTCGCACAATGACTATGTTTGTTTTATGAGCTTTCGATGCATAAACATGATTTATGATCTTGATATATTCATAGACATGCTTTTACATGATCGATTTGTGAAACAGTTTTAAAATTTCTGCATTTGTTGTAAGGCCATTGGTATCCTCAGATTATAGTGGTGATGATTATATTAGACTCGGCCGGTATATCCCGTGCACATGGGCAGGTCTTGGGGGTGTGTCACTAACTCCGGGAAGTCGGCATGTCGAGTCATGTGAGTCGCTCTATGTGTACGGGATATTGTCTCACTATATGCATGCGATGTAGGATTCCGCTGCGTAGCCAGTGAGATGTCTTGAGATGTCACCGTGGGTACTGCTAGTTAAGGTGCCCCATGACTTACTCACGTATGCGGTGCTAGTTGAGTCGCTGCGTGGGTATAGAGCTTTAGGGTTACCATTGGTACAGTTTAGAAAGAAAATGGCCGAGCGAGGATTTTACTAGTTTTCGATTTACCGATAGCATTTATGCATTTATATGCACGCAGCAGTTATTATGTTATACAGATTCTGAATATAGTTTTCCAAAGATGTAGATAAAACCCGCTCGGCAAGATTTCATTAGCATATGATATTAGAAACCGTTTTACAATTTTACATCCGTTTTAGAAGCATAATTTCTGCATGTACTTTAGAAATTGCTATCTTTGTATAATATTCTTGTAATTGAATTCTCATTTACACTCACTGAGCTCCTTTAGCTCACTCGTTTTATGTTTTATGTTTTATGTTTTAAACCCCTTTCCTAGGTGCAGGTCTCGGAACGCAAGCTGCTGATTCTCCTATCGCCGAGTAGTGGGCCGAATCCAAAGATAATTTTTGTACATATAAAGGTGCTAATAGCACTCTTTACTTTATGCATAATAGTTGTAGGCATGTATATTTGTAAGTATGTGATGAATCAAGAAGAAGAGATTTTCAGTTTATGATGATTGTTTTTACTTTTTAGGATTATGCTTATTTTATGATTTATACGAAATAATTGAGTTAGGTTCGGAGGAACTTCCGTCGGGGTGCCCGACAGGGCCGTTGGGATCTATAGTAAAGGGTCTCGGGATGGGTCCTGTCAAAAACAAAGTGGTCACAGCCTAAAAAAGCTAAGAAATGACAGAGGGAGAGAGAACACTTCTAGACAATTCAACCAATTCTGTGATTATAAAGAAGTTGAGCACCAGTTGATAGTATGCTATGCTCTAGAACAAAATGAAGTCTTAGAAAGAAAAAATAGAACAGTCATGAAGATGGCAAGGTCAATACTAAAAGAAAAATGCCTGCCAAATTCATTTTGGGCAAAAACAGTTTATATAGCAGTATACCTGTTAAATAAATGTCCAATAAACATCGTACAAGATATGACTCAAATAAAGGCATGGAGCAAGTAGAAGCCTTCAGCCCGTTATCTCAGAGTATTTGAATGTGTATGCTATGTCCATGTTCCAATAGAAAAAAGGCACTAACTGAAATACAAGACAGAGAAAGGAATATTCTTGGGATACAGTACAAAGTCAAAAGGCTACCGGATATATAATCTAAAAACTAAGAAACTAATGATTAGCAGAGATGTTGAGTTCGATGAGTCAACTTCATGGAACTGGAATGAAGAGAAAGTTGAGCAAAAAAGCATCACAGTACTAGCAAACCAGAAGAAGGGAATTACAGAAGAAGATAATGATGAAGTGACAAAATCAGAAGATTCCAGAATGCCTCAATATCGCCAACAAGGCAAGATAAACTATCTTTTGAGTCACCACTAAGAGGAGTTAAAGAACTCAAATAGATATATGAGACATGCAACTTCTCTACTATAGAATCAGGAAGCTTTGAAGAAGTAGTAAATTAAAAAAATATGGAGTAATGCTATGAAAGAAGAAATTGAGACAATTGAAAAGAATCAAACATGGGAACTTGTGGAGCACCCTCAAGATAAAGAGATCATTGGTGTCAATTGGGTGTACAAACTAAGATCAATCAATACGGCTCAATCTAGAAATACAAAGCAAAGCTTGTGGTGAAAGACTACTCTCAACAACCAGGCATTGACTACAATGAAACTTTGCTCCAATAGCAAGGCTAGACACTATAAGAGTGCTTATGGCACTTGCAGCTCAAAATAAGTGAAAAGTTTATCAACTTGTTGTAAAGTCAGCATTCTTTAAGGGTGTGTTAGAAAAAGAAGTATATATAAAGCAGCCATAGGGATTCGTGAGACAAGGCAGTAAAGAAAAAGTTTTAAATTTGAAAAAGGCTTTAGATGGATTAAAACAAGCACCTCAAGCCTTGTACAGTCACATAGACAACTACTTCATGGATTCAAGTTTCAGAATGAGCAAAAGTGAGCCAACATTATACATCAAAGACCCAAGATGATTCAAGTACTCTCATTGTCCTCGTATATGTGGATGATCTCATCTACAAAGGAAATAATTATTAGGGTCGGTGCTTACGTGTCATCCCTGAATGTACATATACTTGTGTATTTATACAAGTGTACATTACCATTAAGTCGCTAATACCCATATATATAGTACTATGCATGTAACATTACAGGCATTGTACGATTTGAATGAGTTTAGATCAGATCTAAAGGAGTTTAGATTAGGGCTCATAGTTAGCTACGCTGAGAGATATAAATACTAAATGTTAGCACAGTTAAGGGTTAGCTGGTTATATTACTTAGCAGATCCAAGAGTTGGAGCCTTGTCTGTAATAGGGCATAGACCTGGGAATATACTAGTAACTGCATAGTTACAAGAGTTGCAATCGGATGTCAGAAAATGCTAGTTGCGCAAATATGTTCTCAAATTATTGTCCATGATCTATTTCTGCCGATGCAGGTCTGTCAGTGGATACCTTTATATATAGATCAGCATATGTCGTACTTATAGGGTATAGATGGTCGTTCCTAACCGACTATAAGCTTGGAGCTCATATTGACATATGGGTATCCAGTTAGGACTGGATATAGGACAGACTCACAAGGGCCTCCGATAGACACCCTATGTAAGCCGTCAACGAAGGGTCCTCTCGAGTTGAATAGTATACGTGGTCCTTTAACCTGAGTGCCACGGTGGACTTGTAAGTGATCCACCATACTTTGGTTCTACGCATGTCACAGACGTTTCATAGTGTGACCGTTGGGTGTCGCTGGGTATAGTCCGATGCTTATAGAGTCCGGTGTGTACAGATATAGGATCCATCAGCTCGCATAAGGAGTTTGATATCCAGATACTTCGAGACTGTATCTCGAAAAGTCTTGTGGCCACAAGCATTAATCTCGAGAAAGAGTTCCACCAGGGTAGAACAATATGGTAAAGGAGTTTGCACATATTGTTCAGTGAGATATGAGTCTGGAGATAAGACATGGATGAGCACTAAGGGATTTGACGATGATAATCTATATCCCCGCACATTTAGGATATCATGACGGAAGGACTATACGTATGCGTTGTAACCTTAGCTTGTATGGTTCAACACACTGATTTGTATATCCGTGACATGTGCGTGGGGTATTGCTCACGGACTCATGAAATAGTTCCATTAAATGAATCGGGCGTAGGACCTAAGAAGTCCCGCGATATGGAGTGTACTCGTTGTGTACTTGGGCAGCGTGCTGGATGAAAGTGTTTAATCTAGCAATATTCAGCAGAACCACGAGAATGCGTCCGTATCTGTATTTAAGTGTTAAATATAACAATTAGTCAATAATTTTTATTTACTAATTGTATAATGACACGTGGTGTATTGTGGACCCTCAGTTGAGTTTATCCGAGTGTGAAATTTGGTGGGACCTACTAGGAGTAGACTTGATAACTATTCATGATTGGTAAAATGGTCATTTCACACTTTGATTATTTAATTGTTAAATAATTAAAATATCTCTTCTTTTATATTATATAATATATTATTTTATTATATAATATATTTTTATACTATATTATTATATTATATTTTATTATTAGATATTATATATATTAATATTAAATTTTGGGTGCCATATAGTTGGCACCCATTACTAATTTAATATTTTTATTATTAATATTTTTATTATATATATATATAAAGAGAAAGTGAGAAAGTGTTTTTGTGTGTGCAAGTGACGTGAAATAAAAATGAAGAAATGAAAATGTTTCATTTCTTCCATAAAAAGCACCGAGAGAAGGAAAAGAAAAAGAAGAAGAGGAAAGAAAGAAAAAGAAAGAAGGAAATGGCGCCGGGAGGAAAAGAGAAAAAAAAAGGGAAAATGAAATTGTTTCATTTTCTTTATGCTTCCAATTGAAGCAATGGTAGATTGCTTCAAATTTTTCATTTCTTATCCTTTTGGAGAAAAGGATAAAAATACACACCGACCATTTTGGGATTTAAGAGTTAAATTCGGTACTGCGTATAGGGTTATTGTTTTAGCTCACCAATCCCACCGTGTTGATGACTAGAACTGCTCACGAGTTGATCTCCATGCGGACTTTGAAAAAAATATGTGTATAACGTTACACGTTGAGGTGGGTTCTCTATCCTATAAATATATTAATGCGATTAATATATTTTATTTATTGTATTTATTACAAGTTTCACACTTCCGTCAGACTTAAATAAATATTTGATATGTATTTAGGCAATAGACACAATAGCACATGCATACACCTACGTGCCTTAAATCCGCAAGCAACAACAATGACAAAATATTGCAAGAACTCAAAGAAGACATGATTAAGACATTTGAGATGACAAATCTTAGGTTAATGCATTACTTTCTTGGTATTGAAATAAGTCAAGAACCAAAAGGAATATTTATATGCTAAAAGAAGTACACATAAAATTTACTAAAAAAGTTCAAGATGTTCAATTGCAATGCTGTAGCTACACCTTTGGCTACTGGTGAAAATTTTAAAAAGGAAGATGGGTTAAAGAAGGCTGGTGGATCCCTCTATAGAAGTTTGATTGGGAGCTTACTATATCTAACAGTAATTCACCCAGACATTATGTATACTACCAATCTTCTCTCAAGATTCATGCAGAAACCATCTTCAATTCACTATAGAGCAGCAAAGTGGATACTAAGATTTCTACTAAGCACAATGAATTTTGGAATTTGGTACAAGTCTACTCCAAACTCAAAACTAATTGGATATACTAATAGTGATTGGGCAGAATCTGTTGATGACATAAAAAGCACATCAGGTTATATTTTCACTATCAGGTCTAATGTGTTATTTTGGTCATCAAAGAAACAAGCAATAGTGGCACAATCATCAACTGAAGTAGAATACATCACATCAGAAAGCTCAACTTTTCAAGCAATATGGCTGAGAAGAATATTTAAAGACATTGGAGAAAAATGCAATGAAGCTATAGAAATATTCTGCGACAACAAGTCTATAATAGTTATGACAAAAAATCCTGTGTTCCACAGCAAGACCAAGCATATTGCAACCAAGCATCACTTTTTGATAGAGGCGTCAACAAACAAAGAGATTGAACTCAAGTATTGTAGAGCAGAAGAACAAATTGCAGACATCTTCACCAAGACTCTTCCAAGACCAAAGTTTGAGTTACTGTGAGAAATGCTGGGACTTCATCGAAAGTTCATTAAGGATGAGTGTTTAAATTGATGCACTTTCTAGAAATGAGGCTTAAAATTATAAATAATTAAAATATCTAGACAAATCTATAATTATCTATAAAATTATAGAAAATTTTGTAACAAATGTTAAAGAATTCTAGAAAAGTTTAGAAATTTACAAATAATTTTGTAATAAGTCAACAATTGTGGGAGTTAAATGAGATTTTTGAAAAGTAATAGACGGTGGCTAATAAAGGGACTGAGTCATATGTCATGTTGAGATTTATGCTCACGTGTCATCCCATTGTTGTATGAATATTTTATTTTGTAATACTATATAATACATTATTTGTTAAATCGCTAATTACAATTATTAAATAGTTCAATGCTTGTAACGCTATAGACATTATATGATCTGAAGGGGTTCAAATTTGGTCTAAAGAAGTTTAGATCAATGTTAAGAATTAGCATTACTAAAAACTATAAATGCTAAAGAGTTAGCATATTATAATAATCAGTGAAGTTTAAAAGTTAGAACCTTGTCTATAATGATACAAAGACTTGAGAGTACATTAGTAACAACATAGTTGCAAGAGTTGTAATAGGTGCTAAGAAATATTATTATCCAAATCTATTCTCAAAATTGTATGTTTCTGGTCTTAATTCATCGATGCAGGTCTGTCAGTTGAATGTTTTCATATAGACTAGTGTATACTACACTTAGATGGTCTAGATGGTTTAGATGGTTATTCTTAGCTGACCATAGGTTTACTGAAAATTCATATAGCATACAGGTGTTCAGTAAGAACTGAATACTGAAAAAACTCAATGAGGACCCTAACAGACATCCCATGAAGTTGTCAATGGAAGGTCCTCTTGAGTTGAGTAGTATACGTGGTCTATTAAACTGAGTATCATGATGGGCTTGTAAGTGATCCATCATACTTTAGTTTTATGAATGTCACAGACCTTTCATAGTGTGACCACTAGGTATCGTTGGTTATGATCTGATACTTATGGAGTCTAGTGTGTACAAATATAAGATCCGTTAGCTCACATAGATGAGTTATATATTTAAATGCTCAGAGGCTATATTTTAAAAAGTCTTATGGCTATAAGCAACAAACCCAAGAAAATAGTTTCCTATAAGGTTAAACAATATTGTAAAAGTGTTTACATATATTGTTTATTAAGATACATATGTGGAGATAAGTTCACGGATGACCACATAGAGAATTGACGATAGTGATCTATATCCCCGCTCTTTCAAGATATAATTAGAGGAATGATTATACGTATGCGTTATGACCTCAATTTGTATGGTCTACTGCACTGATTTGTAATATCTGTGACGTGTGTGTGAGGCATCGATCTCGGACTCACAAAATAGTTCTATTTGACAAATCGGGAGTGGACCTAGAGAGTTCTGCAATATGAAGTGTACTCGTTATGCACTGGGGCAACGTACCGAATTGAATAGCTCGATCCAGAAAATTCCAGCAAACTGAAAATTTACTTCAATTTTTCTCCGGTCGTACAAGTGTCAAGACTTAAGAGTTAAGTACATCAATTAGTTAACAATTAGTTATTGACTAATGGGATGTTGACATATGGTACATTGTGGGCTAATTATTGTTTAACTTAAAAATTACCAAAATTACTTTATTTGTTGGACAAATAATATTATTATTTTATTCATTAAAATATTTATTGAATAAAATAATAATAATAATATATGATATTATTATTTAAATTAAAGTCAAACAATTTATTTTTTATTTAAATTGGCATGTGTTTCTACAATGATTTAATAAGATTAAATCATTTATTTTTTCATTTTGCCAAATTCATCCAAATAATTTTTCATTTTATTTTGTTTTTATTTTGTTTATTGTAAACAATGATAAATAAATTATTAATGGAAAATATTGACCGTAATAATGGATGCCATTATGTGAGTAAATGGAGTAAAAATGATAAATAAATAAAAGAGCAATATGTTGCTCAATTTTAAAAGGTGAAAAATTAGCCAAGGCATAGGTGGAAGTTGTAGAGAGAATTGAAATAGCTAAATGTTGGAAAATTCTGTCAAGTGTTTAGTGCACAAAAACATTTCTTCCATTTTTCTCTTCTATCTTAGCTATCCATACTACAAGGTAGAAACAAGGATTCAATAGTTAAATCATTTGCTGGAAAAGCTGTTATTCTAGCTTTCCTAAGCCCACCGTGTTGAGGAACATGAATTGTGAACGAGTTGCTTCAAGGCGAGTACTCTGATTCTACCAAAACATCAGGCTTGTCAAGGTAATAAATTCTCAATCTTTATATAGTTTACATTTATGAGATAACATGTCAAACTTATTTATATTTATCATTAGAAAATTAGTATTCTATTCATCTGTTGCGCATATATGTATGTGACTCATATACAATTTTAAATGATTGATACAAACCCACATGCATGCACCCTATGTTTAAAATCACTCAGAATTTCAACAAGCTAAAATTAGCTAACAAACCCCCTCCAAAGTTATGTAATCCCTTACTTTCTATAATAAAGCTTTCCTTTATCCTCCAAAGCATATATCTCTCATAAACCTTCAAATACATTATCCTTGGATTCAAAAATATTGATAGGAATTTATGTAATTCCTTACTTTCTATAATAAAGCTTTCCTTTATCCTCTAAAACATATATCTCTCATAAACCTTCAAATACATTATCCTTTCAATCACCCCATAAATTCCTATCAATATTTTTGAATTCAAGTGGTTTGGATTGTATAACAATAGTAGAGTACTATTTATATGGTTATTATTTATAGAGATACTGTTCACAAATACAGTACCGCTATTTTCACAATATCAAAGCTTATCAATTTTCTATCACTTATTATATTAACAAGCTAATTCTAGGGCATGAGCCAAATCAAAGGTGATTCAATACCTCTAGAAGTTATCAATTTACTACATAACCGTAGAAGCCATAAGTATTGGTTACAGAAAGCTTGACATAGACCTTAATATTATTTATGAAGAAAAACTTGGGATAAAGATGGAGTGATCATTGACACTGGATCATCATAAACTTGGCTTATGAAACCTAGCTATAAAGCTCTTCATGACGAAGTTTGGAGTCTTCTTAACATTTGGCTAAGTTGATATTGGCACAGCTCATGGAATTTGTGCTATCGAGGCATGGCGAGTCAAGATCTCGTCGATTTCCAGTTCTTACATTTTATTTTTTCGACGAGGCTAAGTTGGTCTTAGACGTAGAGAACTTGTTTCTTCAAGCATGGCTGCATGCATTTTGCATGGCTGCATTTCCTAGTTTCATTAATGGTGAAAATTACACAAGCTTGCCTCTCATTGGAATGATGCCCAACAAAATCATAATGTGGCTTATGATATTTGTTGGTAAGAAGTTATCACTTCAGAGGATCAACTGTGAACTTCTTGATGATTGATCATTATATTGATCTTGGGGGTTTGAAGTCTCATTAAAGAGATGGGGCAATGAGAAGCTCAACGATTATACTCTCTTTCATTTTGTATAATTTCTACAATATTGAGAAGTTTTTAACTGTCTTAATACTAATTTATTTATATACATTGAATTTGATTCTTTGATTTAATTAAACGATCTAAATTAATTTTAATATTATATTATAATTATAATTTCCATACCATAGAAATGACCCACAATGTTATCATATTACGGCTTAAGTAACATTACTGAAAAATAAAATAACATAGATAAGGCATATGTGGATGTTCCTTTTTCAAATATTATGATATTGTGATTCTATGCGTTTGTCTCGCTTCAAGGATGGCAGAGGTCAATCTGCGGTTTTTGCATGGCTACAGAAAACACAATTAGTGATTATAAGATTAATTTCAAATTAAAGCAACTAAAAATTGAATGCTCTTCTATTTGAACCTACAAAGTAAAAACCAGTAAATGATTGTAAATGAGTTAATATTTTTCAACTTATCAACGGATGGTTTCCATCGAGTTTATCAATGTATTCTTGTCTTCATAGGTTCGGATTTGAATCATCTTTTAAATTAAATTTTCATTTAATTTTTTATTAATATGAGATTAATAAGGATGGATAATTATTAAGAGCCAATAGTTTTACAACTGGTATTTGTATTTTATAGGCTTTAACCCTATCAGCTCATTTCATCTTAGCCAAGGTTATTAGAGAGAATAACCATCTTCCATCATTATGGATCCCTCCTCATTTGAGTCATTTATTCCTCTCCTAGTCCTTGCTCCTTCCCCAACCATTTTTACTCCTTCTCCTTCTCTCCGATCTATTGATTCTTCAAGAATGGACCATCTGTATGAGATCACTTACTTACCAGAAGAAAATAAAGTGCTAGTAGCTAATCTTTCCATAATCAACCCCTACCATGCCTTTCTTAAGCCACAAAAATTCCTTTCTACCTCTCTCAAACAATTGATAACCCCAAACCAAAGAATATGTACAAGCAACCAAATTTGACCAACACCTTCTCCGTGCTTCAACTGAAGAACAAGTAGTGACCCTCAGGTTCCCTGAGGACCTTCTCCCTCACTGGTTAAAACAATGCTACACTCATATGCACTTTGGTGCTGTTAGATTTGCCTTAATCCTCCATGGCTGAAAAGGGCTTGAAACTATAGCCCGCATTGCTTTACTTGATGGACGTTTCTCCAGATATAAAGATGCTTACATCGGCGCGATACAAACAACATTGAATACAGGCACAATGTAAGTCACTCTGTACCCCAACTTTTGCATGCCTTTTATAGATCTCAGCCTGTTCTCAACACTAAAAGTACATATCCACATTACGAGGGTAGTACCAAAAGGAAACATGTACTCAGCCCTGCTCCACTACCAAATGGTCTACCAAGTCCAAAATCATGCTTTGGACTTTGGAACACCCCATATAAGTCAAAATGCCATTATACTCTCTGTAGAATCCAACAAGGTGCCAACATGTACTTATGTGCCAAGACAACTCTCTAATGAGGAACTAGTAAAACTCCTTCCAAACATGTGGATAACCAAGTATGAACAAAACCACAAACAATCCCAACCACCCAAACTATTACAATCTACAAATCACAGTTTCTTCTAGAGACGTGATGGACAGACTGAGATTTATTTTGAAAAACCAAGGCCTTCAGCCCTTCCTTTCCCAACCTAGTTCACATTTAATTCAATCAATCATCCACAAGAAATAGTTCCTATTGTCTCTTTTACAGGAAAAGGAAAGCCTATTTACCAGTTTAAGATAGAAGATGGCCACTGCAACTGGGACTCCTTTTGTAATTGCCAGTCATGTCAAGATGACAGATCAAATGATGAAAACTTTGTCAAAAGACAA
Source organism: Ailanthus altissimus (assembly GCA_946807835.1). Taxonomy (NCBI): domain Eukaryota; kingdom Viridiplantae; phylum Streptophyta; class Magnoliopsida; order Sapindales; family Simaroubaceae; genus Ailanthus; species Ailanthus altissimus. The sequence goes on from OX327689.1 coordinate 7,208,152, forward strand.
AGGCAGAAAAAGAAAAAGCAGCGCTTACAGTGTGCCCTTGAGAAAAGATATCATAATGGTGATCCAGATGTTGGACTCCTAGAATAACTATCTGGAAAATTTGACTATTATATCACCTACTCTACCCCACAATACAATTCTTCTTCTCTTTGTAAACCACATAAAAGGAATATACAACCATCACCAACATGCAAACCAAAACAACAGATCCCAAAACCCTTAAACCTCATCCCATAATTATGTATGTTCTTGCCTACAGACTTCCCTCCATTAACTCCCCAACACAATCATGAAGAAAATATTGTCCAGCAATGAAAAGTAAAATAGCCAAACACTAGACGGGCAAATGGCAACTTTGAACAGACAAGTTTTATAGATGCAATGGTCAACTAGCAGTCACAGAATGCTGTGGCACAAAATAACGCACTCAAGAGGATTGAAGAATCTCAAAAAAGAATAGAAGCCAAAATTGACAATGCCTTCATGACCCATCAAATGTTGATAGACAAGCTCAGACTTGAGATTAAAGTGCTCCACGAACACGTTCTAACTCTAGTTCAACATGGCCTTCCCTTCCAAGAACAAGAAAAGAAAATCAATCATTTAAAAACCCAACTACAAAGTCTTGAACAAGACATTTTTCAACCATAGCGCCCTATAAATACCTTACCCAAGGCATCACAACCCCTGCCATTTTCCAAATCTCCTTCCATCTTTGGTGACTGTTCTACACTAATCCCAAAAAAGAAAGACAAAAAGAAAAAGCCTGCCTCCGAGCCATCCACTACATTCACGGCTTTAATCACAGACACTATCACAAAACTCATCTTTAAAAAATTGCCAACCCCACCACCAGTATTCTACCAGAATTCAAACCTTACGCCATCTATTTTTCCTGCAACCACTATGAATCAGCTATTCACCCTTACCAAAACACTAACATTATAGACAGCTTCAGAACCCGAATCCATTTCTAGATCAATGTCATAGTTAACAACCTCCCTGATTTTACCTCAATACATGAACACTACACCCCTAGACCCACAGACGTCAAGGTCACAAACAGAAGTTCATGAACCAATTCCTCTATGGATGAGGCAGAAATTCCCCTGTGAAGACGAGTTCAATCATCGTGTACAGAAAACACAGAGAAAAAATACTGGCTGACCTTTGATGATGTCAGCCCTCATAAATGGGTTGATCATATTTTCGAGTTCCAAGCATGGTGCCTCACTGAACACCAAAAGGTTGGCATGACCATCTATGAAATTATCCAAAAGGTAATTGCTCGATTCTAGGGAATACTAAAATATTGATACCTTCATCTCGGAGAATATAGGCAGCGTATGCTACAACAAAATGAATCAATTGAACAATTCATTGGAATTTTATTCAATGAATTTGTTGGAAAAGAAGACCAGATAATAGGCAAAGCTAGCGAAGAATTCTTTAAAATGAAGTGTTGTTTGTATAAAAGAAAATACTTGAATTACACTTCTAAAAAGCTACAACGAGATACTACATTCGGGGAATTAATGACCCTAATCTAAAACAGGCCTATCTTAATTTAGTTCTAGAACCATTGGGACAAGAAACTTTAAGAATTCTTGATTCTGAGAATAAAACTCTACAAAACTCCTCTATAGGAGTAATCCAACAGGCAATATTGTCAGCTCTGGATAAATTATGTGCACGTCATAAATTCTTCAAAGATTTTGACCTCACGAGAAAAAGAAGTCAAAAGGCTTGTGAATGGTGTGATTTGTAGGTTAAATGTCCAGAAAAAGAATACTTTTGCAAGACTCGAAAAAAGCACCATCACTGAAAGTTCAAAATCTGGCGACCATTCTCCAGGCCACCCAAATCTAAGAAGAGATTCTTTCGGAGAAAATCAGCTTTTTCAAAGAAAAGGAACAGGTGTTTTATTTGTGGGCAAAAAGGACATTTTGTAAAATAGTGTCTTGGGAAAGACAAAAGGAAAAAGATGTTGTTGGCCATTAACGTCATTGCAAAAGATGAGCCTATCAACTCAGACCTCAAATCACTTTTGTCTGAACAAAGCTGTGAGAGCAGTGACAGTATCCTTGTTTACTCAGAGTCTGAATCAAAATCCACTTCAAGCTCTATCTCAGAGTCACTAAACATTCAAACAGAACCATTTTCGTCACCATCACTGCTACCATCCAAGCCACTACACACAGTATCTGTCCCAATGCTAAAAGTTCAGTTATATCTATCCAAATACAGTAAGCCAATCAAGATAATCGAACTACTTAACCCTGGTGTTGCCGCGTCAATCCCCAACCCTATCATTCTCCCCGAGTCCTACTAGAAACCTTATCATCAAACCTTCCAAGTAGCCAACGATGAATTATTTATTGTATCCATGATCAGCAAAATAATTTATCTACAGTTCTTTTCGAACTTCAAAATTTGCCATAAACTATTAGGCTCGAACTTCCCAGGAAAAGATCTGATCATAGGCTTTGATTTGATCCAAAAATTCTTAGAAAAGAAAGTTTTTACCAAGCATAATGGATTGAAATTCAAAGCCCATTTCTTACCCTAGTCAACCATCCCAAACTATTTTTCCATCACCTCCCTCAATGCTGTCTTCGAACAAATCAAAACCCATTCTGCGTTAAACAGACACTCTGAATTCCTTCTTCAATGCCCCACCAACTATGGAACTAAGAATATTTTGTCCAACTACCTTTTCCATGAATAAAAATATCAATCCCACAAAAGCAAGCCACCCTGGCATGCCACCAGAGCATGTCGAAATTGCTAATGTAAAACTTACACAACTGTTACAAGAGAGACTTATTGAACCTACTTCCACACAGTTGGCCTATCAAGCCTTCTATGTCAATAAACATAGTGAGCAGATCAGAGGGAAGTTAAGATTGGTTATTAATTATCAACCTTTAAACTTTTTTTTGCAGGATCATAAGTTCCTTTTACCCAACAAGTAGGCGTTGTTTTCAAGAATTGCATAAGCAAAAGTTGTCACGCCCCAGACCCAAAAGATCCGACACACGACATCACTTACATTCATTCACTGCATGTGCACTCATAAATAATATTACACAAAATTTTCAACTTTCATTCAACACAGAAATCCTTAGCAAGTTGCTAGTAAGTTCAACACTAAAATCAACCATAACCTAACATATAAATATAAACTTCTCTTGACAATATTTAAACATTCATTTCAATTTCTTTCAGAATTATAGCAATTGAATTATGACTGGGACAATTATTAAACCGGAGATACGCAGAGTTTTCTCAGAGATTAACACTCTACTACGTCACCAGTAGCAACTTTGTTACCGGGAGCCCAGAATATATCCATTGCAAATTCTTACTTAAAATCATCCAATAACCACACTTTATAAAACTTAAACCAAATCCAATCCACACACAATGAAATAATACATAAGTATTTATTCAATAGGGACAAACCAAATATCCTATCCCACGTGTCCCCAAATGAAACACACAACAACCTAGCAACTTAGGGAACCCAAGGAACAGCAGAAGCCTTGCCAAATCCGCTAAGCACACATGCACCTTATTTACCTGAAATCACCATAAACTATAATGAGTATAAAACTCAGTAAGCATACTAATTTTTCATATATCAAATACAAATACATATATGTACACAATGCATATGTATGATATGCTGTGATCAATCAAAATCATAATCTTATCAAATCACATATCATGTAAGCGCTTACACATTCTTTCAAAACACATAATAGGAATACCATCACTCAACTACTACTTAGTAGGACTTACATATCACATATCACATAATGAGCCAAATGTCACTCGTAGGTGACATACCGTATGAGAGGAATAGTACAAGTGAGGTCTTTAAATCACACATATATAACGCTTATGCCCGAAGGTAAAAGCCAAACCCTCACCCTGATCATCGGTGAGTCCTCTCACATGTACCAATACGCCACCACACGAATGTGATGACTCACACTTCCTTTAGATACCAATAGGATCCTCCCTACATACGGAACACATAACATATACCAATCCCGAAGGAAATGCCACACATAAAGGCTCCACAAATCACATAAAATGCCTACTAAGTTAACAGTGAGTTCAAGTACCCTCAAATCACAAAATATTTCTCATGGACATATTACACTTCAAAAGCTTTCTTTGTTAAACGCATCTTATTTTGGAAAGCTCACTTTCAAAAACACATGTATGTCCATGCTCAATGTCAATGCTCACATTCATAAACATATATTCACATTTCATATCAAAATATACTTTGACATATCATAAACATATTCTTAACCCCATTTACAAAATCATACAAAACAATTATTATGTTTATTGTGATTCCAGTAGTAAGTCTAGTATACTTACCTCTTAACACTTTCAGCTACAAGGCTTAAATCTCCTTAACCTATCAATGGAGATTAATCCTTTCATAAGCCTCACAATTCACACAAAATACTTTAAATAGCTTACAAAATTATACACAATGCATTTATCACATCAAATTGGTCTAAATATTTGGTTTCTCAAAACCTGTCATTCTGACCACTTACACTTAACAAAAATTTCTAATACATCAAATGATGTCCAATTACTCCGAAATCAGAATATATCATTCTTGACTCATATATACTTCTTATATATGAATATTATATCAAAATTCTTGCACAATCCATTCCATACACACCATCGAATCCAAACTACAAACCTGACAGGATCAAGATACTTACTAAATAGTATTCAATCTCCCAATTTTATAAAATCATATACTAACTCAAAAATTATAAACCTACCACATAATTACTCTTGACACATATCTCAGTCCATGATAAATATTTGGCTTCCAAATAACTGCCAAAAGTATTTTAAAACTATTTTATTTCATAACTTTAAAAATCTGTTAATCAAATACTACAATGAGCTGATACACTTTAGAAATTCATAACACTTCAACCACATTGATCCAAATTCTCAATTCCGCGTATATCATATTAGACATATAAAATTATCATATTCCACAAATTCGTAATTTTTAAAGATCATTCAGCAGGTCAAAAATTATTTTCCACTGTATCATACTGTTTACACAGGAAATTTCCAGAATTCCAGGGTCATTTTGGTAAATTCACTACAAATTTAATTTCCGAGATTTTCAGTCGATTCAAAGTCTCAGATGATCCTAAACATGTCTAATTTCATATACTCAAAATTCAAAACCAGAATCGAATTACAACAATTTATAAAATTCCTAGATCAAGAGGTTATCCAGCAGAAATTCCATAATTCATCATGATTTATCAAACTATCTTATAGATCATCATCAATTCTCATATGATCTTACGAAATACACAACAAATCCTCAATTATACATATTTTCAGAAATCAAAACTTAAAGGAATTAACTTAATTAATACCAATAAATTGAGAAATACGTATGATATACCTCTTGAAATTCAAATTTCCAATTTCTTCTTCTTTTTCTTCTTCTTCTCCTCTTTCTCTCTCCTCTATTTCTCTCTTCTCTCTCTTAAAATGGGTAGCTCGACCTAAAAATGGTAAATTAGGGTTTCAAAGTGTATTTTTATACTAAGAGGCTAATTTTTGATATTTACGAATTTGCCCCCAAAACTTTCAAAGTATAACAATTTGGTCCCTAAAATAAATCTAAAGTCATACAAATAAACCCAATACTAATCGTATATCCTTAACCTATAAAAATATTACTAATAACAATATATAATTCAAGTATCACCAACATACAAATAAAATACGTATATTTATACATATATAAATACTTATTCTTACCAGTCGTGGATACTGGTTACTACAAAAGTATTTTTAAAATTTGACTTAAAAATGGGATTTTGGCAACTGAGAGTTCACCCTGATGATAGACACAAAATAGCATTCTGCACACTACACCACCATTACCAATGGACCATCCTACTCTTTGGGTTAAAGACTGCTCCATCTCTCTTTCAGAAAACAATGATGAAAATATTTTAACCCATCCAAGATCAGGCCTTCATTTACATAGATGATAGTCTAACTTCTCGAAAAGCGTTAATGAACATTATAATCTTCTTTTGAGATTCGACAGCATTCTACAAGAAAAATGCATCATGATCTCACCCACTAAGTGCCACGCGGGTTTTGAAGAAATAATTTTTTTGGGGATGCGGATAAAGAATGGACAATACAAGCTCCAGCTCTACATTGCTGAACAACTGACCAAATTCCCTAATGACAACTTGACAAAAACCCAAATCCAACAATTTCTTAGCATCATAAATTACATGTCAGATTTCATATAACATCTTTCACAAATCACGAAGCCTCTAGTCCACATGCTCAAAAAGAATCCTCCACAATGGCAACAGCAACAGATGACAGTTATTAAATTGCTTAAAGAGAAAGCAACAAAACTGCCACTCTTACAGATCCCATCACATAGCAAAAGAATACTACAGATAAATGCAAGTGACTATCACTAAAGGGCCATCCTCGTAGAAGAAACCGATGGAAAGAGAAAGATATGCAAGTACAAAATCAGAGCCTTTTCAAACTCAGAACTTCACTACCACAGTACGTTCAAAGAAATCTTGGCAGTAAAACGGGCAATTGAAAATTTTGAATTCTACTTGATCGGACATAAATTCATGGTTGAACTAGACATGTCAACATTTTCTCACATACTAACATTCAAACAGAAGCGGATTCCAAACCAGCAATTGCTAAGATGGCAACAGTGGTTTTCAAATTATTCTTTCGAAGTAAAACACATTAAAGGCACAGACAATACAGTTGCAGACTTTCTCTCCTGCAACCCTATAAATACCAACACCCCACTCACCAACCGCATCACCAAACACACAGACAAAAGACCAAAGCATAAATCCTATTCCACTATCCTCCTAATAGCAGCCTCTTCTTCCTCTGCCTCTTCCTCCCTTGTTCCACCAAAACCCTTCATCATCCACCCACCAGTCCCGTTTGTACCTTCAGAATTGGAAGATAAAATCAGAACCAAAACCATTAGGTCCGACCCTACCGAGTTTATAAAACAGTATGCCATCAAAGTTGTTGAAGAAAATGGATAGAACACTCTAGAACCTCACTGTTCAACTTAACCTACCTATTTTTCTACCTGTTCACTGTCACCTCTTTCGAAGCCTGGTCAAAAAGTGTTCTTTACCTGTTATGGTACCTATTAGACTCGCACACTATTGCAATAGAGTTTCCTGTCCTAAAAATGAAAAAATGGCTCGAGACAGTCTCGTCTAGCCATGATGCAATCACATTTTTACAATGGTTCTTTCCCCGGGAACAATGGCTAATCAAGTTCAAAAGACTAATACACCAATACAATCAATCAAGAGTTCCACCTAGGAGATTCTATATAGTTATTCTCTTTCAACATAAAAGGATGATTATATTCGATCATAAGGTGCATTACTATTCTGTTGTTGAGAATTATTTCATGTTTTCATACTCCCTTCATCTATTTTGAGACAGCCACGGAGCATAAATAAGAGAACTGGAAACAGTCTTCGCTGAGAAAAATCAAATCATCCTGCCATCAGTATGGATAGACCCTGAAGACTATGCCCCTTGGAAAACTACAGACGAAGACTTCTTATACAGACTCCAACAAGCATCCAACATCCACCAATATAAACAAAGTGAACAACACCAACATTACCTCCAATAGTACTACCAATACAACCGAGCCAGGATTGATTATGAAAACTCTCCTCTCATAATCATTCCATCAGAACCCCATGAAACAGATACACAGATGCATGATATCCCACTTACCCCCCCCCCCCCCCCCCCCCCCCCCCCCCCGACCATCAAAATTATCCCTCTCCCTATACCAAGATGCTCAACCTCTACTTACAGAGTCACAAGTCCAACAGGAAGTAAGACTATTATTCCATGAGTTAGCACTACAAGAGGCTAAAATTTGTGAAGAAAGTTCTGACGATATCAAAATCTTAGAAGAGTTCATAAAAGAATATGAAAGCAGAAGGGCCAAGCATGTCTGGAAATAGTTCAATGATGACGGAAGCCCCAATGGATCCAGCAAGTCAAACTTCAGACTCTAAGTCACGTGATAAAAGCAATCCTCAAAAGCTGAGCCTTTGAGCTCATAATTTTCACATGGTCCAACATTATATTTTTATCCTTTTGTCCAGTTACTTTCCTTGTATGGTGGCCTGCGTGCCACGTCAAAAGTCTATCATTTAATTTTCTTGCATGGTGGTCTACGTGTCACGTTAAAAGTTTGTTACTTTGTTTATATCCGGAGTCCCAAGTTATATAAAGCACTCCCTTCTTTTGTACAAGGCAAACTTAAACAAAATAAGAAATCTATTTTTCTTATCCCATGTGTTTTTTAATCTCCTTCCGGTTGTTCTCCAAGTTTACCTTAGGCCAAAAGTATAAAATGAGTGATCCATTTCTAAGTTTTAAATAAACTTATCAAATTAAGTATGCTCTACAATTGCTCTTTTTAAAGGATCATCTGTATCAGAAAGACTTAAAAAAAGTATTTTTAATTTTCGAATTTGAATCCTATCCGACGAGTTGTCATTAGTTTATGTAAAAGGCTAGGCTATATAAACCCGCCAAGACAAGGGACTGTCTAGGGTGTTAAGTCAAAGCATATCTCATAACCCAGTTTAACTCCCTCAAGCTGGTATAGAGCCATATTCAATATAACACACGTGTTAAAAATTCGTAAAAACTTAAAATAAAATTTAGCTTGAATGAAAATTTTAATTCTATGAGCTCACACCTCCCATCTTCCACGTTTGATTTTCATCTGATGACATATCACGTCAGTCTGTCCACGTGGCAAATAAAGAATTCTCTTTGTCTTTCTAGTGCGACCCAGCACAAACTACGCGTCCCCACGGTCACGAAAACAAGGAACAGTCACGGAAAGCTCTTTTCTCTTGGTCTTAGGTTTTCTTAATAAAACAAACACAACTCTGGTTTTTAAAAATTTGAGAGATTCCGCGTACAATCTTTAGAAATTATTTTCTTTTATAAATCTAAAAATGAGAAGATACAATTTTGATGTGACTTAAAACAGGTTATATAATTTTACCCAATTTTATATGTGTAATATTATTATTTATTTTTACTTTTCAAAAAAAAATTCTCTTGCTCTTAAAAAATACATCATCCGTTTCTCGAATGTTTATAATTTTTTTTTAACATAACAATGTAGTTATGTAGCTTGTTCGTTTATACTATATAGATGTCTATTGCATATGAAGTGACCAAAATATATTTATGATATTAAAATTTGACCCTAACAAATAATGAATAATGTTAAATATTTCGAATACTATTTTAAATTTTTTATTCTAAATAATATATTAAGTAATTATTGAATGATAAAATAATATAATAATATATAACTTATCATTAAAGAACATCTTCGTCATCTCAAATTTAATTACAAATTTATGTGGTGTTTGATTTTTGTCAGAATTCTAAATAGAATTAAATTGATATGAATGTTGATGATGTGTTTTTTTTTCTTAATTTTTAAATATAAATATTAAATTATTTATTTATTTATAAATTAATTAATTAAAATTAATACTTTATATTTATTCTTTTATGAAATTTTTAGTGTTAATAATTTTTACCTTAATTTAAAAAAAAATTAAAAGGGAATATTATCGTGAATAATCTCAAAGTTTAACTTAATTTCATCAATATTCTCAAAATATTCTCAACTTTGAGAATAGGCAATAATACATAACCGTTAGAGAATATTTTGTTAGAATTAACTGAAAAATATATATATAATATCATCATTTCAATTCGTCTAAACAGCTCTTATCTCTTGTCCAAATACCTTTATCCATGTGTCTAAAGACTCTTATCCTTATATCCAAATATTGCTATCCATATATTCAAATAGTGACTTTAAAAACCTTAAGCACCTTTTTATTATTTTTTTAAAAATAATAAAATATAAAACGTAAATAAAATAAACAAAGAAAAATAAAACAAAAATGGCCCTTGCTCGCAGCCAAAACTAACCGTTGGAACAAATGCTGAAATCGGCTAATGCTGAAATCGACTACTGCTTGCAGCCACAACAAGCTCTTCAGGACCATAACAATTTGATCTTCCTCCGAGGGTCACTTTTGAACCTGAGCAGCTTGGGTCCTTCCCTCTTAAGTTGTGTAATGAAGTCTATGAAAGACTAAGTATTTGCTTAACTAGTTATAGCTTACACATTGATAATTAAGTATCTATATTGTATGCATAGTAGCTCTCGACCAAAGGCCGAAGGTTGAAAACAAGGTAATTAACCAAAAATCCCTAGCCAACGACCAGAGGCCAACTTGTTTAACTAGCTTGGAAAGGAAAGAAAAACAAAACCTAACTTGATAAATGACAACTGGATCAACGACCAAAATAGCCATTGTTATAGCGATCAAAAGCGGTCGCTACACACGGCCACAAATAGTTGTTGCTCGCATCTAAAAGTGGCACTGTTGCAGAGGTCACAAATAGTCGTTGAAGTAGCAATCATAAATGGTTGCTGCAACAACAACCATTTTTTATTTTTTTTTACTTTAATTTTATTTTTTAATATAATAATTATATTATTAATTTTAAAAAGTAAAAAATAAAAGAAAAAAGATATTATTAATTTTTATTGAAAAGTCATATTTTTATTAAGAAATGTGCTTCTAGTTTATTATGCAATGGTCATTTCATTACTTTTTATATCTAAAATGATAATATTATTATTTTACGTCTTTTTATTAATTTTAATGAAATATTTTTTAATAGTTAGACATTGGTGCTTAGTTTTTAAAATTGAAAGTATTGCATAAATTAGAAAAATCTTGAGAATATTCATGATAATATCTTTTAAAAAATTAATTTTTTTTAATTAAATTAAAATTAACTTAAAATTCTTAAATTAAAAAAAACTTAAATTCACAAACAAACAGGCCGATACTTAATGCAATTATAAAGAAATTTCCTTCCTTTTGGAAAAACATGAAAAGTCTGGTAACCGGATATTGTTGCTAATTTTATTAATGGTTTGTTTTAACGTGTAGCCCAAACTTCAGGACAAGATACAAAATAAAATTAAAAAAAATAATCAGTTAGTGACGTGAATATGACCCATGTGCGGAAAATCGTGTCAATTTCTTAAAACGAGTCAGCATAAACAAAACCGGGTATTAACACTGTCACCCCTGATATTTAATGAAATAACATTTTTATAGTGACTATATAAAAATTACACTCTTACCCCCTCTAAAGTTCTAACTACCCTCCATTATCTCTCCTTCAATGCAATAAGGGTGTATTAGAAAATAACTTTGTGCCATTATGAAACGAATGAAACGGAAAAGGGAGATTTTTTTAAAAAAAATTTATTTTAAGAGTAATATTTATATATTTGAGATACAAAATTTAATAATGAGTTAATTAGTTAAGATATAAACTTTTTATTTTACCTATATAAATATATAGTGTATTTTTTTATTAAAATAAAAAATCTGAATTCAAATCTCAAACTCTCCTTTTTTTTAAAAAAAAATCTCTAATGAAATGAAATTAGAAACTGAAAGCGCCCTCAATTATGGCCTGTGGACATATTATATTGACTTGTATGGCGGTATTTTTTATTGTTCTTAACAGTCAACTATAACGATAACCAAACGGAGAGCAGTGAATAGTTGGTCGGGCGAAACTTAAAAGTAATATTTTAGACAAAGTTATCATCCTAGTGTGATTTCACCAAACCTAAGGGGGTGTAAGTGTTAATACCCCTAAACGAAACGGGGTATTAACACTGTTACCCCTTGAGGTTTAACGAAATTTCACTGTAATAATATCTTTCTCTTTAATAACACTGTCACCCCTTTTAACTACCGTTCGTTAACTCGCTATTTTATCACCGTTTCTTACACATGCAAAAAAAATCAAATACCCTCATTGATTGTTAAATTAGTATTTCAACACAAAAAAATCTCTTGTTACAAAAAAAATATTTAAAGATGAGGCTAACAATAAAATCTCACAAATCTAGTCACGTATGTGTCAAACCATTCCAATTTCAATAATTTTTTTTTGAAAGAAACTTTAACAGTTTAAATTTATAAAAACTCTTATAAGTATTATGAAAATAAATATAAATAAATAACTTAATAAGTTTAATTAAATTAAATTTACGTTAATTAATATTTTAATCCAATAATTAATATATAGTCCATTTTAATATTTTTTATGATTTTTTTATAGTTTATATTATTTAAATTAAAATAATATAAAGATATACTCCTAAATTTCAAGTATATAATTTTCTTATGGATTATTTTTATACTTTTAAATTTTAGATATTCTTTACATAACCTTGGGATTGAGATTGATTTGATTTAATTATATGAAATTAAATTTTGATAAAGGCACTTGTTTGATGATAATTGAGAAGAGATGTTAAATTGTTCATAAAAGGAGAAAAAAACAAAAAAAAAACCGCAATTTTGTGGATTTAAAATTGATATAACCATTATTATTTTCTTTATAAAAAAAATTATTAAAGTTAGAACGATTTACCACCTTTATGTATGACTAGATTTGTGAGATTTTGTAATTAGCCTCATCTTTAAAAAAAAAATTGGTGATAAAGAGATTATTTTTTTGTATTAGAAATTACTAGTTCAACTATAAATGAGGGTATTTTAATTTTTTTACATGTGTAAGGAACAGTGATAAAACGGCAAGTTAACGGACGGTAGGTAGAAGGGGTGACAGTGTTATTAAATAGAAAGACGCTATTATAGTGCAATTTGGTAAAACCTTAAGCGGTGACAGTGTTAATACCCCAAAACGAAACCGAACATGTCAGAAGCCACCTAAGCCTCCTCTTCAAATATTATCGGAATCTCTCACGTCACCTCCAGAAAAATAGGCAATTTCTTTTTGTCTCTTCAAAAACAAAAAATAAAAAAAAACAAAAAATTCCCATTCATAATTTCTTTCGCTATTGTATTCCGATCATCCCCAATTTCTCCTCCTTCAATCCGGTGCGTTTTATGTTCCTTCCTTTTCTTTTATTTGTTTTACGTTAACTCGTTTAGTCAAAATATTGTGTTTTATCGCCGCCGTAAGTAATAATGATTCTGATTCTGTGTAAAGTGTGTTATTGATTCTAAAAGCGCCTCATTCTTTGTTCAACAAATTTTCGCGTTTAATTTTTATATACAATTCGGAATATATTCCGTTTCTGATAATTCATGTATTTAAAGTTTTGCCTTCTTTTTTTAATTATTCAGGAGTCAGGACTGTTGTTTAAATTCTCCAATCGAAGCGACAAACTGTGTTGCCGTTTCGATTGAAGATGAGGAGAATAGTGGGATCTGTTCGCTATTTTCGATCCGCTTTGCGACATCGAATTCCAAGATATGATTACTGGAGTAGCTCTACGAGAAGACCCAAGTACTTGACTGAGAATAACTATAATTATTGTTCTTATAGGGTCAATAATAATGCTCAAATTGATAGCTTTTGGCGACCAACTTTTATGGTTGCAAGAGCTTTGTCAACAGATGCGGTTGCTAATGCTAGTGCTACCATTGGAGGTACTTTTTAAATTCTTTCATCTGGGTGTGTTATCTTTACCTTTCTTTTTAATTTTTTTTTCCTTAAATACCCTAAAACTCCTCGATCGAGACTATTGCCGGACCCTCCAACCCTTGGTAGTTGGCAGTCGTTGCATTTGCCTTTTATGAATGAATCTATGCCAAGTTCGCTTCCCAACTTCCTGCTTAAGCTTCAGGAGAAATTGCTTCTGTCTCTAGAAAGTGGATTTATGTTATTTCAGCCAAATTCTAGAAAATTAGACAAAGAAAAGTGTGTAGTAAAAGCTCTCTCAATTTCAGCTTTGAACTGTGCAAGCAGGGTGCATTTGGAAGTGTTTTTGTAAAAGCACTTTTTTTTAATAAGCACCTGTCAAGTAGAAGTATTTTCCTAAAAAGGCAATTCTGTTATTCACTTAAACGTTAAAATGCAATAGTGGAAAAGGGAACATGAATTTCTTAGCTTTGTTGGTTTATTGGGTTTCTATGTTTTTGTCTTCAGATGTGAATAAAGGAGGACCTCTTGTGGAGTATGAGCGAAGAATTGTGGCCGGTGAGCTTATGGATGGTGATACCTGCCAAGTATGCGGAATTCATCTTTCACCTTGTGTTGTTTCTGTTGTTTTAATGGATAATAAGTGAGTAATAAAAGTCGATTACTTAATGTCTAATAATGGCTGTAAACAAAAAGTGAATCAGTGGGATGTTGATGCACACTGTTCAATTCAGCTTCATCTTCAATGGACTCACCATGTTTTGACCTGTGGAAAAGAAATATTGTGATCAACAAACAATTTTGGAATTTTGGGCCTCATTGACTACATGGTTAGTTGAATCAGAGAACGCAATTCCATGAACACAAATGCATATGGTGTTAGATAATTTGTATTAAAGGGTGTGCTGATAAGATAGGTAGGAGCTAGATAAACTTTATACAGAGCCATGCTTGGTGCAGGATATTCTGACAATGACTTTTGCAGATAGGAACCTTGAGAGAACTTCAGAGACTGTATGATGAGCTACTTGAATCAGCTGATGCCTGTAAGTTAGACCGCTATACATCTTCCGAGAAAGCTGGAAGGTAAATATTCTATTTTCAACTTATCATTTTTATATTCCAATTACTGAATTACTTCATGAAATGGCAGGATTATTCACTGGTTCATCTTGTCTAGTTTTATTTGCAGTTTGCAATTTTAAATTGTTCATGTGGTGTAAATTCACGTAACACTTTGCCAATTCATCACCTATCTGAATGTTTTCAGGAGTAGGTGGCTATGGTCTCGTTTCATGCCTCAATCTTCGTATTCACCAGTCAAAGGATTGTATCTATATGGAGGAGTAGGCACTGGGAAAACTATGTTGATGGACTTGTTCTATGATCAATTGTAAGTTAAACATACACACTACTGTCCTCAATTTTTATATTACTCTGCAATTCAGACTTACTGCAACACAAGTTCAATTAAATTTAGTGCAGTGTGGATAGAGTATATGGTATTTATCAAAGTTTGTGATAATTTTAGTCGCTTCAATATTAACTTTGGCTTAATTGATAACCCATTTTCATTTCCTCAGGCCTTTCAATTGGAGGAAGAAGAGGATCCATTTTCATGACTTCATGTTGAATGTCCATAGTCGCTTGCAGGTAAGAGACCAAGTTTATCCAGATTGATGTAAAGTCTTTTTAAATTATTGTAGTTTATTATCAGGAAAGAAAATTTTTATTGGTCCAAACTAGGCTCTGTGCTTCATTAGGTTGAGTTTCGGATTAGACTGTGTAATTGCTTGGACAATAAATGGTTGTCGGCCATTCTTTTTTTTTTGTAACTTGAGAACTATATTTAGTTATACTAAGTGGAGACTTATGTTCAGTTGTTCAATTTTGGTAATGATCAAGAAAGCTTGTTCTCTTAGGTGAGACACAAAACTTAATAAGAAATGACTCTTGTGAAAGAACTATTTACCCTCTCTTGAACAAGTTACATCCTTTTTTTGTTGATTTTACATGGCACTTGATCGCAGATATGGAATTGCATTAATCTTGAATGTTGCATTCTTGCAGAAGCACAAGGGTGTGTCAGATCCGCTTGAAGTTGTTGCAGGAGAGATTTCTGATGAGGCAATTTTATTATGTCTGGATGAGTTTATGGTACTGTAAAAAATATTGAGTACCTTGTTTTATATCAGTAGTGTTTTTCATTTTCTTTTCCTTTGTGGTCCATCTAGGTGACTGACGTTGCTGATGCACTGATTCTCAATCGTCTGTTCAAACATCTATTCAGCAACGGTGTTGTAAGTGATATATAACATGTGATTTATATTTTTTCTCACTCCAAACAGTATGAACTTATAGATTCAGCTGTTAACTGACATGGAATTACATTTCTGCCCATGTTGGGAGGTAAGTGTAGATACTGGTTTCCACTTCAAACCGTGCTCCAGACAAACTCTACGAAGGTGGATTACAGAGGGATCTTTTTCTGTCCTTCATTTCCACTTTGAAGGTATGTATGTGAACTATATATTTTGTATATTTAAAATTTGCTATATACATGGTCAATCTCTACAAGCTTTAGCACATTTTTATAATTCTTCGATGCTCTATAAACTTGATAAATTTGGGAATCTTTTCTTGCTGCAGGAAAGATGTATTGTCCATGAAATTGGCTCATCAGTAGACTATAGGAAAATGACTTCTGTACAGCCTCAATTCTCTATGTCTTAAGTTTTGAGGAAAATTTTATTTCAATCTTCATTTATTCCTTTTATTATGTCATAGTTTCTAATTTCTGGGTTTGTTATTGTACTGCAGGCTGGGCAAGGTTTCTACTTCATTGGTGAAGATTCGTCAGACCTTCTTAAGCAAAAATTTCAGGAATTGATTGGTGAACATGCAGCTGGTCCACAAGAGGTGGAAGTAGTAATGGGAAGAACATTGCAGGTGTGTGCTGGTGTACTTTGGAATGTGCAGAGAGATTTGGTATTTAAGCCTTCTTTCTTGATTTCAATGTTTTTAGGTTCCATTGGGTGCAAATGGATGTGCATATTTTACATTTGAGGAACTCTGCAACAAACCTCTTGGAGCTGCAGACTACTTTGGATTGTTCAGTAAGTCATTTGTATCTGGGTGGATCCTGATGTCCGTAATAGGATTCTTGTATACAGACATTATAAGTTGGGACATGGCTCTGTTGGTAGCACATTAGGAAGCAATTGGTTGATGGTCCCAACACCAAGGAATTGACTTCTCAGAGTAGGGGAGTGAATTCATTTATAATTGAACAATTATACATGTGTTTAGTTTTTCCTTTGTACATTTGGATGATTTATTTCCTCCTGCAAATTCGCATTAAAATTAGAATTCCGTTCTCTGATTTTAGTTTGTTCTTGGTGGTCTTTGCAAATTGCCAAGTTGGCAAGTATGTCTCCTTGGTAGGAGCTGTGCAGATGGTGATTTACATAAAATTCTTTTGCATGCTACTTTTTTCTTTTTCTTCTGATTTGGTGCAATAAGTTCTTATATAGGTTTGCTTCTTTTCTTCTGACAGAGACTTTTCATACCCTGGCATTGGAAGGTGTTCCAATACTTGGACTCCACAATAGGACTGCAGCATACCGGTTTGTCACTCTAGTTGACGTATGTCTCTTTTCTTCTTAATGCTTTAGTTGTTTTCCAAGTTTATAATACTTCAAGTTTGGACCAACCTTGCTTGGAATTTAGTTTAGTTGTCACTGATTTTGAGTTTGATTTATCATATAACTACTTACAACTTTTGAAACTCTGGCTAATTGTCCAACTGTTATTTTGAACTTATGGTGGTTACAGGTGATGTACGAGAACAAGGCTCGACTGTTATGTTCAGCCGAGGGTAATCCTCTACAACTTTTCCAAAAGATAGTGACCATCTCAGACGCCCAGCAGATAGCACCTCGAACCTCCTCGAGGTCTAGGAGAAATGATGAAGCTGATCTTTGTGTCGACAACGAACTGGGATTCGCGAAGGACCGCACCATCAGCAGGTGAATTTTCAAGTTCTTAACCCTCAGTTGCATTCTCCAATTTGGATATGGTTTACCTTTCTCTAATTGCAAGAAGCTCTTATCAATGCAGACTAACAGAGATGAACAGCACCGAATACTTAGAGGAGCACGCTGACATGTTAGCCGAGAAGCAGAGGTAATAATAACTTGCAAAGCTGGCATTGGAGATGCGGTTCAAGCATCCGATATCGTTGATACTTGAAGAGGGATCCAACATCTTTGTAGCCAGTAAAAGGATCGTTGTTGTATTTTACTCGCTGAGCCTGAGTGATTTCCTACAGCGCCAGCATATATTTAGGTTTCGGTCTCAAATCCAGTTAGTTGAATAAGACGGAAGTTTAACATCTTATAAAATTAATCATTATCATAATTATTTTACTGTAACTGAATAAAAATCTTCTCCTTTTTTCATCAACAATGTTGTTGCATAAATATTACAGACCAGATATTTGATACTGCATGGAATATCTATGTTGTATAATTGGAATTTTTAGATTTATAACAAATGGGTAAGAACTTTTTTTAATTTTTTTTTTTTTACTTTTCTTTTTAAAAAAAAGCTTGGGAATTAAACCAATTTAAAGTTATGTTATTGGTAATAACATTCTTTTTCAGTGAATTAGTTCAAGGTATGAAATTGTAAAAGGACTATATATTTATAATGTTGGGAAGGTTTTATTGATAATAAAATTATTTGTATTCGTTACATTAATAATTGAATGTTATTATTTTTAATTCTCTGTATTATTTTAACGATCAAATTATTTTTAGTATCATACTGGAACTTCAATTTTAGTATCGCAAAATGATCTATTGTCAAATTATGTTTGGAATTAATTGTAACTAAATTGTGGGTTTGCCATAAAATTAAATCAGTGTTTAACAGTTTAATAATAAAGGGCTGATAGTATATTTATTTTTATTTTAATAAAAAAATTAAATTTAAATTTCTCCTCCTCCACATTAAAAAAAAAATTCTCTTTTAACCTCTTGAAATGCTTCAAGATTTGCTTTTAAAAATTGGAGACACTTAACTTAAAAACAAAATAAATACCTTCGAAAGATATTAATTCAGCTCAAATTGTTAAACGGTTGAACGTACGTCTTTCTTCTAATCTCTCTTTTTTTTCTCTTATTCAGCATTTCCTTTTCCAAATTCTCTTTTTGGAGTAAATGATATTTATTTTTGAGTTCGAGCCACGTTATTAACATAATAAAATTATTTTTTTTTTTTACTATAGTAAAAGAAGAATAAAATTTTATCTTTAAAAAAAAGGTTTTATATTCTTAGAGTATAGATTGAGCCTTTTTTAGAGTCTAAAATTTTTATACTGTATTACTAAAGATTTATTTCAGTTTTTTTTTTTCAATAATATAACAAATTGAGATCTACGATGATGATATTTATTGTGACGCAGTCAGTAAGTTTAGACCAAAAAAAAATTAAAGTTACCCCACTTTGGAAAAATCTTTTTAAAAATGTCAAATTTATTTTTTTTAAATTAAAAAAAAAATTTATTCTTACTTAAAACTTATGGCGATATTATTCATTATGATGTAATCCGTAAATTTAAACTAAAAAAAATCAAAATTATTCAATTAAAAATTTAAAAAAATCTATCAAAAAAAATTCAATCTATTCCCCTAAATTTTTTAAAAAACAAAACTACTCTTACCTATACATGACTCAAATCTTAATTTTAAATTAGAAATCAAAACTACCCACCAAATCTCAATGGATTTTCAAGTTCATCAATAAACCTCCGACTAAAGTTGTCGAACATTCACAAAGAAATGAATCTTTTGCACTTGTGGAAAATTGAACCTTTACTACCACTTAAAAACTAAATTAAATTGTGATTACACGTAAAGTTTATTATTACATCTAACGATAATCACCTCTCAACCAATGTTTAGATCCGATTTTAAATCCTTCTCCTCTAAATAAAAAAGAAATAAAAAAACAAATTAGACTATCTCAACCAATGTTCAAGTCCGAGTTTAAATCTCTCTCCTCTAAATCAAAAAGAAATAAAAAAATAAATTAGATCATTAATAAGATAGATAATTCTAAATAAAGAAAATTCCAAATACAAAAAATCAAGACCGTCAATATTTGTATTTCAAATTTTTTTCTCTTTTTATTTTTTATTTTAAATAAAATAAAAGAGTAAGATAAAATCTCTGCTGTTAACGAAACATGTATTATATATGCTACCTTTAAATTATATATCTTGATAATTCTACGCATCTCAAATTTAAATTTTAAATGAAGTGTCAGATAATTATTAAATAATTAATTTTTATACTTTTTAAAATTATTCATTACACAATTTTGTCATTTAATATTACTTGACACATCATTTAAAATTTAAAATATAATTTAAAAAGTGTAGCATTACTCTTTATTAGTAATGTTATATTTAAGTAATATTAAATATTTCAAATTGTATCTTAAAAGTGATATGTCAAACAAACATCGAGTGGTAAAATAATATAAATTTTAAAATTATTTATTACATCTAATGTTAGTTTAACACATTACTTTTGAAATATAATTTAGAAGATAAAATTTTGAGATGTTTAATATTATTCGTTATATTTATAATTTTATATATTTAAAATAAAAAAATTTAAATCTCAATGAATGTGATATCTATGATATTCATTATTAGTTAATTTTGTTTATATTACCATATTAATAAGAAAATAAAAATAAATAAATAAATACTTAGTAGTCAATAATTAGTGATACATTAATTAAAAATATAAATTTTAATTATATATAACACTATATATGTGTGTAAAAATAATATTATATTTTTTAAATAATATAATTTTTAAAATCACTCTTATATTTTTTCACCACTTAATAATTAAATAAAAAAAATTTATCATTTAATAATTATTTCACACGTTATTCAACAAGATGAAAAATTTAGAAAGAATTGTAGTATTATTAGTGTGTGTATAAATTTATATCTATATATAGATCATACAAATACATAACCTCCATAAGCTCGTTATCAGAATCCTGCATTTGTCTACACTTCTCCATTTCCGGTCGTTTCCACTCTGGCCGCCGGGAAATCCACGTCTCCGGTAATGTCATGTATATTTTCTTTTCATGTGTGTGTATATGTGTGTATATATATATATATATATATATATATATAATACATTTGTTCTTATATAAAATTATATAAGATTGCATGCATGCAAGATGACATTTTTTTTAAATAAATGTTTTTGTTTTCTCTCCTTTTTTGTTTCATTATAATTAATTAATCTTTTTAAGTTACACTTGAATTGTCTAATTAATTAATCAGTTCTTTTTTATGCAATTTTGTTTTTTAGAATTTAGTTTCAACAGCGTTCTTTGAGTTCCATTGATTGAGCAGGTGCAATTCAACCATCAGGAGAGGAGCATTTAGAGCACGTAATTTGTTGTCATATTTGTAAATTGGCTTGAATCGATGTTTTGGAGTTTCAATCTGTATTCTCAAGTTAATTTCAAGAAATCTTTCGAAAGTAATATCTGGTTTTCGGAAATTGGTTTCATTTTTTAGGTAATCTTCTCTAATCTGATTATTTATATATGCCTATCGAATCTCTTGTTCTTGTGAAAATTCTGCTATTCTTTGTTTCCCCTCTCTCGCGGGCATAGATTTTGAATGAATTCAGTATTGATATGAGATTATTGTGATTTGAAGGTTCTCGTGAAAATTGTCAATTATTATTATGATTGCAATTTCTTTAGCGTTTTAATTTATTTACTACAAATTGCAATTTCTTTAGCGTTTTAATTTATTTACTACAAATTGCAATCTACATAAAAGGTCTGGTAAAGTTTAGATCAGTAGGGAATCCTTATCCTTTGGTTCCTCTCCGTTCTTTTTCTATGGAGTAATACTTGATTATGGCCTTGTTCTTATCATGGTTGCATAGTTAGTAACTATGCTTTAGTGGTCACTAATGCTAATTTATATTTAAAAGAACGAATCTCATGAGAGTTGAGGAAACACAAAAACCTTTTCAAATTGCAAAAAGCGTCTGGTAAGAGAAATGTACTTAAGTTACCTTTGCCATATGTACATTGGTAATTTTCTTGTAATAGTCTGGGCTCTGATTAGATTTTAGCCCCAAACCTTTGCTACCACTTTAAGGGGTTTGATCAGTTGAACCAATTAGCACCCACGTTGATAAGAGTATAACTCTTACCGATAAGAGTATTATATGTATTTCACTGAATACAACAGCTGTGAGAGCGACTTTCTCTAGCACAACTATCAGTTTCCTTTTCTTCATTTTTAAGGTTACCACCACCCAACCCCACACACAAACAGAAATTAAATCGTTCCTGGGGAAGTTCAATCTCCGGACCTCATGCTTTCACTGCAAGAGACTAACCAATTGGGCTATCCCCTCAGAGATAGCACAACTTTTAGGCTACTATATGATGATGAGGAAAAAATTAAGTAGCAAATATAGAGGATTTATTCCAAGAGAGACATATAACCTCTGGTTACAATGCCGTAACAGAGTTTGCTTCTGCAATTTGTCATGGAATAGTTCAAATCCATACTTCTTTTTGAAAGTTTGATATTCTTATTTTATTTGACAAAATGAACATGCTGGCATTGCATTGTCACTACATTAGTAATGCTTAACTGTCAATTGTTTATGACTTACTTTATTGATTGGGACATGTGTTTTCTTGAAATAGAATGGCAGCTAACAGTAGCGCTCAGCAGAGTCTGAGGAGAGCTATTGGCACTTTGAAGGACTCCACAAAAGTTGGATTGATAAACTTAAACAGTTATAACAAGGTGATTTTACGTCCAAAAATTTAGCTATTCTATCCACTGTTTGATGTTCTATAATGCTTAAAAGTATGGTCATGTATTCCAGGGTCTGGATATTGCAATTGTAAAGGCCACAAACCATGACAAAGTATTGCCAAAGGAAAAACACATCAAAAGTGAGTGAATTTCTTTTTGCTTTGCAACATTAACATTATAACATTTGAGGTATATGATTTTGTAATCTGCAAGGAGACTCTTATATCTACAGTAAATCTCTCGTTGACTTATATTATTTCTAAGGTGAGTAATTTTATTGGAAATTGTTTAGAAGTTATACGACACACATATAGAATTGCAAGGATGAGCCAATTGAAACTTATAGTATCTTGATCAAACAAAAAATGCAAAAAGAAGTTTTGATCTGTAAATTGTCATTCAGTTTTCCCAGTCAAATATAGTC
The DNA here is from genome assembly GCA_946807835.1 of Ailanthus altissimus. Taxonomy (NCBI): domain Eukaryota; kingdom Viridiplantae; phylum Streptophyta; class Magnoliopsida; order Sapindales; family Simaroubaceae; genus Ailanthus; species Ailanthus altissimus. Next base: position 7,231,122 of record OX327689.1, read on the forward strand.
TTCTATCATTGTGCCGAGTTTCAGTTGAACATTTTAAGATCAGAAAACATGCTTGTGTTTTTGGTATATGAATAAGTTTTTTTTATAATTCTTCATATATGTATATGTTAACTGTTTTTGTGTCTTCAGCTATCCTCGAAGCAGTTTCAGGTTCAAGAGCTCCCAATGAAGTGGTTTACTGCATAAAACGTCTTGCCAAACGTCTTGCTAAAACACATAATTGGACAGTATGTTCCTATTCACCTTGTGAACTTCAATCTTTTACTCTTCAGTGTTCATTGCACTGCAAGGAGAAATTGATATGGTTAGCATTTGCTGAATCTCACAGAATATGGTTATGATTATATTGAGTGACTTGAGGAATTTGATCAACCATTTTTTCCATTAGCATCTATTTCATACTGACAAAGAAATCATGTGTAAACTGTTTCTCTTGGGTTCAGACATTGGCATTGATGGAAAATTTGAGCAAAAATGAAGTGTTAAGAAAACTTGCATTTGGCTTTGAACTCATTTTGACTCAAGCTAGCTTCAGTTCAAATCACAGCTTCTTAAGAACATGAGTGGAAGAGTTGCAGTGAAACACATGATTTGGTCCATGACTTTACCAGAGATGGAATCATAGAATGGAAAATTGGAGTCAATACATGTTGCCTTAATATGCTTTGTCTAGCTGTTGAATCATGCCATTTCCTTTTCTCTTACATGTCAACTTTCTTATAGAAAGTCCATAATATTTTATTCTTACATTTCACCTTTATGATAGAAACTCTATAATATTTTGTCCTACAATTTGCATTTAAGTATGCTGCTCCTTGTGTCTACACCTAAAAGAACCAAAAAGATCAGGAGGAAAAAGGAAGGAAAAAAAAACTGAGTTGTCTCTCTTCTAGTGAGTGAAAAGCTAGAGTCGATATGATCGTAAAGCCCTGAAATCAATATTTCAATGCACCTTTACAGCATATGCCATGTACATGTAATCTAAAGCTGCAAATAGAAATACTGCTTTTCAGTTCCTGTGGAGATTGTTCTATATTTTTTGACACCGTATCATACTCAGTAGCTCTCAATGATACCTGGCAGATGCTAGGAATAAACGTTTATTTTTCACTCATTGTTAATTCTGGTTTTATTAACTGTTTAAATTTTTATGTTCCTTTGTAGTTATATAATCCTTGCTAGTTTTTTTCTAATCAATTTCATTACCTGCTTTGACTCAGGTTGCATTAAAAACCTTGGTAGTTATACACCGTGCACTGAGGGAAGTTGATCCTTCATTTATTCAAGAACTAATAAATCACAGCCGGGGCAAAGCTCTTATGTCGAATCTAGCTTATTTCAAGGATGACTCGACTAAAACTGGTACTGTATATTCTCTTATCTCATCTTATCTTAAGCTCTGCAGTATGATGTACCGCTCTTGAATAAAAAAATTTCTTGAAGCATGGGATTATTCTTCTTGGATTCGCACATATGCTTTATTTCTTGAAGAGCGTCTGGAATGTTTCTGCGTAGTGGGCTATGATGTCGAGAAAAGTTGCACGGTACAGTCTCCAGAATTTACCATTTAATTTTTGTTTACAAGTATATATATACTAGTAATATTGTTAATTCAATACTTTACACCAGCAGTAAAGAAAGAAATAGGGATACTCAAGGCATAACTCATTTTCTTGAGCCAATGATTCATTTAGCTCAAATGGATGGTTTTAGCACCTGTTTGCTTGATTAAACTGATTTTTCTATAATAGTTCCTATCCGGATTTCCCAATATTCATATCAACTTATATCTTTCTCATGAAATTGTTGTACCTCTCTTATTATATGTTTCTTATGATGGTCTTAGTAATTGCTAATCATGCTCTCTCAATATAAAATCTAATAATGAATTTGATGTTGCTGGAGCAGCTTCCTGTCACCTCAGTTTTTTAAACTCAAATGTTGAAATTAGATTAGTTTTTCTCCTTTCACCAGAGATTATTTAGTGCTTTCAAGTTAATCAATTGATTTGTCTTCTTTAAGACTTGAAAATCACCATATGAGTGGCAAAACCTCAAGTTAAGAAAGGGCTGACTGCAATATAGCAATACAATATACAACATCATTCCAACAGTTAATGGATGAAATATATTATAAGGTGTTATATCTGAGTGTGTTCAGCCTAACATGTTTCCTTGGAACATCACTTACCTTTCCATGTATCAAGTGATGCTCCCACTTTTAATGTGTCAAGTTTCTTCCCTTTTACTTGTGTTATTTGAAAAACGAAAAAATTCACTATTTCATCCTTAGAACTTTGAAATCTTAATAGAAGAGCTTCTATAGTTATGATCCCAAATAAAACCAAGTAGAAAAGGCTTCATTAAGGTATAAAGATGGGTGTTCATTTGTGATGTTTCCATGCTGACCTGGGCTGGAAGATTTATTTAAATAATACTAATTGCCTTTTCGTTGGAATAATTAAAACATATAAATTATGCTTCTTGATCTAGGTATGTGATTTCTTAGGAATTTTTCTTTTGGTATGCAAATTCATTTGCCAATGTTCTGAATGTGGGACTGGTAGCCTAAAGGTTTTGTAAGTGAAGGATGAGTACAACATGAATTCTCTAGTAGTTTATATATTTTTGTCTGTTTTTTATTTTTAAAAGATTATTTTCTTTATGGTGAACATGGGGATATCAGATCAAATACCTTCTTTATGATGCTTTGTTAACAGAAAACTAAGAGACTTAGCAGCTTAGATTTGCTCGTACAGTTACCTTCCTTGCAACAGCTCCTTTCTCGCCTTCTGGATTGCAAGGTGATAGATCCCACAAGTCATATTTTGCCTTTTTCCTCTTCTTTCCCAACATTCTTACCATCAATTTCTTCCGATTTATAGGTACAAGATCAAGAATATTATTTTATACTTCTAATATTGTGTATTATTCATGCAGCGAGGAGCAGCTTTGCGGAATAATTTGATTCATTATGCCCTTGCAATTGTAACGACTTATAGCTCAGAGACATTATGCTGTGTTTTCATTTCAATTGATCCTACAGACTAATTACAAAGTGCCTCTTTTAGGTTTTAAGTGAAAGCTCTAAGCTGTATGTCTCAATTACTGATGGAATTCTCAAATTAGTTGACAACGTAAGCTTCTGTTCTAATGGGACTTGTGTGCCTCATCTGCCAAAATGGAAACTAACAGGCCATGCGTTATTTTCTCTCACAGTATTTTGAGATGGCGCGCCAGGATGCTATCAGAACACTTGAAATTTATAAAAAGGCAGAGAATCAGGTATTTATCATGTTTCTGCATGAATTGATAAGTAATTTTGATAGCTTGAGCTTCTTGTCTTTTATTCCAATGTCTATTAAACTTAAACAAAACTTGTATGTTGCTGCAGGCAGACAGCTTAACTGAGTTCTTTGAGAACTGCAGGGGGCTTGAGTTTTGGCGAGGGCAGAACATTAAAATTGAGAAGGTATATGGATCAATTTTGACATAACATTCATGTTATGTATTATTTTGTGCCTTGCAGCTGATTTTTATTACCAACTTAATTAACTAATGACATTTATGCTGCAGCTCTCTGTGTCATTTATGGTTGCCATGGAAGATCATGTGAAGGAGGCTCCACAAGTTTTAATGTTACAAGGTACCATAGTATTATGTCTAAACGCTTTTGTTTGATTATGCCTATATTTCATGTTCATTCTGCAGATAGATGATCATTCTGTGAGAACAAAATTTAAAGATTAAATCCAATGAAATTAGACCATAGACAAATGCACACAGATAATTGCAGGTCTATGAACTCTGATCCTTGTAGAAGCACAAAGCTAAATTCTTTCTTTTGTATGGTTTTTCAATTATGTATATATAAGAACTAGGTGATTATTTTTCTGTTAAGGGTAAGCAAGTGATTTTTTAAACAGGATCACACTGAAATATGAGTCGAAAAATGACTGGGAAAAATATATAAGGATCCGTAATTTGAAAGACATTGAACTTGAGATGTTCTTAACTTTATTTTACAAATGAAGAATTGTTAGGATTTCTTATCCCTGCTTACTTGGAATTAACTAATACGTCATCTATGCATGCATATATTACTCCTTGAGCTGATTTTTATCATCTAATTATGATTAGATAGATGGTAATCAGGGTGCTATTCCCATAGAAGCTCAAAAAGTAGATGCTACTCCTGAGGCTGATTTGTTAACTCAACAACACGGTGATGTTAAAGAAGACTCAGACCAGCCTGTGACAACACCTGAACGAGCAAGCAATGACCAAAGTGAGGCTACAGCCACGCAGCAGATTACTGACCTTTTGGTAATGGTGTTCTTGCACTCACAGTCTAGGAATCAGATGATATTGTACTATACTCTGACTTCTTAATTTTTATTATTGGAGGGCTTGGAAGAGCTAATCCCGCAAGCATCTGAATCAGATGGCAAGAACTCCCTTGCATTGGCAATTGCCAAATCTGGTGAATCACTTATATTTTTAATATATAAAATTTTTTGAGTCCTTTATTCTTTCATTTGAACAACCATTTACTGATCACTTTAGAAGATTAAATTAGCAGTTTTTTCCATGAATTTCCAGAAAACCCATCAAATCCTGAAAACAACCTCAATACAGCAAGCAAAACTCTAAGTTGGGAGCTTGCACTTGTTACAGCACCAAGCTCTATTGGAGCTGTAGTTGCAGATAGTAAAGTGGTTAGTTCTTCATGCCACAGATTCATTTTTTGAAAATTATGGCTGGCACCTTGGAACTTGTGATTGTTATTCTTTGGTTCTCATCATCATATAGTTGTAACAATTTTAAGCAAAATTCTAGCAAGTATATATCACCCACTGCGTTGCTGAAACATATTTGTTTTAGTAACTAAAATGGTCTAAATAATATACCTATTGTTGCTAATTGAAATCGCTTTTGTCGTTGGCCTTATCCTCTTCCTTCTTGAGCTCTTAACCTACTCTATTGAAACACAGCATCTGGTAGGAACTATGATTGACTTCTCAGACTTTGCAGTCACACAGCTAGTGTTTTAAAATAGTTCTAGTTTTGAGTAAAAGGATGGATGTGCATATCACATCTTTCTGAACTCCTGTTGGATTGGATTAAAGTTAATGTTTGTAGGTTAGCTATACCTACATAGTGCGTAACAGACAAAAACAGAAATGGTTGAAAACTGATGGTGACAAAAACCGACAACTTGCGTTGTGGTTGATTTACTGAGGTGGATTGAATGGCCGGATTATTAGTTACAAGCTTATGCAAACAAAAGCAGATTAACATTGGATTAGGCTGATTATATCATCAAACGCAGGCTGGTGGACTGGACAAGTTAACACTGGATAGTCTATATGACGAGGCAATAGCGGGAGCAAACCAGAATGGGACCAACACCATGGAGCAGGTTTCCTCTAATCCTTTCGAGGCAGCTTCTTTGGACTGGTATCCATTTTCTGCTTCGAGCAGCATAGCACCCCCGAGTAATGTGCCTAGGGAAGATATGATTCAACAACAACATATCATGAGTCAGCAACAAGAAGAAGAAGAACAAGAGCTACCGGTGACAGGCCAGGATGCAACCAACCCTTTTGGGAATCCCTTTCTTGATCAGAGTTTGCCATCCCATCCAGCTCAGGATACCTTCTCTGATTTGATTTGGACATAAGTATTATTAAACATTTCGGGTCTGGGATGTAGATTTTGAAGCCGTGATTGTTGAAGTCCCAGTTAAATTTGCAAAATTATGGTCTTGTGATTCTCATTTTCCGGCCGTTATCTCCATCCATCTCATGCACAGCATTTGCGGCACAAATCAATGTTGCAAACCATTACATAGACACAATATGTTGGCTATGACCATCTTTACAGATCAAAGAGCTGAATAGTCAAGCAATAACCATGGCATGGCCATGCTATTGCTACTTTATGTACTGATCAGCACAGCAAGTTTACAAATCAAATTCGCTTTTTGTAGGGTTGAGAAAAATATAATTTGGTTGACCTTTTATGTACTTTATTAAAAATAAATGATAAATAAACAAAAATTAGATGTAATTCTTCCTTGCAACAACATTAACTTCATAAATTTCCTTTGCAAATTATTATAATTCTCAATTATGATGTTTAAACCATACCGGTACAGTATAAATCCAAACTCAACCAAGAAAAGAAAAAACTTTAAATCTAACACTAATCTAAACCTGCATGAAAGGAAAATGGCCATTGAATTTGAGCACCAACGAATAGGAAAATATTCACTAATAGCCATTTTTAAAAAGTCATAATTTTTTTATAATTAAAAATTATTTAATTAATATTAATTAGCCAAAAATTATTTGATTAAAATAATAAATAAACAAAATTACTTTATTAATAACGTAATTAAAAAACTCATTGTTTGTCACAAAATCAACAAAAATAAACTATCATTGACTAAATAAATTTGAAAAAAAAATATTCTACAAATTGAGAACAAACAATTTTACAAGTCATTCTAAAAAAAAAAAGTCTAAATTTAAACTTCATTGCTATTAAAAATTACATTTTAATTTTATAACTAATAAATATAAGTTTAAAATAGAGGGCATTAGTAAACATTTCCCTTATAAGTAACCAAGCAACACTCGATAACAACAATAGAGGAAAAAGGCATTGGCAATATATTGTCTTCAAATATGAAGAAAAAAAAAGTGTTATGTATAAATTGTCAATTTACAGGACACCAGTGAAATGTAGGGAAATGAGCACACGAGTAACATGACAAAATGTAGCTGTATGCTTAACTTTTATCCATCATTGTATCTCGTACCATTCTATAAACTGAGTTCAGTCTTCTCACGCTGTATGTGCCCGCGAAGAAAATATAGTTCCACTAAACCAAACTTAATGTTGGAATGATATTGAGTATGCGCCAGTGTTTGGATCTTTAACAGTTTTGAAGTTGTCAACACTCATCCCAAATCGGCCCAGAATTGAGTTGCCCATGTCTTTGAGTTTTCCTGCTCACATGGAAAGAATTTTACATTAAGGTTTAAGTATGATTTATGATGCGTCCACACAAATACATGAGAAATATAGTATTTCACACATGAAACCACAATTCTAATACAAATAATTTTTTTCTGACAACATCATGAAATTAAACTCCCCCATACTCCCATTACACGAACAATATCAATGCAGTGAAACGACTGACAGTATCAACAGCTCTGCACATATGCAATACGAATCATAAGCACACATAGAATTGTTGTTCATCAAAGGTATTTCACAACCATAAAATGTCTTCAAATAGGGCCAACCAGCTATAGAGGATAATATACAATAACACTTTGCAACATTGTAGTTAGTATTAAACTTCAAACTTTGAAATACTTCCTTTACACCTCAAAACATATCTTTCTAATAATCCCATAATATATATACCATTCAGCTTCTTATAAGCCCACATACTAGAACCTCCAACCAGTGCTCTAGCAGATAAATCTCAAACTGATATTCGAAACTGTTGGACACACTTGAATTTCATTCTTGCAGTTTATCAAGGAACATACTCCATAACTTAACAAGTACTAATAAATTCATGTGTTATTCCAAAAACAATAAATTCTTTAGGTCATCTAACACCTAGTCCTTGCAATCTATCTTGACAAACAAGGCATGCTCAAATTTCTTCACTACAACAACTTCACCTAGTCAAACCAACAAATTCAATTAACTAATCTTCTTTTTTCCATTTTCTGGTCCAACTTCTTGCTGCAAGTAGAAATTCATCTATTTCTTACTTATAGCACTAATTGGTCATCATAGAACAGTTTGAAGAGGCATAATATCAGCATGTGACTATGAGCTCTATATGATGTAACAGCAAAGATTTTATGATGAGCATTAAACATAAAGACTGAACTAGTAAAATGCCAAAGAGTAACTTCAAGAGAACAAGGTCTAGATGTCTCATTTATTTGCTCCAATTGATGGATATGTGATGACATGTAATAGGTGATGAAACCTCAGAAACACTAGCACATTTTTGTTTCAACCACTTTCCCCCTCTCTTTCCTCCAATTATCTCTGCATGTAAAAATATATATCTGTGAACAGTGCAGAGTGTATGTGTACTTGGATGGAGGCAGGACTTGCTGACAAGCATAACAGGGTTCCATCAATGTGGACTTCAATTTGGGTTGAAGTTTTTGATGAGATCTTATTTTTTAACAAGAGATCTTCAGCCTTTATGATGATTATATACCACCTATTTGTGTGAGGAAAGCTTGTTCACTTCCCTATATATTATTGTTTGAAACATAATTATCTTTCACAGTTTCTAGTTGTGAATAATGAAAAATTGAATACACAATAAAATCATCATTAAGCTTACCAATCATCTCCTCCTTCATCTTTTCTCGTTTTTCTGCAGCAAGTGGCTCCAAACGAACAATGGTTCTCCTGGCTTGATTATTTGATGGATCCAACTCCAATATCTTCTTCAAATCTGTGATTGCAAAAATGAAGAAATGTTGAATGAAAATAACATATAAAATAAATTTTAAAGAAAGAGTTACAGAAGTAACATCTCATGAGCATGTTTAATGTTAAAAAATTATTGAAAGGTGGACAAATGAGAGCAGGACTAGTAGGTTTAAACGGTAACAATGTAGTTTTCATTTAAATGGTAGCAATTATCACATCCTGATTACCAGCAATAGCCTCTTCAAAGTGTTCAAGCTTCTCATGGGCCTCTGCTCTTCTGACCAACGCTTTCATATACGTAGGATTTAGCTCCAATGCCTTTGTGCATTCCTTGATAGAGTCCTCATATTTTCCCTAATATATATTAATATCAAAATCTATAGTTAGAAAGTCTATAGTAAATGTTGATGGACAACAGACAGTATGAACTACAAATTCAATTGGGTGGACCCAAAGCAAGTGGCAAATTTAAAATTTGAAGACCAGCAGAATTTGAACAGCATGTCTAAAAGATTGATAACTATATGACATCAATCTGGAGGACAAAGGATCAGATTCAATCAAAGCAAACTCCGAAGGTAACAGTAAAATGGACACCATGGAGAACTTGTAATGCATTACTAAGATTGTCAGAATCTGATAAAAAATAAACCTATGTTAATCAATCATGCAAGAAATGCCTGCCTTGTAGACCACGCTAAACAAGCAAACACAAACAATTGGACTGGATTAAAAATATCAATTGCCTTGTACCTCAGAAGTTTCTTCCTTTCTATTTCCTATCTAATTTCTGCTTATGAGCAAAACCACCAACAAAGCGTGAACTTCGCCATCCTACACCCTCGAGGGTTTTATTATTATTATTATTATTTTTTTGGCTTGAAGGGGGGGGGGGGGGGGGGGGGGGGTGGGGGTTGGACTTCCTCGTTGCGAAATTAGAACTCAATCCAACAAGTAAAACATAACAGAAGAATAACAAAGAAAAGTTGTGATTATAAAATAAAATTGCCAAGAAATGACTCCTAATGACGAAATCACCCATCAGCATAGGCTCCACTCATCAAGATCTCCCTTAAGCATATTTAAGTGCTCAAGACTACCTCTAGTCCTTCGAAACAAAAATGTGGCACCTAGCAGCTGATGCATTTATTAATACGCGGGGCATTAATAAAAAATAGCACTAATAAGATTAACATACGAGCTTCAAAAAGCAAACAGCACGATTCGAATGGCATATTGAACGCAACTCCGTCAACTCCGGCGCTGCCGATGCCACTTTCGTCACCTCCGGCGGCGCCGATGCCACTTCCGTCACCTCTGCCGCCGACACCGACGCCACTCGCAAAGCCACCTCATACTGTGACAACGCCTCTTCATATTTCCCTTCTCCAAACAACTTATTCCCTTCCAATTTCGCCTCATTCGCTTCGGCTAGAACTCTCTGCACGTCATTCATAATTTGCACCAAGCAAATTTTAAAAATGAAATAAAATAGATGAAGAAATGAAATTTTGTTTATAAAAAACCTGTTTGGACTCTGCGTCGTTTGAGTGATGTTCTTCTTCTGGTTTCGTAGAGTCAATTGGCGATTTGTCTTCCCGTTGAGGTTCGTTGTCGTCGTTTTCTTCGCTGTCACTGACGTCGCGTTCGCTGGCGGTTTCGAATCCGTCGGATACGTCGTCGTTTTGGTTCATAGTTGTCGAATCAGCTTGCGATTTTGGGGGATTAGCGACACTCTCTTTGTAGTCTTCGGGTTCTTGTTCTATCACCACCATCTTTTTTCAGCTGTAGAGTTCGGATTTAGGATTTAGGTTCCGTTCAGAAGAAGAGAAAGATTAAAATAACCCTCTCAATTTCCGGAAGCCTCTCGATGAATGTGTTTGTGAAGAAATAAGTATTAATTAACTAACAAATTAATTGTCCCTCCGCGAATATTTTCAGGCTTGCGATTGCAGGTTTCTGTGGTATTCCCAAAAATGGAAAGCCTACAGGCCGATCCACTATAGGCCCAAATATCTTTATGGGCTCAAGCCCGGGCTGGGTTTGGCTGCATGACCTGTGAATACTTGTATTGGAATTTGGACTCTCGAATACGAAAAGAATTTAAGAGTGGTTTTATATAGGTATCATTTTTTATATGGTATTTTTGATTTAGTATTTTTTAATTTTAAAATATCATTTTTTATGGTATTTTTGATTTAGTATTTTTCAATTTTAAAATATTTTAAAAATTAATCTAAACGAGAATACATTAAATTGTTTATTGAAATACCTTAACCTTTAAAAGAGAGATGAGAGGTTGGAAAGGGAATTACATTCGAACAAATGACTAAAAAAATAATTTATTTAAGTTGTTCAGTGGAGTTCTATTTTTTTTATGCGAGTCACATATTAATAATAATTATATATTATAAATTATCTTAAAATTATGAACAATTTAAATAATTTCTTTAAACTATCTCTTATTGCATTTTAAAAATATCTATTAAATATAAATTTAATATGTGTAAACCTCTTATAGAATTATAATCTTTTAAGTCAACTTATTATTTGTAAAATTTTTCTCCTCTTATTATCATAAAAAGAATTTTATTAAGCATTATACATATTTAATTATAAAATATTATTATACTGTTAATTTTTATTAAAAGCTATTGACCTCTATGTTTTAATTACTATAAATTTTTTAAATAAAAAATTTTCAACATTTAAACTAATAATTTAACATAATAAATCAAGAAAATTATTATGTTTTTTCATATTTTACTCCTTTAAAAAAGTAATAACTACATTTTTTTATATTAAAAAAATGTTTATTTTAGTATTTATTTTTCAAAAGTAGAGAGAGACATCTCAAAATAATTGATACAACACAACTTCTTAAATGTCCCTACTAGTGGGTCCAAAAATCCAAATTGAAAGATCATGATAATTTGTAAAGCAATTATCAAATCAATCGATGGGACATGTTTCACTAAGGTCCAAATTAATATGTCATCTTTTTACCTAGTCTCACCCCCACAATATCATCCCCCATGAAATGAAATGAAATGATATCCAAACCAAGGAAAGGACAAGATATTTGCTTAAATTCAAACATTTTTTTCAGGGTTAGTAATTTGGATACATTAAGATTTCATTAACTTGGACTCTCAAATGATCAATCATTTATTTGTTTTTACTGGTCCTAATAATAAACAATGAATGTGGATCCAATGTAACGTCAAACGTTGTTCAACGCTTACAAAATATTAATTAATAAAAAAATTCAAGAGTTTGATTGATAGAGACCCTTGAGGGGAGACATATTAAATAATAATATTAATAATAAGATTCAAAGCACATGTATGTCGAATTCAAACTAATAGTTTGATGATAATTCACTTTAGAATTTAAAACTCGTATAACATAGGGTATTTTTTGCTATTAGTATAGAATGAGATTGAGTAGATAGATTCTTTTAGAATTAACTCCTATAAATCGGGTTGTGAAGTTTTATTTCAAATTTATTGGCACTTTTTTTTTTGTTGGTAGAATTAGTGATTTAAAATTGAGAATATAATTTTAAATTAAATATTAATAAAGAGTCAATACATAATAAAAACACATTAAAAATATAAAAAAATAATAAAACATAAAGTTAGAACACAAAAATACAAATAGAGCTATTTTTAGACTTTGGCGCCACGGAGCCAAGCTGGCAAAAATTCAATGTTAATTTAGTAGCATCATAACACTAAATTAAGACTACATTGGTGCCAATTATAAAAGAAATTAAAATCGCATGATTCACTGTAAATATAAGTAATTGTCTAATGACAAATTTTTTGTGTCTTATATATGATTATTTATTTTTATTATTTTGTATGTTTTTTTATTCTTATTTATTTGTGAGTAAAATTTTTCACTTGTGTTAAAATTTTATAATGCTAAATTATCAACATTTTTAATTTATTCATATGTATTTTCAATTAAAGATATGATGTTAAGATTTTTTTTTTTTTGAACAAAAAGGCACATGCTTGTATTTTTGAAGTATTTATATTATGCCCGTGGTCTCTGTTTCATATTAAACTAAGTTCATGGGTTTGGAAGTGATTAGCAATTAGCAGCAGTGTTTTAGGGGATAAAACGAGTGAACATCTTTAAGAATTGCTTCTCAAATTTCCACCAGAGAATAGCAATATTTACAAATCACTACCATGATAGAGTAATAAGGAAAAGTACAAAGGTTATAAGACTTAGTTTAGTTTCTTAAATTTAAGTAACAGGCAATGCCTCAACCAGCTTGTTCAATTTCTTGGTCTTCAATCTCTCAGCATACACTTCACTCCTTTGGCATTCATATCTGCATATTTTATCAAAGCATGAAACTTAGCCACAAGTGATTGAAATTAATAACTTGCAAAATTTACAAATCTTCCAAGTGCGTTGTATTTGTATCTGTTTGTGAAAAAAAATTTCTCACCTGGGAGGTAAAGATATTAAGGGGCTCAAGCTTTGTGCAAGCTTGACAGCTTCTTCCTCAGTATTCACAATCTGGTTGAAGCAGAAGTATCGGCCACACGTTGATCTATCCTCAAAGGCTCGAACGTGGACATCAGCTAAGAAATTAACGTCGACAAATGCTAGGACCCCGTTTTCATACATCTGCGCCGCCCCTGTTAATAAGTTGTGATCATTCAGCATAATCTTGTTAAGCAAGAAATTGAACTGAACTTTTTTTTGCAAATGAAGAAATTTTTTAAGTAGACAATCCATGATGCTGTGGCATGTGCTTGTGGAAATCTGTACCTTTGAGATAGAACATTGTTGGTCGAGGGTTTTGTTGGGTGACAGCAGGGCCAAGAACTAGTCCTGCGTTTATGGAGACCATGCACAGCATCCGATCCATGGCTAGAGCCCAGGCAGCTTTTTCTGAAAGAGTCTTTGCCAAGGCATACCATAACTGTATATTGGAGAAGAGAATTCAAAATAGTTGATGTGGTTATGGAGTCAATCAAAGTGTTGTTACTAGAATTTGGTTGCATTATTAGACTATTCCTAGCTTAAAGGATGAAAATGGTGGACTAAATTATGTAGCATGGGCCAATTTCCATATAATTGCAGTTGTGTTGTCAATTCAATACAGGGACAGGTTGCTGAAGCTAATACAAAGTACAAACCCATTTGCAATTACAATAAAGTGACTAATAATTCCTTACCCTTTACACATTCACACAACCAAAAAAAAAAGAAGAAAAGAAAAAACCTGCAAAACAAGCAAAAAGTGCTCATAATTTCACAAAGCTAATCTGAAAGGCAATAATAAAAATTTCCCACAAGAACAAATTTGGATAAAAGGGAACCTACATAAGTGACAGACAGGTTATATATAGAATATTACACAAAAGAAAAAAAAAAGGAGTTTGTGCTTGATTTGATTTTTGGAGAATATTTTTTTAGGATTGAAATTTGAATGGTGCTCTGTAATATTAATTTCTGCATTGACTCAAAAGAAAAAACTCATTTAACAGTCCCTAAAAACTGATAGATGCAGCTATTAATAATAAATGCATTTTGACTTAAGAGTACCAATAAATAATTAAAATCTCTAATGCATAGATAGCTCCAGATCAGCTTCTTATCCAAACAGAAGGCAAACAAACAAAAACATGATTAAAGAATATAATTGGGATCCAAATTACCTTCATTTTTCTACAAAATTCTTGATCACTCCAAGACCTTTCATCAATGTCCTTCTGATCTGAACAAATATCCTCCCTCCATATTGCTGCTGTTAAAGAAGAATTGAACACAATCTTCTGTATAGTATCAGTTTGTGCACAAGCCTCAACCACATTGATGGCTCCTCTTATTTCCAAATCCACCATTTTGTCCTGCAAAAACATCATAATTTTCAGTTGCTAATAACTCTACATGCTAAATATAAAGCAGAAATGTCACTATATGTACAAAAAAAATTAACTTACATCATATCCATCTGGGCTATCTAAGCAGCAGAACAAAGCACAACAGTGCTTCAAAGCAACAAGAATACTATGGTAATCCAAAACATCAACATAAAAGACCTCCAATTTCTCCTCCACTTTCTCCATTTCCTTAATCTGCTTCTCTATCTCCTTCTCTCCTGCATCAAAAAAATAATAAGAAGAAGAATAATAATAATCCCATTAACACATTCTTCAGCCAAAAGGGCACTCAAATATGTAACAAAACAAGACCAAAATAGAAGGAGAAACGTATATATGTGTGTGTCTGTGTGCGCGTGTATAACAGAGAAAGAACTTGCCACTCTTCTGAAGAGCTGCATGAACAAAGTACCCTCTTTTGAGAAGTGCTTTGAGAATCCAAAAACCCACATAAGTTGAAGCATCAAGAACACAAACAGCTGGTTTTTGATGATGATCCATTCTTGCTAATAATCTATGTATCTTTTTGGCTTCTTGCTCTTGGTCCTTTCTCTAAGTCTCTTCCTTTGTTTTCTTCTTTTTTTTCTTCTCAAGAGCAGCTTTATATAGAAGCTATGAATACAATATGTGAAGGAGAGATCAGAGATGGACATTAATTGAAGATTTGGCGAACTATATTTTGTTACACGTTCCCATCTGCTCGCCAGCACCTTGTGATTGGTAGACTTTTTTGGATTTTTCTAACACCTTTAATAATATTACTATTATTACTTGTTCGTGATAAATTAAACAAACAACGCAAGGGCCATATTTTCCAAGTTCCACAAATTCATACATGCATGTCTCGAAAGTGTGTGGTTCATTAACTTTATACGTAGAAACATGCTTTCTTTGGCTGCCTACAGACACCCGACACTCGGTAAATAGTTTATTTTTTTTTAAGTGCAGGACACTAGGACCCGAGTTTTATCAAAAAGGGATTTGCAAATCTCTAAAAGTTGTGAAAGAGTATAGAGGTCTTTGGCGGAAGACAACTTCCATTTTGATTTGATGATCAAGTCAAGATTGTAGAAAATACGATTATGTTTTATGCTCACTTTATTCGTAATGAATTGAGTGATAAAACAAATGCATAGTAACTTTTTTAGGTAAAGGACACCGAAATCCTTTATTAAAAGGGACTTGTAGACTTTCAAAATTTTAAGAAGGCGCAAAAGGTTATGGGTCAAAATTATAAAAGTATAATTATATCTTATACTTACTTTATTTTTAATAAATCAAAATAATATAGTGATTTTATTTTTTTGGTAAAAGACATTAACACCCCCGAGTTTTATTAATAGGGACTTGCAAATTTTTAACGTTCTAAAAGGACCATAAAAGTTCTATCACAAGACAGATTTGTTTGATTTGACAATCAATAGATCAAAATCGTAAAAAGTATAATTATGTCTTATACCCACTTTACCCTTAATGAGTAAAAAAAAATTGAGTGAGTCTTTTTTTCTTTTTCTTTTTTTTTTGTAAAAGACATCGAGATCCTTGAGTTTTATCGAAAGGACTTGTAGACCATTAAGATTTCAAAAAGGCCATGAAAAATATATCAAAAGACGATTTTCTTTTTATTTGACATTCAACAGATCAAAATTATAAAAAGTACAATTATATCTTATGCTCACTTTACCCTTAATGAGTAAAAAAAATGGAATGATAAAACACATGCATGCGGTGCTACTCAAATCCAAGGCTTTTGACTCAAAATCAAGCACTTAAATTATTAGGCTACAAAGTACTTTACTAACACTAAATTTATTTATTTTTTATATATACAATAAAGCAACCTAAATAATAAATTAAATTTAAAATAAACTAAAAAATAAATTCAATAAATTAAAATTGAAAATTTGAAAAAAGAATCATGCGCCCGCAATCATCGATGACTGCCTCCACCGTTGTTAGCGGATATACTTAAAATTTATATCATCAAACTCTAAATTTTAAGATCTACATGATAGTCTAGTTGTTTTCGTCAATAGGTCACTGATAAAAAGACAAAATCGAAATTAACATGGCTGCCATCGTATAATCGAAATCAAAGTGGCTGTCATCGTATCTTCACTGTCAAATGGCAATGAGTAGAGATACACCGCCATCTCATTCGTGATCGTCGGTCAATAATCTAGTGGATGGAGATAGCAAAAATATAGTGGCCACCACTTTGTTTTCAGTTTTGGCCCTCTTTTAGTGATCTATTAACGAAAATAATTACACTATTGTATAGATTTCGAAATTTAAAATTTAATGATATAAATTTTGAGTTTATTGACCACTGGTCACCGGTGGTCGGCAGAGGTGATCATCAATGACCAATGGCTACCTGATTCTTTTTTTTATATTTTTATATATATTATTTTATTTTTAATTTTAATTTAGTTTTAATTTAATTCATTGTCCCTGCTTTATTGTATATAAAATAAATAAATAAAATTAGTATTAATAAAGTGTTTATAGCTTAATGATTGTAAAGAGAGAGGGAATGAGATTTAGTGTTGGGACCCCGTAAGCTTAACCTTGAGTCTACCCTCAATGGTTGATGTGCATTCCTCCACGTTGGTCTATCTCCAACATAAACTTGCAGAAGTGCTATATCATTTGATGATGCTTTAAGGGTTTTGTATATCACAGGCTCAGCTCTCACATAATCAGGGTACTAGCTGAGAGAAGTAGAGGGATCTTTGTCAGCCAAAAAAATGATGAAATTGGCCTTGTGTTTTGGCGCTTCTAATCTGAACTTTGTCAGCCAAAAGAAGTTTGACACTGTTGCATTCGATAACTTGACTCTTCAGCTCTTTGGTTCAAGTTTTATTAAGTGTATATTTTTGTTTTTTTTGTATAAAAGTATAGGGGTATAATAATTCTTTAAATTCATTTGATAGTTAAAAAATAATTTTACTCTTTTAACCTCAAATCAAACAAAATTTATCTTTTAAAGAAAATCTTTATAATCCTTTTAAAAATTTTAAAGTCTATAAGTCTTTCGATAAAACTCCGGGTCCTATTATCTTTTACTCTTTTTTTTTTCTAAAATTGATATTTAAAAAAAAATCGTTGACATTAATTCTTTTGATTATGTACGTTGAAAATTTTATTTATAATAGACTTGGCTTACGATCAAAAATGTTATAATTTTCACTATGATAAAAGAGAAATACTTTATTATTGGGTTTTATTATTTTTTACGTGGACTCACATATTAATAATAATTATACATTATGAATTATTATAAATAAAAACTAATTTAAGTGATTTATTTAAATTATTTTTTATTAAATTTTAAAAATATTTATTAAATATAAACTTATTATATGTAGATACTCAATACTAATTAACTATTATTAATAGAGCTAATAATTAATCTAATTTATAAATATTTCTCATAAAGTTATGATCGTTAAGTCAAATCATTTTATACGTGTAGTACTCTTCTTCTTTTTTTATTATAGAGAAAACCTCATTAAATGTTACATAAAAACAATATCTCGTCGTTCATAAAATCATTAGAAATTTTTTGCTGTATGAAGAATTTATATAAAAAAAATATGAAATCATATTAGTAATTTTTCAAACTTTTGTTTTGCTTCTTTTTGGTGTAAAAAAATAAATAAAACAAAACAAGTAGGTAGAATGAGAAAGAACGTGCCCTTGTAAAGAAACTGTTGGGGGTTAGGTAAGTAAAACAAACGGTCGTGATATAAGTGGGGACAAAACTTGTTTTCTTCAAATATAGCTTTATGGTATATAAAGACAATTTTAATTTAGTATTGTATTAATAATTCAATAATAAAGAGTTGATAACATATTTATTTTTAGAAGTTCTTAAGTTTGAATTTTTTTTTTTATGTCAAAAAATACAATTTAAGTTAGCTCCCAATTTATATTAGCGTTACTCTTATTTAATTTATTTTGATAAAATTATGTTAATTTATATAATTTGAAATTTTTTGTACATAAATTTGTTGAATAAATATACGAAATATGTAGTTATAAATTATGAAACTCAAATAATTGCGGGGTCACGGACAAAAAAAAATGAAATGGCCCTCACGCAAATAATGGATTCTTGGACTTAACGACGACGTATTACACTCACAAAATTATATAAAAAGTCTTTAGTGCTCCATCATCGTTCATGGTGCCCGTTGATGCAATGATGGGTCAAAGACTTAAATGTCAATAGCCAAAATTTGAAAACACTGAGATTACCTCATTTTGAAAATAATTTTGTTGTGGACAGGTTTTATGGTCAATTTCTTCAACTTTTCTTATAAATATATATTAAATTTTTTTGAGAAGTTAATTATAGACAACTTAAGCATTTGATAATTCTATATAGTCCCTTGATCTTCAGTGAAATTTTACACCTCTTGAATCGTTGACATTTATATTCATTCGAAAAGTTTTGGAGGAGAGTTGGCTTATTGGTCCTGTTATTATTGTTATGAGTGATAAAATGAACCTTGATACAATTATTTAATATAAATTAGACATATTTTAAGTGAATATGAGTAGAGATAAATTAATATAATTAATAAATAGATTGAATTTGTATTACTTATTTATTAATCATGTCAAATATATATTTAAGTTTTACAATTTACAAATTCATTTAAGATACGTTACTGTTTAACTTATTATTAAACTAAACAAATTGGTTTAAAATTATTTTAGAAACGAATTTGTATTTATTTATTTAAGACCCGAATTTAATTATAAAATTAAAAAAAATTCAATTCAAAATTAAAAATCCTAATTATAATTTCTTACTTTTACTCATTAAATTATTCTACACAATAATTTTTATATTTTTAATTATGTTTTTAAAATAATTTTATTATTAGATAAATTAAAGATTTGATTTTTGATGTAATTTTAAATACTATTAATCGTGAATTAAACGTGTTTAATCGTATAATTGAATCAAATATTTTATGTAAACAAATTAAATATTTGGTGTTATTATTCATTTAAACAAATATAATCGTAAACAAATAAAATTATATATAATCTATAAACAAATTAAATTTGATCAATTTATTTAAATGTGTCTAATTATGTTATACAGTATAATTTAAATATTAAACGAATTGAATTTATGTTTAAGTACTTGATTCGTTTATGTAAATAAATCGTATACAAATATAATAAAAACTTGTTAATATTTAATATTGACACAACACAAATATGATTTATTTATACAAATTGCCACCCTTAACTATATAGATGTTATAATATGATTTGCTAACTATATTCGACTGAACATTAATACTCACTTAAAGAAAAGTTTTAAGTCTAAGGTGGCGTTTTTTTATTTTTATTTTTTTTGCTTAATGCTGAATAGAGATAAATGTTGGATATAATTGAATGAATTAATTTGAATAATCTGTTTATTTTTCTACTTAATATCTAAATATAACATTAAGTTATTTATTTTTTTCAATTAAAAAAAACTAAAAACTAATACTTTTACTTTTATACACTCACCCTTATAAATTTTCAATGTTAAATTAATAACAAAAGCTAAAAATGTACGGATAAAATAATTTTTTTTTTACACAAAATTAATATTAAAATAATATAAATTTAGTATTTTATTACAAATTTTGATAACATATGATATTTTAAAAAGTTTTAAGATAATTTTGATAGTTCTAATTTATAACAAAATAAAAAATTATTCTAAAAAGCATATTAATATAAAATTCATCAAAAAAATAGAAGTGCACAATAAAAATAATATTTGCATCGAAAATTTTGAGATTTTGAAATTTTTGAAAACAAAGAACAATATGAGCCATCAAATCGATGGGTAGATATCATTCTGACTATCTTTAAGGGCTTTTAGTGGTTAGCTCAACTAAAATTAATTATCGAAGATATTAGTTAATGCCAAAGACATTATATTAATTCGTTAATGCCAAAGACAATTAAAGCAAAGGATATTTTTTGGAGCCAAAAACATACCTTTATTTAATATGAAATCTTTCAATAGTGGTGAGTCCAAATTCAATATATCTATATAAAAGACCTTATTGTTAGCTTCTGGAGAAACATTCTCCAAATATCCAAAATCAAAATTCGTGAACCACATTAAACTTTTGGTTGATTAGGCTGTGTAGAGTCTCATGGGAACATTACCTAACAGAAATTTCCACTTAAATAGTGCACAACAGCTCCACGGTAAAACCATCCCTTTTCCTTGGTTATCTCTATTTTTTTTTTTATTATATATCTCAAAGTTTTAATTACATATTTTAACTATGTAATATATTAAAAACATATTGAAAATATAATAAAATTTGAAACAGAAAAAACACCGCTGCGTTCCTAAATTACTTCTTATACATATCACTTTGCTCATAATTTTTTCTTAAATTACATACTACCTCTTTTTTTTTTCTTTCTAGGAAAAAAAATTGTACAATATAACATGAACTATCTCCTTTAATAATTAATAATTTAAAAAATAATATATATGACAAAATGTAAGTGGACAATAGTCGTTTACCCGGAAACATACAAAAAATTTTGAATGAATATAAACTATTTAACAAAGCAAAAAGTTGATGAACCCAATTGACAATTGTGAAGTCACCATATGGTAGAAAGACTCAACTTAAACCAAAAAAATAAAATAAAAAATGACAGCTTCAGTTTTCGATTGCTTGTAACTCAGTGTGGCTTAAAATTCTTCAAAAAGAAAAAAAAGAATACTAAAAATAAAAGACTCAAGCTTAAAAGAAGCCATCAATTTTAATTTTTTTTTTGGCACGTGGCGACTCGTTGAAGGTTTCCAATTTGAACTAAATTTCAAGTTTTGATTAGCTTTGTTGAACTCCAAAAGAAGAAACCAAGAGCTTTGAAAAAGACTCGCAAAGTTTTTGGGTGTTCTGGTTGCCAAATATCTAACTGTTGTAGAGAGTTTTCAAGGTTATATAATTATTTTACGTATCTAATATGAGTAGGCAATCTATAACTGATACACGGCTCCTCCTCATTATTGTATTTTGGCTCTTGACAATTTCAACAACATATATATATATATATATATTCAAGGTTATTTTATGTTACTTTCAACAATATAATACCTATGAGCTCAAGCAACCATATAAGAAATTGGAGTAAAAAAAAAATATTAAATTTAACAATAATGCAAAACATCTTAAAGTTTAATTCTAAAAAATTATTAAATAATTAATTTTTATAATTCAAAATTACTCATTATATAATTTTCTAGCCAAAAACATACCTTTTATATTCTGCTTTGAATTCTTGGTATTTTAATTGATTAACAGATTATTCTGCTGCGCAAAGAGATTAGAGTTCTAAGTTGAATCTTAAATTCTTTACTTCAACCTAATCTTAAGAGGAAAAAGGGCATTCCCTCCCTCAACAGAAAGAATAATAATGTACCTTTAGTATTACTTACCGTGTGTATGGAAGTTATTTGTCCACTACAGCCAATCATCCCACTTCCGTATTCTAATGGAAGATGAGCATGTTATCATTGGCCTCCTTGTTGAATCGTTGATGAATGAGCAGGCATTGTTGGCTATGTCTAATAATGAAACAAAATTTTGACCTCCTTAAAGAATCATTGGGACCCGAAAGAAGGAATATTTTAACCACTCATGTCACCAATAAAGCTACCTAAAAATAATAAAACTTGGTTGCATGGTAAGATATCACAAAATTCAACTATTTCAGTGCAGAACAAGTATCAATAATATTGTGTATTTGGCAAATCTAAACCCAATCAGTATTCCAATTCAGGCATCTAAAAAGCTGCATATTGAACTCACATAGTCAAGTCATACAAAAAGGTTGAGCGAGAAAAAAGCGGGAAGTTTATCATGATCCTATGAAGATAACCAATCTTTTGCCGGTTAGATATTATAGAGCTTTATTGAAGATAATGCAGGAGGGTACATAAATGCATATAAAGAGTGGCTAAATCAACAAATGATACTGCAAGGACTCTAGAACCAAAGGAAAGTCAAGAAGCTGGCTTGTAGGACATGAGTCTTCACAATATTTCGTAGTTAGAAGAGGAGAAAAAAGGACTTCTCAAGAAAATGTCTGGATTACCTTCACATGATGTGGCATGATCTTGATATCAAATGGAGCATTGAACCACGCTTCCAGAGGATAGTGCAAAAAGTTCTCTGGCTTACTGGTGTACACATCTGCATATTGATGAATATGATATGCAAAAGCAGATTCTTGACCAGTGTCAGTGAGGGATGTGGCTCCAAAAAATTTGTTGAACATTTTCTTCATCATGCATGCGCCTTCTGCCTCTCCTCATTAAGCTCTGCCAAAAGTGATTGGCATGCTTCAGTTCTCTGACTATTAGCTATAGTTGCATGCAATTTACCGAGTAGTTCTTGTATTATATGGAATTTCGCCTGCATCAATGACCACAAAGAATAAGAAAAGAGTCCTAACTCATCTGCAACAAGGACAGATATTGTTTATCTACATACTATTTTGTTTCAACATGCAAGCTATCATGTAAATGAATAATTTAGAGATCTTTTAAAATCTCTGCATTAGTAAGTCAGCCAGCCAAAATCAACTCCAACTACAGATTCTTAAATCATGAATGAGCTAAGACAATCAAGCAGAGTATTCAAAATAAATTCTATAAAAAAAAAAGCATTAATAAAGCAAGAAACAGACAGAGAATGGGCAAAATCAAACATAATAAATTAAAAAAAGTTGAGATGAACATTTTAATAACAAGAAGATGCAGACAAAGCATTCAAGAAAACAACCCAAGGAATTTACTCGATTCTTCATGCAAAAATCAATAACTCAAATGCTTCAGATCTTCAAGTGATAAAACTTGCACAAATCCAAGCATAGAAATATAGCAGCTTCTCCAATTCTAACAAAATTTTATCACTGAACTGAGATATGGACCTCTTTTACTTTTTGACTGTCCAATACCTAACCTATCGCTGAGATTTATTCTTTTATTGAAAAAAAGGTCAATTTCAGTTAACTAGTCTGATTGACATTAAATACAATAATTACTTCTCAAATGCAAATATACAATCTCTATTAGGGGATGGTATGTTTACGGGATAAACTTACAGACATGGAGTTGAATGAATCATTTGTGATAAAATGGGACCTCTATACTTTCATTTTGGGTGAAATAGATATAAGATATTTATTGCAAATGAATAATTCTCTATCACACAAATCATTTGTGATAAAATGGGACCTCTATACTTTCATTTTGGGTGGAATAGATATAAGATATTTATTGCAAATGAATAATTCTCTATCACACAAAACTATGTGCCTTTTCGAAATATTTACTTAATGTTGTCATCCTTTAATATGTTCCTTTCTTTTCTCTCTTAAAGCGAAAATAAATGTCTTTTTCCCCTTTATTTTCCAAATTTACTAGAAAAGACTTAAAATAAGATGCACAGGCTTTTAGCTTAGTGATAACTAAAACTCAAAGGCCAGCCAAAAGATTGTAAAGAAGGAAAAAAAGGAAAAGCAGTTACCACTGCAGCATTCTGTACTGAAATTCATGTAAACTCAATAAAGTTTTAGTGCAAATTACTTGTGGTAAGCTATATAATTCCTTGTCACAAAAGTTAATGAGAAATAAACAAAGACATCATTATAAAAATCTTAAATAAGGTAAATAATAGGGCTGAACTGTACCTGCTCAAATCGATAAGCATCCTCATTTTGTATACGTACTTCACTCTGCATCAATTGTAAATAATAGGGCTGAACTGTACCTGCTCAAATCAATAAGCATCCTCATTTTGTATATGTATTTCACTCTGCATCAATTAAAGAGGCACCAAAAAATCTCTATAAGGAAGCTTACATTATGTACTAACAATATTTAAAGAGAAGTGACTAGCAACTTAAAAGATCACTGTAAGAAGATTGCATTGTAATAAACAACATTTAAAGAGAGAGTCAAAAGTCACATAGGTCAATATCAGAATAAAACTGTTATCATTTACCGAAGTGTTATGAAGCTCTAGTGCTAAATCTTATCAGAAGCAAATTGCAGAGCAAATCCCTGGTGATAAAAAGTAAAATCTTTGTTGCTAAAGATCCCAACAGAAGCTTGCACTTGCATAAATTTAGATACAGCATTAGGTTTTTGGAGAAAGAAAATACTGATTATGAAGCCTGTAAAAGGCAGTCACTATTTTGATAATACTTGTCTAGCATAACATAGATACTAAGCTGAAACACTCATAACTGCTCAATCTTGTTAAATAACCAAAAATAATATTTAGGCCGCAAATGATCAACTTCAAATTCCAATAGAGGGCTAAAAGCAATTAAGAAACAAGTAAAAGAATACAAGAAATGACATACTCCTAGTTCATGGATGATGGCAGCAGTGCGCCAACCAGCCTTTGAAGGTCCTCTTAGGTCACTAAACAGGTGATCACCAAAGTATATCACCGAACAAAGTAAAAAAAAATACCAAGTGTCCAAACAGTTAGAAAAGCATCAACTGACAAGATGAATAGATTCAAAGAGACCAAAGCCATTCAGATATCAATTGTTCAACTAGCAACTAAAAGAAAACATCTAAATTGATTTATTTATTAAACATAATACATGGCATACCTCTGGGCCATTCCACCTAGTAATTTGAAGGAATGCTTTAAGGCATCCATGGTAATAGATTTTATTTGGAAGAAACACATCCACCTTAGTAAAAGCTAAGGTATCCTTCTCTGTGTCATAGCAGCTACACCAAAGTTCCATCCAGAAGACAGATCAACAAACAAGATTTTAATATAGTATGTTGTTAATTACTCAAGCATAGAACATAGCAAAGGCGAGAAATATGAGAAGTAAAATTCAGAAGTTTTAATTTAGTAAACTAAACATGACTGATGGAATTTTAATTCTCAGAATTTTGAAAACAAATGACTACTTTGGAAAGGCAATCATTTTAGAGAAAAGATTTAAGTTTCCATAATGTTTTCGAAATGGCATTCACTGGAGTTTTCATTTGTTAATCCTACTATCCTTCTCTCTGGAATAACTGCACAGTGAAACCTCAGTGCAAATACTCACTGTAACATTCAGGCCTCAATTATGTTTGTTTCTTAAATTACAAAGCATAAATTTAGTTTCACTCAATCTTACTACAAATTATACATATTTGAAAATATGTAGTTGAACATCAAAGACGAGAATGGTATAATATAATAAAGAATGTTGTATAGTGTTGTAGTACTACGGAACATGTCAATCTAATATGAAAAACCTTAAGAAAAAGATACAGAAATTAATAAGTTGAAGATACGAACCGGAACGGGTGCTCAGATGTGTAAAAATATGGTTCACTAGCTTTTGCAATAACAACATCGAAAAGCTCCCTCCATGAGTCTTTGTAACCCACAGAATCCTAATGAACATGTAAAGATTAGCTAAGTAGACTTATTACCAACATTTACACAACAACAAATAAAACAACAATGATACTAACTAATAAATGTGCAAAGCCAATGGTAAAACTCTTTAGCACAACTGCCTAAACCATCTAAAATGATGAAATTTGCCCTTGACATAATAATAAATTTCTGATATAGACTAGAAAAAGTTAATTTCTAATAATAACAACCATCTCAAATAATTTCTGAATTATTTAAAAATTATAAAATTTAACAATCAAATTAAGATCAGAATTTTTAATGTAAATGCCTTTAGCTGCAGCAATAGTTTTAAAAAAAAACATTAAGGAAAACAAAGTGCTAAAATGAAACAATGCACGCAATTCCAAGAACCAACTTGAATGCGCGCGCGCACACACACACACATATATGGAGAGTTTGGCCTTTGTATCTATGTTATCTTCTTACAATCATTGCATGATAGGTATGACAGATATGACATTGACGTTTGCCCTTTAACGTAATAATAAATTTCTGATATAGAATAGAATTTCAGGTAAGCAGTGTGCAGTACTTTTCTTGCCTCCTAAACTTGTTGATTTCCAAATAAATTGTAGTCATCTGTCAATAAGAATGAAAAAATACTGCCAAGAAACAGACAATTCACCCTCAAATCACATTAAGTAAAAATTCCCACATCATATCTAGGTTCTAGCATAAACGGCGAAGACTTATTTGGGAATTATTTGAAATATATATATAACTTACCAACCAAAATCAAGGTCAGAATTTTCAATGTAAATGCCTTAAACTGCAGCAATAGTTTAAAAATATTTATGAAGGTAATTGAAATGCTAAAATGGAACAATGCACACAAACATTGCAAATTGGTAGGTATGAAAGATATGACATTTGTATGATTCAAAAAACTGACCTTTAAATCTACATATTAGTACATGACGCAATCTAAGACAACAAACATCAAAGAAGAAAGATGTTCTATGAATTAAGATACTTAAAATATATAAACAATCAGCAACCAAAGCTTGTACACTTGCATGATGAACCTAATGACCGCATTGCATCAAATTGATACCACTTTTTCATTAAAAAAAGGGCAACTAAAGGAAAAAGATCAGATTGACAAGGATGAGCAATCAATTGCCCCTAGTTCATTTTCCTTTTTTTCTTTGTAAGAATTGACAAAAGTTCAATTGGACGTCTGAATGTTGTAAATGTTATCAAACATATCAGTTTCATTAAGATATCACAATAAAGGTTATGATGCAGGTCCTTTAACTACTTCCTCCATAAAACACATCTCTCCATCCACAAAATAGTAAGGAGAGCTAGTCAGCAAGAAAAGTTTCTTGCCCTTCTCCCTCAGCATCTTTACGAAGCGTAGCACCTGACCCTGAAAATGAACCACTTAAGGATGAAAATAGAGTCCCGGAAAGAGAATACAACATTAAGCATGATGATATGTAAAATTTCTAGAATAAAATATCCTCCAAATCATAAAGCAACCAAGCTCAGCACAAAGATCCAACAAATTACAGACCTAAAAATGATAATAGTTAGAACTTACATTTTTAACTAAATATCTGCAAGGGTCAGAAAGAATTCCTCTATGAACCAACCCACTTCAATGGACATGCTGAATTGCACAATCTACATCTTGATAGATGTAGGATGCATCCAAGTCCAGCTTTGCATCAACAAGATATTGCACAATATCTGCGATAAGGGATGCCTACACAGTAAAGATAAAACAAAATGTTGAGGGAATTAAAAGTTACTAAAAAAAAGGAAAAAGACAATCCTCTGCAATTCAACTAGCTCAAGCAGTTTGAGACAGAAAGAAGGGATATGCAGCCTGAAGTAAGAATCACCAAGTGCCATTTGCAAGAATTAGACTTTTTTTTAATTTCAAATTTATTATTAACCATAAAAGCTCATAAAACAGTAGGGGTGCTGGAAAAATATTAATTAAAGAAATTAAATTTAATTGAAAAAATACAAGGTTTAATTATTAATTTATAATACATCCTTTAGTATTTTATCTCAATAACTGTGCAAGCACATACACACATGCATACTCCCTCTCACTCTCTCTCTCTTCTTTCTTTGCAAGTAAGAGGGGCATTTTGATAAGTGTTCAACGGCACGTCAGCTATAGGATCAATCTTGCAAATGCAAGATAAGTAGATGGAGGGCAGATCATGGACATGTTAACACAACCTTGACATGTACCCACGGCTTCTTTTTTTTCTAGAGTGGTGGGGATAATTTGCTCAGAGGCACACAAAAAGACATGCTCACTGTTAACTCACAAAATATGTTAACATATTACAGCCATGTCTGACTCCAAACATTTCTATAACACCTCTAAGTGGCCAAATTGATTTTCAGAGCATAGAGTAGAAATAGGCGATTAAAATTAAACTAACCTCACTAAAGCAGAAGAAATACATCAAACCAACAAGCCCCCGTGCTTGATCGCGCCCAATAGGTCTTGTGCCATCTCTCTATTTATTTCCTTCCTACTAAGCTGTAAAGAATAATATATGACAGCAACACTTCTTTTCTCGCTGAAATCTCAATATATTCTTCACATAGACATATAATACAATCTCATTATTGAAAATACACGGACAGTACATGCTCTAAAACATTTTTTATGGTTTTAGATCAAACTGACTAAAGATACACAAGCATGCAGTCCCCTCAAGCACATTGTTGATCCAAAAGGAATTTTTATTGACAATATCTTACAGAGAGTGACACTTTCAAGTAAGCAAACAGCATAAATAAACATAGCTTAGATACATAAATGTGAACTCAAGCAGAGGTTGAGAATCCGGTGATGGCAAATAAAGAACCCTCAACCCTCTATACATAGATGCAGAAGTAAAAGGAGTTTGAAAGGACTGAGAATGGGTTGTCTTGAAAATCTGTGATAGGGGCGTAAAAGTACTATTATTATTTGTACTCAACATTCGTATTTTGCTCTAAATCATAACTATTTGGCTATTTAATTGTGGTTTTTGATCATAAATAGATACACGACGGAAAATTTGACGTATAGGAATAAACGGGAGGCGAATCGGACGTCAAACGAAGAAATTACGCTCAAAATACGAAAAGGGCACCAGGCCAGCGACTGAGCGCCGCGGCGCCCAGGTCAGTAGTTGAGTGCCACGGCACCCACAACTCAGCACCGCGGCCCTCGAGGCGGTGAACAGTACCGAAAAACAGTATTTTACTACAGTAACCCGTATACATTATTTGGCTACAGTACTCATGAACAGTGTTTTGAAGACAAAAAATTATAAATAGAAAGCCAAAAAACCCTAAGAAAAGGGAGAAAAAGAGAGAAAAGAGGCAAAAACTTAGAGATAGAATTCACAACACAAATCAAAGATCAAAGCCAAATATTGAAGAACTAAGATCAAGATTCAAGCTTCAAGCTTCAAGCCAAGATTGAGGAAGAAGTACATCAAGGAGTCACTTTGATTAGTTTTTCTTCTCTTTCTTTATCATTTTGTTCTTGTTCTTGTTGATCTTCATGAATTGATTTGATACTTTTAATTTTGTGATGGGCTAAATTGTTATTCTAGGGTTAGACTATGTAAACCTAGTATATAGTTGAATTTCATTGATTCTTAGTTTATGAACTTGATAAATTCAATTGATTCATTCTATCTTGTGTTTAATGCTTTCATTATACCTGATCAATATTTTGAATGATTGAGGAACCATGATGAACTCGACGAAAGGATTCATGTGTTTAGTCTAGGGTAGTTTGATGCATGATCATAGGGTAACAATTATGAGTTCCATCTAGGATAAACATATACCTAGGTGGCATGTATGGTATAATTTAGACTTGATCTTAATGAATTACATTCTGATTTGATTACCATAGGCATATAGGTGATTGTTAGAATGCATAATATAGTCACTTGACCATCGACAGAGGCTTGTGATGAGATTAGTGTCTAAGCCAATCAATTGGTATTAAGGGATTAACTAAGTGGTTAATGAGTCTAATAAAATACTAGGGGACGAGTCAAAATCCTAGATTATCTTTATTTGTGAATTCTACTCTTTGCTTTTATTTAGTTACTTGAGAGAACTAGATTAGTTACATAAATTTCAGATTTTAGTTTTCTGAATAAAAGTTAAGTAGGTATAATTTTAGTACTTGATTTATAGAATTAGATTGCATAGTCCCTGTGGGATCGATATCTGGACTTAAAATTCTATATTACTTGATACGATAGCTTGCACTTGCGCTTAGCTACTATAGCATCCCAATTAATCTGCATGAGAATTTTGCATTCTAAAATTTTCATCTTGTTGAAAATGACTATAATGGGGAAATTATGGTTCAACACCATTTTCTCAAAAAAGATTTTATCCATTTAAAACAATTGAGTGAATCAACAGAGGCATGTAAGTTTAACCATATTCGCCTTCTTCCAAATGTCAACATCCAAGTAATTTTGGATTGATTTAAGGAGGGGAGATCAACTATTAAGATGAACAGAACAGATATATACAGTTCTACCATCTTAATTTGATCACTTTGTCTCATTTACCACATTGTTAGCCTATCATATTCACTATCGCAACTCATTTCATTTTATGTATTTACATTCTGGTGGATGTTTGAACCATTTTCAATCTGCCAACCCAATGGTAAATAGCCTTCATAAGGACTCTTAAAATTCTAACAGCAGTTCATGCATTTGAGTAAGTGTATACTGCTTGTAAGAATTGTCAATACCCTAGAATTAACAGCATGTACCAATATAAGAGATATCAATTCTAAATATTATAAAAATAAGCAGAGATCCATGTTACTAGTCAAATATAATGTACCTTGCAACAACCAAAGTAGCATCCATCGGGCTCAATTGAACCAAAAAAAATCCAATTTCAAGAGACAACCTTTTTTTTTATCATAGTACAGGCCTCTAATTGGAAAATTTGGATCATATTTAAAACTCATGCAAACCTCGGGATACCTAAACTGCAAGAAAACCAGCAATAACAAAATTAAACAATACTCCTTAGCACACTACATGATGAAAACCAGAACCAGCAAGACAGCACTAAACTAACAGCCCAGAACTAACCTCATTAACCATATGTTCCTTCGCAGAATAGTATATCAAACTCTGCAAGTTGGAAGAATAATGTGCCAAAGTGTAATCATAGTCGAATCCATACAATTGTATACTGTCCAACCTCAGATTCTTATTAACAAGTATACCTAGCAGAAGACATAGAAAGACCACTCAGTAACAAAAAATCTCAGGAGTGAAACTAATAATATCGGGTTTAATCCAAGCATAGCAAAAGATGTTATTCATTGAACCTTGCGGATTCATCCTCGGCATTTCCTTCAGAGCCTCAGGAATCTTGAGGAAACTCTGTTTCATGGCATCAAATTCACGACGTATCTTGGATATTTCATTATCAACAACAAAAATTTTCAGCTTCATTTTGCGAAACTTCCTTTTCAGTCTTCAACAGTTTTTGCTCAGTGGATGAAATTGGACTGTAACTTCGAAAGCTTCCATTAAAACCTAAAAAATTGAAATACATATCAAATAATGTGAAAATATCAGCGTTTCATGGATACAAATACGTATACACTGCCTTTCATTGATACAAATAGGAGTATTTGTGTTAAGAATGCTTGTGCTTGAAAATGTTTTTCTAAAAAGTGCTTCTGATCAGGTGATGCTTTTTGTACATATAATGCTTAATTATGAAATTGCATGATTATCTAATGACATCAGCATTAAATTTAGCGCAAAAATTAAAAAAAAACTAAAAAAAATGAAGACTTCATATCAGCTTTTAGGCATTTCAACGGAATTAACTTAAAGAAAGCGCAAGAGAGAAGCCAAACACACTACCTTCTGGAGCTCCACGAGAAAAGCTCCTTCTCTGCAACAAAGGAAAAAAAGAAATTGCGTAATTACGCCATTAGAAACTATCCATACGTACACGTATACGTATAAAAATACATACAAATTGTCAGTAAAATAGAGAGAGAAGTACGCGAAACAAAGAGCGGAAATGAAGAAAGCATCAATGGAAGGATATGGCTTAGAGTTAAATTCAGCTCAACATTTGAAGCTTTTAAAATTTAAAATAAGTTAAAAAAAATTCTAGTTTTGTTGATAATTTGGAGCGGAGCTCGTACTCGAAATGTGTGTTTGTGGTTTCTACTTCCTAATGAAAATTGAATGCGAGAGACTTTTCTACAGTGGCCGCCAATTTTGGGTGTTCTGTAGTTTCTCCTCTTCATTCTCATATAACACGTGCGTCGGGCTTGGGATGGTGTGAAATGCGAATCTTCGTCCAGACTCGAGGGTTCAAATGTTCAATTCAACCGAAGAATGTTATCAACATAATGGTAAATATCATTTACACACCCTGAAAATTCTTTTAGAGATTAGATAACACTTCAGAAAGATGAACTGTAAACAGAAACGAGCTCTAGTCTAAAACATCATCATTAAGGTCTCTTCCTTCTCTCTAAGAAACAACAAAAAAAATCATCAAAGGAATAGTGATTTATTAAATTACAATGAATAGTATTATATATTTTTAAATAATATATATTTTTTATTTAAATCTAAATAACACGTCAAATATTTATGAGAAATTAATTTTAATAATTTTAAAAATTAACGTTATACCATCTTATTATTTAATATATCATTTCAAATAAATAAAATAAAATACAATTTAAAATATTCGGTATCACTACCATAACAATCAGTGACAAAATAGAATGTGGGTATGGCTGGGAATAAATATACAATTGAGTGTTCCTGTCATTAAAACTTTAAATTCTCAGTGGCTTCAATAACTCATTTTCCTAGTTTTTTTCTTTTTGCTTGAAAATACTCAATTTTTATAGTTTATTATTACATCATAAGAATTAAGCACATATTCAGCACATAAAATCATGGCAAGTAACTACCAATAAGTGAACGAAGAAAAAAGAGAAAGGCTCACAAATGTAATTGCTACAAAATTTTGCTTATGCAAAATTAACAATTTGATCAACGTGATAAACATGACATGAATCAGCTTCTCAAGTAACAGACCGTGTTCAAAACTATCTAAAAACTTGGATTAAGGTTTCAGATGTAAATTAATTCATTTTCTTCTCCTCGATGCAATTTCTGCAGCCCAAGCTTTCCCCAACTCGGTCTGAAACTTTCCTGCAAGGATTAGCGAGCATTGGTAAGGAGGTAAAAACTGTCGGGATAAATTAATGCATTAACAACCTCACTAGCTCTGTCCAACGAACTTGAAGGTTTTGCTTGAAACTATGAAAAGCTCAAAACCAAAATTGTTACCAGAAGTTCCACAACTGATGATTTAAAACACTTCACCTTATTATGTTATTCCTGTTAGCCATATGCTCTGTACTCACACGACAAATCTAATTCAGGTATTACGTATTACATTTGCCAACACTGAAGCAACCAGCGAATTTCAGACAGCAAACTGTTTTGCAGTCAGACATAAGAAAAAACCTCTTTGGGAGCTGCAACCAGAAATAGAAAAATGCAATAGAAATGCACTTGCCTCTCCACTTCAACCGTGACTCCAAGAAATCTAGTGCAACCACATAACTAATTAACATGTCTCAAATTAACATCATATGCTAGTTCAGTTGTTTAAAATCAGCTCAAATTATATGAACCAGCTTGGAATTAGATTCTGTGGATTCATATTGTTTTCCTTCTTCAAATGGGCTGCATTAAGCATAAAATTCACGAGGAAAATTGTATAAACGACAAGAGTGAAAGCAATAATAAAACATGTCAGAGCTCTATACCAGCAGTTGACTGGAAAAACTCATCCAGATCCTTCCCTTGCTCTGCATAAAACCAGAATCAACTTTAGCTTCCATGATAAATTTTTCAGAACAATCGATACCAGATTAATTTTTCAATTTCGAAAGGAAAACGGGAATTGTTTTAAATAAATAGAAATATAAATGGACCATCTTATTTTTCAAATTACAATAACATGTTATAAATAGAAGTAGTAAGCAAGAGGCAATCTATTTTCTTATCGGTATCCTATAATACCGAAAATGGAAACAAAATGCAAGAAAGCCACAAATTGTCCTAGAAGTTCATCTAATTGTTTTTTTCATTGGTTCAAGTTCAGTAGTTTCAATGTACGTGACATATCACTAATGAGTGGAGTACGTTTGTAAGTCCTCAAGATCTTAAAAGAATGTGTTTGTAAGCCCTCAAAAGTACAAAGCGGTGAATTAACAAAGGAGACCTTACCATTTTCATATTCTAAGGCTTGAAGTATCATCTCCAACTACAAAGACAAAAGATAAAACGAAATCAGATTATTCAGTAAGCAATTGAGAAAAAACAGCTAAACCTCACTTGGACTAAAATTTGTCGCAATGGGCATATGTTATCGAAATACCAAATGACAAACCATCATTCTAGTGGATATTAGAATATATAAAGGATGCTAGTTAGCAACAACAGAAAGAGAAATATGTAAGAGATTCAAAACAACTGAATTTGAAATCAGATATAATGCCATAGTTAAATCACCAGAAATGAGATATAAGTGCCATACTTGAATCACCAACAATGGAGATATACATGCCTAATATATACCTTGTCAAAATCCTTGACAATTTTGGCTTCTGGCGTAGAATTTTCCTCATACTCCATCCACAACTCACCTATTTCCTTGGCTGCATTTTGCAGATCATATTAACAAGATAAGGGATATGAAACAATAAACCAATTTTGACGCACATTAAAAAAAGAAAAGTACTCAGTTAATGTTGGAGAGAACAAGAGAGAGAGAAGCACCTCTTGCCCCTCCACCTAGTAGTTTACACATGTGTTCTAATGCTTCTTGCTCTCGTCGACTCTTCTCTGCCTTTGAAATCCCATCTGAAGGGGTAATGTCCCCAACAATTGCTATTTAAGTAGTTAAGGTCAGAAACCAAATCAATAATCTTAACTGACAAAAAAACAAAACTAAATAACAACGCACATAATAAGTAGAGTGCTTATCATCACCTACGTTTATTACGGAATTTAACAAGTGCTGATAACATCCAAAAATTGGGTTGTTATAGTTAAGCTAGTAAACAAATTGAGGTACTCCTAAATTAAATCTTTTTTGCACTACCAACTGCAACCAAACAGTTACCCAGAGCTTCTAGAATACTAAAAGAAATAAAATATTATAACAAGAAAATTCATGAATTGCAACAATAGTCAACAAAAACTTTCTGCTAAAAGTTCTAAAATGGCATGTGTTCTGACTATCTCACACCACTTTCAATTAAAAATGATTCATCACTCCCCCATGGTCCCATAGTGCCATCACCAAACCAGAGATTTTCTTCAAGTACAGCAATCCTATCTAGTATCAAAGAGAAAAAGATAATTTAATACCTTCAGCAATGTCATGAACGATTGCAATCTTTATGCACCTGAAAGTTATGAAACCAAAAAATCTCAAATAACACTATCCAAGAAAACTTTTCATTTTACCAAATAGATACAGTAATGAACAAAAGGGATAAAAGTCAAAAAGAACAGATTCCCTAACTTGTCTCGATCAATTCCAGGAATGTCAGCCATAACAAGACCCATCAGTCCCATTCTGTACATATGATCGGCTATAGATTCTGGATCCTTAACATCTCGTCGTATCCATCCAGTCCTTTTCGTCGTCTGATTATACAAATTAACAACATATAAACCACAAACAATCCTAACTTAAACCAAACAGTAAATATAAATAAATATATAATGCTGCATTTGATTGCCAAATGAAACTAATTTAAATGTAACAGCTTAACTTCAATCAACTTTAAAAATTGAACATCGCACTTTTTTTTTTCTTATTTATTTCAAATTTAGGTAAACAAACCTTCCTCTTACCTAAGCTCAACATAATTATTTATTTCACTTTCTTTTTCAGTATTTTTTAAAATGTTTTTGGAAAAAAGAAAAAACTCTATTGCAGAATGAGAATAACAGATCGAAGTTTGGAATTTATTTTTTTCACAAGAAAATAACGCGTCTGCAAGCTTACTTCAAATAATAGAAAAGAATTTTGAGTTGCTTCTATATCCTGGAATCAAAAGTACACAAACAAAATCGTTCTTGCATTTACTATTGTTTTCTAAATAATCAATTTTGCATTTCTCAATTTCTAGTTCCGAAATACAGCGTCGTTTTATCATGTGTTTCAAATATCAAAAACGGTGCGCAACTAATTTTCTTTATCTAATTTATTAAAAAGAAAATAAATCATTTTTTTTATTAAAAAAACTTAAATAATACCTTAAGCCGATGGCAGAGGGAGAGAAAGTCGATAGCGGAAGAAGATGATGAATTTGAAGAGAAAGTGGCACCGTTATTTTCCGAGGAACCAAGAGGGTTGATACTGTTATCGCCGGTAACGGATGCTGATGACGACGAAGCCTCGGTGGCCATTCGATAAGCTCTTGAATTCGTGACTGTCTGTTTGGTGAACCTGAGTTGAGTGGGAGTCAACGACGGTATTAGGAAGAGTGAGGACGATTTACAGAGCAGCGCTCCTCGGCTTCCCATTTTATCGGCTTTATTTTCTTTTTACTTTTTTTAGTATTTTTTTTTTTTTTTAGTGTTCTGTTTCGGATATTCAAATTACGAAAAAAGAAAAATTGAGAAAAGAAGATTCGGCATATGCTATTAGTTAGTGACTGGGGCCGACGTTAGATCCTGACCGTCCAGGTCAAAATTCGAGGAATCAGATATGGGCCCCACTTTGATGGATGATCCTGTTGCATTGATGGATGCATCACGATTTCGCCATGTAATACTACCGGAGAATTTCGAAGATTTTTTGGGCTGATAACTGAAACTTTGAATACTGGTTGTGTAATGTGTTTGGCAAAAGGATTATATTGAATAATTGGACATGATAAAAGTAGATAAATTGAATTTAAGGATGATAAAAATGATTTTTTATTATTATAAATATTATATCTCAATTACAAATTGCAATTCAAATTATAAAGTATTATATTTTAATTATAAATTATATATAATTATAACATTATAACTTAAATATTAACTAAAAATTCTTTAATAATAGGAGGAAATAAAATTGTCAACTAAAACTAGCATAACTAATATCAAAATTTGAACCCTTAACTTAAGTCGAGATATATAAATTTTTTCACTGAAATAAGTTACTATATAAGGATATTAAAATTTTATTGATGCAGGTGTTTATTAATAAAGATCTAAACAAATTTTGAATTAATTTAATATATAAAGTTAAAATTCATATCAATTGGTGATGACTAGAGGTTTTAGATAATAATTTGATGTTTTTTATTTTAATTTTTTTTAAACAATGACCAAATGTCATTGTTAATTTGTTTTGTATAATAAAATTACAACAAAAACGTTATATGATTGATTTTTTTTTAATTCATATGTAAATATGTATTGAATTTTAAAAGTGTTAAATGGACTTGTAAGCATAGCAATTTAAGATGAGAAATATATTACAAAGTTATATTTTAACTGGTTTTATTTTGTTATTTTTTAAGACTGTTATATATGTTAACTGAATTAGTATTATTACTATATTTTATAGTGATTTAAATATTTTTTTTGGTTAAATTCATTACTCCAATACAGGAGCAAAATTCTCTTTCCATAAATAATTAAAAGAGGGACAAATGGCATATTTTGCTAGTCCATGGGTTATACCATTACATTGTCTGGATACAATCTCAATTCCAATTCTATGATCCTTCAATAATAGGCTCCTAATATCATCAATTAACTATTCGATGCCTTTCAACGGAGTGATAAAGCCTGTGACCAAACTAACAACATTGCTTGCATTAGAGGCAATGCTAACTAGCCTTAAGTTTCTTTCATTCGCAATTTGGAGGCCATATGAAATGGCCTCAGCTTCAGACCTCTCCACATCCTCCTAAAAGGGCGCAACCTTTGATGCCATAGTTATAGCTTCTTTTGATGGTGCTCGAACTTGAATCCTCAAGCCAGCAAGACTCTCATGATAATTAATGGCTACACGAGTCTATAGCCCTCAAACAATTCATCCTCCGTATTGCCATTAATGCTAGTATGCTCTCTAGATTTTTGGTTGCAAGATTGTTGAAGTCCTTTTGTCTCATTGCATGAATTAAGGTAAGCTTTCACCTTAGCAACAAGAGTAATAGGATTATAACTACAATACCTTTCATCAGCTGACTGTTCCTGACCTACCAAACTGCCCATAATATCATTACCACCTCCTTTAGCTCCTCGTTAGATACAATACTTGCCATATGATGGACAAAATCCCAAAGCTTCATCTTCCATAGACTTTGAACAACCTCTACAAAATTTGTGGACAATAAATTTGTGCATTGCCCAAAAATTTTGTTTACTTTGCAAGTAACCAGAGCATAGCAAGTTGGTTCCACTTCTTTAAAACATCTTTGACAAATAGAGTTGTTAAGAATCTGCCTTTTATAGAGTATAGCTTGTTGGCAGCAGATTGGAGAGAGCTTTCCATATGAATATTCTAACTTTTGAGGGGACAATCATAGACCACACTAGCTTCCATTTATGCATTTGAGAGCCTAATGTTCCTAGATTTCCTGAAATCTTCTGTTAAAAGGCTACATAATGTCCACTCCTCACTGAGTAGGCTCTCCTCTTGTCATAGTGCCAACACATTGAATCTTCAGTTATCTCTTTTGGCAATGGAATATGAAGTATCAATTGGGCATCTTCTGCATTGAATTTCTTAGTATTAAGGGCATCTTTCTATCTGTATTCTGTAACAACAATGTACTCTACTTTATTACCAAAAATGAGGTTTTGAAGAGAAAGTGGTTGATGTGTGTTATAATAGCGTGGTGTGTTATAATAGCCTAACGCAAGTGCACGCTATTATAACACACATCAACTAGTTATCATTCCCATGAAGATTATGTAATCTAATTTTTTCAATTAAGTATTAAAATTATAACTACTTTACTTTTATTCAAAAAAAACTAAAATTCGAAATTCAATTAATTAACCCAGTTCTATCAAATTTAACTAAACTTAAATAACGAATAAATAAGGTATTGAATTCATCAATTAATAATAATTTAGGGTTTAGACTTATCCTCTAATATTTCACTGAATTCATTAACCTCTTAGTTAATTTTTTAATATAAATTGATTGGCTTAGACACTAATCTCATTACAAGCCTCTGTCAATAGTAAGTGACTATGTTATGCATTCTAACAATTACTTATATATTTATGGTAACAAAAATAGAATATAATTAATTAAGAATAGATCTAAATCAAATTATACATGCCATCTAGGTATATGTCTATCATACATGAAACTCATAATTGTTACCCTATAATCATGCATCAAACTATCCTAAACTAAACACATGAATCCCTTTGTCAAGTTTATCATGATTTCTTAATCATTCAAGATATTGGCCATATATAATAAAAGCAATAAATATAAAATAGAATGAATCAATTGTATATATTAAATTCATAAACTAAAAATTAATGAAATTCAATCACATACTAAATTCAAAAGTCTAACCCTAAAAATAAAAACTTAGGTTATGGTGAAATAAAGAGTTCTAGAATTTATCAAGAATAATATTATGAAAATCATAAAAAATTAAAAAGATAACAAGTTAAAGAGATAAAACTAATTTTTCTACAGTTTTCAATCTTCTAATATTTTTTATCTTAAAAAAATTGTTCTTTCTCTCTCTTTTTCTCTCTCCTTTTAATTCTTGAATTATGTTTTTTTATCTTTTATTTATAGGTTTATGTCTTTAAATTATGGTAAAACATCAAATATAAATTAGATTAAAATTACTGTTCCCTTACACTATTCACACAGCGTCACAACGCTAGATTTTGGGCCTTAAAGCATTGTACACACTGTTTTTAATGTTGTTTTTGGGCGCTGCGGCGTTGATACTGTAGTAAAGTACTATAACTTGTTATTGTATCAAACTATTGTAGTAAGGTACTTTAGCAATTTTGATGTTTTTGGTTTATTTTCATTAAATTTTTCATTCTTATTTACTCCATTGACTCTAAATCTACAAAATAACAATAAAACACATAAAAAAGTCAAATAATCTTAATTTCAATGAACAAATATTAAGCTTAGAAGATGAAAATATTAGACTTAATTAACCTTTATCAGTGATTTTATTGAGGAGGTCTTAAGCAGCCAATTGTTGCTATAGAT
Source organism: Ailanthus altissimus (assembly GCA_946807835.1). Taxonomy (NCBI): domain Eukaryota; kingdom Viridiplantae; phylum Streptophyta; class Magnoliopsida; order Sapindales; family Simaroubaceae; genus Ailanthus; species Ailanthus altissimus. The sequence continues at coordinate 7,271,307 of OX327689.1, forward strand.
GTCCACCTTGTCACCACTGTCTATAATCCATCTTCCCCTTTTCTCCAAGAGAAATCTGCTCTATAGTAGGCTTCTCCACACATAGGAAGGATTGTGGCCTAACTTAGCTTCCATAAATTGATTCCTTTTGAAATACCTAGCCTCGAGGACTACTAATTAGGGAATCTTGCTTTTGAAGAATTCTCGAGCCTTGTTGTTAGTAGTGCCTGGTTAAAGCTGTCACGCCCCAGACCCAAAAGATCTGACACACGACATCACTTATATTCATTTAATAATACTTAAACATTCATTTTAATTTCTTTCAGAATTATAGCAATTGAATTATGACTGGGACAATTAGTAAACCGGAGATACGCAGAGTTTTCTCAGAGATTAACACTCTACTATGTCACTAGTAGCAACTTTGTTACCGGAAGCCCAGAATATATTAATTGTAAATTTTTACTTAAAATCAATCCATTACTACACTTGGTGAAACTTAAACTAAATCCAACCACACACAATAAAATAATACATAAGTATTTATTCAATAGGGATAAATCAAATATCTTATCCCACGTGTTCCCAAATGAAACACTTAGCAACCTAACAACTTAGGGAACCCAAGGAACAGTAGAAGCCTTGCCAAATCCGCTAAGCACAAATGTACCTTATTTACTTGAAATCACCATAAACTATAATGAGTATAAAACTCAGTAAGCATACTAGTTTTTCATATATCAAATATAAATACATATATGTACACAATGCATATGTATGATATGCTGTGATCAATCAAAATCATAATCTTATCAAATCACATATCATGTAAGCGCTTACACATTTTTTTAAGACATATAATAGGAATACCATCACTCAACTACTACTTAGTAGGACTTACATATCACATATCACATAATGAGCCAAATGTCACTTGTAGGTGACATACCATATGAGAGAAATAGTACAAGTGAGGTCTTGAAATTACACATATATAATGCTCATGCCCGAAGGTAAAAGCCAAACCCTCACCCTGATCATCGGTGAGTCCTCTCACATGCACCAATACGCCACCACACGAATGTGATGACTCACACTTCCTTTAGGTACCAATAGGATCTTCCCTACATACGGAACATTTAACATATACCAATCCCGAAGGAAAGGCCACACATAAAGGCTCCAAAAATCACATAAAATGCCTACTAAGTTAACAGTGAGTTCAAGTACCCTCAAAATGCAAAATATTTCTCATGGACATATTACACTTCAAAAGCTTTCTTTGTTAAACATATCTTATTTTGAAAGCTCACTTTCAAAAAACACATGTATGTCCATGCTCAATGTCAATGCTCACATTCATAAACATATATTCACATTTCATATCAAAATATACTTTGACATAGCATAAACATATTCTTAACCACATTTACAAAATCATTCATAACACTTACTATGTTTATTGTGATTCCAGTAAAAAGTCTAGTATATTTACCTCTTAACACTTTCAGCTACAAAGCTTAAATCTTCTTAACCTATCAATGCAAATTAGTCCTTTCATAAGCCTCACAATTCACACAAAATACTTTAAATAGCTTACAAAATTATACACAATGCATTTATCACATCAAATTGGTCTAAATACTTGGTTTCTCAAAATCTGTCATTCTAACCACTTACACTTAACAAATTTTTCTAATACATCAAATGATGTCCAATTACTCCAAAATTAGAATATATCATTCTTGACTCGTATATCCTTCTTATACATGAATATTATATCAAAATTCTTACACAATCCATTCCATACACACCATCGAATCCAAATTACTAACCTGACAGGATCAAGATACTTACTGAACAGTATTCAATCTCCCAATTTTATAAAATCATATACTAACTCAAAAATTATAAAACTATCACATAATTACTCTTAACACATATCTCAGTCCATGATAAATATTTCACTTCCAAATCACTGCCAAAAGTATTTTAAAACTATTTTATTCTATAGCTTTAAAAATCTGTTAATCAAATACTGCAATGAGCTGATACACTTTAGAAAATCATAACACTTCAACCACATTGATCTAAATTCTCAATTCTGAGTATATCATATTAGATATATAAAATTATCATATTCCACAAATTCGTAACTTTTAAAGATCATTAGTAGGACAAAAATTATTTTTCACTGTATCATACTGTTCATATAGGAAATTTCTAGAATTTTAGGGTCATTTTGGTAAATTCACAAAAAATTCAATTTCTGGAATTTTGAATCGATTAAAAGTCTCAGATGATACTAAACATGTCTAATTTCATATACTCAAAATTCAAAACCAGAATTGAATCACAACAATTTATAAAATTCTTGGATCAAGAGACTATCAAGTAAAAATTCTACAATCCATCATGATTTATCAAGTTATCTTATAGATCATCATCAATTCTCAAAATATCATACGAAATACACATCAAATCCTCAATTATACATATTTCCAGAAATCAAAACTTAAAGAAATTAACATAATTAACACCAATAAATTGAGAAATAGTTGTGATATACCTCTTAAAATCCAAAATTCCAATTTCTTTTTCTTTTTCTTCTCCTTCTTCTCTTTCTCTCCCCTCTTTTTCTCTCTTCTCTCTCTCTAAAAGAGGTAGCTCGACCAAAATGAGAGAATTAGGGTTTTAAAAGTGTATTTTTATACTAAGTGGCTAATTTTTAGTATTTACGAATTTACCCCCAAAACTTTCAAAGTATTACAATTTGGTCCCTAAAATAAATCTAAAGTCTTGCAATTAAACCCAATGCTAATAGTATGACCTTAACCTATACAAACACTACTAATAACAATATATAACTCAAGTATCACCCACATACAAATAAAATACGTATATTTATACATATATAAATACTTATTCTTACCAGTTGTGGATACTGGTTACTACAATTCTTCCCTCCTTATAAGAATTTCGTTCTCGAAATTCATGACTTAAGCAAACATATGAGGATACTTAAATCTCATTTCTTATTCTCATTCCCAAGTTGCCTTTTCAACTGTATGGTTTATTCATAAAACATTTACAAAGCAATCTTCTTGGTATATAAGATTTGCTCGTAGCTTAGTCTGTGAGAGGAGTACGAAACATTCATCCATAAAATAAACACATGATACACATTATGAACTTATAAAATTATACACACATATTTTTATTCTTTTCTCCCATTCGTTCAATATTTAATAGGCATCTATACACTTCACCTTTTATTCATTAAAGAATAACATAGATGTAGAATACTCATACTAATCTCTTAAATAAAATTCTTAATTTCTCTGAAAATTTTAATCCCTTCAACATATACTCATACGTCATAATATCATTCACTACCTTGATATCATTCTAAAAAAAAAATGTAGCATTTCTACGCAACTAATTTGTCATTCAAATCAGAATATTGAAGGCATTATCTTAAACGATCAAAAATCAACTTCAATAAAAAGACCTTTAATTTAATTGATTCTTAAACTATAGATCTCAACATTATATCTCTTACTTTAACTCTTTAAAAAAAAATAGTCCACCTTATTGGACATCATTTTCTCATTGAGATTGACATGTCTGCTTTTTTTTTAAATATGCTCAGTTTCAAACAGAAAAGATTCTACTAGCACAATTACTGCGATGGCAAATATGATTTTTTAACTATTCCTTTAACGTCATCCACGTAAAAGGAAAGGACAAAATGATTACTGATTTTCTTTCACGAAACTCTATAAATAGCCTTAACCTCATAATCACTTTTCTAGCAATAAAGAAAACCAACCCTCTTACCATCTTCATAATGAATCCCATTATCATAACTCCTCCTGTTCTTTTTTCTCTACCACAATTTTCAGACCTAATCAGAACCAGAACACTCCATTCCCGTGCCAAAGAATTCATCAGACACTACATCATCTTGGCAGTCCAAGAACACGGTCTCACAGTTCTTGGTGGCCCTTTGTTCAACTTGGAATACCCTTTCTTTCACCTGCACTCTTTTTTCCCATTTTCCCAATAGTCCAAACCTGTCATTTACTTATTATGGTACCTATTGGATCTGTATACAATCGCTATGGAATTTCCATTACTTAGAATATTTTTATTGATATAAGATCTATTTGATGCTAAAAGCATATGAACAAATAATGACAGCTCAAGTAGAGAAGATTTTGAATTCTTCTAATAAAACAATTAAGAGAATGTAATACAACATATAATCAATGAAAATGTCAAAGGTAAATTCAATTGATAAATAAGTTGTTCGCAACTCAAAACCAATTATTTATCTAGTAAATGTAAAAGCAATTTACAATCATCGATTACTTTTTCTTGGAATTATTACCAATTTACCATATCTATAAATTACCAGAAACTACAGTTGGCTCTTCTATTTTAATATTTTGTTGTGTGAATTATGATCCCGTTAAAGTTAAGGTGGCCCAATGAGAATAGATTTGGGCTCTAGGCCCAATTTGATTCACGTCATTCACGTCATATTATCATGTTTTGTGAGACTTTAGTTTTTTTAATGATTTTTGCTACTAATTTTTCGTTAAATAATTTTGAATCAACCCTTCAAACTCATAATTCTTTATTATATATTATATATTTCTAAACAAAATTGGAAGAAAAAAAAAAAGAAACATTGTGCTCTTATCTCTTAAATGAAAAAATTCAGACATATTTTTTAAAATAAAAACAAAATCTCACTCAAACATGCAAACAAAATTGAATTTTTAGATTTCTTATACTATTTCAAAGACTAAAATAAATAAATGATTACCAAATGAAATTCAATAACAAGTAAATGGGGTCATATTATTTCGGAAAAGAAAAAAAAATTGAATCTTAAAATTTTAAAAAAGAAACAAACAAATTCTAATATTTTAAAAACTTTCATCAAGATTCTTATTAGTTAATAATTTCCTATTTAACAAAAAAAAGATTAAAAAAATGTGAAAATACTATTATTCTCTCATTTTAAGTTAATATCGTTCATGCTTTTATATTAATAATGTCCATATTAGTAAATGGCAAGAAAATTACTATATTACCCAAACTAAAAACCTAGCCCATGCCCCCTCTCAAGTCTCATCTGCTTCACAATTCACATTTTCAAAATTCAAATCCCAAGTGATTTGTCGGTCCCCAAATCCCATTGTCACCGATTAAACTCCAGTAACAACGAGCGGCCAAGCTTAGCCACCATGAAGTGAACTTCGATTCAGAATCGTCTCCCTTCTCAGTCCAATTCAGTAATTGAAAAAATGAGTTCGTCTTGGCATAGTCCAACCACAGCGAGTAGGCAAACTTAAAAAGTGGCTATTCTCTTCTTATTTTAGAATTTTCCACAATAAAAAACCGAGCTTATTATTTTCCTGAAAAAATACGATTTTGTGAGTGGGTTTCATTGTTGAAATTCTTGAGGTCTAAAGAGTATTGGTATGTTGTTGAATCTGGTGTAACAACACTTGTAGCTGGCGAGGCACTTACAGTTACGCAAAAGATAGAATTGGACAGACTGAATTTAAAAGATTTAAAGGTAAAGAACTACTCGTTCCAAGCCATTGATCGATCTATCTTGGAAACTATTCTTAACAAAGAATCTTCCAAGGATATTGGGATTTAATGAAGAAAGAGTATCAAGGCTCGTCAAGAGTAAAGCATGAACAGCTTCAGGCTTTGAGAAGGGATTTTGAGATTTTGCAGATGAAAGATAATGAATCAGTTACCAGCTATTATGCAAGGACTATAGTGACAACAAACAAAATACTATTCCATGGTGAGAAGATGGAAGATGTTGCCAATGTTGAGAAGATTCAATGTTCTTTGTCTCCAAATTATGATGTGAGAATATTGATTGAAAATTATCAGGATATGATTTAGAGAACGAGTTAAGTGCGTAGGATGTGCATGGATTAAAGACGAACGCGAAAAGAGACGAAAAATGTAGAAGGACGCATCAGGCGCCAACGTCGTGGCGACCAGGCGTGAGCGCAGCGGCACTCATTCCAAAACCCGAATGCCGCGATGCCAGGAGACCAGCGCCGCAGCGCTCAAACAGAAGCGCCAGCGCCGCGGCGCAGGAGAAGGGAACAGTATCCCGAAATAAGGAAACTTCCTTATTTCGTCTCCTACTTGCTTCAAGACTCCATAATACGACTCTCACACGTATAGGGTAAACCTAGGTCGTCCCAAAGCCTATATAAAGGCTATCAATTGGCTTGTAAACACATCTTGGTGAAAGACAAGAAATCTTTATGACCTTAGTGATAATCTTGTGGTTCTTTATGAGAGAAAATCCCTAAAGTATAAGAGAGAGTTTTCTTTGTGATCTTTCTTGAAATAGGCATACTTTTATGAGTGCCTTGTGATTCATAATAAGAGAAAAGTGTGATCATGATCCGCTGTGAACGTAGGCAAATTGCTGAACCACGTAATTCTTTGTGTGTTCTTCTTCTACCCCCTTTTTCTCTTTATTTCTTAATAACTTGTTCTGCATTATTATTTGCCTAGGATATATTTTTGTTAGCTTGTTTGTATGCTTCCACTTTAACAAACTGGTATCAGAGCTTGGTTCTAAACAGATATGGCCACACCCAAGTACGAGGTAAAAAAATTCAACAGTACAAATGACTTTAATCTGTGGAAGATGAAGGCTAAGGCGTCGTTAGTGAGCCAAAGGCTTGGTTTGGCATTAGAGGAGCCTGCAGCCCCATCTAGTGATGAAGAGAAGACGCCAGAGTTATCTAAAGCTGAAGCAGAAAGAATGAACATTCAAGAAAGAGCTCATAGCACAATCGTTCTATCATTGAGCGATAAAGTACTAAGAGAAGTGGCAGGTGAGACAACGGCAATAGGTCTTTGGAAGAAGCTTAACTCTCTTTATATGAGAAAATCATTGGCCAACAGATTACATATAAAGAAGAAGCTATATTAGCTGTCCATGTCAGAGGGGACGCCGATGAATGACCATATAGACGCCTTCAATAAGATCATCCTTGATCTTGAGTCTATCAACATCAAGATAGAAGATGAAGATAGAGCAATTATCCTACTGAGTTCACTCCCTAAGAGCTATAAAAGTTTTGTTGATACGCTACTCTACGGCAGAGAAAGTTTAACGATGAGTGATGTGAAATTATCATTAAACTCAAAATTATTAGGAAAGCAGACCGAGGGCAATACAGAAAGCTTATCTGTAAGAAGAAGGCCCTCATATAGAGATAGGAAGAAAAAAGGCTCAATGTCAAAGTCTAGGACTTTTAGGAAGTGCTATTGCTGCAAGAAAGAGAGGCACTTCATAAAGGACTGTCCTGAGAAAAGAGCACAAGACAAGAAGAAAGCGGATGCTACGCTTGCCGATGATGATAGCTATAACAGCGCAGAGACACTCATCGCTACTGATGGTAAGAACTTTCAACAATGGGTTTTTGATTCTGGTTGCACTTTTCACATGTGCCCATACAAGTCATGGTTTATAAATTTCCAGCCAATTAGTGGTGGTAAGGTCTTAATGGATAATGACATTGCATGTCAGATGATGGAAATTGGTAGTGTTAAACTTAGGTTACATGATGGGCAAGTGAGAGAGTTGACAGATGTTAAGTATGTTCATGACTTGAAGAGAAACTTGATCTCACTAGAGACTTTAGACCAGAATGAGTGTTCCATCAGGATTGACGTAGGGATTTTAAGAGTTTTGAAAGGTTCCATGGTGGTGATGAGAGGAAAGAAGCGCAAAGGGGTTTATATGCTTAAGGCTGAAGTCATAAGTGGTTCTGCATTATTCTCTATAGATGAGGAGAGTATGCAAACCAAGTTGTGGCATCTTAGACTGGCACACTTAGGTGAAAGAAACCTAAAGGAGTTATTTAGTCAAAAGGCGTTTGGAGAAGATAAGTTCCAGCCCTTAGAGTTTTGTGAGCATTGTGCTTGGGAAAGCACATATGGTAAGGTTTAGTATCAGCGAGCACAAGACTAAGGGGACTCTTGACTACATGCACTTGGATCTTTGGGGACCAGCTCAGACAGCTACTCATGGTGGTGCCAGGTATTTTCTCAGCTTAATTGATGACTATTCGAGGAAGTTGTGGGTCTATGTGTTAAAGAGTAAGGATCAAGCCTTTGAAGTATTCAAGACTTGGAAGGTTCTTGTTGAGAATCAAACTGGCAAAAGAGTAAAGAGGCTAAGGATTGACAACGGCCTCGAATTTTACAACAGAGAGTTTGATGAGTTTTGTGCCAAGCATGAGATTACAAGGCATAGAACAGTAAAATCAATACTACAGCTGAATAGCGTAGCTGAGAGGATGAATAGAACCCTACTTGAAAGGATTAGATGCATGCTTACCAATGCGAAGATGTCCAAGATATTCTGGGGAGAAGCTGTGGTGACTGCAGTTTACTTGATTAATAGAAGTCCCTCCTCAGCAATTGACTTCAAGACGCCAGAAAAGAAATGGTCTAGCAATCCTCTGAAGTATGGCCACCTTAAAATATTTTGTTGCCCTGCCTTTGTACATGTTAAGGAGGGGAAGTTGGAACCTAGAGCTATCAAATGGGTATTCATAGGATATCCCAAATAACTAAAAGGATACAATGTGTGGTGTAAAGACTTGACACCACCAAGGAGTATCATAAACCGTGACGTAACGTTCGATGAGATGACGATGCTGAAAACCTACCAAGAAGATGAGAAAGAAGAACCTGTGCCCAAGGAAGACTCAGTACCCGAGTCAATAGAAGTTGAAGTAGAGCCTGAACATAGATTTGATATGCCCCCAGATCAACACTTCAACAAAGAGATCCTTGAAAATGAATCAAGAACACTGGTGAGTTCCTCCAAGTCTACTCAAAGAAAGACTAGGACTCTTGAGATGGAGCTTAAAGAGTTCCAGTTAGCCAGAGATAGGATAAGGAGAACGATTAACCTACCAGTCAGGTATGCATAAGCAGACTTAGTTGCTCATGCTTTTAATTCCGCTTACACTCTTGAGTATGATGAGCCTACGACATATGGTGAGGCTATGAAGAGTGAAAACAAGAAAAAATGGCAGCAGGCCAAGGTAGAAAAAATTAATTCTCTTAGGAAGAACAATACCTGGAAGTTGGTGGAGAGCCCTCAAAAGAAGCTAGTCGGGTGCAAGTGGGTATATAAGGTGAAGGAAGGGATACCGGGGATTGAGCCTACAAGATTCAAGGCTAGGTTAGTAACACAAGGTTTTACTCAGAGAGAAGGAGTCGATTTTTATGAGATATTCTCTCCAGTTGTCAAGCACACATCTATTAGGATTTTGTTAGCCATGTTTGCAAACCTTGATTTACATCTAGAGCAGATGGATTAAAAGACAGTTTTTCTACATGGAGAGCTTGAAGAAATGATATACATGGCACAACCGCAAGGGTTCGAGGAGCACAGAAAAGAAGATCATGCTTGTTTGCTAAAGAAGTCGTTATACGAGTTAAAGCAATCACCTAGACAGTGGTATAAGAGATTTGATGAGTTTATGATGGCTTGTGGTTTTAGTAGGAGTAAGTATGACGGATGCGTGTACTTCAAGAACATAAGTTGTGGGATGATGTATTTGTTTCTATACTCGATGATATGTTGATCGCATGCAAGAATATGGAAGAAATACAGAAGCTCAAGAAGCAGTTGAATGACGAGTTTGAAATAAAGAATTTGGGAGCAGCGAAGAGAATTTTGGGTATGGATATTGTAAAGGAAAGAAGAGATGTTATCTTCTTGTCCTAACCACGATATATAGTCAACATTTTGGAGAAGTTTGGTATATCAAACACGAAGGCTGTCTCTACTCCTTTGGCCATGCATTTCAGACTTTCAGCAGTACAGTCGCCGACATCCGATGAGGAGAAACTGCAGATGAGCAAAGTACCGTATGCAAGCGTTGTGGGGAGTATCATATATGCAATGGTTTGTATAAGACCAGACATAGCATAGGCTGTGAGTGTGGTAAGTAGATACATTGCGAATCCGGAAAAAGATCATTAGCTTGCAGTAAAGTGGATTCTGAGATATCTCAAGGGGACGTCAAATCACAGGTTGATATATAAGAGGGATGAAGACAGCAATAAAATGGTAAGAGGGTACGTAGACTCAAATTATGCAAGTGATCTTGACAAGAGAAGATCGTTGACAGGCTACGTATTCACAGTGTTTGGGTGTAGTGTATGTTGGAGATCAATTTTACAACATGTGGTTGCACTATCTACCTCAGAGGCGAAGTACATAGCTGTTGGGGAAGCTATCAAGGAGGCCGTGTAGTTAAAAGGCATATGCGCAGAGGTATTGGCTAGTGAAGATGTAAACACCGGTGTGTATTGTGATAGCCAGAGTGGTATACACCTAAGCAAGTATCAAGTGTTCCATGAGAGATCGAAACACATTGATGTAAGGCTCCATTACATTCGTGAGATTTTTTAAAGTGGTGAAGTTAGTCTAACAAAGATAGAGTCATCTAAAAACCCTGCTGATATATTGACTAAGCTACTGCCCTCGGTTAAGTTCGTCCTATGTAAGGACTTAACCGGAGTCACTACTATGTGAGGGTGACCGAAGATGCAAAAATGAGAGATCGAGTTACTTTGTGGATGATTTTGAATAAATGAGGGGATTTATGAGAATATTGATTGAAAATCATCAAGATATGATTTGGAGAGCAAGCCAAGTACGTAGGGTGCGCACGGATTGAAGACGGACGCTAAAGGAGGCAGAAAACGAAGAAGGGTGCACCAGGCGACATTGCCTCGGGGCTCAATTCAGAACCTAAGTGCCATCGTGCTAAGAGACCAACGCCGTAGTGCTTAGACGGGCATGCCAATGCCAAGACGATGAGAGCCTAACTTTGCGGCGCTGGAGACGGGAACAGTATCCTGAAATAAGGAAACTTCCTTATTTCATCTCCCACTTGCTTCAGGACTCCCTAATATGACTCTCATACGTATAGGGTAAACCTAGGTCATCCCAAAGCCTATATAAAGGCTATCAACTGGCTTGTAAACACATCTTAGTGAAACACAAGAAATCTTTGTGATCTTAGTGATAATATTGTAGTTCTTTGTGAGAGAAAATTCTTAAAGTATAAGAGAGAGTTTTCTTTGTGATCTTTCTTATAATAGGCATACTTTGTGAGTGCCTTGTGATTCATAATAAGAGAAAAGTGTGATCATGATCCGCCGTGGATGTAGGCAAGTTGCCGAACCACGTAATTCTTTGTGTGTTCTTCTTCTAGCCTTTTCTTTCTTTATTTCTTAATAACTTGTTCTGCATTATTATTTGTTTGGGATATATTTTTGTTTACTTATTTGTGTGCTTCCGCTTCAACATATGATTATGTTGTCTGTAATTGAAGAATCTAAAGATATAGATACACTTTCTCTAGATGAACTTCATAACTTCTTATTGGCTCATGAACAAAAGATGAACAAAGGCACAATCACATATGAACATGCTTTAAAAGCTTGTACTTATGCTGAATCCTCAAATTTCATAGGAAGAGGTAGACGTGAGGAAGAGGAGATCAAGGCAATAGAGATGGAAGCATACAACACCAAAATTCCAGAACTTATTATAGTCAAAGCAAAGAGAAAGGCCTTGATCAACAATTTGACAAATTCAAGGTAAAGTGCTTTAGATGTCATAAATTTGGTCATTATCATTCCGAATGTTATACTAAATTTCCTAGCAACAAAAAAAAAAAAGCAAGAGAAATCAAATTTTACAGAGAAGAAGGAAGTAGAAACCTTGTTGATGGTTAATCATATCAATAGCAAACCTGAGTCAGATGTATAGTATGTGGATACAGGCTGCAGCAACCATATGTATGGAAGTAAGTCTCTTTTTTTCTTTTTTAATGTAGATTTTCGTTCTAAAGTGAGTTTTGGTGATTGTTCTTGTAGTAACCAGTATCCATAACCGGTAAGAATATGTATATTTATATATATAAATATACGTATTTTATTTGTATGTGGGTGATCCTTGATTTATATATTGTTATTAGTAGTGTTTTTATAGGTTAAGGATATACTATTAGTATTGGGTTTATTTGCAAGACTTTGGAATTATTTTAGGGACCAAATTGTTATACTTTGAAAGTTTTGGGGGTGAATTCCTAAATACCAAAAATTAGCCTCTTAGTATAAAAATACACTTTTGAACCCTAATTTACCATTTTTAGGTCGAGCTACCCATTTTAAGAGAGAGAAGAGAGAAATAGAGGAGAGAGAAAGAGGAGAAGAAGAAGAAAAAGAAGAAGAAATTGGAATTTTGAATTTCAAGAGGTATATCATACGTATTTCTCAATTTATTGGTATTAATTAAGTTAATTCCTTTAAGTTTTGATTTCTGAAAATATGTATAATTGAGGATTTGTTGTGTATTTCGTAAGATCATATGAGAATTGATGATGATCTATAAGATAGTTTGATAAATCATGATGAATTATGGAATTTCTGCTGGATAACCTCTTGATCTAGGAATTTTATAAATTGTTGTGATTCGATTCTGGTTTTGAATTTTGAGTATATGAAAGTAGACATGTTAAGGATCATCTGAGACTTTGAATCGATTGAAAATTCTGGAAATTGAATTTATAGTGAATTTACCAAAATGACCCTTAAATTCTGGAAATTTCCTGTGTAAACAGTATAGTACAGTGAAAAATAATTTTTATCCTACTGAATGATCTTCCAAAATTATGAATTTATGGAATATGATAATTTTATATGTCTAATATGATATACTCAGAATTGAGAATTTAGATCAATGTGGTTGAAGTGTTATGAATTTCTAAAGTGTATCAGCTCATTGCAATATTTGATTAATAGATTTTTAAAGTTATAGAATAAAATAGTTTTAAAATACTTTTGGCAGTGATTTGGAAGTGAAATATTTATCATGGACTGAGATATGTGTTAAGAGTAATTATATGGTAGTTTTATAATTTTTGAGTTAGTATATGATTTTATAAAATTAGGAGATTAAATACTGTTCAGTAAGTATCTTGATCCTGTCAGGTTTGTAGTTTGGATTCGATGGTGTGTAGGAAATTTGATATAATGTTCATATATAAGAAGGATATATGAGTCAAGAATGGTATATTCTGATTTTGGAGTAATTGGACATCATTTGATGTATTAGAAATTTTTGTTAAGTGTAAGTGGTCAGAATGACAGGTTTTGAGAAACCAAATATTTAGACCAATTTGATGTGATAAATGCATTGTGTATAATTTTGTAAGCTATTTAAAGTATTTTGTGTGAATTGTGAGGCTTATGAAAGGATTAATCTCCATTGATAGGTTAAGGAGATTTAAGCCTTGTAGCTGAAAGTGTTAAGAGGTAAGTATACTAGACTTTTACTGAAATCACTATAAGCATAGTAATTGTCTATGTATGATTTTGTAAATGTGCTTAAAAATATGTTTATGTTATGCCAAAGTTTATTTGATATGAAATGTGAAAGACATATGTTTATGAATGTGAGCATTGACATTGAACATGGACATACATGTGTTTTTGAAAGCGAGCTTTCAAAATGAAATGTGTTTGACAAAGAAAGCTTTGAAGTGCAATATGTCCATGAGAAAGATTTTGTGTTTTGAGGATGCTTGAACTCACTGTTGACTTAGTAGGCATCTTATGTGATTTGTGGAGCCTTTATGTGTGGCCTTTCCTTTGGGATAGGTATATGTTATGTGTTCCGTATGTAGGGAGGATCCTATTGGTACCTAAAGGAAGAGTGAGTTATCACATTCGTGTGGTGGCGTATTGGTGCATGTGAGAGGACTCACCGATGATCAGGGTGAGGGTTTGGCTTTTACCTTCGGTCATGAGCATTATATATGTGTTATTCAAGACCTCACTTGTACTATTCCTCTCATACGGTATGTCACCTACGAGTGACATTTGGCTCATTATGTGATATGTGATGTGTAAGTCCTACTAAGTAGTAGTTGAGTGATGGTATTCCTGTAATATGTTTTGAAAGAACGCTTACATGATATGTGATTTGATAAGATTATGATTTTGATTGATAACAACATATCATACATATGCATTGTGTACATATATGTATTTGTATTTGATATATGAAAAACTAGTATGCTTACTAAGTTTTATACTCATTATAGTTTATGGTGATTTCAGGTAAATAAGGTACATGTGTGCTTAGCGGATTTGGCAAGGCTTCTGCTGTTCCTTGGGTTCCCTAAGTTGCTAGGTTGTTGTGTGCTTTATTTGGGGACACGTGGGATAGGATATTTGGTTTGTCCCTATTGAATAAATACTTATGTATTATTTCATTGTGTGTGGCTGGATTTGATTTAAGTTTTCAAAGTGTGGTTACTAGTTGATTTCAAGTAAGAATTTGCAATGAATATATTCTGGGCTTCCGGTAACAAAGTTGCTACTGGTGACGTAGTAGAGTGTTAATCTCTGAGAAAACTCTGCGTATCTCCGGTTTATTAATTGTCCCAGTCATAATTCAATTGTTATAATTCTGAAATGAATTGAAATGAATGTTTAAATATGGTCAAGAGAAGTTTATATTTATATGTTAAGTTATGGGTTGATTTTAGTGTTGAACTTACTAGCAACTTGCTAAGGATTTCTGTGTTGAAGGAAAATTGAAAATTTTGTGTAATATTATTTATGAGTGCACATGCAGTGAATGAATGTAAGTGATGTCGTGTGTCGGATCTTTTGGGTCTGGGGCGTGACAGTTCTACTATGAATGTAATATGAAAATGAGATTTTTATATTTAGGACCAAGAATGGTTTTGTAAAAATAATTTCCAATGCTTTTATGTTCTTAACTTAAAAAGTAATTTACTAAGTGCTGGACAATTACAAGAAAAAGGTTATGTAATAACCATTCAAAAGGGGTGCTTGTGAGATATATGATCTTTCAAGAGGAGCCATCGTTATTTTTCAAATGAGTTCAAACAGGTTGTTTCTGTTGAAGATTGAAAACGCCCAAACTTGATTAATGACCAAAGTGAAAGATTCCTCATGGCTTTGGCATCTTCGCTATAGCCACTTGAATTTTAGTGGATTGAAGACTCTTCAACAGAAAAATATTGTGAAAGGTTTTCTTTCAATTGTTGTTGCTTCTTAAGTTTGTGAAGAATGTGTTGTTGGAAAACAATGTCGTTCTCAATTCCCTCAAAGAAAGTCTTGGAGAGCAAAACATGTTCTAAAGCCAGTTCATTCTAACATTTGTGGGCCGGTAAATCTATCTTCTAATGGAGGTAAAAGATATTTAATTACCTTCATTGATGATTATACTAAAAAGAATATAGATTTAGTTTTTGCAGGAGAAATTAGAAGCTGTTAGTGCATTTAAAAACTGTAAGGCACGTGTTGAAAATGAACAGGAAAAACTATTAAAACTCTTTATATTGATCTGATGGAGAATATTGCTCAAAAGAATTTGAAGGCTTTTATAATGATCAAGCCATTCGAAGGGAACTCACAACCTTTTACACACCACAAAAAATGGAGTATCGGAGATTAAAAAAAAAAATAGAACCATCCTCAACATGGTAAGAAGCTTATTGGCAAAAAGGAAAATTCCAAAGAGATTTTTACTGATTGCGGTGAATTAAAGCATTCATATATTGAATAGATGTCCTACTTTTTTTGTTCAAAACATAACACCTAGGAGGCTTGGAGTAGGCAAAAACCAACTATAGATCACTTGAGAAGTTTTGCGCTTATGCACATGTCTCAAATAAGAAAATGAAGAAGCTTGATGATAATAGTGAAATGTATAACGTTATCGGTGTAAGTAAAGCATCTAAAGCATATATATTATTTAATCAACTCACAAAGACGATTGTGACCAATAGAGATATCATTTTTTACGAATAGAGCAATTGGAATTGGAATTGGAATTAGAATAGGTAGTAGCCTACTCCAATAATTTTTTGCAATGAAATTGAAAAAGAAAGGCAATAGCCTCAATAACAAATTCCAGCAAATTCTTTACCTAAAAATCCACAAAATGATGCTTCAATAATTGTTGAAAATTCACCAACTATAGTAAAACTTGAAGAATATGATGTTACAAAAGAATAACGTGCTAGAAAGAGGCCTGTGTAGATGCATGGTTATAAAGTAACTAGAATTAATCTAAATGAGGATGCTTTTACTCATTTTGCTCTATTTTCATACCGTGATCCAACAGTTTTTTAAGATGACATTAAAAAATCAAAATGGCGAAAGGCGATGGATATTGAAATTGCAGTTATTGACAGGAATAACACATGAGAGGTTACTGATCTTCCAAAAGGCCATAAAAATATTAGTGTCAAGTGGGTTTATAAGACAAAATTAAAAGGAAATGGAGATGTTGATAAGTTCAAGGCGTGACTCATTGCAAAGTGGTACAAGCAAGAATTTGTTGTCGATTATCTCAAAAAAAAAAGATTTTGTTGTTAACTACAATGAAGTATTCGCACCAGTTACAAGACTTGATGCTATTCAATTAGTGTTATCCATTATTGCCTAAAACTCATGGCCTATATATCAACTGGATGTAAAGCCAGCATTTTTGCATAGAGAGTTGGAAGAAAATGTGTACATTGATCAACCTTTTGGATATGTGAAACAAGGTCATAAAAACCAAGTATACAAGCTAAAAAATGCATTATACAAACTAAAACAAGCACCTAAAGCGTGGTAAAAAGTATTGATTCTTATTTTATTAAAGAATGATTTCTTAAATGTCCTTATGAGCATATGATAGGGGCATACATGTACTAGTATGTCAGTATGCTGAAATTTTATATTTTGCTCAAAATACGAGAGCGTTAGAACTCAGGCCTGAGTGCTGCGGCACCCGAAGACAGAATATGGAGCATCGTGGCACTCTGCACGACAATAAAAAATACTCCATTTTTTTAGTCCTATTTTGACTTGGATTTGAATCCCCTCGACCCTAGGTGTAGTAACCAGTATCCACGACTGGTAAGAATAAGTATTTATATATGTATAAATATATGTATTTTATTTGTATGTCGGTGATACTTGATTTATATATTGTTATTAGTATTGTTTGTATAGGTTAAGGTGATACTATTAGCATTGGGTTTAATTGCAAGACTTTAGATTTATTTTAGGGACCAAATTGTAATACTTTGAAAGTTTTGGGGGTAAATTTGTAAATACAAAAAATTAGCCACTTAGTATAAAAATACACTTTTAAAACCCTAATTCTCTTATTTTGGTCGAGCTACCTCTTTTAGAGAGAGAGAAGAGAGAAAAGAGGGGAGAGAAAGAGAAGAAGGAGAAGAAAAAGAAGAAGAAATTGAAATTTTGGATTTTAAGAGGTATATCACAACTATTTCTCAATTTATTGGTGTTAATTATGTTAATTTCTTTAAGTTTTGATTTCTGGAAATATGTATAATTGAGGATTTGATGTGTATTTCGTATGATATTTTGAGAATTGATGATGATCTATAAGATAGTTTGATAAATCATGATGGATTGTAGAATTTCTGCTTGATAGTCTCTTGATCCAAGAATTTTATAAATTGTTGTGATTCGATTCTGGTTTTGAGTTTTGAGTATATGAAATTAGACATGTTTAGGATCATCTGAGACTTTGAATCGATTCAAAATTCCAGAAATTGAATTTTTTGTGAATTTACCAAAATGACCCTGAAATTCTAGAAATTTCCTATATGAACAGTATGATACCGTGAAAAATAATTTTTGTCCTACTAATGATCTTCAAAAGTTACGAATTTGTGGAATATGATAATTTTATATATCTAATATGATATACTCGGAACTGAGAATTTAGATCAATGTGGTTGAAGTGTTATGATTTGCTAAAGTGTATCAGCTCATTTAACAGATTCTTAAAGCTATAGAATAAAATAGTTTTAAAATACTTTTGGCAGTGATTTGGAAGTGAAATATTTATCATGGACTGAGATATGTGTTAAGAGTAATTATGTGATAGTTTTATAATTTTTGAGTTAGTATATGATTTTATAAAATTGGGAGATTGAATACTGTTCAGTAAGTATCTTGATCCTGTCAGGTTTGTAGTTTGGATTCGATGGTGTGTATGGAATGGATTGTGTAGGAATTTTGATATAATATTCATATATAAGAAGTATATATGAGTCAAGAATGATATATTCTGATTTCGGAGTAATTGAACATCATTTGATGTATAAGAAAATTTTGTTAAGTGTAAGTGGTCAAAATGACAGGTTTTGAGAAACCAAGTATTTAGACCAATTTGATGTGATAAATGCATTGTGTATAATTTTGTAAGCTATTTAAAGTATTTTGCGTGAATTGTGAGGCTTATGAAAGGATTAATCTCCATTGATAGGGTAAGGAGATTTAAGCCTTGTAGCTGAAAGTGTTAAGAGGTAAGTATACTAGACTTTTTACTGGAATCACAATAAACATAGTAAGTGTTATGAATGATTTTGTAAATATGGTTAAGAATATGTTTATGTTATGTCAAAGTATGTTTTGATATGAAATGTAAATATATGTTTATGAATGTTAGCATTGACATTGAGCATGGACATACATGTGTTTTTTGAAAGTGAGCTTTCAAAATAAGATATGTTTAACAAAGAAAGCTTTTGAAGTGTAATATGTCCATGAGAAATATTTTGTGTTTTGAGGGTACTTGAACTCACTGTTAACTTAGTAGGCATTTTATGTGATTCGTGGAGCCTTTATGTGTGGCCTTTCCTTCGGGATTGGTATATGTTATGTGTTCCGTATGTAGGGAGGATCCTATTGGTACCTAAAGGAAGTGTGAGTCATCACATTCGTGTGGTGGCGTATTGGTGCATGTGAGAGGACTCACCGATGATCGGGGTGAGGGTTTGGCTTTTACCTTCGGGCATAAGCATTATATATGTGTAATTTCAAGACCTCACTTGTACTATTCCTCTCATACGGTATGTCACCTACGAGTGACATTTGGCTCATTATGTGATATGTGATATGTAAGTCCTACTAAGTAGTAGTTGAGTGATGGTATTCCTATTATGTGTTTTGAAAGAATGTGTAAGCGCTTACATGATATGTGATTTGATAAGATTATGATTTTGATTGATCACAGCATATCATACATATGCATTGTGTACATATATGTATTTGTATTTGATATATGAAAAACTAGTATGCTTACTGAGTTTTATACTCATTATAGTTTATGGTGATTTCAGGTAAATAAGGTGCATGTGTGCTTAGCGGATTTGGCAAGGCTTCTGCTGTTCCTTGGGTTCCCTAAGTTGTTAGGTTGCTAAGTGTTTCATTTGGGGACACGTGGGATAAGATATTTGATTTGTCCCTAGTGAATAAATACCTATGTATTATTTTATTGTGTGTGGTTGGACTTAGTTTAAGTTTCACCAAGTATAGTAATGGATTGATTTTAAGTAAGAATTTACAATGAATATATTCTGGGCTTCCGGTAACAAAGTTGCTACTGGTGACGTAGTAGAGTGTTAATCTCTGAGAAAACTCTGCGTATCTCCGGTTTACTAATTGTCCCAGTCATAATTCAATTGCTATAATTCTGAAAGAAATTAAAATGAATGTTTAAGTATTATTGAATGAATGTAAGTGATGTCGTGTGTCAGATCTTTTGGGTCTGGGGCGTGACACTAGGGTACTCACAACTATAAAAGCACACTTTTAATAGCCAAAATACAAACTTTAGAGAGGCAAAACTTAGAAAAATAATTCACAACACAAAATCAAAATATCAAAGCCAAGATGCAAGATTCAAGATTAAGATTAAGATTTAATCTTCAAGTCAAGATTTAGAGAGAAGCAACCCTTTACATCTTCTTAATTAAATTTTCTTCTCTTTTCTTGTTATTATGTTCTTGTTCTTATTGGTATTCATAGATTAGTTTGATACTCTTAGTTTTGTGATGAACTAAACTTGTTATTCTAGGGTTAGACTATGTAAACCTAGTATGTAGTTAGATTTCATTGATTCTTAGTTTATGAACTTAATTATTATAATTGATTCAATCTATCTTGATCTTAATGCTTTCATTATATCTTGTCAATATATTGAATGATTGAGGAATTATGATGAGCTAGACAAAGGGATTCATGTGTTTAGCCTAAGATAGATTGATGTATGATCATAAAGTAATAACTACGAGTTCTATGTAGGATACACATGTTGGATTGAGTGTGTCATATACCAATGTAAATGTAATTTCAAAAATTTATAACATACAGTGAAAGTATGTTAATAAAATACACCTAATTTAACAAATTAAACACATATATCACATATATGCATAAGTATACCTATTATAGAAAATTTATATATGATGAATAATTGTGCAAAAATAAAATATAAAGAACACTTACTTAATAAAGATAGTTTTACAAAATCTTCAAGTCTTCTAAAAATCCAAGTGAATAACTCACCTTGAAGTGTATTCTTGAACAATTCTAGTCCATAACGGTTTTGGTGGGATTATAAAGCTAGAATAGTTGCTTTGATTTAGAATTTCCAGCAACATATATTCAAACTCTTTGAATAGAAATATTTATTTTCCTAAAAAATAGATTCTTCATGCAACTCAGCAATAAGTATTGGAAACAATTTCCATGAAAGAATCTTGTTCAAAATTAATTCTTCTTTCTCCGTTTTCTTTTATGCATGATGATTATTCATGAAAGGAGAGACTCCATTTTTGTTTTCTCAAGTCTACCCAAAAATTGTCCAGATGGGCATCCTAGAGAAAATGAATGATTTCATTCTACTAAGTAGTTTTCCATATGATGAAAAAAATATAATGCTTTCACCACCTTTTTTTCTTCCAATTGCCAAAGGCAAAATGAACACTTACCTAATATTTAATCAAATTTTACTATAATGGCCAACACTTGACAATCTTTTGTATAAGTGCTCCATTTATATAAAAAATATCAAACTCAATATCCCATTATCAAATCAAATGGCTGACACTCATTTGAATCAAATTAATAAAAAAAATTATTTTATTGCCAACATTAATTTCACTTGATTCAAAATTTGCCTCCAACATCTACAATGACATTTTATTTTATTTTATTTAACAAAAATTAATATAACCAATTTATATTAATAATATTTAGTGGATTTAATATATTTGATAATATTATAAAATAAAGCAAAACTATATATATATATTACATTATTTTATTGATATTGCATGTTACAAAATTAAGGGTTTAGATTTGCCACTTGTCATCATCCTATTGGTTAATAATTTTTACTAACTAATTAAATGATATACTTAACAATTAAGTCTTGACAAATGCACATCCCAAGGGATCCCGAAATAATTATTCTATTTTACTAAAATTTACTAGATCGAATTATTCAATACAATCCGCTACCCTAGTGCGCAACGAGTACACTTCATATTGTGAGACTTTCTAGGTCAACGCTCGATTTGTCATATGGAACTCCTCCATATGCCTGTAAATGATGCTCTCTATACACGTTATAAATATTACAAAGTAGCACGTTAAACCATGTAAGTTGAGGTTACAACATATTCACATAATCTTTCTATCATTTATATTCTAGAAGAGCAGAGATATAGATCATCATCATCAAATATTTATTTGCTTAACCATGAACTTATCTCCAAATTTATATTTCTATAAACAATATCCACAAACACTTTTGTGATATTGTTTATTCTTTCAGAATATATTTTCTGGGGTATATGCTTGTGGCCACAAGACTTTTTGAAATACGATCTCGGAGCATCAAGATATACAACTCACTCATATGAGCTAATGGATCCCATGTCTATGCACACCAAACTCTATGAGCATCAGACCATACCTAACGATACCCAACGATCAGACCATGAAAGGTTTCTGACATGTGTGGAACCAAAGTATAGCGAATCACTCATAAGCCCACCTGGCGATCAGGTCAAATGACCACAAATACTACTCAACACGAAAGACCTTTTATTGACGGCTTTATGAGATGTCTATTGGAAGTCCTCGTGAGTTTGTTCAGTACCTAGTCTTCACTGAATACCTGTATCTCTATACAAGGTTCTACTAAGCTTATGATTTGCTAAGACTAACCATATGAACCATCCAAATATAGACATACACAAAGCTATATTAAGGGGTTTCACCGATAGACCCGCATCGATGAAATTAGATCAGGAACATAGTGTTTGAGAGTATATTTTCATAATGACATTTTCTATCACCATCTGCAACTCTTTACAGTTATGTCATTACTAATATATTCTCAGGTCTTTATCCTATTTCAGATAAGGCTCTAACTTCTTAGATTTCACTAACTCTTACAACCTGCTAACTCTTAGCACTACTAACTTTTAATACTTATAATCATTAGTGTTACTAACTTTTAGCACTGATCTAAACTCTTTTAGACAAGATTTGAACTTTTTCAAATCATACAATATCTGAAACATAATAAGCATCTTATAATTTTATAATTAATAATATTAACGATTTTATAAGAAATGATAATTATATGAATACTAAAATTAAGTATTTATACATAATAGGATTGCACGTAAGCACAAATTTCAACAACTCCTACTTGCTTTAGTTCCATTCATGATAGTATTTAATATCTATTGACTCTACGTATATTTCAAACACTTTATGAGTTAAGGCTTTAGATAGCAGGTCTGCTACATTATCCATGGAATGTGTCCTAAATTCTATAACATCTCTAATAGCCAAGATATTCTAATTATGTGGTATTGGTAATCCACGTGATTAGATTTTTGGTGTATTTTATAGTTTCTTGGCTTGAACAATTACCCCATTATAGTTGCATTATAGTGAGATAGGATTTATTGAGCTTTGTATTTATTCTAAGCTCTATAACTGACTTGAATATCCACAGAACTTCCTTTGCAGGCTTCTCAAACTGTAATTTATTCCACCTATAAGGTAGAATCAACTGTGGATATTTGAATTGCACTCATTCTACAAGTTGTGGTACCATTGAAAAGAAATATATAATTAGATATAGTTTATCTATTATCCAGGCCATACTAAAAGTCTAATTCTATTTATCCTCTCATTTATCAGTCATTTTCTCCATAATTAAGAATCTTTTGTACCTCTTAGGTATAGCTGGATATGTTTCACATCTATTCAATGGTCGTTACCTATATTAGATTGATATCAGCTCATAACACTTACAGTTATCAAGATGCAGGCTACGTACATAACATGGTATACATCAGGCTATCTCTAGCTTATGTATATGGTATACTAGACACTCTAACCCTTTCACCTTCTTCCTAAAGGCACTTCCTCTTAAAAAACATAAATGTTATGTTTGAAAAATACATTAACTATCTCACAGTTATTAAAATTATATCTTTTTTAGGACTTAGTCTATATACAAAGATTAGAAAAGTCCTATCAGCTTCCTAACTCTATCTTTATAAAGCTTTATACCTAATATATAAGAAGTATTTTCCAAATCTTTTATGAAAAATTTTTTACTTAGATAAATCTTACTGACTGACTTGTAACATACCAATGTCATTTCTAACAATGAGTATATCATTTATAGAGAGAATTAGAAAGACAATTATACTCTCACTGCTCTTTTTGAATTCATACACTACAAAGAGAGTGTGTTAAAGGTATTTCCCTCAATTTAGTTTCAAGTTCCATCGTCAATTTATTTTCATCCTGATTGAATTTATGAAGTTCAATATTTCTATAATTCCCATGACCCATGAGAAACTATTTCTCTATAAAAGTGGCATTATAGGCAACAAACACATTTTATTCCTCTAGATTATAAAATTGATATATCATGCATTGCTTGGGGTATATAATGAACTAATATTTGTACCACTTGGGTGCAAATTTATCCTGTTGTGTAATTATTATCCAAGTAGGATAACTCTTAACATACTTAAGACTCAATTTCTTTCTAGTTCATATCTCATATGTAGTAGAATGAATGATTTACATTGGAACTTTGTTCAATAAGTGAGTAGTAGCTTCTAGAGCATAACCCTATAGATATTTTTGAAGATCAATGAAGCTCAACATTGATCAAACTATGTCTAATAAAGTTTGGTTTCTTTACTTCAAAACACATTTGTGTTTAGCAGTACCTGGAGAACTATATTGAGCTAGAATCTCATTCTTTTTTAAATAATCTGTAGATTTACTACTCATGTATAAACAACCTCGATCTAATCGAAGGTGTTCAACATACATAGTGGTTTATTTCTTTACTTCTAGTCAGAATTCTTTAAATATTTCAAAAAAAATTACTTGTGTTTCTTAGAAACACATGTCCATATCATAACAAACTATTATAAAGACAACGAAGCATTAAAATATACCAGTGGTAGTATGATTTATTAGATCATATATATCATTATGTATTAGTTCTAATGAATCAATGGCCCGGTGTTCAACACCTACAAAAGGTTTTCATCAACTTCCCTTGATACAAGATTCATAAACTGAACAATGTTTTATGGTCAAATCAAGTATTTGACCATCTTTAACCAGACGGGATAGTCATCTTATGGCTACATGACCTAATCACTTATGACCTAATTAGTTATTATGTCATAATAAGTCATCTTAATTAACTGACACTCCGTTAGCAAAAGATTATCATTATCATATAAACATGAAGAACTATTGCTAAGGTATTTATGATAACCCTCTCTGTCTAATACATGGAGTGATATATTTTACCTAATAATATTTGGCACAAAATGGCAATTATACAACATAATGCTTTTACTATAATGGAGAAGTGACTTAAAAGTCCTAACAGCTACTACGACTAGGTAATCTCCATTCTCTACGTAAAGTTGTACTTCTCTTTTTATAATTTTTTAGCATTGCTTAAATCATGAAACACCTTGCAGATATGAAAAAGACACGCGGTATCTCATACCCCTACACTTCTTCACATCATTTGCATATAAAATGTCAATAATTGATAAATAGATATCTAAGTGGTTTATCTTTTATAAATTAAGGATTTAAAATAGTAACTCTTACTATTTTAAACCTCATTTTAATAAAAATATTTTCCATTATGAATATTCTTTATATATATTTTAGATATATTAAATAAATTTCAGATTGAGCATTACACTACTTGTACTTCTCATGTGCATATACTCCCACTGAAGATTATTAGATAGGTCAGGATATATGATTTGACTTTCAAATTATTCTTAATCATTTTTTGATAAGCTTCCGTCTCTTCTCAAGAGACATTATCAGAAACACCTATTATATTATCTATTGGTCTATTATATATCTTAGTATTTTTTATTAATCTAGAACAATTCTTAGGTATATCAACAAGTCTAAAAATTTATCGGGACTCTATAGTTTGTGTGTCTAGTTCAAGTATACTAATGGGTTGCTCATAGTTATCTTATCTCTATAAGATAAAAATAAGATATGTTTAGCGAAACATTTCCAATCATTAATAAATAACGTGTAGATCATAGGTATAACTTTTATACATTTTTTTATCTAAAGACATCCTCCCACTGCTTTACATAATTCCTTTAATTTCTCAAATGAGAAAACGAAAGTTTAAACGTTTTAAACTTTACAGTGAGAAGTGGACCCCTTTGGTATTTTACTCCAGCTTCACGCTGTAAAAATATTGGCCTTTGTAAATCCAAAAGGTAGACAACTCTTATCAATTGCATCTCTTGCAACTCTTACTACTGATCCTAAATATACCTTATCCACATATTGTAGCAATATTGGATAATTGTATTCCAAATTAACTTATCAATTATCAAATATATGTTATTAGTATTACCCTCATGCTATAGTAATATTGGGTAATACGTTTACATATATTTGTCTCATCTTATGTTTAATTGGCATAACCCGAATCATATCGACCAATCTCTCATGTTGTAGTAATATTGAGAATAACTGAAATGACCCGTCTAACACCGTATTGACAAGAAATATTATATCATAATATAATACTATTCAATCTGATTAAGAGATATTTTTAATTATTTTTTATTAATTATTATTATAATTATAATATTCACATCTCATATAGATCTAATTTATAATTAAAATTGTATTTATACAAGCACAACTAACCCCCACCAATAGGGCTTTCACTGTGGTTAACAACATAAACAAATAATTTTTAATTTTTAATACAATAATATAACATTTATAATTGTATTAAGTTTACTTCACATTTCAAACATTATTATGTTTAAATTTTAAACATCAACAAGTTCAATTTTAAACATTATCATATTTAACGATTAAATATCTACTTGTTCAAATATTAAATATCATTATATTCAAATATTAAACATCATCATGTTTAATTTTAAATATCACTATAATTAAATTTTAAATATCAACATGATTAAAATTTAAATTTTTACTATGTTTAACATTTTAAATATCAACATGTTGTTCAAATATATAGAACATCACATGTCAAAATATTCAACAATAATATATTTAACTTATAAACATCACCATGTTAAAAATTAAATATCACCACGTTAAAATATATATAACATCACATATTATTCAAATATATATAACATCACATGTTAAAATATTCAACAACAATATATTTAACTTATAAACATCACCATGTTAAAAATTAAATATCACCACATTAATTTTGTTTTTATAAACATCAACATGTTAAAAAACATTAAACATAATCATATTTAAAACTTCAAACAATAACATGTCAAAATTTTAAATATCACCATGATTAAATTTGAAATATCATCATGCTCAAGTTTAAACATTATTATATATTATACACTCAATTTAATATGCTCTCATACCATTTGTTGGATTGAGTGTGTGACATATGAGTGTACATATAATTTAAAAAATTTATGACACACAACGAAAGTATGTTAACAAAATACACCTAATTTAACAAATTAAATATATATATCACATATATGCATAAGTATAACTATTATACAAAATTGATATATGATGAATAACTGTGCAAAAATAAAATGTAAAGAACACTTACCTAATGAAGATAGCTTTACAAAATCTTCAAGTCTTCCAACAATCTAAGTAAAGAGCTTACCTTGCAGTTTATTCTTAAACAATTCTAATCCATAACAGTATTGATGGGATTATGGAGTTAGAATTGTAGCTTTAATTTAGAATTTTCAACAACATATATTCGAACTCTTTGAATACAAATATTTGTTTCTCTAGAAAATAGACTCTTCATGCAACTCATGCATAAGTATTGGAAACAATTTTCATAAAAGAATTATTTTTAAAAAACTCTTGTTCAAAATTAATTCTTCTTCCTCCATTTTCTTTTATGCATGATAGATTATTCATGAAAGGAGAAGAGGAGAGACTCCAATTTTGTTTTCTCAAGTCTTCCCAAAAATTGTTCGGATGGATATTCTAAAGAGAATGAATGATTTCATTCTACTAAGTAGATTTCCACATGATGAAAAAAATATAATGCTTTCACCACCATTTTTCTTCCAACTGCCAAATCCATTAACAAGCCAAAATGAACACTTACCTAATATTTAATCAATTTTTACTATAATGGCCAACACTTGAACATCTTTTGTATAAGTGCTCTATTTACATAATAAAATATCAAACTCAATATTCCATTATCAAATCAAATACCCACACTCATTTGAATCAAATGAATAAAAAATTCATTTCATGGCTAACATTAATTATACTAGATTCAATTTATCTCCACCATTCACAATGACATTTTATTTTATTTTATTGAATAAAAATTAATATAACTAATTTATATTAATAATGTTTAGTGGATTTAATATATTTGATAAAATAATAAAATAAAGCAAAACTATATATATTTTGTATTATTTTATTGATATTACATGTTACAAAATTAAGGGTTTAGATTTTGTCACTTTTTACCATCCTATTGGTTAATAACTCTTATTAACTAATTCAATGATGTACTTAACAATTAAGTATTGATAAATGCACATCTTAAGGGATCCTAAAATAATTATTCTATTTTGCTGAAATTTACTAGATTGAATTATTCAATCCAGTCTGCTACCCTAGTGCGCAATGAGTACACTTCATATTGTGAGACTCTCTAGGTCAACGCTCGGTTTGTCATATGGAGCTCCTCCATACATTCATAAATGATACCTCACACATACGTTACAGATATTACAAAGTAGTACGTTAGACCATGCAAGTTGAGGTTATAACATATTCGTATAATCCTTCCATTATTTATATCCTAGAAGAGCAGAGATATAGATTATCACCATTAAATCTCTATTTGTTCAACTATAAACTTATCTTTGGATTTATATTTCTATAAACGATATCCACTAACACTTTTATGATATTATTTATCCCTTCGGAATATATTTTCTAAGGTTTATGCTTGTGGCCACAAGACTTTTTGAAATATAATCTCAGAGCATCACGATATACAACTCACTTAAATGAGCTGGCATATCTCATATCTATGCACACTGGACTCTATGAGTATCGAATCATACCCAGCGATACCCAGTGGTCAGACCATGAAATTTTTTTGACATATGTGAAACCAAAATATAGTGGATCACTCACAAGCCCACCTGGCACTCGGGTCAAAGGACCACAAATACTACTCAACTCGAAAGATCTTCCATTGACGACTTTATGAGATGTCTATTATAAGTTCTCGTGAGTCTGTTCAGTACCTAATCCTTACTGAATACCTGTATCTCTATACGAGCTTCCACTAAACTCATGGTTTGCTAAGACTAACCATCTAGATCATTTAGATAGAGACATAGACTAATCTATATTAATGAGTTTCACCGATAGCCCTGCATTGATGAAATTAGATCATGAATATAATGTTTGAGAAATAATGACATTTTCTAGCACCATTTGTAATTTTTTGTAGTTATGTCATTACTAATATACTCTCAGATCTTTATCGCATTTCAGACAAGGCTCTAACTCCTTAGATTTCTCTAACTCTTACAACTTGCTAACTCTTAGCACCACTAACTCTTAGTACTTATAACCATTAGCATTGCTAACTCTTAATACTGATCTAAACTCCTTTAGACCAGATCTGATCTCCTTTAGATCATATAATGTCTAAAACGTAATAAGCATCTTACCATTTAATAATTAATAATATTAACTATTTTATTAGAAATAATAATTGTATGAAAATTAAATTTTATACATAATGAGATGACACGTAAGCATAAATTTCAACAAGACATATACCTAGATGTCATGCATAGTATTATTTAAACTTGATCTTAATGAATTACATTCTAATTTGTTTACCATAGACATATAGGTGATTGTTAGAATGCGTTATATAGTCACTTGACCGTCGACAGAGGCTTGTGATGGGATTAGTGTCTAAGCCAATAATTTATATTAAGGGATTAACTAAGTAATTAATGAGTCTAATAAAATATTAGGGGATGAGTCTATACCGTAGATTATTATCTTTTGGTGAATTTATCTCTTTATTTATTTAATATTTAGGTTTAGTTTAATTGATAGAACTAGGTTAGTTAAATAAATTTTAGATTTTAGTTTTCTCAATAAAGTTAAGTGGTTATAATTTTAGTACTTAGTTGAAAGAATTAGATCGAATAGTCTATGTGGGATCGATACTTGGACTTAAAATCTTATATTACTTGATACGGTAGCGTACGCTTGCGCTTAACTACTATAGCATACAATCAACATACCCTTTATGCTAAATTTGGAGCGGATGAGAAGATGCTTATTGTATGCTTATATGTTGATGACCTTGTTTATGTTAGCAATGATAATGCCAAGCTTGTTGATTTGAAGAAATCTATAATGAAAGAGTCTAGATAGATTTGGGGTTGATGTACTATTTTCTTGGTATTGAAGCAATCATTTGCTAACGTCTTTATTTCATAGAAAAAACAAATTTTGAAAATTTTAGACAGGTTTAATATGAAGGATTGCAAATTCAGTTTTCACCCCAATTGAACTTGGTTTGAAACTTATAAAGAATGTAGGAGAAAAGAAAGAGAATGCTACTCTTTACAGGCAAATAGTTGGGAGTCTTATGTATCTAACATCAACAAGACTAGATATCATACATGCTGTCAGTTTAATTAGCTAATACATAGAGAATTCAATTGATGTTCATCTCTTAATTGTAAAGAGAATTTTGCTCTATTTAAAAAGTACTGTAGATTTTAGAATTCTTTATAAAAATAAGGTGAAAATTCAAGCTTGATTGTATTTTTGGATAGTGATTATGCCGAAGATATTGATAATAGAAAGAGTACTTCTAGATTCGTGTTCATAATGAATTATATGGCTTTCACATGGTCATCTAAGAAGAAACAGATAGTGACTTTGTTAACTACTGACGCTGAGTTTGTTGCTACAGCATCAAATTCATGTCAAACTATTTGGTTACAAAGGTTACTTGAGAGTTTACACAACTAGCAACAAGGTCTAACTTTAATTTATTATGATAATATGTCTGCAATAAAGCTTTCAAAGAATCCAATCTTACATGGGAGGAGCAAACATATTAATGTAAGATTTCATTTCTTGCGGAATTTGTGCAGAAATGGTGTTCTAAATTTGGTATTCTATAGAAGTGAAGATCAAATTACAGATATCTTGACTAAGCCCCTTAAACATGCTATTTTTATGAAGCTTTGAAGTGTGTTTAGTGTATGCTCTTCAACTGATGTTATCTTAAAAGACACTAGGTTTTTTTTTTTAAAAAAAAAATTGATCTCTGCATACATGGGAGGATGTTAAAATAACGTTAGCATTATGTTTATTTAAAATAGAAGATCTATTCTATAGAAGATTAGTATAAGACCAATTCTAGAGGAGACTTTTGTTGTTACACGTTTCATCTTAGTAGCTAAAGTGGTTGCTATCTTTTTTTTTAAAAAAATCAGTTGCTATTAAATCTCTTATATAAAACCTATTTAAATGGCTTTTACTTTATTAATGAAGTACTATCACAGTGTTGCCTTCTTTTTCTTCGCCTTTGTCTAAAATATTTTCTCTGTTCAAGCCTTAATTTGTATTATGAATTACATGTTGGAATTGTATTTTAATTGCTACCTTACTGGTGTTAGATACTGGAAAGTGATTGTATTTTAACCTTTTTTTTTTTATATAATTGCTATTTGACAAATGAAGAAGCTGATATTGGAAAATGAATTTATTATGGTGAAATTGACATAATTATTTTATAAAAAAAACACCTGAAAATTGATTTTTTTTTGCTTTGTTAACTGTTTTTCATTTTTTTAGGTTGTTTTCGTCTTTTCTCTAAAATAAATAAAAGAATATGAACAAATCATATGCAAGTTTTTTAAAAATTATCAACCAATTATAACATGACATGTGGGATTAATTATATTAGTAACATTGTGTTTTTGACTTCAGAATTTAATTTTAAGTTAAATTTTTATTTTTATCTTAATTATCATTTAAATAAACAAAAAATTTAAATTAACAAAATTTAAATAAAATTTTTAAAAATATTAAAATTATTTATTTTTTTCTTAAAATTTTAAGAGTTTGAATATCTTATTTCCTTTTTTAAACTGAGAATAATTTTACTAATAATTGGGAAGCGATGACAATTGCAAGAGCAGAATGACCAAAGCATGACACATGCCAACTCAATCCCGCCAATTTCATGCTCGTATGATAGAACTACAAGGATCTCACTTAATATTTCTTGCAAGTGCGAATGCAATTGAATTAAATGGCAATAAAAGTCAAATTGCAATTTAAAAAAAAAAACTAAAAATCCTCGGTCAATTCTTGTTCTTGCTATCCACAGTTCACTTGCCCAAATGTAGCCTGCCTCACAGCCAAATAACATCTGTTTATGAAATTAATTCCTGCAGAATTACAATTTCCGAAAAGGCATATAATTTAAAATTATTTATGTCTTTATATATATATATATATATATATATATATATAGAGTAATGTTATGTATATATAGTTGTGATACAAAATTTTTATTTTAATTGACAATTATTAATTAGTGTAGTATAATTATTATATTAATAAAAAAAAAGTCAACAATTATTTGATAAATAATAATTATTTATTGATGTCCAACTATTTATGTGTAGCATTACTTATCTTTTTTTTTTTTATATCAAGTATAAATCTTACTGCAAAAAATTATTGCAACATTTAGATTATTACAAAAAAACAAAAACAAAAACAAAACAAAAGCAAACCAACTTCATTTATGGACAAAACAAACAATCTACAAATTCACATGTTTTTTTTTAAAAACATAAGGGAGGAGATTCAAACTCAGAAGCTCAATTATCGAAGGAAGATGTATTACCAACCTTTTACTATTGTGTTGTTAAGACAATACCTACAAATTCACATGTTAATGGGTCATGTTGTGCAACCTAAATTTTGTCCTTGGATGATATCCAACCGTTCAATTTGATTTGTAGTGAAACTAGCAACCAATACAGATAGTGTAATAAAGCGGTGATCAAAAATATTAAAAGCCCCCCTCAATTTATTTGTTAAATGTGAAATGCACCATTATTATATTGAAGTTGGAGAAAGTGTTTAAATTATCATATGTTTATGTGAAATTATTGTTTTTTTATTATCTTAAGTTTGGATCTACAAGTCAATTTTAGTTTATAGATCGATGTTTGCATGTCTCAATGGTGACTATTTTCCATGCCTTCAGAAGTGGTATAATAGAGGCATTGTACTGTTTAAAGACATTGAACAAATTCTCTTAAAAAATGACGAAGATTTTGTTTAAATTTACACCATATAACCATTTCATATATATATAATTTTTTGTTAATAGTTAACAAGTATATAATATCATGTAGGTTTTGAAGACACATAGAAATTTGGTGCTGCGACAACATGAGAAGACTAAAAAGTGTCACACAATAGCGAAGTTGTGACTCCTGTCAGGATTATTTGGCAAGAATCTCAAATTAGACCATATTATAAAGTCAAACGTCAAATTTACCGATCCTGTGGATGATATAGATGTTAAGCGTGGATACTGCTTTGAAGCCTCGCCAACATTGGGAACAACGGTACAATATTAATACTTTTTATTTATTTACTATTTAATTTAGATGAACATTACATTGTGAAGATTGATTATAATTACTTATATATAGTTTAAGCTAGCCACATCATCGCACTATGGTGTTATTGAGTAAAGATTGATGACCTGAGAGATCAAATGATAGTTATGAAAATAGAGTTAATGATCAGGATGGACAAGGACAAAATAAATCTCTTGCATTAGATGAAACTAATGGTACAATAATTCTAGTCATCTAGTATATTTGAGGACACAAATTAAATGATAATACGTTTTGTACATAAATTTGCTTTTGTACATTCTTTACAACTCAGTATATTTATTGGTGTTGATTTATTTTGAGGAGAGAAGGCATGACCGATGATGTTCAAACTTGAGACTCTAGCGACTGAGTATTAGCATCAGTGACATCCAGACATGTAACTGGGCATGATGTATGATCAAAAGAGCCTGCAAATATACAATTTATATATAATGCTACTGCATAAGGTATGAGCA
Source organism: Ailanthus altissimus (assembly GCA_946807835.1). NCBI lineage: Eukaryota > Viridiplantae > Streptophyta > Magnoliopsida > Sapindales > Simaroubaceae > Ailanthus > Ailanthus altissimus. Next base: position 7,305,007 of record OX327689.1, read on the forward strand.
TACTTGAGAGCCAGTACAAGGATTCAAGTTAAAAATACCCCTTATACCAATCCCATTAGAAGTAATATCATAAGAAAAAGAAAAGTAGAATTGCAAGTGGAGAATCCATCAATAATTCTCAAGTTGACCTAGATCCACAATGGTTGATAAACTTAGATATGCGTGTAGATCAGGCTTAAATTTAGATGGTCAAGGGTATGTTAGCTTACCTAGCATTGATATATATCCAAAATGATTTAATGAGCTCCTAAATGATTGGTTTGATGATTTTGTAATGATATTCTTGCATTTTTTTAAATATAAATTAGTAGTATCAATACTTATACACATCACGTGGAGTTTTGCAACATATTAATAAGTATCTAAAGTTGGTTCATCAATGCCAGTACAAATATGTGTAAGCGTACTCATAGGAATGCATGATTACAAATGCATATTTTCTTATAAGTTTCTTTCTCAATTGTTGTTCACCTTATGTTATAAATTGTTGGTATAATTATTTTAATTTAATATCATACATTTATTTTTAGGAGTTCATTAAATATGTGCACCAATAGAATGTCTTTGTGCTAGATGGTATTAAATAGGACTCGTTGTTGTTGTCTTATGGACGAGGAGTGAAAGAGAATTTACTTGGTACTAAATTATGGGCTGAGGTAGATAAAGTAATGGATATAAAATAAGAATTTTTTTGTTAATTATATAATTAATTCATAATAAAACTATAATTGTCTATGTAGGTATATATTCCAATGAACTACAAAATGAAGTATTGAATTGCAACTAAGGTCTATTTACTTTAAAGGGGGATTACACTCTATGATTCCATCATTAATGCATATGCTGAAAAAGTGATAGAAATTTTTATCGCTCATTTGTATATTATCGTGCCATATTATCTTCGAGCATACAGATTTTATGCTCGTAGGAGAGAAGTAATTGAAGATATGTCATTGTTTAAGCCCATATATTTAAAGAAAGATGTGCCTCAGCAGAGGGTTCAGAGTTGGGACTGTAACGTATTCACTTGAATATCCATTAAGTACTTAATGTTAAGTCAACTATTTAATTTTGGCCCCGAGACTGATACTTTTTTTAGAAAAAAGATAGCTATAAATTTATGGACCCACGCTTCGAAATGATGTATAAAATTGCAATTATGTTATTTTATTGTCTGTTATCCTTGTGTTTGGTAGATGTGTATAGATATTTTGCATAGATATACAAATATTATATAGATGTGCAATTATGTTATATTATTATCTATTGTCTTTGTATTTGGTAGATATGTATAGATATTTTGTATAGATGTATAAAATGTATATAAATGTATAATTGTGTTATATAGTTGTATGATGTCCTTGTATTTAGTGGATATGTACAGAAATGATGTATAAATATGCAAAAATGTATAAAAATGTTATTAATGATCTACAAGTTTCAAAATGTCAATAAAATGGGAAAAAAAATTTATCAGAATTTCAGTATATGAACATAATTAACTATATTTAACAATTAAACAATAAATATCAAAGTAAACTAAATGAAATGAATTAAATATCAATTTAATTTTTTTTTAAAAACATACAACTCCATTGAAATGTAAGCCAAAATTAACAATCATCTATCAATTGCTATGTAAAGTAATAGGGTTTTAACATGTCTGTCAATTTTTTCTATATTATTTACAACGACTATAAATATTTTTCGATGGTTTCACCCATTGAGATGGAATATGCTTTCTTCTGTGCCTATTTGTTGACGTGTTATGAAAAGTTGAATGTCAATATTTCTCAATTTGTTTAGAATTACTAATATGACGGATGACTAACAGGAAGGACTGACTCACTATGGGCACGAATTAAGCACTTGAACATGTAATAAGTCAAACAAAGACCCTCATATTGTAATCTCGTATGTCTGTATACTACAATAGTATAAGGATAAGGTAATTGCCAAAAGTCAAATTTTCTACTGGTGCATGTCTTTGCAGTGATGTCCACTATTTCATTTCTACTTCCACCTTTTATTAGAAATTGTGAATTATTCACTGAGTGAACTGTCATTCGACTAGTTGTATCATTTTACTTCATTACTTTATGATTTACCTAAGTCGTCAGAAAGGATGTTATACATATTGTTACCTCTCGTCTATAATAAAACCACAGTTGTGTTATCTCCTATAACCACTCAATCAATGTGATCGTAGAAAGAAATCTTGCATATTTTACATCTACATTAGTACTCTCTATAGTATTAGTGGTTAGGTGTTGTAACTTCTAAACGTATTAATTGATCAAGCCTATTTTCCCATACCAATGTCATCCTCCAAATAATTAGCTATATCAAATCTCATCTTTCACATCTTGTTTGTTTGATGTTGAAAGACAAAAAAGGCTATATGTCTTGGCAATAACAAAATAAATTGTAGTAACCACTTATCTATAACTAATAAGAATAAGTATTTATTTAAATATAATATTTTTATTTTATTTATATGTGAGTGATACTTAATTTATGTATTATTATTAGTATTATTTGTATAGATTAAGGACCTACTATTAATATTGAGTTTATTTGCAAGACTTTAGATTTATTTTAGGGACCAAATTGTAATATTTTGAAAGTTTTGGGGACTAATTTGTAAAAACTAAAAATTAGCCTCTTAGTATAAAATACACATTTGTAACTCTAATTCACTCATTTTTTTGTTGAGTTGCCTCTTTTAGAGAGAGAAAATAGAGAAATGGGGGGAGAGAAAGAGAAGAAAAAGAAGAAAAAAATTTAGAATTTAAACTTTAAGAGGTATATCATAACTTTTTCTTAGTTTCTTAGTGTTAATTAAGTTAATTTCTTTAAGTTTTAATTTCTAAAAATATGAACAATTAGGGATTTGATGTGAATTTTGTAAGATATATTGAGAATTGATGATGATTATGTAGATAACTTGATGAAACATGATGAATTTGTAGAATTTCTACTTGATAGTGTCTTGATCCAAGAATTTTATAAATTTTTGTACTTCGATTCTGGTTTTGATTTTTGAGAGTATGAAACTAGACATATTTAATCATTTGAGACTTTGAATCGATTGAAAATTTCATAAATTAAAATTTTAGTGAATTTACAAAAATGACCATAAAATTTTAGAAATTTCATGTGTTAACAGTATGCTAAAGTGATGAATAATATTTGGTCTACTATATGATCTTAAAAAATTATGAAGTTTTGGAATGTGATTATTTTACATGTGTACTATGCTATATTAAAAATTAAAAATTTAGATCAATGTAATCAAATTGTTATAATTTTCTAAAGTGTGTCACTCACTGTAGTATTTTGATCAACAGTTTTTCAAAGTTATAGAGTAAAATGGTTTTAAAATACTTTTAGTAGGAATTTTGAAGTAAAACATTTATCATGGATTGAGATATGTGTCAAGAGTAATTCTGTGATAGTTTTATAATTTTTGAGTTAGTAAATGATTTTAAATAATTGGGAGATTGAATACTGTTCAGTAAATGTATTGATCCTGTCAGAATAATAGTTTGGATTTGATGGTATTTATGAAATAGATTGTGTAAGAATTATGATATAATATTCATATATAAGAAAGATGTATGAGTCAAGAAGGATATATTCTGATTTTGGAGTAATTGGACATCATTTGATGTATAAGAAATTTTTATTAAGTGTAAGTGGTCAGAATGATAGGTTTTGAGAAATCAAGTCATTAGACCCATTCAATGAGATAAGTGCAATATGTGTAATTTTGTAAGCTATTTAAAGTATTTTGTGTAAATAGTGAGGCTTATGAAATGATTAATATCTATTAATAGGTTAAGGAGAATTAAGTCTTGTACTTGAAAGTGTTAAGAGGTAAATATAGTAGATTTTTATTGAAATCATAATAAACATAGTAATTGTCTATGTATGATTTTGTAAATGTGCTTAAAAATATGTTTATATTATGCCAAAGTATATTTTGATATGAAATGTGAAAGGTATATGTTTATGAATGTGAGCATTGACATTGAGCATGAGCATATATGACATACATGTGTTTATGAAAGTGAGCATTTCAAAATGAAATATATTTAACAAAGAAAGTTTTTGAAGTGGAATATGTCCATGAGAAACGTTTTGTGTTTTGAAGATGCTTGAATTCACTATTTACTTAATAGGCATCTTATGTGATTTGTGGAGTTTTTATATGTGTCATTTCCTTTATGATTGGTATATATTTTATGTTCCATATGTAGGGAGGATTCTATTGGTACTAAAAGGGATAGTGAGTCATCACATTCGTGTGGTGGCGTATTGGTGCATGTGAGAGGACTCACCGATGATCAGGGTGAGGGTTTGGCTCTTACCTTTGGGCATAAGCATTATATATGTATAATTTAAACCTCACTTGTGCTACTCCTCTCATACGATATGTCACCGACATGTGACATTTGGCTCATTATGTGATATGTGATATGGAAGTCTTACTAAGTAGTAGTTGGATGATGGTATTCCTACTATATGTTTTGAAAGAATGTGTAAGTGCTTACTTGATATGTGATATGATAAGATTATGATTTTGATTTATCACGGCATATCATACACATGCATTGTGTATATATATGTATTTGTATTTTGATATATGAAAAGAAAAACTAGTATGCTTATTGAGTTTCATACTCATTATAGTTTATGATGATTTCAGGTAAATAAAGTATATGTGTACTTAGCGAATTTGATAAGACTTCTACTGTCCCTTGGATTCCTTAAGTTGCTAGGTTGTTAAGTGTTTTATTTATCGACACGAAGTTTAAGATATTTGATTTGTCCCTATTGGATAAATAGTTATGTATTATTTTATTAAGTGTGATTGTATTTGGTTTATGTTTCACCAAGTATGATAATGAGTTAATTTTTGTGTTGAACTTACTAACAACTTGTTAAGGATTCTTATGTTGAATTCAAGTTTGAAATTTTATACAATATTAATTTTGAGTGCACATTATTAAATGGGTGTAAATTATGTCGTGTGTCAAATTTTTTGAGTCTGGAACATGACATAGGCAATTAAAAATACCCTTTTTTTCCCCTCATTTCTTTTGATATTTTATATTTTGTTATAAAATTTTCTTCAAGTGATAGATGCAAAACTCATAATAAGTATTAGGAAACACAATTTAAATGGCTCTTTTTAATACTAACGCATTAATCAGATACAAAAATTAGATCTTAATACTTAATGGTCAATAATTATTTTACACAATTTAGTCATAAATCATATTCAAGAAGTATCATTCTCATAATTATTTTTTATGGAGAGCTAACTAAAATTTTATATCATCATCATTTTTAATTACAATTAATTTTAATTTTATCATCTTTATATAAAAAAAATTCTCATAACATTTTATATTATACCTAATCAGCTCTATTTGCAAAAAAAAAAAAAAAAAAAAAAATTCTTCGACAATGATTTATATTGTACATCCACGTTTAATCATGACCTACCAAACTCAGGTCCACATATTTCCCAATTAGACATGACCGCATGTAATGTCGGTGGATGTAACATGTTTTTTCACTTTTTATTATTTTAAAGACAACCCATGTTTTATTATTATTATTGAGGGTTTTATCATCTCAGTCCCTGAGATAACATGTTTCATCTAATAAAGCCATAATTTTTTGCGTTTGTTACTAACATCAAAGTTACTTTTAGTTGAGTGGTCGAACCATAGTACTAAGCTTAGTTGCTAAAACGAACTAACTATAAATGAGACTACATTAGATAAACCTAAAATGTGTTCATATGTTTTTTGGTATTGTAATTTTGCAGGTAAAATGCTATTATAAAATTAATAATAGAGCATCTTTATAATAAAATGTGATAAATTACCCAATTATTTTACAAATATAAAAAACCAAGGGCCTAGAAAATGAAACAATTTTAGACTTCAGTTATTAGGCAGAAAACGACACGTCAACACCACAAACTAGACAAAACTCCAAAAATGAAGGGGAAAAAAGTAATCCACAGAAACAGTACACCCAAGCCAATTGTCGGCATGCAAAAGGAAAGGCAAATGCGAAGCCTAAACCGATGTGAAGCTAAATTCTCACGCTATGATATCACTTTCAACTTTACAGGCTGGAAGGACCACAAGATGACGAGAGCTTTGACCCCAAGAACAAAAATCCAACGGTTACCCTACGACTTTGATCGTACAAATACGTTGTGGAACCCCAAACCCACCCAGCCGTATGACACGATTATTTACCTTAGCAAAATTTTAACCCACTAATTTTAAGCAACTCAAGGGCCAAGAAACCTGAAGCTTTTTTTTTTCTTTTTTCCTTTTGTTTTCTTTACTTGCACAAAAGAACCGCAGCAAAAAGAAACTACCGAGGGATGAAGCTGCAAATTTTACCGCTTACCCCCATCCAGAAAAGAATAATTGTGTCTATTTTCGTCTTTCTTCTTCCCTTCCTTGTTCACCACCTTCACAATGTTTTCTTATTCTTCGAATTTTCTTTTTGGGAAAAAACAAAAACCCTCTAAATTTTCAAAAAGAAAAAATTAATTTACACGTTTGCCGTGATTGTAGCCGTAATATGACAGGTACCATCTAACAAACTTCTTCAATCCGGTTTGCAAATCAGTAGTCGGTTTGTAGCCGAACTCCTTCTGGGCCGAACTTATATTCGCGTGCGTAAACGGAACGTCGCCGTTTCCGGGCATATCTACTAAATTCTTCTTCGCCTTGACCTTCAAATGCCGCTCCAATATACTCACTAGCTTGGGTACAGTGACCGGAGACGTGTTCCCCAAATTGAAGATCCGATACGGCGCTGGGCCCCGTTTCTTGCCTCCCGATCCGGTACTCTTACCCGACGTATCCAGCGAACCCAAACAACCTTTCACAATATCGTCAATGTAAGTAAAATCTCGTGCCAAGTCCACGTGGTCCTTCCCGCGATATATCGTGATCGGCTTCCCTTGGAGGATGTTTCTCGTGAACGAGAAATAGGCCATATCGGGCCGGCCCCAAGGTCCGTACACAGTGAAAAATCTCAACCCGGTAATTGAGAGACCGTAAATGTGATTGTACGTGTGAGTGATTTCTTCTCCCGCCTTTTTGGTAGCGGCGTAGAGACTCGCTGGCTGGTCCGTCCGATCGGCTTCGGAGAACGGTACTTTCTCGTTCAAGCCGTAGACTGAGCTTGACGAGGCCCACACGATGGACGGCTGAGGATTCGCGGATTTGCAGGCCTCGAGGAGCGTGACGAGACCAGCGATGTTGCTATGCACGTACGAATGGGGATTCTCCATGGCGTATCTGACGCCGGCTTGAGCCGCTAAATGCATCACGTGCGTGAATGCCACGGTGTCAAATAGCTTGGCTAATAATTGTGCGTCATTGATGTCGCCCTCAATTACGAAAATGCCATGGTCGTGGAGCAGAGTCTTGCGGGCTTTCTTTAACGATGGGTCGTAGTAGTTGTTGAAATTGTCAAGCCCAACGACGCCATCTCCGCGTTTTTTTAAAGCCAACGACACGTGGGTCCCAACGAAACCGGCGGCACCTGTAACAAGCACCGACATCCCGCCAGACCGATGGATCTGAGCGGAGTTCCTCACTTGCTTCTCCCACTGGATCCCTCCCCACGAAGCGGAGAAGTACCGGCTACCGGAATCGACAAAGCTCTGGAAACTCAAATACGACGCCGTCAAAGCGACCAAGAATAGCGCCCACAAGAACATAGTACTCGTCGAAGTGAAAAACCGATGGAACTGACGGTTTATCGTATGGGTCCTGTCGATCTTGAATTTTCCCGGCGTCGACGGGAACAACTCCTCCTCTAATGACGGCATTTTAAATCTTGAGAATCTTTTATCGATTTTTCCTTTTCTGGTTTCTTGATTTAGGGTGAAAAAGGATCAAAACTTCGAAGGGCAGGAAATCGGGGTGGATTTTGAATCGTGTTGAAGATTGGGACTGAAATGTGAAAATGGGAAAGTTTACAGATGCAGAGAAAATCAAGGGGTGACTGCACCTGCTAAGAGAAAGAGAGGGGCGAGCAATTCTTAAATATAGAGGAAGGCCAAAGAAAGGCGACAAGTATACGCGTTCCCTCACGCGTTAAAGGACGGTCAAATTGGAGGATAAAGAATATTATAACAAAAATAATTGTCTTACTACGGACTATTAACAGTGTTATCCTCTCAAATCTTGCAGTTTTTATTATATTGTTATTATTTTATTTTATTTTTAAAAAAATATATTTTTATAATTATATATTTTTATTATATAAATAATTAAAATATTTTTTTAAAAAGATCATATTTTTTTACCTTCAAATTAAATAGAAAAATAACAGTATAATAAAAATTAAAATTATTATTAAAATATAATTTATATAATTCTCAAGGTACCAATACCAATGTTAATAATCCATTTTACAATATTTTAGGATGTTAACATCATTGTCCTTTGAGATTGGCATAAAAATGCCAGCTTTAATTTTAACTATATTATTATAAATTTATTTAATTGAAAAGATAAAAGTATTTTATTTTTTAAAAAAATATTTTAATTACTATATGATAAAAAATATAATTATAATAATATTTTTTATCCTTTTAATTAAACTGAGAGAATAATAATAAAATTAAAGTTAAAGTTGTTAAAATGTAATTTATGTCCATTTCAAAAGGTGATAGTATTAATACCCCTAGTATTTTATAGTCACGTTGGCATATTATTATTAAAAAGAAATTAAAGTTATTACAGATTATGAACTGATTATTCTTTTTCTTTTTTTATATTCTGTATGTTCATTTATTATTAAAATGTGTATTTAAGTTGGACACTGTAACAGAGGAGAACTACAGAGTGTGGAAATAGGTGCTTCTTTGTTTTGACCGTTATGATATTGTTACTATTTTTGAAAATTGCCACGTGCTTTAGTAAAGAACTTGCTTTGCTCTGTGCTTAGTGGGCGAAGACACTAGAAGCAAATTAAGTAAGGTTTTGACACCATAATTGTGGGCAAAATAATAATGCTTTTTTTGTATTAATTATTGCTTTATTCTAAATTTGGATACACAATAATACTTACGCACTTGGATTATAATATTCGAAATAAATAGTACTGAGTTGTATTTGATTGTTCACTCAGTGACACAAGTGATCCATCAAACAAGTGATCCATCAAACAAGCCGTTCAATTTTTTGATTTAAATACTTAATGCAAATATTATAAAATTATATTTTAATCAATCGAGTATAAAAACAATTTAAATTAGAGATAAATTTTAATAATTTCATAAAATTTTATTAAAATATATTCATAATTTTTAATTTTATGTGAAAGCGCTCAAAGGAGTAGAAATTAGCAATTGCAATTAAAAAAAAGCAAAGCATGGTTCATGAATAATATTTAAATAAATATATTATATTAGATTAATTAGTGGAATTATTATTTAAGATTGTAGCTCATCTGAAATCCACCTTTGTTATTGACTTATTCAATGTTATCGTTTTGTAAATCACAAAAAAAATGAAGAAGCAAAATTCGAGACCTTTTTCTAGGTATAAATTAAATAAATATTTTGAGTTATTTGATAATTTTAATTAGTTAGTGGTATTATAACTTAAATTTTAAGTGTTAATAATTAAAGTAATTTTAGAGGTTATACTGATAAATCATAATTATAGTGGTAAAATGAGTAATTACATGATTATTTAATACAAATTCAATATATTTTAAACAAATACAAATAAAGATAAATTGATATAATTTATAAATTGATCGAATTTGTGTTATTCATTTATTAATCATGTCTAATATGTATTTGAGTTCTGTAATTTGTAAATTTGTTTAAGATGTGTTACTATTTAACTAAGTGTTTAACTAAATGAATTAATTCACGTTTCGTTTAGAAACGTAGAAACGTATTTGTATTTATTTCTTTAAAACTTAAATTTAATTATAAAATAAAATATGTAATTTAAAACTAAAAACTTTAATTATAATTTTTGACTTTTACTCACTAAACTATTTTACATAATAAATTTTATTTTTTAATTATACTTTAAAATAATTTTACAATTAGATACATTCAATATTTAATTTTTGATGTAAACTAAAATTATATTAAATAAATTAAATATTTTGTACGACAAATTAAATTTATTATTATTATTCGTTTAAACAAAATAATTATAAATAATTAATTTGTGTATAATTATATAAATAAATTAAATTTGATCTATTTATTTAAATATATCTAATCGTATTATATTATATAATTTAAATATTAAATAAATTATAATATTATATATAAATATGATAATATTTTATTAATATTTTATATTAACACAATCCATTCTTACACAATTGCCACCCCTAAACATAGCGAGGGAGAACACGGGGGCCAATAACCATTAGATGTGTTCAGACTTTGAGAAGCAAAAGTGGATTGAAAAATCTACGCGCATTTATAAAGAGTAATATAATAATAGCAATATTTTTATGGTCCGTTTACTGGACCACTGGAAGAACCGTCACACCAGTTTGTAGGACTGTTACTAAAAGACACTGAAATTGCGAAAACCGGCATCGCCGGTGGAATCGGCTGTTGGTCCTTCAGCTATATGGAAAGTGGGCGGTGCTCCTTCAATCCACTTCCCAGTTTTTATTTATTTATTTTTTAAATTGTTTTTTTACTGTTTCCAATCTTTGACACTCACAAATTTGTATAGTTTTTCTTAAGGGTAATAACAGCTGGATCCCTGATTTTTATACCATTTCGACTAAAGAACTAATTTTTCTATTTACATCAAATGGGCCCCTAACTCTTTGTGAAGTAATAGACGTACCCTTCATATAAATTAAAACCTTTTCAACTAGGACCTAATATGTCTATTATATCAATTAATTCCCTAATTTTTATTGAAATAACAGAAATATACCCTTAACCTTTTAGAGTTGAGTTATATATAAAACATTGTGTTATTATTTGAGAAAAATAAACTCAGGGGCCTTGAAGTTATTATTCTAATTTTCTTTTCTTTTATTACATTTTCCTTTTTTTTTCTTCAGTCATTTTTTAAAGATTCTTTATGTCTCTCCGCGGTAGTGCCAGCTTGGCAAGGCGGTTTTGTGGGGGCACTAAGAATGAAGTTCCTTATTAATTACTCCATTTAAATAAATAAATAGATATGGCCAAATTGGCTGACGGATGTCAGTCTCACTCTTTAGTCTTTACCTGTGCCTCGTGGAAGCTTCCAGGAAAATGCCTTTTTTTTAGAAAAAGAATTATTTTCCATTAATTTTTCTTTCAAAAATTTCATTAAATGCGGGTGCAATCGACACGTGTTACCACGTTGTTTCTTTCTTTGAACCATTGGAAACGGCTTGAATCTAGACCGTTTATCACAGCTCATGTTCATGTGATCGAATGGGCCAAATTTAATGTAACTATGAAACTCGATAAAACTTTTATTACAAATAACGAGAACATCGTGTTGATCTTTCTGAAGTCCCTTGTCTAATTATCTTTCCGAGTTTAGGTAATCCGTAATCTAACTGGATGCTTCAAATTTATATGGTTCTAAATGTTAAATGATAAAAGGACAGAGCAAACTTTTTTACATAATTTTTTTTTGACCTTTTTTTATACCCTTTGCAATTTGTGACATCAAAATTATACTACCCATATTACATAAATTATACTATTAATTATATTATTAATATTAATTAAATTACACTACTGATATTACATCAAATTTATTATCAAAATTATCAAAAAAAAATATTTATAATTTTAAACACACTTCAATTATTGATATTTTGTCAAACTTACTTCTAGATCATTAAGAACAACACTAATAAATTTAAACACACTTTATTTAAATTATAAAATTTTTATTAAATAAAAAAATAATTATCCTATCATTCGTTGAAACTCAAATCCTTAATTTAATTTTAAAAAATGTACAAAACTTACAATTCCAACAAGCACTCAAAGTTATAATTGTTAGATCAATAGATCTAATTAAATATATAATTATATTTAATCTCAAATATTAAAATATATTAAATTAATTTTTAAAAGATTGAAATGGAAAAAGGCAAGGCATGGGAGATGATGGAGTTATTTCTATTTAGATTCAATATTAAAACCAGACAATTATATGTATAATATGCAGATTCCAAAACTTTGGTTATACGATCCCTTATTATAATCGACAGGTTCAAATTTGAAAGTCAATTTTTTTAACAATTGATGAAATTATAATTTTATATGAATTTCAAATTTTCAAATCTTCAATGGGCTTTTAGTTTTAGATGTAGTACTCTAATTTATTATAGAGTGTGACAACCCAGTTATTTTAATTAATTGCAAACTGGATCATTCATTCCCATCAATTTATGGTCAACAACCTCAATGAGTTGGTGTTTGACTACGACCAACCAATAATTTAAGAAACGTGCAATTTCGCATTGGAGATTGTTGGAGTTCTTTCCTTGACTATTCTCTCTCTTTTTTTGTTAACAAAAAATACTAACTTAATATCTAAAATTTAATTGAATTATTTATATTTTTTAAATATGTTATTTAATCAATATTATTAAAAAAGTATAGTCTAAAGTACCTTTTTTTAATAAAATAATAAAATAATATAATATATTTAATTATGATAAATAATCTCATATTAATTAAATTTATATTTTTGTCATTTTTAAAAATTGAACTTTAGATATTATAGTTTGCAAAGATAATAACTTATGAAGGTATTTAAAATATATATATATATAAATCAATTGAGTAATTCAATTAAATTTCAGAGAGTAAATTAATAATTTTTATTTTGCTCTTAATCTAATCTTAATATCTCAATCAAATGATTAATCGACTTTATTACGTAAAATATTTAATTAGTTAACCGGTTAAACAAGTTTACAAAATTTTAATTTAATTTAATTTCTCTTTATCATAAGTTGCAGCACAATTATCTCTCTAAAATTTATTGCTCAATGTTTACTATTTTCCTCTCCATTTCAATTAGGTCATAGTTGCAACCTATTGTCATTTTCCAAATACTAACCAGTACCTATAAATAATTAGTTAGTAAGTAATGTTTAAAAATCAATAATTGAAATCTTTTGAACAGTTTCTATTAGTTAAATTTACTCTTTGATTAAATCTCCTTTTTTTATTTAAAAAAACAAACGATTCTTTTGAACTGATGAACCTAACTAAGCGAGAAAAAATATATGTTTTTTAAAAATTAATTACCAATGAATTCTTTTGATTGTTGTCAAACAAGGAGAAAAAAAAATCTTTTAATTCATCAAATCACGAATTTTTTTCATTTTAGGGAACAATTTTGAATCTTAAAATATGGAAATTAATTTACTAATTTCTTTTTTTTTCAAATTCTCAATTAATTCTAATTTTGAAAATCGATTGAGCATTTTGCTTTAAAAAAAAAACAATTTGAGCATTTTATTAATTTTAAAGTTGTCCATATTTTCTCTTTAATTTCAACTAATGTTCCGTCAAAAAAGTAGAATTTCTTGTATTAATTATCTATACTTTTTTATATTGAAAATAAAAAGTTATATGACAATCATAAATTAGTTCTTTTAAGAAGGAGAAATCTGAATTTGTATTATATCTTTTCAATATTTTTTACTTAAAACAAATAAAAAAACAAATTTAACTTCAACAAACAATGAATTGATTCATTAAATCAATAAATTTGGTATGTTAAAATTGTTTACAAAATCACTCGGCATTAGAGAAAATGACAAATGCCATATAGGTACAAAGTTAATTTATAGTATTTTTAACATGAGATTGTATTATATATTTAATTCAAATACTATCTTGATGTAAAAAAAAAATAGAAAACTATAATATTAAGTAATTAACATGTTTTTTTTAATAATAATTAATTAATAATATGATGTGTTCTCCTTTAAAATAAATAAATAATTTGATCACTATATACTTGACTAATTAGTATTAAAAGTGACCATTTGCGAATATTTTACTTCAGTGAGTATATTTTATAACACTTTTGACATTGAGTTATCCTGTAAATCATAATTCATCCTTTTTGTTATTTAATTATATCTTACATACTATAAAATAGGGATTGCCCCCAAAATTTATTCGAATTCTTTTATGTCTATAAATTTTTAAAATTATTTTAATAAAAATTATTATGTGTGATGTGAGTCCCCTGAAAGAAATGGTGATAAGTATTATGAGTTAACTGAATTTTAAAAATTTTGTATTTTGAACATTAATAAAAATTTTCACATGGGTGGTGAGTCCTCATGCCTTTGGGGATAGGTAATACGGGTCATATTGACTTTTAAATTTGGGTCAAACTATAACGATGGCGTCACGTGATTAGTTTAAGTCACATCAAATAAAAATTCAATGGATCTTAAGTATATATGAGCAGGTAGGTTGTATTATCTAACAAGTTAGTATTTTAAATCAATGACAAACGTCCGATCTATGACACTTGACTTCCCAATTTGATGCCACTTAGGTATCAACTTTAGTCAGAGTACAACCACTATTTGTTAGAATTTTTATGTGTTCTAATACTTTAATGACTAATATTTAGTATCATAAAATCACCTAAGTATTTTGTGAAAAACTTCACATATAAGTAATTAAGAATATAAAAGATTGTCCAACCAAGAAATAAAGAAACAATCACCACAAGACATAAGATATACATAATTTAGCAACAAACACATAAGTTCATGACAGTTTAAGGATTCAGCTTTTTTTTATTAACAATTTACAAAGAACTCTATGTCATAATGACTTATCAGATCACAAAGATATCTCAAATCACTAAAATCGTACACAAGAGATTAATCAAGAAATATAATGAATAGTCAGAGTTCTTTTACAAAAAATTCACTATCACACTTTTACGCACTTAGCACTCAAGTGATTCTACGGTAGTACTTTCTCGCATACTTAGCAGTTTAGTGTTTACCTAACTCTTTATTTTCTCATATGTTTACATATTTAATGTTTAATTATTTTAATAGATTATAAGGGTTTATATAGGTTTCAAAACCTTCACAGAAACTTTAAACTTAATTAGAATAAGAATTTACGTGTTTAGAGAGTTCAAAACTTGACTCAAACTAATTAAATCATCTTAAAATAGAAAACTCTCGAACTGGGTGTCGTGGAGCTGCTGCGATACTCATACATGAGAAATGTCTCCACTTATACTAACGCACCTCTCATTGCTTTCGAATTTTTATTTTCATCATTTTTTTTTATATTCAATGCGTATTCATCTTCGTATCAATTTTTTAATAATTTTCAATTCAAAATTATTTAAAAATATAACTTTAAATCACTAAAATTCTAACACACTAATAATAAAATGTTCTCGGTTGATAATATTGAAATTGTGTGATTAAAATATGTCTCCAATAAAATTGGAAGGACTTTACTTGGATGCAACATTTGAAAGCAATTTTTGTTAATTAGTAAACACTGGTGACTGAACTGAGATGCTTCTAAAGTCTACTGTTTTTCACTTCAAGAAGGTAGTAGTAGATTACAAGAGATTGATGTTCACGTAATATTGAGATTACAGTTTTATCAAAAAGTTTTCAGAATTTGATTGAAAAGTTTTTCGTACCGTTTCTTGAAGCGACTCTTTTTCTTGCTTTCCTGAAATTTTCCCTCTCACTCTTTTAAAAAAAAAAACATTTCTCTTTCTTTTTTTTAAAAAAAAAATTATCGGCAAGTAAGGTCCTTTTTCGAAAATATCATTTTATTCACTTTTTTTTATAAATCTTATTAAAATTTTAATTTTTTCTGTTGATGATAAGTCTCAGCTATTCTAATATTGCCAATAATGTTTACTTTATAATAATTTTTTTATTTGATGTTAAAAAATGATTTTATGGAATACTTGTTATAATACTAATTAATAAGGTTGACTAGTGGTTAAAAACAACTTACAAGAGTAATGAAGCTCAAATTTTCAAGTGTGTATCAAGATTTTATTTGAATTGAACTTTTATTAAAAAAATCTCTCATTAAATATGTATAATTTTATTTGATATTGTAAGAATATAGATTAAAAATTATCGAAATATGATTTAGGGTTTAAGTTAAGTGCGTAGGGTGCGTACGGATTAAAGACGGACGCGAAATGAGGTAAAAAACGAAAAAGAGCACACCAAGCGCGGGCGCCGCGGCGACTAGGCATGGACGCCGCGGTGCCCATAACAGAACCTGAGCGCCGCAGCACCAGGATGCCAGCGCCGCAGCGCTGAGCAAAAAGCGTGCCAGCGTCGCGGTAACGAGAGCCCAGCGTTGCGGCGCTGGAGACGGGAACAATGTCCCAAAATTAGGAAACTTTCTAATTTCGTCTCCCACTTGCATCAGGACTCCCTAATACGACTCCCACACGTATAGGATAAATCTAAAACGTCCTAAAGCCTATATAAAGGCTATCAATTGGCTTGTAAACATAATCTTGACAATTTTTGTGATAAACAAGAGATTTTAGTAGTTCTTTGTGAGAGAAAATCCCTAGAGTGAAAGAGAGAGTTTTCTTTATGATCTTTCTTATAAAATGCATACTTTGTGAGTGTCTTGAGATTCATAATAAGAGAAGAGTGTGATCTTGATCCGTCGTGAACGTAGACAAATTGTCAAACTACGTAATTCTTTATGTATTCTTCTTCTACCCCTTTCTCTATTTATTTCTTAGTAATTTGTTCTGCATTATTATATTGTTTAAGTGAATTGTTCTGCTTGTTTGTGTGCTTCCACTTCAACAGATACTTTTAATTGTTTATTCTTAAAAATTTATTTATTAAATTTTTGATTTAAGTTAAAAATAAATATTATGTATTTCGACTTAAAAATTTAGATTTCTTTTTTTTTTTTAAGACTACAATTCAAATTCTAAATTTTTTATGCTTATATCCGGTGAAACAACTAATTTTTGATTTTAAATTCTAATAGTTTACCTATATCCAAATAATAATTTTTATTTTGAAGGAAAATATTATATTAATCTTTTTTTTAAGAAAAATCATTTTTTTTTTCTCCTTTGCTCGTGGTGGTTTCTATTTTCTAAGGGTATTTAACATGGATTTTATTAATATATTGATATATTTAATTTTTGGAATCTCGAAAATTTTCATTCAAAGACTTGTTCTTCTCTCTGTTTGTTTTAGGTGCATGAATGACAATTTATCGATTCCCAGGAATCTTATCAAAAGAATTAACGATTTTGTTTTGTTTTTTAAATACCCCACTAGGCCACTACTTCATTGCTAATGCCGATTTTCATTTTTTTTTGTTAAGTACATCAACTTAGGGATAATATTATGTTATACACTAATAAATGTTAGGATTAAATAATTCTCATAAATAAGAGAATAATAATTCTCGTAAAAAAGAGAAAATAAAATACATTATCCTCATATTTATAAAGATTTTTCTCTCAAAACCCTAGACAATTAAAATCGTTGTCTTCTCTATCTATCCATCGGAGAAGGGGACTTTTCTCTCTCTCCAATGGATCCGAACTCTTTTTTATTTATCTTTTTAGTTTTCTTTCATTTACATTTTTTTTTATTTTTTATTTTTTATTTTAATTCAGGTGACTTCAGCTTATTTGAAGGGCAAGCCTCATTGTGTCGCCCCAGCCACTAGCTCGCAAAAGCCTTCTTCTTGGCCCTTACCTTTTGTTTTCCAACATCTTTTTCCATCATTGGAGCTTTATCATCGACGACTCTAGCTCGGGTTTTGGTGCTTTCCTCGGTCTTAGTCTTGGCCAGCAATCAGAGCTCTGTCGAATTTTGCCAGAAGCAACTCCTCCGACGCCACCTCTCCTGCTCTTCCAATCACCTATTTTGGCTCCTACCATTGATGCTGACTACTGTAGGGGAGTAGCCACTGTCAACAGAGGAAGTCAAGTTCACCAACAGCCGCTCTGCACCTAAATCTAGTTTGAACACAATCTCTAGCGATCTATTGTTAACTTATAGTCATTGAAAAAAAAACGAGGCAAATTGTTTGTTGGTTGGTTGTAAGTTAGACTAATAGGGATAGTTTTGAAATATATTAAATGTATGAGTTGTGTGTACTTATATTTCTCTTTTATATGAGAATTTTGTCACTCTTTTGTAATTGTGAATTTTGCATTCCTGCGCGAAGGCAGGTCTCCTAGCTTTAAATGGAGCAACGATCCCGCTATATAATTTTTGTTTGTTTTAGCTCTCCTGCGTGAGGGTACATTTCCTTCACTTTAAATAGGATAATAATCTCCCATTATGGGGTTATTTGTATCTCTCCATGCGAAAGTTATAAGTTTCGGTGAGCTATAATAGAACTTTTTAATCCCTGTATAGTGTCCAAATAATTTATAATTTTATATCAAGAGTCCTACAATGTAATATTATTGATTCCATCAATGATATTACATTAATGATAAATTTTTTAAAAAAATTATTTATCAAAACTCGAACTTTTGATCAAGGCTACCAATATACTCTTGTAACATTCGTCAATACTTGAACTTTTGACTAAAGCTCTCAAAATTTAAATTCTAGATCAATACTAAAAAAATACACAGTATTTATTACTAAACAAGCACTTAAGTGCATTTTCAAAATTTCATTATTCATGATCCTATGAATATTGCTGCGAATAACGAAATTTATAAATAAAATTTATTAAATATTTTTTTTCTCTTATTTTATTATGTTACTTTCATTAAACGAAACGTAGTTCCACCAGAAATTTCTATCATTCTATTTAATTAAACAATCTATCATCTTCAAAATTATGCCATTGTCTTGCATCTGCAGTTTGCATGCACATCATCAAATGTTGATCACTTCTATGGACTTTGCCCATTATCATTCCATCAGTGTGTAGGTTAACTTTATTAATCTTCGAATTTACTTCTAACACCCACGTCTCATCTCAAAATTATGAATATTCTTACTCAAATAATAATTAGTCACGTTTTGTTTTTATAAAATATTCAACCTGTATTACAAAAATTTGTTTCTAACTTAATCTATTCTATTTAATTTAATTCATCACAATGTGAATTTTGATATCACGCTATTAAACTCTAATAACATCAAATGATGGGACAAATTGATAACAGTTAATACAGCATATTATTTATAAGTATTGAATAAAATGAATTATAAAAAAGTTATATGCATATTTATAGACAAGTGGAGGAGGGGTGGAATTCACTTTTTACCCTCACCGCTTTTTACAATACCCTCTATTGAATTTAATGTAATATTTTTTTCTTAAAAAGGTATGCTCCCTGATTAAATGTTTATTCTCAAAGTAATATCATAAATTTGACAATTTATTAAGTTGATGCATATCAATTAGGGTTGGACAGTGTTTGGTCCAATTTTTTGGGAATCAAATCAAATAGCTATGTTTGATTTTTTTTCAAAGGTGAAATCAAAAAAATTGGTTGGAGTAGGAAAAATCAAACCAGTTCGGTTTGGTTTAATTTTTTTTTGTTTTGAGTTTTTTTTAATTTTAAATTGTGGGCTTTTTTAAATTTATTTATCTAAAAATTTATTGAATTATTTTTTGACTTAATTTTTGGGCCTATTTTATATTAACATAATTATAATTTGTTTAATTTGAGATAAATTTAAACTTTTTATTTATTAATAATATACTAATTTTTAACATTAGGATTTAGGGTTTTTTTTGTTTTAATAGTGAGTGAGTGAAATTGTGTAGGACAAATATATATTTGTATTTTCAAACCCACAATACGTAGCAATGTAATTGAAAATGACCGAAATACTTGATTTTTCGGTTCAGTTATATTGTTGAAAAAATCGAACCGAAAACAAATCGAATGGGTCAATTTTTCCAAAAATATAACTAAACCAATTTTTTTATGATATAAAAACCGAATTGGCCAGTTCGGTGCGACTAGATTTGGTTTTCGAATTTCGAATTTTTTTTCCTACCTTTAATACCAACTTTGTAAACTAATTTATCCAATGTGAATGTTGGCAGAAATTTGGTAAACACATTTGCAAAATTGTCAGTGGAACGTATTTGTTTAACATCAATCTTCTTACTTTGTTGCAACGCACGAATGTAGTTGTTTTTAGAAATATGTTTAGTTCTATTTCCTTTGATGTATCTACCTCTAACTTGAACAATACAAGCAGCATTGTCTATATATATTATCGTTAAAATATTTATTACAGAAAGTAGGCATGTACTCTGAATGTGATGAATGACAGATAACAGCCATATGCATTCTCTGCTTGCTTCATGTAGTGCTAAAATCTTAGAGTGATTTGAGGAGGTGGCAATAACGGTTTATTTTATGGGTCGCCATGAGATTTTAGTATTATTGTAAGTAAAAATATATCCGATTTGCGAGCGAGCTTTATGAGGATTAGATAAGTACCCAACATCTGTATAACCAATTAAACTTGAATTTTCTATAGGTTTATTGGAATAAAACAATCCCAAATCTATCTGTCACGCCCCAGACCCAAAAGATCTGACACACGACATCACTTACATTCATTCAATAATATTTTTAAGCACATTCATTATAATTTCTTTCAGAATTATAGTAATTGAATTATGACTGGGACAATTAGTAAACCGGAGATACGCAGAGTTTTCTCAGAGATTAACACTCAACTACGTCACTAGTAACAACTTTGTTACTGGAAGCCCAGAATATATTCATTACAAATTCTTACTTAAAATCAATCCATTACCACACTTGGTGAAACTTAAACTAAATCCAACCACACACAATAAAATAATACATAAGTATTTATTCAATAGGGACAAATCAAATATCTTATCCCACGTGTCCCCAAATGAAACACTTAGCAACTTAACAACTTAGGGAACCCAAGGAACAGCAGAAGCCTTGCCAAATTCGCTAAGCACACATATACCTTATTTACCTGAAATCACCATAAACTATAATGAGTATAAAACTCAGTAAGCATACTTGTTTTTCATATATCAAATACAAATACATATATGTACACAATGCATATGTATGATATGTTGTGATCAATCAAAATCATAATCTTATCAAATTACATATCATATAAGCGCTTACACATTCTTTCAAAACATATAATAGGAATACTATCACTCAACTACTACTTAATAGGACTTACACATCACATATCACATAATGAGCCAAATGTCACTCGTAGGTGACATGCCGTATGAGAGGAATAGTACAAGTGAGGTTTTAAATAACACATATATAATGCTCATGCCCGAAGGTAGCCAAACCCTCACCCTGATCATCGGTGAGTCCTCTCACATGCACTAATACGCCACCATACGAATATGATGACTCAATCTTCCTTTAGGTACCAATAGAATCCTTCCTACATACGGAACACATAACATATACCAATTCCGAAGGAAAGGCCACACATAAAGGCTCCACAAATCACATAAGATGCCTACTAAGTCAACAGTGAGTTCAAGCATCCTCAAAACAAAATGTTTCTCATGAACATATTACACTTCCAAAGCTCTCTTTGTTAAACACATTTCATTTTGAAAGCTCACTTTCAAAAACACATATATGTCATGTATGTCCATGCTCACATTTATAAACACATGCCTTCACATTTTATATCAAAATATATTTTGACGTAACATAAACATATTCTTAACTACATTTACAAAATCATTCATAACCCTTACTATGTTTATTGTGATTTCAGTAAAAAGTCTAGTATACTTATCTCTTAGCACTTTCAAGTACAAGGCCTAAACCTCCTTAACCTATCAATGGAGATTAATCATTTCATAAGCCTCACAATTCACATAAAATAATTTAAATAGCTTACAAAATTATACACAATGCATTTATCACATCAAATTTGTCTAAATACTTGGTTTCTCAAAACCTGTCATTCTGAACACTTACACTTTACAAACTTTTCTAATACATCAAATGATGTCCAATTACTCCAAAATCAGAATATATCATTCTTGACTCATATATCCTTCTTATATATGAATATTATATCAAAATTCCTATACAATCTATTCCATATACACCATCGAATCAAAACTACTAACCTGACAGGATCAAGATACTTACTGAACAGTATTCAATCTCCCAATTTTATCAAATCATATACTAACTCAAAAATTATAAAAATACTACATAATTACTCTTAACACATACCTAAATCCATGATAAATATTTTACTTCAAAATCACTGCCAAAAGTATTTTAAAACTATTTTATTCTATAGCTTTAAAATTCTATTAATCAAATACTGCAATAAGCTAACACTCTTTAGAAAAGCATAACAATTTAACCACATTGATGTAACTTTTCAATTTTGAGTATATCCTATTAGACATATAGAATTATCATATTACACAAATTCGTAATTTTTTAAGATCATTCAATAGGCCAAAAATTGTTTGCCACTGTATCATACTGTTCACACAGGAAATTTTTAGAATTTTAGGGTCATTTTGGTAAATTCACTATAAATTCAATTGCTTGAATTTTCAATCGATTTAAAGTCTCAGATAATTCTAAACATGTCTAATTTAATATACTTAAAATTCAATACCAGAATCGAATCACAACAATTTATTAAATTTCTGGATCAAGAAACTATCAAATAAAAATTCTGCAATTCATCATGATTTATCAAGCTCTCTACATAGATCATCATCAATTCTCACAATATCTTGCGAAATACACATCAAATACTCAATTATACATATTTTCAGAAATAAAAAATTAAAGAAATTAACTTAATTAATACCAATAAATTGAGAAATAGTTGTGATATACCTTTTAAAATCCAAAATTCCAATTTCTTCTTCTTCTCTTTCTCTCCCTTTTCTTTCTCTCTTTTCTCACTCTAAAAGGGATAGCTCGACCAAAATGAGAGAATTAGGGTTTCAAAAGTGTATTTTTATACTAAGAGGCTAATTTTTTATATTTACGAATTTTCCCCTAAAACTTTCAAAGTATTACAATTTGGTCCCTAAAATAAATCTAAAGTCTTGCAAATAAATCCAATGCTAATAGTATGTCCTTAACCTATACAAACACTAATAATAACAATATATAAATCAAGTATCACCTACATATAAATAAATACGTATATATATATAAATACTTATTCTTACCGGTTGTGGATATTGGGTACTACACTATCATTCCACAAAGGTAACAAAATATATGTTTGACATCATTCCAATGACGTCGAGTTGGTACAAAACTGAATTCTGCCAATAAGTTTACTGCAAAAGTTATGTTTGATTTAGTGCATTAGACTACATATAATAATGCTTCAATTGTATTAAGTTATAGAACTTCTAAACCAAATATTTTCTCATCATCTTCTTTGGGATGAAATGGATCCTTTTTTGGGATCAAGAGATGAAACAACCATAGGGGTACTTAATGGATGAGCTTTATCAATATTAAATCTTTTTTTTTGAATCTTTTCAGTATAAGTAAATTGATGAATAAAGATTTCATGTGATTTGTACTCGATCTGCAGGCCGAGACAATATTTAATCTCCCTAATTCTTTCATTTCAAATTCTTCATTTAAGTATTTTACGGTCTTCAGGAGCTCTTCAAGAATCCCTATCAGATTTATGTCATCCACATATACAGTCACAATGCCAAACTCAGATTATATTTTTTTTTTATAAATGCACATGGACATAGTGGATCATTAATATATCCTTTCTTTATTAAGTACTCGTTTAGGCGACTGTACTATATACGCCTAGATGTTTTTAATCCATACAAAGATCTTTGTAGCATGATTGAATACAAATTGCGATTATACGCTTTTAGTATATTGAATCCTTTAGGGAGTTTCATGTAAATATTTGTGTTAAGAAACTCATAAAGGTAAGTTATCACTACAGCCATAAGATGTATGTAACACTTTTCTGAGATTGCCTAGCTTATGAAAAATTAAAATATAATTGTATCAATTATGGGAGAATAAGTTTCAACAAAATCAATATCAAGTCTCTACGAGAAACCTTGAGCAATGAGTTTTACTTTGTATCTGATGATCTCGTTATTTTCGTTATGTTTTCGTATAAAAACCTATTTGTCTACGAGTTTGACATCTTCAGGTGTTTGGACTACAGGTTCAAATGCTTCACACTTGGTTAGAGAAGTTAATTTTACTTGAATTACTTCTATCTATTGGAGTTAATCATATCTTTCTTTGCATTCATCAACAGTTTATGACTCAAAATCATTATTCAGAATTTTAGTAGCTACTGCAAATGAAAATACATCGTCAACAATTATTACATCACTTTTCAACATTCCTCATGTGTAAGTATAATTTGCACTCTTTTCTTTATTTTCATATTCTTTTACCTCTTCTAGGGCTAATGTCTCTTCTAAGACTTGTGTCTTTTAAGGTATATGTTCACTTATAAGACTTAAGTCTCTTCGAGGACTATTAAATCTTTCAATGTTAGTTATTTAGAGAATGTGGGTTTATTGGCTTGAGCATTATTTTTAGCAAGATCCTGATTTTTCACTTTTTTCTTCTGCGGATTAATATTTTTTGAAACAAGTGGTCTGCCATACTTTCAGCATGCAATAGAAAATTCATTTACTACCATTTGATTAAATTGTTCTAAGAAAAAAATATTGGTATTTGTGCTTATATGCCATCCTATTTTGTATGAATATTTTATTTTATAATATTTATACAGTACATTTTATTAAATCGCTAATTTTATTAATTAAATGGTACAGTGCTTGTAACGCCATAGAGATTATATGATCTAAACGAGTTCAGATCTGACCTAAAAGAGTTTAGATTAGCGCTAAACGTTAGCAACATTAAGAATTATAATTGCTAATAGTTAGCACTAGTAAGAGTTAGTAGTTTATAAAAGTCAACAAAATATAAGAGTTATGACATTTTCTGTAATGTGACATAGACCCAAGAGTACATCAGTAATAATATAGTTGTAAGGAGTTGTAATAGGTGCTAAGAAATGTTATTATGCACGTGCATTCTCAAACAAGATGATCCTGGTCTAATTCACCAATGCAGGTCTGTTAGTAAAATTGTTTATTAGAGATAAGTGTAAAACCATATCTAGATGGTTTAGATGATTTTTTTTAGCTAACCATGAGCTTACTGGAAGTTCGTATGGCATACGGGTATTCAGTGAAGATTGACTACTAAACAGGCTAAATAAGGACCCTAATAGACATCCCATGAAGTTGTTAATAGTAGATCCTCTCGAGTTGAATAATGTACGTGGTCTTATGACCTGAGCACTACGGTGAGCTTATGAGTGATCCACCATATTTTAGTTTCATATATGTCAGAGACCTTTCACGATCTGACTGCTATATGTTTTTGGGTATGGTTCGATGTTCATGGAGTCCGATGTGCGCAGATATAGAATACGTCAGCTCACATGGGTGAGTTGTATATTTGGACGCTTCAAAACTGTATCTCAAAAAGACTTATGGCCATAAGCAATAAATCTTGAAAAAGAGTTTCCCACTGGGTTAAACAATATCATAAAGATGTTTACGTATATTATTTATCGAGATATGTGTCTAGAAATAAGTTCATAGGTGAGCGTGTGAGGATTTAACGGTGATGATCTATATCCTAACTCCTCTAGGATATAAATGGCGAAAGAATTATACGTATGTGCTATGACCTCAACTTATATAGTCTATTGCAATAATTTGTAATATCCGTAACGTGTGCATGGGGTGTCAATCATGAACAAACAGAACAGTTATGTTTGACAAATCAGACATGTGCCTAGGGAGTCTTGCAATATGACATATATTCGTTACACTAGGGCAGCGTACCGAATTGAATAGTTCAATCCAATAAATTACAGTAGACCAAATATTTGCTTCAGTATCCCCAGAGATGTACACATGTCAAGACTTAAGTGCATCAATTAGACAATAATAGTTATTGACCAATAAAATGATGACACGTGGCACATTGTGGCTAATTATTGTTTGATTTGAAAATTATCGAAATGACCTTACTTGTTGGACAAGTAAGATCATTATTTTATTCATTAAATTATTTATTGAATAAAATAATTACAATAATATTTGATATTATTTAATTAAGTCAAATAATGATTTAAATAAATGCACGTGTTTCAATAGAATTTAATATGATTAAATAAAATAGATGAAACAAAGAAACATATATGGGCATGTAAAAGGTGGGGCCAAAAAGTGTTGTACAAGAATTTGAAATTGTTTTACTTATTGAAAGCCGAGTGTGTGACATACGAATGTATATGTAATTTTAAAAATTATTACACGCAGTGGAAGCATGTTAACAAATACACCCAATTTAATAAATTTAACCACATATATCACATATATGCTCAAGTATAACTATTATACAATAACTTATATATGATGAACAATTGTGTACATAAAATTAAAATGTAAAGAACACTTACCTAATGAAGGTAGCTTTACAAAATCTTCAAGTCCTTCAACAATCCAATTGAAGAGCTCACATTGAAGTAAATTATTGAACAATTATAGTCCATAATGGTTTAGTAGAATTATGGAGCTAGAATGGTAGCTTAGTTTTTAGAATTTTAAGCAACATATATTCAAACTCTTTGAATATAATTTTATTTCTTAAATGGAGATGACAAATATTTTACATACAACTCTTATATTAATTCTTAGAAACAATTTCTATAGAATAATTATTTTGAACAACTCTTCTTTAAAATAATTATCATTTCTCCATTTTCTTTTCATTCATTTTTAGCCATCCATGAGAGAAGAAGAAGAAGAAGAAAGGTTTTTCATGTTTTCCAACACTTGAAAGAACAAAAACAAATTTTTCTCTTACCTCTCCATCCTTGGCCAATTTTTTTGCACTCTCAAATTGAATAAATTCATTCAATTGTTTTGTATCAATTTGTTGCAATAATATATTCAATTGTTAGCCAAAATTTTATTTTTGTTATTCAACACTTTTTGATAAAATAAAAATAAGTACTCTACCAATTTAATTGTTGGTCTCCTACTTAGGATTAATTTATTAAACACTAGAATAATGGTCACCTAAATAAATTATTACCTAACAAATATAATTATTTTAATTATATTAGATAAATAAATAGCCAACATTTAGGCCCCTCATTATATTAAAATACAATGGCAATGATTAATATATATTATCATATTATCTAATAATATAATAATAATATCTAATTTAATTATTCAAAACAATTTTGAATAATTATTTTTTACCTTACTAATTTTTATTACCAAGGTTAAATGGTAAAACTAAGGTAAAATCAAATCATGGAACAAATTTTGCCACTTGTCAACACCCTATTAATTAACAACTCTTGTTAATTAATTAAATGATGTATTTAACAATTAAGTCTTGATAAATGCACATCCCGAGGGATCATGAAACAATTATTCTATTTTGCTAGAATTTACTAGATCGAATTATTCAATCCAATCCGCTACCCTAGTGCGTAACGAGTACACTTCATATTGTGAGACTTACTAGGTCTACACTTGATTTGTCATATGGAGCTCCTCCATACATCCGTGAACAATGGTCCACACACATGTTACGGATATTACAAATCAAGGCGTTAGACCATGCAAGTTGAGATTATTGCATATTTGTATATCCCTCCGTCATTTATATCCTAGAAAAGCAGAGATATAGATCATCACCGTCAAATCTCTATTTGCTCAACCATCAACTTGTCTCCAAATTTATATTTCCTTAAACAATATTCGCAAACCCTTTTGCGATATTGTTTATTCCTTCGGAATATATTTTTTGAGGTTTATACTTGTGGCCACAAGACTTTTTGAAATACAATCTTGAAGTATCAGGATATACAATCCACTCATATGAGTTGATGGATCCCATATCTATCCACATCGGACTTCATGAGCATCGAACCTTACCCAGCGACATACAACGGTCAAACCATGAAAGGTCTCTGACATGTGGGAAATCAAAGTATGGTAGATCACTTACAAGTCCACCGTGACGCTCAGGTTAAAGGACCATAAATACTACTCAACTCAAAAGACTTTCCATTGACGGCTTTATAAGATGTCTATTAAAGGTCTTTGTGAGTCTGTTCCATATCCAGTCCTCACTGAATACATGTATATCTATACGAGCTTCTACTAAACTCATAGTTTGCTAAGACTAACCATCTGGATCATCCAAATATAGACATACACTAATCTACATTAATGGGTTCCATCGTAAGACCCGCATCGATGAAATTAGATCAGGAACATCATGTTTGAGAACATACTTGCATAATGACATTTCTTAGCACTATCTACAACTCTTTACAGGTATGTCATTATAAATATATTCTTAGGTCGTTATCCTATTTTAGATAAGGCTCAAACTGTTAGATTTCGCTAACTCTATTAATCCACTAACTTTTAGCACCACTAACTTTTAGTACTTTTAACTATTAGCTTTGCTAACTCTTAGCACTGATCTAAACTCTTTTAGCTTTGAATTGTACTCTAAACCATCACATGTCTTTTGCTTTGAATTGTTTAATGTAAACAATTCTATCACAAGAAAAGAAGCACTAAGGCATGGGCTAGTCTTGATTTGGTGGGTGTATAAGAAGCAAATAAAGAAATTATTTCTTTATTTTGCTTTGCCTCTCTCGTCCATAACACACACACACACACACACATACTTAAGCACAGGTTTTTATTATTTAATTTGATTAAATAATGTCAAATAAGTGCAAATGATGTGGTGTTGCAAGCCATGGTTTGGTGGGCCACTTGTTGCTTGTTAAAGGGATAATTAATGTAAATAAATAGAACAATTTTTTTCTCACTGAAGGTTAGACAATTAGGCAAACTGAGAAGAGAGAAAGTGAAGTCTTTTGTTCTCCAAATGTTAGAAACAATCAAGTGTTGAATGCTAAAACAAACACTTCTCTTTGCTTTCTTTCTTTTGGCTATCCAAACAAGAACAAGAATTGGTTCATAAAAGGTTCAATAGTTGAGCTTTCAAAACTAGTTCATTGTTTCTTTACAAGCTTAAAAGTTAAGCATTTTGTTTAAGAGTTAAACTATGGTTTAAAGGGTTAAACTTGTACTTGAACAAGCTGCCATTCTAGACTACCCAAATCCATCGAGTTGGGTACTAGAATTGAGAATAAATTCACTTCAAGCCGGGAACTCCGGTTATACAAAATTCTAAAGGCTTGCTAAGGTATTTCTCATCAAAACCTTGTTATTTCAATTATGAGATAATTTGAAAGATTTATTGTGTTTATCATTTTGGAAATTAGATTTTTGAATTTTTGTTGTGCACAAATATGTATATGATGTATGTTTTTGTAATGATGAACACAAACCCACATATATGTATCCTAGGATTATCAACACTAACAAAATGATATCATAGCATATTTGAGTAGATTTGGGTGTAAATGAATGTTAAAATTGTTGGTGAATTTTTTATGCTCAAATTGTGCATTTCAAAGAGTTGTTATAGGCATACCAAGGTAGGGAGCATCAGAGCGCAGTGGTACCAAGGGCTTGGCACCGTAACGTTAAGGCTCTGCTTCGGGGGTTACAACACCAGGTGTTAGGCGCTGCAGCACCAATTGCTGGGCTGGGGGCAGTGCTAGGAACCCCACATCGCAGTGCTGACTACACTCACTCATATTAAATTTTAAATTATTTAAAATATTAATTTTAAACATGTGAGGGTTTATGAGATACAGTGATAAGAGTTATTAGTCTATATTATAAATCGAGATCATTTTTCTATGTTAAAAATCACAATTGGAGCCCTACTGGTGAGGTTAGTTATGTTTACATAGAAATAAATGTCTGATTGAGAATTACCTCCTCATGAGATGAGGATCAAGTCTTTATATTAAAAAATTTCTCTTAATTAGATTGAATAATATTACATTATAAGATAGTATTTTATTAATGATCCGTGTCGTCAATATGGTGTTAGACAGGTCATATCAATCTTTTTCCAAGATTGCTACAGTGTAAAAGATTTGGCCGGTATAATTTAAACTATGCCGGTTAAACATGAGATGAGACAAATATATGTGAAAGTATTGCTCTAGATCACTACAGTGTGTTGGTAGTACCGGTAGCATTTATTTGGTTATTGATGAGTTAATTTGGAATACACTTACAATAAATTGCTACAATGTACAGATAAAGTGTATTTACAATCATGAGTAAGAATTGCATGAGATGCTATTGACAAGATTTGTCTACCCGTTGAGTTTGCATAGGCTTAAATTGCTACAGTGTGCGGCTCGAGTAAAATGTCAATGGGGCCTACTTCCCATTGTATAGTTTAAATGAGTTTAAACTGTCATTATTCCGTTTGAGAGATTAAATGGACTATGTAAAGTAGTGGGATAACATTTTAAATTAAAAATATGTATTATAACCATGATTTAAAACGTCTTAATAAGCGATTAAATTTTTTAAATATCCGTTGACATCTTTTTTTTTTCTTATGAAGTAATAATGGCCTCTAGTGATCGCTTGGTATGCATACTAGATACACACAAACTCAAGGGTGTTGATAACTTTTTTGATTGGTACATGAATCTCAGAATCGTTCTAGATTAAAAAATATTGGAATATATTATTAACCAGAAAATGCCCAAAGATATTTCTAAGGATGCCACCGAGGAAGAAAATGTGACATATCAGAAATGAAAGAATGACGATTGAAAGGTTAAATCTTACATCATCGCCTCCATGTTCACAGAGCTATAGCAAGAGCATGTCTGCATAGATAGTGCTAGCAGCATCATACTCCATCTGAATGAGCTCTTTGGTGATCGACCCCAGGTCGAGATTTATAGGGTCGCCAAAGCTCTCTTTCAGGCCAAAATTTCTGAGGGTAGCCCAGTGAGCCCTTATGTCCTCAAAATGATAAGATTAATTGAGAGGCTTGAGAGCATGAACATTTCTCTGAACAATAACTTAGGGAATATCTTGATTCTTTAATCGTTGCCTAGGCCATTTGCACAGTTCATCATGAACTTTAACATACAAGATTTGACCTATGTTGTGTGTTTTCTATAACACAAATTAGCGCAAGTGCACGTTGTCGCAACAAGTAATATATGATGAGAAAAGTGTCGATCCCACAGAGAATGATTTGTCTTTTCTAGTTTAAGTACTGAAATGGTGTCTTTCTATTATTATCCAGAAAATGATTTAATGTATGAGATTAAACTACTCAAGTAAAAGAACAACTTAATTATGCTAAGTGATAAACTAAATTACCAACAAGTTAAATTCAATATGAGAAATCCTAGGATTATAAACTATCCCCCATTATGCAAATAAATTCAGCAGAATCTCTTTGATGTTTATTGGTTCTCAACTTGATATATTGACCAAAACACTCAACACATCACAAGCCTCTTTTGCAGGTCAAGCAAATATATTCTATCTAATCAAATATCTATATGTCTATGATAATTAAATTGAACAAAATTCATTAAGCACAAGTTTTATGAGCCATACATGCCTTATGAGTATATGTCTATCTCATATGAAACTCAAGTGTACTACACTATGATCATGCATCAATATGCTTAAGACTGAATACCTAAATCCCTTTGTCAAGTTTATTTAAGTATTTCTAGATCAATTTAACTACTAGCCAAGTAATCAAATAGCATTAAGCACAAGCACAATGAATATATCAAAAGCTGAATTAATACCATAAAAGAGAGAGCTAAAATCAATCACATAATGAGTTCAAGGATGTAATCCTAGATTAATGAAATTAGCTCATCATTAAACTACACGATCTTGAAGCTAATTCCATCAATACATGTAAACTAAACATCTTACAACAAGTAAAGAATCAAAGCAAAGAAGACATCCCTGTCAAATGTCTTTGAAGTTAAAGCTTGCTGTCCTCCTCTTTGATTTCTCCAAACTTAGAAGTTAGGTGTTTCTTTTGTGTTTCCAGCTACTGTCCCAACTGGAGTCTCCCCTCAAAATGTAAGTTTTGAGCAAATATATAGGTAAGAGCACGAAATTAGGGCGCACTTAGGGTTGCTTTTGGGTTTCTTGATTTTCAGCAACCTGTCAACTTTTGCTGTCCAGGTCCTGGCGCCGCGGCGCTGCACTGTAGCAAAAACAGTGGCAAACAGTGGCACTGTGCAACAGTGCCTCCATTTGTATTTTTATCTCTAATGCTCCTATTTGCGTCCGTTTTCCGGTATTTTTGCTCCGATAATGCTTAAACCTATAAAACAACATTAATATGCATAAATAGCTAAATTATTGAGATAAATTGAACAAATATCAAGTTAGGAAGATAAAATAGTTTATACAATTACGCCTTATCAACCCCTACCTACGCTGATCTGCAAAATATGCTTAAAACAGCTCAGGAAGATATGAGTAAAATGGGCACGACCTTTTATGTCTAGGGTACTTCATCTTCTACCCTGGAGGCTTCTAGAAAGTTCAAAGGGAATAAGAAAAATAAGGTGAAGCAGACACCCAG
Source organism: Ailanthus altissimus (assembly GCA_946807835.1). Lineage (NCBI taxonomy): Eukaryota > Viridiplantae > Streptophyta > Magnoliopsida > Sapindales > Simaroubaceae > Ailanthus > Ailanthus altissimus. The sequence goes on from OX327689.1 coordinate 7,337,661, forward strand.
GATGGGCCTCAGCAACGACAGATATCCAAGTCAAAGGGAAGCCAAAAGCAAAAAAAAGAAATATATTTCCATTGCAGAAAGGATGAGAACTAGAAAATGAACTGCCCCAAAAACCTTGCCACCGTGAAGAAAACTTCCTCAGGTATATACTTTTTTATTATTGACATTTCTTTAGCATTTGATGCTAGTACATGCTGGGTATTAGATACCGAATATCATTCTCACATTTGCAATATGTTGTAGGGTCGGATAGAAGTTAGATTACTTCAGCTGGGAAAGGTATAGCTTCGAGTCAAAAATGGTGATTTTATATAGGTCGAGACTGTTGGACATTTTAACTTAATTCTTCATTGTAATAAAATTATTGTATTGCATAGCTATTATTTTGTACCTTATTGTATCAGACAGATTATTTCTCTTTTTGTACTTGATAGTAAAGGGTATTATGTGTATATCAGGAACCATTCCTTATATTTATGTGATATACTTAATGCTTTGTTAGTTGAATATCAGTTAATTAACAGGCATTATATTTTGGATATAACTGAAAATATCACGAAAATACAGGATAACACTAGTAGTAGTTCAAAAATTTTATATGATATAGAACTGTAGTATATGAGATTAGGTCATATAGGCGTAAGAAGTCTAACACATCTGGTTAAGGATGGTCAGATACCTAATCTGACCATAGAACTTTACCCAGTTTGTGAATCTTGCATTCAAAGGAAAATTGCTAAATCTCTATTTACTAGTGTTGGACTTCATGCCACTAATTTATTGGAACTGGTGCATAGTGATGTAAGCGGTCCAATAAATCCGTTACAATGAGTGGATTTTGATACTTTGTAACCTTTATTGATGATTTATCATGATACAGGTATGTGTTTCTTATGAAGCACAAGTCAGAAATATTTAAAAAGTTCAAGGAATTTAGACTTAACATAGAGAAACAAATTGTCATGTACTTCAAATGCCTTCAATCAAATTGAGGCAATGAGTACATAAGTAGTGAATTTTCTGACTATTTAAAGGAAAATGAGATTTCTCGCTCAGTGTAGTCCTCCGGGTACTCCGTAATACAATAGTGTTATAAAAATGAAGAATTGAACTTTATTGGATATGGTTCGGTCGATGATGAGCTTCATCCATCTTATAAAATATCTGTGGGGTTATGCTCTTGATATTGTTGCTCATATATTGAACAGGGTTCCATCTAAAAGCTGTTTCGACCACTCCGTATAAGATGCTGAAAGGAAAGAAACCAAGTCTTAAATATTTTAAGATTTGAGGTTATCTTGCATACCTAAAAGTTACGCAACATGATAAACATGCACCCATAGGGTACAAGTACCGGTTCGTCAAGTATCCTAAGAATTTAATAGAATACCAATTCTATGATTTTGAGGAATGAAACGTGTTCGTTTCTCGATATGCCACTTTTCTAAAGAAAGAGTTTCTCATTAGTCGTTAGGTTGTAGAAAGATTGAGCTTAATGAAGCCAATCAAAACCAGTATGTACCAGAGATGAAAACTCAAGCTCAATCCAGCGAAATACCTTTAAAATACCCTCCGCTTAGGTCAGAGAGGATGTCTAGACCACCTGTTAGGTATGGTCAGATGCTTGAAGGTGCACTTAGAGTTTTCTTAATTGAAAAATATGATCATTTAACCTATAGAGAGACGATGTTGGACATCAACTCGGAAAAATGGCAAGAAGCCATGAAATCTAAAAATGGATTTAATATCTCAAAATCAAAACTAGGGATTGGTTGAGCTTCTCAATAGTTTCTATTAGTTATAAATGGATTTACAATTGAAAGTATGAGCCCGATGGGAAGGTAGAGACCTAAGTCCGATTGGTTGCAAAAGGTTATGTTTAACGATTTGGGATCAATTAAAAGAAAACCTTTGCACCAGTAACAATGTTAAAGTCAATATGAATTTTACTGGCAATTGCTGCATAATATAACTTTGAGAAATGGCAAATGGATGTAAATACGGTGTTTCTGAATGAATATCTTGAGGAAGAGATATTCATGGAATAGCCTGAAGGTTTTACATCTAGCCTAACTACGGGTCTAGTATGCAAGCTGAAGAAGTCCATTTATGAACATAAGCAAGCTTTCCGAAGTTGAAAATCAGAGGGTCTGATTTCATAAAAAGCAAAGAGGAACCTTGTATGTACATAAAGGTAAGTGAGAGCATAATAGTCTTCTTAGTTCTTTGCGTAGATAACATACTAGTCATTAAAAATTATATATGTATGTTACAGTCAGTTAAAAGTTATCTAAACAAAAACTTCTCTATGAAGAATTTAGGAGAGGCTTCCTATATACTAGGTATAAAGCTATATAGAGATAGAGCTAAGAAGTTGATAGGACTCTCCAAATCATCATACATCGATAGTGTTTTAGAAAATGTATAATTTTACTAACTTAAGATAACTAATGTATCTTATAGACATGGAATGTCTCTTCAGATGGAAGATGAAAGAGTTAGAATATTTAAAATGCCATATACATCAAATGTAGGTAGCATGATGTATGTTATAATGTGCACTAGACCTGACATCAGCATGGCTGTAAGTGTTACTAGCCGGTATTAATCTGATCTAGGAGACAATTATTGGATGGCAGTCAAACATATCCTTAAATACCTCAAGGGTCAAAGGACAAGTTTCTAATTTATGGAGATACTGACTTACAAGTGAGGGTACACAGATTCAAACTTCTAGTCTGATCAGAATGATAGAAAGTCTACATCTGATTATATATTTATCCCCAACGATGCCACAATAAGTTGAAAGAGCACTAAATAGGGATTCACAGCTGATTCAACAACAAAAGTGGAATATATTACAGCCTCTGAGGCAGCAAATAAAGCAGTGTGGATACGCAAGTTTGTCGTTGAACTAGAAATTATCCCTACTTTGATGGATCATATCCCATTATTCTGCGACAATAATAGGGACATTGCATAAGCCAAAGAGCCAAGAGCACACCAGATATCTAAACATATAGAGAGGAAATACCACATAATTAGAGAGATCTTGGCTATGGGAGATGTAATACTTTGTAGAGTTGACTCTGTAAATAATGTAGTGGACCCACTAACTAAGGCCTTAACTCTAAAAGTATTTGAGAAATACATTGAGTCCATGGGTATTAAATACCACTATGAATGGTACTAGAGTAAGTGAGAGTTTGTTGGGATTTGTCCTTACGTGCCGTCTCACTTTGTATGAATATTTTATTTTATAATATTTATACAGTATATTTTATTAAATCGCTAATTTTATTAATTAAATTGTACAGTGCTTGTAATGCCACAGAATTATATAATCTGAAAGAGTTCAGATCTGTCCTAAAGGAGTTTAGACCAGCGCTAAATGTTAGCAACATTTAGAATTATAATTGCTAATAGTTAGCACTACTAAGAGTTAGTAGGTTATAAAAGTCAGCAAAATCTAAGAGTTGGGACCTTGTTTGTAATGTGACATAGACCCGAGAGTCCATCAGTAATAACATAGTTGCAAAGATTTGTAATAGGTGCTAAGAAATGTTATTATGCACGTGCATTCTCAAACACGATGTTCTTGGTCTAATTCACCGATGCGGGTCTGTCAGTGAAATTTTTTATTATAGATCAATGTATGACCATATCTAGATGGTCTAAATGGTTGTTCTTAGCTAACCATGGGCTTACCGAAAGTTCGTATGGAATACGGGTATTCAGCGAAAATTGAATACTGAACAAGCTTAACACGGACCTCAATAGATATCCCATGAAGCCGTCAATAGTAGGTCCTCTCAAGTTGAGTAGTGTATGTGGTCCTTTCACTTGAGCGCCACGGTGGGTTTATGAGTAATCCACCATGCTTTGGTTCTACATATATTGAAGACCTTTTACAGTCTAACCGCTATGTATCGCTGGGTATGGTCTGATGCTCATGGAATTCGGTGTGCGCAGAAATGGGATCCATCAGCTCACATGGGCGAGTTGTATATTTAGATGCTTCAAGACTGTATCTCAAAAAGACTTATGGCCATAAGCAATAAACCCGATAAAAGAGTTTTTCACAAGGTTAAACAATATTGTAAAGGTATTTACGTTTATTGTATATTGAGATACGTGTCTAGAGATAAGTTCTTTGATAAGCGCGTGGGATTTTGACAGTGATCTATATCCCCAATCCTCTAAGATATAAATGGCGGAAGGATTATACATCTGGAGATAAGTTCACAGAATAGTTACGTTTAACAAATCAGGCATGGGCCTAAGAAGTATCGTAATATGAAGTGTACTCATTGTGCACTAGGGCAGCGTACCGAATTGAATAGTTCAATCTAATAAATTCTAGCAGATTGGATATTTGCTTCAGTATCTCTGGGGATGTACACGTGTTAAGACTTAAGTGTAAGTGCATCAATTAATTAACAATAATTATTGACCAATAGGGTGATGACACGTGGTACATTATGGGCCAATTATTATTTGACTTAAAAATTACAAAATGACCTTGTTGGATAAGCAAGATCATTATTTTATTCATTGAATTGTTTAGTGAATAAAATAATTATAATAATATTTGATATTTTTTAATTAAGTCAAACAATGATTTAAATAAATGTATGTATTTCAATTGAATTTAATATGATTAAATAAAATAGATGAAATAAAAAAAATGCATGGGCATGTAAAAGATAGGGCCAAAGAGTGTTATACAAGAATTTGAAATTATTTTTCTTTGTTTGCAAAATTCGGCCAACACACACTCTAAATCATCACATGTCTTTTGCTTTGAATTGTTTAATGTAAAAAAATTCTATCACAAGAAAAGAAACACCAAGGCATGGGTTAGTTTTGATTTGGTGGGATCAAAATGTGTATAAGAAGCAAATGAAGAAATTATTTCTTCATTTTGCTTTGCCTCTCTCGGTCATAACACACACATACACACACACACACACACACTTAAGCACAGGTTTGAATTATTTAATTTGATTAAACAATGTCAAATTAGTACAAATGATGTGGTGTTGCAAGCCATGCTTTGGTGGGCCACTTATTTCTTGTTAAAGGGATAATTGATGCAAATAAATAGAACAATTTTTTGCTTACTCAAAGTTAGACAATTAGGCCAAGTAAGAAGAGAAAGGTGAGGTCTTTTGTTCTCTAAGTGTTAGAAACAATCAAGTGTTGAATGCTGAAACAAACACTTCTCTTTACTTTCTTTTTTTTGGCTATTCAAACAACAACAAGAATTGGTTCATAAAATGTTCAAGAGTTGAGCTTTCAAAATTAGTTCATTATTTCTTTACAAACTTAAAAGTTAAGCATTTTGTTTAAGAGTTAAATAAGGGCTTAAAGCGTTAAACCCCTGCTGTAACAAGCTATCATTCTAGACTACCCAAGCTCACCAAGTTGGGTACTAGAATTGAGAATGAATTTACTTCAAGGCGGGAACTTCAATTATACAAAATTTTAAAGGCTTACTCAGGTAATTCTCATCAAAATTTTGTTACTTCAATTATGAGATAATTTGAAAATTTTATTGTACTTATCATTTAGAAAATTAGATTTTCAAATTTTGTTGCGCACAAATATGTATATGATGCATGTTTTTGTAATAATGAACAAAAACCCACATGTATACACCCTAGATTTATCAACATTCACAACAATCACCTAAGCTGGTGCTTTGACAGCTGGCATGTATACTGTGGTTACTTTTGATGCATTTGTAAATGCATCAGGTAATTCTATTTTAATTCTATGAAGATGAACAATTTTTTGCACCTTATTTTTACATTGATTTATGTGATGATCTAAATAAGACATAATGGTCATTTTCTAAGAAAGTTTATGCCTTACTTCATGAGGCATTTTTCTTTCTCCTAGTGATGGAAATATTGTCTCATCAAAATGACAATTCGTAAATTATGCGGTAGATAAATCACCTGTCAAGAGTTCAAGATACTTTATAATTGATGGTGAGTTAAAACCAACATAAATCCCCAAGCGACATTGAGGTTCCATCTTAGTACATTGTGGGTGTATTATAGTTATATACACAACATAACTAAAGATATGCAATTGGGATAGATAAAGTTGATGACCAAGTACAAGTTGTAATAGAGAATATTGATGATATGTAGTAGCTCTAAAATGAATTAATGCTGCAACATACAAAACAACGTGACTTTATGCAAAAATTAGTAATTGTGTGCGTATTAATAAAGTACAGGTAATTATCAAGAGTCTTTTAATTAAAGATTCTATTAATCCATTTTATGTGTGAACATATGGTACATGATGTTCTATATCTATTCCCACTGATGTGCAATAGTCATCAAATATTTTAGATGTAAATGCACTGGCATTATCTAAACGTATGGTCTTACTAGGGTATTTTGAACATTATGCCCTTAATTTAATGATTTATGCTAGTAATATAGCAAATGCAACATTTCATATAGACAGTAAACAAACATATAACCACCGTGCAGATGCATCAATCAAAACCATAAAATAGTGAAAAAGTCCACTTGGTGAATGAATTAGTTCGCATATATCTCATTGGATTCTTTGTAAAAATGATAGAGATTTTAGATCAATTTTAGAAGGGGGTGGTCTAATTATAAGGTTGCCTTGTAAGCAAGCGGTAAAAATATTCTCATTAGGTAAAAAAATCTTTAGGTTCTTCAATAGGTGCCCATATGAATTTTCAATGATCTTACTCATCATTGTTGATCTTGGATGACCAAGTCGATCATGCCATAGTATAAATATTTTTAGATCACTGTACTTCTAGTTCATTATTACATAGCTCTTAATTGAATTTATAACTGTATAACACAAGCTAAATGATAAGGCATGAAGCTTTTCCAAGTATACATTTCTTGTTTGAGAAGTTAGAAGTATGCATGGATATTTTATATTATTTTTATTTAAAGTCTCAATGTGATATCCATTTCGACGGATATTTTTAAAACTGAGTAGATTTTTTTAGATCTGCATGCGTATAAAGCTTCACTTATACATAATTTTATTTCACTTGCTAACAAGACTCTTGCTCTTCCTAGGCCTTCAATCAAATTTGTAGGACCTAATATAGTACTAACATTTCCTTTAATAATTGTTAGTTCTGAGAAGTATTCTTATTTTGAATGATAATGTATGTAGTTACACTGTCAGCCAAATAAGTATCCTAATTTTTCTTTTCAAAGTGAACAATTCATCTTTAAAAGCCATTCCGTATATTAAATAAAAGTTAATATTAGACATCAGGGTAATACATTACAAAAATTTATATTTTATACAAAAAGACATAACATGAAAATATTAACTTAAGTTTAATAATTAGTGTACTTTTCTTTATCCCTAAAGAGATTGAGATATCTATATGAGTAAGATCTGTAGGATCTTAAGTCATCAATAAAATTTTTCTTCACATTCTATTCCTTTTTCTTGGTAGATACCTCATAATGCACCACATTAATAACAATTATTTTTTATGATACTTAGGACATTTACTCTCTTACCATTGTATTTGTCTTGGTATTTATGCCCTATTTTATTGTCCTCTATTTTTTGTATTTATAATAACTATGAGGGTGATAATCACATCTTTTCTCTTTTCCATAACCACGTCTAATGTTTGTTACAAGTATTTGCATTCACTTCTAAGAATGATTGAGAACCAATCGGACATGATTTGTCATTTCTCAATAAGAGTTCATTATTTTGTTTAGCGAATAGCAAACATAAGATTAATTCTGAATATTGATGCTTGCAATACTACTACTGAAAAACAACATTAGAGACATAAAAAATAGAGAATGTCTTGTCTTACAATTTTTTCACCACACAATTTCAGCTATGAGGTGGTTGTGAACAAAGTAAAATTGTATTCAGCAGTTATTTTAAGATCACATAATCTTAAATTTATCTACTCATACCTTCTTGTTGTGAGGAACATATCTTTCTTATAAATATATCATTCTTTTAAATTTTTTCAGAGGATTTGCAGATCCTTTACTATCAAATATTAAGTTTTCAAACTCTTATGTAGGTGATGACAGAGGAAAATCATAGCTTTTGACTTGTATTATAGGGATATATCATTTTTTTTTCAATCATTTTTCTAAACCATTGACTTGGAGATACATCTTGGCATCTAGTACCCATAATAGATTTTTTTTTTCCAGAGACATCAAGTGTAGGGATTTATAAATTTGTAAGAGACAGTTTTAGAGTCTTTGAATATAAAGAGAGGAATTAAAATTAATATGATGAAATATAAATATTAATCAGTAAATATATAATGTAAAAATATAAATATCAAAAGTAATTTTAGGAGGCACAACTTTTTATATATATAAAATAATCATAATTAGGAGGCAAGACCTTTCATGTATTAATAGTATTGAGAAGGCATAGCCTTCCATAGATTGATATTAATGAAGAGACTTAACCTTCTATAGATTGATAGTAATGAGGAGGCATAGCCTTCCATAGATTAATAGTAATGAGGAAGCATGGCCGTCCATAAAATGATAATAATGAGAAGGCATGACTTTTTATATATTGATTATAATGAGGAGGTGTAACCTTCTATATGAATAAGTGATTAAAAGAACATATTCTAAATTCTAAATTACAGTTTAAAATTATAATAAAGAATATTTGTCCTTATTTTCTAATGTAAAAGATCTAAATAAATGACAACCACAGAGCATACTCGTAAGGAATATAACATGCAATGATATAAACATATTACAAATAATAATTAAATATAAATGAATACATAAAATAAAGGACGTAAAACAAAGTAAGTCAAGAACTTAATATAAAAGTTAAGAACTTAATATAAAAGTTAAGAACTGAACTTATTTGAAAATTGTGCTGATAACATGTTATAAATGAATAATAAAATTAAGAACTAAGGATATATCAGATACAAATTATAGAAGTATTTAAAGTGAATAAATTATAAATGAGGCTATATACATATTTATAGGCAAGAGGGGAAGGGGTGAAATTTACTATTTTACCCTCATCGCCTTACCACCTTTCACAACACAATACATATTTTTATATTTGCGTTGACAATTTTTATCAAATTATATACTATTTTACCATCCTATCATATAATACTATTTAATGTCAATTTTTAGTAATTTTTTTAAGGGCTTACATATAATATAGTAAGAAATCTTCTATGAACTAGCTTTGATGAAATCGACTACAGACCAATTCATATAGAGGTGGGCATTTTCAGTTCGATTTTTATGTAGTATTGAAAACTAAATCTAACCGGTTGGTTTTCAAAAATTGCAATCGAAAATTGAATTGAATCGAAGGTTCAGTTCTGGTTTCAGTTTCGATTTCGGTTCAGTTCTGTTCTTGGTTTAGACTTTTGAAATTGGATAGTTTAGTTCAATTCAGTTCTTGGTTTCAGTTCCAATTGTGTATTTCATTATATTTTAATTTAAAAAATTGATTTCAGTTTAGTTTTTGATTCAAAGTACAAAATCAAAAATTGAACCAAATTGTCAAAAATTTAAAATATAAAACCAAAAATAAAACCGGCCAAGATACAATCGAATTACACTTGATTGGTTCGGTTTGATTCGTTCAGTTTGGTTCGGTTTTCTAATTTTTTTTTTGCCTACCTCTAAGTTCATATATATATATTCTTATAGAAGAAAACTCTCAACTTTCACAAGAAAGAGATATCTACTTATGTATGCATATAAGGGGCTTGAACTCTACCATTTAAACGGAGAGAAGGTGCATTTTATCATCTAGTCATGGAGGCCTTGTGTTGTCAATCTTCAGTATGTTAAATGTTATAGGTTAGGAGGTGTTAATTTTGGATCAATTCGATTCGATGGAATTGACTCGAACTAAAAATTGATCCATTCATACAGTGTGGAACCTAATATCTTAGCAAAATTAAATCGAGATTTTTTTAATTGATTTTTCAATCTATTTTAGTATTTCTACTTTATAATAAGGTCCAATCTATAACAACTAAAAGGGAGGTCCTTTATAGAAAAAAATATTCCAGTCAAAAGAGAGATGCCTTATCTTTTTTATGTCAAATGGTTACTTCAAATCGAAAATCTTTTAGCCTAAGAAAGGAAACACAATTAGGGTTTAGTAAAATCTTGATTTTGGGTAAGGGTGGGCATGATTTGGTTCGGTCTAATTTTAGTTGGAACCAAACCCAACCGTAGTTATTCAATTTTTCGACAATGAAAAAACGAATATAACTAAAATTATATCTAAAACAGAATCGGACTGAACTGATGTTTTTTGTTCGGTCTAGTTTGATTTTTTGGTTTTTCAATTTTAAAATTCTAATCCAAATCCTAATCTTCAAAATTTTCATTCAAATTGTAATCTCTAAATTTACATCAACTTAAGCAACTATAACTATTTAATAATAATAGGCATGTAACTAGATTAAATATAAAAGAAATAAAGAAAAAAACAATTCGTACGACTTATTGTCACTGTGAGGCGATGCTGGCAAAGAGGCGAGATGGTGAGGCACAACAGTGGAGCGGTGATGACGAGGCAGCAACAGGCCGACGGCTTGATGGCTTGCTGCAGAGAGAGAGAAAGATGAAATTGGTCATTGTTGTGCTGGACTTGTTGGCTGCTACAGCTTGTTTTGTAGGGTGAGAGAGACACGAGAGAGTTGAAAAATTAGAGAGATGAAATAGAGAGAAATTCAGAAGATGGAAGAGACCAAATTGATTTATAGGGTTTTAATTTTTTTTTTTTTCAATTTATATATACTTATAATCCGGTATGAGCGAGTGTATTGTAAAGTGTTTTTATACTAAATGAGCTTTTAACCATATGGAAATTTTGAATTTTTATTTAATAAACCGATTTTTCGGTTCAGGTTTGATAAAAATCAAAACTGAACCAAACCAAGCTGGATTTTTCACTTTCTATTTGTTTTAAATCGATTGATTTTTTTTTTATCAATTGAAATCGAACCGATCAATTTAATTTGGTCTGAGATTATTTTTTTAGTTGTCAATTTATTTTGCTCACCTTTAATTTTAGGTCATTTTCTATTCAACTTTAGAGAACAATGTGTAAGATGATTGTGTAGGTGCATTGGTGTCTTTAGAAATTTAATGAGTTAAACTAGAAATATACTTTTTTGGGCATGCCCCCGAGGGCATTGCATGAGACAGGGCTTACATTTCCCATATTAAGCCACCAAAGTTCGATCATTAGAGGGTAAAATCCTAATTGCCTTGGAATCCTCCTACTTTTTAAAAAAAAAAAAAAAAATTGGTGGGCTTTACCTACATAGCACTACTCGGATCCTGCTTTATATTTTTAATTATTGATCATGAAAGATTTTAAATTATTAAAAGAAATTATATAACCAATATAATTTCTAAAAGCATCCTTCATTTTATTGTTAGAGAGGGAAAAAAGTATACATGACCGAGCTCTAGTAGAAGAAGGATGAATCTTCTTTAATTCTTTCTTTTTTTAAGTTTTTAAGTTTGAAATTTTTGTGTCAATGATTATCTACTTTTGCTTACTTATTGAAATTAAGGAAATGTATTGTACTCCTATAAAAAAAAAAAATATTTTTACGCTCTCTGACACTCTAGTCAGTATTTATCCATAAAAAGAGTGTTATATAAGTGAGTGTTTGCAAAGATAAATAAGATGTTGCAATTACTTAATGTTAAATAGAATAGAGTATTCAATGATTCATTGATGAATAAATTAATTTTTTTTATAGTGCATGAATTTGAAGTTTATTTAAAGTATGCATAAGTATTCACATTTAATTAATCTAAATTAATAAGAGTTTAAATGTGTTAACAAATCATTAATTAAAGAAAATAATTTCAATGAGATTCATTTATTTGTAGAAAATTTTTCTTTAATCAAACATAATTCAAATAAAATTGAGAATTTAAACCGTTGCTGTCTCATTATAACTTACATAACCTGTTTATTAAGTTTATAGGTTAGTGAGTCAAATTACATAATATATTGGATGAATTAGACCATGGGTTATTACTTCAAATAATTAGAGTAGGGGCGAAAGTTTGACCGTTGGATAATAAACACAAGAAGCTCAAAAAAAAAAGAAATTATAGAATGAATTCTAAAAATTCTCAATAATAATTGTGTAAATTCTTCACAGTGATTTGTTGCCAGGGATACTAAAAGAAAATCATTATGAAAATCCCAATTAGAGAGAATAACTGCCTTGTAATTTTTGTGGAAGGTGTTATGGCCCTTTTAATAATTTTGCTGAACAATAAAATTATTGTTATATTAACTAAATAAAAGGGATATTAACGTAAAACATTCTTAGTAATATAATTTTAAAGATAATATTATAATTACCGTTTTAGGGTGGAGAGTTAACTTTTCTTCTCTTAAGGGTGGAGGAGATCCAAATCCATGTTAAGCTCATATTGACAAACTACAACATAACATATTCAATATTCTGTAGTCCAAATGATCTATGAATAAATATCAATACATTTATAATAATAATGTAATAATATTATTATCTTTTCTAAAATGTAAGATAATACATAAACTTAGACTATAATTAGAATAATCATAATTTTTTAAAACGGTCTAAAAGGGGATAAAAAGTTTCACTAATTAAACACTAACTCTTATTCTCTATTTTTACTCAAATTTAAATGATCGCAATGCCCAATGAACATACATTTAAGATCATCCGAACAATGCCCAATGAACAGAATAATCATAGATTTAATTAACTTAAAAATAAAATAGAATAACTCACAAATTACCCTTTTGATTCGAGTAAGAGAAGTCACCTAGCAACTAACATGATAATGCATGCTTGCATTTGAGTTAAAGTTTCTTGATTCTAACTCAAGCAACCATACCATCAACTATCAGGATTTATTCTTAACAAAAATTTAGAGGAACTACAGCAATAGGCTACTAGGACTAGGGTCTGTAGTATACCTTTCTTGGCCTTTAGGCAAAGCTAAGTTTATTCCTGGTCTTTGGATATACAGAGAGAACATGTGCTTGCATGATGTTGTTGTTGTTGTTTTCGTTTAAAATGTTTTGAGCTTACTCCTTTTGGCAAGGCTGTAACTCTACCAAATAAATTGAAATTGTGCAGCTGCAGCCTTGTTTGTTTATCAATCAATCAAAAAGTTAAGAGGGTCTTAGAGAGGCCAAGGCCAGAGATAGCCAGGACAAAATTTTCAACAAGCCAAGCAGGCAGCAGCTGGCCTGCCACATTGATTGATTCCAACATTCCTTAGTGGGTTGTGAATTGGCTATTTATGACTTGTCGCTGTCATTGTTAACGTGGGTTTGCTGAACTTGCACAGAGATGTTGTTGCTACTAGCTCTGGGATTTGGACAAGCGTGCACAAATTACTAATTAATAGTAAGAAAGTTTTATTACTTCATATTTTAGTATTAGCGTAACATTATAACAATGTAAGAGTGGTAAATACTTCAAAAAATGTGTTTAGTTAATAAAATGATATTGTGCTACCATTCTATTTTATTAATTTTTTTCAATCAAAGAAATTTTTTATTAATAAAATAATTTAATGTATTTTTTAATATAATTATTTATTTTTATTATAACTAAATCTATCAATTTTATTTTGATTATCCACAATCAGAATTTTTGTACACAAAAATTCATACAAAAGATATCATTTATATGCAATCACATACATTAAACACTCTATATTTGATTTTTTTAAATATTTTATCTTAACAATTAATTTTTCGATTAAGATTAAAATAAGTAAATCTTATAGAAAGATAACACAAATAATTGACTATCACTATAAAATAAATTATAAGTGAATTTATTTTACTTTGTTATAAAGTAGACATAAACTGTTGAGGAAGGAAACGTCATTCTCCCTCTCGAGGTTATGTTGAAGCGAAGAACCTCAAGTTCAACCTAAAACTATAACCTCTTTGCGCAGCGGAATACCCTCTTAATCAAGTAAAAGATAATAAGAAACCAAAGCAGAATATAAAAGAGCACAACATAATTTTACGTGGTTCGGCCAATTGCCTACGTCTACGGTGGATCCAAGGATCTTAACCTCTCTTATTAACTCCTTAGAGATTTTACAAGGAAAACCCAATGAAGAACCCTAAAAAAGATCTAATGTTTAATGAACCCTTGCTCTACCACGAGCAATCATCACCCAAACAACAGTTCCACTCTAGCGCACACAAGCACTTAGTGTCTACATAGTTCTTCCCCTCTCTTAGAGTCTCTCTTAATGCTTAATCTCAACTAAATAGTTTATAAGTATTTATATAAAGTGTATTTCGTGCCTACTAACCCTATTCCTTATTGGAGTAAGAATCTACTTATTTTGAAAGTCCAAAACTGGATTAGAGCACTTATTTGTGCCATCCAAAAAATTCAACAAGCCATTAGCTCTCACACTTCAAATGACTTGTGATTTCCATAGTGGATAATTCAAGTTTGTGAGTTTGATAGATGTTATAAAGGTGAATGTATTTGTGCTTTGATTTACTGGTGTGGTTAAAGTATTGTATGAGGCATTGCTTTGTTCTGCTCGATCAGATGAGGTACCTTCCATGGCTCTGATACCAACTTGAAAATTAATATTTTTACTCTGCTTTTCTTGAGGACAAAATTACATTTGTTTTTGCAAAAAAAGGCACAAACAACTCTTGGTGTATTGCACAATATATATATACATCTATATCAGTTTTCATTTTAAAAACTAATCCATTCTAGAATATTCTTCCAGCTGTGGTATTTGGCCAGGATCAAATTCTAGTATACCATATGTACCAATATTGTCCCTTGGATCTTCTTTTGTCTTGTTGCAAATGATTGTACTATCATTTGCTTGAGGAAGATAGTTACGGGCAGGAATCTTTTTAGGGGTAATGAGCGGGCATAGTGACTCTGCAGTAGCTGGCATATTTGTTACCACAACAGTTGGTACACCTTGTGCAGAGACTGGGCTGAAATCAGATTGGGCTTCTTCGTTCTTGATGAGTCTTTTATGACCAACAGCCATTTCTTTACTTCTTTAACAAGTAAGATCATATATAAAGAGAAAAAAACTAGGGTTGGCCTGGCAAATCCTTTCATTTTAAAATATTATATCTTTTAAGTTATATTTTTAATTATATCTCAAATAATAATGTGTTAAGTAATTATTGAATGATGACATAGTAAAATTATTTATTATACTTTTTATCACTCAATAAATTACTTAATACATTATTATTTAAAATATAATTTACTAATATTATTTTTTAACAAGGACTCGCAATCTTTTAAGATTCTTCCCGACTAAAATTTGACCAGTAAATATTTGATAATTTAAAATCTGACAAGATTATTAAATCAGAAAGATGTTAATTTTCAACAATATGATTGCTGATGAGTTATGTTAATTCATTAATCAGGAATGTGTAAATATATCTATACTATTACCATTGTCCTATTCATTCTTACATGAACACATACACAAATAAAAATGAAAACAAAAATAAAAAATGATCAAGTAAAAGACTAATTAATCAACAATAAATCATTACCAGGTGAGTTTGCTTTTGACTTGCTTTCTTAAATGAAACAACTAATGAAGCAAGAAGTAGATCTTGCATGTATTAAACACAGTAGTACAATAAGAGTTAAAAAAAAAAGCCTAGAACACGTTACACTAACGAAGATTTTAGAACAACATTGCTCAAGACACAAGACTCCAAACCTTATACCCACTTATAATTCACTGCTTCCAACACCTGATTATTCATATTCATAATGATAATAAAACTGATAGGTTTTTGGATAAATTGCGCAAATTTCATTTTTTAATTTCAATTTCTAGGCCCACGGTTACCCCCAGAACCTGACCCGGCATAAGATCCAGCAGAGGAACCTGCTTCTGACCCGGCTCCGCCACCTGATCCGGAGGACGAGGAGCTAGATGAAGAAGCTGAACTAGAACTGGAACTAGACCCGCCGGACCCAGAACCCGAACCAGCACCTGCACCAGAGCCTGATCCGTTCCCACCCAATCCAAGACCTAACCCAATACCAAGCCCAACTCCAACGCCCCCAAGGTCAAGACCCAGGTCCTTTCTTGCCACACGGCCTTGAGTCACCACAGCTAAGCTTGAAAACACAAGCAAACCAACAAGAAACAAGCACTTCACCAACTTGGCCATTCCTGAAAATAAAGAAGTAACCGTCCAAAAAATTATATCAAACAAGAACGAGCAACTTAGTAACAATACTAAGAAACAAGGTACAAGTGTTCTAAGATTTTGTGAGAAAGAAAACGAGAGATCGAGCTCTATTTATAGTAACAACAGATAGTGAAGTTGGTGAACTTATTGATGGTGCATGCGATAAAGTTGTAAAGCATGTAGACTATATAGCATAAGAAGAAAGTGGAGGGACACGTGTCGTTGCTTTGAAATTGAGAAATGTGATCAGGGCAGTATTATCATTTTGTTCTTGGAAAATTGTATGAGAAAGTTTGTGGTGTAAAAGAGATGAGAATTAGAAGTGGAGTCTGAAAGTTGGACACGTCAATCCTAAAAAAATATGCCGACCCATTAATTCTCCACTCAATATAATGGAGTATGCTTGGATTATGAGGCGATGTATATAAAATATTTGTCAACTCATAAAGGAGAAAGAAGATCTCTGCCGCCGAAAATGTAGTAAAATGCAGAGGAAAATCCACTGAACACAAGATATGATTTAAAAATGATAGAGCATGAAGATGCTGGAGAAGTCTAGAAAGTGGTGTGAATTGTGATTAATATGAAAGATCAATTTTACTAATATTATGATTTGCAGTTCAGGGGTTCAAAGGTGAATCAATTTTACTAATATTATGATTTGCAGTTCAGGGGTTCAAAGGTGAATTGTTACCTTACGTGTAAATTTATTCTACTAATGTAAATGTTAAGGTTTTATTTACATAGAATGCAAGTTAGCAGCATGAGGAATAAAATTATGTGATTCAAAAGGTTAATTATTTAGGGTAAAGTAGTGGATCTATTTCACAAATTTCATGAACAAAGTTAAAAGCTAGTGGAATAGAATATGTTGCTTAGAATAGCATTTTCAACTAAGTCATGAGAATTAGATAATTGGAATATGACATATAAAAGATAAGTTTCAGACTCTTAGCTAGTGGAATTACATCAATTAGACAGAATTCCAATTTGCATATTTTTTAAGAAAAAAATTTAAATACTCTTAAAGCATTGTTTAATTTTTATTAAATACTCTTGTTACCAGGTGCTTGTTGTTAGGTTTTATCTTGAGAAGAGTTTGATGTTTTAGGCCAAGGAGAAAATTTTCTCTGCTGCTGTGCATGCATGTGTATTCACTAGTATGAATTAAGTTTCTTTTTATCAATCTCAAGCGCATGCAGAAGTAAGAATTTTCAGCCGATTGAAAGTGGAAGAATAAAAGGGTAATCATTGCTGGCTTGTGCAGATTTATGCGCAGGCGTGCATGCCTCAAGTTATCATGATGTCTTCTGAAAAGACTCCAGCTCGGTCAAAATTCAGAAACTTAAGGCTTATCTTCTTAAGCACATCATATTGGGATTTGGAGCAGCATTGATAGGTTCGATTACTTTGTTGCTGCATGCTGCTTACATATGGTTTTGATTGCTCCTTACATCCATAACTTCCATGGAATCAAGCTCAACGACTTTTAATTCAACACAGATTGGATTCTTCTTTTAGAATGTACAAAAGTTTTCTGTGTTCATTTCCCATGTGCTTAAGATGGATTATGGTCTTTGTGTAATATTAATACATTATTATGATTATGGTTTATATTACTGAACTCCCATCAGCAGTGCACAACTCCTCTAAACTCTTATGAGCAGTTAAAATTGTTCTCAATTGTAATGGTAATCGTTTAAAACTGTTAACCTTTGATAGAAGGGTTAATTTTAATAAATTCATTGGTTAATTTTAATAAATTCATTTGTTTTTGCCCCTAAGTCTAAGCACTCTTTATCTTGATTTTCTGAGAATAAATACCGTCTGAGAATAAATATTATCATAAGTGAGTTCTTAAAATTTTAGAAGAACCAAAGGAACGTTCAACTTATTACCCAAATTAACATCAATGACAGAAGGTTAGAAACTTCATTCTTAATTCAAATCTGTAATTGATTTTTTTGTGTAATTATGTTATTTTATGCATGAAAATCATGTTTAAGGTTGTTTACACTTTGAGCCAAATGGAGCATTGCAATGTATTTTGAAAGTTGCAGATAATTGTGGTGTCAATTGGTAATGTCTCTTGAATGGTAGAAAAGGTGTGGATTTGAAACCCACTCGTATATAAACAAGCGAAAAGTTCAATTTCCATCGATTTATTATCAGAAAAAACTTATATTGCAAAGTCCAAATTAAGATGCAAAATGAAAAGGATTATGACAAGGAAGATTACAAGAACATGTATAATGATAGAAGACAAAGGACAGTTGGCAAAGCAAAATTATTTCACATAATCTTGTAGACAATATTAACGTGTCTACTTATTCATATAACACACAACATAGATCAGTCATAACTTTTGCCACGATAACAAGTTTCAGTTCTCGCCCCCGTTGCCGTGGCCTTCACCATAGCCGCCGCCCTCGCCGTAGCCCTCACCGTTACCCGAGCCGCTTCCCCTTCCGGAACCCTGACCGTATCCCCCACCACCGCCACTTCCTCGGCCTCCGGGGGACCCTGATCCAGCATGAGAGCCGGCGTAGGACCCCGCAGAAGAGCCTGCTTCTGAGCCTGCACCTGAACCACCATTAGAGTTAGAACTGGACTGTGACGAAGATGAGGAAGACGAACTTGACCCGGAACCTGAGCCTGAACCAGCCCCAGCTCCGGAGCCTGAGCCACTTCCACCGCCTCCCAAGCCAAGCCCTACTCCTGCTCCGAGTCCTACTCCTACTCCGCCAAGATCAATCCCCAAGTCCTTTCTTGCAACGTGGCTCTCGGATACAATAGCTGACATTGTCACAAGCAAAGCAACAAAAGCTAGAGATGACCTTAACGCGGCCATCTTTGTATAAAAGAAATATAGTAAAAAAGTAATGAAAAAAACAGTAAGAACTTGAGAGACTGCAAATGAACTTCGATGAATGAATATATATCCTTGAAATTAATAATTAAGCTTATTGTGCTGCGGGGTGGTGGGAGAGTGAAGCTATTTATAGTAGTTGAAGCTGAGTGTTACAAGCATAGACGCGTTGAGTTATTGAGGGTAGTGGAGTAGGGATGACAAAATGTCGTAAGGGGAGGGATTCTGTGGGGGCTTCGGTTCGAATAGAGTGGTTTTTATGAAAATAAGATGAAAAAAAAATATTTTTTGAACTATTAACCGGACGGGAATAAAAATAAGCCTCTCCGTCCCATCTTTATCTTAGTTCTATTTTATATGAATATATTTAAATGTAATTTTTAATATATAATTTTGTTAATTTTTTATTTTATAATTTTTATTTAATTAAGTTAATAAAAAATATTTTAATAATATAATTTTATTAATAAAAACTAAAAATACTTAACAAAAAAAAACTAAATCTTATATTAAAAATTTTTATTTTTAAGTTGAACCATTAGTCGTTATTAATTTATTCTCACACACACTTATCAAATTTGGTAGTTGTTTTATTTGTCTTATTATCAAACTTGTTGTTTATCTTGAGTAAAAAATTTAGAACTATAACAAAATTAATTTTGATAATATCTAAATTTACATTTAGTATAAGTGATAAGTTTATAAATTTTTATTGTAGCAGATTATATTCAAAGACATTAAAAATTTTGATGTTTGCTCAAGATTAGTTATAAGATGAAATTAAAAGTATAAAATATAATTATGTATTACTTGTAAAAATTTAATTTATTTAATTTTAACTAATAAGCTCTTATTTGGTTTATTTTTATTATCAAATTTAGATTTAAATTTTTTTATAAAAATTCAATGTCACATATTTATTAAAGATACCGATGAGATAAACTTCAATCTAATTTCTTATAAATTTAATTATGCTAAATAATTTATGATATTATCTCAATGAAATTAAGAAGAAGTTAAAAGTAGTTTATTTATTTTTAAGAATAAAGTCTAAATCTTATAACTTTTAAAGAGAAAAAATGAAGTAATTAACATGAAGATTAATGATACTAAATATTAGAACATTATTTAATTATTTTTTATTTTATTTTTTACTTACTTAAAATTTATTTATTATTCATATTATTAAAGGATATTATTATATTATTTTTAACTTGTTAGTTTAATTTTTTATTATAATATAGATTAATTTTATATTATTAAAATTTATAAATATAAATTAATATTTAATATTAATAAAAATTAATAATAAAAAATAGAGTGGAGATGGAAAGTATGAAAATTCTCCGTCCTTGTTTTGTTAAATTTTAATGAGAAATAAAATAAAGACAAAACTTAAAATAAAAAATAGAGCGAGATAAAAATAAATAAAAAAATACCTCCCCGCCCCGCCTCAGCCCGAGCTGGAGCCCCGGTCCCATTGCCTTCCCTGTAGTGGAGGAATAATTCAATTGATTTTTGAATAATTTGATCAAAGTGGAAGTGTTGACGTGGGTTATCTTCTGGGATTTTGCTTTAACAGAGATTCTTGTGGTCGAGGTACGGCCACTTCTCTGGAGATTTTGCAAGATTTTGACATTTGTTAAGATGTCGCCGACCCATTTCATCCGCACTAACCATTAGGGGAAAAAAAAAAAAAAAAAACTTATACTTGGTGGTGATGATCAAAACGTAGTAAAATTATGCGGAGGAAAATCCACGAAGCAGAATATGGGAATTGAAAATGATGGTAGCAAGAAGATACCAGAAAGGTCAAGATAGTGGTGGGTGAATTTCTGCAAGAATAGTTCAGAGTTTAAAGTTCTACTATTGCCTTTCATAAAATTAATTTAATTTGATAAAGAAAAAATATTATTTTAATTTCTAATTTTATAAATATATATTAATTTAGTCTTCATTTTTTTAATATATATTATATTAATCTTTATAAAAATAAAAATAATAATAATAAATTATTAAAAATATCTCACAAAAACTAATATAGTACTATTAGAAAAATGAAAATTAAGTTAATATATATATCTATAAAATTAGAATCAAAATAATATTTTTTTATTTAATAAATATAATTATTAAGATTTACAATATGTTTGCTCAAGTTTTTTAGTAAAATAATAAGATTTCATTTCTCTTATTTGAAAGTAACAGGCATGTCCAACTTAATTTTTTTTTTTATAATACGTTTATGCTATTTAATTAAAAAGTTTAAACTGTTAATTAAAAATTTAATATTAATATTAAATATAAAATTTAACAATTATCTCAAGATAAATTCAATTTTAAGTTTTAAAATATAATAAATTCTTAAAAATTAAAATAAAATAAAATAAAAAAATAATTAAAAATGAAAGCATACAAGTTCAATCCCAAATTCCAAAATTTTAACTTTGATATGAAGTGCGAAAGATTAAAAAAAATTGTGACTCAAATAATTTATATAAGAAAAACTACGTCTCTTCCAAAACTTTAATGGATAAAGTAATTAAAAGCTAGGAGCTCAACCACAATGGAAGATATGACACGGCAACGGCATTTTCAACTTTAGAGTGGACCATAACGAATGACACGTTAATTCTTTGTCAACAATTCTCTCCAAAAATAAGCCTCCAACCCATTTCAATGGCCACATAATTTGATAGTAATCTAGATATTTTTTTATTTTAGCGTATATTCTAAAAAGCTTTTAAATTATTTTTTTATTTAAAGTAAAAATTTTCAAGTGTTGTTTGCACTTGAGAAAAAGTCTTTAAAAGAAATAGTCTAGCTAAGAAGGTAGAATAACGATGTTGCTTCTTTTAATATCGTGGCATGTGTTTTATTTTCAAATTTTCCAAGAAAATTGCCAAAATTTGTGAACAAACTTTTAGAATCTGTAATACCTTGCCTTATATCATCTGAGAAACGAAGAGAAAGTTTCGCATATCCACTAAATTTTCCAATTTTTACTCCAATAAAATAGTTGAAGATTCAAACAACCGAAAATCTGAACAGAAACCACAGATTTTTGTATTTTGTATATCATATTAAGGAATGGTAAATATGCGACACTTCTCTATATAAATTCCCATATCGTTATCCTTTATTAATATAACAAAAATTCTACTTCCCAAATTCTTAAAAGTTTCTTCATTGACGTGATCATGTCAAAGGGAATCAGCACTTTTGCCCTATGCTTTCTGCTAGCATGCTCATTCTTAATGATCAGGGACACAAATGCCTCTAAAGAAATCGGTTATGGAGCCATTGACCGTGACACCAATCTTGGATGTAGCCCAAAACATCCCGAGCTATGTGTAGAAGGACCTGCTAATACATATGGCAGAGGATGCAGTCATGAAGATGAATGCCGTGATGGTTCTTTCGATGACGAAGAGATGACAAGTCCTTCGAATTTTTAAAATTCAATAATTTTCAACTAGGACAGGATATTGATCATTGACTTGTTTTTCTTCTTTCTATTTTCTTGCTTATACTTAATACTTTTTATCCTTTTATATGAACCTCGATAGAAGGAGAGAAAATTATTAAAGAGAAAAGAAAAAACTACTCTATTTATGGTTAAATATTCCATTCTATGTGTAATTTGTTTTTCAAGTCATTTATCTATCTCTCACTTCACTTGGATTTATGCATGCGCTGCTCCAAATAATTTGGACAAGATATGACTTTCCGCAATATAATTAAATTTTTTTTTTTTTTTGGAAACTATGAAATGCTAATTGAAATACAAAATAAGAAGCAAAGAGGAAAAATAAGTTACATTAGCCCCAAGGCGATACTCAAGTAGTCAAGATGCACAGCATTCGTAGTCACTTGATTAATTAGTGAAAGTATGAGTTGATTAATTAGATGTATCTAAATCTCCACCAAACCATTTTTAAATAAAAAGTTACATCATCATCCATGGCCCCATGTAATTGTTTATAAAACCTCGTGGTTATTGTTTCAAATAATATTGCATGAGACAAATAAAGTTAAGAATCAATACTATAAAGACAGTCCCTTTGTTTCTGTTGTTTTTTTTTCTTTTTCTTTTTGGTAAAATTTTAAAGGAAAAGAAAAAGAAGAAAAAGTTATATATAAATGAATGTGATATTACCAACAATATTGATTCACTTTAATTTCATCGCTCCTTTTTGGATGAGATGTTATTGGCCTAAGGCAACATTTACAAGTAATAAATTATAATAAAAGTAATGTTATATTTTTTAAATTATAATATTATACTTTAAAAATATTATTTTAAATTAATATATTAAATAATTATTAGATGTAGAATTAGTATAATTTTTTAAATTATTTATTATTTTATTTTATTATTTAATAATTATTTAACATATATTTAAAATAAAAATTTTAAAATTATAACGTTATTCTTATAATAACTGACATATTAAGGATAAAAAGAACAGAATTACATCTGATCTGAAAAGTAACTATAATGCATTGGTTGTTCAAAAAAAAAAAACTATAATGCATTGGAATATAAAGTTGATATTATATTTCTGTGATTAAAAAAGCCTCTTAATAGAGAAAAAAACTTGTTATTTTTGATTATTTTTAACTTAAAAACTATAAAAAAAAAAAATTATTACGTTAGGTTAAATGACCTATTCATCTTAATCGTATAATTTCGTGTCTTTATTTCTAGTCAAAGTGGGTAACTCATAGTCTCTAACTCAATATTAAGTTCATTATTCTGTATATTCTCTGACTATTTTTTCGTATAAGCCTATCAAGAATTATTTTGCACGTGCAAAATCTGATTGATACTTCGACTTTGGTAGCAATTTTTTTTTCTAAAGTAATTTTAATATCATTCATAAATTAAGATATTATAGGAACAATAAATTACAAATTTATTGATAAATATTTAAACTTAAATTTTTTTTACATAAAAAGACAACAACCGCAAAACTAGAGATTATCAACAGATAAATTTTACTACTCCTGTTAAGGACAAA
Source organism: Ailanthus altissimus (assembly GCA_946807835.1). Lineage (NCBI taxonomy): Eukaryota > Viridiplantae > Streptophyta > Magnoliopsida > Sapindales > Simaroubaceae > Ailanthus > Ailanthus altissimus. Next base: position 7,361,823 of record OX327689.1, read on the forward strand.
AACCCTCTCGTGAAAAATTTTTACTATCTCCCAATAAAAAAAATTATCCTCTAAAAAAAGGAACACTACTCTTTAAAAGAAGAAAAAAAATACTCTTGCAAAAAAGAGAGAAATACAAAAGTCTCACTCGAGACACAAAATATCCTCACGCAGAAGATTATTACAAGCAACACACAACTCACAACAAATACATTCCACACAACCCTTAAATTCAGATCCTACAACCAAAGCAACATAATGCCACTAGTAGTATCGCTGGCTGAAGATAAAAAGGATCGCTAAAAATGCATTACACTGCCGATGAAAACAACACCTCCCCACAGTGATTAGCCTTGGCGGTGGGCTGGAATAAGTAGTCGAAAAAATAGAGATGTGGTAGCGAAAGGATTTTTGTCAACGCTCACTAGAGAAACCTCAACGGCCAAACAAAAGCAAAGTTAAAAAGAGTACTAGTAACCCAAATAATGTCGTTGGTGCAAGTTTTCTGGTACGGCAAAAAATGGTCAACAAATAATAGTCTAGGGCCGAAATCAGCAAAAGAAAAAAGGCATAGGCCAAGAGTGTCTCAAAAGCAGTCATAGATTGGAGGGATGGTGGAGATCGGCAGAACAAACAGAAGATAAAATAGAGCCAGCCAGCAAAATTTTAGCGATGGACGGAGGCTTAACGGTCTCGAGGGACAACAAGGCTAAAGGCTCTAGCCATACCTGAAAGGATCACCGAGCATACATAAATAGAAACCAACAACACACTAGAGAAAATACCATAAAGAAAAAAGAAAACCATCAAAGAAAAAAAATTTAAAAAAAGAAGAAAAAGGGAAGAACTAAAGAGAAGAGAAAAAAGAGAAGAAGAAAAGGGTTCCACCGAAGAAGGGCCGTGAAGCCTCTCTCCGGTGGGTAAAGGCGTTTATTGTGTGCGGCGCTTTTTTTTAGAGGAAAAGTCTTTTGTTAAGGTTTCTTTTTTCTTTTTTTCTTAAATTTAAGCATTTGAATCTGGATATAAGTATGAGATCTTTGATTTTGGTAGCAAGTTTAAAGTTTGAAGTTTGCTCGTATCTCTTTAGAATTCCAATGTGCATATTTTCTCAAACATGTTTAGAATTTTCAGTCCACCATAACTTCAGAGAATCAACGGGTTAATTATTGTGAGCTTGCGCAAATTTATGCCAGTGTGCATGCCCTTAATATTATCATGATGCTTTGACAAAGATTTGAGATATAAAATTACAAAGGGGAAAGAATAATTTAGTTTCTTGAATTTGATTATTACTTAAATTTGTTTTTCTTGTTTTAAAAAACTCAATTTTTGTCTTAATTCGTTAGATCACTGTTGTTAAATTTGACAATTGAAAGGTAAAATTGTAACTCAACAGAAAAAGAAAATATTCAATGATATGTGTCAAATAATAATTAGTTATTAATTAAATAAACAAATAAAAAATAACCTCTATCACTATTGTCAATCGCTCGACAGTGGGTCGTCACCAGTTGTTGACCTTTAACGATAAAATTGAACAAAATATATATTATTTGACACTTTTTTTTATTTACACAATGGTAAGGTCATTTTCGATAAAAAGACCAAAATGCGGCCAATAACTTGTTTTGTTGAGCTTTTTAAATTAGAGCTTTTGAAAATAAAATTTTTTTAAAGTAAAACTTTTAGAAGTAGAGTTTTAAAAAAAGTCATTAATCTTTTGGTTGTTAATTATAAAATATTTTTGAATTATTAAATCGTTTAGTTATACATTGTTAAAAGTGTTTATATGTTATTAATTTATTAAAAAGAACACTTAATAAAACTTATATTTAAATTCTAAGCAATTCAATTTATATATATATATATGTAAGTTTTAATTTTATTATTTATTTTTTCAAATTTAATTTTTTAAACACAAAAATTTAGTAAAATTAATACATAGTAATCAACGAATCAATATAAATTATTGTATTTAGTACAAAAATTAAAAATAAAATAATGCTTCTTTTATTTAAAAAATAAAATAATTACCAAAAGATTTTAATAGATCTTGTAAAAATATAATAGTTGTAGAGATAAGGAGAATTAGAGATATAATTACTTTTAAAAAAATATTGAAAATATATTAGTTGAATTAAATTTATTTTTATTAAGGATAACTATGAAAATAAGAAAATATTATTAGGGTATATGTGACATTACACAAATATTAAAAAAGTTAAAATAAAAAACCTCTACTTTCAAAATAACTTTTTTAATCTTTAAAAACTATTCTCTAATTACAATCAAATATTATAAAAAAAAATTTAAAAATAACTTTTAATATTAAAAAAGATCTTTTGACCAATAAAAAAGCTCAAGTAAACGGACACCAAATATTGTAGAGAGGGTAACAGCCATTGGCGGTGGCTATCAAACGGTGGGATGGTGATCTGCACGGCCAGTACTATTAAACATATCGATGGCTGATTTGTCTAATAATAGTGGCGGTGCAAGTCACCTTCTAACAATTTAATTGCTGCTCGAATTAAATAATGGGACAATGACTTGTATTGCCACTACTATTAAACAGATTGACAATGAATAAAAATAAAATTCAATAATATAAATTTTAATAATTTTCATCGTTGAATAGTTTACCACCATCTTTTATTTTTAAATTAGTTATTAATATTTTTTAAAACAATATTAAAATCTAATTCTATTTGAATATGCCACATGAAGATTTTCTAAACCTGAAACCTAAACACTGCATTTGTTTCACTTTAAAAATCCCCATTGTCGATTGCTCGCAAGCTCCAACTTTATACTCAACAACATGAACTATTATACGTAAAAAAAAAAAAGTACATAAAAGCTTTTCAACAATAATTTATCAAACAAATCTTGAAATAGAATTACCTGGGACGTAAGAATTATTATTTCGGGAAGCATTACCATTCTACAAAGCCTTTTTTTTTGTTGCTTTTTCTGATTCCCCATTTTGTTTTTTTGCTTTGTTTCAATGAAAGAAAGAAAGAGAAGCTAGAGATGAAGTAACAGCGATGGTAGTAATATGGTTCCTCTGCCACGCTCTGCTTAAGTTTCCTTCCAAAGATTTTGTTTCTTGTATCTTTACTTCATTCCAGAAAAGTAATTTTAGTGAAGTCGTATGCTGTTGATCTAAGTTTGAACTTTGATAGTGATGTTTATTGTTGAATTTTTTGTTTCCTTTTTAGGTTAATGTTTTGGCATAATAGTTATTAACTTCCAAATTTATTCCATTAAATTCACCAATTCAACTAAGACAAAATTCATCGGCTGATGATTTAGGCTTTTTTAGAATTAGGAGGATTTTTCAGCCAATTTCCAAATCAAAGTATAATGCAATATATGGAGAAGAAATATATGAACATAGAAAAAAAAAAAAAAAATATATATATATATAGTATAATGCAATTTATTGGAAAAGAATATGAGTAGATTTAAATTTTTTATATTAAAAAAACTCAGAAAAATCACAGAGAAATTACTTGAATACGCTATTGGGATTGGCGCGGGATGCGCAGAATATGGGTGTAAGAAATGCACGGGATGGGCACAAAAAAGCGAACAACGTGCATGCGCGAAAATAATTATGTTTTAAACATTTATATTTAATTAGTACATTTAATTAATGTATTGTGTATTTAATCAATTAATTTAGTATGTAGAGTATATTTGTTTTGCATATTTAATTTATTTAAGTAATTTAATTAGTTTATTTAAATTAATTTTTTTAAAATAATTTAATTTATTTAAAAATTGATGAAAATATGTGCAATCACTGTAACAACACAGACACAATTGCTAAACTTGTAAGAACCCAATTGTGTTACAATTTTAAACATATTATACTTCCTATAAAAAAAAATTTTAATATTAAAAATAATACAAAATAAAAAATTGTAAATAAAATGCAAAAAAAAAATATAAACTGAACAAATTAAAATTTATAAAATAAAATTTTAAATTCAATAGCATAAACAAATTAATTATATAAAATTAAAAGAAATTAAATTAAATTACCTAACTAAATTAATTAAATATAATAAACAAACAAATTAAATACACAAATAAATATATTCCATACACTAAATTAATACATTAATATCCAAATTATCAGAAAAAAATCCTAAATATCTAATCTCTATATTTTTCTTTTATTTTTTCATCAGACTGAAGACAAGACAACTGCCTTTGCGTCAACACTTCGAACTCAAAAACCATTCGTTCATCTATCAAAAAAAAAAAAAAAAACCATTTGTTCAATTAAAACAACCCCACATATTTTTATTATTACTTCTGCTTAAAACGGTAAAAAGCACCCGCCGTTTTCCTGCGGCGCGAGACCACTCATCACCGGCGCTGCTCTGACAAAAAGGACCTCGATGTCATTTCAGTTTTACTCAAACTAACCCCAGTCCATCTCGTATGTGACCTCTGATTCTCCTTGTTTTATTAATTTTCTCTTTTTGTTGCTAGATTTGCCTTTTTTTTTTAAAAAAAAAGAACAGAATTTCCTTTGAGCATGTTTTTGTCTGTTTTATAATTGTGATGGATTTCGTTGCGACATAAAAGTGAATGCGTAGAGATGTTAAAATTTACAGTTTCCATATCTGGGTTCACTTTAGTTTCTGTCATTCTATATGAAAAGTTCGAAGTTTCGTATATTATTAAGGTTTTGGAATGATCTTATAACATCAATTTTGGTTCTTTATCGCATTTGAAATAGAATTGCTTGTAAGTTTATGTAAATTCATTCCTATACGGGAAAGATGTTGAGGGTATAAGTTTAAGCAGCCATAACATGGATTTGTTTTTCGAAAGAAGGGAAATGGCATATAGGAAAGAGTATGCATCTGATGATGCTTTGATTGCAATAAATTTTTGATGTTCTTATTGACCCGGCAGCTTGTTTGGTGAAAATCTGGGAATTGGAGAGATGCTTTAACATATTGGTACATACGTGCCCTCAGATGGGAATTAGTGTTAGTTTTGAGAGTATAATTGTGGAGTTGATTGAAGGAAGAAATTAATAATAATATAATGTGTTTTGAGAAAGATAAACCGGCAATGGTTGTGCTTAAGGAATTCCAAGAGCGTAAAGCTTTTATGTCGTAAGAGGAGCTCTAGCCTCCATGTCTAGCTAAGTTGACTGATTTCATTATAGAAAAAAGGGGAACGACATGTGCCCCATATGCATCTCTCTTATTGCATGTCTTTATTAGTTAAAGAAAAATCTTTAAGTTGTGCCTACATGTGTCAATGAACTAATTTGGTCTTAAAATGTCAGTTAACTTTATGCTACAGCTTTATTGACTGATTTAGAAAATGTAACTGCTTTCATTGCTTTTCAAATGCTTGGAGACTAGAATTCTTCCAAATCAGAAAGCTGCTAGATTTTGCTCTAGTACAGGAGAGCAAAGTTGCAAATCTTTTATTGTGAAAACTGCATGTTTGCGACTCATTTATCTCCTGCTATTGTATTGGCCTGTGGAAGGACATAGACTGACTTGTCTATGTGTTGCGAGGTGAAATGTGAGTCGCAGGTCTGTGGTAGTCATAGTTTCAGACTTGGATTTAGGTTTGGCTCTGCCATGTTTTTTTGTCCAAAGAAATAGAGTCGTAAGCTGTTTATCTTATTAGGAGAAATGTAAACAACTAGGAGATTCCTGATATTGTGCTGCTCTTTGCTTTGCTTGGCCATCTACTTGTCTTTTCTGTAGAGGGTGATGGAAGGTGGTGGTTTCTTGGTCATGTTTCTGATTTAGGTTCAGTTTTTTATTCTATCATTTCTACCAAAAGATAAAACTTTGTTCTGGAGTGTAAAGAAATAGAGAGTAGAAGAATTCTTGTGTATTGATAATGAGAAAAATACATCATTATATAGGTGAAACTATGTGTCTTATTTGGAAGGTCAATTAATCCTATTTGGAAGGTTATCAATCTATTTCCTATTCTATGATATTGACTATAAATATATACAAAATACTATATTCATTTCTACACTCCCCCTCAAGCTGAAGCATATAAATCATATACGCCAAACTTGTTATAAATAAAATCAATTCGAGGACCCCTGAGAGATTTAGTGAGAATGTTTGCTAGCTAGTTGTTTAAGCAAACATGACTTGTGGAAATACAGCCAGACAAAATCTTCTCTTGAATAAAGTGACAATCAATTTCGATATGCTTAGTCCTTTCATAAAATACCGGGTTGGATGAAATGTAAAGTGTAGCTTGATTATTACAAAGTAACTTCATTTGTGATATGTCTGTAAATTTTAATTCTTGGATCAATTGTTTCAACCATATAAGCTCATATGTTGCTAAAGCCATGGCACGATATTCTGCTTCTGTGGTTGACCTGACAACAACTTTTTGCTTCTTACTTTTTCATGATACAAGGTTTTCTCCAACAAGAACACAACACTCAGTAGTAGAACGTTTATCTGATGGAGAACCTGCCTAGTCAGAACCTGAATTTCCGACTACCTGTTTATGACCCTTATTCTCATATAGCAAACCTTTTCCTGGTGCACCCTTGATATACCGTAAGATTCGAATAACTGTATTTCAATGACTATCACATGGAGACTGTAGAAACTAATTGACAACATTGAACGAAAAGAAAATATCAGGTCGTGCGATGGTGAGATAATTAAGCTTATCAACTAGTCTTCGATATCTCCCAAGATCTGTAAGAGACTCTCCCTGTCCAGGTAGGAGTTTAATATTAGGATCCATAAGAGAATCTATAGGTCTGCAATCTGACATTTCTGTTTCCTCTAGAATATCCAACGTATATTTTCTTTGAGAGATAACAATTCCAGACTTAGATTGAACAACCTTTATACCAAAAAAATATATGAGCAATCCCAAATCTTTAATTTGAAAATGTTGGAACAAATGATTCTTTAATCGCTTAATACCATTCAGATCATCTCTTGTAATGACTATCATCAACGTAGATTACCAGATATGTACATTGGCCCTGTGGTGTATGTCGATAGAAAATAGAACGATTTGACTCAGTTCGAATCATGCCAAACTCCTGGATAATAGTACTAAAATGGCCAAACCAGGCACGAGGAAATTGTTTCAAACTATACAAGGAGCGACGAAGTTTACACACCAAACCAGACTCTCTCTGAGCAACAAATCCAGGTGGTTGCTCCATATATATTTCTTCCTAAAGCTCACAATGAAGAAACACATTTTTGATATCGAGTTGGTGTAAAGGCCATTGACGAATAACAGCCATAGATAAGAACAATCAAACAGATGACATTTTAGCCACAAGAGAGAAAGTCTTATAATAATCCTGCCCATAAGTCTGAGTGAACCCTTTTGCAACCAACCGAGCTTTCAATCTGTCCATCTGATTATTAGGTCCAACCTTGACAATGTACACCCATCGACAACCAACTGCGGAGTGTCCTGGCGGTAATTGAACTAATTCTCATGTACTATTAGTATGCAAAGCAACCATTTCCTCATCCATTGCTTGATGCCAACTAGGGTGTGAAAGAGCCCCACGAAGTGTTTTCGGAATAGAAACAAAAGATAAAGTAGACACAAATGTATAATATAGGGAAGATAATCGATGATAACTAAGAAAGTTGTACATAGGATGAGGGTTGCAAGTGAAACGTATACCTTTACGAACAACAATTGAAAATTGGTCAGCAGGTGATAGGACCTCAGTAGGAGAGGAATCTGGAGCAGGAAGTGAGTCAACAGGAGCCTCAAAAGCTTCAGGAGCGGTATCATTGTCAGCACTTGGAGGACCAAAGGAACAAGAGAATCACGAGCCAGAAAGGGAGAATCTTAGGTGGGAGAATCATGCTGTGGGACAAGAACAGGTTCAGTGTTAACTCAGGAAGAGGAATAATATAAGGAATTGGAAGAGCCTCTGTGATTGACATATTTTCTGAAGCAGAGGAAGAAAAGAAAAGGGGAAGACTCGAAAGAGGTGACATTAGCAGAAAGAAAATGCGTCGGGTGTCAGGAGAATAACACCCATATCCTTTCTGAAGATGTGAGTAGACAAGAAAAATACATTTGATGGACCGAACGGATAATTTGTCTTGACCAGGAGAGAAGATATGTACAAAACATGTGCAACCAAAGACACGCGGCTGAAGAGGAAACAATGGATCCGAACGGATATAGAACAGAATGAGGGACCTAGTGTTGTAACACAGAAGAGGGCATTCGATTTATTAAAAAATAACCAGTAAGAACAGCATCCGTCCAAAAACGGAGAGGAACATTATTATGTATAAGTAAAGTTTGGGCAGTTTCAATGAGATGTCTGTTCTTATGCTTGACAACTCCATTTCGTTGTGGAGTATAGACACAGGAAGACTAATGTAAAATGCCCTGAGAAAACATAAATTTAGTAAAAGGAGCAAAAAAATATTCGCATGCATTATCACTACACAATATACGAATAATAGTGGAGAATTGTGTCTTTATTTTAGCCCAAAAGGATTCAATAATTGAAAATAATTCAGAGCGATCTTTCATTAAAAATAACCAAGTGCAACGTGAATAATCATCAATAAACATAACAAAGTATTTAAAACCTAAAACAGAAGAGACTCAACTCGGACCCCAGACATCTAAATGAACTAGTTCAAAAGGGGATGCAGCCCAATTATTGACACACTTTGGAAACGATCTACGAGAGTATTTTTCAAACTGACAAGATTCACAATTGAAGGACAATAGACTAGAGAGACTTAGAACCATTTTTCGAAGCTTTAACAGATTTGGATGTCCTAAACAATTATGAAGAAGTGTTGGTGATTCAGTGACAGTGCATGCAACAGATGGTTGAGGAATACTCAGATGATAGAGCTTCTGTGACTCACGATCTACGCCAATCATCTTTCCCGTACTGCGATCTTGTATAAGAACAGAGTCATTAACAAAGGTGATTGTACAGTTTAAAGAGAGTGAGTTTACTAGCAGAGATAAGATCAAAAGGACAATGCGGTATATAAAGAACAGATTCTAAAGGTAAGGAAGGAAGAGGATGTGCTAGACCAACTGCTTAAGCAATAGTTGTGGACCCATTAGCTAAGGTGACAAATGACAATAACCTAGATGTAGAAGTATGAGAAAGTAATTGAAGGTTACTAGAAATGTGGTTAGAGGCTTCAGAATTAAGGACCTAGGGTCCTAAAGAAGAGGACTGAGTAAGACAAGCGACCGAATTACCAGTATGTGCAATGGAGGCAATGGAAGAGGTAGACTGCTTAGCCACTTGGTATTCCTCATAGTCGACATCGGTGAGAGTCACGAATGGAGGTTGCTTGTCTGTTTTAGAGCTCTCAGTAGTCATTTTGGCTCACAAATCAGAGAGGAGGAAGGAGAAAACAACGGTCGCCGGAGAGTGCTACTGTTACTGGCCTGTGGAGGTGCGTCCGGTGATGCTCCGACGATTTTTTTAAGTGATTGCAACATTTGAAGCAAATTTAATCTAAAGGAAGCTAATTTGTACGAATAATTTTCCTACAAAGCTACTTTTTGGGAAGTGTTCCCAAGCTTTCCTCTCATCACCAATTTAGAGTAAAGGAAAACATTACCATTAGTGATTTCCCATTCCACTTGATCCAAAAACATGGTTTTGTTACTGAACATCCCATCAATATGCCAGAGATTCCTCCCATAAATACAGAGGTCTAGCATATAGGAGAATCAAGTGTGTAACTCAAAAGGAAAAATAAGCTTCTTGTGTGCATTAGGTTGTTTCCAGTGGCTTAAAGTTGATTTTGTTTTTCAACTGATAAAGTCAAAAGGATAGAGAATTTTATTGCTTTTAGCAATCTCTCATTATGGGCATGAAGGTCCCAGAATCTTGTTTTATCATAAATGGAGATTGGTTAGTATGAGAAGATGTTCTTATAATGGTATTAGTAGTCACCTATTTTTATGGCTGTTATTGCTCATCAAGTATTTATGTCTCAGGAGTTTGATTGTTGCTATATATGCTGGTATTAGTATAAGTGGATGTTAGAGTCCTGACAGATGTCTACAAGAGGTCATATTCCATCATCTTATGAGAGACGTACTGTCCAAGCTCCAGGAATGTTACGGCACGGTCCATTTCTTGGTCCTTCTGCCGGTCACCGGTTATCGGAGCCACTTCCTCCTCCTGAGCTTTTAGAGGATAAAATTGCTGTTCAGGCAGCAGAAATTGAACGACTTGCAGGGGACAATCACAGACTGGCAGCTTCTCATGTTACCTTGAGGCAGGACCTTGTTGCTACTCAGCAGGAGATACCCAGACTTGAGGCACACATAAGAAGCATCCATGCTGAAAGTGATATCCAGATAAGGGTCTTATTAGACAAAATTGCAAAATGGGAAGCAGAGATTAGGGCCAGTGAGAGATTAAAAAAGGACCTTCAACAGGCACACATTGAGGCACAGAGTTTGGTCAAAGTCAGACAAGAGCTGACTGCCAAAATTCAACAAGCTTCTGAGGAACTGCAGAAAGCCCGGTTTGATGTTAAAAGTTTACCTGATTTACATGCTGAACTTTATGCTTTGAGACATGAACACCAGAGGTTATGGTGAGTCATTCAATCATTTGAGTTTCTCTTGCGGTTTTTCCATTCTTATACACTTAACCTGTGCTTAGTATCAAACTTGTGACTGCTTTCTTCGTAATCTATGCTGCATATGATGTTAGAATGAATATGATAATACAATAACACAATTTGTTAATAAGCTAAATGGAAACTGCATCTATTGTCCTGTTTCCTTCAAAAGAAAGAAAAGAAGAGAGAGCCCTACCCCACATCCTTGCGCTCCCCTTCTTACACAAGTTTTCCCTGCTTGTTGCTAATTTATTATTTATTATATATTGTGCTAAATATAATTTACTCTGTATCCCATTGTCTTGTTCAGAATAAGCTACTATTCCCAATCACCCGATTCAGTTACAAATAGAGAGATTATGAAGTGGGGTGCTGGGTTGAACTTGATTGCATAAAACTATTAATTGAGACCAAACTTTATGGAACTCTCTATCCTTTTTCCTTTTGATAAGTATAAACCTTTCTAAGCAAAGCCATATTGTGGGTCTTGCCGGATGTTGATTGATCTTTTTCACTGCAACATGGATTGTTGCTGACTTCATCTGTTGTGTCGGTAAAAAGTGCTACTTTTGAGTATGAGAAGGCTGTAAACATAGAGAAAGTGGAGCAATTGCAAGCAATGGAGAACGATCTAATTGGGATGGCAAGAGAAATGGAGAACTTACGTGCTGAGGTGATGAATGCTGAGATGAGAGCACATGGTGACTTTTCTTGCCTGTATAACCTCGTTGGTTGAATTTCAGTATTATGCTGCTTCTTCTGGCTTGCCTTATCACTTATGCTGGTTGTTATCTTATGCAGCTCCAAAGCCATTTAGTGGTAACTACACGAATCCTAGCCCTTCATTTCGACCATCTATGCAAGGTGGTGGCATCTACCTTGATGGCTATGGACAGCCTCTTGTACAGAGGGGTGTTGTGCCAAGAGAAGACAGTATGATTCTATATGGCAGTGGTAATGGCATGGCTGCTGCCAGCGGGATTGGTGGTACGGCTGTTCCTGCTACCAGTAGTGGTGCTGTCTGGGGAGGATCATATGATCCATCACTTGCTCCAAAGTGAACTTGGAGAAGGTGCAATTTATATGTTCAGAAGTTTTTCCTGCATATCCAGGTTTCTTGCTGACATATAATGCAAGGTGAGTTGATCAGCTTGTGTTATTATATGATAGATTATCTTATTTACTCAATAACTTTATGTGGCTTATTGCAATCAGTTAAGGCATGCTTGACTCAAACATTAAGCAGATTAGGATCTAGTCAATTGCATGCCTACAAAGATTGTTCTCGACTGAACACTGTATATTCTTTTAAATTATTCAGTAGCAATGTAGCCTCTTTTTCATTGCTGATCTTGGTTCAATTGCTGAAGGGATTGAACATTTGCTGCATAGTCTAGAGGAACGATTGATTATATTAGAAGGATCAACAAATGATTGTTTGTAGAGATGTTAAATGTGAACATGGATGTCAGATACGATCTACTGGTGTTCACCGGTAGCTATATTGAAGACCATTAAGGATCTATTTGATATAGAGGTATTATGGCTCTAGCTATAGAGTAGAAACATTAGCTATGAAAAGAGAAAAACAAAAGAGATATTTGGTAAATATCAAACTGTGAAGTAGTTTTTACCCTACACTTTAGCCCTCAGATGGACCTTAAGAAGGGTAAGATTACAATTTTCTCATATCAATGTTCCCACATATGTTGATTATTTGTTTTCAAAGTGTTCAGGAAAGAATCACTGAAGGACAAGAGCCGGTGGCAGTGTTTTTGCAATGGCAATTGGTACAGATTGCCGTTTGTTAAAGGGATGGATCAGGCAATTGGTGCAACCTTATTGTAAAACTTGCTCGACCCTCTTTATTGCATGAAATCTTTGTTTTTTTTAAAAAGAAAATTAAAAGAAAGAAAATTTTATTTTAAAAGTAAATTTAGAATTCATTTGGTATATAGAGGTGTTGCAGAAGATATAACTACTATGAAGAGAAAACATTAGTTATGGAATAACATAAGTTGGGTATTGAACAAACATTTAATATATGTTTGGGGTCATAGTGGATTTTTTAAAAAGTTACTTCTTTTTAGTATTTACCACACAAAATATATATGATAAAAAAAAATTATTTTAATTTTTAATATAAAATTAATTTATTTTAGAATTAGTTTTTAGATAATTATTTTCAATTTTTTTTATCGGATAGTGAATTTTTAAAAAAATGTATTTTTCTTTAGAATCTACTACAATTTCAAACATGCACTTAATTATGCTGTAATTACCCAACGCTTTAACTCTTGTACTTTTATATGAGACAGACTCTTAATCATTATAAACTATTTCTAAATAAGAAATTTGAAAGTGTTTATAAAAGGAAAAAAGAGTGTTCCTGTTTGCTAGTACATAATAGCACTTCCTTGAGGAATTTCTTGCATGAAATGTCTCAAATTATTGTGTTATGTTTGATTCGGAAGTCCGATAGTTAAAATATTTAGTATATACTTCTTGTTGGGCCTATAAATAGTAAAGGCCCAACATGGTTTATAAATCCAATTAAAAGTCACTAATTACAAGAAAATTCGAAAAAATAAGAAATTTAAAACTGACAAAAGTTGGTGGGCTGTTAGAGTAAAAAGAAGGCCCATGAAGTTTAAAATTACCGGGATGTTCTCATGCCTAAGAAGAAGAATCCGAATCCAATACAAGAGAGAAGTCTGGCTCAAACTCAAGTTTCTTTTGTATTTTTTTAATTGTAAAAGGAAAATACGTAAAATTTGAGAAAGGTTTGAATTTTATTCTTTATATAATTATTTATTATTACATGATTTATTAATCTTAAACATAAGAAAGAATCCTTATTCAACTTCTTTAGTAGAGAAAACTGTAATTCATTAAACAAAGAACTATATTGAAACAGTGCCAATACAATCCTTATATGATTTGGACTTTACATATTATATAAAAGTATAAAACTTACAATTTGAAATCATAAAAAAAAAAAAAAATACAACAAAGAACTCTAGAAGCATTTTTGGGATTTTTGAGCAATTTTTGAGAGTATTCTCTAACAAAAACAATAACTTTTTGCTTGCTAAATACTTCTTACGCACAGTATCCAATTTCTTGTTTCTTTACTGATTTGAATGTTAAAATATTTTTTCTTACAAAAGGATGATTTTATTCTTGTACTATTATTGCATCACGAAAGAAAAATTTAGTGTCATTCTCACTATTTAAGACTTAAAGATGCAAAAGTAAAATTTCAAAGTTCTTGAATCCAAGAACTTCTCTTATAATTTTGTTTTTAAAATTAAGTTAATTTTATTCGATAATTATTTAATAAAAAATTAAGTTATAGTAATATTCTAACTTATATTTATTTATTTTAAAAGTTATTCTTAAAAAATGATCTGCTATTTATAGCAATTATAACTTCAAAATCAAGCAACATAATTCCAGAGTTCAAACATAATTTAACTATTTTTTTTTTTGGTTAAGAAACAAATAGCAAAGAAAAACAAACCCGGTTATGTCTAAGAGTAATATTATACATACAAACTGATATAATAAAATATTATTGAATGAGTGAATTAAACAAGTACCATACAATGGCATGTCGGTTTGTATAAATAGTTTATATGTGTATATTATTCTTCAAGCAAATTAATGATTTATAAAATAGATGCAAGGAGATGCTTTGTTTCTCTTCATGTCATAATGTCGAGTCATGTTGATTAATTTTCTTTTCTTTTCATTGCTTAAAAGAGAAGCTTGTGCCAAGAAAAGATAACAGAAGTCAATCAAGGAGAAAGCCAACATAGAAAAGTGTCTGTCAATATTCAATACAATTATCCAAAAACTCAAGTGCTTTTATAATAGAATGTTAAAAAGGTAAAAAAGGAATCAATGATCGAAACCCTAATAACTATCTCGAAGAAGAAAAAAAAAAAAAGAACCTACCAAACACTGCCACATTGCGGCAAGGAACAACAATAAATGAGAAACAGTGAAATAGAGTCATCAAAACCATGAAGATACCCAGTTTCCACCATTTGCTCTTTACAAGCCTGGCAATTGTAGCAAAGAATGGCTGTGTCATTGGTCCATGTATCACAATCTGAATCAATTGGAGCTGAATCGTTTTAAGGCTCCACCTTGCATTTTCCAAAATGTGGCGTTCACAAACTCCATGTTACAGATTATCGGGGGCTTGCAACATCCCGACTTCAATATGACACAACACAGAAAAGAATTAAGAAAATAAGTACACAACTGCATACGCTCGCATTTTTTTATAAAAAAAATCTTGTTCAAAGATTCATGACAAATTATTATTTATATTTATAAAAAAATTGATAATTTAAAATTTTTGTTTGGGTAAAAATTATAAAGAATATTAAAGAGGAGAGTTACAAGAAGACAATGACATATAATACATGAAGAAGAAAATAAAACGAGATTTAGAGATGCGAAAGGAGACGAGAAAGGCGAGAACCGGTAGTCTAGCCCGCAGAGCCGTGGCACTGGAAACCCATAAGCATAGTATCGTGGCGCTGATTGGATCAAATTTGAGCTAGTGTCGCAACGCTGGCCACCCAGCACCATGACGCTAAATGCGGAGAAGTCCGTTTTGGCTCTAGATTTTTTAGTTTTGAAAACTTTTGGACTTCTAAAATACGTGGACTCTTTTTGCAATTAGGATTAGGGTTAATAGGCACGAAATAACCCTTATATAAACTCTTGTAAACTCTTTAATTTGAGAATCAAACATTAAGAGAGACTTTAAAAGAAAGAAAAATTAGGTAGAAACTAAGTGTTGTATGCGCTAAAGAGTAATCGTTGTTTGGGTGTTCATTATTCGTGAGAGAGAAAAAAATAAACTAAACATTAGATCCTTCTAAGTGTTCTTCATTGTATTTTCGTGTAAATTCTCTATAGAGTTAATAAAAGAGGCCATGATCCTTGGATCCACCGTGAACGTAGGCAATTAGCCGAACCATGTAAATATTGTGTTATGCTCTTGCTATTTTTGTTTGATATCTTGGTTATTCCGCAGCATAAAGAGGTTAGGGTTCAAGATTGAACTTAGTTAAGATTCTTCGCTTAATCTAATCTTACGGGGAGAATAGCGTTTTCTCCAATAAACTAGTATCAGAGCAAAGGTTCGATAGTACACATCAAAGGTATTTAAACCATGGCTAAGATCAAGTAAAAATAGAGAAGTTCAATAGGATGAATGACTTCAATCTTTAGAGGAAGAAAGTTATGGCTCTACTAGTGAAGGAATGGCTAGATTCAGCCTTGGAGGAAGTTAGTTCCTCAACTAGTGAACGGAAGACAACCTTAAAGTTTGAGAAGAAAGATTGGGACATGATTCAAAAGAAAACTCATAGCACTATAATCTTAGCATTAAATGATAAAGTATTGAGGGAAATTAGTGATAAAGAAATCACTTTGGGGCTATGAAAGAGACTCAAGGTATTATACATGAAGAAGTCTCTTGCAAATAGATTTCTTGTGAAAACGAAACTACATCAATTAACTATATACTAGGGATCTTCATTGAGAGCTCACATTGACGAGTTAAACAAGATCATCATAAGTCTTGAGCAATTGAGAATCAAGACTGAGGATGAAGATAAGGTCATAATCCTGTTAAGTTCGTTGTTGAAGAGTTATGAGAGTTTTGTCGATATGTTGTTGTATGGTAAGGAGTCCTTAACGATGAATGGTGTCAAGGCATCATTGAACTCAAAAGAATTAACAAAGAAATTTGAACCCGAGAGTGGAGCAGCGTTGCTTGCACAAGGGAAGAAGAGCAACCAATTAAGAAAGAGATTTAATAAGTGTTTCCTTTTTCATAAGAAATGGCACATTTTGAAGGATTGTCCTAGATCAACAGACCATAATGGGTATGCTATTATCGGTAGTCTTGGGGAAGATGCCAAAGTGTAGATACATTAGTAGCCTTAAGGAAAAAATACGCTAGAAAATGGATATTAGATTCGGGGTGTAACGTTCATATGTGTCCTGAAATATCGTTGTTTACCAACTATAAAGCCACGAAAGGTAAAGCTCTAATGGGGAATGACATGACTTGTGAAATTATAAGAGTTTATGACATAAGGCTGAGGATGTAAGGTGGAGAAATTAGAGACTTACATGGTGTAAGGCATGTTCTTAATCTAAGGAGGAACTTAATATCTTTAGGCAAGCTTGATGAAGAGGGATATTCGGTTAGAGCGAAAAAAAGAAAAACTGAGGGTAGAAAAGGGATCTATAAGGTTTGAGGATAAGAAGCACAATACATGGCTCTATGTGCTTAAGGGGATGGCCATGAAAGGCTCAACATATGGTGTAAGGGTCATGCAGACCACTAGGCAACATCCAAACTATGCTCACCGAGGTAATGAAAGTTAGAAAGAAGTGTAACGCATTAATACCATACGCAAGGTGCACGAATGTCTTTGGAGACCAAGGTCACTAGCCCGAGAAAAGTTAAGTCACCAAGACTTAACTAGACTAAACTCTATGTGATAGAGTATTGGTGTGGATCAGATCCAGAAGCCTTCTATTTGGAGATTTTGAATCAAAAAAGGGTTTATTGGAGATTAGGTGATTCAACAATCTTGTTTGAGTAAGATTTATGAAGAATATCAAAGAGGAAAGTTACAGGAAGACAAGGATGTGTAGGACATGAAGGGGGAAGTAAAACGGGACTTTGAGACGCAAAAAGAGGTGAAAATTGTGAGGACCGATAGTCCAGGCCGCAGCGCTCCGGCATTGGAACTCGTAAGCACAGCGCCACAGAGCTGGCCACTCAGCGTTGTGGTGCTAGACTCAATGAAGTCTATTTTGGCTCTGAATGTTTGAGTTTTGGGGAGTTTTGAACTCCTACAACACATGAACTCTTATTCCAATTAAGATTATAATTTGTATGCACAAAATAACATATATATAAACCATTATAAACCCTTTAGTTTGAGAAACAAGCATTAAGAGAGACTCTAAGAGAGAGAAGAACTAGGTAGACACTAAGTGCTTGTGTGCACTAGAGTGCAACTGTTGTTTGGGTGTTCATTATTTATGAGAGAGTAAGGGTACACTAAACATTATATCATTTTGAGTGTTCTTCATTGTGTTTTCTTGTAAATTATATAGGGAGTTAATAAGAGAGGTTAGGATCCTTGGATCCATCGTGGACGTAGGCAATTGGCCGAATTACATAAGTAATTGTATTATGCTCTTGATTATCTACTTTACATTCTTGCTGTTTTTGCTTAATATCTTTATTATTCTGCTGCACTAAGAGGTTAGGGTTTGAGGTTGAACTTATGATTCTTCACTTAAATCTGATCTCACTGGGAGAATGGCGATTCCTCCAACAATATCTTTACACAAAGATTGAATAAATATTTATTTATTAGCATTTTCATGCATAAAGTTATTATTGTTTAAATTTAAAAAAAATTAATGAGAGAAGGAATATAACTATTATATCAAGGTTTATATGAAGGGTCGGTTCATGCCACATTAGTTTCTATACAGTTATTTAAATAGAGACTTCGAACTTTTAGTATTATTTAATATTATACATGTATAAATGATTAATATATGAAATAGAATAGAAATTTAGATCATGTACCTCGACGGACAATAGCTTACTCAAAATAAGATCATAAGATTTAGTAGTTAATGATCTAGTAAACAAATCTTAGTATCATAAATGCAAGGTTTGATATTGTTCCAATTGTTGTCATTGTTAATTTTCATCCCAAACCACCTGGGAGAAGCTATGATCCTTCTGTTTTCCATGTCATAAGCTCCAATAAGAGCAAGTCCAACTGTGAGTATCACAAGCAGTGGCACTATAATCAAGATAAATGCAGGCATTAGAAACTTGGCTCTCAAGAAATATGTTGCAGTGCTGACAATGAACATGAAAATCAAGTCGATACCGATCCCTATTTGTAGCGCCTTGGCAGCTTTAAGAGATTCTCACAATCATAATCTCTCGTGTAGAGAATCCAAATGTTTGAGGCAAGAATTGAAAGAGATATAATGAATGAGAGAATGGAAGTAATCCAATAAGGCTCTTGACTTGAGCTGCCATGGTGCTGATGTGACCTCCTGCATCATTGCTTTCTGATTTCTTTGTTGTCATTGTTGCTTTGTTTTTAGAGTTATTAGCTTTTTCTTGTGCTGCTACTTCTAGTTTAGTGATTTTTTCTTCATTTACAGTAACTATTATTACAACTTTTGGTGTTGTTGCTAATTTTGGTATACTATTAGATATATAATATTATTTATTCTTTAAAGCATATGAAATAACATTTTATTTGGGTAATAGAAGTTTATTCATATATATAATTGAGCATACATTAATGAATCAATATTTATAAAGTATGTGATCTATGTATTAGGTATATGATGCTAATACAGAGGGTTTAGATCATAAGTTTTTTATAAATTAAATCTAATTCACAGCCATTAATGAAAACAACATTTCATTATGTAGAGTTGTAATTGTTTCACTTCTTATAGTGGATTATTTACCTTGATCATCGAAATAGAGACTTTGAGTAGAAAAACTAGTGTATATGTTACATTGAACGAGACTACTGTAAATTTTAATTTAGTTAACTAAATATCGTAGATCTTAATTCGCAAAAATTTTAATAAGTTTGATTGATCTTAATTCTAAGCAGGTAATGAACTTACATCCATGCGTTGTATCTTTTGAGTTATCATGGAGTGAGATTCATATAAATGGTCAAAACCTCAATAGTTTGGAGATATAATTTCATGAGTCATAGAAATATATATTTGTAAAATAAAATCTAATAAATAATATCCGCCTAAGCTGTTTACAGTATTTGATTATTAGAATTTGTGGCCGCAGTTTATTTAATAAATTATTTATTGAATAATAATATTTACTTGTAAATTTATTTACAAATATAGATATATTAAAAGTGATTATTATAGCATTCAATGACTTAGGGCAAATAAATAATTAAAGAGACAATATTTTTTTTATAACTTTACTTTAATGATAGACATAAATTAAATTATCAATTAAGTGATTATTATTGGTTTAAAAACCAAGTCCAATTTAATTAAAATGAGTTTTAATTAAATAAACTTTTACTTAATAACATAGATTACTAGAGTAAAACCCTTGACTTTTATTGGAATATCCTCAGGTTAACTTAGAAGAACTGGTAGATTATGAGATGACTAGAACTGAGCCTTTTAAGTTGAAACTAAGAAGCCTATGAGTTTTGTAGTCCCTCCACTAATTCAAATCCAAATTAAATTCTAATTTTTAATTCTAATTAAACTCTAAATATTTTAGGGATATTCTTTTATATATATATATATATATATATATATATATATAAGAGGTATTGAGTAGTAATAATAGACAACGATCTTAACTATAACCAGAAAAATTCTTTTTAAGTATTCTTATATAAAAAAATAATTTGATTACTACTCTTCTCTCAGATTTAGGTATTTATGATTTCAAATATTAAGGAAAGATTTATGTGCTCACATACATTGAGTTTAAAGGTTGAAAATATTAAAAAAGATTACAGCGAGTTAATTTAATATTTATCATAATAAAAAATTGAGATAATCTTTTATTTTTATATATATAATTATAAATAAGATGATCTGACTTTCATTGTATTTATTTTATTAAACAAAAAAAAATTTACTACTAACAATTAAAAAATTTATTTACTACTAACAATTATTATTTTTATTTCTATTATTATCAGTAGTAGTATTAGCAGCTTCTCCCGTACGTGCAAGTGAAGAATGGACTTGCAGTTGAGAGTGATCCAATAACAATTTTAAAGAATGGTTTTTGTTCTGTAATTATCATTGTGGGTTTACCAAGTCAAGTTTGTTTGAAGTGTTAGTCTAGGGACAGATGATAGATACTCGGGATAAAATTAGGGTTTCACTGTTAAGTGTATTAACATGAATTTGATGCTCAAAACTTTAATAATGTAGTCAAGGTTCTAACTGATTGCTATATATATAGGAAAAAGCATTTTGTTAAAAGCTTCAAGTTGCTCATGGGCACATGTTTAAAGAAAATATAAAATAGAAGAAAAAAAAAGAAATTAATTTTAAGATTATGTATAGAATTAACATACTCTTTTAATTTAATCGTGAGGATTTTTATATGTGTGTTGTATTAGTTATGTGTAGTAAAACTTTATTTTATAATTATTTTATTTTTTATATATCAATGACTAATTTTATGTTAATAAAAGATTAGATATAATGGTATTTGTGTTTAGGGGTGGATAAAATTCATTTCAATTTATTTATAAGAAATTAAATCGAATCGAATTGGTTCAATTTTTGATTTTGCAAAATTTTTAGTCTATTTTAAGCGTATATTTTTTTTTTTAGTTTGAACCAAATCCAAATCGATTTAAAATTGAACCGATTGATAATAAATAAATAAAATCGACCAAAAATTAAATTATAAATCGAGCCGAGCCGAACCAAATTTAGTTCAGTTTGATTTTTGGATCAACTGAATCAATGTCCACTTTTACTTGTGTTAACAGTTCAGTGATAAAGAGCTAACAGTATATATATTTTTATCTCCACTTTGATGAATGTTTCAAATTCAAATTTTCCTCTTTTATATATATATATATATATATATATATATATCAAATAAAATGATATATATCAAGTAAAGATTCTAAATTCAAATCCCTTCTTCATATCTCAAGAAAAAAAAAAGATTAAATAAAACGGTACATAGCCATTAAGAAGAATTTTATAGGCAATGATATTATTTGATATTAGTTTTTTTATTGGATGTGTTGGGTATATATACATCACTCTAAAATACATTAAGAATTAAACCAATCAAACATACATCATAAGTATTGATATATAATCATAATAAAGCTACAAGAGAAATTTCATATTTCCATCAAAGTTATTGTTGAGTAATATAATCCTTAGATGTTGTAGTTTCTGCTTGATTCAAGAACATAAAAAGTATTATTCATAATCTCCCCAATTACTTTCTTAGTTCTCCGGTGTAAAAACGTGTATAAAATAAAAAATAAAAAGATTGCGCCAAATGTGAAATTTATTATCTGATTTCGGGTAAATTTATAATTGCCGTCTTTTTACTTAATTTTGGAGTATCTAAAATATTTCATAAACTCTTATATTTACTTTGCACCTTTTTTTTTTAAAAAAAAAAATAATGATTTTTATCTTTGCACTTGATAGGAAGTGATTGGCCAAAAACTTGCAATGCATAAACCAAATAAAATCATGCAAATTAGTTTGAGTTTAAAAATTATTTGGGTTGGGAAAGGTTGAGGTTCTTCAACCAGTTCTAAGTCTGGTTTAGGTTGAATTGAATTACTTCAACTCCAATTAAATTTTTTAAATCTCTCTAAATTACACGTTTCTTTAAATTATTTGTACTATTATTTACTAACTTCTTTTTAATTACATATTTATATTAGTAAATTTGTGTATGAATATGGAAAATAAATAAATTTTAAAATAAAATTGAAACCAAACAATCCAAATTAAATTGGATCGAATTCCCAAATATACAGCAAACATTCCGTTCGATAGCAACTGCAAATTTAAGGTCACAAAACTTTCAATCTCAAACATGCCCTTAAATCAAGTTAATCAATAACTTTAATCTTGATTCATAATTTTTGTACGATATTATGTTATAAATTGAATTTTAGTAATTTTGTAAACATAAACTTCAGCTGTAACTTAGGGCTATTTGATATGGTTTTTTAAGTAGAGCTCTCCAAGTAGAATTTTTATAAATAGAGCGAAGCTTCTTAAATCAAATCCTCTACCTACAATTACCTGTCTTCACTATATTCCTTTAAATTCATTAAAGCGGTATCTATTTTTCTACCAAAAAAAAAAAAAAAATCTCCCACGCTTCATTTAATTTTAAAGAAGAAGTAAATGTTGTGTGTTGTATATGAACGAATCAACGTGTCTATATGAAAATATATATTCATTCACCCCATCACTAGCTGCCGTCGCCCTCCCCCCTTAAAAAAAAATCTAATGAGGCAGCTATGTTTTCATATGATAGGAGTTTAATCTTTTTCTAAAATATAATTATGTGAATAGTTAATTTAATCAAAACATGATTACTAAAATATAAATTTATTTTAAAGTCTCCCTTCATTAATCCTACTTAGGTAAGGATTTTAGAGGAAGATTTGAGAAGAAATTATTAGATTTATCTTGTGGTTTAGTCTTTCTTTTTTATATGTTACCTTTTATTTACTGTTGTCCACTTGCATGCTACTAAACATGTGGCACACCGTAATCAGTAGTATCTGTTATGTTAAATTTGGTACCTACAAAAATTTTTCGTAAAGACACTCGTTCAAAACCTTTTAACTAATTATGATGAATTTGATTATTATTTTGAACACTTGTTCAAATCCTTCTTGAAAAGGATGGCTTATGATTTTATTATTATTAATTTGAAGGAATAATATGTTTATCAATCAAATCATTATATCTAACCAATATCAATTTTCTCCGACGAATCTAGATTATTGATGAAATCTATTATTTTCAAAGAAACAAGTTTAAATTATTATTTAAAATATTATATCTAAACCAATATTAGTTATTTTTGAGAAAAAAAAACAAGTCAAATTATTTATTAAATTATTTATATCTAAACTAACATCAGTTGTTTTTGAAGAAGCAGAACTAAATTATCTTTAACAATCATGCATTTACTTATTTATTCATATATTATTTTACAACTTAAAAGTAGGTTTCGTCAGTGTTTCAATAAAATTAATATGTGATAAAAGAGTTGTATTATTTTTTTTTGAAGTCTATTTATAATTATGAAAAAATTTATCATTAAATGTTACAGAATCACATGCTTCCTAATTTTTCAGTTATCTTTGATTTTTGCAATTAATCACTATGTTTCAACTTCGTTGTCTTCATCAATTCAATAACCTTTTTATTTATTTTTTATTTTACTTAAAATTCTAATTTTACAAGCTTTCAATCATGTAAAATTTAGATTATGTGAGAAAGAATTATCATAATTTAAGCTTTTTACTATTTCCTTAATCATTAAAAGATAAACATATTAATTGTTTCCATTAAATGGAAAGTTGCTTTATGCACTCTTCTTTCGTTATGTGAGAGTTAATTCTCAGTCACGCATAACAAACTCAAATCCAATCATAATTTTTATTCTTCAAATAAATTATACAATTATAAAGGCAATTAAATGGTATGTTTTTATAATATATGTGTTGGTATTGTGTGCGGTTGTATCGTATTATAGGTAAATATGTATATTTTAAATAATTTAAAATTAACATGTCTTATATGTTACACAATAAAATTAATACACATTAAATTAATTTTATTACACAAAAAAAATTAAGAGATTTACCTTCAAAACGTGTTTTGAATATGATAAGCTTTTTCAAACTAAAATAGTAGTCTTTTTTTTTCAAAAACAAATTAAAGTAACACTTATTTTAATTTTAATTTTAATTTTTCAAATAATTTTGATATTATAATTAACACTTAAAGCTCTTAAAATTAAAGTAATCATTTCCTTCATTCCTTTTTCTCGTATCATTCAACAAATGAATTGAGAGAACAATTTATAACATTAAGTGGCCACTAATGCTTCCAATCAAAACTAAATTAGTGGTCACCTAAAAACAAGCATGAAAATACTAATTGAAAGGAGTTAATGCCACCTATTGTTCCATATAAGCATGAGAAAATATTTCTTTTTTTTGTCATGATTTAATGAAAATAATTATTTAATATTTTATACAAAGCTTGATATGGTAGCCGAATATAATTAAAATTGATGGCCAATTTCTTCATTCAAATAAATAATGAGAAGACAGCTCATGCTTTTCAAAAGATGATAAAATTATGCTATTCAAAAAATAAATAGAAACAACCACCTTGTTTTGTTTTCGTTTACAAATATCATTGGTTTCTTTTAGTTAAAAAAAAACAAATAAAAAATTATTTTCATATAACCAATGTAACGTAAACAATAATCGGTAATATCTTTACTCAAATGAATCAAATTCGTTTAATATCTTCAATTTAATTTAATTTAAATAATAGTTATATTTATTAATATTTAATTTAATACCATATAAATTATTAACACAATTTGAGATATACATTAAACAAATAAAAGTGTTAAATATTATTTTGCACAATTTTAAATTTAATACTTAAATTTTAGCTACTGCTTGAAAGATCCTGAAATAAATAAGTGATTAATTAATATAATTTAAATAAAATAATAATTTATTTATTTAAATAGTAGCTATATCTATTAATGATCAATTTAGTATTCATACAAATTATTAGCACAATTTAATATATACATTAGGTAGATAAAAGTGTCAAGTCTCACTTGACACAATCTTATATTTAACACTTAAACTTTAACTGCTCCTCAAGAGACTCTGAAATAAATTTATATTTTTTAAAAACTTTTTAAATCGAACAATTCGATTCGGTGCGCTACCCACGTGCTTAACGAGTACACTTTATATAGTGAGACTCCTTAAATTTATACCTATTTTGTCTCACGAAATATTTCTGTAAGTTCATAACCGATGCCCTCATCCCTACGTTATGGATAATGCAAAATAACGAGTTAAACCATATAAGTTGAGGTTAATCCATATTCATACAATCCCTCCATCATTAATATCCTGAAAGAGTGGAGACATAAATCAACACCGTCAAATTTTTTATTACTTAACTATAAACTTATCTTTTTTTTATTCGTATTCCAATAATAATATACACAAATTTATTTACAATATTATTTACTTCATAGGAAACTCTTTCCCAGGTTAAATGCTTATGATCATAAGACTTCCTATAAGACAACCTTAGAGTATTTGGATATTTAACTCACCCATATGAATTGATGGATCCCATATTTACACACACCAGACTCCATAATTATCTGACCATACCCAACGACACTCAACAGTCAGACTATGAAAGGTCTCTGACATGTGTGGAACCTAAGTATGGTGGATGACTCACAAGTCCACTGTGGTGCTCAAGTTAAAAGACTACAAATACTACTCAACTCGAAAAGATCCTCTATTGATGGTTTTATGAGATATCTATTGGAGGTCTTCATTAAATCTTATTCAGTATCCAGTCCTCACTGAATATTTGTATATCTATACGAGTTTCAACTAAACTCATAGTTTGCTAAGAATAACCATTTGAACAACTCAGATATAAATATACACTGATCTATATTAATTAGTTTCACTCGATAAACTCTGCATCGATGAAAATAAACTAGGAACAAATAATTCAAGAACATACTAGCACAATGACATTTCCTAGCAACTTTTGTAATTATTTGTAACTATATCATTGTTAGTATATTTTTAAGTTTTTGTCCCATTTCAAATAAAGGTTTGACTCTTTAGACCTGATCTGAACTCATTTAGATCAATATAATGTCTGAAATATTACAAATATCTTATCTAATAAAAATAATTAATAATTTAATAAAATATTTATTTATTACATAAATATAAAATAATAATATTATATAAAATTAAAATAATAAATAAGCACAAATCTTAACAATATATTACCGTCTTTTTTTTTATATTCCATTTTAAGGCATTAATGCTCTGTGCAATTCCAAAGTGTTCAATGGCTGTGCAAATGCAAATTTATGTGTTAAAAAGTTATGTAAATACAATTTTAAGTGTTATTAGATCTAGTCTATAAAAATACAAGTGTATCAATATATCTCTAAGTATCATAATGTTTAATACTTTTAAAATGATAACGTTTTTAGTGTATTCCAAGTGTAATCCTTGAAACAATTCTTCAATTCTCGCCTATAATTACTTCATTTTTATTGTTCTCCAAATTGAGTTCTATATTTTTAAGGAAATTATAAATTACTCCATCAGTATTTTAAGTATTACTCACTTACTTCTTTTATGTTTTATTACAAAAAAAATATTATTATTATAAAGATTTTATAATGTTATTGAGCTTTTATTAATCTATCCTTATATTATTATTTTTTATAAATTATTAATGTAATTTTTTAAAAATAATACTAAAATAATTAAAATCATAACATATTTATATTATTATGGAAGGATGAATACCTTAGTTATTTTATTTTATTTTATTTTCTTTGTATATTATATTTTTATTAATATTTTTTAATTCATTAATGTTTAATCATTAAAAAGAATAAATATCTTATAGTTTGTTTTTATTCTTTTAAAACATAATTACATAAAAATAATAAAAATATAAATTATAATATATTTATTCTTTCTCAAAGAGTATTAAATACTAATTTATTTAAAAATTAATATTTTTTAAATATTGAATTTCATTGATGACCTTTTTTAATGACAATTATATTAAATACTTTTTAAAAAAAGAATAAATATATTATAGTTTTATTTTTTTTAATAGTGTTTTTTTTAAAAAAAAACTATAATATATTTGCTCTTTCTCAAAAAGTATTAAATTTTAATGCATTAAAATATTAATATTAATAAAAAATAATATACAAAAAAAACATAACAAAAATGTTTATCCTTTCATGATAATATAAATATGTTATGATTTTAATTATTTTAGTATCATTTAAAAAAATTACATTAATAATTTATAAAAAAATAATAATGTAAGGGTAGATTAATAAAAGCATAATAAATAATTAATGTTAAATAAAAAAATTTTAATAATAAAAGATTTTTGAGTAATAAAAAATATAAATGAGTAATGTTTAAAATATTAAGAGGGCAATTTATAGTTTCTCTATTTTTAAATTCTTACTTAAAGCTTCAATTCCTTTCTTCCTCTTTTCTTTTTTACTGACTTTCCACTTTATTAATCACAAATCTATTACTTCCTAGGAAAAGTTGTTATTTATTTGATATATACAATTCTTTCTTCCACAAGCAATTCTTCCTTCTGAAATCTATCCCTTCCATCCGTACAAATAATTGTCTCTCGTTTTCGCATAACCAAATCAACTTGCTAAAAGTCACTCTTCTTTCCCACATAATCAAATCAATTGTTTGTTTTTTTTTAAAATCATTTCTCCTTCTTGTATAATTAAATCAACCTTCCATAAGCGAGCATGGGGGCTCAGCGAAGTTGGTTGAACCCTCCAACGTCTCACATTCCCACCTGAGTTTGACCCCCCCTCCCCTCCAAGTAGTGCGAAAATACTGAAAAATATTATAATCATTTTATACTCCTTCTCCAAAACTGAAGGAGTGGCCATGTTTTTAAGGGGTGGGAGTTTAATCATTTCCCAAAGTGTAATTGTATGAATAGTTTGTTATTCAAAATATGATTGCTGGAATATGAATTGGGGCAGGAAGTTAATTCTTTTAGGAAAAAGCCCTTTTGATAGCTAGATTTATCTTATGGTTATTTTTTTTTTTTTTTATCCGTCATTTTTTATTTTTTATTATTCACTTGAATGCTCTTGAATAAGTAATTAGCCGATACTAATTATATTAAATTTAGTACTTACATAGAGTTTTTTTTAAAAATAAAATATTAAATGTTTGGTTGTCACTCATAAATTTTAAGAAAATTATATAATTACTTTAATAGAAAAGAATTTTTTGTGCAATTATTTTAGTAAACAAGTTTTTTTTTTTATGTCATGATATAAGAGAATTAAAGTAAAATTTTTACAATAAATTAATGGTAGTTTAAATAATTCAACACTTTAAAAAAGGACTGCTAACATCTACCCAAAATCTCAAAATTTAAACTTCTTCAAATACTAGTAAAATAATTTTTTAACCCAAAAAATTCTTATATAATTTACAGCTAAACCCCTTAAAAAGAAATGTCAAAAGAATTTTTTGACATGAAAGAAGTCATGCTCTAATATTTATATATTTAAATTGTTATTATATGCTATAGTCTCTAGATTTATGTTCTATTTTACATATAACTTAGTGAAATGACAACACATTTTTATTATTTATTAAGGTAAAAAAAAAAAAAGGCTACAATCATAAAGTTGCCCTCAAAACTTCAAGCTGACCAAGCATTTTCATTTTCATTGGTAAGAGAAAGAAAATTACCAAGGGTAAAGAAAAACTTAGAAAGACTCAATTCTATTGGTTAACATTTTACACTCATTGCACGTGGCGCATTTGCATTGGTCATTGGACGAGCCGGAGAGAAAGAGCAAACACATTACACATACTCGTTTTGCCAAGCCCCTTACTTTTTTTTTCTTAAGTTTCGGCTCTTCGTATCAATCAGAGATCAATATTTGCTCGCGACTCGGCTTTCTCATTCGATCGGATCAGTCATGGCGGACGAGGTAAAACTTTCACTCTCTTCTCCGAATATCTTAACGATTCTGTTTGGCTTCCTAGAAACTGCAGGAAAATAAACACAACTTTTCAATATTCGTAGTTGTTCTCCGTTAGGTTATTTGAATCTTATCATGATTATTACTTATGTTTGGATAATGTAGAAATTAAATATACATTTTATTATCACATTGAACGAAAAGAAAAATGAAGAATCTTTCGTTTGTTTGTTGATTTCTTTTGTATATATATTGACCAAGAGCGCGTTGTAAAATGATAAAATAGTTATTTTTTTTTTTAAGAAAAAATTTCAAATGGAGATATGAAATCTAAAAATTAACGAAATTTCTCTAAGGTTCTGTATTTGTTATTTATTTAATGGAATTTTCGTGTTTGTCTTCAGATTGAACTCAAAACGGCTCCTGCTGATTTTCGCTTTCCAACAACAAATCAGACCAGGCACTGCTTCACTCGCTACATTGAATTTCACAGGTAATTCACGCAATAGTGAATCAAATTCTGTTTGTGATGAAGTTATGATACGGATTTTAATTTAGTTTTAAAAATGAAACATCAAATGCAGGTGCTTGGCAGCAAAGGGAGAAGAATCTAATGAATGTGAAAAATTTTCCAAGTATTATCGTTCCCTCTGCCCGGGTGAATGGGTGAGTACTAAACGTTATGTCACAAGTTGCTTGCAATTGACTTAGTTGTAAGTTATGGAATGCAATGTGTTGCAATTGTGGAACCTAAGGTTCTTTGAATAGGGAAAAATATATGTAAAGAAAGTCTTTGAATCATATTTAATTAAGTTTCTGAATCATTGATAAATTCCTTTAGAGTCTTTTATTTATCATTTAGAATATATATTCCCCCATGGGAAGCAGGTTCTTATTAAAAAAAATGCACGATAGTTGTCTAACATATTAACCTCCCAAACATACTCGATCTATGGGAGGTTACTATTTTAGACACCTTGTTTGTCTTGGAAAATTTGGAACTTGTGCCCTTGTCCACAAATTATGGAATAGGGGAAAGAGTCTCTCTTATATTGCAAACAATTGAAACTCAGATTAGAAATTGGAGAAGCTCAACTTTGAGTGCTTTGATAGTCTTCAATAACAACATCATATTATTTTCATTTAAAAAAAAAAGAGCTTTCAGCTTCTTATTTAATTATTGATTTTTGAGATTGTTTGATATCAATGTAAGAGTTACATAAGAGTTGATTCATGATGATAATTACATTATCTGTGTTGTTGAACATGAGCTGATTTATCTGCATCAAGTTCCTGATAATTTGACCTTTGGTATGCGAGAAAAAATTAATCGTAGTATACATTGATATAAAAGGTGTCATGTTATCCACATCATGGTACATTACTGAAGAAATTTCTCCGATCTTTTCATATATAGTACTTCCGTAGACTAGTACTAGCATTTGTGGACCCAAAATATTAAAACAGTCGTGAGTAAATAATTAAGTTAGGGAAGGAAACCCATTTTGCTCTTTCCTGAAGCATCAACTGTCATTATTTGAAGAGTCCTAGTTTTATGTAAGGCACAATATGATTGTTACAGTAAGGTAAACTATAAAAATAATTGTCGTTAGGAGATTTGGTTGGTTATCTCAAGAGAACCTTTTTCTTTTACCTTTTTAAGCTTTCTTGATGTACCAAATCTCGGCTTAGAATGTATTAAAACCTTGTAATGAAGAAAAGATAAGCAAAAGAATAAGTGATAGCTGAAAGATTATATACTTGAAATATTTTATGGCAGAGTTAGTTGTGTAAGATATGAAAGCATTTGAAAATCTGATCAAACCATTTGTGATCCATTGGGATTTTGTTTAGTTCTTAGGGTCATAAGTTACTTCCTCTTCCAAATTAAAACTCATTTATTTGTAACAGAGATTTTGTTTAATACAATACCTACTACCACCTGTATTTCTAAGGAAACAATTTGGAAATCCACTGTTTTTGCGACCAGCTGTTATTGGTAGCCCCAATGCAAAGCACCAAAAAACAAAAAAAAAAAAGTCCTTCAGTTGGATATTTGTATTCCACACATATTTATTATAATATCTTATCTTTTATGTTTTCTAATAATTCAGATACTAGTAATTTGTATCAGTATGGAGATTCATTTTCCCTTTTACAATTTTGGTAAAGTGCTTTATTTGTGGCAGGTTGAGAAGTGGAATGAGCAGCGGGAAAATGGGACTTTCCCTGGTCCTCTTTGATCTTTCGTTCATACTTGGGTGGCTTTCCTTTGGGATGCGAAGTGCATGTTGCTCTGTTTATTTGCTTTTGGGCAGTTTCATGATTTGTAATTGAATCCTATAGAGTTAATAAGGCAACAATTGAGATTCTTTTGAAAGTTGATGGTTTAGTTTGTGCATGGACAAGTTGCAAAAGAACTTTCAAAGGGCCTGAACATTTTATCATTGATTTTCTTAACTTGATAATCCATTGTAGTACATTTTGTGTCCATTTTGTTTTGCTGTGACCCTGAAGGGGAATCTGATATTGATCTTATTGTGTGTGTTTGAGCGAGTGATTTGCACATGCATGCTCATACATGTATGTTTTTTCTGAACCCCTTGACAATGCTTTAGAACTGAACAAGTTAATATAGGATTAGATAATGATGGTCCTCGGTTAGGAGGTCTAGCCCTGGACTTTGAGGAGACTGAGATTTAGAAGGAAATGGAGTAGTCGGCATCTGGGCGCTAGCTAGAGGGAAAAAACAGAGATGCAGTAGGCTATATAAATTAAGTGGGATGGGCAGTAAACAAATTGTTATGGTTGAGATACTGATCATAGTGCAGGTGAAATAGAATAGGATCCTGCAGATTGAACTTGGACAACGGGACTAAAAGTGAAGGGGAGTCAAATGTAGATTTGAAGCCCCCTACCAAACTCGAGCACAAGAATCGTACTGCTGATCCTACTTAGATGAGTTTGCTCCCTCTCCGTAATCCCTTTTCTTTTAGCATGTCCTCGGATGATTTTATGCTTGTCTTGAAGATCTTGCTTGTACGATTGTACAGTTGCATAACATTCAGGAAATGGTAAATTGACCATGGAGAAGAATGCCTAACCTGGAATGCTGTTACTGGTTTCTCAAGCTGCTCTTGTGAAATTGGTGAAAGTTTCAAGTTTGATGTCATAGGACTTGCCATTGATTTAAGGAGATGAATCTAAGAGTTGGTTTTTATTGGCCCAAATTGCTGATAAGACTTCATGATTGGATGGTGTGTATTCATGATTTCTGTTATTAAATCATTTGGGTATATAATTATGCATAATTTTTTTTCCTTCCCTAATTGATTTTGACTTGAATTCATTCATTTATTTATTTAGTTCCGTTGGCTGATAATGTCGATGGTGTCTCCTCTTCAGAAAAAAAAAGAAATGGAGTGTCTCCAGCCACACTTGAATTACTCAATCCATTACTCTCTTCGAATTGAAAAACCAGAAGTCAAATGAGTTAAGTCGGTGCTTTTTTTAATGCATATATATATTTTTTGAAAGCATAGTCAGCTGACTCAGCTCGATGACAATTATCATAGATTGAGAATCATTATATATTTTCTTTTTATTATTATTACTTTTTATTATATGGCACTAACTTTTTTTCAAAGGAAAGTATACAAATATTATAGGTAAAAAACTCATAATTATAATAATACAATATTCAAATTTAACACCTCGACAGGTAAAACTAAGATTTAGTTATACTTAAAGTTGTGTCCAAATAATAAAGGCCTTTCAATACGCTCCTAACTAAAAGTAGTTTGATTTGACAAAATTTCTTTTGAAAAAATAAAAGCAAAATTTATTTCTCTTCGAAAACTTTATTTGAACCCATTTTTTATGAAAGCGTTTTCAAATGAAATGTGAAACCATAGAACTCTAAAATGAGTATCAAAAGTTTTTTTTTTTCTTTTGGGAAGATTCCAAACAAATAAGAGAAGAAATGTTTCTCCAAACAGATTCAGCTACCATTGAATTTGAGTTCCCATTTGGTACAATGTTAGCCGAGGAAAGCTTATTTGAGAAGGTCAAGTCAATTAGCTCAACGACTGCCACACACTTGCTTTTCCCTACGTCCCTAGGAAGTTACTTTTAAAAAAAAAAAATCTTTTTTAAAGTTACATTATACATATACTATTATATACACTTAGAAAAGTATTTAAATTAATTGAGATAATTGAAATATATCTCATGTGAATTATTATTCAAATTTTTGAATCGAAACTAATATAGTATTAAAAGAGATAATTGGGCATTTTCTGAGATGAAAATAGTGGTAAAAATAATGTAATTAGATATTTTTTAAAAAAAAAGTTAAAGACTTAATAAATAATTTTAAAAAAAAATTAATGACCAAATTATCGATCGTCTATTTTAAAAAGTATTTTTATCTAAACAAATACAATATTATTGTATTATAAAAAATGAATTATTCGGTGGATAATTTTGCTCACGTTCATGTGAGCAGCAATATCAAATGACATTATCCTATAAATCTATGACTGGCTTGAATTATATATAACAGACATTAATGATATAATTTAGAATTACATTATTAATTTACGTTTGGCTTCATTTTATTTATAAGAAATGTTAATAATATGATTTGAGGAGTTTATACATAATATGATACTCACTATGCTAATGAGAATTATCATATACTCGTAAAATTTCGAAATGATTACCTTTTCCATGTTTTTAAAAAGAAAAAAAAAATGTTTCTTATTAATCATGATATTAAAGTTGTACCAAAATATTGTTTTTAATGGTAAAATTTGTGTATTAATAAGTCAGAAATTTAAACCTTGGAAAAAGTCAAGATAATTTTAATTTATCTTATTATTGGAAGACAAATTTTCAATTTTGATTGATTTAATTGATTGTATTTGTAATTAGTTGATATTTAAATTATAATATTACATCATCATTTAAGATTTGAGTTGAGATTTGTGATTTGAGATATAATAATTGTATAAAAAAATAATATTAAAATCTTGAAATTATATTTTAAAGCACTTGTCATATCAATACTCAAAGTTTTAGAAATAATTGAGAATGAAATGGTAATTATAAATTTTTGCAGGGTATAAATGGTAATTATTAAAATTTCTCTACGTGTTTGGTCATAGGAGGAGAGGATAAAGAGTAGGGATGGCCGTGACATCAGAAGATTTGGAGTCGGAATTACAATTTTCATCTTCGTATTGGACCGGTGTGAGAATTTTCTTACTTAATAGATTTAGGATAAGAGATATCTGGGGATGGAGATTCCTATGGTATTCAATACCTTTTT
The DNA here is from genome assembly GCA_946807835.1 of Ailanthus altissimus. Lineage (NCBI taxonomy): Eukaryota > Viridiplantae > Streptophyta > Magnoliopsida > Sapindales > Simaroubaceae > Ailanthus > Ailanthus altissimus. The sequence continues at coordinate 7,396,186 of OX327689.1, forward strand.
TTTTAAAATAATTTTTTATTTATATCAATTTAATTTGTAAAATAATTATTTATTCCATACAATTATAATATATAAAAAATATTAATATCACATAAAAATATAAATTATATCGAGTTTTTAAATTTTTAACTATTAATTTTAAAAATTATAATATAAATTAAAATTGAAAAATTATAAAAATAAATAATTTATTTAGACTTTGGCATTTATAACACAAAATAAATTTTTTTTTGAGTTAATTGAACTAAGAAACTAAAAATAATAATAAAATTATTTATTTATTTATTTATTTATTTTTTTAATAAATAAATTCACTCCAATTTAAAAATAAAGGTCTAATATTAAATATAATTAAAAAATAAAAAAATATGAATAAAAATTAATATTTTTAAAAATATAATATAAATAAATTTTATACTTTTATATTTATTACGTAATCAAGTTTAGTTTTTATAAATAAATAAATTTTTATATATTATATATTTAAAATTTTTAAATCAAATATTTAAGAAAATTTTAAAAAAATTAATTTATCTTTAAACTTAATTTAATTTAATTTAAATTTAAATTATTGTATCCAAATTTATAATAATTTTAAAAAAAATTTAAAATAAATCTTGAATTATTTTTCATATGTGCGGGTCCTACAGGACCCCACTCCTTACGGAATTCTGCCACCACTGATAAAGAGAAAGAAGAGAATGTGCATACGAAAAGAAATAAATATTATCTCAAATTCCTCTTCTTTTAAAAAAAGCAGAGCATAGAATATAAATTTATAAAAACAAATCGATTCGTATTCTTTCTCTCACTTTTTCCTTTTTGTTGGTTTATTTATCTATTTGATGGGCATGAACAATAATTGCAAACAGACTAACGTGGCGTAATTAATAATATATATATATATTATCAAGTTTCCATTAATTTAAATGGAATATTTATGTAATTAAATTTGATATATTCAGAACTAAATGATGAATATTCAAAACCACCCAAAGCCTCCCCCACGAACCTGCTTGCCTTAAAAAAAAATTCAAACAGCTGGCCCACCTGATCTCATGGCAAATGCCAACTCAATTCACCTTACATTTGTATGAATCCTCAAACCAAACCAAGACCCACGACACACAACGACTCGAAGATAAGACAATCATCGAGCTTTTTTTTTTTTTTTTTTTTTTTTAAAACTAATAGATTTAAAAATCACATTCATACGCGTTAAAATTATGACATTCTTGTTCTTGTCATTTATGTCACGACTATGTATTTATAGTATCCACATTTATAAAGATTTTTTTCTCTTTTTTTTTAATTTTAAAAATATAATTATTCCTATTTAAAAAAAAATTACCATAATTAATTAAACACCTAAAAAATTGGAAGACAAGTAATAGACTAATGGGATTGCAATAATTATAATTTATTTCTTTAAACATATTTCATCTCATTTCTTTACATAATTCAAGGTTTTTCTTTTTAAACAAACAATATTATTTTTGTTAATGTAACACTTAAAATTCTTTCATAGAATTGCATTAGTATGCAAATTTTTTTATAAAGTGTGATAAAAATTATTTATTATTAGTTATAATGGAGCTTGAGATTTAAGAATTAAATTTTAAAATTTTAAAATAAATAATGTAATACTTTTTAAATGACGTGTGAAGTAACTATTGAACGACGTAATAATGTTAGTGATTTTTAAAATTATATATTATTTTATTATTTAATAATTACTTAATACAAAAGATAATAATTTTTAAATATTATTTAAAAAATATAATATGACTAATTTAAGAAGAGTTTTTTTATTATAGTATCATAATAGAAAAAAATAATATTTTTAAAAAATAATATTAAATACCACAAATTATATAAAAAATATATCAAATAATTATTAAATAATAAAATAATTTTAAAATTTTTATTATTTTATCACTCAATAATTATTTAATATATTATTTTTTAAAATATAATTTTAAATACAATCTAAATACGTAACATTACTCTTAAATTCAAATTTCAAGTTAATCGACTTTCTTACTAAAAGGCCCACCGGTACACGTAACGCGTGCGACCTTATCATAACGAAAGTCTAAAGTGACGACTAATCAAAGCTTACAGTGCCACGTCAATAGTGTTTGATTACTATCGTGGGCGACAATGCACTAGATAATTTTCCTATTAAGAGCCGTTGAGTAAAAACTTGAAAAGGACAGGAAGAAACGTATGGAAAACGTTTCGTGTTCTTTTAATCTCACGGACAGCATTGTAATATAATGGTCACAGAGACGTTTTATTGGTCAACATCTGATCACGGGGGACTTTGTGTACGGTCCATAACGTGGCTTTGACCACAAAAAAAGCAAATAAGTTTTGCACAAAAAACGGAGAAAAGGGTTTCAACTTTCAGCTTTAAGCCTTTGTTTGAATTTAATGTTTCGTAACCTTTTTGCCTTCATATATATTTTTAATACTTGATTTATTTTATATTATTTTTTTGTGCGTTTTAATTAAATATAATAAAAGAGATAAAATAAACTCTAAACACTTTAATTATTTGAAATTTCTTGACTTAGTTAATAGTACTACCAAACTCGGGTATTAACATTGTCACCTCTTCCAAAGTTTATATAAATTATATTTTGACAGCGATTTTAGTTTTAATAATGAGACTTTATTTAATTTTAAGAATTAAAATATTTTTATAATTTTTTTTATCACTTAAATAGTTAAAATATCTTTAAAAGTATAAGAAGATTTTTATTCATCAAATTAAATAAAAGAAGTGACAATATAATTATAATTAAAATTATTATTAAAATATAATTTATGTAAATATTAGGGGTGACAGTGTTAATATCCCTACCAAACTTGCTAAAGGTGTATTATGAGTTTCTACACATTAAGTCTTAATTTTTCTTTTTTCTATTTAAGACAAATATTTAGCATAATTTTTCCATTTAAAAAAATTATTAATGCTGTGTTATTTGAAATAATATCTTATAAAAATATGTTTAAAAAAACAATTGACTATTGTGAAGTCTTTGTAGAAGTGTTAAAATCCGTAATCGAAAACATTCTCAAATATGTAAAATATAATTGTCATATAATATTAAAAGAATCCAAAATTTATTTTAATTTGTCATAAATGCTTCTTTTTTTTTGGGCTAATTTAATCATATAAAATAAACCAAATAAAAGAAAAACAAGAGAATCACTTTTATATAACCAACATTTATTTGAAAAAGATCCTACAATATTTTTAAAAAATATTTTTATTTTTATATAAAAAGAGAAAATTTAAACTCGGAGAGAGAATTTGAACTCAAACCTGAGATATCTATTAAAATAAAAATAAATGCAATATTCTTTATTATTAAATTATTAATGCCAGTACAAAAATATCGCATTTTAAATTAAAATAAATATCCACTTCATAATTTTAATTTTTTTAAAAAAAAAACCATATAATTTAAAAAGAAGGAAGTACTACCTGCACTTGACCGTTGACACCAAAACTCTGAAACGCCGAACGACGCGTCAATACACACCGAAACCGCCAACGCTACACGTGTCTCAAAATCATACGTCACCGCTAAAACGTGTGCAAAATTTCACCAAAACAAAATAAAGAAGAACCACAGGAACTTTCTACGCAGTGACTCCAATCTTCGTCATAAATCCTCCATATAAGTCCCTCCTCTTCACACAAAATTGTCTCGCAGAACTTTAATCAAACACTTAACCCTTTTTCTTCGCTTTTCCCTTCTGGGTTTCTTTAAAAAATGTTTCGTTTAAGCAACAACTTGATCGGGATCCTCAATATCCTCACTTTCATCCTCTCAATCCCCATTCTCTGGGCCGGCATCTGGCTTTCGAACAAGGGCGTGACCGAATGCGAGAAGTTTCTCGACAAACCCGTTATAGTTATCGGCGTGTTCCTGATGGTGGTCTCGTTAGCCGGCCTCATCGGCTCGTGCTGCAGAGTCTCGTGGCTCTTGTGGGTCTACTTGTTGGCCATGTTCCTCTTAATTGTGATCTTGTTCTGCTTCACGATCTTCGCCTTTGTAGTTACCAACAAAGGAGCCGGTGAGGTCATTTCAAACAGAGGGTATAAAGAGTACAGATTGGGAGATTACTCGAACTGGTTGCAAAAGAGAGTTAATAACACAAAGAATTGGAACAAGATTAAGAGTTGCTTGATTGATAGCAAAGTTTGCACTAAATTTAATGATAAGTATATTGGTGAGCAAGTCGACAATTTCTATAAAGAGCACTTGTCCGCTATTCAGGTAATTTAATTACTCCACTTTTGAATTTTTTTTTCAGATCTTTTATAATTGTTTTTTTTTTCTTGGGTTGTTATGCGGAGATGATCTGGATTTTTATTATTTATTGATTTTGTTTTGGTTGAGGCTAAGTTGAAATAGTTTTTTGACTCTACATACGGAATTGGGTTTTGTAAGTTTTTAATGTTGCATCTGATTTTTTTAAAAAAAAATATTTGTTTTTTGGTTTTGGAATTGTGAATTAAAATTTTTATTTCATTTCAAAATTTGTAAGGACAAGTATTATATTTTTGTTTGTTTCTCGTATTCTGTAACTCGTGTTTGGTTTTACTGTGTTTGCCTGAGATCTGAATTTGAGTTTCAGGTTCATAAACACTTTTCTGAAAAAAAATCGGGGTACTAACTCAGTAACCCCTGCGGTTGGTACAATTACACTTTGATGGCGGTTATGATTTAAATTACACTATTATCCTAATTTAATTTAATTAAAATGACGAAAATATTATTCATAATTTTATATTAAAATATTTGTAAAATGTAAAGATATTTTCATTTTTTATAATTAAATATAAGAGTAATAGTATAATTAAAATTAAAATTGTCTGTAATTTGTGCCAGGGTGATGGTGTTAATAAAATACACAAAAAAAAAAAAAAAAATCTGATCTTGGTCTAGAATTATTTTATCAAATAAATTATAAAAGGCAACACAGGAGTGGTTAAATTTCTGCGGTGGCTGTTCCTTTTGATTTTGTTGAATACTTGTTCAAAGAGAGAGAAGCTAAGATGTTGACACCTTACCTATAGCCATATCTTCTAAAGTTAGCACTAATCAAATTTTGGTTTGACTTGTTGGAGGGTTGCTTTTTGTAACTCTCTCTCTCTCTCTTTTTTAATGGTCCATTGTGTTTAACTATATGTTGATCTTGTAATTTATCAGTCAGTTAAATTAATGAAATCTTTGATATGCAGTCTGGTTGCTGCAAGCCATCGAACGACTGTGGATTTAACTATGTCGGTCCTACCCAGTGGACTAAAACCAACACGACATCTGCCAATCCCGACTGCAACGCATGGGAAAATGATGCAAATGTATTGTGCTATAACTGCCAGTCATGCAAGGCTGGACTGCTGGACCAAATCAAGACTGACTGGAAGAAGGTTGCCATTGTCAACATTGTCTTCCTCGTTGTGCTCATCATCATCTATTCCGTTGGTTGCTGTGCGTTCAGGAACAGCCGGAGGGACAATACTTATGGGAAGTACCCGTGATGAGGTCATTTGATGTTTGGCCTAATCGGAGTATAGCATTTTACTAGTAATTAGGCAGCTTCCTATTATTTGCTTTGCTAAACATTGTTAGTGACTTTGGTTTATTGTATAGCTTTTGATGTTTTCCGATTGTTATTAGGACATATTGAATCTATGTAATCATATCATATTTTGGTGTTTATATAATTTTTCTCCGGCAGCTGCTTTGCTTATTTTTGTTTTATCCTTACCGGGTCTTCTATTTGTGTATTTGGCACACACATTAGGGGTTGTATCTGTGTGTTTGGCATCTTTTGGGAACTGCATGATCCTTCTGCTCTCTTAGTGGAAGAACACCCTTTAGTTTTTGTCTTGCCAGTTTAGACAGTCAAACTCCCGAGCAAAAACTTCATAATCAATTCATTCTGTGTTCTATCTGATTTTGCTACAGTGGTTAATATTGTGACATTTCTGCTCTCAATTCCTGTTATATAGACCAATCTTGAGAGTTCCTGGAATTGTTTCTTATGATCATTTTTTGATATGACTAATAGGGACATGTTGCCATGCTCCTGGGTTTGCTCTGTTGTGACCTTATTCTGTTGATGTTGATTTTGGCCATGTTTTTAGCAGAGTCTTTATGTTTGCTGTAATGAACAATGGAGCCGGTGATGCAGTGGACGGAAAGGGGTATATGGAGTACAATATTTGCATGATTGATTTCGAACAAGTACTGTTCATTCAGACACATTCCTGAACAAGTACTCGGGCATATTCCTCCTAATCCTTTTTATTGACGACAAGAATCTCTCTTTAACCGGATTAGATTATAACATCATAGGTCTGAACAGGGAAGCCATACCTGTCATTTTCAATGTGTCATGGTCTTAGCTTCTCAGGCTCCTCCAATTTCTTCAGGATTAATATGCTTGTGGTGCGATAGAAAAGCCAGCATTTCATCCGTTTCAGACATTTCTTAAAGTGGGATTAGAGCGTGATAAGTAGAAAGATAAGACGGACGATCAAAAAAAAATCTTCAGAGTTTTTTTTAATTTTTTTTTTGGGAATTAATGGCCAAAATTATAAATATCTTCATTTTTTGACTATTGGACGAAACAAAAATTAATGATGAAAAAGCTTGAAGATTATATATATCTTTACACACTTTCTTTGTCATGGCTTGGGTCCATTGTACAAAACATCTCAACTTTCCAACTACCAACTTTTCTTTATGCAGAAGTGGCCTCGAAAAAGAAACAGAAATAAGAAACATGGCAAAGGTCCTTATCCCATTCATTATCTTTGTTTAAGCTGGGTGTTGGCCTTATTATGAAATAAACCGAGCAGTTAACTCCACGTGGATCAAAGTCAACAAATTGAAGTGATGCAATTGAGCTTAAGTGGTATTTTTGAAGCTCAAATTGCATTGGACAAGCTAAAAAACTAAAAGACACTTGTTTTTAACAAAGGTGTGGCTTGATCTGATTTGTCTTGGATTAAAAATGCAGATAAAACTTAGATGGATAAAACAGGAAGAATTAAAATTATTATGCTATTTGGATTAGTCCTTCAATTATTGCTGTTTTATTTGAATTGAAGTTTTTGGTATTAGTATTTAATATAGTCAAAGGAGTCTTTACATATTAAATACTCTTGATTTCTTAACAAGTTTGATTGTAATTCATGTTACGGCCCATTAAAATATAAACTGATTATGTCGTAATAAAATTATTCACCATTTATGATGACTTAATGTACTATAAATAAATATACTCAATAGGCTATAATTGATTCATTTCACAATCAGTGTAGGCATCACACATTTGATCCTAGAGCACTCAGACCATTATCGCATTCTAGAGAGAAAAAAACATATAAAAGCGTAATACTCTTGTTTGAAGTACTTCTACATGCATCACAAGTTTCTTGAGTAATTATTAATTTTGAGCATCAGAGTATTTTTCTTTGCAGGAGGATGGTGGTTTTCTCACAAATTCGAGCCAACTTTAGGGAGTTTAAGGTAATTTTTGTGAAGTTCCAACTTTGAAACTTTTATTTGGGAATTTTAACTTGCACTCTAAAAACTTTTTAAGCGTTTTGTAAAAGACTTCTTTCATAAGTAACAAATAATAAAAAGAAATCACACAATTATAGAGATAAACAATCAAACACACAAAATGCACAAATAATATTTGATAATAATCACCTACATCTATAATGGATCACGAGATCTTAACTTCTTTTATTTAGTTTACAAATAACTTAAGATCACAAAAATCTTTTCTTAAGAGATTATAAGGAATACCCAATAGTCAAAGTTTCTAAGAATTTATACAACATTCTTATGTACATAAAGCTCTCAAACGCTATCTAAGCTCTCTATTTTTTCTTTTGTTGATGCTTGATAATCTAAGAGGTTGACAATTATTTATATAGGCTACAAAACGTTTTTATAAATACTATTTTTAATTAGAATAAGAGTATATATATTTATAAAGTCCAACACCAACTTGAAGATGCAAATCTAAGATTAAACGGAAAACTCTGCATAACTTTATTCTTGCTTTCTATTTCTATTCCTTTCTCGTCTATCTAACGTATATTGGATCACGTGTCGACTTTTTATTGATCTCTAACTGAAAATCATGCTAAAAAATGATTTTAAATCATCAATTATAATAATTTATAAGGATTTTGTACACTATGGAAAACATATATAGCCTTCAGTTGCTAGATCATGACCATTTCTTACTTGTTAATTAATTGAATCTGTTGATATACAAAGGGAATGTCAATTTTGTGTATGCGCATATTATAGCTGAGCTTGTAACTTGGGATCCACGTTAAGTCATGGAACGTCATTATAGGGTGAGGGGATGAAAGAAGAAATATACAACTAATGTAGTAACCAGTATCCATAACCGGTAAGAATATGTATATTTATATATATAAATATACGTATTTTATTTGTATGTGAGTGATCCTTGATTTATATATTGTTATTAGTAGTGTTTTTATAGGTTAAGGATATACTATTAGTATTGGGTTTATTTGCAAGACTTTGGAATTATTTTAGGGACCAAATTGTTATACTTTGAAAGTTTTGGGGGTGAATTCGTAAATACCAAAAATTAACCACTTAGTATAAAAATACACTTTTAAAAACCCTAATTCTCTCATTTTGGTCGAGCTACCCATTTTTAGAGAGAGAAGAGAGAAATAAAAGAGAGAGAAAGAGAAGAAGAAGAAGAAATTGGAATTTTGGATCTTTAGAGGTATATCACAACTAATTATCAATTTATTGGCGTTAATTAAGTTAATTTCTTTATGTTTTGATTTCTGGAAATATGTATAATTAAGGATTTGATGTGTATTTCGTTTGATGTTGTGAGAATTGATGATGATCTATAAGATAATTTGATAAATCATGATGAATTATGGAATTTCTGCTGGATAACCTCTTGATCTAGGAAATTTATAAATTGTTGTGATTCGATTCTGGTTTTGAATTTTGATTATATGAAATTAGACATGTTTAGGATCATCTGAGACTTTGAATCGACTGAAAATCTCGGAAATTGAATTTGTAGTGAATTTACCAAAATGACCCTGGAATTCTGGAAATTTCCTGTGTAAACAGTATGATACAGTGGAAAATAATTTTTGACCTGCTGAATGATCTTTAAAAATTACGAATTTGTGAAATATGATAATTTTATATGTCTAATATGATATACTCGGAATTGAGAATTTGGATCAATGTGGTTGAAGTGTTATGAATTTCTAAAATGTATCAGCTCATTGTAGTATTTAATTAACATATTTTTAAAGTTATAGAATAAAATAGTTTTAAAATACTTTTGGCAGTGATTTGGAAGTGAAATATTTATCATGGACTGAGATATGTGTTAAGAGTAATTATGTGGTATTTTTATAATTTTTGAGTTAGTATATGATTTTATAAAATTGGGAGATTGAATACTGTTCAGTAAGTATCTAAATCCTGTCAGGTTTGTAGTTTGGATTCAATGGTGTGTATGGAATGGATTGTGTAGGAATTTTGATATAATATTCATATATAAGAAGTATATATGAGTCAAGAATGATATATTCTGATTTCGGAGTAATTGGACATCATTTGATGTATTAGAAATTTTTGTTAAGTGTAAGTGGTCAGAATGACAGGTTTTGAGAAACCAAATATTTAGACCAATTTGATGTGATAAATGCATTGTGTATAATTTTGTAAGCTATTTAAAGTATTTTGTGTGAATTGTGAGGCTTATGAAAGGATTAATCTCAATTGATAGGTTAAGGAGATTTAAGCCTTGTAGCTGAAAGTGTTAAGAGGTAAGTATACTAGACTTACTACTGGAATCACAATAAACATAATAATTATTTTGTATGATTTTGTAAATGGGGTTAAGAATATGTTTATGATATGTCAAAGTATATTTTGATATGAAATGTGAATATATGTTTATGAATGTGAGCATTGACATTGAGCATGGACATACATGTGTTTTTTTGAAAGTGAGCTTTCCAAAATAAGATGCGTTTAACAAAGAAAGCTTTTGAAGTGTAATATGTCCATGAGAAATATTTTGTGATTTGAGGGTACTTGAACTCACTGTTAACTTAGTAGGCATTTTATGTGATTTGTGGAGCCTTTATGTGTGGCCTTTCCTTCGGGATTGGTATATGTTATGTGTTCCGTATGTAGGGAGGATCCTATTGGTACCTAAAGGAAGTGTGAGTCATCACATTCGTGTGGTGGCGTATAGGTACATGTGAGAGGACTCACCGATGATCAGGGTGAGGGTTTGGCTTTTACCTTCGGGCATAAGCGTTATATATGTGTGATTTAAAGACCTCACTTGTACTATTCCTCTCATACGGTATGTCACCTACGAGTGACATTTGGCTCATTATGTGATATGTGATATGTAAGTCCTACTAAGTAGTAGTTGAGTAATGGTATTCCTATTATGTGTTTTGAAAGAATGTGTAAGCGCTTACATGATATGTGATTTGATAAGATTATGATTTTGATTGATCACAGCATATCATACATATGCATTGTGTACATATATGTATTTGTATTTGATATATGAAAAACTAGTATGCTTACTGAGTTTTATATTCATTATAGTTTATGGTGATTTCAGGTAAATAAGGTACATGTGTGCTTAGCGGATTTGGCAAGGCTTCTGCTGTTCCTTGGGTTCCCTAAGTTGCTAGGTTGTTGTGTGTTTCATTTGGGGACACGTGGGATAGGATATTTGGTTTGTCCCTATTGAATAAATACTTATGTATTATTTCATTGTGTATGGATTGGATTTGGTTTAAGTTTTATAAAGTGTGGTTATTGGATGATTTTAAGTAAGAATTTGCAATGGATATATTCTGGGCTCCCGGTAACAAAGTTGCTACTGGTGACGTAGTAGAGTGTTAATCTCTGAGAAAACTCTGCGTATCTCCGGTTTAATAATTGTCCCAGTCATAATTCAATTGCTATAATTCTGAAAGAAATTGAAATGAATGTTTAAATATTGTCAAGAGAAGTTTATATTTATATGTTAGGTTATGGTTGATTTTAGTGTTGAACTTACTAGCAACTTGCTAAGGATTTCTGTGTTGAATGAAAGTTGAAAATTTTGTGTAATATTATTTATGAGTGCACATGCAGTGAATGAATGTAAGTGATGTCGTGTGTCGGATCTTTTGGGTCTGGGGCGTGACAACTAAATTGTCAAAAGTTGTGATTGTTGGGTAATGATTAATTATGGGTGCATGCATGTGATTTATGAATTCATCATCCATATATATGCATCACACACACACACACACATATATATACACACAACAGAAGTCTAAAAATTGATAATGAACACAAATTATATACATATTAATCAAATTAATACAAATTGAGAATATATCATTATTGAAGGCTTTTGATTAAAATTTGTTTGAAGGTCACCAGAAATGAACTTGTTGACAATTCTAGCAATTAACTGAGGCGGGTTTGATTGGTTAAAATAGCAGCCTATAATCCAGCATCGATTAACAATTAAACCATTTGATTAACTATTAATCTAAAAAATTAATTTATTTTTACCATTGATCAACACTTGAACAATTAAAAATAAATCTATTTTTGTTATTATAATAAGTAGCCTAAATTGGAAGTAGAATAAGATAAATAAATTTCAACACTTGAAATGAAACTAAGAAATAATTTATTTTCTCTCATTCTCCCAAAAATGGGCGGCCACTTCAAATTGTAAAAACTAAAAACTATTGAAAATTTAATTTTATTATATATACAAATGCATTTAAATTTTATTTAGGTTTAATTTCACTTTAACCTAGCTCTTGGGTTAACAATTAACATAGGTTAAGTTAATTTCAATTAATAATTAATTAAAATTAAATATCTTAATTTTAACCTAACTCTAGAGTTAATAATTAACCTAGGTTAAGTTAAAATTTAATTAATAAACAAACAAACAAATAAATAAAAATTTAACTAACTTAATCCTAGTTAATTATTAACCATGGTTAGATTAGACTTAACTTAATCCTTAAGTAAGATTAAAATATCTATTAACCTAACTACTCGGTTAACTTTTAACCATAGTTAAGCTAAATATTTATTAACTATTAAATAAATAAATATTTTAATTATTTAACAATTAAATAAAATTATCTTTAAGCCCTTTATTAACTCAAAGTGAATTCCATGTAACTCTACATTTTGTGTCAATAACAATTGTTCACTAATTAATATACTTAACTCTTAAGTCTTAAATTTTTTTACTAAATTGAATTATTTAATTCGATACGCTGCCCTAGTGCACAACGAGTACACTTTATATTATAGAACTCCTTAGGTCCACCATAATTCGGCAAATAGAATTATTCCATGAGTCTGTAATTGATGCCCTATGCACACGTCATAGATATTACAAATCAGCGCGTTAGACTATACAAGTTGATATCACAACACATACGTATAATCTTTCCGTCAATTATACCATAGAGGTGTGAAGATATAGATTAGAACCAAAAAATTCCCATAAGCTCATTTGTGAACTTATCTTCAGATTCGTATCTCGATAAATAATATATATAAATACTTTTGTGATATTGTTTAGCCTCACGAAAAATTCATTTATCGGGTTTATTACTTATGGCTATAAGATTTTTTGAGATAAAATCTTAGAGTATTGGATATACAACTTACCTATGTAAGTTAACGGATCCTTCATCTATGCACACTAGACTCCATGAGTATCGGACCATACTTAGAGATATATAGTAGTCAGACCATGAAAGGTCTTTGACATACATAGAACCACAGTATGGTAGATCACCCACAAGCCCACCTTGATGCACAGGTCAAAGGACTATAAATACTACTAAACTCGAGAAAACTTGTCATTGACTGCTTCATAGGATATCTATTGGGGTCCTCGTGAGCCCGTTCAGTATCCAGTCCTGATTGGATACCTGTATATCTATACAAGTTTTAAGCTTATTGTCAGCTAAAAATAACCATCTATGCTATACAGATATAGATATACACTAATTTTTATAAAAGGATTCACCGATAGACCCGTATTTGTGAAAATAGATCAGGAACTAATGTTTGAGAGCACACTTGCATAATGGCCTTTTCTAGCACCTATTGCAACTATGTCATTACTAGTATACTCTCAAGTCTTTGTCCCGTTTTAGACAGGACTTTATCTCTTTAGATATCTCTGACTCTTATAACTTGCTAATTTTTAACAGTGCTAACTCTTAACATTTATAACTCTCAGTGTTGTTAACTCTTAGCACTGATCTAAACACTTTTAGACCATATTCGAACTCTTTCAGATCATACAATGTCTGAAATGTTACAAGCCTTGTTCTATATATGTTTGATATTAAAGAATTTATTCAAAATATTTATTATATAAATATTAAATAATTAATATTCATACAATATTAGAATGACATGTAAGCACTGACTCTAATATTAACTGCTTGATGTTGAAATTTTGTTATGACGTAACTAATCCTGTTATTGTAATTTTTTACTTTTTAGTTAGCCATATTTACTGTTAGGTCTACGAAGAATAGTGACTAAAAATCATATAGAAGATGGTTTTAAATCAAGATATAGAAGAAGAGATGACATGAAGTCAAGTTTGAGGAAAAATGATGAAGATAGGATTGAAGCAGAAGGCTTAAAGTTAGAAACTGTTTTTAGGATTGAGTGCCGCAACGCTGAATATTGATGTCACAACATTAAAGTCAGAGCCTTCAATGCCACAACATTGAGAAAGGAGTAGCGCAGCACCTATGTTGGAGAAACAATGCCATGACACTGGGAGAGAATGTCACGGTGCTAGTATGACTAACCTAATTTGAATTTTCTATTTTACTTAGTCTAAACTTTTTTTCTAATTACAACTGATACTAGGATTTGTATAAGACGAGAAAGGTTATAAATAAGCCACTATATTGTTTTAAAAAATATCACCAAATTAAGAGTAAAAGCAATTGTAATCTCAAACAAGAGAATTCCTTTGTGGGAGAATTGCTCTTGATCTTTGTATTAGTTGATTCATTAATAAGAGAAATTAGAATTTTGATCTACTTTAAATATAGATAATTATCAAACTACTTAAATACTTATATACTTTCTATATATTTGTTTTATTTACTTTTGTTTAATTTCTTCATACTTCTCATTTTTAACTTGCTCGTGGTTTAAGTAATTCCTCCAACAAGGATTCTAATTATTATGGGAATTTTTTCTTAATTGCTATAAAAAATTTACATACAATTTCAAATATATTATCACATATGAAAAGTAAAAACATCCAAAATGAAATATCAAAATCGAATGTAGCCATTGTGCATTGTCTCACTCTTTGGTAGCAGTTGACTTATCAGAGAGAAGTGGCTCTTCGAGATCAATTTTACATGTTGTTTCGTCCGAAATTTCATCTATCAGAACTTTCATAATCTTTGCTTGTTCATTTTGTGGCTTTTGATCCGCCTCTTGCTTCATCTCTTCAGTTTTACCCCATAGCACAACATATAAACCCATAATAACGGCTAAGGAACCTAGCAGACTGAATTGAACAAAGTAACATGAGATTGTGACCAAACCCTAGAAGTTGGGTTTGTGGAAGCATTAATGCCTCACCAACCATAGAGAAAATTAAGTTTAATGGCTTGTTATTATATCTTAAAAATGAAAATTTCATCATACCTTCCAAGGTAAACCTTCTCATGTAAAAATATTGTCGCCAAAATAGTGACAATAATTGTGCCTAGAGGGTTGAACGTTGCAGTAAAGAGTGGACCTCTCTGTGAAATGCACCAGGCTTGAACAAGGAAGGACGCAACAGATGAAATCCCCTGTTCATTACATTTCATCACATTAGGAAATTTTGTGTTCAATTCAATTTGTCTTAACAGATTGAATATTTCTGTCTATATTAACTACATACTCCATAAAGACAGCAGCCAAATTCAAGATTTGTATGCAATTTCCAGGCTCCCGCATTTTTCTCTACGAACAGCATAAGAATGGCTGATTGTAATGACCCGAAAAAACACATCCAAGCAGTTGACAGTATGTGATCAGGGCAGCTTCTTGATAATGGAACCTGTTTCAAAACATTGACAAAATTTTAGTCATCAATATTTGGATTATTGGAGAGAATTCGCAGAGCAAATACCTGCAAAACCATCCAAAATGACCAGCAACAACTGCTTGCAAAGAGAAATAGACAACCCATCAACCAATTGTCACCTCCCAAGCCAATGAGATTTTTTACTGGTGAATATTCTGTGTTCAGTAACTTTGTGCCTCTGAGCAATGCCATAGCAATAGCTCCACAAACACAGAAGATCGTCCCTAGTATCTTGGCAATACTTTTTGTGCTTCGGATATTAATTTTCTCCATTCTATCCAATTTGGAGACAAAGAAAACATATAGATTCCTCCACAATAAAAGCAGGAAAAAAAAGCAAGAACTAAAAAAATAACAGAGACAAAAGTTGAAACCAAATTTTAGTTAACATGAACAAAAAGTCATTTAAGGCCAAGTACATAACAGAAATGAAATTATTCTTATTCATTTGGACTCAAATTTATCGATTAGCATGTTTAAAGATTGAAAATCCGTATGTTTGATAATGAAATATTACTTCAATGCATGTATTCGAGAATCAGGATTCTACGAGGACAAAATAATACAATGATCTCCTGTTATATGCTTCCAAATTGAACTTAAAAGAAAAAGGGGGAAAAAACAAGGAACTTTGTACTTTTACCCTGCTGTTGTTGCCATTGCAAATGTGACAGCAGGGATCAGATTAGTCATAGCACTTGCCATTGTGGAAGAAGATAAATATACGCCCTCAAAATAGGCAGTTTGATTGGCTGTTAAACTGCAACAAGGCAAAAGAAGAAAAAGGAAAATCATTTTTCAGCCTAAAACCAATCAATTTAAGATCATAAAACCAATCAATTTACCCAAATAAAGCAGCTAAAAATATCAATATAAAGCTCCTTGCTCCCAGAGAAGTCTTGTTGAATGCTCTCCTGAAACAAACTAAAAGTTTGAGAAGGTGCAAATGACTAGTAGTGTCTGAGAATTAACCAAGTTAGTGTGTTATTACGTACCTTCTTGAGAAATAAGCTATTGGCACTATGATAAAAAAAGCAATAACCTGCCTGTATACAACAAAGATCCTGGGGCTCATTCCTTGCAGAAACGTTGCTCTTGTGATAAGTGCAAGTCCTGCATAAATGAATTGTGCTCCAGTCATAGCCATTGAAGGCTTGTAATCATCCAACCCACCCATTCTTGATTCTGTGCTGAAGATATGAATTATGGCCGAAAGAGTGCAAACCTGACGCCCTTTATACAAGGGCATCAAAATGCGGCCACGTGTCTACACATAAGGCTCTAAAAAGAATATTTAAGAAATATAGTGACTATGATGAATTATAAATAGAAAGAGAACCTACATTTTAGGAATGGAAACTGTTTTGATGACTGACTTGGTAAGCTCTAGTTAGATGATTCAAATATAAATTGTCAGGACTTAGGTCCACGTCACCAGAATATGTTTTACTACAGTTCTTGGAGCCAGCCTACGTATTTTTGGTTCCATTTGATGGAGTCTTTAATTTTCAAGCGAAGAAATGGGTAATGGCAACTTATTAATCAGGACAAAACAGGAAAAGCCAGTAAACTGTCTTTGACTTCTCGTGCTATGCAGTCATAGCCAGGTTACACTCTTCACTCTTCTGTCACCAAAACATTGATGATAAGAATATGAGAATACGAGTATTTGTGTTAACAGTCTAGTAATAAAGGGTGGAGATTTCAAGTTCAAATCTCCCGCTCTTATGATAAAAAAACAATATAGAAGTATGACATATTGTCGATATAAGGTCAAGTTGGCAATACACTTATATAGTGGTAATGCGCTTATTTAGTGTTGTTATGATATGTTTAATTTTATTCTAATTATTAATTTATTTGATAAAACTTTAAACATAAATGCATAATGGAGAATTTAATTAATTTGTTGCACGATATATAATAAAAAATCTATTATTCACTGGTTTGTGTTTTTACATGATTATGTGAATTTAGGTTAGAATTCTGTCATTGCTTGGATAGTTTTCTTGGAAATTCGTAGCGGTTAGAAAACAGGATGTCATTTTTAAGAATTGCAGACCTTTTCTTAGGAGCTCAATATATAGATGTTTTGAACATTGATCATGATCTGTTTCTCTTCTCATCATATGTTAGGAATCAAACGCCTTTCTCACCTTACCCCACATGGGACAGAATCATCTCATGTGCATTAAATGAAATTGTATTTCCTTTGAAAATAAAGAAAAGAAAAAAGTATTATCACTGGTATGAATCATCTCATTTGCTTAACTAGTCAGACAGAAGTGGTTCTTCTAAACCAGTTTTACGATTATTCTTCACTAAAGGTTCTTCTATTATGACTTGCACAATCCTTGTCTGGTCATCATGCAGCTCTGGATCTGCTTCTGTCCCTTCACTGATTTCTTTAATGTCCTTTGCCTTACCCCATAACACAACGTACAAACCGGTTATCACAGCACAAGCCCCCATTAGGCTGAAGAGGAAAAAACATATAATTTTAGATTTAATAGCAATCCACAAAACAATTCTTTATATATGTGTGTTTGTGTGGTTTTCTAATAAAATAAAGATAAAGAAAAATAAATGCTGGTAAAGCCTCCTGGGGCAATATAAGAGGTTTCAAAATAAGATCAGCTCACAACTCGATTGGAGTGGAGTATGGTTTATAACAAAAAGGAAAAAATTGGAAATATAATTTCTATTAAAAGCACGTAAATTTCATTTAATTACCTTCCCATGTATATTTCTTCATCAAGAAATAAAGCAGCAAATATAGTCACAATTACTGTGCTTAAAGGATTGAACATAGCACAGAAGAGTGGACCTCTTTGGGAAATGCACCAAGCTTGAACAAAGAAAGAGACTGCCAATCCTATTCCCTGCAAAAAATAATTGCAAGTCCGCTGAGATCTTAGAAGGAAAAAAAAAAGTGATTTGAGAATATTCATGGAAAATTGACTGCTTACAGTATACAAACAGCAACCCAGTTCAAGAAATGAATGCAAAGTCCAAGCATCAGGATTTTTCTCTATAAACATTGCAACAATTGCTGATTGTATTGTTGCCAGGAAACACATCCAAGCAGATGAATATGCGTGGTCGGGACAGCATGAAGAAATTGGTACCTGTTGAAAGTTTAAAGACCAAGTTCAGTGACCAAATTATTATAACAAGAATATAATGTAAGAGATTTGAGGGGCGAATACCTGCAATATCATCCAAGAGGACCAGAAACAGCTGCCTCCAAATAGAAGAAGGCAACCAAGCAACCAGTTATCAGGTCCTGGGCTGAATATTGATGATTTTATGGGCATAAATTCTGCATGTAATAGCTTTGGTCCTTTGAGCAGTGCCATGGCAATAGCTCCACCTACGCAGATGACAGTTCCTAGTATCTTGGCAATGCTTCTCAAGCTTCCAATATTAATTTTCTCCCACCTAATCAATTTAAAGACGAAAAAATCATGTAAAAGTTTGTAGTGCAGAGAATGCAGAAGTCAAAATGTTGAATGAATGCTAGCCCACAAAAAAAAATTCCTTCAAGCCTTATCTGGATGTTCAACAGGTTCTGATTTTCAGGATGGTTTATCCGACTATGTCCGGTTTTCACGACATTTTACAATACTTTTCTGGTTTTCACTTGTTTTGTTAATTTGTTCTTAGATTTGGAGTATTTCTCTAGTTTGTTTGACTCCTCTATTGTCAAGAATTTGGGGTTCTGAGCATATACCCAGCAACGAATGCCATAACAAAGGTGATAGCAGGTATAAGATTGCTCATCGCACTTGCTACTGTTGCAGAAGATAAGTATAGGCCCTGAAAATAAGCATCCTGATTTGCGGTCACACTGCCAATAAAATTTAGAACACAATTTTTGATCAGCAAATAATACCACCAAGGCCATTAACCTAAAAAATTAATTATTTGAATTATATATACTTACCCAATAAGAGACGCTCCAAATATCAAGGCAAAGCTCCTTATTCCAAAAGATGAACTGCAGGAATTTTTTCTGCCAGTAGAAGCAACGCATTAGAAAATAGAGCTAGAGAACTTTTGGAATTTTCCGATCTTAAGCTCATTACTCAAGTGATAACATATACAGTTCTTGGTGTAAACCTCTGCATATTATAAAATCTGGATTTGAAGTTTTACAACACTATATACGAAACTGTATATATTGAGCTACCACAAATGAAGCAAGTGTGATTAATTTACCTTGTGGATATATAAGCCAAAGGTGCCATGACTAAAGCTGCTAAGCCTTGCCGGTACACAACGAAGACCCAAGGGCTCATTCCTTGAACAAAAGCAACTTTTGTGAAGACATTATTTCCTGCATAAAGGAACTGCAATGCAACCATAGCCATTGTTGGCTTGTAAGCTCCCAAGCCACCCATATTTTCTCCCCACCAAAAAGAAAAAAAAAATTCAAAACCAATGTGATGAACTGATCATGCAAGTATAAACTAGCTAGCAAACATATGATATATACGAGTACATATATTCACTGGAATGTGGACACCGAAATATAGAGACTGCAGACCAAGTGACATATATAGATAAGATTTTGAGCTGTCAGTGATAAAATAAAAAGGATCTAGAAAGATGGCTTTATTATTTGAATGATTAAAAAAAAAAAAAAAAACTTGATTGGTGGCGCGGCGAGATTACATTGAATCAAATCCTTTCATATACAACTAGTTACAAGATTGGCGTGTTTAATTAAATACTCAGCTTGGTGCTTTGCTGTCATAGGTTATTGATTTGGACGCTTGGTTCTATTCTCCTCGTCACATGATAATTAATTATAAGAGAATTTGCTAGTTACCAAAAGATGTTAGTTATTTTTTTTATCAATTTTTTTTTAATTTGAAAATAAATATTATTATTTTTAAAACATAAATGATTATTTTCAAATAAAAATAGCACTAAAAAAATTAATATTTATACTTATTAAAAAATCGAAAGAAAAAATTGGTAAAATTTTAAATAGCATAGAAGTAATTGAAATTTTTTTAATTATAATATAATAAATGATTTACACAACAATTTAAGGTAAAGCTTGGATTTGACTATATTGTGCATGATGCCAGGGTAGCTTAACAAGATTTGGGAGGATTTGATACACATAATAATTATACAAAATTTGTATTGTGTTGTGTGGCAAATCTGTTTTTCGGCTAAGTATTAATCTTTCATCATTAAAAAGTAGTGACCGCATCAATCGTGATTAACGCTAACACTGCTTTTATTAATATTGTGAATGATGCTATATAAATAAAATTAGGATACAAAATTATTTTATAAATAAAAAGACACGAAGAACACATCCTCATTAATAAAAAATATTTAACTTTTTTAATAATTAAAAAACGAAAACCAAATGTACAAATCTAATTCATATATCTCCCTATAATCAAATTCAAAGTTTCTTTTCTTTTTTCCTTAAAAAAAGATACAAATAAAATAATTTCATTAAGTCAAAGAAACACAAAAGAAAGGATCAACAGATAAGGAGATGAAGACAACTTATGGCCAAATAGGAGAAGAAAAGAAAATATTCTAAGAAAAAGTGGTTAAATCTTTTATGAATTAATTTGATATTTTCTATGATTTCTAGCCACTTTCGAGCACCAATTTTATAAACTTTCTATGTTTTTCATATAAGTGACACTTTCAATAAAATATGGGTTATTAGAAATAAATTGGCATGCTATTTTCTCTCTCTAAAATTTTTGTTTGGTTGTTAGGAAAAAAAAGAAGGAAAACAATGGGTAAAAGATGAGGAAAAGGGTGAAGTTACACCAAATTGCCAAGTTTCTTAGTGTTTGTCTCTTGGAAGGGCTTTTGGAACTTCAGCTATTTGTCACTTAACGGAGGTTATCTTGAGGGGGAGTTTTTGTTTGTTTTTATATTTGTATTACCAAAGTGAAATTTAGGTAAACTTTAGGGTAGGTAAGTGATTATACCCCATATATATATATAATATTAATCAATAAAACGAGAAAAAGCAACCCATTATTTTGTATACAAATTCTATATATATATATATATATATATATATATATAACTGGTTACAAGATTAGCGTGGCGAATTGAATACTCGAAGTTTGCTGGTGTGTCCATCAAATGTATTTTTAAAGGAGGAAGATAGGGTGTCAACGTGTTATCGACGTGAAGAGGATTCACATGAATCATAGTTTTGAGTTGGAAGATCGGATTCGTTCTAGTGAGGCTCGTGGCATGATAATCTAATTAATCACATATTTCCACTGTTTCTCTTTATACTCCACCCCATATTTATGAAGTCTTCGAAGTTTTTTAAATACATTGGTTAGTTATTGTTGTTGAAAAAATAACTCTTTTTAAGAATAATAAATTATATTGGTATGTTTAATCATAATAAATGGTCCTATATTTTATCAAAGAAAAAAATGATATTTAAATTCTCAAAATTTAATTTAAAAGATAATTTCAACCCCTTTTTAAGAATAACCTAAAAGCATCATTTTTTTGACCTTTTTCATAAGTTTTTGCTCATTGTTGGCGTTTCTTTGAATTAAACAATATTATTATCATATAAATTATTGAGTTTTTAATATGATAATGTTGATGATAAGTCACAATTTTGTTATCGTTGTTGTGAAAAGTGATTTTTTTTCGAATAATTTTAAAAACCAGGAGGTCAAATTATTTTTAAGATTAAATTTTAAAAGTTTAAATGTCTTTGCCATTTTATCAAATTACCTTATTAATCTAAAAAAATGCATGTTAACTATTACTTTTTTCAATAGTAAATTATATATATATATATACACTAATTGAGTAATTCAACTAAATTTTAGAAATCTAACACTCTAATTTATTGTCTATGTGTTGACCTAGGCCTTTACTGGAACACGTATGTTAATTTATTTTTTAATCTTAATTTTTTTTTCTTTTTACTACAATTCTCTTCCAAGTATCTTCTTAACTTATTTTTTTTTTGAGTTACCATTAATTTCAGTAGAATGTTACTACAGGCGACACATTTCGGTTTTTAAAATGTCTTCTAACAATACTAATCAAGTATTTTGTTAATGCTAGTTGATGCGGGATTCAAATTGTTTTAGGTTCAATCAGCAGAAAAGATTCAATGAATATTCTCATGACCATATTGTAGTAGGCTGAACTTATGTTGTCGTATTTTGGTCAAATAACTTTCTGCCATTGTCATCTCAATCGCTTTGTTACATAATGGAGTTTGCTTGATACTTACGGAACACCATTGTCTTCATCATCACAAAAGAAATATTAATTGAAAAACAATATTTCTCGGGGGGTTCCAATTTCAGCTGCTGTAGCCGGCAGAAATATTGATATAGTGCAAGGATTGAACCAATCCAAACTATATGAAATAGCTGTGAATACATTTACCTTTTGTCTCTTATGCAAAACCGATCAAAGCAAAAAGAAATGAGCAACTTCATTAATTTGATTGATAAAGAAACAAATATGGTCTCAGAAAACTATTTTACCAGCTCATCTTCTCTATAAAATGTAAATAAATAAACATAAAAAAATGACCATCTGCATATACACCAACATGAAGATAGCCGTCATTACTAGAAAAAGGATCTATGGTGAGAGTTATTTTTTTTTTTTGGTCACAAACCATGCTTGGTGACAGAATCATTATGTCACCTTATATCTATTCACTTGTATATGACAGAATGTATCTGTCATATAATTATGACAAACAATGTGTGACAATTTGTGACAAAAAATATGTCACAAACCATTCAACGTGGCATATGATGTCGATGAAAAGTTGAGCGGTAGATGACGTATAAATTTTATGTGTAAAGTGAAGCATTGTTGGTAGGTAACGTGACAAGAAACTATCCAACGTGGTAGTTGATGTGGCATGCCAAGTGGATAGAAAGTTGAGTTGTCATATGACGTGACTAATAACACAGCAAATTACATGTGAACTAGTAACATTGTTGATAGGTAACATGGCAGATTTTGAGTGATGATGTGGTAAAATAATTTGTCACAATTTTGTGACAATTTATGTCAAAAAACTATAATAACTTATGTAAAATATTTATGACAGAAACTAACATAAATATGTGATGAGAACGTGAAAGAAAATAAAAAGGTTTAACAAATTTATAGCTATTCAAAATAAATCAATGGAATCTGTAATTGGGATAACAATTAACATCTTTATGCAACAAATATAAAATCTCAGATAGTAGACGTACCCATTATGTAAGATTATTAAAGTTCAAGTCAATGTTTACCAAGCAATCTACAATACTGTTATTCTCTCTAAAAGAATGGATAAAGCGCAAGTGCATATGAGACGCTCGCCACTGATAATTCTTTCATCTAGTAATAAGATTCTAGGGAGTATTCAACTTAGGATTAGAAAAGAGATTAATGAGAAGCAACGAATCCTTTTCTAGAATCAATTTATGCAAACCACGAGCATATGTTATTTTAATAGCCTGGATCGTTCCTATTATTTTAGCATAAAAAGCCATCTCAATTTGTAAGGATAAGAGAAACTGCCAAGAAAAGAACCTTTCTCATCGTGAAAAACTCCTCCACAAGTTGCTCTTCTCAGATTACCTTTAGAAAGTCTGTCTGTATTTACCTTAATCCAACCATTTGGGAAAAAATTCTAGAAGATCACAAAAATTTCAGGAGCATGATTAAGCTTAGGGCTTATACCTAAATCTTCTAAGATAAGTCGGTCATAGCCAAAAGAGATATATCTAGGACATAAATCCTTAAAAAAATGAATATGTGCAAGGTAATCCGCCTTAATCCCATGCAAACTAAAACCCGCCTTATCAAACCAAAGACGATTTCAACAACGCCAAATAGAATATAACAATACAGATAGATGCCAAATGTTAAACAACTGAGGGCTAAAAGATTTAGCAAGAATTGTAGACCATAGATCTATAATTGAGGTGGCATTCGGAATGTGTATCCAAAAATTATGGGGAAGCCAACCTTAAAGATCCCTAGAAGAAGGGCAGGAGATAAATAAGTGATTTACCGATTCATAATCTTTCAAACAAAAGGAACAAGTTGAAACAATGCAAATACCACGGATCTCAGAACTATATTTATTGGGAGAAGGTACTGAAGTAAGTGTCACATAAAAATACTAATCTTTAAGAGAAAAAAATTCCTCCAAAGAGAAGATAAAATCATATTAGAGGAGGTGTGATTATGAATAAATGTATAACTCTCATTTAAAGACAAGGATCCATCCCGAGTAGAAGTCCAAATAAATTTATCTTTCATATGATTGGAAAGTAAAATAATATAAGAAACTTCCTCTTTTAAATGAGGAAATTTCTATTCATTTTTATATGTTATCCAATAGCCTATAATAATATCATATAATCTAAACAAGACATTTAAAAATTGAATTGATATATCATTAATATAAATACGTCACAAAATTGCGGGATCAAAATAAACCCACTACAAAGTGGTAAACCATACATCGTTCTAACACACCAACATAACACAAACCTAACCAATCTAAACTCGTTCCAACACCAACATAACACAAACCTAACCAATAAATAATGTGTACTTGAAAAGATAATTGTTCAAAGCTACCAACCAATAAAACAAGTTGATTAATTTATAGAAAATCTGGAGACCAAGTATTTATTGTAATAACTTTTGTCCTTTCTTCAAATATTTGAAGTGGTCCTATAAAAAAAATAATAATATTACTATTTTGATGAAACAAATAATTATAAATAAAAATAATTGTATTTGTGGTAGAAAAAACCTAAGCTTAGTAAAATGAAAGTTGTCCATTCAACTCGAATATCATTGATTTCTTCTGCAGTGTAAGTTTTTTTTCTTCATAAAACTATTATAAGAATTAAAGTACAAGTATAGTAGAGTTTAACATTTAAGTATTTAAGCACAAATCAGTTGACAGGTTCCTTTAAAAAAATTATAATTTGTAAATGGATAACTTACATTTTTCTTTAAAACATTTTGCATAATTTATTATGTCCCTCATGTAAGCCATGGCATAATATCCACATTTAATATTGTCTTGTTGAATGGGTATCTGCATAATAACATCTTAAATAAACTTTTCTATAGATTGAACCACAAAAACACATTAGCAATTTATAGTACATGTTACATTTACTGAAACCCAATTCATAATAGATTTCTCGATCTAATTTTCTCGGTGTGCTAAATTCATCGTAATAGCACTACATGAAAAAAAAAGAAAGAGGATTATTGTTAGTTGCACAATAACCAAAAACAGACCTCATAACATTGAAGAATTTAGCCCCATACTTGTTAACATTTAATTTCAAATCTTGATGCAGACCTTGTCCCAAGGGTCCATGTAATATATCATTTTTTTGAATAAATTGATTGCCACGATAACCTAATGAAAGATAATTTTAAAAAATAAGTCAATTAGATAAATAATAATGAATATAATATAATTGCGTGCATGAAAAAATATATTTTACTTAGGATTGCATGACATTAGAATCAAGCAGCAGTGTCCTAAAGAATGAAAATAGTCAACAATGTACCAAGTTTGATCATTTCAAACAGTCCTTACATATTGCCTTCCAGCTAGAGACACTGATGCTGGATCAATAAAGGCAAATTGAGTGGTCATACCATGGAGCATCAAATTTTCAAATACATATTTTTTCCATTTAATAAATCTTTAGAAAGTAATGTGCATAACTTAAGAAAACAAAATAAATAATTAAAAAATGTTAAGTGTAAAATTATTCGTATGTTATGTACAGTAAATTATAAGAGAACCTAATTCCCCCAGTGTCATCACCGTGACACAATCATCTTTAACAATCCAAATACTAGAAGGAAATCTAAACATTTTCTCAATAAACATAACTTTTTTACTTCTGGTAACAAGAGTTTGGTCCACCAACTTCGCAAAAAGTTAAAGCTCTGAACATCTGGTAAATGGTAAGGTCCTTACTCTTTTGGTACTCCTTATTTTTTTTGCAACATTTACAGTTATATTAACATCCTAAAATAATTTACAAACTATAATGTTAGACTGCATATATCTTATTTTTTTGGTAGTACAAATAATATATGATATAAAGAGTGTTTAACATTTAAAAGTGTAACTTTGTGTTTAGGACTAGCATTCTTCTTTGTTTTGACAGTGAGTTGAGCATCTTTAATAAGACTGTCTTCATTAGTTTTAGGTTCAGAACCAATTTGATCAAGTACATAAACCAACAATATCAATGAAAAATTATTTACATTATAATAATTTCATTTTACTCCTATTAATTTAATGTATAATAAATTACAAAACCTTCTTTTTAGGGGCATCATAAGTCTTATTCCTCAGAGATCTACGAGACTAAAATAGTGCCATTTCTCGACCAATATCAAGTTGGTCAGTATTCTAGGCCAATAACAGAACAAACATAAGTTAATCATATAGTTATATATATTGGTTGCAATTTAAAATCATCATCAATAATGCCATAACAAATTACCTTTACCATTTGTTTTATAGCATGCTTAAGCAAACTTAGAGATGACAGGGGCTATTTATTCTTATATAAAAAATAAGCAGATGTTAGAGCTATATCATGGGAGGAATGACAAAAGATATTTATTATTGAAGGTTCATTTAAGAATGCAGCATAATATAAATATTATCTATTGCAAATCTTGGGCATTATTGTTTTTCCTTCTCGAGGATCTCCAAGACTGAATACATTTTTCAAGAATAGCCTACAACATTACACACAGTAAATTATTAAGTTAGAAGCAAAAAAATTCCTCTGGACATACATTGAACATAAGTATATCATTTCCAATTCCAATATGATAAGAATTTTTGGTTTTAGTTATAGGATGATGAAAATAACTAAGGTAGTTTATGGCTTATTCTAAAAATAGAGTGTAAACAAAGAAGTTATACCTTAACAGAAGGAGTGGGTTCAGTCCTCTTTCTTACACTTATACAGGGTTATATATTTGGTGTGTTTTCATCATCATTCTCAGCCTAAGCCTTCTGAGGCTTTTTTATTGAGGTTTCCTCATCATTATTCTCACTCTAAGTTTTCCAAGGCTTCTTTAAAAGGGTTTCCACATTCTTGTTTGAGATTTTATCAGGGAAGGTCATTTAATTCCTTTATTATATATCAATAATTTTAAACATAATAGTAAAGTATAATAACTTACATCATAGTTAGGTAGGTCCATTTGCAAACAATCATTTATTTACGCTCAACATGTAATGCAGTTATCGCAGTATAGATTGAGGTATCGATCCCATGAGAAAGTTTTTGGCAAAATAAGTTAGTGAAATAAAAATATTAAAACAGTAACAAAGGAGAAAATTAACTAATTGGTTTATGTGAATGAGATAGAATTGTATATGAATTAAGGGAGAAGTATTATAATGATGTAAAGCAGAATTACATTTATGCTTCATAAATCTATTCTATACTTTGATTCAATGTTTATAACTTAATTAAAAGTTTCACATCCCAAATAATCACTCGAAAGATATGTAAAATATGACACATTTGATAATACATGTATTTGATATAACTAAACTCTTTGTAAACATTATCACAAACCATGTTCATCTATACAAGTTATCTAAGATCAACAATATATCATTTTAACAATATTATAGTAAAAGATCAACCTGAATATCAAATAATTATTGTCTTTATATGTTATCTAATATTAACAATATATCGATTGACAATATTGCAGTAAAAGATTAACTTGTACGACAATATAACCAGTAACAATTACAATTCAACAAAAATCACATAAAGAAAACATGATTGAAAATATATTAAACATGAGAATTATAACCTCTGGATTATAGAAAAATAATATATAAGAGTTTAGACACAAGCAAACTTATAAATATTTTAGCTCTTGACAAAGAATCAAAGTCTAAAAGTAAATTTATTACATATAAAAGTTCATCTTTAGTCTTACCAAGAAGTCTAGCCTAGGTTACAATGCATGTTAAAGAGAAAGTGTATGAGAGAATTATAAAGCATTCAAAAAACTTCTATTAGCCCTATAAGAGTGTCTTTATATAGGCAATGAATGGAAACATGTTCAGTGTGACTTCAATCTTCAATAATTTAGGCCATATACTCCATCACCTAATTGTTACACCTTTTTGATAATAGAAAAGATCGATGTAGCTTTTTTAGTAGACATAAAAATTGTAAAATTTTGTCTCTTCTTTCTATAGCCACCAGGGTCATACAATTTGGATGAGTATCCAATGAGATATGAACAAAATACCAAAGATACATCAGATTTTAGCCAACAACCATTTTATCAATTTGAAATAAAATTTGGTCTATGATAACGACTGCTTTAGACTTTGCTATCACCACAAGAGCTGTTAATAATTGAGTCAATATTTTCTAGCTTCAATAATCATATTGATTAGGTATGTATTTTGTAAAATACTGTCTAAATACATGAGATGGGTCAAACTGAGTGAAAGTTGTAATCCTGTTTTATTGTATCCCAATTATGGCCCATAAAATGTTGGATTTGACTTTTCAACTATTTTGTGTAAGATTAGGTCATGTTCCTCCAGGTTCAAGAATCTTTTCATTTTGATTTTTACATTGAGAGTTATTTCTATTTTACTAAATTTGTGCAAATAAAATTCATTAATAATTATTTAAGGACAATATTTTATTTCAAGCTTAAAAATACAAAAATGCTAAAATTAGTAATATTAAATGATGACTAAATCTCTTAATAAATATGCATTTTATTGTGTTTATCACAACACCAAACCAGCTTATTACTAGCATCTAGTAATTCAAGCGTAAATAAAATATGTAAAAATACGTAAGCATTTCAAACAAAAAATCAGTTCAAAATCACTATTGCTATTATGAGTTTTTCAATTATAACTTCTAAAATTGTGTGTGTGTGTGAATTAAGCCGTAACATTCTTACCATAAACCACAATATATATAGCCTTAAGAATTTCTCCAATAAAAGTCTCAACTCTATATCCTCACAAGTGTATGATTGTTTAAAAAGTTAGGATTTCTCTCATAGAGTTGAAAAACAGTTAAGCACTCAAGAAAAAGTCAATTTTAAGGACAGACATACAAACTATCATTGATCTAAAGATAGAAAAATTAATTATTTAGAAATCAATCATTTTTGACACACACCATCTTTAGGACTTCAATTGTCTTGTGAGAATAATACAAATATAGCTTTGTGAGAAAACTGCCTTACAAAATATTTGTCTTCTAAAATTAAATGAAAACTTTATTAAATGGAATTGATTCTCCTTTTTTTTTTATATATATTTTTGAAGAATACAAGGAAGCATTACAAAATAAAAAATAGTTTCTCACCAAAATATATTACACAATTTAAAAATTCACTTTAAATCGTCTTTCAACTATGCAACCAACTTATTCTTTAATTAGAATAATATTAATCTAAACAAAAATTAACAAATTCAAAAGATCAATGAACATTCGTAAGCTGTTTTCTCAACCTTTCTACTTACTCATAAAAGATATACGAGGTTAGAAAAATTTATACTTAAATATAAAAATTCTCTTGACTATATAAATTGAATCTTCCATCTTACCACAAGGCTTAGTATTGAGTTAAAAAAATATTTCAAAAGTCATTCTTTAGTAACTTAAATAGAAACAATGATTCAAACCAAACAATTTTGAAATCATACCTAAGTAAAAAAGTAAATTCTTTTATACAAGAATTACCAAGACTAAATGTAATAAACAACAATGCATGAAATATAAAACAAAATAACAAGCAGCTAGTTAAAATGCATTTTAAAAGTTAGAAAAAAAAAACTTCTTACTCTACCATTCTTAATCTAATTTGACCTAGAATACATTTTAATAGTTCAAAAATGAATACTTTACTCTGCCATTTTAATCAAATAGGTATGTCGAACCCCATCATTTTTTTTGAATTTGTTTTGGAATGCAAAATACAACTTATTCAAAAGAAACAAACTTGAGAGACACTTAAGCAAATATAAGCCAAAATGATGATGCTAATAAAAAAAAAAGAAAAATTTACAAACGAAGTGTTAGTTCTAGTTTTCGCTTATTATGGCTCATTGACCAATCGATTTGAGTTATTGCCAGGTTAGGTTTATAGGTAACTGTCTATAATTTGTCAATCAATTCATCTGCATTGGTAGTAGAAATAAGGATTTATCACGCCAAATGTGAAATAAAATTATGTTCTACAGCTTGATCAAGAAAATAGAATAAGCAATCAAAATAGTTATTAACATTCAACAAACTTATGGGTTTTTGGTGGATATTCATTGGGTCTAGGAGGCAATTTGAAAATTTTCTTCCAAGGTACCAAAATCACTTGGTAAAGTAATAAAAACGTTTGTATAGTTAAACATTCTAACTATACGTTCACGCATGGATGAGATTCGTAATTCTTCTCCTATTATTTTCTTAGTCAGGTTTCCCATGGCTAAAGCTATAAGAATAATACCTAAAACTTGACTTCCTTATAAATATACAACTGTTAACACACACCCCATTAACCCAAAGCTATCCCCTCCATATATCAAATGAATTTTTCTTGTAGCTAATCCTTTTCCTAGATTATTTGCCGCCTCTACAAACACTTTATTTTTCTTAGGACTAGATCTATAAAATACACATATATTTTGGAATCGTCGAACTGAGGTTTCCTCCATATCTATAGTCACATTTATCTCAATATATGAAAATAAAAAAATGAGGTGTTGTATTTATAGAGTACCAAATGATAACATTGATTTTGGTAACCCAACAGTTTGTTAGAAGAGATTTAAAAATAAAACACAAAAATTCAAAGATAATGACCACATGCATTATTTAACCAAAACATTTGAATTTAAGACATCTATATGAGTAGCCTTACTGTTCATAAAATAAAAAAAGTTTAAAATTAAGATGCATGTATATGTATAGGTAGTTGTGATTATGGCTCACATTTTGCTCTGGTTTTACATCCAATAACAGATTAAATGCCCTCTATAGGACAAGGATAGGCTTCTCATCCAATTTTCTTATAAATTGGCAAATAGAGTCTTTTAGAGTCACATTGTTGAGACTATATCGTTGATGTTCATTTTTGAATTTATTTCATAAATTGAGAAGTTCACGTTGCACAAGCCCACAAGGATGCGTCTCAAGAGTCAATAGGATATCATCCAAAGACTCCTTACTTAGTTCATCCTTAATGAACTGAGTTTTATCTTCTCGATTTGTAGATGCAAATCCTAAAGAACGACAACTTCGGTTACAATTCTATCAAGCACATTTATAACAAACTTATAACCTTTTGCTCTTCACATTTTGGCATAAGAGCTTCTTCCAAGACCAGGCATAAAAAAAACAAAATTAATTACAAACTTACTAGATAATCTAACATTGGCTTCAATTAACCAACAAATATCCACTTGAATATTTTACAATATTGATAATTTTAGCCTTTCACACCGTACTTTGTAAATCTTAAGTAGAGCACTTTGAGGCAATGAAGAAAATGTTTTTGAAGGTTGGCAAGAATGTGATCCATTTTGAAAGAAAGTGAAAAAGAGAAGGGATGAATACATGGGTTAGGGGATAGTTTTTAGGGAATTGAGAAATTGACTTTAATATTCATGAAGTATCGTATCCATCACTATCATATAGAAGAGAAAAGAGAAAGAAAAAAAAAGAAAAAAAAATACAAAAAAACAATAAAAGCAAAAATAAAAAAAGTTAAAATATAAAATATAGACAAAATGTAAAATATAGTATAGAGAGATTGAACTTGACTAAACATTATAGACAGGATCCACAAGAGGGATCTCATCTAGGTAATATAGTAATCTACATTTTTCACATAGCTTTTTAACTGCTGTCCATTCACTTTGAAAATTCGACCATTAATGGAGTCTTTTATTTTGACAGCATCATTGGAAAAAATGTGTCTTACTATAAATAGATCAGTCCATCGAGATCTCAACTTTTCAGGGTGTAAATACAACCAAGAATCATAAAGATAAACTCGTTGATTTAGCTCGAAGTGTTTTCTTAATATTTGTTTGTCATGAGCTGCTTTCATCTTGGCTTTGTAAATCCTAGAGTTGTTATATGTATAATTTTGTAGCTTTTTTATGTCTGATAATTGTAACTTTCTTTGAAGTCTTGCAATGCTTAAATTAAAGTTAAGGGCTTTGACAGTTCAATATGCTTTATGCTCTAACTCAACAAGTAAATGACAAGCTTTTCTATAGACAAGTCGATATGGAGACATTCTTAAAATAGTTTTGTATATAGTGCGATATGCCCATAATGCATTAGAAAAGTGCAGAGAATAATCTTTGCGATTCGGGTTAATCATCTTTTTCAAAATCTGGTTAACCACTCTATTTGCTAGCTTGGCTTATCCATTTGTCTGCGGATGGTATGCAGTGGAAACTTTATGAAGAACACCATACCTATGTCTCAAAGCTTTAAAAGAACGGTTACATAAATGTGTTACTTGGTTACTAATGATGACACGTGGTGTACTATACTTAGATAATACATTTTCTTTTAAGAATTTTACTATAGTTGTGTTATCATTAGTCCGACAAGCTATAGCCTCCACCAATTTTGATACATAGTCAATAACCAGAAGAATGTAAAGGCAGCTAAAATATGAGGGAAAAAGACCCATAAAATTGATACCCCAACAATCAAATATCTCGATAACAAGAATAGGGTTAAGAGGCATCATATATCTTCGAGATACAACACCTAACCTTTGACATCTTTCACAAGAATAACAAAAATTATTAGTGTCTTTGAACAAAGTGGACCATTAAAGACCACATTATAAAATTTTTGCGGTTGTCTTCTTCATAGAAAAAATGACCACTACAAGCAACACTAAGGAAAAAATTAAAGACACTAGAAACTTTACTTTCAGGAATGCAATGTCTTATAATTTGGTTAAGGCAGTATTTAAAAAGATATAGATCATCCCAATAAAAAATTTTGTATCTCAATTAAGAATTTACGCTTATCTTGTGCACTCTAGTTAGATGGAACTTAACATAAACTAAATAATTTACAATATATGCGCATCAAGGTACTTGGCTTAGAATGAAAAAATGTTCATCAAGAAAATCATCTCAAATGGGTAGAACATCAGTGGAGTCATTGAACTCAAGTCGAGATAAATGATTTGCAACAACGTTTTCAACACCTTTTTTGTCTTTAATGGTTAGATCAAATTTTTGTAAAAGAAGGATCCACCTAATTAGACAAGCTTTAGTATCCATCTTAGAAAGAAGGTACTTGAGGGCTGCATAGTCAGTAAAATTAATAATAAGTGAATCAATCAAATAAGAACGAAATTTGTCTAAGGTAAAAATAATAGCTAACAGTTGTTTTTTCAATAGTAGAGTAATTCATTTGAGCATCATTCAAAGTCCTACTAGCATAATAGACAATAAAAGGTTTTCCTTTTGATTCGTTGCCCAAGAACTTCTCCTACAGTATAGTTATTTGCGTTATACATAATCTTGAATGGAAGTTCCAATTTGGTGATTACATTATAAGAGCAGTGGTGAGTTTATCAATAAGTGTTCGTAATGCATCCTCACACTTTTGTGTCCATGTGAATTTAGCATCTTTTAGCAGAAGGTTACACAATAGTCTAGATATAGTAGAAAACTTTTGTATAAACCTTCTGTAAAAGCCAGTATGTCTGAGAAAAGATCAAACATCTTTTATCATTTTGGGAATAGGTAATTTAGAGAATAATTCAATTTTTCCCTTGTCAACCTCCATTCTCTTTTCAGATACAATATGCCTCAAAACGATCTTTAAAGATACGATGAAGTGACATTTTTTCTATTTTAGCACAAGTTATTTTTCTTCACACCTACTCAAAATAGCTTTAAGTTAAATAGATATGAATGAAAAGAATCACCAAAAATAGTCAAATTATCCATAAATATTTTCATGCATTTTTTAACTATATTAGAGAAAATATTCAGCATACAACGTTGAAAAGTAGTTGTGCATTACATAATCTAAATGACATTCTACAAAAAGTATAAGTACCAAAAGGACATATAAAAGTAGTTTTTTTCTTGATCTTTTATAGCTATCTCAATATGATAGTATCCTGAATACCTATCAAGAAAGTAATAAAAAAGATGTCCAGCTATATGTTCTAAAATTTGGTCGATAAAAGATAATGAAAAATAGTCTTTCTTGGTGCCTGTGTTTAGCTTTCTATAATCAATGCACATTTGCCAACTGCTTACTACCCTAGTTAGAACAGGTATCCCATTCTCAATTTTCATAATAGTAACCCCAAATGTTTTAGGAACTACTTGAATTGGACTTACCTGTTGACTATCAAAAATTGGATAAATTGTATATGCATCTAATAGTTTCAAGACTTCTTTCTTTGCTACTTATTTTATTGTTGGGTTGAGTCTTCTTTGGGGGTTCCCTACCAGACTAGGCACCTTCCTCTAAATGAATTCTATAAGAGCATTTAATAGAAAAATACTTTTAATATCAACTATGGTCTAACCTAGTGAAGACTTATGTTCTTTTAACAATTTTATCAAATTTTCCTCTTGTTTAGCATTAAGTTCAAAAGAAATAATGATAGGAAAGGTATCACCTGGTCCCAAGAATGTGTGTTTCAAACCTTTGGGTAATAGGAAAAGCTCAACTTGTAGTGTCTCGAGGTTTGATGATTTCGGTCTCTCCTTCTCTCGTGACAACTCTTCCAAGCGTGGGTGTCAAAATCGAGTTCTTTTATCTTGTAAGTAAAAATTAATAAACACATCAATTGTTTCATTAGGAACACTGACAGAACCCGACCCAAAATCCTATAACGTAGACCTAGGTAGGCTCTGTTGGGCACCCTAATGGAACATTTCCCAAAGTCTGCTATCAACCTTAGGAAATTCCATGAGGCGAACCCTAAAATTACTCTTAATTTCTTTTAAACATATTCACATAAACACGGGAAATTATTTTTCCCTAAAAATCTTGGATTAAAACAGATAGAGTTTCCCTCTGTTTTTCTAAAAATCTATATTTCATAAACCTACAGAAAATACACTTCAAATATTTCTCATATCTCTTAGCTGCAAAAGGGACCTCTCGTCCCTACCTAAATCAATCAACACATGCATTCTTGATCATACTCTAACAGACATTCATAGCAGGAAAACCAACCATTTCAAAAAGGCATAAATATGTATCTTAGTTCCAAAATCTGTTATGCATGCTATACATTACAAAACTAAATATGATACATGTATTTGCACTAAATGTATACATATAACTTTGTACATGCACAGGAGATTGTCGTAGGGTTAACCCACTACTGATCTACAGGAGAAACTGTAGGCTGAATGCTGCTGGTTGTACTTGGAAAAAAATAGAAACACCAAAAACAAAAGGTGACTTGATAAACTCAATGAGTGGGTATAAAATCTGAATAATTGTGGAAACATACTGAAAATTCTAAAAAGTACAGAAAATTGTTCTTAATCATTTCTAAATATCAAATACTGGTAAAAACTTACCGAGCGATTTTATTTATTTAAAATTTTAAAACTTAATAGGCTACTGTTGAAATCTGTAAACATTATTAACAAATATTTTATTTACTAAAAAAATTACATATCTCATACAATTGTCTAAACCTTTCGCTCGGTTCTAGTCTGTCAGAAAAAGCACCAATGACTACTCTAATGCTGAACCTACTTGTCGACGTAGCCGACAAAATAATTCGGTCACAGAGCGGTCTCTGCTAGCAACAACCACTGTGACCAATATGATAAATTAATAAATCTGAGACATCTCACTGTCAATGTGGTGAAATATATGTCGCAGACATATAGCGAGACAACACCCGTAGCATAAGTGACTCACAAACTCGACATACCGACTCCCCGAAGTTAGTAGCACTCAACCCAACTGACTGACCTGCCCACACATATGGGGTGTACCGACCGGGTCTATACTATCCCCATAGGGATCTAAATTTGATAGCTGATAACTGATAAATGGGGTACCACTGGTCTTTAAAAACTGATAGTGTCTAAAAACTGTTTCTTACTACTGAAAAATAAATCTCTAAACTATTAAAAATACTGAACTGTAATTCTAAAAATTTTGCGGTATTTTTAAATGATAAATTTTTAATTTTCATTATATAAAAATATCAAATAAAAATATTAGTATGCTTTCCTTAATTCTTAAAAGTCACGTAACATGAGTAAATTACCTAAAACAACAACATTTAAATTAGAAAGCACATAAATACTAATAATTTAAAATAAACTGCATTTAATTTTCTTTAATTTCTTTTCCACTCACCAACTGTCATACGCTAAAGTTTCTTTTTCGGGCTTGTCCTTTCACCGGTTTCGACCTTCGGCACCTACAAAGCATAAATTACGCTTTAGTCCCCTTAAAATGGCAAAATTATCAAAATACCCCTAGAGTATATCTTTCGGCCACCATCAAAATTCCTTTCTAAATTTATAATTTTTCCCCAAAAACTTCTAATTTATGTAAAACTACCAATTTTTGTTAAAGGGGTCCATAATCCCTTATAAGTTTCTATGGACATAATTACCCCTAATTTTTGTCATAAATGACCATTATGTCCCATATCCTAACTTTGATTTCCACTGATCAAAACTCATCTTAAGGGTCATAGAATTCATTCTTAACCCTCAATTTTAGTTAATTACACTTGTACCACTAAAAACTCCAAAATGGCCAAAATGACCCAAATGGAATTTTTACCATGTTTCAAATTTCTTCTTACCTATGGTCTTATCTACTCTCCAAATTCATTCTAATGCCATAAATTTATTCAATTGAAGTTTAATTATATAAAAACCCTAATTTACTATTCTAGGTTTGGAATTCTCACATTTTAAAGCAAATTTACCCTTAATCCACCATTGAGTCCTGCTTAGGGACTTGGAAACAACTTGAATTTGGTGTGGATTCCTTGATTTGGCTTAGAAATTTCATGGTATCACTGTTTATCTCCTTCTCATCTTTATTTTCGAAATCCTCTCTCTCTCTCTCTCTTTTGTTTTCTTTTTTTTCTTAACAATTCTTTGAAATAAAACACCTGGCCTTTATATATATACCCAAAAATTTTATAATGGCTCTCCAAGAAATGCCTAATTACTACTTAGTCTTCCAATTAAAAAGCCTTTGATTGGTGGCCAATAATTTAATAAATATTACTAATAACTAATAAAATATAATATAATAGACTAATATATGCAATTGTCCAAATTTGATTAGTCCATATGTCTTAAAATACACATACTTATCCAACAAAAATAGCTTGCTTAGGGTGTGGTGCTTATACAAAAAATTATTGGTACAAATATTAAATTTTCACTACTTAGTCAACCGAAAAATTCTAAAAATATTCGGTGAGCACCAAATGCCCACATTGACTATGAAATTACCCAATTGGGTCTATTATGGCTGACGTAAACACTTAAAAAAAAT
The DNA here is from genome assembly GCA_946807835.1 of Ailanthus altissimus. NCBI lineage: Eukaryota > Viridiplantae > Streptophyta > Magnoliopsida > Sapindales > Simaroubaceae > Ailanthus > Ailanthus altissimus. Next base: position 7,434,033 of record OX327689.1, read on the forward strand.
GTTTCAAGAAGGGTCGAAATCTGAAACTTCTACGGTTTTTTAATTGTCAAACACCGAAATTTTAGGTATTTGACTATTCATGGGAACTGGGTATTACAAACACAATTCTTCAAAGTCAAAATTAAGGAGGTATTCTAAAGAATCAGAGTTATGATTTTTATAAGCTTCCTCTGCTATAATTGTGTTTATCTTATATGAATGATAGCATTTGTTTTCCTCTCGTGGTTGCTTGCCAATGTGAAAAATGTTCACCTCAAGAGTCATATTCCCAAAAGATAATTTTATTAGACCATTTCTACAATTAATAAGAGCGTTAGCAGTGGAAAAAATGGTCTCCCTAAAATAAGATGGATTTTAGACTCCATGTTAACTATAGAATGAGTATCTAAAATAAAAAAATTAACAAGATAGTAAAATTTATCAATTTGTAACAAAACATCTTATACTATTCCCCGTGGTTTCTTAATTGATTGATCAACTAATTATAAGACTACAGATGTAAGTTTAGTCTCACTAAGTCCCAATTACAAGTAAATAGAATAAGGCATTAAATTTATACTTGCTCCTAAGTCTAACAAAACTTGACCAAACTCATGTGTCCCAATTTGGCAGGAGATTGTGGGACATCCTGGGTTTTTATACTTGGGTGTTATCTTTTGTTCAAAAATGCAGTTTTCTTTACATGATGTTTTCTTATAATAGTGCACAGATCCTTGATGACTTTGGCATAAGTTGGAACATGTTTAATCAAATGCAACAAAGGAAGATTAATCTTAGCTTGTTTCAAATATTATAAAATCTCACCTTGAAATTTTAAATTTTTTCCAATAAGTCGAAGAGCTTAAGAAAAAGGTACTGGTATTGAAAACTTATTTTCGGGCTTTTTTATAATTGTTGCCTCCTTTTCGGGGGGGTTGCGTCTCTTTACTACTCATAGATGTCTTGGTTGGAGATGTAGGCTCACTGAATCTTACCACTTTGAGTAGTAATGACATTGATTGTTTTGAGATTTTATGCATCAGAAGTAAAGGCTTGTGCCATGAATTGTCCTTTTAAATTGGATTAAGGTTGAAATAAAAACTTATCTCGCTCTTGTATAGTTAAGGCACTAGTCAGCTTAGTGATTTGACTCTTAATTTTATTATTTTTGTCTACCACCTGTGCAAGAACTATTTCAAATTGTTGATTAGTCTTACTTTGTGCCTCAATAAATTCTTGTAATGTATCATCTAAAGGACTTCTAATTGGTCGTGCATTATTTTGAGGTGCACCATATGACTTGGGTGCTTGTTGTTCTTGTTTTCAATGGTTGTTGGCTTATTGGTCAAATTTTTAACTGAAGTTTTGGTGGTTTTTCCAGCCAAGATTATAGGTTTCAGAGTAGGGTGAATAAATATTCTTGTACACCCATAGTTTATTACATTGTTTCTCATATATCTTTCTCATCTCACTATAAGTGGGGTAATTCTGAGCTAAGTGTTCCGCCCCTCTACAGATAAAACAAACATCATGTGACTTAACCTTAACAACCGTGTGGGTGACCCTTCTATCTTTGGTTTTCAAGGCCTCCAATTTCCTAGTTAAGACCTCTAACTGGGCTTTAAGGTTATCCTTTTCGCTAAGATGGAAAACTTCTCTAGGTTGTGACCTATTTGTGCTTTTAGTAGCTCTAAGGAAGAAATTTGTCTTTTTAGGCTATTACTTTTGTATTATGGGAAGTATTTATTGAAAAATACTTGGGTCATTTCTGTTCAAGTTCCTATAGACCTCGGTCTTAAAGAGTATAGCCAACTTTTTTCTTTGCCTTTTAGAGAAAAAGGAAAAAATTCAAGCCTAACAGTGTTTATGGCTTTAGATTGGCTATAGAAGGTGGCTACTACCTCTTCAAATTTTCTAACATGTACATAAGGATTTTCACTATCTAAACTATAAAAAGTGGCTAGAAGTTGTATTCTTCTAGGTTTAAAATCAAAATATGGTGTATTAGGTGAAAATATAATACATGATGGTGTGACTGTGCAAGCAGGATCTAAGTAATCTTTTAGAGTTCTAATAGGGTTATCCTCATGTTGGCTTATTATGTTAGAGTTACAAGATGAATCAAATGGTGAATTCTCTCTTTCTTTACAAATTGTGGTAGTGGTTTTAGTTTTACTTTTGTTACAAATCTTCTTTGTTTGTCTTTAAGTTGATGTATACATCCTAATAAATTTTTTTCTTTTTTAAATTTTTTTTTAACTATTGTTTTAATGAAGAAAATTCTCAAAGAAAAATTAAAAAGTGAACAATAGAAAAACAATTGAGCTAGGTGGTAAAACTAATCATAAAAATGAGATAAAATACAAGAAGTGAAATAAAACATAACAACAAATAAAAATAGTTACCGCTTTAGTATTGATAAACATAACCCACTTTAGTGTTGATAAAAACCAACTATGAATAATAAAATAAATTACAATAAAGGAAATAAATTTAAGAACTAAACTTTTTATAAAGAAAAGTAAATGTACACAGTACCGCTTTAGTATTGATAAACGTAACCTACTTTCGCCTAGTGTGCCTCTTCAATAATGGTGCCAAATTTTTTTATGCTCAAAATGTGATGCAGTTATCACAGTATAAATTGAGATGTCGATGCCATGAGGAAGCTTTTGAAAAAATAGGTTAGTGAAATAAAAATATTAAAACAATAACAAAGGAGAAAATTAACTAATTATTTTATGTGAATGAGATAAAGTTGTATATGAATTAAGGGAGAAGTCTTATGATGATGTAACCAAGGCTCCGAAAATTATAATTATACTTCATAAATCTATTCTATACTTTGATTCAATTTTTAAAACTTAATTGAAAGTTTCACATCCCAAACATCACATCCCATGTTTATGTAAAATATGACACATTTGATAATACATGTATTTAATATAATTAAACTCTTTTCAAACATTAGCACAAACTATGTTCATCTATACAAGTTATCTAAGATCAACAATATATCATTTTAATAATATCGCAGTAAAAGATCAACTTGAATATCAAATAATTATTATATTTACATGTTATCTAAGATCGATAATATATCGATTGACAATATTGCAATAAAAGATTAACTTGTAAGACAATGTAACTAGTAAAAATTACAATTTAATAAGTATCACATAAAGAAAGTATGGATGAAAATATATGAAACATGAGAATTATAACATCTGGATTATAGAAAAATATTAGATAAGAGTTTAGACACAAGCAAACTTAAAAATATTTTAACTCTTGACAAAGAATCAAAGTCTAGAAGTAAATATATTATACATAAAAGTTCATCTCTAGCCTTGCCAAGAAGTCTAGCTGAGGTTACAATGCATGTTAAAGAGACAGTGTATGATAGAATTGTAAATCGTTCAAAAAATGTCCATTAGCCTCCTAGTGTCCTTATATAGGCAATGAATGGAAATATGTTTAGTGTGACTTCAATCTTCAATAATTTAGGCCACCCACTCCCTCACCTAATTGATGCATCTTTTTGACAATAGAAATGATCGATGTAGCCTTCTTGGCAGATATAAAAGTTGTAGAATTTTGTCTCTTCTTTCTATACCCACTAGGTTCATGCAATTTAGATTTGTATCGGATGAGATATGGATAAAGTACCAAAGATACATCATATTTCAGCCAACTTAATAGAATTTTGGTTTATGATGATGACAGCTTTAGATTTTGCTATCAACATAAGAGATGTTAATAATTGAGTTAGTATCCTAGTTTCAAGAATTATACTAATTGCAATCTAGTTATATTGCATCCCAATTTTGGCCTATAAAATGCTGGATTTAGCTCTTCAACTATTTTGTGTAAGATTTGGTCATGTTCCTTTAGGTTCAAGAATTTTTTCATTTTTATTTCTACTTTGAGAGTTATTTCTATTTTACTAAACTTGTGAAAATAATATTCATTAATCACTATTTAAGGATAATACTTTATTTCGAGTTTAAAAATAAAAAAATGCTAAAATTAGTTACATTAAATGGTGACTAAATCTCTTAACAAATAAGCATTTTATTGTGCTCATCATTATCTATTGCCAATCTCTTTGCAACTTTATTCTTGGTCGACCGTTGAGTAATGTGAACTAGCAACCTCAAATCCTTTATTGCTCTTATTTAACGTTTTTGCTAAATAATCAAGCTTGGCATTAACTTCAGCAAACTTTTTTTTATATCACTCTCTTTCCTTTTCCAAAAACTTTCATCAGTGGGTAAATGGAAATGCTATAATATACTTTTCGATGCTTGCATATGTCATATGTAGGGATGTTTTCCTAGCGATTGAGCAAGTATGTTATTGGTTCCTTTAAGTATGACAGAGCCTTTTCTTGCTACACTTTCTAAAGAGTCTTAAAGAAGAATGAAACAAGGACATTGTAAATTTTCAATTATGGCAGTACATACTATATCATTAAAATTAGTTATAAACATCTTAATTTTAGTTCTAAAAATTTAAACATTATAATCATCTAGATAACTTGTAGAACATCAGAGTCGTATTATCCATTTTTATTTCTTTGAGCCCATTTCCACGCCATGCTACTATCAATTGCAATTTCTGACAAGCTGGTATCCTTCATTTGATTACAACAGAAAAACATAAACATTATTATGCTGAGTAGGTTTAATTATATTAACTACTTATGAATTGACAATTATTTAAGACATTATTATAAGGCCTATATATCCATTTCAGCCTAAATAGTGGTTCTACTTATTGCATTTCCTCCTCTATTGTAAACATGCCTTTATTAACTATATAACATATTAAAATAGTTAGTCCTTTGAATGAAGTGTTTTCCTTTAGAATTTTCTTTATTCGAAATCATACTGATATACCTCAAAGTCTTTTTGATCTCATCCTCTAAACAAAGGCATTCCAATTTTTTTGCTTGATCCAATGATATTGATAGGGGTTTTCTCAATATGTCAAGATCATATCTTGTTTTGAAAGATGTAATCAACTATTAAATGGTATCAAAACTATCTATAAGTTGTTACCATGGTTAGGAACACTTGCTTCAGTCTACTATGATCAACATCAAAGTTTTTCTACGAAGACAAGGAAATGTACTTAGTAAAATATTTGCCATCAGTTATGATAAGAAAAAAATAATGATTTCAATGTGTAATACCTGCAAAAATTTCCAAAGGGTTTCTTTTAGCCACAAAGGAACTTTGTGTTTGTCAGTGTAAATAATAAGGATTGTTGCCTTGCCAATATACCAACTGCATTAGTGAGTTTCAGTGCCTCTTCATCCTTTGGAACACCTTTCTTGTTGTATTTTACTTTTAATTTTTGGCCATCACTTTTTATTTGACCTATATTCTTTGTCAGACCTTTGGTTGTTCGATATTCCAAGTTTGAGAGTTTATCACAACTTGAAGAACTAGTTTCTAGATTGATAACTTTCTCTTTTCTTTTTCTCTCTTTTATCTTAAAACACACACAAGCATATATTTAGAGGATAAATTTTTTTGTTTCCATATGATAATCAGAAACTAAATGTTTACTCAACATTATTGTATATTGAATTAAATACCTCATTTATAAGAAAATGTAGCAAGAATTAAAATTAAACCAAATCAAACAAGTTAAACGGAAGAGTTTTACACCAACACAACAAATATAAGCTAAGACAAGAAAATCTCAGTAACTTATTTATTCTACATGGCCTTAAATTTATCAAAAAAATTAGAACAATTTTTAAACTTACACTCATACTTATTTGAACTTATGTCACCCATATAACATAATAATCTGGTCAGGTGTACATTACAAGATTTTCATCATCCACATTACAAGCATTAAGAGTTGGTACTTCTTTAATTAATACTAGATGCCCCATTACATCATTAATCTCTTTAATGGTTGAATCCAACATACTTCTTTTTCCAGGTAAGGAGAAAACAATTGCTAACTAGTTATCTTCTAGGTCAACAATATAAAAAATTTGCTTGGCTTGTGATGCCAATACAAAAGGGTCTGTTTATGATTAAGATGCTTGAGATCAACAACTATGAACCCAAATTTATCACCTTTCACACTAATTGCACTATAATTCTAATTGCATTTGAAAACTACAACCTTGAATATATAATAATCAATGTCCCAAATCTCATCTATGATTCCATAAAATGATAATTCCCTTATTACAGGATTTTAGTCCTTGGCACTAGCAACTTACAATGTCATGGCCACTAAACTAACACTAATATTTTGAATAACACGATTACTATCTCAATTATTTGTTACCAATTGGTAGCCATTAATTTTGTACCTCGGGTATTTAATGACATTTACCTCGGCCCACATGATAAACATTCAATGAGATGTAAGACAGACTTCTCATTCTCTATAACACTTAAAACCTATAAATAAAATTTTATTAAAAGTATAAAAGAATGGATAATCAATTACTTATAAAGTCTTTAGGACAAAGAAAATGACATTTATCATGTTCATACCTTGTCCTTGAACCAATAAATAAAAATACAATTGTGTTGGTCTTGCAACCATTTTGTGTTACAAGATTGATGTGGGTATTCTTGTTTTAACCAAATGAAATGCTTCATAGTTTACGTGGCACAAAAATTTATAAGTATGCAAAAATTTAAATTAATAGAACGCAATAAATAATTATCATAGAATGAAACACTTACTCAATATATGGTTGCACCTCCAAAGTATTTGTAAGATATATAAATGTGCTTGATTTAGCAAATCATATTGTACTTCCATAAATCTCTCATTAGTTAATGGTTTGTCAATGAATATTTTATCTTTTTGACTAAGAGAGTTCCCTATGCCATATAAGGTAGACACATAATCAGTACAAATTCCTTTAATTCCTCGACAAATAACATTTAGCATTGCAACCTTCTTGCCGATAACGATTCCGTACATAACCCTTCAAAACTTTTATAAACCTCTCAAATGGATACATCCATCTTAGGTATGCTGGCCTACATACCTAATAAGGCATATTTGTCATATATTGTCTTATGTGTTTATTTTGATATTTTATTATTTTAAGAGAATAAATGACTATTTATGTACATTATTGTTATTTATATGGATATGTCATCCCAGCTCTGGAATAGTGATCAAAATAAGAAAATCAGAGAAGATAACCTATTTAAGTCACGATTGGCGCCCCAGCGCTAGACCGTTATCGCGCCAGCAACAGGCCAACGCTCTAGTGTCAACATCTCACCGCTCCAGCAGTGAGGCCGTTTATACCCAGTGCCTCAGTAGTAGTGCTAGTCTTAATTCGATGAGATTGAGAATTTTAAGCTCATATCAATCCCTATAAAAGGTCATTCATCCCCAATCTTTAAAAATTACCCAAAAGCAATCCAAGAACACCAAGAATATAGAACACAAGTCTTAGAAAGCAATAGGAGTTTAATTAAAGCAGCCATAGAGAGAGATTCAAGGCGTTCTTCGGCATCAAGAGTATCTTAGGCAGCACAATTAAGAACAATTCGACGTCTATATAAGTTTGCTATTAATTGTATCATAATTGTTTTTATTATTTTTACCGTTGTTCTCTTGTAGCCATGAACTAAATTTTCTTTCTAGGGTTAATACTTGAATTCAATATGTGCACTTAATTGCCATATCTTTTTAATATTTAATAAACTTAGTTCTTTATTATTTAAATTACTTGTTCTGAATGTTTTAATATATTTGGCCAATATATGGTGAATGAATTAGTTATATTTTGATAAACTCGAAAGAGGAATCATTATATTTAAACCTAGGTAATTTGATGCATGATTGTAGAGTAGCATTCAATGTTGTATATGCAAGTTTCAATTTAGGATAGGAATATGCCTAATTGGCATGTATGATCAATAGGACTTAATCTTAATGAATCTTAATTTATTACAAGTACTATAGGAATATAGGTATTTGGTAAATTAAGGTATACTTGCATGACCTTAGAAGAGGCTTATGAATACATTAGTGTCATGATCAATAACAAAAGTTAAGGGAATTAAATATTAGAAGATTAATCATTAGAAAGCATATTGAGGGATAGTATTAACCTTAGGTTTTCTCTATATTGCTATCACCTAATTCTCTTTGCATTGTGTAATTGCTTTTATATTTTCTACATTCATTCTTAGATTTTATTTTATTTTCGAAATAATTATTAGAAAGACATAATTTTAGTACTTGGTTAAAAAGTAGGAATTATCCTTGTGGGTTCGACATCCGACTTATTAAGTCCCTTTATTACTTGTTACGATAGTGTATACTTGCACTTAATTTTAAGATATAGAAACATCGCACCAATACCTTAAAGTTTTCCATAAGATGGATGTTAAGTGTACCAGAGTATCAAAAAAGGAAAGCGAAAAGTATTTTTCAAACAAATATAAAGTAACAACAATGTCACTTTGTAACATATCCAACTTGGTAGAGTCAACCACATTAGAACACAAAGTATTGAAAAAAGTAACTTATTCTAGTGATAGCAATTTGGACAATGCTTTGTTAAAATTAAGAACATCAGTATTGGAAGAAATTGTTGCATTAAAATATGACAATCCTAAAATTTTAATCCTTGAATTCTCAAATCATCTATGAACATAAGGTTCTTCAAATTTGAGTAATAACCATTAGGCACCTTAATATTAGCCAATCTTTGACAAAATTTTCTTCTTTTAGTCATACTCAATGTGAAAGAAGTTACAGGTAAGTATTATTGGTTATTTTTATTTACTTTCAACCACAGTTCCGTCTTTACACACATTTGTTTCGATGTGCATGACATCTAATTGATGGCGAATATATAAATATTTCCAATATGGAAGTTCAAACAATATTAACTTCTTCTTCCAACAAAATTCATAATCCCCACGTTGTGCATTCTCCATTTCTTTCCCATTCTTCAATTTCTTTTTCCCTTTTTGTTTTCCATATATATAGTCAATGCCTTCTATTTAAGATAATATTTTCTCACCACTTAACGGATTAGGTGGACATACAATCTCTTGTTTATTATTAAATGCTTTCTTTTGCATTCAATATGGATGATTTAACTATAAAAAGCGGCTATGACCCATATAATAAATCTTCTTAGAGTGTTGAAGCCTATATATAAAAGTTTTATCCTTACAATATGGTGTGCTTGATATCCTTTAACGGTACAATAGAACAAGTTTCCATATGCAGGATAATCACTTATAGTTCACAACAACACAGCCTTCAACATAAAATACTCTTTTTTACTTGCATCATAAGCCTAAACTCTAACATCCCAAAGAGTTTTAAGGTCATTAATGAATGGAGCCAAATAGATTTCAATGTCATTACCTAGTTGATGAGGGCCAAATATCAACAAAGACAACATCATAAACTTGTGCTTCATACACAACCACGGTGGAAAAATATATGTAATTAGCACAACTAGCCAACAACTATATTTACTACTCAGAGTTCTATAAGGATTGATACCATCAACTAAAAGAGTCAATCTTAGGTTTTTATGATCAGAAGCAAATTGTGGCCATTTTTGGTCAACAAGCTGCTAGGAAAGAGAGCTAGCGAGATAATGAAGCATATCATCCTTATGTCTTTAATATGCATGCCATGTTAAGTTTTAGGTAGTTTATGGTAATTGAAACATGCATTTCAACTGTAGAATAATTAGAAATCACCATAACACTTTGGCAAGAATTTTAGTTCTTTTGTTACTTTTCTCTTTACCTCGACTCTCCACATTGAACTTCTATATGCAGGGCATTCATTTAGATGCTCATAATTCTCCCTAAACAACAAACAGGCATTTGGGCATGCATGTATTTGTTTATACTACATGCTTAATGCACTAAGCATCTTTTTGACATTATAAGTTAATGAAGGTAGCAAACTTGTTATGGTAGAATATCATGTACACAACTCAATAAGTCAGAAAAACTCTGGTCTGACCAACCATATCTCTATTTCAAATTATACATCTTCATTAGCCCAGATAACTTTGTGTATTTAGTGCAACTGGGTTAGAAAGGTTTATTAACACTTTTCAGAAGTTGTTTATAGGATCCATTAACAAAATCATAATTCCTATATACTTCATGCCCCATTTCAATTATTTTAGTAAAGTTATTTTTCACATTTTCTTTCATATCTTGGCCATTATGATATAGAGATGTCATTTCTTCTCTATGCCAATACCAAGTCTTATAATTTTCATATTTCGAAGTAGAATGAGATGATTTTTAACTTTACATAGAGATATAACCCTGCGTTAAGACATTTTATGCGAGGATATCTTATCAAACTATGGTTATCTGAATGTGATATTGTTAATTCTATGAATTTTGCCACACCTTCTTCATACTCCTTAGATATTCTATCGCGTGACATCAAAGATTTATCTATATTAAGACAAAATTAAAACAAATCCTGGCACAATTTTATAAGTGATGTCAGAATGTAATATGAATTCATTTAAACACTTTCCTTATTAAAACTCCTCATACTCACATGATTAAAGAAAAATTAATACTTAATACTGCGCTATTGTTTCTCAAGTGCAAACCACTCCAGTGCCCATTTAAAAACACCAATGGAATTTACATTTGGGTTTCCAGCTAACATAACAAGTAAACAATGATTTTTTTGAACTTGTGAATATGCAGAAGAGTTTCAAATGGTTTTACTAATATACACAACAATGCAAAAGCTATTGGACAATTGCATATAAACAAATATATGTAAATTAATATAATTCCAGATTCTGTCTATAAATTGACTCAAACAATTTTGCAACTATCAAAACATTTAATTGGCAAATATTATTGATCATAACCTCAAGAAAAATAATAGATCTTAGTTATTCTATATTGGTATGGATCCCAATTCACTTTGACCTTTATACAACTACATAGAAAGTCATCAGTTAAAATATGAAGTGATCAAATAACAAGAAAGAATCCAAATGAGCAATAACAAAGTAATAGTTGATGTTAACATAAGGTATGCTTATCCATTATGATAATTACTTATCACATAAGTTCATATATAGTAATTATAGTTTATTTATTTCGGATTGTCAACTTATCAATATATAAAATTTATCTTTTAATATACCATTATATAATTAATTAAATCTGAATGAATCATGAATTTTAAAAATTATCTTTTAGTATAGGCATTAAATAATCTTCTTATAAATGAAAATATAATCATTAAATAATTGACTAATTGATTACGTATTAATAGAAATAATTATTTTTTACAATATAAAATATGTATATAACAAAATTTTCATTGGATGAAAATTCAAAATGAGACCTTAAGTAATTGCTTAAATTGCCTAAAGGTTGAACTGGGTACCACGCCCTTAGTTATAACCTATATTCGTTGAATGCATAACAATTATCTCTACAAACAATCCGCATGATAAATAGAAGTCATTTTAGAATTTTTGTTTTTAAACATTCAAGTGTAACATCATTGATTAAATAAGTAATATTACAATATATGGCTCTTAATATAAAATCAAAAGAATACCGAGACACTACATAGAGATAAGATAGATCTATTATAACTTGTTTGGATCTACCACTCTTTATAGAGAGAAGTTATCAACTCCATAAAGGGTAACTATTTCAATAAGTGATTATTACTACTACCTTATAACGGAAAAGTCTACTCTTATGTAGGAGAAAAAAATCTACCCTCATTAAGGAGAGAATGACCTAATCTCACGCAAGAGAGATAACCTACCCTCACATAGGAAGGAATAGCCACCTCTCACGTAAGAGGGATAGAATCATTTTAGATTTTATTTAGAAAGATAAAGAAATTTAAGAAACAAAAATTGAACATAGTGTTGTGCGAATTATTTACAACAATTGTATACTTCTATTTTTTATAAGTGAAATATTCTTTTGTGTCTTTGCCTGTGGACATAGGCTTAAAGCCAAACCGCGTAAATTGTTGTGTCTTCTCTTTTTTGTTTATTTTTGCCACATTTCTCTACTAACGTCATCACTGTGAATTTGTATAATTATTACTCAACCAATGCTTCCGCACAATAATTGGTATCAGAGCCTGGTGTAGTAGTGTGGATTATACATGTCTAGAAAAGTTCTGTCAAAAAAGCTAATATTGCCTAAGGAGTCTGAATTTTAAGTGGAACCATTTGTGACCCCTCCAGTCTTTCCTGGAAACTTTCTTGGTGTATAATTCATATGAACAGACATATAGGCATTGTTAATTTGGTGCTGTTGAATTGTGTTGAGTAATAATTATTGTTCACTTATACTGTATACGTATTATTCACAAAAGTACTATTTATATGTACCAAAAAATGACTGAGACATCAACTAAGTCTTTATCATCAAGGAACACGGTGACAAATGCCAAGTTTGAAGTAGAGAAATTTGATGGTACCAATAATTTTGGTATGTGGCAAAGTGAAGTGCTTGATGTCCTATGTCAACAAGATTTAGACATAGCTCTTGAAGAAAAGCCTGAAGATATGAATGACAAAGAGTGGAAAAGGATCAATAAGCAAGCATATGGTACTATTCAACTATGCCTTGCTAAGGAGCATAAATACTTTATCATAAGGGAGACATCAGCAAAGAAATTGTGGGAGAAGCTAGAAGACAAGTATATGAAGAAAAGCCTTGAAAGTAGGCTTTATTTGAAGAAAAAATTGTTTTAATTCATATACACATCGAGCATGTCCATGTATGATCACGTAAATGCCTTCAACAAGATAATTGCTGATTTGGCCAATTTAGATGAAGAAATTGTAGATAAAGATAAGGCTTTGTTACTCCTAAACTCCCTTCTAGATGAATATGATCATTTCACCACCACTTTGCTTCATGGGAAGGATAAAGTTACTTTTGATGCTGTATGCATAGCCTTGCATAATAGTGAAACTCAGAAGAAAGATAAACAAGATCACTATGATACATCAGGAGAAGCCTTAACAGTAAGAGGTCATTTGTCAAGCCCCAAACTTGGGAAGAAAGGCAAGTCCAAAGGAAGACTTGCAAAGGATGAATGTGTCTTTTGTCGAGAAAAAAAGCATTGGAAAAAGAATTGCCCTAAGTTGCAAAAGAAAGATAAAGGCAAGACTATTTCTGATGCATATGTTATTGAACAAAGAGATGATACATCAGATTTTAGCCTAGTAGGCACAGCACTAATGTGTTATTTTGATGAATGAATTTTAGATTCGGGTTGCACTTATCACATGTGTCCTAACAAGGAGTGATTTTCAAGCTTCAAGGAGCAAGATGGAGGAGTTGTTTATATGGGAAATAATGATACCTGTAAAACAACTGGGATGGGTATAATTCACTTGAAGAATTATGACGGATCAATCCAAGTTTTGACAGATGTCCGTTATGTACCAAACTTAAAGAAGAATCTTATTTAATTAAGAGTTTTAGAATCAAGAGGGCATACAATCATTGCAAAAGATGAAATCTTAAAGGTAGTGTTGGGTGCATTGACAGTAATGAAAGGCATAAGAAGAAATAACTTGTACTACTATCATGGTAGTACAGTTATTGGATCTGCATCAGCAATCTCTGGAAAAGATGCAAATTTGGATGCAACTAAGTTATGGCACATACATCTTGGTCATGCTGGTGAAAAAGCTTTGCAAACATTGGCAAGGCAAGGCTTATTGAAAGGTGCAAAGTTCTGCAAACTAGATTTCTGTGAACATTATGTAATGGGAAAGAAAATTAGAGTGAAGTTTGATGCTGCAATCTACTCCACTAAAGGGATGTTGGATTATATTCATACGGATGTTTGGGGACTTACTAAAACTTTTTTGATTGGAGGTATGCACTATTTTGTTACTTTTGTTGATGATTTTTCGAGAATAATGTGGGTATACGTGATGAAAAATAAAAGTGAAGTCATGAGTATTTTCCTTAAATGGAAAAAGATGGTAGAAAATTTAACTTGCAGAAAGGTTAAAAGGCTCTGATCAGATAACGGTGGTGAATATAAGAATGATTCATTTCTCCAAGTATGCCAAGAAGAAGGAAATATTAGGCACTTCATTGTTGGAGATACACTACAGTAGAATGGGGTGGCAGAACATATGAATCGGACTATACTGGAGAAAGTTCGATGTATGTTGTCCAATGCTGGATTAGGCAATAAATTTTGGGCTGAGGCAGTAGTATATGAGCGCCATCTTATCAATCGTTTATCATTAACTACCATTGAAGGCAAAACTCCTATGAAAGTTTGGACGGGTAAACCTACTACTGATTATGATTCGTTACATGTTTTTGGATCTGCTGCTTATTATCATGTAAAGGAATCTAAGTTAGACCCACGAGCTAAAAAAGCATTGTTCATGGGTATGACCACTGAAGTAAAGTGATATCGACTTTGGTGTCCTACTTCAAGAAAAATAGTCTTCAGTAAGGATGTAACTTTTGATGAATCTGCTATGCTGAAATAAGTTAATAAAGGAGATCTTCAAAAAGAAGACAAGTCTAGTAGTACTCCACAGCAGGTGGAGCTAGAAAGAGTTTTAGATGATGTAGTTGATGACAATTATGAAGATAAAGAAAAGGTTTCAACCCAAGAACTTCAACAGCAATAAGATACAATTGCAGTTAGACGGCTACGAAGAGAAATTCGTAAACCTGTTCAATTTGTTGATATGGTGGCCTATGCACTTTCAATTATAGATGATGATATTTCTTCAACTTATACAGAGACAATTTGTAGTCCAACAAGCAAACAATGGAAGCAAGCTATGAATGAAGAAATGGAGTCTCTTGAGAAGAATAAGACTTAGGGGCTAGCTATACTACCCAAGGGTAAAAAGGCAATTGAGTGCAAGTGGGTATATGCAAAGAAAGAAAGATTTCTTGATAAAAATAAAGTTCGTTATAAGGCTAGGTTGGTGGCTAAGGGATATGCTCAGAAGGAAGGAATTGATTATAATGAAGTCTTTTCTCCAGTTGTAAAGCATTCTTCCATCCGAGTGTTGCTAGCCATAGTAGCACAATTTAATCTTGAACTAGTTCAACTTGATGTGAAGACCACATTCTTACACGGTGATTTGGAAGATGAAATCTATATGACTCAGTTAGAGGGCTTCAAAATTGCTAGAAAAGAAGATTGGGTTTGTAAATCGACAAAATCGTTGTATGGCCTAAAGCAGTCTCCGAGGCAGTGGTATAAACGATTTCATCAATTCATGAATGACCAAAGGTACACAAGGACTAAACTTGATCATTGTGTATATTTTCGTAAGCTATATGATGGAACCTTTATATATTTGCTCTTGTATGTTGATGATATGTTAATTGCATCCAAAAGTAAAGATGAGATTGAAAAGTTGAAGATTCAACTTAATCAAGAATTTGAAATGAAGAATTTGGGTAAAGCCAAAAAGATTCTTGGTATGGAAATTTACAGAGAAAAAACTAGAAGAAGGTTATTTTGTCCCAAAGACAATATTTGAAGAAGGTGTTGCAACATTTTGGTATGAATGAGCAGTCTAAACATATAAGTATACCACTTGCTTCTCATTTCAAGCTTTCTGCATCATTGTCTCCAACTACCGATGAAGAAAAAAAGTATATGCCGCAAGTTCCATACTCCAATGTAGTTGGTAGCTTGATGTATGCAATGGTGTGTACAAGGCCTGATATTTCACAAACTGTCAGTATAGTGAGTAGATATATACACAATCCTGGTAGAAGACATTGGGAAGTTGTGAAATGGATTTTATGGTACATTTTAAATACCGTAGATATTGGTTTGGTATTTAAGAGAGATGATACTATTGGTCAAGATGTTATTGGGTACGTTGATTCTGATTATGCTGGTGATGAAGATAAACGACGATCAACTACTGGTTATGTGTTTACACTTGCAAAAGGTCCAGTAAGTTAGAAGTTTACTTTACAGTCTACCGTTGCTTTGTCGACCACAGAGGCTGAGTACATCGTAATTACAGAAGCTGTTAAGGAGGCTATTTGGTTACAAGGGTTGCTAGAAAACATGGGTCTTAATCAGAAGCATATTAATGTGTATTATGATAGTCAGAGTGCTATCTTCTTAGCAAAGAATCAAGTTTTTCATGCATGTATGAAGCATATTGACGTACGATAGCACTTTGTGTGGGAGATTATTGAAGAAGGAAAGATTCTTCAAAAGATTGACACTGGTGACAATCCTACAGATATGATGACCAAGGTGGTTACAAGATCAAGTTTAAGCATTGTTTTAACTTGATCAATGTCCTAATAATTTGAAGATTGCAAATTAATGGGTAAAGACACTAAAACATATTTCTTTTGAAGTTTTGATTATTTAAGTCAAAGTGGAGATTTGTTGAAATATTAACTTGAATTATTCAAAAAAATTAGCACATAATATTTGACAATTGAAGAAAGTTTGGTAAGTACCAAACTTGTGCCTAAAATTGATGTTTTTTTTTTTTTTTGTCTTTTACACACAAATGTCAATATTTGTGTGCTATAGTTTTGCTATAAATAGAGACAATTTCATAAGACAAATTGTGTGAGACATTAGAAGTATTTGAGAGCATTTGAGATATTTGAGAGAAATTGCATATTTATGCAATTTCATTAGTCAAGTGTTCTATTGAGCATATTGGGTGTATTGGAGTTTTGGGTTGTGAGAATTATTTACAACAATTGTATATTTTTATTTGTTATAAGTGAAATATTTTTTTGTGTCTATGCTCATAAATGTAGGCTTAAAGTCGAACCACATAAATTGTTGTGTCTTCTCCTTTTTGTATATTTTTGCTACATTTCTCTATTAATGTCATCACCGTAAATTTATATAATTATTACTCAACCAACGCTTCCGTACAACACATAAATGATTATTTCCTAAATCAAAATTTTTATAATCTAAGCTATCTACTCTACGCTAGCTCCGCAAACATTGATGACTATGACTTGCATTATCATCTGTTGTTTTGTCAGATAAAAGAGGTTGCTCCAAATCAACTTTACATATTATTTTCTCTGAAGATTCGTCTGTCAGGATTTTCAGAATCCGATCATTTTGTAACTTCGCGGTGATCTTTTCTTCGTCGACACGGTCTTGTGTTTTACCCCATAGCACAATATATAATCCAAGTATCTCCAATTGCACTTATTAAACTGCAATAAAACAAAAGTAAATTGCGTTAGCACGTGTCTTGAGAACACATGTTTAGGGCATTTGATGATACTATCAGGTATAAAAAGAAAAAAAAATTGCATGTCATATAGCCGGTTCTATTTTAAAACATTCCGTCGATACATCAAATTTAATGTTAGGGCATGTGTTAGAGGATCCCAACAAATGAGATTTTCGGAAGCAGTAATTGTGTTATTACCTTCCACTGTAAATCTCCTCGTGAAGTAACAAAGCAGCCAAGACGGTGACAATAACTGTGCATAGAGGATTGAACATTGCGCAGAAAAGGGGTCCCCTTTTTGAAATACACCAAGCTTGGACAAAGAAGGAGAATCCTGATCCTATAATTCCCTGCCAACGGTAAATTTCCAATCCAGGTTAGTATAGGAAATCAAACAATGCATCTTTTTTCAGAGAATTTTTATTGAAGTAATCAACCTGGGAAGATATATTTTACTTGGGAAAATATATTTGACTTGAAATCATTTAATTTACTCACTGAGTAGAAGCAGCAAAATATTTGAAGATTTGAACTCAAATTCCACGCTTCCAGGTCTGGCTCTGTGAAAAATGCAAATATTGCTGACTGCAGTGTTGCAAAGAAACACATCCAAGCTGATAAAGAAAGGTGATCAGGATAGATGGCTGAAACTGGAACCTTTTCAGAAAATTGGTATTAACGTTATGTAATGGAAATGTTGGATCACTTATGAGAAGATTTGATCCGAATACCTGCAAAATCAGCCATAATGACCAGCAACAAGAGCTTGCAAAGAGAAAGAGACAACCCAGCAACCAGTTGTCACCGCCCGAGCCAAATAATAATGATTTGGTCGGCAGCATTTCTGCGTTCAGTAGCTTAGGGCCCCTGAGAAACGCCATGGAAATTGCTCCTCCCACACAGAACAATGTCCCTAGTACTTTGGCAAGGCTTCTTAAACTTCCAACATCAAATTTCTCGAACCTATTTACAATGGGACAAGTACAGGAAAAACATGTTAAGTGTTTGATAGTTTAAAAGAGTTAGTCAGTAGCTTCATCTGGACTAAATCTTAACTCATTCAACAATAAGCGTAATGAGTAATAATTAATTATCAATATGCCCTATTTGATTACAATATTTATAGCTTTTGTTTCCTATATGAGGAGAGCTGGAGAAGATATAACATAACATATAACTTCAATTTGGTTGGCTTATTAGACTACATATTGAGCGAGGGCAGACAAATCTAACAACATTGGACTATATATCGACTGTAGATAAGTTCCCAATATTAATATAGGTAATAGATCTAACAGATTTTTTCAAGTCAAATGTGAACCCAAAAACTTAAGCTATTAGGTGAAAACACAATAAGCAAGGGCTCAATATTAGTGTTAAACGCAAAATCACATAATCTTGACACTGTTAATATGTTAAATAAATCACTTGATCTAAAAACTTTGAGCTGTTAAGTATATATAGATTCAATATTAATATTAAAGATGAGTCTAACATAGAAGTTGAAATCAATTGAAGTATAAACTATAGATCCACGTGTTTCATTACAAACCCATTTTCATATTTTTGATGTTTCTTTTTCTTTTAGCGTTCCTTCCAGAATTAATTAGCATATGCAATAAAGCGAACACCATGAAAGAGCAGATGGCATGATACTATTTTCATGTGTTCAATTCTAGTAATCAAGTTTTGAGCATTTACCCAATAATGGACGCCATTATAAACGTGATTGCAGGGACGAGATTGCCCATTGCACTCGCCATTGATGATGAGGCAAAGTATAACCCCTCAAAGAAGATGTTTTGATTTATCGCTACCCTGTGACAAAATGGAGAAAAAAGATATTCACCGCCCATGCAACAAAAAAGTGAGAAACACAGACACCAAAAACGAAACAAAAGAGGGGTTAAAAAAAAAAAAAGAGGAAAGGGCTTATCCTATGAGTGCAGTAGAAAATATAAAAAAAAGTTTCTTAATCCCATAGAACAACTTGATTTCCTGTCAACAAAAGTATTTAATCAAGTGCCTAACAACAATACAACTAGAATAAGAAAGATAGCTTAAGAGGTCAGAAAGAGAATAATCACCCTGAAAAATATACCATAGGGACGATAACCAAAGTTGCTATGGCTTGCCTGTAAACTATGAACACCCTAGGGCTCTTTCCTTGCAACAAAGCTGCTCTTGTGGAGAGAGACACACCTGCATAAGTGAATTGTAAAGCAAACATAGCCATTGCAGGCATGTAATCTCTTAGCCCACCCATTTCTGAGGAAATTGGTACCAATGTGACATTGTAAATGCTGCCTCAATAACATACATATACTTGCATGCGCATGTGAAGAAGAATATAAAAAATACGAAGGAACGGGCTTCTTGGAATAACTAAAGAATAAAATCATTACTGATTTTATTACAGATTGTGTAAGTGTAAATTGCCTTAAATCACTGTTTAATATTTTTATCAAAATTTATTTTTATTTTTTCAATAAATATCATTATTCTAAAAATATATAATTAATATTTATTAGAAAAATAAAGATAATCGTTAAGCAAAAAAAATATCATTAAAGAATAAATATTAATACTTATTAATAAATTTGTATTGGTAGAACGTGAACAGCCTGTATGAATCTATGATTACTCAAAAATCAGAAGCTGCGGCTTCTGATTTCGGTGCATAACACGAAGTAAATTTTTGGGCTTTTGTTGACAGCAACATGATGGCATTAATCATTGATCAACTAGAAAAGTTTGACATTAAAAGATTTTCAAATTGCTTGGCAGAAGAAGAGCGAAGAAAGACTAACTCAAATAGAATTTTGCTATTGCCTGCGATCGAACATGACGGAATTCTAAGAACTTCACGGAAAGTACATGTCAAGGGACATCTTGCTCTGCTGTGCTGCTAACACATGGCACGTGAGACTAACAACACAATCAATAGTGTAATTAAGACGCGAGTCATAGCACGTATGAAACAAAAATCTGTAATACGAGACATCGGAAAAACTTTTACCGTTTATTGCGACAAAATTCACAATACGTTGCAGGTAATATAATTATTTATTACTATTAACATGCGATGCACTCGACACTCTAATTTAATATAAATGTTATTGGCTTTGAACACATATCTTATATTAAGAAATCAGTTAGATCTCCAAATTGCTACTATTTAGTTATCAATTTTAGCTATCACATCGATATCACTTGTTAACGTTTTTACATGTACTTTTATGACTGATTTTTAGTACTCTAAAATCATTTAAGCATTTTATAAAAGACTTCACTCACAAGTAATAAAGAATATAAAAATTCATACACAAAATAAATAAATCAACTGTTCCCTCTTAAATTTCAAGTCAAACCCTTAAAAGTGAAATCCCCATTTTTAGGTAGTTTAGTTAAAATAAGAAAGTAGTATCATCTCCAAAATAAAAAAATTTGTTATGGAATAATTATCTCTTAAATTAAAGATTTTTATGATCCCATTTTAGGATGGAATTTATGAGAAGATAGAGGACTTGCCTAAATAGGATATCTGCCTAAAGAAGATTCTTCCACCACACCTCTAAAAAGAGGCATTTTTAAGAAAGGGGGGAACTTGACTTTTCTCTCTATGCAGAAATTATTATCTCTATACATAATGTATTTTTTTTACTCTCTGTAATGACCATGATGCCTTCTTATAAATATCTTGATAAATAGTGCATATGGGTGAGCCTAAAGCTCAGTAAAATGGACGTAAGCCCAAATTGGGCTAAATCACTATATATTTTGCGTTATCTTCTTCTCTCTCCTTTATTTTTTGTCTCTATCAAAGTGTTTCTAACAAACAAATAAATTTAACTTGTTGACTTGAAAGTTCACCAAATTTTCGGGTCAACAGTTTGGCTCGGTCTGTGAGAAACGCAACAAAAAATCATGAAGACTAACCATAGAGTTTAACAACAGAAAGATAAGTTCTTAATTTACGTATCAATATTTTATTTTTTGTAATTATATTTGTGATGATTAAATCAGTTGAAGTTTTTTATGCTAATGCCCCAATTGCTTTTCTGAATGGATTATGCAGCAGAGTAATTTTGTTTGCCAAAAAAGTTTGATCTGCACAAATGACTTTAACATCTTCAAAATATTGAGGAAGGAAACAAATAACAGTGCGGAAATAAAAAGGTACGCAACCATCTAGTATTTGCTTAGTAAAAACAAAAAGAGAAGGAAAAGAGATTGTAAGAGACGATGTCCTCAAAAAATAAAAATTTGAAGAAGACAAAAAAAAAGAGTTAGAAGAGAATAAAAAAAGGAAAGAGGAGCTTTTTCAGAGTTATTAAAAAAACAAATAAAAAGTACATGCAGTGCACTAAAAGAAATGCCTCGGGTGCCTTAAAAAATACTAACAAAAAAAAAGAAGACAAGAAACTTGTCATTAGGCACCTCGTGAAAAAAAAATTGACAAAAGCTGCTTGATGGAGTAAAAAAAAAGAGGTTGTGCCTCATGAAAAAGGAAGCTGTTCGGGTGTATAAAAAAAAGAGAGAACATAGGCACAGTTGTTCAGAATTTAAAAGCAAATGTTTGACAAAATCTCTTCGGAGTTGGTAGTAAAGAAAGATGGAAATGCTAATAGTTGCACATAAAAAATTGACAAAAAAATGCTTAAGAGTTAAAAAATGCATATATTTGGATTTAAGAAAAGAGAAAAAAGAAAGAGCAATTTGTGTAAAAAAAAATTATAAGCAAGTATAGCGTTAAAAAAGAAAAGCAGCTCATGTCATTAAAAAAAGGGATTATGAGCAGGTGCAACATAAAAGAAGAACGACTCATATCATAAAAAAAAGAGTATGAACAGGTGCAGTATAAAAGAAAAGCAGTTCATGTCATAAAAAAAAGAGTATAAGCAGGTGCAACATAAAAGAAAAGTAGGTCATATCATTAAAAAAAAGTATGAATAGGTGCAGTATAAAGAGAAAAGCAGCTCATGTCATGAAAAAAAATTTATGAGCAAGTACAGCGTGAAAAAAAAGAAAGAGCAGCTTGTGTAAAAAAAACAAAATAATTATAAGCAAGTACAACGTTAAAAAAGAAGAGTAGCTCCTATGTAATTATAAAAAAAATGTATGAGCAGGTGCAATATGAGGAAATAAAGAGTAGCTCCTGTATAGTAAAAAAGAAAATAGGTATGAATAGCAAATAAATAAGTATGAGCAGCCTTTAAAAAAAAGAAAATATGTGCAAAAAAGAAAAAGAGAAGCTGTTAAAAAAAGAAGAAGAGGAATCTGTTCAGGCTGAAAAAAGAAAAAGAAAGAGAAGAGAGAGTTTGAGAAGATGATGAGAGTTTTTTTATAAAGTTTTAAAGGTCTTTTATCATTTAGCTACTCAAAAGTTTGAAGAATTATACTTTTTGTATCATAATTTTGAGAGTTTTCAGATAGGTCCTTAAACAGAAACCTTATCATCAAGAAACCTAAGCACCTAATTCTCTCAAACCCGACCACTGAGAAACCCGACTCGAACAGGTCACTTAGGCTCTCAAAGAGCCCACTTACTTAAATTTTTTTACCAAAACCTGAGCAGGTCACTTAGGCTCTTAAAGAGCCCACTTACTTAAGTTTTCATCAAGTAACCCAAGCTGATCAATTAAGCTCTCCCACAAGGCCATCATAAGCCCTTATGCAAGGCTACCGTAACCCCTCCTACAAGGTCACCGTAAGCCCTCTTACAAGGCCACCATAAGCCCTCCTAAAAGGTCATCATAAGTCCTCATATAATACTTTATATAGAGGATCGACGCTCTATAAGAAGATCTTATCAGGGACTAACTCCCCAGGATAACATACAAGACCTTGTGTGAAGGATTGACGCCTCACAAGAAGATACTATCTGGGATTAGCTTCCTAGGATAATCTACAAAACATTTTTGAAATCACATAAGCCATTCTCGAGGCAATATAAGCCATTCTCGAGGCAACGTAAGCCCTTCTCGAGGCTACACAAAACCCTTACTAAATGTCAATTATACTGCTAAAGCTCGTTGAGATTAACCATGAATCCATAAGACTAAGATATAATACTGACCTTAGCATAAAGTAAGATTTTGGATAGACCAACCCGTAATCCTACGGTAAAACTTTCAGCCCAAACTACAAGTAAGTTTTCAGTATTAACAAGTTAATACAAAAAACTGGTGAACCCCTGTTCCCTTTTAGATTTCAAGTTAAACCCTAAAAATTGGGTCCCTAATTTTTAGACAGTTTAGTTAAAATAGAGAAGTAGTACTATCCTAAAAATCAAGGAATTTATTAATGAATAATTACCTCTTAAATTAGGGATTTTTATGATCCTCTTTTTGGATGAAATTTATGTGAAGATAAAGCATTTGCCTAAATAGGATACCTACATAAAGAGGATTCTCCTACCACACCTATAAAAATAGGCCTTTCTGAGAGAGGCAAGGGACTTAACTTTTTCTCTCTATGCAAAAACTATTCTCTCTATATATACAATGTATTTTGTTTTACTCTTTGTAATGGCCAAATGCCTTTTTGTAAATACCTTGATCAGTAGTGCATGTGAGTGAGCCTAAAACTTGGTAAAGTACAAGTAAACCCGATTGGGCTAAACCACTATATATTTTATGTCACATTCTTCTCTCTCATTTATTTTTTTTGTATCTACCAAAGCATATCTAATAAACAAATAAATTTAATTCGTTGACTTTAGAGTTCACCAAATTTTTGGGTCAACAACAACAATCACCACAAGACATAAAATATACACGGTTCAACGACAAACATTTACATTCATAACGAATCGAAGATCCAACTTCTTTTGTTAATAGTTCATAAATAACTCTAAGTTATAAAGACCTATCAGATTACAAAGATCTCCCAAATAACTAATATCTTACACAAAATATTAATTAAGGAATACAATGAATAGTTAGAACTCTCTTACAAAGGATCTATCTTCACTTTCTTGCTCACTAAGCACTCAAGTAATCTCATGGTAGTATGCTTGGTGCACTCAGCACTCTAATATCTACCTAACTCTCTATTTTATCTTATATTTACATCTTTAATACTGGATTATTCTAAGGAGTTATAAGGGTTTATATAAGCTTCAAAACCTAATTAGAAACTATAAAATTAGTTGGAATATGAGTCTATATGTTTGGAGATTTCAAAACTAACAAAAATTAATTAAATCATCTTAAAATAAAAATAATCAAAACTAGCCATGACGTGGGCTGTAGCGCTGAAGGTTCTGTCCTTTGCGCCACAACACTGAAAAGCTAGCACCGTGGTACTCACACTTGAAAAATATCTCCACTTGTGCTTTCACGCCCCATTCTCGCTTTCGGTTCTCTGTTTTTATATTTTTCTCATACATCTAATGCATACTCATCTTTATGTCGACTCTTTATTGGTCTCAAACTCAAAATCATATTCAAACATAATTTTAAATAATCTACTTTCCAACAGGTTATATATTTCTATAGCACTATATATAATCAAAAGCATAAATATAATTTAAAGAGTTCAGAGGATATAAATTAATCTAGAACTTCTCGCTCGTGATGTGATTTTTATTACTATAACTACTACTTTGTCTATGGTTTTCAATGTATGCATCTTATTGTAATAGCACTTGATTTATTATATTAATAATAAAAAAAGGTCTTGGATTAACTATAATCACTTTTGTTTTCAAATATCCTTTTTTTATCATCACACTTTTTGTGAAACTAATGTTGTAGTTGATAAATTAGTCAATTTAGGAGTACATTATAATAGCTTTGCTTTGTGGACGGAAGCCCCTCCTGAAATTTTGATCAGTTATTTAGAGATGCTAATGAGTTTAACTCATATCGTTTTATTTAAGTTATTATAATTTTTTTATGTAGTGATAGTTCCTTTTAAAGGGTAAGGTATATATCCCCCGTGACTAGATGTAATTGACTTTCATTCAATTCTACTGTCTCATCTCGTCTTAATGAGATTTAATTAAAAAGAATTATAATATGATACTCTCATTACATTATTTATATAAAAACAGTTCGATAAAAATATATCACCTACACATTTATTTTAAAATTAATTAATCATAATCTTATTGAAGGAATTCACCTTCACTATGCTTTTACCTTATTATAATTTGCATCCAACGCCTTCGTAATAAAGAACAACAACAATCTATCATTTGTTGGTATTCTTTCATGAAAGAAAAAAAATGTACTTGAATATCCCATGTGATCAAAGTTGGCGGTGATGGGTTACGATTTGGTGCTAATTTTATAAAAGATTTCATTTTCTCACTATTTGTTTGTCGATTTGTTGATAATCGGAATCAGCAATTTAGAAGTTGTAATTATTTAAATATTCTAACCTACCATGGGCTGACTAATCCTGTTAGTGGATAAGTTTTTTTTACGTAATTATATTCTTATGCCTCGAATATTCTTCCCCTTTATGTGATTTTAGAAAACAACATGCAAACAAGGTGCTTTGCTTTAGTCCTTGAAATGATTTCTAGACTTTGCATTTTCTTATATTCTCTTGGCTTCTAACTTCTATTCAGTATCATCTTGAAGTAAAGATATACAGGAAATATTTATAACATATCCTTTTTATTTTTAGGCAATGACCATTTACTCTGTCGTTATATTTGATACTATCCACAAAATTTTTAATATTATATATTATCAAAAACAATTTCTTAATATTAGCACAAATTGGTTATTGGTTTTAAGAATAATTTTCAAACGTTTATATTAGGACCAAGAGTAGCTTGTGGAGGGATGTTTCATTACGATATGGGTTTTATTTTAGGAAGTTTTTCTTGTCATTTAGAGGTGGAGACAGCTTTTATTGCGGAGATCATGAGAACAATTTTGGCTATCGAAATAGTTTATGCTCGTGGATGGCATAAACTAGTTCTAGAATGTGACTCTCTGCTGCTCATCTATCATTTCTCTAATCATAATCTAAATCTTCTTTGAAAGCTTCTTATTCGATGGAAGAATTGTCAATGGTATATGTTTAATATGCAATTTTATTTTATTCATATGTTTAGAGAAAATAATAGCATTGCGGATTGTTTGACAAATCTTGGCTTGAATTATGATAATATCACGTGTGCAAGCTCGATCTGAGAATTTGTCTTTGCTACATAAGAAAGCCTATGGCTACCCTAGTTACAAGTTTCACTAAGTGTTTTTGGTTAGTTGGTATTTTGTTATGACTTTTTAATTTTTTAAGTTGTTTTGCTTTAATTTCATGAGTATTTTAAGGGGTAAGACTCATTACATCCCCTGATATGTAATTTTCTTTTTCTTTTTCTTTATTCAATCATTTTTTTTGTTTGTCGAGATTTGCCAAAAAACAAATGTCAAAGATGAAGAGTAGTGCATAATAATAGTAATAGTGAAAATTCATTTTCTTGAGGGGGTATAATTGTCTTTCCAAAAAAAATCGCATAAGAAAAACAAAATATTCTAAATAAAAGTTATTTATTTAATTATATTTTTTATTTAATTTTAATTTCTTTATTTTTATTTTTTTCCTTAATTCTCAATTTTCTCTATCCACTATCCATACTTAAGACTAATGATATAAGTTTGATGTTATTCTAATTTATTATTTATTAAAAATAGATATTAATTAAATTATTAGAAATTGGTATTTCAAAATTATGTTTGAGTGTGATTTTGAGTTAGAGACTAATGAGAAGATGACATAAAGTCAAGAATGCAATAGACGGACAAGATTTTAAATGAAACAAAGAGCCAAAAGTAAGGAGGGGCTCAGAATACGCAAAGGATGCATCTTCAAGCCTTAGGGCAGTGGCCCTGCCTTAGTGGTGCCGCAACACAAGTTTATGTTTTAAGCCTGTTTCACTTTTTCCAAGTTAGTTTTGGACTTCATTCACATGTTGACTCTTTTTACGTATGAACTCATATTCTAACTCGATATAGAATTTTATGAATGTTTTAGAGATGATATAGATCCTTGTTATACCATTAGGGTGGTATGCATCAACAAGAATGATATAAGCATCAATAGAGCAAAGACAAAAGAGAGAACGAGAGCTTAGAGGGCACTTGAGTGCTAAGTGTGTAAGAAAGTGTTGGTATAGGCCCTTGATGAGTTTGTTCTATTAGGTGTTCTTTGTAATCTCTTATGTGATTTTTATGATCATTGGGTGGTTCGTGGTAATAACTTAGTAATATAAGAAGTTAGGATCCTTTGATCCATTATGGACGTAGATAATTTATCGAATCACTTAAATTCTCATATGCTTTATATGTTTGATAATTATCTCTATTTTAGTTATGTGATCTTTTGTAATTTTTAAATACTTGTGGGAAAAAAATCCTAACAATTGGTATCAAAGCTAAGGCTATTCAATCATGACATCTCACAAGTATTAAGTTGAGAAGTTCAATGGACAAGTTGATTTCAATCTGTGAAAGGTAAAGGTGAAGATAAAAGTGATGACTTTACTGTGAGTCAAGGGCTTAATTCAGCTCTTAAAACGACTCATGTAGAAACCTATGATGAGAACAAGCCTAGGACATGTAGATTTGATCCTAATCATAATATCATTTAAAAGAAAGCCTTTATAAGGTATGCTTATCCATTATGATAATTACTTATCACATGAGTTCATATATAGTAATTATAGTTTATTTATTTCGGATTGTCAACTTATCAATATATAAAATTTATCTTTTAATATACCATTATATAATTAATTAAATCTGAATGAATCATGAATTTTAAAAATTATCTTTTAGTATAGGCATTAAATAATCTTCTTATAAATGAAAATATAATCATTAAATAATTGACTAATTGATTACTTATTATTAGAAATAATTATTTTTTACAATATAAAATATGTATATAACAAAATTTTCATTGGATGAAAATTCAAAATGAGACCTTAAGTAATTGCTTAAATTGCCTAAAGGTTGAACTAGGTACCACGCCCTTAGTTATAACCTATATTCGTTGAATGCATAACAATTATCTCTACAAACAATCCGCATGATAAATAGAAGTCATTTTAGAATTTTTGTTTTTAAACATTCAAGTGTAACATCATTGATTAAATAAGTAATATTACAATATATGGCTCTTAATATAAAATCAAAAGAATACCGAGACACTACATAGAGATAAGATAGATCTATTATAACTTGTTTGGATCTACCACTGATAATAGATATGTTTCTAGTATTAAAAGACACTTCGTATCCCGGGTATGCTAGATTATGTGGGATATTCATTCAAGACAAAAAAAAGGAATACTAAATGTGGTTAAAGAGTCTATGATGATAATAAAAGGTGAGAAGCACAATGAGTTATATTTGCTGAATGAAAATATTTTGAGTGATTCAACATGTGTTGTTGAAGAGATGCAGACTAAGAAGTAAATTAGAGATTAGCTCACGTGAGTGAAAGAGGTCTAAAGAAATTGTATAAGGGTGCTGTTGGCAAGAATAAGTTTCAGCCACTAGGGTATTGTGGTGGTAGAGTCAAGAGGGATACGAGAGATGACAACACTAAAGCTACCCAAGATGGTATACAATCGGATCTTTGGAGACTTAAGTCACGATCCTTAGTAGAGTTAAGTCTATGCAAAGATTTAACTGGAATTATCTCTATATAATTAAGTATGTAATATGGAGTAGATAGATCCTGAAACGTTTCTTAGTGATTTTGAATTAAAGAGAGATTTCTTGAAAACTGGTGATTCAAAATTATATTTAAGTGTGATTTTAAGTTGGAGACCAATAAAGAGATGAAATGAGATTGAGAACACAATGGACAGATGAGATTTGAAGTGAAACAAAGAGCTAGAAGTAAAGAGAGACTTGGAACACCCGAAGGACATATCTCCAAGCCTTGGGGCTACAGTGCTAGCTTAGTAATAGCTAAGTGCCGCGGCACTAGACCATGGCGCTACAACACTATTTTTTCAATTTTAAGCCCGTTTCTCCTTTTCCAAGATAGTTTTGGAATCTTTTTACTCGTGGACCTCTATTCTAACTCGATATAAAGTTTTAGGGATTTTTTAGAGTCTATATAAAATTTTGTTGTGCTATTAGAATGGTATGCATCAACAAGTATTATAGAAGGATTAAGAGAGCAAAAATAAGACAGAGAATAGAGAGCTTAAATAGAGCTTAAATGCTGAGTGTATAAGAGAGTACTGATATAGACCCTTAGTGAGTTTGTTCTATTGGGTATTCCTTATAATCTCTTGTGTGATCTTTGTGATAATTGGGTGATTTGTGGTAATCACTGAGTAATAAAAGAAGTTAGAATCTTTTAATCCATCGTAGATATAGAAAATTTTTTAAACCACGTAAATTCTTGTGTGCTTTGTGTGTTTGATTGTTATCTCTATTTTGGACGTGTGATCTTTTGCATTTACTAAATACTTGTGGGAGAAAAATATAAATAAAAATAAAAATAAAAATAAAAAATAAAAAATAATAAATTATACAATGACAATTAGTTTAAAATAGTCTCTTATGAAATTTTTACTAAATATAATATTTTAACATTAGTAGTTGTTTATGAAAAAATTAAAAGATAAAAATAGATATTATTTTAACTATACATTATATGTCTTTCATATGAATTTTTAGTAATTATCCATATCCCAAACATCATTCAAATGTCAAATCAAGATGCTTTTAATTGGAGTTTTAATGTTAAATTTAAAATCTTAACAAGAGGGACACATCACAAAAAATATAACTTTTAAAAGGTAAAAATTATAAAAATTCATTAAAATTTGGGGCTTTGAGGGGCCATGGTCCCTCTTAAACCCATTTTGAGGTCTATATCTGCGTCAAATGGAAAAATAATAAAGAGCTTAAAAAGTGTATATTTAACATAATTGTTGTGATGGCAAGGAGATTTTTGGACATTATGAAAACTAATGTATAAATATAAATAAGGGAATTTGCCACTCACCGATGATAATAATATAAAATTAAATCAACTTATTAAAAATTATTAGTATCACTTTATAATATTATTACAAATCTATTTATTAACTATATTATGACTCTAAAAAAAACACGAATATATTTATTAGGTTCATTATTAAATAAGCTTAATCAACATGTGTCATTGTGTATTTTTATTGAAGTTCGTTTAAGAAACAAACCCAAATAATCTATTCTAATCCAAATCAGAACTTGATTACCCAAATAACCTAACTTATCGATCCATGAACCTTAGAAACAAGTCATATAAGACATGGCAAAATAAGAAAGGATTAAAATTACTCTTTTATTAGAATTTGAATTGAATTATTCATAATTTTGTATGAAGAAGGATTGTTCACGTAAGTAGATGAATCCACATAAATCATTCTCCTAATTTATTGTATTATGAATTACAAAAAATGTAATCTCTAATTAAATTTAAATTAATAACATTATAAGTGTTCATGCATAATTCAAATATGATTTAGATTCATGCACTATAAATATAGCCAATTTATTTACTATTGATCATTAGATATTAATAATTGAGTCCTAAACAATTGAGCATAGCATCCTACTTGTGTTTGAAGTACCCCATACATTGAGCATCTTTTTTTCAAGAAAATACTAAATTGAACTCGAAGTATTTTTCTTACAAAAGGATGGTTTTCACTCGTAAAATCAACCAATTCTCAAGAACAAGAAGGTAATTTCGTAAAATTTTAACTTTTGGAGCTTTCAATATTGAATTAAACACTTAGCTTTTATGATTTTGAATGACTAAAAATTAGATTTTAAAATTTTTCATTAATTTTTTTGTTTTTATTTATAACATTAAATTGAATAACATCCATTATATCTAAAATTTTAAATTATATAAATATATAATAGAGAGTGTGGAGTCTTAAGTCCATTTCCACTTCAATAACTATTTAGAAAATCATCTATCTCCATGTCATACCTCATTTTCATATGTATCTCTCCAACTTGAATATATTTACAGAGATTTTATCATCTCTAATTAATAGAAATTTTTTAAAACATTGAGTGAGTAAATAGATAATGTAAAAATAACGGACGGTATTAATATAGTTTCCCTTTATTTTTTTTCATACCCGCATTATTGCATACAAATATGGGAAACCTTTAGAGAGACAATTAACCATATATTAGGGTGTAACTAATTAATTAATTTAAACCGTATATTAGGATGTAACATAAAAGGTTCTTGGTCATGTACGGTCTTTTGTCACTAGGTACTTGAAGGTTAATATTTTGGTCCTTTTAATTCGATTTCAAGAAACAAAACTCAAGAGAGTACACACGTCTCGATATATTGGTGAAAAAATTATTTATTTTGGTCATGAATAAAAGAATTCCCGAAATGCCTCATTCGGCAATATAAGTAGGACTCAAATAAACTAAAAACCAAAAGGAAATCATTTGCCGACCACCTCTTGATCGAGTGGTGAGCGGTCTTATTCCTAATTTAGAGATTAAAGTTTGAGTCTCTTCTTTTATATAGGTAAAAGTAGATTTTTTCAATTTTTAGTAGAGTAAGTTTATCCTTTATTAAGTCTAACTTTTAGACTGCATCATAAAAAATGTCATAATTGTAGATATTAAAAAATGTTTGATTATAAATATCAATAAATTTGTTGTAATATTAAAAAAAAAAACTCATTTAAGTTGCAGTCACAGTGGCATACTTTCTAAAAAAAGTAACAATTTAGTTTCTGAGTTCATCTTGAATTTTTTATAAATTCATTAATTTTTTAAAATATCTAAATTAGTGGTATTGAAATTTTTTATTAAGATAAAAATAATAATAAAAATGATGTAATTATTGTAAATGAAGCAGAAAATTTACGAATAATTTAAGAGCAAAGTAAGTAAAAACAAAAAAAAAGGTTATATTTCAATTTTTTTTAATATTAAAGTGAGATATCATTCTTAATAAAATCAAGGCTATTCAAAATCTTAATCAATGAAATAAGTAAATATAGACTTATTAATTTAAGCCTCTAATGAACAAGTTAAAGTGACGGTAAATCCACAGCTTCATGACACTCTCATTAGAGATTCAGTACTTTACACTTGAATTATAAAGTGGTATTGGATGTGTTTAAAATTATTATTTTTTAAACCTTATAAGTAAGATCCAATAATATAAAATTTGATTTTAAAAAAGAGTACAATATACATATATATACTATTAAAAAAAAGGAGATTTGGTAATAGAAAATTACTGTCATAAATCATATTTTATGATAGATATTTTTATCACAAAAGTCATTTCAAGAATCTGTGATATAAAATTTTTTTCCTCACAAATATAGATACGTTTTATAATAGAAAAATTATATCACTGATTTATGATAGACTATTGATTTTTTATGCATATATACATATATTATATTTATTGATTATACATAAAATAATATTATAAATATTCTAATTTAATTATAGCTCAAAATAACAAAATAAAATTTAATTTATAAATATTTCAAAATTGTTAAGTTCAATAAAAGCATTAGCATAACATCCAAAGGCATTGTGCTAATATAACAAATATGCCGATAAGTGAATTATAGTTCACAAATACATTGTAATATCGAAACCAAAATTCACATTGTGTTTCTTCAAATACTTCGGTCATTGTTTAAAGCATTCACCCGAAGCAAAACAATAGAATCTTCTATCCTTATTTGAAGCAATCATTTAAAGCTAATCTCTCATATTGTATTTCTTTTAAGTACTTCTTTATTAGATATTTGATATACCTGAAAAATAATTCTAAAACGTTACCTCTAGATTGAAGAGCGGATAATCTATTCACAAAATCTAGTAATAATTGAGAAAATGGAGCCTTTGACTTCTTTGTATGTATTATAGTGGAACCTTTTAAAAATAAACTGATTCCTTTTGTAAATAAATTGACTTCTAAAAAGAATAAAAAGATTATATGATAGTGCTTTGAATACGAAACAGTGATTATCAAGTATTCAGTTCAAAGCAATTTATGCAAAAACGTCTAAGTAAAGTTTTGCTTCAAATATAATTTTTTTAGCTCCGTTGATTTATGAATCCAATTTAAGGAGGCAACAAATACATACTAGGGAAAACAGTTCAATTCAAAGAGGATTTCTACATAGCTATCACTTACATTTGCTTCGGCAGCAGGATTTACATTTCCCAATGCGAAAATAGCACCACCAGATATAACAATACTTTTCACCTTGCTTGCAAATGATAAGTCGCTTTTGATTGCCTGATTTCAAAAGATTATGTATGAACTTGGGAATTCTAGAATTTCTAATTTCAACTAAGCCAACAGGAGGGGAGGGAACAACTTACCAAAAGCCAAGTTTGTAAGCGGTCCAAGTGCAAGTATGGATACGTCACCTGGATACTCTGAGACCTTATCAACTAAAAATTCAGATGCACTCCTATCACATTTCTTTGCACTTGGAGGAGGAAGAAATACGTGTCCCATTCCATCAGAACCATGAACAAAGTCGGTAACACGAGGTGTTCCTCCCTTTTTAAGAAAATTCATAGTTAGTTAGGCTACAATAACTTGAGGATGTCATAAAACTAGGGGAAAATAAATATGCAAAAAGAAGAACAATTCAAAACTACTAAAAGCAATCCAAATTGACCTGGTGACATGACACAAATCTATTTACAGGAAGGGCTGACAAAAGCACCAAAATTAATTTCACCTTAACAAGATACAAAAGGACTTCCATAAAAGTACGAGGACAGAAAATAGATCATGAATATGTTCCAAAATGTAAAACTAAAATATGGAGACGCAAAAACCAAGTACGTTGAAATGAGGGCAACTGATACATATACATACCAGATTCAAGGCATTTCGAGTGGCATCCTCAGTAGTAACAGATAAAAAATTGATAGCTCTGATACACTGATAGATTTAGGGCTCTAATGCTATGAGAATAACGGTATTGTGTATGTGAACATTATTATTATGAATAATATCTTATTACTGTTTTATGATTCGAACCAATTGACTTTAAATACACTGATAAAAATTTATGGAGTGATTGAAATGATAATGTATTTGAAAGTTTGTGTGGGATATATATTTGAGATGTTAAAGGAAAGTTTTATTATGAAAAGAAAAGGATTGCATATGACACACCCTTTATTTATATTTGCATCGATCTCCTCTTATTTCTAAAAAATCTCATCTAATCACCATTTTTTACCTATTACAAAATATCATGTAAACTTTCAAATACATCTAGATTTCTTGACATTTATTATAAAATTTTCTACACATTCTAGATAATTGCAATTTTTTCTAAACTTATCTTAGATTTTCGTTTAGATTTTTTTTTCTAGATTTTCAAAAATTTATTAATTTTCAACACTCTCTCCTTAACTAACTTTTGTTGGACTCCTAGCATTTCTCGTAGTAACTCGAACTTTGGTCTTGGAAGTGCTTTTGAATTTGTTCTTCTATTTTGCAATACTTGAGTTCAATCTCTTTGTTTGTTGATGCCTTTATCAGAAAGTGACGTTTCATTACAATATACTTGATCTTCTTGTAGAACATGGGGTTTTTTGCCATAGCTATTGTTGACTTGTTGTTGTAGAATATTTCTATAGCTTCATTCATTTTTTTCCTTAATGTCTTTAAATATTCTTTTCAGTCAAATTGCTTGACAAACTGAGCTTGTTGCTACTATGTATTCTACTTCAACTGAGGATTATGCTATCGTTACTTGTTTCTTTGATGACCAAGAGAACACGCTAGACCCGATAGTGAAAGCATAGCCTGATGTGCTTTTCATATTATCGATGGATCCTACCTAATCATTGTTAATATATCCAATTAATTTTGAGTGTGGAGTAGACTTGTACCAAATTCCATAATCTATTGTGCCTTATATAGTTTAGAATTCCCTTTGCTGCTCCATAATGAACTTGGGATGGTTCTTGTATGAATCTTGAGAGAAAACTAGTAACGTATATGATGTTTGGACGAGTTGCTGTAAGATATAGTAAGCTTACGATCAAGCTTCTATAGAGTGATCCATCAACCTTCTTCGATCTATATTCCATTTTAAAATTTTCACAGGTGACCAAAGGTGTAGCTATAGCATTGCAACCAATCATCTTGAACTTCTTCAGTAAATTTTTTGTGTACTTATTTTGGCATATAAAGATTCATTCTGAATCTTGATTTATTTCAATGTCAAGAAAGTAATGCATCAATCAAAGATCAATTATCTTAAATGTCTTCATCATGTCTTCCTTAAATTCTTGTAATATTTTGTCATTATTTTCTGTGTAGATGAGATCATCCACATATAAGGAGACAATGAGAGTACTTGAATCATCTTGGGTTTTGATGTATAGTGTTGGCTCACTTTTACTCATTTTATAACCTGAATTATTGAAATGGTTGTCTATACAATTGTACCATGCTCAAGGTGTTTATTTCAATCCATATAGAACCTTTTATAGTTTTAAAACTCTTTTATCGTTGCCTGGATTCACGAACCCCTAGGGCTGCTCTACATATACTTCTTCTTCTAGCACACCATTCAAAAATGCTGAATTTACATCGAGCTAATAAACCTTCAATTTTTTTTTTAGCTGCAAGTGCCATGAGCACTCTTATTGTGTCTAGTCGTGCTACTAGAGAAAAAGTTTCATTATAGGTAAATGCTTGGTTGTTGAGAGTAGCCTTTTGCACAAGCCTTGCTTTGTATTTCTAGACTGAGCTATTTGGATTGACTTTGGTCTTGTACACTTATTTGACACTAATGATCTCTTTATCTTGAAGGCACTTCATAAGTTCCTATGTTTGATTCTTTTTAATTGTCGCAATCTCTTCTTCTATAACATTCCTCCATATTTCTTGTTTTGCTACTTCTTCAAAGCTTCCTGGTTCTACAATAGAGAAATTACACGTCTTATATATGTTTTTGAGTTCTTTAACTCTTTTTGGTGGTTTCTCATGAGATGGTTTATCTTACTTTGTTGGTGATGCTAGAGGCATTTTAGAAACTTTTGATTCTCAATTTATTCTCCTACCTATTATCTCAATATACCAAGAAAGATGTATGGTCTAATGAGGCTACTATGAAATATTTACTCATGGGTAGGGCAAACTCTTCTATTTTAGTTCATGGTTTCTCTTGACTATATGGTTCATTCGGGGGTGAGATCGAGCTTCAAGAAATAATGAATGATCTTATCAATACACAAATGTATAACTCCCCATAAATTTCAACTGCACTTATATTTATCACTGTAAGAATTAGGTTCAAGCTTTCCCTAGCCCCTTCTCATCAATGGACTCTAACGTATACACAGGATGTCTCTTTACCTTTATCTTCGTCTATGATTCCCTTTCATTACTTTGCTGGTACTGTGATGCTTCTTTCCTCGACATTCTCTTTATTCTAGTTCTATGAGGCTGACTCATCAAACTCAACATCTCTATTAATTATCAATTTTTAAATTATATATTTGATAGCCTTTTGACTTTGCACTATATTCTAAGAATATTTATTTCTCTGTCTTTTCTTTCAATTTATGCCATTTTTCTGCTAGAACATAAATATAGCACACATATCTAAATACTCTAAAATGACGTACTGAAGGCTTCTGCTTGCTCTATGCCTCTATAAAAGTCATGTCTTCTATATTTTTCGTTGGACATCTATTTAATAGATACACTGCTGTATATATTATTTCTGCCCAAAATGAATTTGGTAGGACTTTTTCTTTCAATATTGACCTTATTATCTCCATAACTATTCTATTTTTTTTTCTTTCTGAGACTTCGTTTTATTCTGAAGCTTAGCATACTGTCAACTGGTGCTCAACTTCTTCATCATCATCATAGAATTGGTTGAATTATTTAGAAATGTACTCTTTTTCTCTGTCGCTTATTAGCTTCTTAAGGGTGTAACCACTCTGCCTTTTCACAAAATTCTTGAACTTCTTAAAGATTTTGAGGACTTCTGATCTTTCATAAAGAAAATACACTCACATCATTCTGGTGTAGTCATTAATGAATAAGATAAAGTAATTGTTTTGTTCAAGTGATGTAGTCTTCATAGGTCCACAGATGTCTGAATGAATAAGCTCTAATAGTGCTTTAGCTCTATAAGATCTTCTTGTTAAAAATGATTACCGTCTTTGTTTACCTTGTAAACAGCCCTCACATACATTACTGATCGCTTGTATCCTTGGCATATTTTTTATTATATTTTTCTGTTGAAGAATTTTTAATCCATGGAAGTTGAAGTGCCTAAATATTTTATGCCATAGCCACGAGTCTTCAATTTTCACTTTTATGTCTATGGAGATACTTTGTCATTATAGAGGGAAGTTTCTATTCTGCATCTTTACTTTAAATATTATCCGGCTCTTATCTTTGCATCTTTTGTACAAGTATTTTCAGTAAAGTACAAAGAATATCCATTTTCAATCATTTGTCCAATGCTCAACAAGTTATGTCTTAAACTTGGTACCAGCAGTACATCATTAATATATTTAGTTCATTTATTTGTTTGAATGGTAATCATACCTTTTCCTTAGGCTTCCACCTATACTTTTACTTCCCAATCTAACTTGTGATTTTTTTGATGTGTCTAAGTTATGAAAGATGCTCTCATCTCATGTCATATGATTACTGTAGGCATTGTCCACATACCACGTGCCATTTTTCTTCTTCATAGATGCTTAGCAAGCATAAAAGAGCTCTTGCTTTTCATATTTTTTAGAGTAATTGGCTTGATGGTTTTTCTTGAATCGACAATTTTTTTCTATATGTCTGAATTTTTGCACTTGTAGCATTTTGGCTTCCTGCGAAACCAACAATCCCTTTCTGAATGGCTTATTTTTCCACATATACTACATGGTGGATAAATTTTTTTTTCTTGTGTTTTTCTTTGATTCTTCCTATTCACATTTTTATCTTTTATGATTGAATTTTCTATATTTTTCCCTCATTTATATTTTTGATACCATAAATTTAATTTAGACTGAAAGACACTTTCAATTGAATTTTTATTTCTCCGATTTAGCCTTTTCTCCATGCTTCTAAAGAGCCCATCAATCCTGCTACTGTAGGAGTTGATATGTCTTTTGACTCTTCAATGATTGTGACTATTGGATCAATTTTTTTTGTAACACTAATTAATATTTTCTCCATAATATTTTTTATCACTTATATTTTCTCCACAATTTTTTTATCACTTATATTTTCTCCATGGGCTCTTAATTAATTTACTATTTCTTTCACTGTTGAATAATAATCTTGAGCGGTCTTAGAATCTTACATTTTGAGACTTTTTAAATCCCTTTTTAAAAACTGGAGTTTGATAGTGCATACCTTAACATTACCTTCAAACTCTTCCTTCAAAGTATTACAAGATTCCTTTACTGAAGTAGTTCCAATAATTCTTGAAAAAATAGCATCATCCACCCTTTACTAAATAATGAAGAGTGCTTCAACATCATTCTATGTTAGCTCTATTAAAATTTTCTTCTGTTATTTAGATAAAGCCGATGCATTATTTAGAGTAAAACCCCATTAATAACTATTTCCCATAAACATTAGGAGAAAAAATGTCTTTATTTTAATGAAAAATTCATAATTTTCCACACATAAAATAAGGATTGAATTTGATGTTTTGTTGGAGCCTCGGCTAGCCATGATGAACCTTATGACTAGTTATGATCGAACTAAGCTCTAATACCACTGATAGAATTTTAAATCTCTAATACTATGAGAATAACAATACTATATATGTGAACAGTACCACTATGAATAGTACTGGTATGAACAGTACTCTACTATTGTTCTACAATTCGAACTACTTGACTTCAAATACACTGATAGAAATTTATGGGGTGATTGAAAGAATAATGTATTTGAAATTTTATATGGGATATGTATTTGAGATATTAAAGGAAAGCTTTATTATAGAAAGGAAGGGCTTACATAACTTTTGAGGGGGTTTGTTAGCTAATTTCAGCTTGCTAGAATTAGCCCCCTATTTATATTTGAATCCACCTCCTCTTACTTCTAAAAAATCTCACATAAATCCCACCATTTTTGACATATTTCAAAATATCATGTAAACTTTTAAATACTTCTAGATTTGTTTTTTACATTTATTACAAAAAATTTCACACATTCTAGATAATTATAATTTTTTCTAATCTTATCTTAGACTTTCATTTAGATTTTTTTCTAGATTTTCAAAAGTTCATTAATTTTCAATACTAACACTACTAAAGATTGTTGTCAACCCTAGGATCTCCAAATCTTGGGTTTTAAATGCATTAAAATTTCCATGCTATTATTTGTTAATAGAAAGTCAACAAGACCATTCACATCTCACCCAAACAGATAAGAATAAATGCAAAAAGTTCTAAAATGCAGCAGATTTGTTTTTCAAGCAAACTCAACAATGCGAGATATTTATTAATGAAAGAAGTAATAAAAAATTACAAAAGAAGGAGTGCTAAATTACCTTACCCTTTGAAAAAAACAAAAAAAAGATACAAAATAGTTTAATAGAAATACTAATGAAACTTATAATTAGGCATTCTATTTGTATCCTTAAAGAGCATAAGACTAATATCCAAAGGAGGTTCTAACAATCAAGTAAAATCGTTATATTGTAACTTGAGATTTGTCAGTTTATTTGCCACTATATTATTCTCTCAATGCATGATTAAATCAAAATTGCAAGCTGTCAAAGTGATCCTTACAACGTGCCACTTATTATGAAGTTTCCATAGAGAACATATTGTAGCCTTATAAAGAAAATGAAAGAGAAAATAGAGTCAAACTCCAAAATTATCTTATGCCATCTGCGAGTAATAACTATCTCCAAAGGCCATCTCAATTTCTATGGGACAAGAGAAGCCTCATAAAAAAGAACCTATCTCATTATTGAAGACTCCTACATAAGCAGTCATATCTGAGTTACCTTTTGATAGTCCCTTTGTGTTGATCTTGATCTCTTATTAAGGAGAAATTTTAAAAAAGAATAGTAATTTGTAGCACGTCTCAAATTAGTTGTAATACTCAAATGGTCTAAGATAGAAATATCATCACCAAGAGCAAATATAGGGTAGAAAGCAGCAAAGTAATGATTATAAGCAAAACAATTTGCCTTAATCCCAAAGGAATTGAAATTCTGATTATCAAATCTAAGACAATTCTGACTTCTTTGAATCAAATAGAACAAATAAGCAGTTGACATACTCACTTTCCAAAATTTCATATTAGTTAAAACTGGAGGAAGATTTTGTTTAAACATATGAGTTAACTAATGCTCAAGCTCCATAAATAGAGGGTAGCTAACAAAATTATAGTCCACTGTTTCAGTCTCTCTCAGTCTTTCTATTAATTGGTAAAATAATATCATTGGCCTTTTTCCTTAAATAAGAAAAAATAGAATAAAGAGAATTAGAAAGCCTCCATTATCCTTCCTTAATTGCATCTTTCACCATTTCTTTTAAGTTTAAACCACTAATATGAAAAATGAGTTCATCTAACCATCTATCATACTAAAACTTAATTGACTTCCCATCATCAATGATCTACTTTGTTGTCTCATGAAAATAGAAAATAATAAATTTAAAGCCACTCTAAAGAGAAGAGTTGAGGTATCACTTACTTGCATATAAAAAATTATACCATTTTTTTAGGAACTTTGAATAGATAGAATCTACTTGATGTACATGCTAAAGAGTTTTAAGTAGGCAAGCCTTATTAAGTAAGTCCAGTCTACGAAGATCTACCCTACCACCATTTGTAGACATGCCAAAACTATTCCATGACATAAAATTCATCTTACGAGAGTAATGATCCCCTGAGATAATAAAATTCTAAGCCCAATTATTCAATCGCTTAAGAAAGAAACTGGGCCAAAGATATATCTTAAAACTATGTAGCATGGTGCTTTGAAAAACTATGCGAACAAAATCAATTCTACCAGCCATTCAAAGAATGTTTTCCTTTCCAGCTACTAAGATGTACACAAACCTTATTAACCAAAACTTGCAAGTGTTGGCTTTGTGGGTAGTGAAGATTGGAACTCTCAAATAAATGAAAGAAAATTTTCCCTGTGAGAACCTTAGAAGATTAAAAATTTCCTAATAATGGTGTGCATCATATTTACCAAAGAAGAATAGGCTTTTCTCCTTATTTATCACTTGACCAGATGCCAAGCTATATATATCAAAAGAAAGAGAATAAAAAGAATTACTGTTAACCCTATAAAAAAGAAAAACATCATCTGCATATAAAATATGAGAAGGAGATAGACATTTTATTGGGACAAAAATTGTGTTCACCATCTTAGAATCCTTCAAACTTTGAATGCCATGAGAAAGTACATTCAAAGTATACCTTATTGGCCTTATTAAGTAAGTCCAGTCTACGAAGACCTACCCCATCACTATTTTTGGACATGCCAAATCTATTCCATGACATAAAATTCATCTTACAAGAGCAATGATCCCCCGAGATAATAAATTTCTAAGCCCAATTATTCAATCGCTTAAGAAAAAAATTAGGCCAAAGATATATCTTAAAACTATGTAGCATGGTGCTTTAAAAAACTGTTAAAAAAAGATCAATTCTACCAGCCATTCAAAAAATTTTCCTTTTCAACTACTAAGATGTGCACAAACCTTATTAGCCAAAACTTGCAAGTGTTGGCTTTGTGGGCAGTAAAGATTGGAACTCCAAAATAAATGAAAGAAAGTTTGCCCTATGAGAACCTCTGAAGATTAGAAATTTCCTAATAATGGTGTGCAACATATTTACCAAAGAAGAATAGGCTTTTCTCCTATTTATCACTTGACCAGATGCTAAGCTATATATCAGAAGAAAGAGAACGAAAAGAATTACTGTCTACCATACAAAAGAGAAAAACATCATTTGCATATAAAATATGAGAAGAAGATAGACACCTTATTGGGACAAAAATTGTGTTCACCATCTTAAAATCCTCCAAACTTTAAATGCCCCGAGAAAGTGCATCCTCAGCTAAATAGAAAAGTAAATGAGACAAAGGATCCCCCTGGCGTACTCCTCTACCATATTTGAAAAACACTTTTACAGTACCATTAATTATAATAGATAAGCGAGCAGAATGAAGAATGATAGAAATCCACTAAGTGAATAGTTTGTTGAAGCCAAATTAAGTAAGAACTTCAAGAAAAAAATCCCAATTGATTTTATCAAAGGCTTTAGCAATATCCAGTTTCATTCTAATATTACCGTCATCAACTCTCCTATCCAGTAAATTAACCCCCTCTGACACCATAGAGATGCAATCATGAATCTGCCTACCACGAATAAGGCCATCTGATTCTACGTGACTAGTATTAGTGTTGTGTGCTTGTGAGAGTCGTGCTATGAGTGATTATGTGCATTATTAAACTATTTAATAATAAATATGTCATACATATTTTGCAGTGGAATTAATACATATACATTAAAATAATCTCATTACACTAATGAGATTAGAGGACTTACTCTCGAAGCGTGTTTTGAACAATTCTAGTTGAAAACATAATGAGCTTCCCCAAGTTAGAATAGTAGCTTCCTATTTCAAAATATTAAAGCAACTATTTGCTTTTATTGTATTTGTCTCTCGGACCTAACACTTATTTGTAAAATTTAAAAGAACTTCTCTCTCTACC
This sequence comes from Ailanthus altissimus, assembly GCA_946807835.1. NCBI lineage: Eukaryota > Viridiplantae > Streptophyta > Magnoliopsida > Sapindales > Simaroubaceae > Ailanthus > Ailanthus altissimus. Next base: position 7,476,981 of record OX327689.1, read on the forward strand.
TTACCAAAGAAATGCCCTTAGCAATTTATAGCCATTACTGTTGCAAATTCATCTAGTGAATTTACAACTGATGGCCAAGCATGGCAATGCAAATTGTTTGCATTGTCATGCTTAAAAAAAATGGCTGAATTATTTTTATATGATAGCCATCTTATACTTAAAATCAAGCATGAGAAATTATTTTTTACTTTATTAATTACATGGCTATATAACTAGCAAATTGGTGGCATTGAAACATATTCCGTTGCCACCACTTACTGCCAAGAAATTGAATCAATTTGATTCAATTTTCAATTACTTAGCCAATAGGAATTTATTTCACTAAATGATAAATGATTAAAAAATAATAAATTAAATAAAGAAATTTATTTGATATTTTATATATTGTTGAATTAAAAAAATATAAAGAAATAATAATTATTTTATTTTTAATAACTTTATCTATTAATGCTTAAATTAGTACCTATACAGATTATTGGCACAATTTGATACATACACTAGATAGATAAAAGTGTCAGTCTTACTTGGAACAATTTTAGATTTAACACTTGAACCTTAATTACTCTCCATAAGACCTTGAAATAAATAAATTATCGAATGAATTAATTTAAATAAAATAACATTTATTTCATTTAAATGCTAACTATATCTACCAATGTCAAATTTAGTACCCATATAAATTATTGGAATAATTTGCAGCGAAAATTCCAGATGGAGAGTGGAAGAAAATATGAGAAAGTGACAAATACCTTATTGGCTCAAAAATTGTGTTCACCATCTTAGAATCCTCCAAACTTTGAATGCCTTGAGAAAGTGCATCCTCAGTTAGATAGAAAAGCATAGGAGACAAAGGAACCCTTTGGCATACTCTTCTACCATATTTGAAAAACATGGTAGATAAGCGAGCAGAATGAAGAATGATAAAAATCCACTGAATGAATAGTTTATTGTGTATGGAGCATTGGTTATGAACTTACAAAAATATTTCTTGAGACAAAACGGGTGTGAACCTAGAAAGTCTCACTATATAAAGTGTACTTGTTGAGCACATGGGTAGCACACCGGATTGAATTGTTCGATATGGGAAGTCTTTAGAAAATATGAATTTATTTTAAGGTCTCTCAGGGAATAGTTAAGGTTTAATTGTTAAACTTAAAAATTATGTCAAGTAAGATTTAAACCAATGTCCCTTTGAACTGAAGCCATATCTTCTTGAACTTTCTTTAGACTATCATGTAAATTCCTAAAAACCTCACAATTCTATCTATGCAAATGATGTTTCAAAACCCTTAATTTTTTTTGTAACCATAAACATTAGGCATCCATGACAAGGAATTGAATCCCATACTTTAGCTACTATATCCTTAAGGCCCAAATGAAAAGTCCACTTGGATTGGAACCTAAAAGGTTTAGGACTTGTCTTATCAGAATTCCCAAAAAAAATTACCAATAGAGAATGATCAGAAACTGTACGGAGGAGCACCACACAAGAAAAAAAAATTCCAAGTATCCTACCAAGTCAGATTGAATAAAGCCATATCCAATTTTATTTCAATATAACTACTTGAAACTGTTGTCCTTGCCCAAGTAAAAAATAATCTCAAAGAAGGAATTTTCATAAGCTAATAATAATCAATAAAATCTAAGCATAATAATAGGCCTAAAAACCCTCTCATTATTGTTCATAGATTTTCAGGATAGCATTAAAATCACCAATCACTAGCCAAGGAAACTAAAAATGAGTCATACGTAAATTAGACCAAAGCTCTCGTCTTTACACATACTGAGAAGCTGCATAAAAAAAGGACATATGACAAACATGAGAATCAATAGTTGTTCTAACAGTAAGATGTTGAGAACTAGGTGCAATAACATCCATTCCCGCTGTGAAATCACTTTTAAAAATTCACAATCTTTGGAAGAGTATTTCTTGTATGCCCAACCAAACAAAGATGTAAGGATATCTAATAAGTGTTAAGAATTGAATCAAAAGATGTCATAGGTTTACTAATAATCATTAATAGAGGTTTGTGTAAATAACACAAGTTGGCCAATTCATTACGATATTGGAGTTGGCCACCCCTCAAATGTTCAAATAAAGGATCTTCATCATTTCAGAGTAAAGTCTAAATTACGAGGTGTATATCACTTTAATAACCTTTCTCTTCGCCTTCAATCTCTTTTTATGACATAACTATCTCAAGGCCATCTTCTGTTAGCGGCTCAGTTATAATGCTAATCATATTTTGAAGGTCCTTATCAAGTATACTTACATTATCTTTCTCTTTCGATCTGGCTTCACGGTCATCACATCTCAATAGACTCTGATCTTCTATCATCTATAGAACTTTTGGAGCAATATACAGGTTATCATCCTCTGTATCCTTACTTCTAATATACATGTCCTATATAGGAGTCTTTTTCGAATTTATTTCTGAAACATCACATTGTCCTTACCTGAGTGATCTTCATTTCGGCCCTACATTTCAGGTCCCAGTACTTGTTGAAGTTAAACTGTCTTGTCTTAATTACCAACCTCAATAGAGTCTACATCAATAAGTTATCTCATTTTTCTGCCTGATTAGGTGCAGTAGTTGAGGATGGACCTTATAAAAAAGAATAAGCCCCTACTAGTTTTGAATCCTTGAAGGAAGCTATTGGTTTATCCCTATTCTCTTTGCTTTTTTGTTGAACCCATTTTTTTTCCACACATTGACCAATTGTATGACAACAAATTTGGTGTTGACATTTGGAGATGTCATGCCCAATTTGACCACAACCAGAACATTTAGGTGGCATATTTTCATGGTAAATCTTTACTTGAAAATCAAACCCTTTTATCAACTATTAAGAATTATGGCAAAGGCCCAGAATCCTTCTCTAGTAGCTCTATCTAGTTGCAACGGTAAACCAACACCCCCTTGCAATACCCATTAAAATCTTTGGGTTCCAATACTTCCAACTTAGACCACAGATTCAAATCTATACCTGAGAATTTATGTAGATTTTAATAATATATGGATCAAAATCTTGTTGCCACTGGTAGAGTTAAAAGATTACGACTTCAGCGTGTAAATACCATCACCTGAAATACATTGCATATCTGCAATATCATTAAAGTGAAGTATATAAAATCCTTTTGAAAGTGGGAAAAGATTCTATTTCTATGTAGAATTCTATAATTTTTAAAATTTTGATTTTAAATCATCTACTTTAATAGGTTGTGAACAATTCTTTAAAATAAATTGACCTATGAGATTGGATATGCTTTAATTAAGGCTATTCTTTGTCATTTCTTCCAAAAAGTAGCCCATGACAGCCGCCGTTTGAGTATAGAACTGAAGGAGAGAGCCACATTGTCAATTGTTCTATCTTTGAATTAAAAATACTGTAGCAACCTACAGTAGCAACTGACAAAAATCCTAGAATACTCAAGCATTCAACAGAAATCAGAGCAGCAGCTGAATTTCCCAATAGTAGAAAAATGATGCCAGAATAGTTCGTCGCTGTTTAAAAAGGTAAGATAACCTGAAGCCGGAGTAGAATGAGAAGAGAGATTGAGCAGATTGCTGAACTAGCAGAGAAAGAAGTAGAATTTTACCAACTCAAATGTTCACCACGGGGCATTGTAGATGCCAGAACAGTTTCCAGAATAGTATCTCTGAAACTAAGCTCGAAAAAACTGCTGCCAGAATAGAACAAGATGCGTCGAAGGAGAGTCAACAGAAGCCGCAACACTGCAACCAACGCCAAGTCGTGGCATTGCAGCATCCACCTAACAATCCGGCGGCGCACCAAGGAAACAGCTAATGCCGTAACTGCACACCACACTGCCAGAAAAATCAGCTGCCGATTGAAGTTTAGCAAGCACCCCTCAAGAAGCTCAAAATAGAACAGACGCTGCCGATCAATAGAGCAACTACTAGAAGCCGATCGCCAAACAGCTACAAGATAAACTTGTTGTGAATCCACACCGATCTTGAAGCAAAATATCATTAGAATTAGTTGCTGCACTCTATAATAAAGGATTGTAGTTTATTTGTGACTGATTAGTGAAGGAAGCATGCAAGCGGAGATGAAGAAGCAATTATTGTAGCCAATTCATTTGTGGTTACTGTAGCTAGAGTGGATTTTGCTAATGTAGCAAAACGCGTCTAAGAGGATTTTTGATTGAAAAAGCATGTAATTCCAAAAAAAAACAGCTGCTATCACATACTTGAGCATCTGCTTCACGCTGCTTTATGACAGTGCATCTGTTGCAGCATTTGTGAAGTTCGGCAAATGTCCTCATCAGCCGGGAAAAATGACCATTTCCCTCCAAAATTTTAGTTAATTTCTAATTATTCTCTATAATTTTAAAAAAAGTATAAAATTTTTTTACCGTTATCATTATTCACTTTTCCGTTACTATTTTATAATCACTATTTTATTAATTTTTAACATTTTTTATAAATTAATAATTTTATTTTTGATAATATAAATTTGACAGTAGCAATTATTATAGCCAATTCATTTATAGTTACTGTAGCTAAAGTGAGAGGATTTTGCGACTGTAGCAAAATTCGTTAAAGAGGATTTTCGCTTGAAAAAGCATGTAATTCCAAAAAAAATCAGATGTTATCATATACTTGAACATCTGTTTCACGCTGCTTTATGATAGTGCATCTATTACAACATTTGTGAAGTTCAGCGAAGGTCCTCATTAGCTAGAAAAAACGACCATTTTTCCTATTAAGTTTTAATTAATCTATACTTATTTTTTATAGTTTTAAAAAGCATCAAAACTCCCCTACCGTTATCTCCATTTACAATTTTGTTACTGTTCTATTATCACTATTAGTTTTACCCCCAATTAAATGAGAGCAAAAAAATATAGTAAACTTGATAGGAATTAAACCCTAGGCCTTAAAGATAAAACCACTCATTTTCACCACTATACCAAATTAAAGTTCACATAACATATTATGAAGGCTAATATATATATATATATATGAATTGTTAACTCTAAATTAAATAAATTTTGGTATTATAAAATCATAAACAATAATAAGTGTAAAATATTTTAATAAACAATAAATTTAATTAAGTATGTACATATTTATAATAAAAGACTTAAAGATTAAGTTTTAGGAACTTATTATAAAAATGAATTATTTTATAATTTCTTAAAATTAATCTAAAATAATAAAAAAATACTAAAATATAATACATACTAAAAATAAAGTTATTTTCAAGCTCATATATGAATTTTTATTATTTATATTAAATAATAAAATATATTTTCATGAAGAATTTGAAATTTAAATTATAACTTATTAGAATTCACAAAAAACTTTATAAAGAGTAAATATTGAGAATTATTTTCAACTCATAAAAAAATAATTTTCATAAATTTTTAAATTAAAAAATTACTACAAATAATGCCAAATTCTTCTATGCTCTCAAATGAGCTGTTAATAAAGAAAAAATATATTATATTAAAAAAATATTTTAAAATTATAATTGATTACTACATATGAAAAATAAGTTTTGAGTTTTGTTGGAAAATTATTTTTTATAATTAACATAATTATCAGTACTTTTTTTATTTCTTTTCAATTAATTTAAGAATAATTAGAAAATGAGAAGATGTTTATAATGGGTTTCCAAAAAATACTTATTTTTGTAAGCTTATTTTAATTAAACGATATTTAAAATATTTTACACTTATTATTATTTATAATTTTTTAGTACCAAAATTTATTTAATTTAGAATTAACAATTCATCTTATTAATTTGTAGGGTATATATATTAATCTTTATAAAATATTATGTAAGCTTTAATTTGGTCTAATGATGAAAGTTGGTAATATTTATCTTTAAGGTTAAGGATTCAATTCCCTTCAAGTTCTTTTTTTTTTTTATAATTTATTTAGGAGAAAAACTATCAAACTATATATTATTAAGAATAAAATTATCAATTCATTAAAAAAGTTAAAAGTAACGAAATAATGATAACAGAACAGTGAATAATGGTAACGGTAAGAGAGTTTTAGTACTTTTTGAAACTATAAAAAAGTAAGTGTAAATTAACTAAAACCTTAGGGAGAAAGGGTCATTTTCCCTCATTAGCTGCTTCAAGCAAAGCAATCATAAATTAAAGATCAAAGATAGTATAAAATATAAAAATAAATTAAAGACCAAAGAGGTAATCTGCATATTTCCAAGTGATTAACAAAGAAATCATACTACATACCATGAGAATATGAATTCATGAACTTTTGGACCCAAAAAAAGGCAGTTGATCAGAACAATTAATTTAATATTATAGTGGTCTAAGTGTTATTTATTTTTGTAAGGTAGGCAGGAAAGTGAGAGGAACTAAATATATATATATATATGAAATTTAATTTACCCTTAATTATTTGTCACTATGTGTGCCTCTACATCCTCTCAATTCTTCCATCTTCACTAAATTTTGGTCATTATTATATTTACATGACAAACCTTTACTCTTATAACTCCTTTTATTTCATACAACGATTTTAAATAAATTCATTATTCGTTAGTTATAATTTAAAAGACCATAAGAGTATATAAATATTCATGGAACAAAATGATGACCAACCAGTATGCTTTTCATATGATTGAAAACAAAACAAGACAACTCCCATACCCCTATCCACTTTATGGAAGGTCTTTGGAGACCATGATTCCAATACAAATATCTCTCCCTGATATTATTATTTTTAGTTGCTTCTCCAATAAAGAAAAAGCTGTTCTTTTAGATTTAGCAACCAGAAATAAAAACTAAGCACTAACCAATTAAATAATAATAATAATAACAACAACAAAAAAAATCAAATGACCATATTTTAACCAGTTACCTGGATTCTTCAGTTGGGATTTGATTCCAATGTCTCTGATCATTTATCCCTGTTATTTGCATAGCCTTGACCGAAATGGGTACACAAATCTTACCACTTCTCTTATCCACCCAACCTTCCTCCATTACAAAAGAAAACAAAACATTGTTAACCACTTTATAATAATGTGCAGAAAAAACAACTTTGAACATGCAAGAAATCATTCTGAAAATCCAGAACATTTCATTGATCAAGGCCTCAAATATATGTAAATTTTAACATCTATTGAATGTTTTATATACGCTGCAAAATACGCTATAGTAATTCACACTTCAAGAACCTAATTTCTCAAAATAAAGAAACACATAGTACCAGGTTGATGGTAGGCGTTAATGTTGATAAGTGAGGCATATATCCTAACTGCTCGCTCATAAAGTGCAAAAAGAGCCCCTACGGATCTAGGTGTCACTTCTTGCACAGTGACTGTAATGGACTTCCTATCATTACCATACAAAGCCGACCTTATTCCCTGTATAAACTCAAATAAGTTTTATTATTTGAAGGAAATGGTAGCACAAAGTGAAGAAATCTTAACATACAAAATCTCTAGAGTTCCGTGTATATAAGAAGAAGGATGATTTCTTATAATAAAGCAGAATTCTCCACCGCATTACTTCTAAAATCGAAACAGACGATAGTATAAAAAGAGCCTTGTTTTTTTTATATGCTATTACTCTAATTTTAGCATCAACGCTAAAATGTAACAGAATTCTTACTAACAAACCTAACACTTCAATCAAAATTGATAAACCGAATACCTAACTAATAATTCGAAATTTGAAGGCAGAGTAATTAGAAGGAAGCAGCCGTTGAAGGACACCGTAAGCGACGGATACTTGGACAGGAGGAGGAGCTAGCTCGCGCTCCTGGATCTCGAGAATGCGTGAGATGTACTGGAATCCGATCGTCGATGATCGAGCGAATGAGAGAATTGAGAGCAGCGCGATGAAGATTAGAGAAACAAAAGGAAATCGAGAGTCCATGACAGCAGTGAAGGAAATGAGAGAAAAAAAAAATCCAGAGAGTCTCATTGTGATGGATGAGATTGAGAGATTATTTAAAGAGTATGAGACAAAATTTAAGGCCGGAGTTAAAAGAATAATGAGAGAGGATGAAAATAGCATAAATGGCTCTAGGGTTTTGAGCAAAGTGCCAGCGAGACGAAGAGAGAGGAAACTTTTGAAACGTAAAAATATGAGACAGATGGAAGAAGTGACTAAAAAATAGACACAGAGATTGAAGAAGTTTAGTTAGGGTTTTGGGCAGAGAAAGGAAGTGATGTGAGATATAAAAATATAAAACTCCTATAATATAAAAGTATTCTCAAAACGACGTAGTTTTTAATTTTGAAAAAACAAATTATTTGGAACGACAATAACAAGACCAAAATCGGCATCATTTTATTTTATTTTTGTAGAAAAACATTAATGAAACGATGTTATTTGCAATTCTACATTAGATTTATCATATATTTATTAATTATTTTTAAAATATATCTATCACTAATATATGAAAAATATTTTCTAATACTAATTTGTGATAGAAAAATTTATTTTAAAATAAATGATATCATTTTAAATTTTCACGACATATTTAATAAATTTTTATTAGATAATTTGAAAACATATCTACCACTAATATGTGCTATTTATTTTTTTATACATTTTATAAACGATTTGTGATAGAATGTATTACAAATTTGTAATAAAAAAATGTAATTATTTGTTTGTTATAGAATCTAACACAAATTACTAATGACATAAGATTCATGATGGATTATATCATAAATTTTTTATAGTGTCATATTTCTATTACAAAATTTTTATTAATAAAACCTTTTTTTTATCAGTGATTTAAAATGGTTGTAGCAGTTTGTCTCTTCAAAGAATATACTCACCATGATGAAATGTGCTTCTTGATACTAGTATATATCAACTTGGTAGGTTATTAAGTTGGCGCATACCGATGACAAATACTAGATTCTCAAATGTTGTTGTTGGTAAAGTTTTAGTGAAATGATATGCATAACTTTCACTTAAGTGGATCTATTTAATATTAATTTATTTGTTTTTTTTGGAGTTTATGAGTGTAGAAGAATTTTAAAAAAATATGTTTAATTTGTCTCCTTGATGTACCATTCTTTGATTTATGCAATATAAGAAGCATTATCTTTATATTATATTGTTGGAGCATTTGTAACTAAAATTAGTTTTCATGTATAATAAATATCATGTATGACTGATTTTAACTATAAATAAGAATTTCAAAAATGATTAAAGGTTGTAGCAATTGATGTTAACTTTGTGGATTGCCATAAAATTATTGTATTATTGTAAATAAAAATATAATCCATTTGTGAATAAACTTTATAGGAATTAGATAAAAATCATTAGCTGCATAACCAACAAGACTTGAATTTCGTGCTGGCTTAATCGAATGTAATAGCCCTAATTCAATTGTTTCACGAAGGTACGAAAAATATATTTAATGTCATCCTAATATTTTAAATTGATGCGAGCTAAATCTTGCTAATGAGTTTACTAAGAATGTTATGTCTAGTCTAGTGAATTGTGTAAGATATAATAAAGCATCAAGGATTAAATTATGATACTTCAAAATCAAGTATCTCACTATCATCTTTAGGACAAAATAGATCTTTCTTGGGATCAATAAACTGAGCAACTATTAGAGCACTCAAAATATGAGTTGTATCCATATTAAAATATTTTAATATTTTTTTCAATATATGTGTATTGATGAAGAAATATTTCATTGGAACTAAGCGAAGACAATATTTTGTTTTCTCTTAAATCTTTTATTTCCAATTCTTTTTTCAAATACTCAATAGTTTAGGAGCTTTGAGATTAAATTTATGTCATCAATAGAGACTGCCATAATAGAAAATCTATTTCTTAATTTCTTAATAAATACACATAGGCATATAAAATCAATGATATATCCTTTTTAGATAAAATATCATGTTAAGGTGAAAAACTAAGCGACACTCAGCCTACTCATAAAAATCCAACTAGGCCCTTAGGTTAACTTTCCTAAAGAGCAGCCTAATTCAAAACAAGCTACCATAAGAAGCTGAGCATGAATCTGGATCTGTGAGCCTCCATAACTTGGTTTAAAAAATCCATCAAGTAGGACTTGCACAAGGATACATGTCACCATTTAGTTCTATTGTTAAGGGACACATCATTGTGGCCAAGTCACCTGACATGTCATCACTAAGGCAACCAATAGATGTACACGTTAGCAGAGTTTAAGCCTTTGCCATGTCAACAATGGGTCTAATCAATAGTCTAACTATAAGATATAACATTTGATGATTAGACCTAGGGATAAGGTCTAAGGAGAAAATCTTCAAAGAGCAATGGCAAGCTTGCATGTCTCTTGCTAACACAAGGATTAAAGGTGTTTAAAGTTGTTGGGATAATTCAGCACTAAATTTACAGAGCTCGGGGGGACAAAGCCTATAATCTACTTAGTGCTCTCAGCTCACCTAACAAAGTTGGTCATTCAAAAAGTACCCAATCAGAAGTTACCTAGTCATATAAACATTAGAAGGGCATAGGTACTCAGTAAGCTACCATCTGAGTCAATTCTTTAAAATGTTGCTAATGAAAAGGACAAATCTTCAATTGAATTTCATCACATGTCGCCTTTTAGGGGTAATCTTTAAGCTAGCTCCCTTCAAACTCAAGAACCATCTGCTATAAAAGCTTAACTTTCTCTAAAGAAACAGGGAGATTTATTATTCCACTTTTTCATATTCACTTTATTTTTCTCTTTTAGAGAGTTATCTTTCTCTTCATTTTTATGTTAGGGCTTGCCCTTCAACCATACTTAAAAACCTCAAATCATTTGATAAATAATGAAGAATCACCATTTATCCTTACTATAAAAACAGCCATCAAAGCATAAGAAATATTCATGACAAACCTCTCCAAAGAGGGAAAGAACATAGTAAATCTTAACTCATGAGTGACATTACTCTTATTGTAACTTATGTCTTGTAACATCATCTTCATATAAAGGATTTTTTTGACAAGCTATACCCGTGGACATTAGCCTTTAGGTTGAACCATATAAATTCAAGTGTTAATTTTATTATTAGTTGTATTTTCTTATTAGTTGTAGTACTATAGAGTTTTGACCTCAGTTAAGGTAAGTTCCTACAGAGTCCTGCTTATAATCACATCTGGATAGCTCCGTAAAACTTAGTTCTAATTTAGACCATTTACTGACCATTCTTTGAACCCTAAGTCTTCTTAGCCTTTGAAGTATGTTTTAGCCTCATCCTTGCTCAGCTTTGCACCCATTGAATACCTTTTCTAGCCTTCAACACGACCTTAATGGCATTCTTCTACCTAGCTAAGCCAAGTTCTCCCTCCTAAGTATTTCTTCAGTCATTGCTCATTGAGCTTTGACATTTTTTACTAAGTTATTGCTCTCCCTAAGTAAACAAATCTTTACTCATTTGGGTTTACTGGACTACTGGGCCCTTGAGCTCGTAGGCTTATCAAATTTGAGTATAAATAATTTACTTAAGTGATTGTACCACATTCGCTCTGATTGTTTTAACCTAATAAGGATCTTTATATCTTGATTGATTATAAGCTATGATCATATATTTTAGGCATCTTAAATCCTTCAATGATTTCATATAATTATTTGTATCAAGTGATCTTATATATATATATATATATATGTCATTGCTACGTCCATAAAACACATATCAAACTTTTTTACACTGTAAAATTAAAATATTATTATATCCATTATCGAAGGATATGTTTCTTTATAGTCAATACTAGGTTTTTATAAGAAACTAAAACTACAAGCTAGTTGTGCTTTATATCAAATGATTTGATTCCTCTTTTTTTATTTTCTTACAAATACTTATTTATATCCAATAGGCTCAATGCTTTCAAGCTTATAAACTGTAGGTACAAATATTTCTCATTTGGCTAATGAAGTTAATTCTACCTCAGTTGTTTGTTTCTATTTTGGCTAATCGTTTCTCGGTCTACAATCATTGATAATTTGTGGCTCAAAATAATTATTAATTAAATTCATAACTATTGTAAATGAAAATATATCACACATTTAATGTATACTCGATGATCTATTAGCAGCCTTTTCAATAGATTTTTCATTAGGCATAACCACTTTAGTTGGTGTATTAACAAATGGTATTTATGGTTACATTTATCGCATTAATAAATATATCAAGTAATTAATTATCAATTTGTTGGAGATTATTTATCCTTTGTACTTCATTTTCACTTTGAGTGGTGTGAGAATTTAAATAAGATATGCTGGTCATTCTAATAAAATTTATGTCTTATTTCAGGGGGCATTTTTATGTCCCCGCGTGTAGTAAATAATGTCTCATCAAAGTGATAATTTATAAATTTTATAATAAAAAGATCACCAATTATAGGTTGAAGATACCTTATAATTGATGGTCCATCTTAAGATTATTTAATCTTTATTAGCATAAATATTTTCAATATCATCTTGGTGATTTGTAAATCTATAAAACTACATGATTCATTGTTTTTGTAAGAACTTAATAAGTTTCTTAATAATTAGTCTGTTGCAGATTTAGTATATACCTATTGGCTTTTTTATGCTAGATATTTAGCAAACACTTTTGTAATATTTCACTTTTTGTGATAGCATATATTTCCTTTATCTCATTGATTTAAGAATTTTTTAAACCAATGACCTCTTTCTTAATTTTATTTACAAATAGTGAAAATTCTAATATTTTGGTAATGTGATTTTTCACCAAATGTCATTATTTTGTTCATCACCTAAGAAACATGATATCAATTATACATATATATTTTAAGCCAATACTCTTGCTAATGTTATATGTTATTGTATGAGGTATGGAATTCACTATATAATTAATAATAGTGTTAATTTTAAATAAAGCTAGATTGTGTTTAGCAATACATTTTGATCTCATTTTAAAGAGGCATATCCATTTGGTGATTGTAGTTTATCTCAGACTTTTAAATCAATTGATAATTTACCATAAGGTATTAATCTTTCAAAAAGTAATTTATATATATTGTTTCTCGCATATAATAATTCTAACATATGGTATTTTAAACTTCTATACATTATTAATTCGAGATTTATTTTTAAATTTTAGTACTTTAACTCTTTCTCTTTTCAAGAGAAACTAGAATTAAATTCAAACAGCAATATGAGAAGGAGAATCCTCCTCTACAACAAAAAAACAAAGTCCTTGGAATACCAAACCTCCAAGTGACAAGAACATCTAAATTCAAAGCTAGTTTAGCCAAAGAATGAGCAACTCTATTATACTCCCAATTAGCGAATAATAATTTTGAAGACCTGTAAGAGTTTAAGCACTCTAAGATGTCTTAGATAATTTAACCGAGCTACGAAGCTATAGGGTTTCTAGCTAATATCTCATTGATAATGGTTCAGGCATCTGATTCAGGGTCAACAGAAGAAACATGTAACTGTTGTACTGCCATTAAGCCCTTCAACATAGCCATTGCCTCCACGACTAGTACCGAATATAGGCCATCCAATTTCTCAACTCCAAATAACAAAACTGAGTCTTCATTATTTCTAAGAAATGTAACCTAGACTAGTTTGCTTCTGTTGGAGGTTATGATGCTCATAACACAGCGGAATAGAAAATAAAAATTCTTGAATCTTTGTTTTGTCCAATAAAAATACTTTTTATCTTAGAATCTTATGAATATATGAATTTAATATTTAAAATAAATAAAAATTAACATGAACAAAAATATACCTTGAATCTACACTAAGTTTTCTTCTATCAAAGGATTCCAACCCAAGCTTTTTATTTTACAAGAGATGAAGAGTGGGCTTTCTTCTTTTTTTTTTTCTCTTTGAAGAAAATATGTATTCTGTGTTTTTTACACATGTTTATGTTTTTCTTTTTAAACTAACTTATCCTTTTAAAATAATAATTTAATTATAATATTTATTAATTAAATTATTATCTATTTAAAAGAGACCTAATTAATGTAAACTATATAGAGTCATACTCTTTGTGGTTAACGTATAATACCCAACAATTGAACATTATTAGACTTTCAAAATTAATGAATTTTTAGTCTTTTATAAAAGGAAAACACTTAATTAAAATAAAATCTTTTTGATAATTTCAAAAATTATCCTTAAGATTTTATTTATTTAATTTTTTAAATTAAATATTAAATTATATTTAGATAAGATATTATCTATATTAATTAATTCTTAATTAATTAATTTTATCCAAATGTAAAATATACGTATATTGAAAACAATTTTTTAGACATAAACAATTTGCATAATAACACATATTATTTTTAATTATTCACTATAATAACTAAAGAGATGGTGTTGGGGACCCATGGACCTAAAATTTCAAGCTCAAATAAATTTTGAATAATGAACTAAAATTTTTAATTAATTAATTCAATTTATTAATTTCAATGTTATTCCACTAAAAACCTGAAATTGCACTTCTAAATTTGTAGATATAATTTACTCAAAAAACTTGGAGTAGTCTATTGATTTAATCATTACATGCAATTCAACTCTCCATAGATGGTTCATAAGTAAAGCTAGGTCAATTACTATTTTATCCCTCTAATTACTTCTTTATTCTTAAGTACCATTAATTCACCAATGAACAGTTAATTTGTAATATTATTACAAATTGAGCGCTCTAACTATTTAATTCTATAATTAAGCCTTAAAAGAGCCTTCTTTCTAACTTTCGTTAGGAAGGAATGGATTCTATATTTATAAATCATATTCTCAACCGTTTATCCTACTATGCTACCAAAATACAAGTTTTGAGCTTGTTCTTTAGACAACTCATAACGAGTATTCAAAATGACATAATGACACAAACATGAGTTTATAATCACTTAAGATTAAGTTTAATCTGTATATGATCATCAAGTGACGTTATTTGAATTCTTAATCAACAACGGTATTTTACATAAAAATTCAAACTATGTCTGGTCTAGTCATATATAATCATATCATATAAAGTGCCTCCACTATAATATCACTACATTGGTGATCCGGATAAAATTATTACATTCTAAATATCTGTGAACCGCACTAGTAATATTTAATTAAAAATCTTAAACTTTAATTAATTTATTACAGAATTTTTCTATTTATTATCCATAACTTTAATCCTCTTGTCTATACAATTATATACTAAAGTTATTGTTACATAAATAAATAAGGAATTTTTTGATATTTATGTCATAAAATTATGAATATTTTTCAAATATAAAATATAAAATTTATTAATTTCGTAAAATGAGTACAAGTACATATTTTTAGAGCATTATACCTAAGAATCTCCCACTTGCCCTAAAACAGGTGAGACATGTCTCTTAAATTTATGCCCTCTATATGACTCTCAAACATCCTAGCCGGTAATATCTTTGTGAACGGTCTGCAAGATTATTTTCAGATGCTATCTTTATACCCGTCACATTACCTTTATGCACAATTTCCCTTATCAGTGATACTTTCTCTCTATATGCTTTGCTCTCTTGTGGCTCCTAGGTTTCTTTGAATTCACCACTACCCCACTGTTGTCACACTAAAGGGTCAATGGTTTATCCATGTCTGGAACAACTTCTATATTAGTGAAGAACTTTCTAAACCATACTGTTTCTTTATCTGCTTCACAAACTGCTATGTATTTAGCCTCCATAGTTGAATCAGCAGTGCTGATTGTTTTACACTTCTCCAGACTATGGCTCTATCACCAAGAGTAAACACTGGCCCAGACATTAACTTTCAACTATCTTTATCTTATTGAAAATCAGAATCAGTAAAACTTGTGAAGTTCAGGTCTCTACCCGAATACATAAGCATATAGTTTCTCTTTCTCCAAAGATACTTGAAAATGTGCTTTATCGCAATTCAGCAAGCCAATCCAGGGTTGGATTGATAATGACTTACTATTTTTACTGCATAGTAAATATCACGCCTTGTGCACAACATAAGGTATATACGGCTCCCAACTGCTGAGGCATAAGGAACCTGTCTCATATCTTCTTCCTCCTAAAATGTCTTAGGACACTGCTCTCTAAAAAGAACAATTCCATATCGAGTCGGTAGTTGGCCCTTCTTGGAATTTTGCATCAAAAATCACATAAGCACTTCATCAATATATGATGCTTGAGACAGTGCCAATAATCTGTTCTTGCGATCCCGAATAATTTGGATCCCAAAGATATAACTTGGCTCTTTCAAATCTTTCATTTGAAAGTGCTTGACCAATTACATCTTTATATTGGATAATATTTCTACATCATTCCCAATGAGTAAAATGTCATCTACATAAAGTACCAGAAAAATCACATTTTATTCTTGATGTATTTGTATACAAGATTCATCAATATTTTGCTCGAAACCAAAAGATTTAATTGTCTCATCAAATCTTAAGTTCCAAGATCTTGAAGTTTGCTTAAGTCTATAAATGGACTTGAGCAATTTGCAGACTTTCTACTCCAAACCTTCTACCATAAACCCTTTTGGTTGTACCATGTAGATGCTCTCTTCAAGATAGTCATTCAAAAAGGCTATCTTGATGTCTATTTGCCATATCTCATAATCAAGATATGCAGTAATGGATAAGAGAATGAGAATGGATTTGAGCAATGGACAGTCGACTCTCTCTTTCTGACCATAACCCTTTGTCACTAGTCTTACTTTGAAAGTCTCTACTTTTCTATCCATCCCTATTTTCTTCTTAAAGATCCATTTGCACCCAATGAGCTAGACATCTTTAAGTGGATCTATAAGTTTCTAGACTGAATTGGAGTACATAGACTCCATTTTTTAGTTTATGGCTTCTTGCCATTTTTCTTTATCAGAATCTTCCATTACATGTCTATATGTCAATGGATCGTCTTGGCTTATATCGGACACAACTACTTGTGCCTCTTCCTTCTCTCTATACGAAGAAGAGAGTCTCACTATCTTCCCACTATATTGAGGTCCAAGGTGTTCTGATCATAATTGATGTTTATCTGAATTTGTCGTTCATTAACTATAAGTAATAAAGGTCTGATCTGGTCAGAAAGCATTTCTTCCAATATAATTTTACTGCGAAGTTTGAAGTTTAATATATAATTATTCTCAAGAAAAATGTTTGTCGATACAATTACTTTCTTTTCTTGAGGACTATAAAACAAACATTCTCTTGTGCCTTTAGGGTAACCTACAAACGAATAAACTTTTGTTCACGGTTCTAAATTTTTAGTCTTTCTTTTTAGCACATGTACCGGGTACCCCTATATGCAAAAATGGCATAAACTAGGTTTTCAACCATTCCAGATCTCTAAAGGTGTACTTTGGATAGATTTGAAAGGTACTACATTCAAAATGTAGACCGCGGTCTGTAGTGCATAACCCCAAAATGAAGACGGCAATGAAGAGTAGCTCATTATAGACCTAACCATGTCTAACAAGGTTTTGTTTCTATTTTTTACAACACCATTCTGCTGTAGTGTTCTAGGTGTTGTAAGTTGGGATAAAATTTCATTCTCTAATAATTAATCTTTAAAGTCTATGTCAAGGTATTAACCACATCGATTAGATCAAAGAGTCTTAAGTGTTTTACCTAATTGCTTTTCAGCCTCTGCTAAGAATTCTTTGAACTTTTCAAAATTCTTAGATTTTCTTTGCATTAGGTAAACATAATTATATCTTGAATAGTTATCAATACATGTGACGAAGTATTCGTAATCGCCTCTTGCTTGTACATTTAATGGACTGCAAACATCAGTATGTACAAGCTGAAGTAATTATTTGGCTCTTTCATCCTTAATTAAGAAAGGTCTTTTAGTCATTTTATCTAGACATGATTCACATACAAGAAGAATGCCAACATTTAGCTCTCTTAAAGGGTCATCTTTTACTAACCTATGGATCTTATCTAGATTAATATGACCTAACATAAGATGCCAAAGATACGTGTCATCATTTGGAGAAATTTTTTACCTTTTAGTAAATTTAGGATGTTCTACTTTAAATAGTTTAGAATTAAGCAATAAAGGCTCATCGGGCCTTAAAATATAAAGTCCATTTTCTAATTTTGCATGATATATCTAAACTATTTCTACCAATAATAATCTCATTATTATAAAAAGAAGTATTAAAAAATTATTCATGTAACTTAGAAACATAAATCAAATTCCTTCTGAATCTAGGAATATAATAAACATTGTTTAAAATTAAAAATTCAATCGAGTCATTCCCACTGCTAAAGTCGAAACGACTACCCCATGGCCAACTTGCATGGTAAAGTCCCCATCAGCAAGCTCCCTAGAAGAACTAAGCATCTTCAAGGAAGAACAAACATGATTAATTGCTCCTGAATCAATTATCCAAAGAGAAAGTTCCTCATCCATTAAATAGTCTTCTAAACCAGTAAATCATATTTACCTTTGTTCTTTTCCTTCAACTCGGAGAGATACCTTTTACAGTTCCTCTTCTAATGGCCATCAACTTCACAATGAAAACACTTTTCTTTGTTTTCTTTGGAGTTATTCTTCTTACTCTTACTGCTTTTAAAGGCTTTCTTAGCCTTTCCTCCAGAGCCTAAACCACCACCAATGTTCTTTCTCTTTTTATTTTGCTTATAAGAAGAATGTTTAGCTTCAGCAACATTTGTCTCAGACTCTTTGGGCTTATCTAATAAAGCCTCAAAAATTTTCTGTTCATTAAGTAGCTGACTCATACTATATGAGAGCTTGTTAGTGACATAATTTATTTTGAACTAGGAAAATGTTGAAGTAAGAGACTTCAAAATGATGCTGACTTGGGTCTTATTATCTATGATGGCTCCATTGATCTCTATCTGATGCATTAGGTTGATCATGTTCAAAACATACTCACACACTAAAATTCCTTTCTTCATCTTAGCGTTCATGTAGCTATAAGTAGCTTCATAGCTGCTTTATTCCGATTGCTAGTCAAACATCACTTGGAGAGAATCTCATATCTCATGTACGGTCTCCAAGTGCTCATGCTTCATTCTAAGCACATCGCTCATGCTAACTAGCTTTTAGCAGCAGGCCTTATTATTGGCCTGTATCCATTTCTTATACTGCTCTCGTTCATTACAAGAAGCATTGGCTGCAAGTTTTAGATGACACTTTTCAATGAAGAAGAACTTTTGGTCCTCACAAATTAACAGAATATTCATATTGCTTTTTCATTTTACAAAGTTATCATCGATTAATTTTTTATTTGCTAAAAGGGTTATGATAGGGTTTGTTTTAGACATGATACTGAAATAAATAAAGTAATTTTAAGAATACTTGAATAAATATTATAGTATTTTTCAGAATAGTAAACATGATGCAAGAGTGCATTTATTTAAACACATAAATTAATACTAATCCACGATAGTTCAATTTAACAATTAATGTGCCGTCGTAGGATATGTCACATTAAATTTAAATTGAAATTGAGACTATCTCAAATTAATAGGCAAATTTCAAAATATCTTATATTTTTATTTACCTCTTAACTACCATTTATTTCGATCACGATATGATTAATTGCTGAAGTATATCTTTATGAGTATAACCTATTATTTCAGATCAAGATGCCTTAATATATCTAGGAAGTTAACTTTGTTATTGATATATGCGGACACCCTCCGTAGGGAGGACAAAATCAAAGCGTCGCGAGATGCCATCTATATCTCACGATGTTGTATTAATAATGGAGACCGGTAGGTTCATTGTTATGTACCCTCAACAAATTATTAAGTATAATTAATTAATCCTAAAATCTAATCTTATTATACCTAGGTTCATTAATCTAACTATTCCTTTTAAATAGGCTTAACAATTTAGATGAACCTAGTTTTTCAATTATTAGATTAATTATTTATTTTATAAATAATAAAATCAATAATTTTATTAATAATTTTCCAAGTAATTTTAAATCCAACTATTTAATTTAGGTTATCTAGAATAATGTGAAAGTACTAATTTAACTATTAAATCTAATTTCATATTATTTGATTAATTATGTAAGTTCTAAACATGCTAATTAATCTACTAATTTAATCTTAATAATAATAATATACCATAATACAATAAATTATTTAAATTCTAATTATGGCATGTATGTATGTTATATTACAATAATATATGTGGATACAAATGTATGACATGTGATTATGTATGATCATATTATAATTCATTACATAAATAAATAACATAAATTTATATTTTAATTTAACTTTGGTCGGGTCCCCTAAGATTTTAAATTACAACCTATAAAAATAAAAGTAAATAAATTACATAAATGTACAAGCACGCAGACCCAGCTGCACGTAATCTTCTTAAATCCATAACGAACTCAGTCCATTTTCTTTGTAATTTTATATGTATGGGCTTAAAAACTTTTCTTAAGTCTATTGTATATTTTTCAAGTTAGTCCAACTCTTAGACTTTTGTTTTAAAGAACTTTTTAATCCATATAAAGCCCAAACTTTAAAAAGATCAAAATCCAATTTTATTGGGCTTTTCAAGTCAAAAAAATAAAAGTCTTTTGTTGCCTTAATATACTTAGGGCAGCAACATAAAAGTTCTTGCCCTTGGTGCCAGTTGCCGTTGGCAGGCCTTTGGCCATCACTCGTGCAACAATTGAAATGGTGCTACTGCTCGCTTGTAGCGTAGCCTAAGGCTAACGCCTAGGCCACCTAATTGAAGAAAAGGCCATTTAGCCAAATCTTTGTACTTTGTCTTACACCACCTTCTTTTTTATTTGTCTTTCATTTTTTTTTTTTGTTATATATGAATACAATAGTTTCTTCTCCTTCCAATGGCAAGGATAGAGTAAACTGACCGTGCTTTTTGTCTTCAACTTCCAATAGCCATGGAAATTAAAAAATATTACAAAAAATTCTATACTCCTTTATGGGTTTACACAATTTTAATCTAATCAAAATAAAATAAAAAAATACAATCAACTTTAGAGGACCATATAATTAACGACCAAATGATCCAAACACAAAACATCCATCCATTATATAGACAAAATAAAAATGCAAGTACCCACTCTTACATATATACTCATAAATCATGATTTAAATAAAATAAATGATAACACCAAAAATTAATATTCAAGAATCCTTATAGGTCCTTTTTCTACCCTTAGTTTTTCTTTTTCACTCTAACCGAATACCCCTCTTCATCAAGCTTGCCTAGGGATATCAAGTTCCTCCTCAGTTTAGGAATATGCCTTACACCATGTAATTCTCTTGTTTCTCCACCTTGTATCCTCGGCCTTATGTCACCAACTCCCATGATCTCACAAGTCATGTCATTCTTCATTAGAGTTTTACCTTCTTGGCTTTATGGTTGGTATAACATTGATCTATCTAGACACATATGGACATTACTGTTAGGGTTGTACTGACGTGTCATCCAGTTTTGTATGAATATTTGATATCTATACAGAGTATATTTTGTTATATCGCTAATTATCTTTTAATTATATGGTTTAATGCTTGTTACGCTACAGACTTTGTTTTATCTAAAAGAATTTGGATACGGTCTAAAGGAGTTTAAACCGGTGCTAAGAGTTAGCAAATATTCCAAGAGTTTGAGTATTGTCTGTAACGAGATAAGGACCTCAGAATATGCTAATAATTATATAGTTGCAAGAGTTGCAATAGGTTGCTAGGATATATCATTATGTAAGCATATTCTCAAATACATAGTTCCTGACCTATTTCTACTAACGCATGTCTGTTAGTAGATCCTATTAATTTATATAGATCAGTGTATGTCTATATTTGTCGGGTACAGCTGGTTGTTCTTAGCTGACCAAACTCATGAGGACCCCAATAGACATCCTATGTTGCCGTTAATGGAAGGTTCTCTCGAGTTGAGTAGTATACGTGGTCCTCTGACCTGAGCACCACGGTGGGCTTGTGAGTAATCCACTATGCTTTGGTTTCACGCATATCAGAGACCTTTCATAGTCTGATCGTTGGGTGTCGCTAGGTATAGTCCGATGCTCATGGAGTTCGGTGTGTGTAGATATGGGACCCATCAGCTCTCATAGAGAGTGATATATCTAGATGCTCCAAGATAGTATCTCAGGAAAGTCTTATGGCCGTAAGCAGTTAACCAGAAAAGGTGTTTCCATGAGTTAAACAATATGGCAAAAAGTTTTGCTCATATTGTTCAATTGAGATACCATTCTGGAGATAGGTTTATGGATGAGCATATAGGGATTTGATGGTGTGAGTCTATGTCCCCACACATTATAGATATATATGATGGAAGGACTATACGTATGCGTTATAACCTCAACTTGTATGGTTCAACGCATCGATTTGTAATATTCGTGACGTGTGCGTGGGGCATAGATCACGGACTAATGGAATAGTTCTATTTGACGAATCGGGCGTGGATCTAGAGAGTCCTGCGATATAGAGTGTACTCATTGTGCACTGGAGCAAAGTACAGGATCAAAATGTTTAATCCAGTAATATCCAACGTAACCACAGAAATGCGTGCGTATCTGTATTTAAGTGTTAAATACAATAATTAGTCAATAATTATTATTTACTAATTTTAAAGTGACACGTGACGCATTGTGGGCCTTCGGTTGAGTTTATCCAAATGTGGAGTTTGGTGAAACCCGCTAAGTGTATACTTAATAACTATTTATGATGAGTAAAATGATCATTTCACACTTTAATTATTTAAATATTAAATAATCAAATATCTCTAATATTTTATATTATTATATAATATTTTATTTATAATAATATAATATATATAATGCATGATAGTTGTCATGCATTATATATATAATAGTATTATTATAATTTTATATTATTATATTTTACCAACAAAACTATTTTTTATTAAATTATATTGTGATATTATTATTTTAATCTAAGAGATATATATGTGTGAATTGAAACGGAAATGGTTGTGAAAATTGAATGAAAAATTGAAAACAAAAAAAAAAAAACAAAAAAGAAAGAAACAGCTTGCTATTTTCCTTCCATGTTTCCGTTTCATGCTCTAAGTTAAAAGAAGCAATTGTTGCTTCTATTTCTTCTCATTTTTGCACTGTGAGAAAGACAAGAGCAATTTTAAGAATCGGTTATTTGGATAAAGGGTTAATCCTATGTTAGATTAAGGAGCTGCTATTTTAGATTATCTAGCCCACCAAGTTGATAATTAGAACTAACAACCAGTACAACTTCAGGCAGACTCAGAAAGTATACGTGTAAAAGATTGTTCGTATTGATAATTTCTCAATTTTATCATTTATATATTAATTTAATTAATATATGATTAATGTGTTAATATTATGTTTTTATATTCCGTTGCGTTAAAATATGTATTAGATGCGTATTTTTGATTTAACACACTACCACATACATACACCTGAACACAGTAGGTCCCCTACAATTACACCCTAAATCTAGTATTCATTTGTTAGCGTACTTTTCCCTTGAAGCTATCATTGTATCTATAATTTCGATATCTTCTTCAGTACTGATTGCAACGACCCTCCTTGACTTTTTGATTTTGGACAATCCTTCACAATGTGTCCTTCCTTATTACAAAGGAAATACTTCTTGGATCTCCTCCTTGATTATTTACTCTTCCTTCCTTGTGCAAGTAATACTGTTCCACTCTCGAACTCAGATCTCTTAGTCAATTCTTTTGAGTTCAATGATGCCTTGACTTCATTCATCGTTAAAAACTCCTTATGATACAGCAGCGTATCCACAAAGCTCTCATAGCTCTTCGGCAACGTACTTAACAGGATAATGGTCTTGTCTTCATCCCCAGCCTTGATGCTCATTTGCTCAAGACTTATGATAATCTTGTTGAACTCGTCGATGTGAGCTCTTAATGAAGATCCCTCGTGCATTATCAGCTAATGCAATTTCTTTTTCACGAAAAATCTATTTGCAAGAGACTTCTTCATGTATAATACCTCAAGTCTCTTCCATAGCCCCAAAGCGGTTTCTTCATCACTAATATTTTTTAATACTTCGTCGCTCAACACCAGGATTATGGTACAGTGAGCTTTTTTTCTAAATCGTGTCCCAATCTTTCTACCCGAACTTTGAGGTTGTCATCTCATCGCTAGTTGAGGAGCTGGCTTCCTCTAAGGCTGAGTCTAGCCCTTCCTTCACTGGTAAAGCCCTAACCTTCTTCCTCCAAAGATTGAAGTCATTCATCCCATTGAACTTCTCTATTTCTTACTTGATTGAAACCATAGTTTAAATACCCCAAATGTGTATTATCGAACCTTCAGCTCTGATACTAGTTTGTTGAGAGAATGACCACCCTTCTCCCTCTTAAGAATAGATTGGAGCGAAGAACCTCAAGTTTAACCTAGAATCCTAACATCTTTGCGCAGCAGAATAACCTGTTTATCAAGCAAAATAGTAAGAATCCTAAGCAGAAAATAAAAAGAGCACAATACAATCTTACGTGGTTCGGCCAATTGCCTACGTCCACAGTGGATCCATAGATTCTAGCCTCTCTTATTAACTTCCTAGAGATTTTATAAGAAAAACTCAATGAAGAACCTCAAAATGACCTAGTGTTTAGTGTACAATTGCTCTACCACGAGCAATGAACACCCAAACGATGATTTTTACCCTAACGTACACAAGCACTTAATGTCTACCCTATTCTTCCCCTCTCTTAGAGTCTTTTTTAATGTTAAATCTGAAATAAAGGGTTTACAAGTGTTTATATAAGGTTTATTTCATGCCTACTAATCATATTCCTTATTGGAGTAAGAGTCCACTTATTTTGGAAGTCCTAAACTTCCCAAAACTTGAAATTTGAATCAAAACCGACTTCCTAACGCTTCTGGCACCGCGGCATTGGCCATTGTCGCGCCTATCGTCGCGACACTAGGTTGCTGTACTGGGCGCTGCGGCGCTCATCCCTGGAGCGTCCTATACGCGTTTTCTTCTCTTCCTTCGCATCTTTGAGTCCCGTTTCATTTCTTCCTTCATGTCTCACACGTCCTAGACTTCTCTATACGTGTCTCACATATTCTAGACTTTTTGTAACTCTCCCCTTTGATATTCATCTCAATTCTTATCCAACTAAAATTGTTGAATCATCAATTTTTTAATAATACACACATCCACCTTATGCGTAACAAATTTACAAAAATATCAAAATTGTTAATTTCAGAATGTGTAAACATATCATTTAACCATATATATCTAGCTTTATTTTTTAATGTAAAAAATCTATATGCAATGACAAGCACAAAGCATACTTATAGTTATGTTAAATAAAAATACCCTCCTTCAATTTTAAGCATTATCCACTTATCTCTCTAATATTTTATATACCCGAAAAAATTCTCTATTGTTATAAAAAATTTGTTAACTTTTAACTTTTATTTTCTTTTTATTAATTTGACCATACGTGGATGACATAAGCCACATTATGTTAATAATAAAATTCTATTATGTTAGATAATTTTTTAAAGTTTCCGTTCCATATTTTTTTTATCTTTTAAAATAATTATTTTTTGAATCTTGTGTTCTCTCTTCATTCATAGAAATTAAACAAAGAAAAAAGATCTATGTTCTTCAACATTGACAGTCGCATAAGCCACGATAACTACCTTCTAGTTTTTTCTCTCTTATTATATATGGGCCGACCAATAAGGCTTTCAAGTCTAGCCCTCAAATGGTCCAAGCATTAAAATATTTGGATATTACAAATGGAAAAGGACGGCTGTACTTTGAAATAAAGTTAAAATGACAAAATACACCTTTTATTTGAAAATAATTAGTGATATTTATATTATTGTTAGATTTTTTGTTAAAAATAAAGTTGATTATTGTTGATCTTATTAAATGACTTTTTTGTCCTAAAGAGTGGTAATCAGTGTTATAACCATTAACTAATATTAATCGACCGTTGATCAATATATATCAATTTTTTATACAAATTATTCAACTTTAAATTTTTTAATTTACATAATAATGAGATTTTTAATAGAACATTAGAAAAATTTTAAAATTAGTGAAGAAAAGTAAAATTTCATTACGTCGTTGTCAAAAGATTTTCTTACTAAATTTCAAACTCTTTTAATATTATATTTGCAAACATAATTTTATCATTATATAAATTATGAAATTTAAAGTCTAATAATTTATATGTCGATCAACAATTAGTCAACATTGGTCACCGTTGATCAACAATCAGTTAATATCAATCACCGATTGATCAATGTCAATTAATTACCGATCAACATTAATTATCGATCAAGCCAACACCGATCATTGCCATTAGAGAGAATTGAGTCTAAGTCTAACGAATATGAGTATAAATATTATTTATTTTCAAATTTTAAAGTGTGTTTATCATTTTCTCTATACTTAGAAGTCTCGATCATTTTTTAATTCCTTACTTTATAGTAACTCAAGTTTTCTTTCACACCAATCAAGTTCATAGTAATGAATTTAAACTTGATACTATAATTTCATGTATTTGAAACTAACATAAATTTCATCAACGTAAACTACTCTAATATTTCTATTTAAATTTTTTATAAAAAAAAAAAACTACTCTAATGCTTAAAGCACAGTATACTTTAACCACACCTAATATATTTACTACCCTGCAATTTATGCATTGCTATATTCGCAAAACTGATTAATAAGAATTATATATCTATTCATTTATGCCTCATTTTTAGTAACATAGAAATTTGTGGCTTATGTTGGGTCAAAATCGTACAGAATTTTAACATGATCATAAATAGTTGTTTCCAGTTTCATTCACAAGTCCAAACACAAGAACTTTGAGAGTACATTCATGTCTCACTACAAGTATTTTGATGGCCAAAAAATTAATGGAACGAGATCTCTCTATCTACCAATCAGTAGGATCCACGAAAACTAGAAAAATATCATCTAATTATTTGGCTCTGCATTGTACTTCATTATTCATGCCATTATTGGGTACATTTTCTAGCATCCCAATTTATATTGAAATTTAATATATATATATATATATAAATTGTTATAATAATGTTAATTTTGCAAACATCGTTCTTTGGATCTGCTGTTCCTCTTGGCAATTGTTTTTTGAAGTAATATGTAAAGTCCGAGATTATTTTCGGTATTCTCCAAAATATTTTGAAACAATGCACAAATATTTATTAGAGAATTTATCAGTTATCTTTTTTGGTAATTTTTTTATTATTTTTTTCTTAATTATTTTTTATAAATACCGGTATCTTTGTTTATATTTTTTTTGGAAAATTATTAATTATCTATTAAAAGAGACATAATTTTTATTAAAAAATCAAAAAAATAATAATAAAACTGCAAAAATACGTAAGTCATGCAATTGGCAATTATTGAAGTGAAAGTACACAAACAAGCAAAACTACCCAAACAATATATGCAGAACAAGTAATTAAGGAATAAAGAGAGAAATGGTAGAAGAAGAACAAAGAATTACGTGGTTCGACAACTTACCTACGTTCACGGTGGATCAAGATCGCACTCTTTTTTTATTATGAATCATAAGACACTTACAAAGTATTCCTTTTACAAAAAAATTATAAAGAAAGCTCTCTCTTTCACTTTAGAGACTTTCTCGTTGAAAGAACCCTAAAGATTATTGATAATTATTTAGATTTATTGAGTTATCATTAAGATATTTCAATCTATCACAAAGATGTGTTTACAAGTTAATTGATAGTCTTTATATAGGCTTTGGGACATCATAGGTTTATCCTAAAGGTGTGAGAGTCGTATTAGGGAGTCCCGAAGCAATTGAGAAACGAAATAAGAAAGTTTTCTTATTTTGGGATATTATTCCAGTCTCCAGCGCCGCAGCGCTAGCGCGTCCGTCTGAGCATTTCGGCGCTCGTCTTCTGGCACCGCAACCCCCACGCCTGGTTACCGCAGTGTTGGCGCCTAGTGTGCCCCTTTTCATTTTTCACCTCCTTTCGCGTCTGTCTTCAATCCTCACGTACCCTACGCACTTGGCTTGATCTCTAAATCATATTCCAGTTATTTTTAATCAATATTCTCACAAATCCTCTCATTGATTCAAAATCATCCACAAAAGCAACTCGATCTCTCATTTTCGCATATTCGGTCACCCTCACAAAATAATGACTCCGGTTAAGTCCTTGCATAGGACGAATTTAACCGATGGAAGTGGCTTAGTCAACATATCAGCAGAATTTTTAGATGACGCTATCTTTGTTAAACTAACTTTGCCATTTTAAAAATCTCTCGAATGTAATAGAGCCTCATATCAATGTATTTCGACCTCTCATGGAACACTTGATGCTTGCATAGGTGTATGGCACTCTAGCTGTCACAATATACACCGATGTTTACATCTGCACTAGCCAATATCTTCGTACATATGCCTTTTAACCAGACGGCATCCTTGATAGCTTCACCAATAGCTATGTACTCTGCCTTTGTGGTTGAGAGTGCAACCACATGTTGTAGAACTGATCTTCAACACACACTACACCAACACTGTGAATACGTAGCCCATCAACGATCTTCTCTTGTCTGGATCACCTGCATAATCTGAGTTTACGTACCCTCTTACCATTTCATTGTTGTCTTCATCCCTCTTATATATCAACCCGTAATTTGACGTCCCCTTGAGATATCTCAGGATCTTTACCTGGATCTGCCATGTATCTACTCACCACACTCATAGTCTGTGCTATGTTGGGTCTTATGCAAACTATTGCATACATGATGCTCCTCATAGCGATTGCATATGGTACTTTACTCATCTGCAGTTTCTCTTCTTTAGATGTCGGTAACTATGCTGCTGAAAGTCTGAAATGCATAGCCAAAGGAGTAGAGACAGCCTTTGCGTTGGACATACCAAAATTCTTCAGAATTTTGACTATATATCGCTGTTGGAACAAGAAGATAACATCTTTTCTTTCTCTCACAATATCCATACCCAAAATTCTCTTCGCTGCTCTCAAATCCTTCATTTTAAATTCGCCACTCAACTGATTCTTGAGCTTCAGTATTTCTTCCATATTCTTGCGTGCAATTAACATATCATCGATGCATAGAAGCAAATAAATCATTCCACAACTTATGTTCTTAAAGTACACGCATCCATCATACTTGCTCCTACTAAAGCCACAAGTCATCATAAACTCATCAAATCTCCTATACCACTGTCTAGGTGATTGCTTTTACCTGTATAATGGCTTCTTTAGTAAACAAGCATGATTTTCTTTTCCGGGCTACTCGAACCCTTGTGACTGTACTATGTATATCGTCTCTTCAAGCTCTCCATGTAGAAAATCTGTCTTTACATCCATCTGCTCTAGATATAAATCTAGGTTAGTACACATGACTAACAAAATCCTAATAGATGTGTGCTTAACAACTGGAGAGAATATCTCATAAAAATCAACTCCCTCTCTCTGAGTAAAACCTTATACAACTAACCTAGCTTTGAATCTTGTAGGTTCAATCCCTGGTATCCCCTCCTTCACCTTATACACCCACTTGCACCCGATTAGCTTCTTTTGAGGTCTCTCCACCAACTTTCAGGTATTGTTCTTCTTAAGAGAACTAATTTCTTCTCTCATGGCATGTTGTCATTCTTTCTTGTTTTCACTCTTCATAGCCTTGCCATATGTGCTAGCCTTATCATACTAAAGAGTGTAAATAGAATTAAAAGCATGAGCAACTAAATCTGCTTGTGCATACCTGACTGGTGGGTTAATCGTTCTCCTTAGACTGTCTCTGGCTAACTGGTACTCTTCAAGTTCCATCTCAAGAGTCCTAGCCTTTCTTTGGGTGGATTTGAAGGAACTCGCCAGTGTTCTTGGTTCATTTTCAAGGATCTCTTCATTGAAGTATTGATCTATAGGCATATCAAATCCATGTTCATGATCCACTTCAACTTCTATTGACTTGGGTGCTGAGTCTTCCTTGGGCACAGGTTCTTCTTTCTCATCTTCTTGGCTCATCGAACATCACGTCACGGCTTATGATACTCGTTGTTGGTGATAAGTCTTTACACCACACCTTGTATCTTTTCACTACACCTTGTATCCTTTTACTCATTCGGGATATCCTATGAATACCCATTTGATAGCTCTAGGTTCCAATTTTCCCTCCTTAACATATAAGGCAAGGCAACCAAATATTCTAAAGTAGCCATACTTCGGAGGATTGCCAGACCATTTCTCTTATGACGTCTTGAAGTCAATTGCTGAGGAGGAACTTCTATTAATCAAGTAAGTTGCAGTCACTACAGCTTCTCCCCAGAATGTCTTGGACATCTTCGCATTGGTAAGCATGCATCTAACCCTTTCAAGTAAGGTCCTATTCATTCTCTCAACTACGTCATTATACTGTGGTGTTGATCTTACCATCCTATGCCTTGCAATCCCATGCTTGGCACAAAATCCATCAAACTCTCAATTGTAATATTCGAGGCCGTTGTTAGTTTTTAACCTCTTCATCCTTTTTTCAGTTTGATTCTTAATAAGAACTTTTCAAGTCTTGAATACTTCAAAGGCTTGATCCTTGCTCTTCAACACATAGACCCACAGCTTCTTTGAATAGTCATCAATTAAACTAAAAAAATACCTAGCACAACCATGAGTAGCAGTTTGAGCTAGTCTCCAAAGATTCGAGTGTATGTAGTTAAGAGTCCTCTTAGTCTTGTGCTCGTCAGTACTAAACCTTACCCTATGTGATTTCCCAAGCACACAATGCTCACAAAACTCTAAGGGATAGAACTTATCTTCTCTAAACGCCTTTTGATTGAATAACTCCTTTAGGTTTCTCTCGCCTAGATGTGCCAGTCCAAGATGCCACAACTTAGTTTGCATACTCTCACCATCTACAGAGAATAGTGCAGAACCACTTATGACTTCACCCTTAAGCACATAAACCCCTTTGCGTTTCTCTCCTTTCATCACCACCATGAAACCTTTCAAAACTCTTAAAATTCCTCTGTCGATTCTGATGCAACACTCATTCTTGTCTAGAGTTCCTAGTGAGATCAAGTTTCTCTTCAAGTCAGAAACATACCTAACATCTGTCAACTCTCTCACTCGCCCACCATGTAGCTTAAGTTTAACACTACCAATTTCCATCAGCTGACATGCAACGTCATTACCCATTAAGACCTTACCACTACTAATAGCCTGAAAATTCGTAAACCAAGACTTGTACGAGCACATATGAAAAGTGCAACCAGAATCAAGAACACATTATTCAGAGTTCTTACCATCAGTAGCGACGAGTGTCTCTGCGCTGTCACAGCTATCATTATAGGCAAGGGCAGCATTCGCTTTCTTCTTGTCTTGTGCTCTCTTCTCCGGACAGTCTTTTATGAAGTGTCTCTCTTTCTTACAGCAATAGCATTTCTTAGGAGTCCTAAACTTCAATCTCGAGCCCTTTTTCTTTCCATCTCTATATGAGGGCCTTCCTATTACAGATAAACTTTATGCATTGCCCTCAATTTGCTTCCAAAATAACTTTGAGTTTAATGATAATTTTACATCACTCATCATTAAACTCTTTCTGCCGTAGAGTAGAGTATCAATAAAACTCTCATAGCTCTTGAGGAGTGAACTCAACAGGATAATTGCTCTATCTTCATCTTCTATCTTGATGTTGATAGACTCAAGATCAAGGATGATCTTATTGAAGGCGTCTCTATGATCTTTCATCGGCGTCCCCTCTGACATGGACAGCGGATACAGCTTCTTCTTTATATGTAATCTACTGGCCAACGATTTTCTTATATAAAGAGAGTCAAGCTTCTTTCAAAGACCTATTGCCATCGTCTCACCTGCTACTTCCTTTAGTACTTCATCGCTCAATGACAGAACGATTGTGCTATGAGCTCTTTCTTGAATGTCCCTTCTTTCTGCTTCAGTTTTAGATGACTCTGACGTCTTCTCTTCATCACTAGATGGAGTTGTAGTCTCCTCTAATAACACCTTAACCTTCATCTTCCACAGGTTGAGGTCATTTGTACCGTTGAATTTCTCTACTTCATACTTGGGTGTAGCCATGTCTGCTTAAAACTTGACTCTAATACTAGTTTGTTAAAGCGGAAGCACACAAACAAGTAAAACCACCTAAATAAAATATGCAGAACAAGTAATTAAGGAATAAAGAGAGAAATGGTAGAAGAAGAACACACAAAGAATTACGTGGTTCGACAACTTGCCTATGTCCACGGCGGATCAAGATCATACTTTTCTCTTATTATGAATCACAAGGCACTCACAAAGTATGCCTTTTACAAAAAAGATCATAAAGAAACTCTCTCTTTCACTCTATGGATTTTCTCGTTGAAAGAACCCTAAAGATTATTGATAATCACTTAGATTTATTGAGTTATCACTAAGATGTCTCAATCTATCACAAAGATGTGTTTACAAGCCAATTGATAGCCTTTATATAGGTTTTGGGACGTCTTAAGTTTACCCTAAATGTGTGGAAGTCGTATTAGGGAGTCTTGAAGCAAGTGGGAGACGAAATAAGAAAGTTTCCTTATTTTGGGATACTATTCTTATCTTTAGCGCGGCGGCGCTGGCACTCCTGTTTGAGCGTTGCGGCCCTCGTCTCTTGGCACCACGGCACTCACGCCTGGTGGCTGCGGCGCTGGCGCTTGTTGCGCCCCTCTTCATTTTCTGTCTTCTTTCACATCCGTCTTCAATCCTTACGTATCCTACGTATTTATTTTAATCTATAGATCATATTCCAATAATTTTTAATTAATATTCTCACAATAATTTTCTTGTTTATTATCTCTCTTATTAATTTTGCTACTTAATTAAAATAATTTAAAATACACATGCAAAAGGACGCATCCTCAATTCTAGTTGCTTGCATGATGCAAATTTTGCTACTTAATTAAAATAATTTAAAATACACATGCAAAAGGACGCATCCTCAATTCTAGTTGCTTACAAGAGCATCATGCATTGTCATCACTTAGTTAAGAGACATTTCAGCAGTCCCCTTTAAAAAGCAATTGGCTGAGAGGTGCTTAGATTAGAAGGCAAAGAGCTGGCATTACACAGGCAAAGGTTGAGAAAGGATGGGCTACGAATAATTAGTTGTTCAACTGTAAGTAGTTGATACTGACTTTTCAAATTTAAAAAAAAAAACTGCTTCTATTATGGCATATGGACCTCCTTGAAGTTAATGTTCTCAAAATAGTGATAGGAATCAATATGGCTGGAAGTTTCAGTTTCAATATATTATTCTTTTGTAATATGACCCAACTTGAAGCAAAACAGAAATTTGGACAACATATTTTTCTAATCTAACAGTTTAGAATTTTATTATAGAGTTAGACATCGTTAATTATTATCTTTTAACTTCAATTAACTTAACTTGTATAGTTAATTAGTTATTCATCTTGCCAGTAATTATTTTTTGAATAATGTTTTACTTTCATATTTTGTATTTAATTTATTCTTATTACGCGTATCGTTCACTGATAAGTGTAATGCAATGCTCTCATCAATATTACAATTGAAAAGCTACTAAATATTGATATATGGTACTCCTATTTTTTTGGTGTCACATCAATAAAAGAATATAAAGTTACTATCAAAATTATTTAAATGTAATATTATTTTTATTTTTTACACCGCTGGGAATATTTTTAAATAAATGATTAATTGTTGAGTTAAGATTTTGTTAGAGTTTAGTATTTTATTAATTATTATTAATTTAGAATATCTTCCAATTTAAGATATTTCATGTTCCGTCATTTTTAGTATCATAGTTATAATTCTGATGTATTAATTCTTCCCATATAGGTTAGAGAATTAATATCTATATAAAATTATCCTATTATAGTTATTATTTAAAATAGAAATACAAAAACTTTAGTTTTCCTGAAATATACCAAAGTTTTAATTCTAAATTTATATAATATTGTATAAAAGTTTCAACTCAAATTATTTAACATGGTATTAGATTTAGGTTGTTAGCTAGAGCCGGATTAAAATTAACGATTATTAACAAATCAAGCTATTTCACAGTTTATGTTAACTTTTTAGTCTCTTTCTTTTTCAATCCCTATTTCTTTTCTCTCCTCGACATTCAAATTTGGTGTCGCCATTGTTACAAGTGCAATCCCTAGTCCGCCGTTGCATGCCACACATTGCCATCATCCACTGTTGGCCTCCATCGTTCAACTGGCAAGCCGAGACCACCATCTAACTCAAATGATGTTGGTGATCTCATTATTGCTCTCCATGCACCTTTATGCACTGTCGGTGGCTGAAAATTGATTGCTTACCCGAATCAGCCTCCTCACTTGATACTACTATTTTTGGACAACTAAATGCACACCCCGTAACCTATCAAACTCAAACTTGATCGACGATCACAACAGTACCCAAATCGTGGTGATTGGACTCTAAACA
This sequence comes from Ailanthus altissimus, assembly GCA_946807835.1. Classification (NCBI taxonomy): domain Eukaryota; kingdom Viridiplantae; phylum Streptophyta; class Magnoliopsida; order Sapindales; family Simaroubaceae; genus Ailanthus; species Ailanthus altissimus. Next base: position 7,511,393 of record OX327689.1, read on the forward strand.
CTCCCTTATACGCCACTGGACCACTTTGTCGTCTGCCACCGCCATCTTAAATTTTGGTCATTTTCTAACGTGTTTATCCTCACCACTAACATCATTCGATTCCTCGTTATTGGGTCTATCAATCCACCTCATTACCTTGCCCAATTTACCCATCGAAATTTCATAAGGATCTCTTTGCAAATTGTTTTAATTTTTCTTAGTGTCAAATTTCAAACTTACCAAACTATTTAGGCTAAATTGAAATTTCTTAAACCTGTTTGGGTCATTCTACAATTTTCTTAAATTTTTATGGTCATTCTAAAACTTGTAAAAAATTTAGGGTGATTCTACAAATTTTGAAGAATCATGGGGGTCATTCTAATAATTTCTTTTGGAGTCCTTTAGTAATTTACAAATAGATTTGGAGACTTTTTGAAATTCGTAATAATTTGGAAGTGAATCTGAAATTTTAAATAAATTAGGAGCAAATTTTCAGTTTCAAATTTACAGAGCAAATTTAATTACGAGTCCTTTTTTTGGTATTTTTTCATACCACACCAAATTCATTTGTCATTTCTTCCTTCGCCATTAAATGTTTTTGAAGATGTTTGGTTGATAATTTTGTTGTTTTGGTTTAAGTGAAATTTTGGAGATTTTTAATTATTTGAACAAAGTCATCCAGTAAAAATTTGGTAATCCAATTTATTAAAAATTTTGTTCTTGGGTAACTTTTAATCTTTTCATTGTCTGCATATGACACTCTCAACTATATTGACAAGTTTTTTAATTTTTATTTTTGTAATTTTTGTTAACAATTATCAAATTAATGCACTTACACTCGTAACAATTGTTTCTAATTTCTCTAATGATGTGTTTATACTTATTACAGTTGTTTTTTTAACGCGCTTGTCACTCTTGAACAATATTGTCTCTTTCTAATAATGGTTGGATCTCTATGATAATAGTTACTCTCTTCGACAATAATTGACTCTTTTAACAATAATTTTTTCTCACATAAACCATTATAAATTTTTATTCGATTATTTTAATATTTTCTTTTTCAGTTTGGCTTTTAATTTAATTTATAAACTTTAAGTTGTGTTTTTTTAACTTTAAATTTGAGAGGGAGTATTAGAGTTAGTATCTTATTTAATCATTGTCAATTTAAGATTCTCCCTATTAGCATATTTTTCATTTATCATTTTCGTATCATATTCGTAATTTTTATGTATTAATTCTTCTCATATAGATTAAAGATTTAATATCTATATCAAAGCCTCATTTTGTAGTGATTATTTAGAGTTAAAATATAAAAACTCTAGTTCCTCTAATATATATTAGAATTTTAATTCTAAATTTATCTAACATGGTAGATTCCAAATTATATAATAGACGTATTTATCAATTTTTCCTCTACTCATATTTTTGAAGAGTTTATTAGTGATGATTTTAGTATACAAACTTTATTGTGATAATTTTATTTTATGATAGGTATCTCTTAAGAAAGTTAAGAAATTTTCCTGACTATTGAAATTTTGTATTTTCTTCTTGTATTTCCTTATTCACATGCAAATTTCATTGAGATTGTTTTTAATAAAGTTTTTTCTATTTTCTTTTTTTTTTAAAAAGGAGTCTTCTGTATTTTATATAATGATTTGTGCATATCACGATTACATGATTTTGATTATGCGTAATTTTTTAGTTTTATAAAAAAGAGAATCATATTACCATTGAGTATGTTTCAAAAAAATCAACTTTTTATACCCTTTGAATATTGGTATAATAATAATAATGACAAACGTACCTCAAACTTCTAGTCTCACACTTTTACTTTAATAAATATTTTAATATTTAATTTTTTTTTAATTCAATAAAATTTTATGTTAATTTAGACAAAAATAGTACTCTAAACATATAATTACTAATTTTTGTTAGTGTAGAAAGTGAGTTAGCTATGAGATAAGCTAGTAATTATATATTTAAAATATTATTTTTATCCAAATTAACAATAAAATTTAATGATCAAAGCAAAATTTGGTATTAAAAATTTTATTAGAATAAAAGTATCTTTTAAGTTATAGATAAACAAAGGAAAATTTTAAGTTGTAATATTATAACTTACAAAATAACAATTTATAGTTTGTTGATCATGCGAGCAAATTTTATATCAAAAGAAAATGAAAGGCAAATGATCCAAAAGAAACAGAAAGAAAAGTGTCATGTTGAAGATAAGCCTTAGGAAGTTAGCTGGCAGGGTCTAGACTACTTATGCCATGACAAACAAATTAGTAGTTATTGCAACATGACTCATCAGTACCTCATTCTCCTGGCAAAATGGACATAACATATGCATGCATGTTCTTTTAGATACCAATAATATTCCTGATATGATAGCAATTGTAGAGCAAGTGGATATTTATTGCATTTTACTAGTGGTACAACTCTCTCTTTATATATATATATTTTTATTAATATAGAAAAGAATTTGAATTCGATACCTCTAAATCTCTGCCCAACTAAAAGTATAAATATCTTGTTAACTTCCCTAAAGTTGTTAACATAAATACAAGTGCAAGCCCGTATTTAAACAGTCTACCTTATAGCTACCGATAACATCACATGGAAACATGCAATAATGTAATTACTATTATAAATTTAAAATAAAATTGAAAATAAGACAAAGTAAAGAGACTCGTATAACATTGAAAATAATTGCATAAGCCTTATATGCTTGCCACTTATAAACATGTGATGTATAGACAAAAACTTATCACAATTCAGATGTATAAACTTAAAGGAAAAACGTGTGATGTTACAGAAAAATTCAGTGGTATAAACTTACAGGAAAAAAAATAAAATACAATTTCTAATGAATCATAAAGTGGTGGCGGACATGCAATTATCTTGATAAAAATGTTTATCAGTAAAACTGAATAGGATAAAACTTAATTAAAAGTGGAAAAAATATGGTGTGTCATCTAAATTCTTCCCTTGATAGATTATTTTCTTCTTTAAAAGATTATGTATCAATTTGATAGTTTGCTGAGAAAGCGTATACAATGTCATCAAACATTTTTTCAAAAAAATATGTGAGTAAAGTTTTGGTAAATAAATTTATAAAATTATTAGTGGATTGTATATGTTTGATATTAATTTTTTTTTTTAACTCATGAATGTGAAAGAATATCAATGAGATATGCTTAGTTTTATCCTTTCTTATGTATCTTCCACTTACTTGAGCATTGCAAACAACATTAACTTCATATATAATTATTGGAGTATTGTAACATAAGACAACTCACATATTTTTTTAATATAATGAATGACTAACCATAGATATATACACTCTCTACTTACTTTATGTAATGCAAGAATCTCTACATGATTTGAGGTGATGGCAGCAATAGACTACTTTATGAATTTTCAAGAGATTGTTGGACTATTATAAGTAAAAAATATATATAATATATATGAGCGGGCTTTATGAGAATTAGATAAATAACTTGCATGAACATAACCAATAAAATCTGAATTTTGTGTCAGCTCTTTAGAATAATATAATCTCAAATCTATTGTTCCATAAAGATAATGAAAAATATTTTTAACATTATTGCAGCATCTTCTAGTTTGTTCAAAATTGAGCCTTACCAATAAATTTACTAAAAATGCTATATTTGGTCTAGTATATTGTGCTAAATCCAATAAGATATTGATCCCACTCAAATAAGGTACTTTTGAATTAAGTACATATTTGTCTACATCTTTGAGATGAAATGGTTCCTTTTTATGATCAAGAGATTAAACAACCATTAGGGTACTTAATAGAAAAGTTTTATCTATGTTGAAATGTTTCAAAAATTTATGTATATAATTTGTTTGATGGATAAAAGATTCCATTCTAATTTTGCTTGTTCTATAACTTGAGATAGTATTTAGTTTTTCTCAAGTTTTTCATCACAAATTTACTTTTTAGATATTTAGCATTTTTATAGAGTTCTAGATTCTGAAATCTTGATGAACACATGAGGACAAATGAGAGTGTTAGTATATCCTTCTTTCGTCAAGTACTTATTGAAGTGATCATTTTACATACGTCCAAATTACTTCAACCTACATAGGAATTTCTATAACTTGATAAAGTATACGTTACGATTTGGCAGAACCTACATAGGAGATTTTGGTCAATGACAATGGGGTATGGAATGACATTTTGAAAAACCTAGCATTTATAGAGAATGATCCTAGCTTAATTAGGAATTCTAAGCTGTCTGGATATCCTAAGGATTGCTGGAACTATGATAAAAGGGGGATCTCCATTGTCAAGAGTGGATACCATCTTGTCTTTAAGCTCAAGTCAAATGATATTCTAAAAAATAGTGAGCCTCAGCCTCTATGGAAATAAATTTAGGGAAGCCTTGTCCCCCAAAAGGTAAGAATTTTCATGTGGATGGCTATCCATAATAGCCTGCCAACTGCCCAGAGCCTCTTCTCCAAAGCAATTCTGGATTGTCCCATTTGAATAGGTGCCTTAAGGTTACAGAACGTGTATCTCATGTTATTGTTTGGTACAAAAAGCCAAGGATGTACAGAAGAACTCTATATTTGCCAGCATGCTCAAATGCCTTAAGAATCAAGCTTTCAGATATGTGTTTCAACAAGTTACTCAAAATTGTTCCAATGAGGAAGCTGCATTATTTATAATGTTCTTGTGGGCTAATTGGAATATTAGGAATAATTATATCACGAGGGGGATTGAGGAAGCTCCTGCTCACTTAACTACAAAAACTGAAGGCTTATTCGAGTCTTTCAATTCCCTGAACAATGACCATGGCTCTGCTGGCAATAAGGAGGTTGCTACTCGGGTGGTAGAACCTATTTCAAGAGGCTGGTTCCAACTCAATACTGATGCCGCCATCGACCAGAACCGTGGCAGGATATGCATAAGAACTATAATAAAAAAATGATAGCTACAAGGTTATGGCTATGGCTATTGACTCGCATTCTTTTGGAGATGATATAGAAGAGACTAAAGCTAGAGCTTTGAAGTTAGTCATTCAAGTTGCTTTGGATATGAATATTTCCAGCATAAGGATTGAATCAGATGCCATAAATGTGGTTTTTCTTGGCAAGGGTCAGAAAATCTCTTTGAAGAAGATTGACTGGACTATTCAAGAAATCAAACTCTATTTATGTAACTTATCAAATGTTGTTATATCTCATGTTCCTAGTTTCAAAATACTTTGGCCCACAATTTGGCTAAGTATGCCTTGAAATTCTCTAATATAATGGTGTGGCTCAACTACTTCTTTGTATTTAGTTGATTTTATGAATTAACTTTGTTTCAAAAAAAAAAATACCCGTTCTTTATAAGAATCATTGAGCACTAAATCTACCTTTATATCTTGAAATTTTATTTTTCTCATTATGTTTTTTTATAAAAACTCATTTATACCCAACAAGTTTGACACTTTTGTTGTTTGGACCAAAAGTTTAAATACTTGATGCTTGGCATTCATTAACAAACCGTGGTTCAAAGTTAATTAAATTTGAATTAGTTCTTTCCATTTTGTCCATTCATGCCTCAGTTGGCATTCATCAACAGACTGTGATTCAAAATTGTCATTCATGATATCGGTAGTTACTATAAATGTAAACACATCATTGATTGATTATTTATTTCTTTCTAACCTTTTTAAGACTTGAACCACTTCTAATACTTAAGCCTCTTTGAAGATTTTCATTATATCATGATCATTACACTTTTCATTAATGTTTTCAATTATAGTTTGAATATAATTTATATTAGGATCCTAATTCTCTCTCTCTCTCTCTCTCTCTCTCTCTCTCTCTCTCTCTCTCTCTATATATATATATATATATATCTATCTATCTATCTATCTATCTATCTATCTATCTATATATATATATATATTTTCAAAATAGAATATTTTGAACCAAGTGATCTACTATGCTTTTAGTGTGCAACATTCTTTTAGCTACTTTTTTAATAGGTTAGTTTTTAGGAACAACTATCTTAGCTAGTATATTGGAAGATGACACAAATAATTTGGTTACTTCTTATGTATTTGTGAATTTAGCAAGCAGTTGATTTGTAATTTGTTGCAAATA